>OY997264.1:469941073-471191073 GCA_963921465.1 Triticum timopheevii | reverse complement strand
ACTGTATTTATATAAAATGAACAAGCTCGAACTATTTTCGCGTAGTTAAAAGTTGAGGGCGGGCCTTTTCCCGGGCAGTACACGCGGCAGTTTTCAGGTAGGCGGTTTGACAGAGAGGCGAGGAGGGTGAGCGAGTGGCGGATTCTCAAACATACTACTGGAAAGGTCGGGCTGTGCGATTTGATGGCGCGTTACTGCTGGAAAGACTTGTGATATGATCACTCACTATAGTCATGAATTACTGGCGCTCCGACCGGGGTGATGCCCCCCTTCTGTTCCACGCTCTCATCTGGTGCATGACACATCGACCCGGATGCTGGCTCTCCCACATGTCAGAGTAGTAAGAAGGAGCAAATAATGATGCGGTATATACTAGTACTACTACTACTCAGGTCGAAGGAGTGCGAACCACGGCAGCCCAGTGAACCAGCAGTGCGAACCACGGCAGCCCAGTGAACTAGCAGTGCGAACCACGGTAGCCTAATGAACCAGCAGTAGAAAACAATGTGGTGATATGGCCATAAAAAACAATGTGCTACGGTCCACAATGTAGCATGTACAGTAACACTCCTCTTTGTTTGGATCCCTGAGTTAGAGCTAGTTTGGGTTGAAATAGCCTCAAATTATCGAAACAAGAGGGGTTAGTTTGAGCTAGTTTGCTCTAACCCAGCTAAAAAACTAGCCCGGTGGAGAGGTTCTAATTGGGTAATTATCCTCGGGCCCACTAAAAGAGAACTACAAAAATCTCCCCTGCCCGCACCAGATCGCTCCCCCCTCTCGCATGATTCCTCTCTGTTCCCCATAGGGGTGCCTGCCCAAGCGCCGCTCGCCCTCTCTCTCCTCCAGCCGCCCTCTCCTTCTGGCCTCCGCCGCCCTACTCCGGCCGCCCTCTCCCTCCGGCCTTCGAAGGTCGCCCCGCTCCCCCTTCACCAGTCGTTTTTCTCCCTCTATCGTGTGTGGCGGTGGCGCATCTACCAGGGAGGTCGCGAGAGGGGTGAGTTTGTTCATTCCTTCTCTGTCTCACGGCCATATCATTGATCTTGCTTGCTCTAGCGATAATTCTGATTTGGAAAAGTAGATGCTGATCAAACTTGGTATAGATTTGTGGTGCACGCATGGAATTGTTTGATGCTTCCTGAGGAGGTAATAAATCTTTCTAGAGGCCCAAAGATTCAGTTCACCTTTCTAGGTATTTCAGTTTCAGGTTTGCATTATTTCTAGAGGCCCAAAGATTCAGTTCACCTTTCTAGGTATTTTTGTTTCAGGCTTGCATTATTTCTAGAGGCCCAAAGATTCAGTTCACATTTCTAGGTATTTTAGTTACAGGCTTGCATTATTTCTAGAGGCCCAAAGATTAAGTTCCCAGTCGGCGGCAAGCGGCCCTGCTACCCATGCCGATGTCGACCTCAACTCGCAAGGGTCGGCGTCGAAGGGGTTCCCGGGGCTTGGGCTCTATAGAGCCTTCCTCCAGAGCGACGATGGCGAGCTCCTCACTCGGTGCGTGAGGGGCTCCGGGCTCCCTCCCTATCGTGAATGACTTCTGTGATGAGTTAGCTCATGCTTTGTTTCATGAAGTGTTTTTTTATTTTGTGAAGCTTGACTGACGACTTGTATGTTTAAGTGGGATATCTCATTTGTATGGACAAAGTAAAAATTATCATATTTTGCATGCTTGATTTGTATAGATGGTTCGTTTATGTCAATTGTGAGCGGGAGGAGGCCACAGAAGAGCCGGCCACACCAAATCCAGCAGGAAATAGGGTCCAAAGTCGTCAAATCATTGAGAAAGAGCATTTATTGTCAATCTAACCCTACCATCCATACACCTCTTTGGTTTAGAGTTAGTTCAGGGTTAGAATCTAACTCTAACCTCTAACTGAGTTAGAGTTCTCCTAGTCTCGGTTCATCACCATCATACTTTCCCCATTCCTGTGTTTTCAGTATCCTGCGAATCAAAGAGGCCCTTTTTTTGTGGGAAAAATCAAAGAGGCCCTTAGACTGGTTTAGGTCCGGTCATTTTTTATAAACGTGTTATGTCCAAAATTTAATGAACGTGCTCCGGTTTCCATGAAAATAATCCGGTTTCATGTAGTAATTCATTCATTTATTTATTCTTCTGCGGGGGGGTTGCATGTAATTCGTGAGGTCTGAAATGTAAAGTACCCCGGCATAAGCTTCGAGTCGTGCATGCACTACGACCCAGATGCTCTATGTCCCACATGTCGGTGAATGGGAGCACGTGGAAATAGCCTAGGAGTACATATAGGAGGATAAATGCGTGAAAAGATATGTACTGTGAAGTGTAGCCGCGGTTCGAAAAGGAGACCTAAAGTGATGATAGCTATATGTCGCACGCACCCAGCTAGTGGTACTAGACATACGACTAATTTTTCCCTTAAAAAAATGAGGCACGAGTGCTCAGTACTCCTATTCTATAAACATGAGTCCCATCTGACAACAGCGTCCGTGCTACAGCTAGCTCTCCTCCCTCGTTTCTCTCTTCTAATTCTAAACTCGGCCGATGCCCGGTGGGCGGGGTGGGTTTGCTCAATTGCGGCCCCACCTCACAGTGAAAATGTTACGACTAGAATGAAAATGCCATATACTCCCTCTGTTCCTAAATATAAGCCTTTTAGATACTATTTCAAATGGAATACAACATATAGATGTATGTAGACATAGTTTAGAGTGTAGATTCACTCATTTTGCTCCGTATGTAGTAGTCACTTGCTGGAATCTTTAGAACGACTTATATTTGGGAACGGAAGGAGTACTATACTAATAAAACATTAAGGCCATGAGGCGATGCAGTGCTGGTTACAGGAGGCAAGAAGAAGAGATGCATCCATCGACGACGTCCACCTCCTCGACTCAGGGCGACGGCCCACCGAATGACGCCTAAGTAGCAACGGCTTTCGTGGCCAGGTAGACGTGCTTCTGAACAATGGCGTCCAAACATTCCAGCCGCTGGAAGAAGGCCAACGTCTTTATGTCCTCGCTTGCCTTGTAGTGGCCTATGTAGATGATTTCCTCGTAGACGTGGATGTGTAGGTCGATGGTTTCTTGCATGGCGAGGCTCTGCGTGACGAGCAAGACCTCGAGGTGCACATTCTTCGTCGTGACCTCCGGCACCTGCAGGGCCACCAGGGCATGAAAGAGTTCTTCACCATGGAGGCCGATGAGGGTGGCAGGCAATGAGGAGCCTGGGCGCGCAGGCTGGAGCAGTATGGCAAGGTCGTCCGCACGCTTCTTGACGGCGGTGAACTTGCGGATGGAGTTGACCATCATGTCGTCCATGCGAGAGGCAAAGCCGGCGTCGGCAAGGGCTATGATGCCTGCGGTCTCCAGCACCGTCTAGAAATGCTGCGCGGTGCGGGGCCGCAGGTCGGCGCCTTGGATGATTTGGCGCAACCGACTGCCGCTCGCGTCCATCGCCTCCACAGGTGCTTGTGGCTTCTTGTCACTTGGTCTTGGATTGGAGTGAGGAGTGTTGCGCAGAGACTTGGGAGTAGATGGATTGGAGTGGTGGGGCACCTTTATTATATGAGAGTCCAAACTCTATTGCATTCACATCATGCTGGCTCTATTCTGCTTCTCCAATTAATTCCCTCTGCATGTAATTGAGGATGCATCATTGACCGTTCAACGTCTCGGGAACCGCTACCCTCTCCCTCCTTGGCATTCAAGCACCTATGGACCCGTCGATGACGAGGTGCCTTGGGTGACTTCGTAAATTTCAAGATGATAGTGCCGTGCGTGTGTGCGTTCATAGGGGTGAGTGTATGCACGTGTATATGAGCGCTTGCGTCTGTACTGTGTTAAAAAAAACGTAAATGTGTGTCAAAAAGAGACTAGTCAGTATACTCAATATTGTGCACCTCGGAGAGGAAAACGATAGAACTAGTACGTATTTATTTATGGTGCAGATTCACTCATTTTGCTCTATATGTACTCAGTGTAGTCTAGTCACTTGTTGAAATCTCTAGAAGGGCAAATACTCCTTTCTGGTTTACAGGGCTATACTAGCAAGTAGTTGTACATACTAGTACAATAGTGGGCTCACATAGCAATTTTGTCTCATGCAAGAGCCTAGCTATATGCGTGCTCCAATGTTCGCAACTGCAACGTTCAGTTTGCGCTTGGCTCTTCGCCTCTTCGAGAAGACAAACAATGATGTTACTACTACTGCTTCTATAGTGTCGAATCCACTGCTGCATGTCCGTCCACCGCGAGCGGGACGGATAGCTTGTTGTAGAAGTACTACTAAGCAAAAGCCTGTCCTCATTTGCGAGCAACCGCGCACATGGGCGAGGGAGAAGGCGTGTAGTAAAATCAAGCTTCTCCTCGTTGTACGAGTTGACGTGACACATCATTGTACTGGCCCCACATGCTTGCCTCTAAACTTGGCTGAAAGACCCGCAGTGTACAATATATTTACTGCAACCTCTAACATTTACCCACCACAAATTAAAATATATGTGGCCGTATGCATCGTTTTGATGCAGAGGCAGGGGAGTCCCCCTTTTCAAAAAAAACAAATTAAAATATATATTCCTGTCTTGACCAGATGAGCGTGCAAACTACAATCACCAGGGTGACAGGTAGGGCCAGAAGACTATTTTAATTTTTTTTTAAACTTCGAGACGGCCACATAGCATAGTGTCGACCCCAACGATTTTAAGCTTACAGGCACGGTACACGCTATCCTAGACTACTCTACACATGAAACTGCCACACGAGCGTCCGGGCTGCGCTTGGCTCTTCGCCTCTTCGGGAAGTCGAACAATGATGGAGTACTACTGCACTGGAGGAGTACTACAGTATGCTTCTGGCCATCTGACACCGATTGAACTATTGCATGTCCACCGCGTGCGGGAGGGCGAGCGTGTAGCAAAAGCTTCTCCTAGTCTTGCCAGCCACCACGCTCATGGGCGAGGGAGGGATGCTCCTGCCTTTGCGTGTATGACAGGTGGGCTCGACAGGTGTGTGGCCAACCTGTCATACTGCCAAAGGCATGTATAGTTAAGTCCACGAGGGAGAGGATAATCAAACTTCTCGTTGATGTACGAGTTGATGCGACACATCAAAGCACTGTACTCAATATATTTCAATAATTTGCGTTTACCGGTGCATTAATTACAACACATGCATGCATGCCGTGACTCTCCTTTTGATACTTGCATGTGTTGATTTAATGCACCTTGAAGTAGTATAAAATATGTGACGGTAAATCTTTGTAATGCCCCGGCCCAAGTCGAGAGATGGTTGTGCACGAGGATGGCGAGATCATGCAGACCGAACAGGACCCAATGATGGAGCTCTCTAAGGTCTCGATGGACCTCACCATGCTCCACTACCCCTTGTGCCTCTGCCCCTTGACGCCTCCAGTGTATGAGGTTCGAATACACCTCGTCCGTTCAGCTGATTGAGCAAGGTGCAGGTTTCTTGATTGATGTGATGTTCGATTGATTTCTGCAGTGCAAGGGAGGGCACCTGGCCTGCGCAGACTGCTGCGTCGAGCGCCCCAGGAACCAGCGGCAGTGCCAGAAGTGCGAGCGCGGTGGTGGCTTCGACGTGAAGAACGCGGCGGTGGACTTCATCCTTTCGTCGGTGAGGGTGGAGTGCCCGCACGAAGGCTATGGGCTCTATGTCACTTACCACAAGCTCTCCGACCACCAGAGTGTGTGTACGCTCGTGCCCCGCAAATGCCCCGTGCCCGTCTGCGGCTACGAAGGCCCGCCGCCGGCGCTCTACCACCACATCAGCCCCGCGCATCCCATGCCCATGCACAGGATCCAGTACAGCAAGGTGCTCCAGCTGCAAGTGCCACTGTCAGACCCATGGCTCTTGCTGTTCGCGGAGGAGGACGACCGCGCATTTTTCTTGGTCGGCGGCGTGCTCGACATCGGCGCGCCTATCACTGTGTTGGTCGTCTGCATCAGAGCGGGGGCGTCCCCAATGCCACACTACGTGGCCAAGCTGTGGGCGAACGGCCCGCCGGGGAGCCCAAAGGCATGACCGACGCCATCAAGGTGGAACTGGAGGTGACAAGTAGCAAGGATCCCGGTGACGTCGACGTGCAGGAGCTTACCTTCTCGACAGTTCCGCCCAAGCTGCTGGCCGGGGCTAAGCTGGTGTCCCTCCATATTCATATTGACAAGCTGACGTCCTAAATGTTTCTACAGTGCCTTCTGTTTATCTTAGTAATATGTTAATATAGGAATTACCTTGGTCTACTTTAGCTTAAGAAATGGTGGGTTTTGGTGGCGATGCAGCAATGACTTCGACATCAGATCAGTAATTTCCAACAGTCGAATGGATATTTTGTGTCTGTTGGATATAAAGTTCCTTTGGGTAAGAAGTACTACTTGTCATCAAAATGGATAAAAGTAGATGTATGTAGACGTATTTTAGTTCTAATCACGTCCCTTTTTATCCATTTTGATGACAAGCACTCCCTCCGTTCCACAATATATGCCTTCCATTTGTCAAAATATAGATGTATCTAGACATGTTTTAGTATATAGGTACATCCATGATAGAGCCAATCGGATGGTTGAGAACACTACAATTCGTAGCTACAGATGCGTGTGTGACTCCCAGATGCAGAGGCCGAGGGTCATCATCCTCCTTTTCAAGAAAAAACGGATGCGTGTGTGAGAGGACGAGTGCGTGCGTGCACATCTTCTCTTCATGTATAACGTAACTAAACTCAGAGTACAAGTTTTTGTGGGTGGCATGATGGTGCGTGCGAGAAGTCCCGAGAGATAGGTTTAATGCATCTGAAAAAAAGACTAGCCTAGAGCTCGCCACGCGGCTATTCCTGTCGAACGCCCCATTAACCATAAGATACGTATACGACGGTGCCAGTTATTGCACGTACACAGCAGTACTCCCTCCTTTCCGGTTTATAGGGCTTAATTCAAAAATCTCACCATCCAAGATGGTGAGTGGTGGAAGATTTTTTGTAGTTTGCAAAAGCACCTAATTAATGCTCTGGTTTTTCTCAAAAAATTATGTTTATCAATGCATTAATTGCAATGCATGCATGCATAAAGTACATGCATTGGTCAATTTTCTCTTAATACTTGCATGCAATGATTTAATGCACCTTGGAATCTGAACATGTGTTGGGGAACAACCAAATTGAGCCTTATAAAATGGAAAAACTAAAATTTTGAGATAAGCCCTATAAAACCGGAAAGGAGGGAGTAGAAAAAGAACTACTCCATCCGCGAATAGTGTCGCACTTCGAAACTAGCACCGTCATCTTGCGTCTCGTCACATTCCAAATTACTCCATGCTATATTGAATTGCAAACCTGTTCACACCAATCACAACCTAAATGGTTTCCCACTTAGGAGCGTATTAATACCACGCTATATTGAATTGCAAACCTATTCACACCGATCACAACCTAAACGGTTTCCCACTTAGGAGTGTATTAGTACTCGGTTATAAATACTAGTATGCCAAGATGACTGCACATTCCTCCTCAACTCCTCATGCACAAAAACAACAAGTCATTCAGCATCCTTCCCTTGCATCTGCCATGGCCAGCGTGAATTCTGGGTTGAGGGATTGCCACCAGGGAGAGGCGAGCATGGAAGCGGAAGTGCGAGAGATGTCCCGCCTCGCTGCGAGAGCAGCCGACATGTCCCGCCGCACGGAAGTAGCAGCATAGAGGTCCCGCCACGCCGCTGAAGCAGCACGGAGGTCCCGCCATGCCGTCGATGCAGTAGACTGGTCCGGCCGTGCCACGGAAGTAGCAGAGATGTCCCGCCGCGCCACGAATGTAGCAGAGATGTCCCGCTGCGCCGCGGAGGCCTGGGAAAATTTCTCGCGGGCAGGCGACGACTGTTACAGGAGCATGCATGCGATCGTCCATAGCCAGATGGATCAGATCTCCGGCTGGGCGAGGTTGCAGGACGACATGAAAGCCTTGTTTGAACAGGCTATTGGCATCATCCGGCGACTAAGGAGGTCAATGAGAGGCTCTGGGCCGAGCACGACCTGCTGAGGGAGAAGATCGTCCGAAGTGCAGACCAGCAGGAGGAGACTAGTGCCTTGTTGAAGAGGACCGGCGTTATTGTCAAGAAACTTATGGACGAGAATGACATGCTCCGCAACGAGCGCCAAAGGCTGGTGGAGGAATACGTGGATGTTCTCAAGCAGCGTCTTGAGGACATGAAAGAGCTCATCGCCGCTCGCCGCGGAGACTAGTTCCTGCGGCCTACAACAACGCATCAAGAAAGTAGAGATCGGTGAGCCAGATCCTTGTCTTCCTTCTTCTTTTGCCCTTGTGTATTTCGGGCGTAGCCGCATGTGTATTTTTTAATTATCTTTCTAATTATGTAAGCCAATTAATCGTCCTTATATATTGATCAGTCTTGCTATAAGTCACAGTAGATGCTATATAGGTCCGTCGAATCTTACATCAAGATCCGTGCTTTCAGATTTTCTTTTTTCTCTCTTAAACCTCAGTCGAGTGAGACATAGCCACGCCATTAAACAGAGTCTCAGGAGCCATTAATGGAGACCTTGGGAGAGAGGTGGACGGCAGATGGAGGTCAAAGGGCTCTCCTCCCGATAAGCACGCTCAGGGGTCTGATCCCACGCCTCTCGTACTCAAATAGCTACCCTGCACGGCGCCTCCTAGCTAATAAAAAATGGGCACATGTGGCGGCATGTAAATGGTACTAGTAAGTAGAACGCCCACGGTTTCAATAATACTTGTGTTTCCGATTGTAACGTGACAACACTTGTTCCAAAATGACTTTGTTGATTGTTAATGTGTGCGCCATCGCAAATCGCATAGCAAAATTACCACAGCATGTTGGTGCCATGTCATGGCACTAAGCCAAGTTTCATTATTTTCATGCGTGTTTTGGATGTACAGGAATTAAAAAACTAAGTTTCTCAATGTTTCCAACCCAGCCACGACGCCAAGAATTTTGAATTTCATTCCCATTTCTTGCATGGAACCTAGAAATTTACCCGAGGACACACATGTGATTTTTCAACCAACTTTGGTGCACTGGAACATGTGATTGTATTTCAAATTTGAATTATGCACACAAAGGTGACACGTTCCCTCCCAGAACCACGAGCCTTCTTAAGAGAAGCTCCGATTTGCAAGAAGCTTATACCAAAATTTGTTCCTATTCGGCCAATTTTTGTACCATGGCATGGTACTACCACGACATGACACCATGCCAAGTTTCATGATTTTAAAACCAAGTTTCTCAATGTTCTCGACCGAGCCACGATGCCCAGATGTTTGAATTTTATTGTCATTTTTTTGCATGGGACCTAGAAATTCACCCGAGGACACAAATGTGATTTTTCAACAAACTTTGGTGCACGGGAGCATGTGCTTGTAGTTCAAATTTGAATTATGCACATTAAATGACCAAAAACTCAATAAATGTGTAAATAAGGCCAAACGAAGTTGGAATAATTCCAAAATTTAACAGGGCACTCATGTAGTTCTATGTTGCCTTTGTAAATAAACTCAAGGGGGACATCGTATATCGTTTCGCACTCAAAGGTGGCACGTTCCCTCTCACTACCACGAGCCTTCTTGAGAGAAGCTTCGGTTTGCAAGAAGCTTATACCAAAATATGTTCCTATTCGACCAATTTGTTTACCACAGCATGGTAAGTACCATGACATGACATCCATGCCAAGTTTCATGATTTTCAGACGTGTTTTGGATTTACAAGAATTTCAAAACCAAGTTTCTCAATGTTCTCGGCCGAGCCACGATGCCCAGATGTTTTAATTTTATTCTCATTTCTTGCATGGGACCTAGAAATTCACCCGAGGACACAAATGTGATTTTTCAACCAACTTTGGTGCACGAGAGCATGTGCTTGTAGTTCAAATTTGACTTATGCACATTAAATGACCAGAAACTCAATTAATGTATAAAAAATGACAAATGAACCCAGAATAATTCCAAAATTTAACAGGGCACTAATGTAGTTCTATGTTGCCTTTGTTAAGAAACTCAAGGGGGGCAACGTATATCGTTTCACACTCAAAGGTGGCATGTTCCCTCTTAGAACCACGAGATTCCAAATCGGCCCAATTTTTACCACAACATGTTAGTGCCATTACATGACACCATGCCAAGTTTCATGATTTCCAGGCGAGTTTTGGATTTACATGAATTTAGAATCTAAGTTTCTCGATGTTCTCGGCTGAGTCATGACGCCCAGATGTTTGAATTTCATTCTCATTTCTTCCATGGGACCTAGAAATTCAACCAAGGACACACATGTGATTTTTCAACCCACTTTGGTGCACCGGGGCATGTGCATGCAATTCATATTTAGATTATGCACATTAAAAGTCCAGAAACTCAATTAATGTAACAAAAGGCCAAATGAACCCGAAATAATTCCAAAATTTAACAGGGCACTCGTATAGTTCTATGCTGTCTCTGTAAATAAAATCAGGGGGGAGGCACCGTATATCGTTTCGCACACAAAGGTTACACGTTCCCTCTCAGAACCACGAGGCTTGTTGAGAGAATCTCCGGTTTTGAAGAAGCTTATACCAAAACTTGTCCTAATTCAGCCAAAAATTGTACATATGAAAACAGGGTTTAGATTATCCCCAACATCTCGCTACCTAGACCAATAATGTACTATGATTTGAATTCAACATAAAATGGATACAAATATTTGAATTGGAGAGCGTATGGTACATGTAGTTCATAGTGAAATATGATTACTGCTATATGCATGTTTTTTGTTATCAAGACAATATTTAAATTATTGTATAACTTGACAACAATCGTATTCAAATAAAGGAAAATTGATTCAAATTTAGTCCATATGGTAGACGACAATATATATGTTCGCATGGTGGAAGAAAATGTTCATATATGATGGAAGATCAAAATGTACGACTACATCAATTATAAACCGCAAGGCCACCTAACGATATATTTGAAATCAAGATAACGTGGATTCAAAAATTGAAATTCGAGATCATGGCATCTGTAATCATATAAAAAGGGACATTACTCTTTCTTTGGTGGGAATTGATTTGTTTTTTGTTGTTGTTGAGGGAAGTGCGAATCGATTTGGTACTGTGCAGGGTAATCATGTTCTCCCGATTTTTTTTACATTTTTCTTGTAGTTTTTTCAATGGCATCTATAGCAATATAGTAAAAGGGGACATGACTCTCTTGTGTCTTGTATGAATTGTTTTTTTTACATGTTAAGTTTGTTCTGCCGAACAAGGAATCCGCACCTTGTTATCCCGAAATTTTCAAGCTCGGGTATCTTTTGTCTCACCTGCTTTCAAACTCTCACTTCTTCAACCCGCGCTGCGCCTTGTTATCCTGAAATTTGGACGCGCGCGAGAACTCCCTACTCATCCGAAATCGCTCCTGCAGCCCAGACACGCGAAATCCCCCTTCTACCTCTCAGCCGAAAATGAGGCTCCACGTCGCGGTGTCAAAACCGGTGGGGGTACGCTGGTAACTTACCCTACATTTCGGACAAGCGCGTACCTAAGCTTGGCTCCCCCTCCCCCTTCGCCCCCCCTTCATACACCGAGGCCGCCAAAACCCGCGAAACCCCGCGCTCATCCGTCAGCCTCCGGAACACCGCCCAGCCGGAGACTCTTCCCCGACTATGTCGTCCACCGCAACAGCTCACCATCCCTCATCCACCGCACCGGATGAGGATCCATTGTCGATCTCGTCATCCAGCCGGATCAGCCAACCCATCCTCCACCTCCAAGGAGCTGCCCCGACGTTCGCCTCGTCTATCGCGTGACCTCAATCCCCACAGCGCCATCTTTACCTGCCCCACTGGAACCGCAGCACCCTCACCAATTCCTTCGGTGAAGCCGAGGCCAACTCGGCGCCACCAAGGAGGTTCTGCACTCACCGCTGCATTTTATCTTTTATTCGATCTCACGGGGCTGCCGGTGCTCGATACCGAGTAGACATGGCGGGTCTCCATCGACGGCACCTTCGCCGGCCACATCATCCATGGCGTCTCTCCCCCATGTCATTGCTTCCTCGGCGGCGACTTCCACAACGGCACTAGTTGCAGCTGCTCCGCCTCTCGCTCGCGCTATGGCTCTGTTCTTGCTGTCGGTCGTGCTGCTGCACTGCTCCTGCTTTCGTTCGTGCTGCCACTTTGCTCTTGCTCTCGCTTGCGCTGCTGCTGCACGACCTCCGGCAGCTACAGAAGTTGCTACTTTAGCACTCGCTCGCGGTGCTAGTGCACGACTTGCTCTCTGCTAGTGCATTCTCTGCTCGAGCGTCTGCTGATTTAGATCACTACTTCTCTGCTACTAGTACTCGAACGCCCTAAACATCTATTGCAATGCTCTGTTACTAGTTCAATCAGTTTCGACAGTAAAATTCTGTTTCGACTGTAAAGTTCATTTTCTTCAGTTAAGTTCAGAGTAAACAGTACTTACAGCATCTGTCGGAGCGTCCATGGTGCAGCTGATGCATTTTACATCTAGCACTTTTTGGTGATGTATTTTACATCATCTATTGCAGATGATATTAGGGTCCCACTTTAGATTAACGTTGTATGTCTTGTCATGCTTCAGCCTCGTTGCCATACACCTTAGAGGAGCTGCTCCAACGACGGAACCGTCCATCACAGCAGACCAGTACCCTCGGCACCGTTTCCAGAGGCCTCGGATCTTCTTCCCTGCCTCCGACAGTCACACCAGCATCATCACCATCCTCCACATCCAACCCAATGATGCTGTGGTCCACAAGGCTATGCCAAAGAGGTTGTACACTTGTCGCATCACTTTGTTTCTCCATTCTTGTGTTCTTCCAATTCATGTGAGCCAAACACCCAGGTTGACTGAAATCCTATGTTTCCAAATGCTCTGTTTTGCATGTGCATTCCTATCCTATACCTGTGTTTTTCCTCTCCCTGCTTTTATAGAATCCTACAATTCTAAGGAGCCCTTACATATTTATTCATTTTTAGATAGGCATCAAAGAAAACTCTATGTGTTATGTCCTGCTTTTGCCATGCCATCATCCACCCCACCTGAGGTGCACCATCGACAGAAGCGTTCACTACAGCAGATATCCCCCCTGCAGACTTTCTTTCGCCGCCTCAGATCATCTTCCCCATTGTCGGCAGCCACGCCAACTACATTACCATCATCGACTAAGCAGATGAACCTGAGGACTACACAGTTCCGGTAGAGAGGTCGCAGTATTTCGTGTTTACTTACGTTATCCATCGGTTATTATTACCTGCTACTTTATCGTTCAATCTTGAGTTTTGAATTGCCCATGGGTCTCATATCGAGCCAGCAACGAATAGTATTTTTCTACTATCTGGTTCATCTGGGGTCTTCTATGTGGTTCATGTTGGGTGGGCAACAAACAATAGATGATCCATTGTCTATCTTTTTAAACTGAAGCTATAATCTACCTGCTATCATTAGTTTTGGATCCATCCACTCGTTTGCTACCATCAGTCTTGATTTTTGCATGCGCCCCTTAGGCCTTACAAAATCTAACTATTTTTTATTATGCATGTTAGATATTGTACACAATCGTACTGAACATGTAGAGAAAAAGAGAAGACCGTTGCATGGGAATATAATGTCATGCAGACGTTGCTCCATGGTGGGCGATGTGCCCCCCTCCTCCTGCATTTCCAGATTGAATTCCAGAGGAAGATAACTATTCAGATGGAGATTCAGAAGGAGCCGACCACGCCTGTTTACCACCTGAGGTGTTTGCTCTCACCTAGCATGCTGATGTTGGTCATATCATGCATATGGCGCCTTGCATTGCTTACATTATACATCTTATATGTCATCAGCTTAGTTTAGATTTGCTTTGTGTGAATGCCACCTGTTTGGTTTCTATATCATACTCCCATCATTCCTAAATATTTGTCTTTTTAGATATTTCAACAAGTGACTACATACGGAACAAAATGAGTGAATCTACACTCTAAAATATGTCTATATACATCCGTATGTGGTAGTCCATTTGAAATCTCTAAAAAGACAAATATTTAGGAACGGAGGGAGTATATGGGAATTATGCAATGCCATCTTCTTTAGCCAGGCATCATATACGTGAATCATGCAATGCCATCCTGTTTAGATAGTCATCGTATATGTGAATTGTATTATGCCATATATTTTTTCCATAATGTATTCCATTTGTCAACAATGTTTATACATTCATCTACTCTTCCTGTGCATCAGCCATTTGAGTCGGTCATGGGAAAATCTGGAGTGAAAACAAGGTCTTCTGAGCAGTCAGTGCTACCTGTCAATGCAGATTTCTTGCTGGTTACAGATAGCTCCTTAGAGGAGGATTCAGAGACAGATGACCAGTCGTATCCCCCCCCCCCCGAGGTGCATGCTCTAACTTGGCTGGGTTATATTGCTCATATCATGCATATGGTGTCTTGCATTGCCATGCCGTCTGCTTAGATTAGACATGCTTTGTGTGAATGCCTCCTATTTGTTTTCTATATCAGATATGTGAATTATGCAATGCCATGTTTTTCAGCCAGTTATCATATATGTGAATTATGCACCGCCATGGAGCCAGGCATCATATATGTGAATTATCTCATGCCATCTTTTTTTTCATTACGTATTCCATTTGTCGACAATCTGTGTATATTGAACTACTCTTCATGTGTATCAGCCATTTGAGCCGGTTATGGAAAAATCTGGAGTGAAAACAAGGTCTTCAGAGCAGGCAATGGTACATGTTGAAGCATATATCTCGATGGTTACAGGGAGCTCCTCAGAGGAGGATTCAGAGATAGATGACCAGTCCTATATCCCACCTGATGTGTATGCTCTAAGTTGCAATGTTTATATTTCTCATATGATGCATATGGTGTCTTGCATTGCTTAGTTTAGACATCATATGCACAATATTGAATTCTATATGCTTAGTTTAGAGATCATACATGCGAGTGCCAGCTGCTTAGTATATGAATCAATTATGTCAATTATATCATGCCATCATGTATACTTAGACAACATGTATGTGAATTATTTCATCCCAACCTATTTAGAAAGACATCATATAGTTTTTTCATGTCATCCTGTTTAGGTACTCATCGTATGTTGAATTATGCCATTATATCCTATTAAGTCATCCATCATATATCTAAAACTGTGTCATGCTATCATGTTTAGTTAGGCATCATATATGTGAAATTGTGTCATGCTGTCCTGTTTGGTTAGACAACATATATGTGAATTACCACATCTGTCTATCATACAATGTCTGTACGTTCAATTTCTTTTCTTGTTTATCAGCCATTTGAATTGGAGGGGGTGATGGCAGTATCTAAGGGAGCAAAATCCTGTTCTTCACAAAAGACAGTGCTACCCGTCGATGCAGATAGAACCATGTTGTACTGGCCCACAAACTAGCCCCACCACACATAATCGAGACTCTTCCAGATTGCACACTTACACCGTTGGGCAGAGAACCAGCTACAACCCATCTAACCGCAACCCTAGCAGATAGTAACCCACTTCTAGTTGGCAAAGCACCATGTCCACCACAGAGTACCACCACATGAGCAGTTTGTAAAGCTACTGCAGTGCCCAAAGCACGAAGACCACCACAGCTAACCCAAACTCCATGTTTAAATCAGAAGAGCAACTATTTTCAGGTCAGATTCCGTAGCTATGGTCCATACTCCTTTGCTGTTGCATCACTGTATTTACTCATACCAAATACTTTTGAATTTGAAGGATCCAATTGAAACGCCAATGGCGCAACAGGTATGTTTTAAACCTATTTCTTTAACTGGATTGCTGTTCTAACTTCTTGCTCTATGTTGATTTCAGTTTAAGTTGTATAAACAGTTATGTTCTCATGTGATGCACATTACAAGTGCTGCCAATGCTGTGTAGTTTCTCACACTTATATTCTGTCTATGCTATTGTGTCTTAAAAATATATGAGTTGAACTGTGTCTCTATCTTGATTAGGGAACATAAACTAGAATGATATGGACAATACAGTGACCATAGTACATATATATATATATATATGTTTGTTTCATGTTGTTATCCTGTCCACCTTACTACTGAACCAGTTTAGCAAAATGAGTTTCGTATAATACAAGCTAAACCTGTGATGTGTCTGCTTGTTTCTCTTGTAGTATGCAAACCGAATATTGGAGAAGAGCACCCCACTATGCAATGGTAGAGAAAGTAATGCAGATAAGGTTCAAGATAGTGAGACAACCCTGTTGGTCTCCAAGAAAGGTGAAAAAAACGATCTTGTAGACAGTGAGAAAACCCCACAGTCCTACGTTAATGTAGTGTTCGAGTTACTGGCTAGTACTGCTGGCACAAGCTCTTCGAACTCGCTGCCTGAATCACTTCGGCTTCTTCAGTCTCAGCTACAAGATGAAAGGCATCAGTCAGTTGTGCTACGGCAAGAAGCCGAAGGACTGAGGAAGTCCCTGCAGAATTCAGATGCGTACTTTTTGTGCAACAGCAAGCGCTGGAGGATTTAAGCACCAAACAAGAGAAAGTTAATAAGCTTGCTAAGAATCTTGCCAGCATTATGGGTACCGAGGATATTGTTTCTTGAACTCTTCTGAAGTGATTTCAGTTCTGGACTTGTTTTGTTGCGGTGTTTATATGCTACTTTGTTCCCTATATTTGCACTGGTGGCGAACTTTGATGCCCAGTGGATGTAATATGTGTAATAGCCGTGATAGCCTAGCATAAGTTGCTTGCTTATTTATTCCTTGTTGTCTTGTTTTTTTGCTTGTAGTCAGTGCAGTTATTTTTCCGCGGTTTGTTAGTGGCTGCAATAACTATTTTTTAAAACTAGGCCACAATAACCATGGGCTAATATTTACTGTAGTGACACTGGGCCTCCTACGGGACATAAAAACAGTGGGCCTTCTACGGGTCGTAGAAATAGTGGGCCTTCTATGGGCCGTAGAAACAATGGGCCTTCTACGGGCCATAGAAACAATGGGCCTTCTATGGGCCGTATCATCAATGGGCCTTATACGGGCCATATGATCGATTGGCCAAACATGGGCCAATAATAGGCCGCATTATGGCCGTACACAGGCTAGAGTTGGAATCGTCCATTCATGGGCCAACCATAACGGGCCATCGTTAATAGGCCGTACTTGATGACGCTATGAAAACGGCCCAATATATTAACTGACCACAAACGGGCCGACTGTAACCACGGGCTGAATTTGGCCCACAAGCAAAAAATGACAGTAACGGGCCATAAGTAAATGAATGCTGGAAATGACCCCAAGAATAAATGGGCTCTAAGAAGGCTGGAAAATAACATGAGCTGGAAACGGCCCAATGGAATAACAGGCCATTAATGGGTATAAAGTGATACACTGTTCATTACGGGCCAGTTTCACCACATGCCATTAATAGGCCAAGAGTTACATAGAGCCTCATATGGGCCGAAAGACGTCATGGGCCAGAAGTGAAAACAGGCTGGAATCATATTGGATGGCCCAGATGACACTACTGGGCCTAATTCGGATAGGGCGTAATGGGCCTTGGGTTAGCGGGCTGCAAATGGGCTATATGTGAACAGGCCGTTAACAGGATTTACATGGGCTGACCCGCCACCTTTTGACCAAGTCAAACGGGCCGTCCTTTTCATAGGAATGGGCCTCTGTTGGGCCGTGCAACGTGTCGACGTATCATAGGCGCCTTCTATCCAATGGTTGGATGACATCTGTCCCAACGATGAGCCGACACGTGTTTCCTCCAGCCAATGATGATTTTACACGTGGAAAATCCCCATTGGTCGGGGCTGTTAACGGGTTACCGGATCCAAAACCCGACCCGATAGCTTAACGGCGTTCCGTTACGGTGGATGTCACGTGTAGGTCACCCTTGACTAAAGCACTTCCATGACACGTGATTTATCGTCATGGAAGTGGACACTTCCGTGAAGATAATTTTGGTAATGTCATGGAACACTTCTACCACAACACAGGTATGACTATCTTGATTCTGTCATAAAATCGTCATGGATGTACATGCATGACAAAAAACGAGACCTACTGTGACAAACACCTATCATCACGGAAGTGTATTTTTTTGTAGTGTTGGTATGTGTGGGGTCTGACTACCTAGTTGTTTATCCTTGGTAGCCTCTCTTACTGGGAAATGTCTCCTAGTGCTTCCACTGAGCCCTGGTAGCTTGCTACTGCTCCGGAACACTTAGGCTGGCCGGCATGTGTCCTTCTTCGTTCTTGTGTTTGTCCCTATGGAGAAATGTCACGCGGTGTCTACCAGAGTCCTGTTAGCCTGCTACAGCCCGGTTTACCAGAGTTCTGCTGGCCCAGTTGCTACAGCCCGGATTCACTCGCTGATGACCGACACGTTCGTTGCTGGGTCATGTATGCCTGTCCCTGTAAGTTAGTGCCACTTTGGGTTTATGACCAGCCATGTCAGCCCGGGTTCTTTGTCATATGGATGCTAGCGACACTATCATATACGTGAGCCAAAAGGGGCAAACGGTCCCGGGCCTGGTAAGGCGACACCCGTGGGAATACCGTGCGTGAGGCTGCAAAGTGATATGAGGTTTTACATGCTAGATCAGTGTGGCATAGGATCGGGGTCCTGACAGCTTTGGTATCAGAGCCTCACTTCCTGTAGGTTTACCAAGCCAAACTGGTCGAAGTTGAGTCTAGAAATTCTTTAGTTATATAAGGGAATTGATTGTGGATGGGAATGTAAGGCTCTTTTTACTCCTTTACCTTATGCCCTTCTAATATGAGTGACCCTATCTTTCCTACGGGGTTAAGGAACTAGGCTTTCTCTTCTTTCTATCACGATCACGTGTTACTAATTCGTAGACCTATAGAATTGATGGATTTAAGCCTTAGTTCAGTTCCTACTACTGCTGCGTGTTCATAGTTGATCTTGCAACCTTGATATTGTGATTCTGAGTGGTTATGCCACCATACTACAGGATGTCTTAAATCCTTTGAGCATTTACAGTTGTTATGCTGTCCGAGTCATCCCAGGTTTCTAACTAGTCTGATGCATTTGCAAATCCCTTCCTCCTGTTTCCGATGTTCCTTTGGGCTAGATTAACCACACTAATTGGTGGGTTGAGGCACTTCATTGCCTCGGTATATATGTTGGAGTTTGTATTATGACCCTAGGTGTATTAGAGTATCATCTAATAACCTAGCCATGTTTTGTGTTTCCAATGTGATGATTCTGGCCATCATTCTCGAAAGCAGCCCGTGATGCCACCTAGTGCTAGGTATTCTACTCCTAGGTTTCTGAACCCGAGACTCACCCTACTTACTTCATGTTGATAGTGTTCCTCATTCCTTTAGGTTATTAGTAACCTTGTGATAATCCTCAAGGTCCGTGGTATTTCTTTCTTCCAAATACCATGAACTATTTATGGCAGAAGTTCCTCGCAGAACCGAGAGATGACAACCATAGTGCTCTTGACGAGTTCTCGATTCTATTGTGACTCTGCCAGTTCAACCTTTCTGCAAGGGTTATCCGGAAGAAATATGTTGAACTCGTTCGACATGCTAGGCCATGCATCCACAACTCAGAAAATCATATGTTCTTTTGGGTTGTCTCTCTTTAGTTGTCTTCTGACACTCGTCTATCAATTGATAGTCAAGAGTATGCGTGCATTCGTTCATCGATGCCTATTACTCTTGTGGTCCATCAAGCCATTCTATTCAGGATGACTAGGAGAAACAAACTCTAGTACCTCTTCCATATCCAGGATTGGGCCAAAGTAGTTGTATTCCGCAGATCAAAATGCCAATCCAGTTATTGATTCTATTCTACCCGAAAGTATTACCGTCTTATGTCAAGAATGTCATGGGAATTGCGCACCATCCTATGAACTCTTGATACAGTGATACTCCCTCCATCATTATTCATTTCTCGGTTCTCGTGTTATTGCAACCGGAATGCCGACAAGTGAATCGTGATGTGTGAAATCTATACTCCTAGCAACTCCGTTGCTTGGTAGTTAAAGGACAATAATTTCATCCTTAGCGTGTTAGTTACTGAACCACCATCCTAAGGTCGATCGTGCTACCCAGTCCTTATTCCCAATACACCTTTCGATCAATGAGTTAGGATAGTGTCAATCCTTGCTTATTCGATCATATTGCCTTGCCCTGAAAAGCAAGATTGTTCCCGAGCTTAGTAACATATAGGTGGTTCGAGATTTTCCGAATATCTTCTCAGAAGTATCACCAGGTTGTCCCCTGACTGCTATGTTGAGCTCGTGATCAAGTTGGTTTCTTATAACCACCCCTTCCCCAATGATTCGTGTTGAATACCCCTGAGCTAGTTGGCCAAGCCAAACAACAACTTGGAGAGTTGGATGATAAAAGCTTGCCCAGCTTAGTTCATTTTAAGGGATATCTTGATGTGTGTTGAAGAAAGATGGTATTTTCATCGATTGACCATTGTGATCAGTTAATGGACCTATCATTGATGGAGTCATGTACCTAGGGTAGGGCCATAGGCCTGATCTAAGTACCATACCCAAGGACATCCTTAGAAGAGATCACCTTACAGTCGACCTACGAGGAACCCACTCGACAGACTTGAAGGACTCGACCATGAAGACTCACTCGACCACCAGAAGGCCAAGAGGCACTCTGTACTGCAACGGTCTGTAATTAAGTAGACTTTATGGTAGTTAAGACACTTTATGTGGGGCGTTACCAGTAACGCCCCAGACTTAATGTACTTTAAACCCTTCATTACATGGGCTGGCAGGGGTCCTGGCGCACTCTATATAAGCCACCCCCCTCCACAGGCAGAAGGGTTCGCACCCCTGTAACTCATATACACATAATCCACTCGACCGCCTCCGGGCTCCGAGACGTAGGGCTTTTACTTCCTCCGAGAAGGGCCTGAACTCGTACATCTCTTGTGCTTACAACTTCTTCATAGCTAGGACCTTGCCTCTCCATACCTACCCCCACGCTACTGTCAGACTTAGAACCACGATAGTTGGCGCCCACCTTGGGGCCGGTGGTTTAGCGATTTTGTGGAGAAGTTGCGATTCTTCCGAGTACTTTCATCATGGTGGCTGCTGGAGTTTTGGTCGAGGGTCACGAGATCTGTCTCAGCGCTCTCACCTTCGTCGCCAGACGTCTCCGCTTGGCTCCAGGAGGCTCCACTCGACGTTGATGCGCTCCCCGTCTGCGGTGCGACGCATTTTCGCGCATGTATCCGCGGCGTTCTGCTGCGACAACCGTTGAACCCGTATCGGTCGACTCCCCTATCGACCACCCTCCCAGTCTCCCGCCAGCGCAAGCGCTCTGGTCGGTCGAGGCTTCAGCGGTGGGTGAGACACGCGGTGGCTCGCCAGACGGCCACCACCCAAGTTGCGGCGATCGAGCCCGACGAATCTCTCTACGGCCTGTTCGATCTGTCGACTGGCTCCGTAGAGACTGCATCCGAATGCGATAGCAGTGATCCGGCGGCGGAAATCCTGATGGTCAATGGACCTCGCAGTCCCCCTGGCTTCGCCCATGAGGGCGGGGCGGGCGGCGGAGACGACCCCACACGAGACTACGAAGAGTACCAGCCCGAGCCACTCGACTCACTGCAAAGAGAGGAACTTCGCCGCAGGAACATGGATGCCTTGCATACTCCCATCGCAGGAGAAACCCCCGAGGCTCGCGCCTTGGAGGAGGCACGTTTGGCCAATTTGGCCAAACGCGCTCGTCTGGAGAATCTTCAGTGAGCACTCGACGAGCGCGCGCGTCAACGAGTTCCCGACGCCAATCGACGTCAACTCTTCCCGCTGACTCAAGTATATCGAACCCCAATCCAGAATTTAGCAGCTGCGACCCGTATAGCAGAATCCATCCAGCCCTCTTAGTCGGAAGCTGGCAGAGGCTTGATGCAGATCAGGGATTTGCTCCGGGCAGCAGGGGACCAGAATTCAGCCGTGTCGCAGTCGCGCAATAGAATTCACAGTCGACCCATCGCTGCGAATACGGTTCGGTCGGCTCACAGTCCCAGATCACCTCCGCGGCGTGAAGGGCGCGAGAATCGGCGAGACCAGTACGGAGACCGACACGACCGAGATGATAGGCGTCGAGTGCCCACTTCCCCTCCGAGGGGTGGGTCTTATGCTCCTCGCCAGCAAGATGACAGGCGTCAGCTCTGTGTGGGGCGAAGAGCTCCAGTCGACCCCAGGGACCCAGGCTTCGACGCGCGATCCATTATCGTGCAAGGCTTGGTCGACCGGAACAGAGCCCATCGGGGTGGGCCCGACAGAGATGCGCCCACAAGCAGTCGAGTGCATGTTTCTGGTCCAGAATGTTTCAGCAGGGCTATCAGAGCCGCAGTGATCCCCCCAATTTCAGGTTGGCAACAGGAGTCAGCAAGTTCACTGGTGAGTCTAAGCCTGAAACTTGGCTTGAGGACTACCGAGTGGCGGTTTAGATTGGTGGTGGGAATGACGAGGTGGCCATGAAGCATTTGCCCCTCATGTTGGAAGTTTCTGCCAGAGCGTGGTTGAATCAGTTACCACCTAGCAGCATTTACACTTGGGAAGATCTGTCCTGAGTGTTCGTCAGAATGTTTGAAGGAACTTGCAAGCGACCAGCTGGATTGACGGAGCTACAAGTTTGTGTGCAGAAGACGAATGATACTCTCAGAGAGTATATTCAGAGATGGATCACTTTGCATCATACCGTGGAGAACGTGTCTGATCATCAGGCAGTCTACGCCTTCAAGGATGGTGTCAAGAACAGGGAATTGAGTTTGAAATTTGGTCGAACCGGAGACATGACCATGAGTCGGATGATGGAGATTGCTACCAAGTACGCCAACAGCAAAGAAGAAGACCGACTCCGAAGCGGCAAGTACAAGCCTAGTCAGTCGGAGAAGGGAAACACCAGTCAGAAACAGAAGCGGAAGGCTGAACCAGCAGCTCCTGGAGAGGCTCTGGCCGTGACTCAGGGAAAGTTCAAAGGGAAACCAAAAGGATCCTGGAACCCTAAGAAGTTGAAGGATAAAGAAGGGAACGACGTGATGGATATGCCGTGTCACATCCACACGAAGAAAGATGAAGAGGGCAATATCATTTACCCAAAGCATACCACTCGTCAATGTCGACTCCTGATCCAGCAGTTTCAAGGAAAACAGTCTAAGGACAAGGAAAAGGAGTCGGACAAGGCTGAAGACAAGGAGGACAGTGAGGAAGGATATCCGCATGTCAACTCCACTCTGATGATCTTCGCAGATGTGGAAAGCAAGAGCCGACTGAAGGTCATTAATCGTGAGGTAAACATGGTTGCCCCAGCAAAACCAAGTTATCTAAGATGGTCCCAAACACCCGTCACATTCGACCAATCTGATCACCCGACTCATATTGCCACCCCTGGGAGGCAAGCCTTGGTGGTCGATCCAGTTGTCGAAGGCACTCGACTGACAAAAGTGCTGATGGACGGTGGTAGTGGGCTAAACTTGTTGTATGCAGACACACTGAAAGGAATGGGCATTCCGATGTCCCGACTAAGCACTAGTAACATGAGCTTCCATGGAGTTATACCAGGGAAGAAAGCCGAGTCACTCGGCCAAATAGCTCTGGACGTGGTGTTTGGTGATTCAAAACATTTCCGCAAAGAGAAGTTGACGTTTGAGGTCGTGGATTTTCAGAGTGCGTACCACGCCATTTTGGGGAGGCCAGCTTACGCACGGTTCATGGCTCGACCATGTTACGTGTACCTCAAACTGAAGATGCCCGGCCCCAAAGGAGTGATCACTTTCACCGGTGATCGGAAAAAGGCAGAAGAGTGCTTTCAGAAGGGCTCAAAGATTGCCGATTCCCAGGTGACAGCGGTCGAGTTTGAAGAATATAAACAAAGTGCAGATCCGAGTGATTTGCTGCGATCCAAGAAGCCCGCCACAGAATCTGCATTTCAGTCGTCCGGTGAGACGAAGCCTGTCCACATTCACCCGACCGATCCCAATGCAGCCCCGACCCACATCTCCACAACACTCGGCCTGAAATAGGAAGAAGCGCTCATCCAGTTCCTCCGTGAGAACTGGGACATTTTTGCATGGAAGCCAGCTGACATGCTAGGAGTTCCCAGGGGACTGGCTGAGCATCGCCTTAGAGTCGACTCATCAGCAAAACCGGTTAAAGAGCATCTTCGGCGGTCCGCCGTCCAGAAGAGAAAGGCTATTGGTGAGGAAGTGGCTCGACTGTTGGCGGCAGGATTTATCCAAGAGATATACCACTCCGAGTGGCTCGCGAATTTCGTCATGGTTCCTAAGAAGGACAAATCGCTACGAATGTGCATTGATTTCAAGCACATCAATCGGGCTTGCCCGAAAGATCATTTTCCTCTCCCTCGCATTGATCAAATTGTTGACTCGACCGCGGGGTGCGAGAGATTGTCTTTTCTAGACGCCTATTTCGGGTACCATCAGATCCGTCTGTATGGACCCGATGAGATAAAAACAGCTTTCATCACTCCATTCGGGTGCTTCTGCTATATCACCATGCCATTCGGCCTCAAGAATGCCGGAGCCACATTTATGCGAATGATTCAGAAGTGTCTGCTCACTCAAATCAGTCGGAATGTGGAAGTGTATATGGATGATATCGTCGTCAAGTCACGAAAAGGTTCCGACCTGCTCACTGACCTCGCCGAAATATTTGCTAACCTCAGAAGGTATGATATCAAGCTCAATCCATCAAAGTGCACATTCGAAGTTCCTGGTGGCAAGTTACTCGGTTTTCTCGTTTCCGAGCGAGGGATCGATGCTAATCCGGAAAAGATTGGCACTATTCTCCGAATGAAACGCCCTGTGCGAGTGCACGATGTCCAGAAGCTTACTGGATGCTTGGCCGCATTAAGTCGATTCATCTCGCGACTCGGTGAAAAGGCATTGCCTCTTTACCGACTGATGAAGAAGGCAGACAAGTTCGAGTGGACTCCAGAAGCTGATGCAGTGTTTGCCAAGCTAAAAGCTCTGCTCTCCACCCAGCCGGTGCTTGCTGCTCCAATCAGCAAAGATCCTCTGTTGCTTTATATCGCAGCCACAGGACAAGTCGTCAGTACAGTGCTTAAGGTCGAGCGGGAAGAAGAAGGAAAAGCCTTCAAAGTTCAGCGCCCAGTGTATTATTTGTCTGAAGTCTTGACTTCATCCAAGCAGAGATACCCTCATTATCAGAAGCTTGTGTATAGAATATACATGACCACGAAGAAGGTTGCTCATTATTTCTCTGATCATTCCATCACAGTCGTCAGCGACGCTCCACTTTCAGAGATTTTGCACAACAGAGATGCAACTGGTCGAGTGGCGAAATGGGCGATTGAACTTCTTCCCCTTGATATCAAGTTTGAGGCAAAGAAAGCCATTAAGTCCCATGCAATAGCAGATTTCCTCGCCGAGTGGATTGAACAACAGCAGCCGATTGAAGTTCACTCGGAGCATTGGACCATGTTCTTTGATGGCTCTAAAATGCTGAATGGTTCCGGTGCTGGGGTGGTCTTGGTTTCCCCTAGAGGAGATAAGCTTAGATATGTGCTCCAGATTCACTTTGATTCCTCCAACAATGAGGCAGAGTATGAGGCCCTCTTATATGGATTACGCATGGCCATTTCACTCGGCGTCCGTCGCCTGATGGTCTATGGCGATTCAGATTATTGGTCAACCAAGTGATGAAGGAGTGGGACGTGAGAAGCCTAGCCATGACTGGATACTGCAATGTAGTGAGGAAGCTGGAAAAGAAGTTTGAGGGGTTAGAGCTCCATCACATACCCCGACTAAAAAATCAGGCAGCAGATGATCTGGCAAAGAAAGGTTCCAAGAGAGAAGCCATTCCGAGTGGTGTGTTCTTGGAGCATATACACACTCCGTCAGCCAAAGAAGATCCTTTCACTGAAGAAGCTCCACAGCCCAAGAGTGCCACAGATCCGACTGAGGTTGAAGTCCCAGCCGTGGTCGACTTGGTCATGGAGGTCTTAGTGGTCATTCCCGACTGGACAGTTCCATATATCGCATATATCCTGAGAAAAGAGCTTCCGGAGGATGAGGAAGAGGCTCGACAGATCGTCCGTCGATCCAAAGCCTTTACCGTAATCAAAGGACAGTTATACAAAGAAAGCGCGACTGGAGTTGGTCAGAAGTGCATAACGCCAGAAGAAGGTCGAATCATCCTTAATGATATCCACTCGGGGACTTGTGGTCATCATGCGTCCTCTCGGACCATGTCGGTGTACTAAAGTAGGGGGGCACCTTAGTACCCCGAACTTGTGCACGGGAAGTCGCAGCGACCCGCGGCAGGGCTTGCCGGGCGTCCGCCAAGATCCTCCACGGCTACTTTGATGCCATTCAAGATCGAAGTACTCGAACCAAGGCCCCGGCAAGAGAAGCTGGCCGGGAAGAATACAAGGTCCCGGCAAGAGAAGCTGGCCGGGAAGAAAACAAAGGCCCCGGCAAGAGGAGCTTGCCGGGAAGGCCGACCAAGGCATCTCCAGAAGACTTGCCGCGGCGCCCCACGCGCCCCGGCAAGGCCCGACGGCCGGCAAGCTTGCCGGCACGACAAGAGAAGGGCCGCGGCAAGGCACTTGCCGCGGCAAGGCGGCCACCCAAAATCCAGCGCATCCAGTGACGTGTCACCCCAGGGCCACCCCAGGGGCACGTGGCGGGGCGTTGCGTAGCCATGCGGAGCGAGGTGGCAAGCGGAGCTGACAGAGACGCCATCGTGGCAGCCGGTGGCTCACCTAGCGGTCGTTTCTTTGCATTTTTGGGGCGACCGGACGGACATTAAATGCCCCTGTCCCCTGCTGTCAGAGTTAGGTAGGGGACACTGTTGGTCACTGTTGTACCAACCTGTGTTTTTACCTTTCTACCCCCTCTTCCTACGTTGCCACCTGTTGGAGCCCCCTTCAGACTATAAAAGGGAGGCCTATGCGCACATAGAAGGGGGGGAATTTTGGTTCCGCAGCTGGGAGGTTCGGTCCAGTCTACACACACACAACACCACCATACGCTCGCTCTCGAGCAAGATCAAATACAAACACAAAGCAGTAGTAGGAGTTTTATCTCTCCGGAGAGCTCCGAAGCTGGGTAAAATCCCTCGCGTGCTTCGCCTCGATCTGCTCTTCATGCGCTCTCCGCTCCCTTGCCAGACCGAAAAGGGGCCCTGCCCCATAGGTGTTCGTTTCCCACGACATCTTTGGCGCGCCAGGTAGGGGGCGGACGGGATTGTGCGAACCTGATCCGGCGTTCGTGCGCGCTACATCAAAATCTCCATCAACATGCCACCGAAGAAGAAGCCTTCGGAGGTGGCCGCTCCGTCCACATCGATTCCGCCAC
The DNA here is from genome assembly GCA_963921465.1 of Triticum timopheevii. Lineage (NCBI taxonomy): Eukaryota > Viridiplantae > Streptophyta > Magnoliopsida > Poales > Poaceae > Triticum > Triticum timopheevii. The sequence goes on along the minus strand of OY997264.1, from coordinate 471,163,720 downwards.
CACCGCCGGAGCAAACGGGTGGTGGAGTGGACGCGGCGGAGGAATGGGCGCCGACGGTGGGACTCACGTCATCACCAGATCCAAAAACAAGGCCCCACAAGCGTCGGCGACCATGCATACACCGCACCCTTCCCAGGAAGTGCAAGGTCGACAACGCCCCGGTGCTCCTAGCACCGTGCTCGCGTTGGAACAAGGCCAAGCTGGTGGGTCGCGGGACGCTCGAGGTCAGCATGCACGCCCGCATGCTGGCGCAAGCGAGGTACGGTCGCCCGGCCGGGGTGTTGCACCTCCCAATCCAATTGGGAGTCCGAGCACATCCCGCTCCTCGTGCCGCTCGTCGCCACTGCCACCCAAGACAGCAGAGGAAGCGCTGGCCCGAGTCCAGCTTCTTCTAGACTACCCTCCGGCGCCGCACAAGATCGACGACTGGAGGATGACCATATACAGTCTCATCGGCTTCGCCAACGGCAACAAGCCCCGGCAACCGAGCGCATTGAGGCCCCGGCAAGGCGCCCAGGCGCAAGCCAACGCCGACAAGACCGCTGGGGGTGCCACCTCCGTGCACTCCCAGCCCCGAAGGCCAAGATCGTCGGCTCGTCGGGCCAACCCCGACGGCGACTCCACCGCGTCGTCGGACCCGCGAACCCGATGCAATCAATGCCACGTTCTCCAAGAACGGTGACACGAAGACGCTCGCACTCGCATCGAGCGCAGAAGGGAAGTGCGACGTCAATCCGACCAGCGCGCTGGGCCCACTGTCGACATGCACGCACCAGGGGAACCAAGCGACTTGCCATACGCGGCAGGTTGCCCTGCGTTCACCCGCGAGCTGCGGCAAGTCCAGTGGCCCAAAACCAAGAACTTCAAGCCAGACGTGCCCGAGAAGTACGATGGCAGGATACATCCATCGGAGTTCCTCAGCATCTACACTATCGCGGTGCAGGCTGCCGGAGGGCGCGACGAGAAGATCCTCGCCAACTACTTCCCGCTGGTGCTCAAGCCCAACGTCAGATCTTGGCTCATGCACTTGCCGGACGGTTCCATCTCTTCATGGGCGGACCTGTGTCATCAGTTTGTCGGCGCCTTCACAGGTGGCCACAAGCCTCATGGCCAGGAGAGTGACCTCCACTTGCTCGTCCAGAAGGAGGGAGAACCCCTGCGCAAGTACATACAGAGATTCAGCCAAGTGCAGCGCAACATCCCAGACGTCCACCCTGCCGTAGTTATCAGCGCGTTTCATCAGAACGTGCGTAACCGCAGGATGAGGGAGGAAATGGCGATGTGCAAGATCAGAGACGTCAGCGAGCTCTATGCTCTGGCCGACAAGTGTGCACGGGCTGAGGAGGGGAGGAAAATCCCCGGAGAGGTTGCAGGAGCAGAAGGATCTGACAGTGAAGATGCCGCCCCGGCAAGGAAGAACCGGAGGCGGAACAACAGGAAGAGAAAGGCTAAGGATGTGCTAGTTGTTGAGCATTCCGGCAACGGAGGCGGCTCCGACAAGGCCAAAGCCGATGACTCCGGCGAGGCTATGGTAGCCGCCGACAAGCAGGATGGCTCCGGCAAGCGGTACTGCAAGATCCACCGCACCAGGGGCCATGATCTCCAAACCTGCAAGAAAGTGGAGCAGATGGCGGAGCTACAGAAAGCCGAATACGAGCGCCGCGATAAGGAGAGAGCCCAGGGAGGCGGCGGAGGATCCGGCAAGAAGCTTCCCGCCCGGGGAGGACACTGCGGCAAGGCCAAGCCGCGGCAAGGAGATAGGCCTCCCCGCGGCCGCGACAAGGACGAAGATGAGGATGAGGATGATGAGATGGAGGAAGATGAGACCGATGACCAAGAATTTCAGAAGGCGACAGAGGTGTTGTGCATCGACGGTGGTGCCTCTATGCACACCTCGCACCACCAACTCAAGCAGTGGGTGGGAGAGGTGAATGCAGCGGAGCCGTCCGTCGAGGCGCGCAAGCCCCTGAAATGGTCCAGCACGCCCATCATCTTCGATATTGAGGACCACCCTGATCGCATCACTGCGGTCGGGTGCTTGCCGATGTTGGTCTCACCAACAATCCGCAACCTCAAGGTCACAAAGATGTTGGTTGACGGCGGGGCCGGCCTGAACCTGATTTCCTCCACAGTGCTCAAGAAGCTCCAGATCCCCGATAGCGAGCTCGAAGAAACTGGTACCTTTCAAGGGATAAATCCGGCAAGGAGCAAGCCCAAGGGGAAGATCATGCTGCCAGTGACGTTTGGCAGCGAGCTGAACTTCAGGACAGAGAGGGTCACCTTCGATGTTGTTGATATCCCATTACCCTACAATGGGATACTCGGCCGCCCAGCGCTTGCCAAGTTCATGGCAGCCTCTCACTACGCATACAACGTGCTCAAGATGCCTGGTCCGATAAGCGTCATCTCTATCCAAGGCGACAAGAAGGATGCACGTATCTGCACCGACAAGATCTACCGGGAAGCAGCAGCCGCAGCAGAGTGCAAGCCACTTGCCGCTGAAGCTCCCCGGGGGAAAAAGAAAGTCAAGTCCTGCAAGAGCAGCTTTGATGCCCACTCCGGCAAGCGCACCTCCCCGGAGTGCTGCGCTGCCGTCGAGGACGCACCATCGAGCTCCACCGGCAAGTGCAAGAAGGCAAAGGCAGATCCGCCAAAGACTAAGCCCGGCAAGGACAGCTCTGGTGCCTGCTCCGGCAAGCACGCCTCTCCGGAGTGCCGCGCTGCCGTCGAGGGTGCGCCATCGAGCTCCGCCGGCCAGTAGGGCGAAGGAAGCATCCAGTTTCGAGCTTTTGAATTGAATTCCCTGAGAATCCGTACCTTGTATGAAGAACCTGTGCGCAGAAGGGTCGAATCGTGGCTAAGTTGCGCCCTTGATCTGTTTCGAGTCCGCTCAACGATGAAAGCGCGCCGCAACTAGCCCGACGAGTTCTTCCTGCCGGAAGCAACACCGCCAGCGGGCTGCTGATGTCCCGCACTCAGCAAGTGTGTTTGCGCCGGCAGGTACCCCAAAAGCGTGAGGGTGAAAGCATACAAGGAAGGGAATCAAGGGAGAAGTGCGGCCTTACCGGAGCACGAAAGACGGCAAAGCTAAGTCGCCCGAGCTTGAGTACAGAGCACTTTTTAGTTCTAAGCTCTTATGTTATATTCCTCGAACGTTCGTCCCTTGTACGAAAAACCTGTGCGCGGAGGAACCAACTCATGGTTAAGTTGCGTCCTTGCTTTGTTTTCGAGTCCGCTCAACAATACAAGTGCGCTGCAACTGGCCCGAGAAGGTTTCTTGCCGGGTACAACACCGCCCGCGGGCTGCTGATGTTCCGCACTCAGCAAGTGTGTTAGCACCGGCAAGTTCCCTAGAAGCGCAGGGTAAAAAAAACATACAAGGGATGTAACGAAGTAGAGGACGTAACATAGCCAGCCTTGCCGTGGGACGTCCTTCGTATGTAAAACTTGTGCGCAGAGGAGCTAACTCGCGGCTGAGTTGCACCCGTGATTAGTTTCCGAGTCCGCTCGGCAATGAAAGCGCGTTGCAACTAGCCCGATGAGGTTTCTTGCCGGAGGCAGCACCGCCAGCGGGCTGCTGATGTTCCGCACTCAGCAAGTGTGTTAGTGCCGGCAAGTTCCCTAGAAGCGTAGAGTGTAAACATACGAAGGGCGAAGTATGGCATTGCGTTGCCCAACTTGAAGTTACGTTGCAAAAAGTAACTTATTGCGGCACCGTCTAAATTTTTCTCATGACTAAAATGACAGCAACAAGGAAAGAATAGAAGGGCACACTGGCCCCTGGGCCCCGGCAAACCAGCATCGCTGGGGGCTGCGAGGACCAAGATTCCTCCGCAGCAAGTCAGGGTCCCCGGGGGCTGCGACGCTGGCGGCAAGGACAAAGCAAGGCGCACCGGCACCTGGGTCTCGGCGAGCCAAAGTTGCCGGGAGCTGCGAATACCAAGGTTCACCCCCGTCAAGCCAGAGTCGTCGGGGGCTGTAATATCAGATAAGCTTTTAATCCCTCATCATGCATCCTCTTATGGACTGGGGAATGCGAGGCCACGTCCTTGAACGAGCGTGCCTTGTATGGAAAAACCTGTGCGCAGAGGAGCCGAATCACGGCTAAGTTGCGCCCTTGATTTGTTTTCGAGTCCGCTCAACAATGCAAGTGCGCTGCAACTGGCCCGACAAGGTTTCTTGCCAGGAACAGCACCGCCAGCGGGCTGCTGATGTTCCGCACTCAGCAAGTGTGCTTGTGCCGGCAAGTTCCCTCATAGCGTAGGGTGGAAACATACAAGGCACGGAGTCAAGTAGAGGATATAATCCGGCAGGCATTCCCCTCATTTCATTAAAAAACATCCCAATTTAGTACAAGTCCATAGAGGATGAAAAACATGATAGAGAGGATTACAAATTTTAAATACAGCTAAGGCCCAAAGGCTTACAAATTAAAAGATAAGATGCCCGTAATCCCTCTCCTGTTTCTCTCTTTAGGAGGTAGGTCAAGGAGGCCCCCGGCAAGAGAAGCTTGCCGGGGAGGGCAAAAGGAGCGCCTAGGCGAACTACGGGTGCCAGAAGACACCAAGAGAACATCCCGGGGGCCGGCCAGGAGCTTGGCGGAGACGGAGGCGCCGGAGGCAGAGCTCGAAGACGGGGCGGCAGGACGTCAGCACGCTGTCGAGGGCACCTCGCCCTCATACTCCGACTTGACGGCCTTGCCACCACCCCTCTTCCTCTCCCGCAGCCTCCCTATGCCAGCCGCCCAAGGAGACAGCCCCGGGGAGTTCAGAAGGCCGGCGACCCGGATGATGGGGTCGCCGGTGGCGCGTGAGGCGGCGTCCGGCGCCTAGTCGGACCCGCCGTCCTCGTCGTCGCTGTCGCTCCCCTCCTCGTCACTCTCGCTCGAGGAGGGGCCTTCGCTATCGGAGGAGCTGTCCACGCAGCATCTCGCTCGGATGCCGGAGTCCCCGAAGACCTTGACGGCGAGAAGGTCACCCTCCATTAACTTAAAATGGAGGGTAAACCCCGCCGTCAGGCTGTGGATGCGGGCGAACGTCTTCCATCCACGATCAAGATACATCACGCTAGGGGCTGGGGATACAACGTGGACTCGCGTGCCACTGATCCCGCAGCCCCTCATCTGCAGCCTCAGCATCTCGGGCGGGTCCGGTTCCATCGCGCTCGCGAATGGAGTTGGAAGCCGGAGGCGACGACGAGGCACCCGACGCAGCCTGACGAAGAACTCGCAAGGGTCGTCCCCCATGAGGACCGCCGTGGGGGGAGGAACCGCCGGTGGAGGCGAAGCTGGCGCGCCGCCCCATCCGCCTCTTTCCCGAGCGCCTCGGCCTCGTCCTCGACCTCGTCCGCGACCTCGCCCCCTCCCTCTTCCCCTTATGGCCGGTTCTCCCGCCAAGGGTGCGAGAGAGGGAGAGATGCGCTGTCTGGCGGCGACCCTCACCGCCACCGATGAAGAGCCAGGATTCACCTTCTCCATGGCGAATGGGAGAAGGGAGAGCGGAAGCTGAAGAAAGGAGGAGATGAGAGAGTGCGGGCTTCTGCGCCCCCCTCCTGCCCTTTATAAAGGAGCAGGGTGGGAGCCCGGCCGCCCCGCTCGGCGAACCAAGGCAACGGAGGAGCAGGGAATCGGGGCCGACCCGTTGCCTCTGGTCCCGACGGTCCGGATTCCTACTCCCACCGCCCGTGACCCCAAGTGCATGGGAGCCGCGTGGCGGGGATGCAGGGCCGAGGTGATGGGTGAGGCGGCCTCGCCCCACCCCGTGATCGTGGGGGTTGGACGCCTCGAAAACCGCGCACCGGTCCCATCCAGTAAATGCTCGCGAGGCTCAGCCCCGCACGCGCCGCCCACGTCACCCACAACGCCGCGTTTGACGCGTGCCGCTCTGGGCGTGCGCGGTAGAAGCGGAGTCCGATTCTGTGTGGACCTAGGCCGCGCGTGCCCGTGCACTGTTTTGGGCCTGGCCCAACAGCGCTCGGCACCGTGTATGGCCCAGGCCCGGGGGCTCCTGTCGGTGTACTAAAGTAGGGGGGCACCTTAGTACCCCGAACTTGTGCACGGGCAGTCGCAGCGACCCGCGGCAGGGCTTGCCGGGCGTCCGCCAAGATCCTCCACGGCTACTTTGATGCCATTCAAGATCGAAGTACTCGAACCAAGGCCCCGGCAAGAGAAGCTGGCCGGGAAGAATACAAGGTCCCGGCAAGAGAAGCTGGCCGGGAAGAAAACAAAGGCCCCGGCAAGAGGAGCTTGCCGGGAAGGCCGACCAAGGCATCTCCAGAAGACTTGCCGCGGCGCCCCACGCGCCCCGGCAAGGCCCGACGGCCGGCAAGCTTGCCGGCACGACAAGAGAAGGGCCGCGGCAAGGCACTTGCCGCGGCAAGGCGGCCACCCAAAATCCAGCGCATCCAGTGACGTGTCACCCCAGGGCCACCCCAGGGGCACGTGGCGGGGCGTTGCGTAGCCATGCGGAGCGAGGTGGCAACCGGAGCTGACAGAGACGCCATCGTGGCAGCCGGTGGCTCACCTAGCGGTCGTTTCTTTGCATTTTTGGGGCGACCGGACGGACATTAAATGCCCCTGTCCCCTGCTGTCAGAGTTAGGTAGGGGACACTGTTGGTCACTGTTGTACCAACCTGTGTTTTTACCTTTCTACCCCCTCTTCCTACGTTGCCACCTGTTGGAGCCCCCTTCAGACTATAAAAGGGAGGCCTATGCGCACATAGAAGGGGGGGAATTTTGGTTCCGCAGCTGGGAGGTTCGGTCCAGTCTACACACACACAACACCACCATACGCTCGCTCTCGAGCAAGATCAAATACAAACACAAAGCAGTAGTAGGAGTTTTATCTCTCCGGAGAGCTCCGAAGCTGGGTAAAATCCCTCGCGTGCTTCGCCTCGATCTGCTCTTCATGCGCTCTCCGCTCCCTTGCCAGACCGAAAAGGGGCCCTGCCCCATAGGTGTTCGTTTCCCACGACAGACCATCGTGGCCAAAGCATACCGAGCCGGATTTTACTGGCCAAAGGCGAATGAGATGGCAAAGGAAATAGTGGACAAGTGCGAAGGATGTCAGTTCTACTCAAATATGTCACACAAGCCTGCGTCAGCTCTAAAGACCATTCCACTCGTCCGGCCTTTCGCAGTATGGGGGTTGGACATGGTCGGTCCCTTGAGAACAGGTCGAAGTGGCTTCACGCATGTACTGGTGGCAGTCGACAAGTTCACCAAGTGAATTGAGGCTAAGCCAATCAAGAACCTTGACGCCGGTACTGCTGTTAGCTTCATCAGGGAACTGATATTCAGATATGGAGTCCCGCACAACATCATTACAGATAACGGGTCGAACTTTGACTCGGAGGAATTCAGGGATTTCTGCAACTCTCAAGGCACACGAGTCGACTACGCTTCAGTCGCCCATCCACAGTCGAATGGACAAGCAGAGCGAGCCAATGGCCTGATCCTCAAAGGATTGAAACCCCGACTGATGCGTGATCTCAAGCATGCGGCTGGAGCGTGGGTCGACGAACTTCCTTCGGTGCTTTGGGGACTACGGACCACACCTAATCGGTCGACCGGAAGAACTCCGTTCTTCTTAGTCTACGGGGCTGAAGCAGTCTTGCCGAGTGATCTTCTCCACAATGCTCCTCGAGTTGAACTCTACAACGAAGCAGAAGCTGAACAAGCGCGGCAGGATGCAGTCGACCTTTTAGAGGAAGAAAGGGAGATGGCTCTGATCCGATCGACCATCTACCAACAAGACTTGCGTCGTTTCCACGCCAGAAATGTGAGGGGTCGAGCCTTCCAGGAAGAGGATTTAGTTCTCCGAGTGGATCAGCAGAAACAACACAAGCTTGCTCCTTCTTGGGAAGGACCCTTCATCATCACCAAAGTTCTCCACAACGGGGCGTACCGTCTTTACAATGTCGAACATAATATCGACGAGCCCCGACCTTGGAACGCGGAACTACTTTGCCCATTTTACACTTAAGTTTATCACCCGGATGAGTTGTAATAAAGTACTTCTGTAGTTCATGGATTACAAAATAATAGTGTCATAATTTCTCCATAATTTTTGTCACTTTTTATTTGCCCAATAAAATTTTCCCCTCAGTGGGTGACTTAGTCGCGAATCCGTTTCGCCTAAGTTTGTAAAAAAAATCCTTACCGAGTGGTGAGCCAGACTCCCACTCGGAGGCTTAGCTGCGAATCTATTTCGCCTAAGTTTAAATAAAATCCTACCGAGTGGTGAGCCAGACTCCCACTCGGAGGCTTGGCTGCGAATCCGTTTTGCCTAAGTTTAAATAAAATCCTACCGAGTGGTAAGCCAGACTTCCACTCGAGGGCTTAGCTCCAGACCTACCGAGTCACTAGTAGAAAAAGGGTCAAACGTGCAGCACATTAGTGCCGGTTTGTATTAGAGCCGGCACTAATGTATACATTAGTGCCGGTTCGAACGGATTTGCATTAATGCCGGTTCGTGTTGAACCTTTAGTACCGGTTCGTGGCACGAACCGGTACTAAAGGGGTGGTGGCAGGCTGGCGTCAGGCCGGGGCCCCACGATCACCTTTAGTACCGGTTCGTGGCACGAACCGGTACTAAAGGTTAGACCTTTAGTACCGGTTCGTGCCACGAACCGGTACTAAAGGGGTCTGACCTATAGTGCCGGTTCGGGCCACAAACCGGCACTATAGGGCAATTTTCGCATCCGATGGGAAAATGTAAAACGGCTATAACTTTTGCATACGATGTCGGAAAAAAACGTATAATATATCAAAAAATTCAGCACGAAAATCCGCATCCGATGGAGACAGCCTACGGCCTATTTGAAATTATTTAGAATCCTCAAATTTCAAAAGGAAAAAAGATATGGTCAAATAATTTCAGGTTTTTTTTAAAAAAAAATCGTTAAATCTGGTCAAACTACTTATTCAAGAAGTATTAAAGTTACTACATAATTATTCAAGAATATTAGTGTTACTAAATAATTATTTCAATTTTTTGAATTTTGGTCAAATCTGGTCAAACTATGGTCAAACTATGGTCAAACTTATTCAAGAAATATTAGCGTTACTAAATAATTACTGTTTTTTAGAATAATAGTTTCAAACTCAAACGGTGAAATGTGTGACTTCATGCTCAAGCTAAACTCTTGAGGGTTAATAGGATTAACATCTTACTATTGTCAGGAAAACAACAAGTGCAGACTCGGAAATGAAGGAGAATAGAACCCGAAAGTTAACCGTGCTCGGGCTAGAGTAGTGAGAGGGATGGGTTACCGGTCGGGAAGTTAGATGATTTGGAATGAGTGATCCACACTTGAGCAGTTAAGAGAGGGGATTAGAGACTAAATCATCAAATAATTTAGAAAAATTAAAAATCGAAAAAAAATCAATTTTTTTCCAAAATATTCAAAAAAAAAACCTTTAGTGCCGGTTGGTAACACGAACCGGTACTAAAGGTCCCCCATACGGGGGCACGAGCTCACGCCACGTGGTGGCACTTTAGCGCCGGTTCGTGCCGAACTGGTACTAAAGGGTGGGGCCTTTAGTGACCACCTTTTAGTGCCGGTTATGGAACCGGCACTAAAGGCCCTTACGAACCGGCGCTAAAGCTCCGTTTTCTACTAGTGAGTGGTGAGCCAGACTCCCACTCGGAGGCTTAGCTGCAGTCCAAGTACTTGCCTAAGTTATAAAAATCCTACCGAGTGGTAAGCCAGACTTCCACTCAGGGGCTTAGCTGCAGCCCAGCGCTCGCCTAAGTTATAAAAATCCTACCGAGTAGCGAGCCAGACTCCCACTCGGGGGGCTTAGCTGCAGTTTAAACACTGGCCTAAGCACAATGTGCGCTCGCAAGGAGGACGAGGTGCAGGTCGACTGTGACCCTCTCCTCTGAGCTACGCCACAAATACAACGTACGGTCGCAAGGAGGACGAGGTGTAGGTCGACTGCGACCCTCTCCTCTGAGCTACGCCACAAATACAACGTACGCTCACAAGGAGGATGAGGTGCAGGTCGACTGCGACCCTCTCCTCTAAGCTACGCCATAAGTACAATGTGTGCTCGCAAGGAGGACGAGGTGCAGGTCGACTGCGACCCTCTCCTCTGAGCTACGCCATAAGTACAACGTACGCTCGCAAGGAGGACGAGGTGCAGGTCGACTGTGACCCTCTCCTCTGAGCTACGCCATAAGTACAACGTGCGGTCGTAAGGAGGACGAGGTGCAGGTCGACTGCGACCCTCTCCTCTAAGCTTCGTCACAAGTACAACGTGAAAATCCTACCGAGTGAGGAGCAAACCTCTCACTCGGGGGCTTAGCTGCAGCCCTGTGCTCGCCTAAGATATAAAAATCCTACCGAGTGAAGAGCAAACCTCTCACTCGGGGGCTTAGCTGCAGCCCAGTGCTCGCCTAAGATATAAAAATCCTACCGAGTGAAGAGCAAACCTCTCACTCGGGGGCTTAGCTGCAGCCCAGTGCTCGCCTAAGATATAAAAATCCTACCGAGTGAAGAGCAAACCTCTCACTCGGGGGCTTAGCTGCAGCCCAGTGCTCGCCTAAGATATAAAAATCCTACCGAGTGAAGAGCAAACCTCTCACTCGGAGGCTTAGCTGCAGCCCAGTGCTCGCCTAAGTTACAGAAATCCTCCCGAGTGAAGGGCAAACCTCTCACTCGAGGGCTTAGCTACAGCCCAGCGCTCGCCTAAGGGAATTAAGGAACAAGTCGACTGCAGTGAGCGTCTTGCTTTGAACCCGCAAAAGACATTTCGAGCCAAGCGCAATCATATTCAAACATCAAATCCAAGTTCAGATCGATACCTAAAGGAACCGAAAGTGCTCAGGCGCTAAGCCTGTTAAGGTTTATCGGTTACAAATTCACTCGGCATACCGAGGCAAATTTAAAGTGTCGAGCTTAAAGAAGTTTTTTACCCCTCCTGTGGAGGGCTGGAAGGTGCAACGAACTCATCAAGGTTAATCCCGTCAGCAATCCGAGTGGCGGCAGTGATGAAGGTTTCCATGAAGGACCTGAAGTCGTGCTTCTTGGTGTTGGCCACCCGAAGAGCCGCCAACTTATCCTCTCGCGCATCTTTGCAGTGAACTCGGGCCATACACAAAGCAACATCTGCACCACACCTCGAAGAGGACTTTTTCCACTCTTGCACTCGACCAGGAACTGTGTTTAGTCGAGCCATCAGCGACTCGAGGTCATTCTGGAGTGTCTCCCTAGGCCAGAGCGTTGTGTCGATGCGAGAAATGGCGACCTTCAGCCTTGCAAGATAGTCGACAACAGCGGCAACGCGGTACTCAAGGCGGAACACATTCATGGCTGCTTCATCGGTCACTAGAGAGTTGACGGGGTCCAAGTTCGGCTCCAGTCGACTAGTTTCCTCTTCAAAGTTTTGGCAGAATTCTGCAAGGCAATCACCGAGTCAAGGCAATGGTCGAATCTAAAGACCACTGTTGAAAATGATTGTCGAGCGTAAAGGATTACCTTCGAGCATAAGGAACAGCTTCTTGGCAAGTCCACTCAGGAAGGCCTCCAGATCATTTTTCTTTCCAGTCAACTGACTGACCTTGTCGGTCAAGGCAGCTTTGTCAGTTTTCAGTCGACTGACTTCCTTGTTGGCAATCCCAAGAGCAGCTTTCAAATTAGTATTTTCTTCTTCGAGCTTGGTGACTGAAGCTAACTTCTCGTCAGCAAGCTTGGTCTTCTCAGCTAGCTCAAGGTCTTTTTTCTTCTGGGCCTCCTTAACCTTGCCTGCAAGTTACAGGAAGGTCAGATTTTGAAACAAATGAAGGGAAAAAGGAGTCGTCGAGGTCTCACCGAACATACCTTTGGTCTCCTCCTTCGCCTTCGTCAGATTCTCCTGAACCAGCTTCAGATCCAGTTCGAGCTGAATGTGCTTGTGCTCCAGCTCGGTATAACAAGCCGCCAGGTCACAAGATTTCTGCGAAGAACCAATCGACAAAATATCAAGGATAATTCACTTCCGAGTGGATAAGAGAAAATCATGCGTTTCTAAGACTACAGCCGAATACAAACAGTCGACCGTAGTCTCGGGGACTACACCCAGTGGGTGCACTCAGTGTGCCCCCACTAGTTCTATTAAAGACAGAGTCGACTAGTCGATCAAAAAAAACGCTCAAGACATATTCTTCAGACTGTAATCAACTGCAAGCAGTCGACCATAGTCTCGGGGACTACACCCAGTGGGTGCACTCAGCGTGCCCCCACCGGTTTGGGAAATCCATTCGCCACAGTCGAATGATAAAAAGACTGAACTTATAAAGCCTAAGGCCGATTGCCAGCAGTCGACCTTAGCCTTGGGGACTACACCCAGCGGGTGCACTCAGCGTGCCCCCGCTAACACGGAGTTTCAATCGACACACCCAGTGGGTGACTGCTATGGATTCCGGAAAGAGAAGTTTTTGATAGCATATCCTAACAGAACAAGCGATGGTTGACTGACCCGAACATTGCTTTGAAGGGCGGAGCTGGCGTCATAAGCTGCTTGACTTGCTTCCCGGATGGCCTTCACTTGCTCCATCATGACCCCTACTTGGCGTATAGCTTCCTTCGCAGCGCTGGCTTGGTCCTCTGGGACGTGGTGCGTCGTGAAGAGAGAAGGTTGTGCGGCACTCGACGAAGCAGGATGAGCACTCGTCAACGGCACCGCGAAAGACACGGTGTGTCGAGTGGTGTTCTCCTCCTCCACGACCAGAGTCTCGAGCACCGTCACATCCTGGGCCACCCTGCCGGCAGACGCTTTCCTGCTCCTCCTATGCTTCAGTGGTTCCTCGTCATCGTAATCATCAGGAAGAGTGATAACGACATTGGATGAGACTACAGAAAAGAATCAGAATTAGAGACGAACAGTCAATCGACCAAGATGGAATTAAGAGTATAGTACCAGGGTTTGAGGTTGCTGCATCCTCCATCTCATGGTCGTCAGCCCTGGCTGAAGTCTCAAAAGTAGCAGCACTGCAATTCCAAAAGAATCAGTCGGTTAAATCAAGTGTCAGTCAGAGATAAAGCTCGCACAAAACAAGAAGACTTAAGCAGCAGGTTTACCCTGATATGGTGGGGATGGACACCTTCATCTTTGGTAGGAGCTTGGTCGGCTTTGACGGGGCCACCTTGGATTGCTTCGGCGCCTTTTCAGTCGGCACCGGAGAAGTGGTCCGAGGGCGTTTGGTCGACTGCGCGATAGTCGCAACCCCCTTGCCACATTCAGCCGCAGGGTCATTGGCAAGTTTCGACCGCCTTTCCGAGCGCGGTGGTGCGACCTCCTCCTCCTCCTCTTCTTCTTCCTCCTCCTCATCATCATCATCATCTTCATCTTCGGCGGCATCCGAGTCCCACTCCTCCTGGCTCTTGCCCCCGCTTGCTTCTCCCTCTTCAGTCGGAGCCTGAGCTCCATTGGGCATCGAGTACAGCTCGGTGAGGGCCTGATAGGCACCAAGACAAAGAGCAATCAACCAATTTGCGGAGAAAACAGAAATAAATTTGACAAGAATACAATGTAAGGTAGAGCGAACGTACCTTGTCTGGAACGCTGTTATGGTCGAGTGGAGGAATTCTTCTGGCTCCACGGGGGTTGTCCTTGTTCCCAGTGACCGCAGCCATCCACCTTTCCAACATGGCATCGTCGACTGCTTCTGGGTGAATCCGAGTCTCATCTTCAGTCCCGCAGTACAACCACATGCAATGGCTCCGAAACTGAAGAGGCTGGATACGCCGCCTAAGGAAAACTTCCAAGAGATCCATACCAGTTACTCCATCTCGAACCAGCTGAACTACACGCTCCATCAGCATCTTCACGTCGGATTTGTCCTCCAGAATCACCTTCAGTGAAGAAGGTTTGTTCACTCGGTCCATGGTAAACTGAGGGAGTCCACTCGACTGCCCCGACGTCGGCTCATTCTGGCAGTAGAACCAGGTCGACTGCCAGCCTCTGACTGACTCGGGAAATGACATGGCTGGGAAGGTGCTCTTGTTCCTCATCTAGATCCCCAAACCACCACACATCTGGACAACTTGGGTCTTTTCGTCGCCTGGGCTCGCCTTCTTCACGGTCTGAGAGCGACACGTGAATATGTGCTTGAACAAGCCCCAGTGCGGTCGACAACCCAGAAAATTCTCACACATGGACACAAATGCGGCAAGATAGGCGATAGAATTCGGAGTGAAGTGGTGGAGTTGCGCTCCAAAGAAGTTCAAAAAACCACGGAAGAAAACACTCGGTGGCAAAGAAAATCCACGGTCGACGTGGGTAGCCAGAAGCACGCACTCACCCTCTTCCGGCTGGGGCTGCCATTCTTTCCCCGGAAGCCTTGCAGCTCCGTGGGGGATCAGACCGTCGTTGGCCATGTCGAGGAGATCTTTCTCCGTGATGGTCGACCGGATCCAATCTCCCTGGACCCAGCCGTGCGGCAGACGGGATCTGGATGAAGACCCGCCACGGCTGGTGGATCTCCCCTTCGCCTTCTCCGCCGCAGACGCCTTCTTCGCGCGTTCCAGCACCGCCGTCTTCTCTTTCACCATGGCTGCCGGTGAGACGCGCGAGGAGAGGTTGTGCAGAGGCGAGAGCGGGCGCGTTGGGCGAAGATGAGGAGAGCAGAGAGGGAATGCAGAGGTACTGTTCAAAAACCCTCACCGGGCGCATTTATAAGATCCCTTCCGAGGATGACAGGTGGGCCCGGTCGATCTAATCACATCCCAAAACAGTCGCTCAGACGCGATACATGGCGAAAAAGGCGGCGCGAGAATCGAGGCGTCTATGCCCTATCCCATCCGAGCGCTGCGGTCCGCCCCGCTTCGCGCGCTTTCCCAAATTTCATATCCCACAGAATCCGCGAATGGCAGATCGGTCTGTCAGACACAGGATTTCCTGCGATCCGTCGCTCGGAAATTGTCAAAGTCCAGAAGATCACTCGACGAAAGAAAAAAAGGATCGAGTCGATTGAAGAAAAGTTGCTCGTTGTCAACAAAGAGATTCTTGGTCCAAAACAACGCATGACCAGTATGCACAAGCCAGTCGGAAACAACATCAACTCCTTTCTCATTCAAGCCTCAATCCATTCGGGGGCTAATGATGGAGTCATGTACCTAGGGTAGGGCCATAGGCCTGATCTAAGTACCATACCCAAGGACATCCTTAGAAGAGATCACCTTACAGTCGACCTACGAGGAACCCACTCGACTGACTTGAAGGACTCGACCATGAAGACTCACTCGACCACCAGAAGGCTAAGAGGCACTCTGTACTGCAACGGTCTGTAATTAAGTAGACTTTATGGTAGTTAAGACACTTTATGTGGGGCGTTACCAGTAACACCCCAGACTTAATGTACTTTAAACCCTTCATTACGTGGGCTGGCAGGGGTCCTGGCGCACTCTATATAAGCCACCCCCCTCCACAGGCAGAAGGGTTCGCACCCCTGTAACTCATATACACATAATCCACTCGACCGCCTCCGGGCTCCGAGACGTAGGGCTTTTACTTCCTCCGAGAAGGGCCTGAACTCGTACATCTCTTGTGCTTACAACTTCTTCATAGCTAGGACCTTGCCTCTCCATACCTACCCCCCACTCTACTATCACACTTAGAACCACGACAATCATCTTATCCAATCATTGATTTGGGTATGGGTTATCGCCAAATCAAATCAGAACCAATGATATTTGTTATGTTGTCTTACTTGTGGTTGTTTCCCCGAGCATACACCATTATATCTTTTGGGTCTGACCAATGCTATCACTTGTTCACATAATTATGGAATTCCGTCTTCATGGAAACCTGGATGAATTGTTGCTGAGCCCATCAGCAACATTGCTATCTTCTCCATGATTCGTGTTGAACATCCAGCTAGTATTGGAAACTTTATAAGCATTCTCTTCGTGTTCCGTTCGTGAAGCATATGCCCGGATGAAAGAAGTGACTTCCTCTAGCACATGTGCATTTGATGCAGTTGCCTCCGTGAATTCGGAAAAGTTAGTTTTGCTTCCTCTGGAATCATCCCAAGTTAGTCATGCATATGTGCAAAGTATTCTGTAGCCTGGATACTTGCAACCTTCATTCTATATGTATCCCTAGCACACCAAGCCACTGATTTATTTGTTCAAGGATAAGAAGTTCAAGTGCTAATCCTGAAGGGCCCATACGGACATGCACAAGACTTCTTTATTTTAATGATGGTTTCCAATCAGGACTCGGTAGTGTTTTATTATAAGACTACTATGTGGTCATGCTTGTCTCGGACAACATGTTCACAGGTTGTAGTAGAACCATCTCATGTTTTGGAGCTTACTACCATAGTCCATTTTCCGAGAATCTCACAATGTCATCTCGTCGATTTGTGTTGCAAACTTTCATCTTTCTTTCTAGATTTAATGAGTCTGGAATATCCTGTTACCAACTAGATCTGAATCTCATGCTGATATGATGGTTGGAACGTTTCCCAAGAGCTGTAACATTGGTCTTTGTAACCCGGTAGTGGATGTCGTGGCCTACACACCTAGCCGGAAGACCTATTATTGTAGTATCTTGATTGAGGATGTTAGCCACCTCCCCATAAGGATTTCGTAGGATTTACTCCCTAGTTATTCCTTATGGATTCTTGTGCTTCTGAAGTCCGACTATACCTGATGGCAATATTCATGCTTTTAGGCATGATCGTGATATCTAGTACATCAAGGAGAACATTTGAAGCGGAGTGCTAAATGTCTCTCGGTCGATCATCCAGGTTTTGCTCCTTAGCATTGCCAAGGAAAAATCTAAGAAAGTGTTGTCTTCCTTTACATCTGCATCATCCATCACTATTCATCATGGTAGCATGTTGTGTTGCCAGGATCCTTGATACGGATATTGGTAAAACCTTGATGAATATGGAAGGTAAAACCCTACTTCCTGCTTGATTGATATTGATGATATGAGTATTACAAGAGTTGATCTAGCACGAGATCAGAGAGGCTAAACCCTAGAAGCTAGCCTATGGTATGATTGTTGTTGTGTCCTACAGACTAAACCCTCCGGTTTATATAGACACCGGAGGGGTCTAGGGTTACACAGAGTCGGTTTATAGAGGATGAGATCTACGTCCGAATCGCCAAGCTTGCCTTCCATGCCAAGGAGAGTCCCATCCAGACACGGGACGAAGTCTTCTGTCTTATATCTTCATAGTCCGGCCAAAGTATATAGTCCGGCTGTCTGGATACCCCCTTATCCAGGACTCCCTCAGTAGCCCCTAAACCAGGCTTCAATGACGATGAGTCTGGCGCGTAGGTTGTCTTCAGCATTGCGAGGCGGGTTCCACCTTCGAATACTCAAAATTAATTCCGAACACAAGGACCGTGTCCGGCTCTGCAAGATAAATTCCATATATCACCGTAGAGAGAATAATAATCCACGAATCTGATCTACTAACTATTCCTTGTTGTGTGACATCATGCCATGGCTCGGTAACTTATTTGAACCATTTTTACAACCTGCTCCCGCACACATCGCGAGGCGGTTTCTTTGGCACGTCCTGTCAAAGCAGAGATCGTGTCCCCTTATCGCGGGATCTCCATTAATACGGGTATAGGTAACCCAATGTAGCGACCCGACCTCAGATGGTCAAGTCTCTGTGCTTCCGTGTCATCCCTGGATCGGTAATGCTGACACACACAGTACTCAAAGGATTTATAACAGAGTAGCAATCACACACTTATTACATCGAATGTCTCAAAAGAGAACTTAATACAATAATATGGCTTAAGGCCATCTAATGCGATAACAGCGGCAGGCTTGGAAGATAAAGTGAGTCCATCAACTCCAACGGCATAGCTGAGCTGCACGGCAACGACCTACAAACCTTACTCCTCGTCTGAAAAGTCTGCAGCATAATACGTTGCAGCCCGAGAACGGGTTAGCACATGGAATATGCTGGCAATGTAACACAAAAGAGCAATAACAGAATAATACTACCACTACATGCATGTTTGGCTGGTGGAAAGCTCTGTGGTTACAATTTTTGCGAAAAGCCAATTTTCCCTACTACAAAGGAACCAATTTTAATTTAACTATCAGGGTGGTTGAAACATCACTTGAGAAGGTAACCCCAACTCAATGATCCCAATTAAAATAGTTAACATCCCAGCAAGATTAATTTAAGAGTGTTGAGATACATGCGAATACTCAAGTACTAGATACTCAGAATAGTCCATAACCGGGGACACGGCTAACCATGATTAGATTGTACACTCTGCAGAGGTTTGCACACTTTTCCCTGCAAGACTCGATCGCCTCCGTTGATTTCTCGCACTACATGGTGTTTGAGAGACGGATGACCGAGACACAGTCTTTCAGAAGCATTAACTCTCTACTCCGGGCAGACCATACCAAACCTACAAACCCACTACCTGCTGATCCACCTCTTCAAGAGCTTCACGCAACTTACTCAACTATGCTAGAGCCCATAATAGCTTGCGGTTGCACACGGAAGTTTCTAGCATGAATAGACTCAGTTCCCTTTGAGCCTAGGTCACGGTCCATAGGAGAACAAGACGGTAACCCCGGGATTTCCAAAAATAAAACAGGCAATCACTGGATACCCCAGGTGCCTCAATCCACCCAGATGTGTATTAAAGTTGCCACCTTAAGTAAACCGTTAATTAACAATCTCACATCTGTCATGGAAATCACTCAAACCCAATCCACGTCTATGAGCATAGCATGGAAATATAAGCAATGCGTAGAAGTAACTCCCAAGGGTTTGATAATAAACAGGGCAATAGGTTCTACCTCAGCAACTACTTCCCAATACCCACATGATATTACGCATCCTAGTCATGCAATGTTTGAGGATTGAAACTAATGCATAAAAACTGGGTATGAAAAGAGTATGATCAATGTGTTACTTGCCTTGCTGACGATCCGTGAATCCTAGAGACTCGTAGTAACACGCTTCGCACTCCGGGAATTCTATCGCAAGCAAACAATAACATACATAAGCAACAGACAAATATGCACAAGTAGAACTCCAATTGAAAGAGTTTGACCGGATAGTTCAACTTAAGAACTCCGGTTTGCAAAAAGAATCAAATCAAACGGAGCAACGAAACTCAAACGGCAAAAGAAACAAGATCCGTTAACTAATCTGAACTAGGGTCAAATTTTACAGCGGTAAAAACTTGTTTGAGTTGATTATTCGGAAAGAGGGTTTCCAGATGAAACTCCAGGCGCTTGAATCGCCTGATTCCGATAAACGAGCGAAAAGATAAACAGGTTTGAATATCGGATCAGAAATCGCGATCAGAATAATCGCGGAATAAATCCGATAAAAAGAAAAATGAGGAACGGCTAAACGAACGAACGTTCGTTAGCAGAAACTAAACGGTGAACACGTTCGTTAGAACGAACGGACAAGCGAACATTCGCTAAGTAAATAAACCGAAGAAATAAACCGATCTATATAAAAAACGAACTAGGGTTTCCAAAAAAAACCAAGGGTTTTCTTAAAAAAAACGGCGGCGGGGTCGGGTACCTCCGGCGAGGTCGTCCGACGGGGCTCGGCGAGGGGCGGCGGGGCTTGGGGAGGGCGCAGGGTGGCGGCAGGAGGCGGCGGCGGCGCTAGGGCGGCGGCGGCGTCTCGATGGCGGCGGCTCGGGGCTCGGCTCGGGCTCCGGCTCGGCGGCGGGGTGGCGGGTGGTGGCGGGGTGGTGGTGCGGCAGCGGGGTGGCGGTATTTAAGGAGGGGGGCTGCTCCGGCTTGGGGAAGGGGGCGCCCGGGGGGGAGTCCGGCTCGGACTCCCCTCGGCGTCCGTGCGGCGCACGGCGGCGCACGCGGGGAAGGCGGCGGCGATGCGGGCCGGCCTGGCTGGGCCGCTGGCCCAGTCGGGCACGAGGGTTTTTTTTAAACATTCCGCCGAAAGAAAAATTCCTAGAAAAATAAATAAAAATCTAAAAATTCCAAAACAAGTTTTCTCCGTCTAAATAAAATATTTAGAACAAGATGAACTTTTCTTGGCCCCTAAAATGCAATTTTTAAAACATGCAAATATTTCTAGGGCAAATAAAAATCCCGAATAAACTCAAATAAAATCCAAATAATGATTTTAACATTTTTCCTCCGATATTTCAATTATTTTGGAGAAGTCATATTATCTCCCCTCATTTATTATTTTAAAATGAAATATTTTCCGGAGAGAAAATAATTAAAATCAAAATCCTCGTCTTCACTATTTGATAAAATTTCAAATATGAAAATTGGAAAATCCCCAACTCTCTCCGAGGGTCCTTGAGTTACGTAGGATTTCGAGGATTGCAACCGAAAAAGCCATAAAATATGATATGCATGGATGACCTATGTATAACATGCCAAATTGGAAATTTGGGATGTTACAAACCTACCCCCCTTAAGATGAATCTCGCCCTTGAGATTCGGGTTGGCTAGAAAATAGGTGCGGATGGTCCTTGCGAATATCCTCTTCTCGCTCCCAGGTGCCTTCCTCCTCAGTATGATGACTCCACTGAACTTTTCAAAACTTGATCACCTTGTTGCGAGTGACTCGGCTATCAAACTCAAGAATCTTTACTGGCTTCTCCTCATAGGTCAGATTATTATCCAGCTGAATTGCCTCTAGTGGTACTGTATCATTCAAAGGTATATC
This sequence comes from Triticum timopheevii, assembly GCA_963921465.1. Lineage (NCBI taxonomy): Eukaryota > Viridiplantae > Streptophyta > Magnoliopsida > Poales > Poaceae > Triticum > Triticum timopheevii. The sequence goes on along the minus strand of OY997264.1, from coordinate 471,143,078 downwards.
GGCCATCTCAGCGTGGCACTTCTTCAGCTGAGATACGTGAAACACATTGTGAACTCCTGACAATCCTTCAGGTAACTCCAGCTTGTAGGCAACTTCTCCCATCCGTTCCAAAATACGATATGGTCCTACAAACCTTGGGGCTAACTTTCCCTTAACTCCGAAACGTTTTACTCCCCTCAAGGGTGATACTCGTAGATAAGCTCTGTCTCCAATCTCATAGGTTACTTCCTTGCGTTTTGAATCTGCGTAACTCTTCTCTCGGGACTGAGCAATCTTTAGTCTGTCTCTGATCAGTTTAACCTTCTCCTCTGATCCCTTGATCAAATCTGGTCCAAACAACTAACGATCTCCTACCTCGTCCCACATCAAGGGCGTTCTACATCTGCGTCCATACAGAGCTTCGAATGGTGCCATCTTCAAACTGGCCTGGTAGCTGTTGTTATAAGAAAACTCTGCGTACGGCAAATTGTCATCCCAACTAGATCCATAATCTAGCGCACAGGCTCTCAACATGTCCTCCAGAATCTGATTGACTCTCTCGGTCTGCCCATCTGTCTGCGGGTGAAAGGCGGTACTGAACTCCAATCGGGTACCCAAAGTCTGGTGTAGCTGATGCCAAAACTTTGAAGTAAACTGGGTTCCTCTATCTGATACGATGCTCCTCGGAACTCCATGTAAACATACGATCCTGGTCATATATATTTTGGCCAACTTTGCACTTGTATACGTTGTTTTCACCGGGATGAAGTGAGCTACTTTAGTCAACCGATCCACAACTACCCATATCGAATCATATCCTGCCTTGGTTTTGGGTAATCCGGTAAAAAAGTCCATACCAAGTTTGTCCCACTTCCATTCGGGTATTGGCATAGGCTGTAACAGTCCTGCTGGCTTCTGATGTTCTTCCTTCACTCTCTGACATACATCGCATACGGCTACATACTCGGCAATATCCTTCTTCATTCCAGTCCACCAGAAATGTTCCTTCAAGTCCAGATACATCTTGGTGTTTCCAGGGTGAATCGAGTATGGTGAGTCATGGGCCTCCTGAAGTATCAACTTCCTGATCTCCGAATTGTTGGGCACATAAATTCGGTCCTCAAACCACAAGGTATCGTGCTCATCTTCGCGAAAACCTTTGGCTTTACCTTCGCCCATCCTCTCTCTTATCTCAGCAATCTCTTTGTCCTCCTTCTGAGCTTCTCGAATCTTGTCCAACAGCGTCGACTGAACCTCCATTGCTGCAAGAAAACCTCTTGGAACAATCTCCAACCGAAGTTCCATGATCTTCGCAGCTAACTCTTTTGTCATTCCCTTGCTCACAAGAACATTAGCATAACTCTTCCGGCTCAAAGCTTCTGCTACGACATTGGCATTTCCTGGATGATATTGTAGCTTCATATTGTAATCCTTGATAAGCTCCAACCATCTCCTCTATCTGAGGTTCAACTCCTTCTGTGTGAAAATGTACTTCAAGCTCTTATGATCCGTGTACACATCACAACGGTTTCCAATAAGATAATGTCTCCAGGTCTTTAGCGCATGCACTACGGCTGCTAACTCCAGATCATGCATGGCATAGTTCAACTCATGTGGTTTCAGTTGTCGTGAGGCATACGAAACAACTTTTCCTTCCTGCATAAGCACACAACCAAGTCCCAAGCGAGAGGCGTCACAATACACTTGAAACTCCTTATGTATATCTGGCAAGGTCAGCACTAGGGCTGTACTCAATCGCTCCTTCAGCTCTTGAAAATTTGTCTCGCACTCCTCCGTCCATTTGAACTTAGTATCCTTCTTTAACAATTCAGTCTTTGGTTTAGCAATCTTGGAAAAATTCTCAATGAATCTCCGATAATATCCTGCCAGTCCGAGGAAACTGCGGATCTCGCCAACTGAAGTGGGTGCCAACCATTCAGTGACCGACTGAACCTTACTGGGATCCACTGCTATACCCTCTTCGGATATAACATGCCCAAGAAATCCAACTTCTTTCAACCAAAACTCGCACTTGCTGAATTTGGCATATAACTGGTGTTCCCTAAGTTTCTCGAGAACCAAACGCAAGTGTTCCGCGTGCTCCTCTTCGTTCTTCGAGTATATCATAATATCATCAATGAATACCACCACAAACTTGTCCAAATACTCCATGAACACCTTGTTCATCATACTCATGAAATAGGCAGGGGCGTTAGTCAGTCCAAATGACATGACAGTATACTCATATGATCCATACCGTGTGGTAAACGCTGTCTTGGGTATATCCTTCTCTCGGATCTTCAATTGATGGTATCCTGATCGTAGATCAATCTTTGAAAACACCTTAGCTCCTTGTAACTGATCAAACAAATCATTAATCATCGGTAAGGGATACTTGTTCTTTATCGTTACTTCATTCAGAGCTCGGTAATCAACAACCATCCTCAGGGATTTATCCTTCTTCTCCACCAAAAGTACTGGGGCTCCCCAAGGTGATGAACTTCTACGAATGTAACCTTTCTCCTACAGCTCTTTGATCTGCTTCTTAATTTCCTCCAGGTCATTTGCTGGCATCTGATAGGGTCTCTTGGATATCGGCCCTGTACCTGGCAATAGCTCTATCAAAAACTCGATGTCTCTATCCGGTGGCATACCTGGTAACTCTTCGGGGAAAACATCCAGAAAATCCTTTACTATAGGTACTTCCTCCTGTACAACTCCCGTGAGGGTGTTTACTTGGCTCCTCCTAGGCACATGCCTAGATACATACTTAATCCTTTTTCCCTCCGGGGTGGTAAGATAAATTGACTTACTAGCACAGTCAATACTTCCTTCATACTTCGACATCCAGTCCATACCTAATATCACATCCAATCCTTGCGACTCCAAGATAATTAGGTCAGACGGAAATACATGTGTGCCAATGATTAGGGGTATCTGGGTGCACCATCTGCTAGCCATGTACTCTAATCCCGGCGAGCTCACTAAGAGGGGTGTCCTAAGGGTTTGGGTTGGTAACTTAAACTTTTCCACAAATCCCCTTGATATTTATCAATGCGATGCACCAGTATCGAAAAGAACAATAGCGGTAAATGACTGAACCAAAAAACTTACCTATTACCGCGTCCGGCTGCTCTTCAACTTCCTCCACGTTAACGTGGTTCACTTGTCCTTTGTTGAATGCATTGGGCTTCTTCCCTGTGCTCCCATTTCCATTTCCATTCTTTCCTTCAGAGCAGTCATTGGCATAGTGCCCTGTCTTCCCGCACTTGTAGCAAACAACTTGTCTTAAGTCCCTCTTTGCGGGTGTGGATGGGTTAGAGCAGTTCTGATTATTGTTGGCTCCATTCCCATTCCTGTTCTTTGCACCATTATGGTTATGCGATCCTCCTCCAGCATGGTTATGACCTCCATGGTTATGAACAAGTCCTCCCGAGTTCGGGGTTAAGCGAGGCTTCTGGTGAGCTCCTGAGTTGTATTTCCCTTGTCCATTCTTCCTCTTACGATTATCAATCTGATGCTGCTTTCCTTAAATCATTAGGGCCTTATCTACCAACTCCTGATAGTTGTTGAAGGTTGCTACCATCAACTGCATGCTCATCTCATCATTCAGCCCTTCCATAAACTTCTCTTGCTTCGCGGCATCTGTGGCCACATCATCAGGGGCATAACGTGATAACTTGCTAAACTCATCCACGTACTGGCCAACAGTACGGTTCCCCTGGCGTAGATTGCAAAACTCACGCATCTTCATCTGCATAGCTCCAGTCGAGACATGGGCAGTGCGAAAAGCCTGCTGAAACTGAGCCCATGTGACAGTGTCGATAGGATAGGTGGCTGTGAAATTCTCCCACCATGCTGCTGTAGGTCCATCCAGTTGGTGGGCAGCAAAACGCACCTTCTCAGCATCTGTGGATCCTGCGGTGGTTAACTCCCTTCCAATACGACGTAGCCAATCATCTACAACTATTGGCTCGATGCTACTGGAGAACACCGACGGCTGTAACCTTAAGAAACGGGCGAGGTTATCCACTGGCGGCGGGTTGTTGTTGGCATTGTTGTTTTTGGCATTGCCCTGGTTCTGAACTAGCAATTGCATCAAGGCATTCTGCTGCTGGATCAACTGGGTGATCTCCGGTGGGAAAACAAAATTGGGGTCTCTTCTCGGAGGCATCTGATGGGTTTAGATGGAAGAGATTAGAATAGAAAAAGATCTAGGGGAGAAACACTACCCATATGTATATGAGGAAAACACAAGCATTCATTCAATCAATCAAGCAAGGGCATACAAAACGGTCTAGGACTATCGCAAAAGTGCTCATTACTACTAGTTACAAGGGGGAAATACTATTATCATATGGTGGTCATCTAGAAATTTTGATCGGTGGAAGACTCCATGATGTCTACTCCAGCTTCATCTTTGTAATCATCATCACTTGAATCTGAATCGGTGCCGTCGATGATGATGTAGTTGTCCGGACGAATGGGGTCTTCTCTCGAAACTGGTCCTCGCATAAAAAATTCCGATCTTCTCAACTAGGTCGTCATTCTTCTCCAATAGGGTCTTGATTTCTTCCTCAAATCCATCGCGTGTGGACTTAAGTTCTTCCTCCAGCTCGATGATCCTAGTTTTTGCCTTCTTCAACTCGATCATGTCTGCGCACATCTGGTTCTCCTGTCGTCGAATGTGCTGGTTTTGCTCCTGGATAAAGGCTGCAACAGATCTATCCTTTCTGGTGTTGATCATCTCCCATTGTTCATCTCGGCGCCCACATATTTGATAGGTGGTATCCTCAAGTTCTTTGTTGTAGATTTCTCCAATGCGTCCCATGGTAATGTGAGCTGCCATACTCTTGCCGAGGCTCCAAGTGGGTGCTTCGAAAGAAAACTCTATGGGTTTAGAATTTGGCGAGAACGTCCTTCCTGGAACTCGTACTTGAATCATCCAGCGCTCTTCTTCTGCTAGAGTGGCGTTGTACGTCCCCTTGAAGCTTGGTATTCCAATATTCAAGTACCTAGTGACTTCCTTCAAGTGGCGTCCAAAAGGTGTGTCTTCATCCGGTTGTGCAAACTTGTTCTTCATCTCCTTCATCCTAAAGAGTGGAAAAAGAAGAGGAGTCAGAAATGAGAAGAGAAGTGTGACCTATGGTTTATCTTAGTGGTCATGTCCTACACTCAGCGTGTGCTGAGATACCATCTTGTAGCGACCCGACCTCAGATGGTCAAGTCTCTGTGCTTCCGTGTCATCCCTGGATTGGTAATGCTGACACACAGTACTCGAAGGATTTATAACAGAGTAGCAATCACACACTTATTACATAATACGTTGCAGCGCGAGAACGGGTCAGCACATGGAATATACTGGCAATGTAACACAAAAGAGCAATAACAGAATAATACTACCACTACATGCATGTTTGGCTGGTGGAAAGCTCTATGGTTACAATTTTTGCGAAAAGCCAATTTTTCCCTACTACAAAGGAATCAGTTTTAATTTAACTATCATGGTGGTTGAAACATCACTTGAGAAGGTAACCCCAACTCAATTATCCCAATTAAAATAGTTAACATCCCAGCAAGATTAATTTAAGAGTGTTGATATACATGCGAATACTCAAGTACTAGATACTCAGAATTGTCCATAACCGGGGACACGGCTAACCATGATTGGATTATACACTCTGCAGAGGTTTGCGCACTTTTCCCCGCAAGACTCGATCGCCTCCGTTGATTTCTCGCACTACATGGTGTTTGAGAGACGGATGACCGAGACACAGTCTTTCAGAAGCATTAACTCTCTACCCCGGGCAGACCATACCAAACCTACAAACCCACTACCTGCTGATCCACCTCTTCAAGAGCTTCACGCAACTTACTCAACTATGCTAGAGCCCATAATAGCTTGCGGCTGCACACGGAAGTTTCTAGCATGAATAGACTCAGTTCCCTTTGAGCCTGGGTGGCGGTCCATAGGAGAATCACACGGTAACCCCGGGATTTCCAAAAATAAAACAGGCAATCACTGGATACCCCAGGTGCCTCAATCCACCCAGATGAGTATTAAAGTTGCCACCTTAAGTAAACCGTTAATTAACAATCTCACATCTATCATGGAAATCACTCAAACCCAATCCACGTCTACGAGCATAGCATGGAAATATAAGCAACGCGTAGAAGTAACTCCCAAGGGTTTGATAATAAACAGGGCAATAGGTTCTACCTCAGCAACTACTTCCCAATACCCACATGTTATTAGGCATCCTAGTCATGCAATGTCTGAGGATTGAAACTAATGCATAAAAACTGGGTATGAAAAGAGTATGATCAATGTGTTACTTGCCTTGCTGATGATCCGTGAATCCTAGAGACTCGTAGTAACACGCTTCACACTCTGGGAATTCTATCGCAAGCAAAAAATAACATACATAAGCAACAATCAAAGATGCACAAGTAGAACACCAAATGAAAGAGTTTGACCGGAGAGTTCAACTTAAGAACTCCGGTTTGCAAAAAGAATCAAATCAAACGGAGCAACGAAACTCAAACGGCAAAAGAAACAAGATCCGTTAACTAATCTGAACTAGGGTCAAATTTTACAGCGGTAAAAACTTGTTTGAGTTGATTATTCGGAAAGAGGGTGTCAAGATGAAACTCCAGGCGCTTGAATCGCCTAATTCCGATAAACGAGCGAAAAGATAAACAGGTTTGAATATCGGATCAGAAATCACGATCAGAATAATTGCGGAATAAATCCGATAAAAAGAAAAACGACGAACGGCTAAACGAACGAACGTTCGTTAGCAGAAAGTAAACGGTGAACATGTTCGTTAGAACGAACGGACAAGCGAACGTTCGCTAAGTAAATACACCAAAGAAATAAACCGATCTATATAAAAAATGAACTAGGGTTTTCAAAAAAAAACCGAAGGGTTTTCTTAAAAAAACCGGCGGCGGGGTCGGGTACCTCCGGCGAGGTCGTCCGGCAGGGCGGGCAGCTCCGGCGGGGCTCGGCGAGGGGCAGCGGGGCTTGGGGAGGGCGCGGGGTGGTGGCGGGAGGCGGCGGCGGCGCTAGGGTGGCGGCGGCGGCTCGGGGCTCGGCTCGGGCTCCGGCTCGGCAGCGGGGTGGCGGGTGGTGGCGGGGTGGTGGTGCAGCGGCGGGGTGGCGGTATTTAAGGAGGGGGCTGCTCCGGCTTGGGGAAGGGGGCGCCCGGGGCTGAGGCCGGCACGGACTCCCCTCGGTGTCCGTGCAGCGCACAGCGGCACGCGCGGGGAAGGCGGCGGCGATGCGGGCCGGCCTGGCTGGGCCGCTGGCCCAGTCGGGCGCGAGGGTTTCTTTTTTCTAAAACATTCTGCCGAAAGAAAAATCCCTAGAAAAATAAATAAAAATCTAAAAATTCCAAAACAAGTTTTCTCCGTCTAAATAAAATATTTAGAACAAGATGAACTTTTCTTGGCCCCTAAAATGCAATTTTTAAAACATGCAAATTTTTCTAGGGAAAATAAAAATCCCGAATAAACTCAAATAAAATCCAAATAATGATTTTAACATTTTTCCTCCGATATTTCAATTATTTTGGAGAAGTCATATTATCTCCCCTAATTTATTATTTTAAAATGAAATATTTTCCAGAGAGAAAATAATTAAAATCAAAATCCTCGTCTTCACTATTTGATAAAATTTCAAATATGAAAATTGGAAAATCCCCAACTCTCTCCGAGGGTCCTTGAGTTGCTTAGGATTTCGAGGATTGCAACCGAAAAAGCCATAAAATATGATATGCGTGGATGACCTATGTATAACATGCCAAATTGGAAATTTGGGATGTTACACCCAACCAGCGCCATCAATCGAGGCGCATGGAAAGATAAGAGATTTCGAGAGGCATGTGGGGAGGCGCACATTCTACATTGCCTTTATAAAGGGATAGAGATATCATGTTTTTACCTACGCCTTCTTCCTCCTCTGCTCATCCGTTCTCTCACCCTTGAGCTCCAGCGCCCAAGTTCTCACCTTCTCCGCAGGATCGCATCATGTCCGGAGCGGGAGGCAAGTGGATGGCCTCCTCTGTCACAGAGGAGAACATCACCAAGCTTCGGTAAGCCGGATACCTGGCTGAGAATATCGCGCACAGGCTTCCAACGGAGGGACAGATTACCTCCACTCCGAAGTCTCGGGAGAGAGTAGTATTTCTCCCTCGTTTCGTCCGCGGACTAGTGTTTCCACTCCACCAGTTTGTCCGTGGGCTTATGTACTACTATGGGCTAGATTTTCATGATCTGGCCCCGAATTTCGTCCTCAACATCTCAGCGTTCATCGTCGTGTGCGAGGCATTCCTCCGCATCAAGCCCTACTTCGGCCTGTGGTTCAAGATCTTCTGCGTGAAGCCAAAGATCCTGAGCGGCCAACAGGCGGAGTGCGGAGGCGCCATGGTGGGCTAAATGCCCAATGTCACATGGCTTGATGGCTCCTTCATGGAGAACGTAAAGGGGTGGCAATCAGGGTGGTTCTACATCACCGAGCCGCGCGACGCCAACTGGGTGGCGGCCCTCAATCCGGAATCCCCATGCGGCTCACTTCTTAGGAGAAGAAGGGCCTGGCCTAGGGCGAACCCACAGAGCTGGCCGGACTCGAGACCTGCATCCAAAGTATGAGGGACAAGAAGATCAAGCTTGTCAACATGGTCCAGGTCATGCTCATTCGTCGGATTCTCCCGTGTCAAAGACGGGCATTTGATATGTGGGAGTTCGACCCGGCCGAACACCAGATGCTGCTAGAGCTCTTCGGCACAATGCACAAAGAAATCTGGAAGGTGTTATTCAAGATCGGTGAAGTTCCTCCTCCCCTTTTCGAGGATCGGGGGCTCAGCGCAAGCCGCCTTGCCAATCCGGTAAGTCCTCTGGTTATTTGTAAGATATTCCCTTCCTGGTATGTTCGTGGGAAGATTCTTAGGTCACTATACTGACCGAACAGGATTGGGTGGAGATGGCGGAGCGGATTAACTGTCCGGCTCCATTGCCTGAGGACCCAGTGAGCGTACTCCTAGCAGAGATGCTGGTTCCGGCGCCTTACAAGGTGCCGGAGAAAAAGGCCGAAAAGAAGGCCGCAGGGACCCGTAAGGGTCTCCGGCGCGAAGCCGCACCGGACGCCTTGTCAGAAGATGACGAGGAGCACTCCTCCCACGAAGGGGAGGAATAAGAAGAAGGCCGCCTCAACTGAGGGGGCTGGAGGTCCAAGAAGGTGGCCGCAGGGACCAGAAATGTTCCCCGGAGCAAAGCCGTGATAGAGTCTTCATCCGAAGATGATGGGGAAGATTCTCCCCCTGAAGACGGGGGGAACATGAAGAAATGCCTCCTCCCCGAGCTAGGGAGGAGAAGTAAAGGAAGGCCGCCCCATCAGGGGAGGCCGGGACGACGAAGAAGGGAAAAGCGTCCCTTCCCGATCACTCCACTACCGCTGCTTTCAGCGATGAGGGGTGGCTGCCCAGGGGCAAGCCCCAGGCGAGGTCGTAAGTATCCGCGTTCCATAACACTTTCCGTGCGACTTTGACCTCATGGTTTATAATGATGTCGGACATGTTTATGCAGTCCGGCCGGGTCCTATCTCGAGGAGTACTCTTCGGAGGAGTCCCTAAACGGGTCGAGATGAATTCGCTCCCAACGGCAACCGCCCCACGACCTGTGGATGACACTAAAGTGTTGTCCCGGAGGATGCCAGAGCAGGAGGCGATGGCTCCAGGGATGCCCCAAGGCAAGATCTCGGGCGCCAGACACATGGGGGATGAGAACCCCATGGATTATGCTGACGGGAGCCACAGCAAGTCTGGCACCTAGCCAGTTACTGCACCGGAGCCTACAAAGGTTTCGGATTCCAGTAAGAAGTCCCTCGCGAAGGAGGGCGAGCCGGCCGTGCCGATGACCTCCGCCCAACCAGAGGCATCGGATAATTTGTTGGAAGTGCTTCGAGGTGCTTCCATCGAGGATGAACACCGTACACTTATGGGTACGATGATTGAGAAGGTTCGGTCCACCAAGGGCGGTCTGACCGAAGCCTGCACTAGTGTGTTAACAGGTTTTGAGGTAAAGAGAGCGTGAGAAAATATCACCCGATAGACAGTAGCCCCTAATACTCTGGTTGGTGTTCGGAAAGAATAGCCAAACGGAGGGTCAACTAAAAAACCGCAGGAAGCTAATGGTATTTGTCTGAATGCATCAAACAGGCACTGCTACTGACCGCCGCTGGGCGCATGGCTGAGGTTGCCGGACTCAAGCGCGAACTAGGGCATACCGAAGAAGAGCTCGGCCTCGTGAAGAAGCAGCTCGAGGTGAACAATTGTAAGAGGAACCCTGTCCATATGTCGTATAGAGGATAAAAAGTTGGTGATGCTAAGAAAAAGCATCATGGCTTTTGATAGGGACCGTGACCGAAGTGGCGGCCCTGAAGGAAGCGCTGTCCGCGGCCGAATTTAAGGCAGATAAGGAGCGCACCGAGCAAGAGAAGCAAGATGCTCGGGTGGGAGCGGTACAGTGAGAGGTCCAGGAGCTCGGCAAGAAGTTTGGCTCCCTGGAGCATGACTACAAGACGCAAGCGTCTGAGCTTGCAAAGGCCCTCCAGAGCACGGCCGATGCCAAGGCCGGATCCCAAAAGGCCCTCCAGGAAGTCCAGGCGGCCAAGAAGATAGCGGAGGGTAAGGCATTCTTTATGCAAAGCAAGCATGTGGAGGAGTCATTTATTTTACTTACACGAATCCGGAACTCTCTAGGAGCATTCGCAGATCTGCCACGCGGCATTTCGGATGCCGCAGAGTTCTATCGCGCTGAAGAGGGGAGCTCTATGGAGAAGCTGTTCTGGTCCCAATATACTGGGGCCGGACACCCTATGCCTCTGAGTGACCAACTGAAGCAGCTGGTCGAACTCTACAATGCGGCCGAATAGGCCATGAGGGACCTCATAGTCCGGATGTGGCCTGGCGAGCCCCTGCCCGGCAGCTACTTTGGCCTGGTGAAGCGGATGGTGCATGCCTGTCCACGCCTAGAAGTTATCAAGCAGTCCGTATGTATTGAGGGTGCCCGACGGGCCTTTGCCCGCGCGAAGGTGCATTGGGGCAAGCTGGATGCTGAGCAGCTCGTGTAGGATGGACCCCCGAAGGGCAAGGAGCATCGCTACCCCGAGATGTATTATAGTGGCGTTATGAAAGTCGCTTGGCTTGTGGCGGATGAATGTCCTAAGAACATTATTTTCGAGTAAATGTACTCATGTTGTCTGTGTAATATGGGGACAAGTTTGATTGCGCTATATAACACTTTGTTTGATTTAAAGTATTACCTTCTCTGCGGCCGTTTATCAAAACCTGAAAGTAGGCCAGTCGACGGCTTCCGCCACCATGTAACTAGTACTGGGGTGTTCGTCGAAAACCTAAACACTCTTTATCCAAATTCTTGGTCCATTAAGGACGTGTTTAGCGCAGCGAACCAGGCAATCAGACTATTCGGCTTTATAACTCTCACTTGGCCATAGAAGTCTATAATTTTAAATTTCGGCGAAGCCCCTAGTATTCGGAAAGCCGAATTGGGGCGTTATACACGCCTAAATCGGGCAAGGCTGATTCCTCGCCTTAAGCAGAAAAAATCTTTAGGGATATTACTACCTCGCGAACAGCGACCAGCTCTTGCCGCATCATGACGGTCAGTTTTTGGCTTTCTCTAGTGAGGTGCTCGTCCAGAAGAACCGGGACACAATCGCAGTAGTTCTCCTTGCGCTACCTTAGCCGATATAACAGAACGTAAGGTACGAAAACAAGGGAGTTGGGCTAACCCAACTATTGACCCAAGACATGATTCGGAGCTGATGCATATAATGCTATAAGTTCGGGGTGCCGCACTGTTGAAAGTGTTCGGACTTTTCTTGCCATTCTATGGGGCTTGATAAGAAGCCCCTGGCGAGCTGACCGTACCAAGGTGTACGTATGCAAATATTGAATAGATATTCAATGGAAAAATATAAGGATAGTAATAAGAAGCTGACGCTATGTACTACTTCCAAGTTATTTGGACAATACGGCAAAACGTAAGTGTACAATTGATGCATTAAGCAGAAAAAATAGGACTATTTGACATATCCTATCCAAGGGCAGGCTACATGCGTGTATGTAAGGACAGGTATAATGATCATTGGAGAAGACCACCTGAGTATTCCCGTTGTCTCTGTGCCTCCTTGGTGTACCTTCTGTGATGAGTCCGGTTATCCGACCTCTCCGAAGGGGATGCCCGAAAGTGGGGTCCTGAAAAAAGAAAAAGGTATGCGGGCCTCATGGCGGCTGACCCGCACTCTCGCCGCATTGTCGTCCTGCCTCCACCTATGCCCATGGTATCTTGAGCGCGTAGTTGTGTACGCGTGGCACTAACACCGCTTGAGTGGGGCTGGGGTGGAGGCCGGGTTGCTAATCGAGCTCCTGGCGTGCCTGGCGGTCCTGTTGCGGGGTACTCCAAACTCGCTTGACAGTGTTCGGGGATGTCGTTGCCGAATTGGCTATTTGTCGGAGGAGGCTGCTTGTACTTCTGCCGCGAGGGCCGCAGTATGCTCTTTCGTACGGAGCGAGCGGTCTGTGTTTTGTCACATCCCTAGTTTTGGTATGCACTAGACTAGCCCTTCATGTGTGCATCATGTTTAAATTTTATTTAAGTTGAAATGGGGTTGCTCAAACCCTAGCACCAGATCAAATCAACTAGGTTCAAATAAAAATATTATCAATGAACCCAAAATGCTCTTCTGAAAAGTTCATTATTTTTGGGTTGGTCTAGAACCTCTCCCAAAAATGGTGCACATTTTTCTAGGCCATTATGGATTTTTGAATTAAATCATATAGTATTTTCATTTGGGCATTTAAATGCTCAAATAATCCCAAACTGAAATGTTTACTGTAGTATATATTTCCAACAGTGGTCATGAGCAGTTGCATGATTTTTGGGATTGATTTAGTATTTTTAATAAAGCCACAAAGCTGCAGGAAAATAGAAAACAGGAATTAAAAGAGAAAGAGAGAGAGAACTTACCTGGCCTCACCTGCGTGAGCAGCCCACCTACCTGTGCGGCCCAGCACCGCAGCTGGCCGGCCCAGCCCACCACCGCATCTCCTCCTGTCGTCTTCCTCGTCGGACAGAAGGACGAGCGCGTGCCCGACGCCCGCATGCCCACGCCCAGGCCACCTCCTCCCTCCTTGCCTGCCTGGTTTCTCTTGGACGGCCCTAGACGAGCGCCACGCAGCCCCTGGACCCTCTCTCACTCTCCCTGGATCCCTCCGTCTCCTCTGTTCTCTCCCGCAGCACCACCGACACGCCACCATCGCCGCCGACGCCGATTGCCGCAGCCACCATGCTTCCCTCGCCTTGCCGACGCGCCAAGACGCCCCGCCTCGTCCCCCTCTTCCTCCTCACCAAGACAGAAGGTGCCAGGAAGCCCTGGATGCCGCAAGATCCGCCGTTCCCCTCCTCGGCCACCGAGGATTGCCGCCACCCGTACGTCGCCGTCCGGCCTTCTCCGAGCCCGCGTCGACGCCCTCTGCAACCACTGTGAGCTCCCGCGTCGAAAACCCCTCTCCCCCGAGCTCGTTATGCCCTGTAGCCGTCGCCCCCTTGCCGACTAAATTGCGCCGCCGCCTGAGCTTCTCACCACCGTGGCCATGCCCACTGGAGCTCGAAACTGAGCGCGTCACCGCGTTCAGCGCGTCACCACGGGACTGGAGCAACCATTCGTCGCTCCTTCCGTGCCCTGCAATGTCGGAATGGTCGACGTTCGAATTCCGGTCGCCGCGGACGTGCTTGCCGTCATCGTCTGCAGCCACCCCAGCACTTGCCACCACCACCGTTGGACGCGCCACCTCGCGGGCGTTCCAACGAGCCCAACCCTGCCTCTTCTTGTCGTCGGAATCGCCGGGACGAGCGACGCCGCCGCGTCTGTGTGCCACCGGCGGTTAGCCGCCAATGTGGGCATCATTAGTGGCTAATGAACCACTAACTAACCCCTCCTGTGACACCGACAGCTGGGCCCCATGCCTAATTAACTCCGGGTTTATTTTCTGTTTAGATTAGTTTAATAAAGCCAGGCCCACCAGTCAGACTTGATTGTGCAGACGTGTCCGTTGACCGATCCCACCTGTCATACACCCAAACCAGCCTGAGACACTGACGTATGGGTCCCACAGGTCAGGTTTGACCTGGCCGACCCAATTGACTTGATGACGTCACACCTATGTCATGTTGACGCAGTAACTTATCTTCTGGATTTATTCTTATATAGAAAGTTCCAGAAATTTGCCTAAACTTCTAAAAGTCATAGAAATTCAACCGTAACTCCAAATTAAATAATTTATATATGAAAAATGATCAGAAAAATCCAATCTATCCATCTGTACAATTTTCATGCATGTTAGAACAACTTATAGTTGCTGTTCAGCACAAATCATATTAATGGCATTTAAATATCCACATATGGAGTTTGAATTTGAATCTTGGATTCAAACCAACTTCATTTAATCTGGTTGCTAGTTGCATTAGCTCAAACCACAGCATATTGCCATGTCACACTCATGCATCATATTGTTGCATTGCATTGATTGTGTTCCTTCTCTGTTGCCGGTGTTTGTCCCCTCTCGGTAGACGTGTTCCGACGATGTGATCGATGACACCGATGAAGAGCTATACTATCTTCAGAAGTGCGAAGCAAGCAAAACCCCCTTGTTCATTCCGATGCAAACCCACTCTCTCGCTCTGCTCTCTTTTACTGCATTAGGACAACAACGATTCAACTGTTACATGCTGCGGTAGTTGAACCCCTTATCCTCTGCATGACCTGTCATTGCCACAGTAAATAGATGAAACCCACTAGCATGAGTAGGAGTTGTTTGAGCGCTGATGTGCCTACTCATTCATGCTTGTTTGTCATGCCTGCTATTGCTTAGAGTTGTGTCAGGTCTGATTCATCGGGGATGAATCGGAGGTGTGTGAACATGTCCTACTGTGTGTGAGCTAAGTGTGTGAACACGATTTGGTAAAGGTAGCGGTGAGAGGCCATGCAGGAGTACATGGTGGGTTGTCTCATTGCAGCCGTCCTCAGGAACTGAGTTCTGTGTTTGTGATCCATGAACAGCTACTACCACGCATTGGAATGCTTAAGTGCCCCTCTCGACTTATTAATCAACCCGATCTTTGTCCAGGAGTTGCAACTAGTTTCTGGTGTTTGTAGGTAGTGTTAGTAGTCTACCAAGTGGCACCCGGTACAGGTGGGCTTGGGACAGACTAGGCACAGTGGCCCGGTGTACCAAGTGGCACCCGGATGGTGGGCTTGGGAACCCTGCACACATCGTTTGGGGCCGTGAGCGACACCCCGGCCGGATCTCCTTCCGGATGGAACCCGAATAGGCGATAAACCTGGACGAGAGACTTGTGTGATTAGTCAGGTCGTGGCCGACACCCTCACTGGGCTTCCGCTTGAAGGTTGCCGAGTACATGTCGTGTAAATGGTGATAAGTGGTGAGAGCGTGTGTGAAGAAGTACACCCCTGCAGGGTTAACATTATCTATTCGAATAGCCGTGTCCGCGGTAAAGGACTTCTAGGTTGCCTGTACAGTTCATAGACAAGTGAAAGTGGATACTCTAAAATGCGCAAGATAAGCGTGAGTGCTATGGATGGCGTTCTCGTAGGGAGACGGGAGCGGATCCATAGTGGTGTATTGATATGGTGAATATGTGGACTCGTGTGCGCCACCTCAAAAGAGTCACTTGCAGTCGTAGTTCAGGATAGCCACTGAGTCAAAGCTGGCTTGCTGCAGGTAAACCCCACCATCCCCTTTGTTGATAATGATGCATATGTAGTTAGTTCTGATGTAAGTCTTGCTGGGTACATTTGTACTCACGTTTGCCTATTTTATGTTTTTTGCAGAGACTTCCGTCTCACTAGTAGTTCCGCATGGACTTCGACGTTTAGCTTGTTACCTCAGCTAAGAACTTGTGCTCTCGGCAGGATCTAGTAGATAGTCAGGCTTCTCAGCCTTTTTCATTTGTAGATGTCTGTACTCAGACATGATGAGCTTCCGCTGGTTCTTTGACTTGTATGCTCTAAATGTTGGGTCATGAGACCCATGTTTGTAATATCTCGCTCCTCGGAGCCTATTGAATAAAATACTTGAGTTGTAGAGTGATGTTGTGATGCCATGTTGTATTTGCACATATCGAGCATATTGTGTGTATGTTATTGAAATGCTTGATATGTGTGGGATCTGACTATCTAGTTGTTTATCCTTAGTAGCCTCTCTTACCGGGAAATGTCTCCTCGTGCTTCCACTGAGCCATGGTAGCTTGCTACTGCTCTGGAACACTTAGGCTGGCCGGCATGTGTCCTTCTTCGTTCCTGTGTCTGTCCCTTCGGGGAAATGTCACGCGATGAATACCAGAGTCCTGTTAGCCCGCTACAGCCCGGTTCACCAGAGTCCTGCTAGCCCAGTGCTACAGCCTGGATTCACTCGCTGATGACCGACACGTTCGATGCTGGGTCATGGATGCCTGTCCCTGTAAGTTTGTGCCACTTTGGGTTTACGACTAGATATGTCAGCCCAGGCTCCTTATCATATGGATGCTAGCGACACTATCATATACGTGTGCCAAAAGGCGCAAACGGTCCCGGGCAAAGGTAAGGCGACACCCGTGGGAATACCGTGCGTGAGGCCGCAAAGTGATATGAGGTGTTACATGCTAGATCGATGTGGCATTGAGTCGTGGTCCTGACAGCTTTGGTATCAGAGCTTGACTGCTTGTAGGATTACCAACCCAAACTGGTCGAAGTTGAGTCTAGAAATGCTTTAGTTATATGTAGGGGAATTGATTATGGGATGGAACGTAAGGCTCTTTTTACTCCTTTACCTTATGGCCTTCTAATCTGAGTCATCATATCTTTCCTACGGGGTTAAGGAACTAGGCATTCTCTTCATTCTATCAGGATCACGTGTTACTAATCTGTAGACCTATAAGATTGTTGGATCCAAGCCTCAGTTCAGTTCTACTATCTCCGTGTATTCATATTTGATCTCGGAACCTTGTTGTTATGATGTTCGAGTGGCTATGCCACCATTTTTGTAGCATGTCTCCAATATTTTTGAGCATTTACAGCCATTATGCTGTCCGAGTCACCCCAGGTTTCTAAATAGTCTGATGCATTTGCAAATCCCTTCCTCCTATTCCCGATGTCCCTTTGGGCCAGATTAACCATACTAACCAGTGAGATGAGGTACTCTATTGCCTCGACGTATATGTTGGAGCTATTATTATGACCCTAGGTGTCTAGAGTACCACCTAGTAAGCTAGCCATGATTTGTGTTCCCAGTGTGATGATTCTGGCCATTATTCTCGAAAGCATCCCGTGATGCAACTTAGTAGTAGGTATTCCACTCCTGGGTTATGAACCCAAGATTCACCCTACCTCATGTTGATAGTGTTTGCTAGTTTCTTTAGGTTATTAGTAACCTTTGCGATAGTCCTCGAGATTCGTGGTATATCCTTCTTCCAAATACTATGAACCACTTATGGCAGAAGTTCTTTGAACCAAGGATCACAACCAGAGTGATCTCGATGAGTTCTCCATTCTATATTGTGACCCTGCCAGTTCTACCTTTTCTGCATGGGTTATCCGGAAGAAATATGTTGAACTCGTTCGACTTGCTAATCCATGCATCCACAACTCACAAATTCATATGTTCTTTCGAGTTGTCCCATTTTAGTTGTCTTCCGACCCTCGTCTATCAATTGATAGTCAAGAGTATGCGTGCATTCGATCGTCGATGCCTATTACTATCGTGGTTCATCAAGCCATTCTATTCCAGAATGACTAGGAGAACAAACTCCAGTACCTCATCCATATCTAGGATTGGGTCAAAGTAGTTGTGTTCCGCAGATCAAAATGCTAATCTAGCTCTTGCTCTATCCTACCTTGGAGTATTACCATCTTTATATCAAGAATATCATGGGAATTGCACACTATCCTATGAACTCTTGATACAGTGATACTTCTTGCCCTCATTATTCATTTCTCGGCTCCTGTGTTGTTGCAACCAGAATGTCGACAAGTGAATCATGATTTGTGAAAATTATACTCCTAGCAGCTCCATTGCTTGGTAGTTAAAGGACAATAATTTCATCCTTAGCATGTTGGTTATTGAATCACCATCCTAGGGTTGATCGTGCTACCTAGTCCTTATTTCTGGTGCACACTTCGATCAATGAGTTAGGATTGTGCCAATCCCTCGCTTATTTGATCATATCGTCTTTCCCTGAAAAACAAGATTGTTCTCGAGCTTAGTAACATATTGGTGGTTCGCGATTTTTCGAATATCTTCTCGGAGGTATCACCAGGTTGTCACCTGACCACTATGTTGAGTTCGTGATCAAGTTGGTTCCTTGTAACTACCCCCTTCTCCAAGAATCTGTGTTGCATACCCTGAGCTGGTTGGTCAAGCTAAACAACAACTTGGAGAGCTGGAAGATGTAAGCTTGTCCGACTTAGTTCGTGTTAAGGGATATCCTTTTGTGTGTGTGTGTTGAAGAAAGATGATATCTTCACCGATTGGTCCTCGTGATCAGTTGTTGAACCTATCGTCTTGCCCAAACCTTGATTTGAGTGTGGGCCATCGTCAAATCAAGTTAGAACCAACGGTATTCGTAATGTTGTCTTACTCGTGGTTGATTCCTCGAGCATACACCATTACATCTTTTGGTCTGACCAATACTATCACATTGTTCACATAATGGTGGAAGTCCAGTGATATGGAAATTCCGATGAGTTGCTGTTGAGCCCATCAGCAGCATTTTGTCTCCTCCATGATTTGTGTGGAACATCCAGCTAGTGTTGGAAACTTGTGTAAGCATTTTCTTCATGCCCGTCCATGAGGTATATGTTTGGATGAGAGAAGTGACTTCCTCTAATTCACGTGTATTTGATGTAAGTTGCCACCGTGAATTCGCGAGGTTTGTTTTGCTTCCCATGGAATC
Organism: Triticum timopheevii; assembly: GCA_963921465.1. Classification (NCBI taxonomy): domain Eukaryota; kingdom Viridiplantae; phylum Streptophyta; class Magnoliopsida; order Poales; family Poaceae; genus Triticum; species Triticum timopheevii. The sequence continues at coordinate 471,124,067 of OY997264.1, read as the reverse complement.
ATCCCAAATCAGTCATGCATACGTGCGAAGTATACCGTGGTTTGGTAGATTAATTACCTCCATTCCATATGTATTCCCTAGCACACCAAGCCACTGATTGAGTTGTTCAAGGAGAAGAAGTTTCTTCTTAGGGATAATTAGATTTATGCCCCTAGTTGTGTCCCACTCGTCTATTTTACCCCTAATTTCCAAAAGTCACCGGTTTTGTCCAAGTAACTTTGCTCCTCTTATCCTTTTGCCCTTTGACCGTTTGGCCGTCAGTTTGAAAACTTCATAACTTATTCATACTAAATCAGAAAAATGCAAATAAGATACCAAAGTGTTCGGAAAAACATCACCTATATGTCAGTGTCATTTGCATTCATGGAAAAAGTGTTGGAAAGTGCACATCCGAGTTTTAGATCTTTTCATACCAGCATGAATAGTAAACTCTAAAAAATTCAAAAAAATTCAAAAAAAAATATGGTGGCAAAGAACGACAAATGTTCTAAGTGCTTGCCAAGTTTCATTAGGGAATGACATTCATGGAAGTCGTGGCAAAAAAATAATCTATTTTGGAGTGCTGATTGTTTCTTTTTTGCCGCGGCACCCATGAATGTTATTCCCTGATGAAACTGGGCAGGCACTTAAAACATTTGTCATTCTTTGTCACAAATTTTTTATGAACTTTTTTGAACTTTTTTAGATTTTACTATTCATGGTGGTAGCATAAGAGCTAAAACTCAGATGGGCACTTTCCAACACTTTTTTCATGAATGCAAATGACACTGACATATAGGTGATGTTTTTCTGAACATTTTGGTATCTTATTTGCATTTTTTTGATTTAGTATGAATTAGTTATGAATTTTTCAAACTGACGGTCAAACGGTCAAAGGGCAAAAGCATAAGAGGAACAAAGTGACTTGGACAGAACCGATGACTTTTGGGAATTAGGGGTAAAACAGACGAGTGGGACACAACTAGGGGCATAAATCTAATTATCCCTTCTTCTTAAGAGCATGCCTTATGCAGGGATTTCGATATCCTCAATGATGATTCCCAACCAGAATTCGGTAGTGTTTTATAGTAAGACTACCACGTGGTCATGCGTGTCTGGGACATCATGTCACATGTGTGTAGCAGAACCAGCTCATGCCTTGGAGTTTGCTATAGTAGTTCATTTCTTGAGAATCTCGCAACATCGTCTTGTCGATTTGTGTTGCAACATTTCTTTTCCAGACATGATGTCTGAAATGTCCTGTTACCGACCAGATCTGAATCTCAGGCAGATATGATGGTTGGAACTATTCTAAAATCTATGATGTAGGTCCCGACAAGGTTGATGTTGGCCGACACACCTAGCCGAAGATCTATTATTGTAGCATCTTAACTGAGCAAGTTGACCATCCTCTCCATAAGGATGTCGTGCGACTTATTTTAGAAGTTGTTCCTTATGGATCCTTTGTTCTCCCGAAGTCAGACCTTTACTTGATGTTCCAGATACTGACTGGTATTGGGTTAAGCTGGTACATCAAGGAGAACATTAGAAGCGGAGTGCTAAATGTCTCTCGGTCGATCATCCAGGTTTTGTTCCTTGGCATTGCTAAGGTGAAATCTGAGAAGGTGTTATCTTCCCTGCATCTGCATCCTACCCCAATATCCATCATGGTGGAATGTTGAATTGCCAGGATCCTTGCCATGGATGTTGGTAAAACTTTGATGAATATGGAAGTGCTCAAGTCCTTGAGAGCACGCGCTAGCAAAATCACCCCTTGTGTTGTCTTCAACAAGGTAATCCACATCATCCATTCTAATCTGAGTATGCCATTCCTTCGAACTCCCTCGAACAATCAATTGTGATTTTCCCTAGACTGGTATAGAGAATTTCAATGATCTCTGTATCAAAAGTAATTCTTTTTGCCACTTAAGGGAATAATTCTACGAGTCACCTTCCCTAAGGTGCCCCGTTATAGTATCATGGCAACTCAACTCCTCGCTACGTTGACAACCGTTCACCATCTCCTCAAGCGTGAAATTGTTGCCTACCAAATTGAACCCCCGTCATCTGTTCTTCCATCCCTCCCGAAGTGTGTTTGAACATCTCAGCTCAAGAGGTGTTCTATGCCTCATTCCGTGAGTTGATCGTCAGTTGCTCGATCCTCGACAAGATCGATTCTTCTAGAGTTTTCATTTCCTCTCGTGGTCATGTTGAATGGAGTTCTCAAAGCAAGATGTAAAGATCAATTAGAAGCATTGAATCAACATCTTCGAGAAGAGCAATTGGATCATGAAGATTGTGTTAGTTTGTGTCCCCTTTGTCTTCTTACCTCACGTCCTGAATCTCGGGACGAGATTCTTGTTTAGTGGGGGTGAGTTGTCACATCCCTAGTTCTGGTATGCACTAGACTAGCCCTTCATGTGTGCATCATGTTTAAATTTTATTTAAGTTGTAATGGGGATTTCTCAAACCCTAGCACCAGATCAAATCAACTAGGTTCAAATAAAAATATTATCAATGAACCCAAAATGCTCTTAAGAAAAGTTCATTATTTTTGGGTTAGTCTAGAACCTCTCCCAAAAATGGTGCACATTTTGCTAGGCCATTCTGGATTTTTGAATTAAATCATATAGTATTTTCATTTGGGCATTTAAATGCTATTAAATATTTTAATTGCTCAAATAATCCCAAACTGAAATGTTTACTGTAGGATATATTTCCAACAGTGGTCATGAGCAGTTGCATGATTTTTGGGATTGATTTAGTATTTTTTAATAAAGCCACAAAGCTGCAGGAAAATAGAAAACAGGAATTAAAAGAGAAAAAGAGAGAGAACTTACCTGGCCTCACCTGCCTGAGTAGCCCACCTACCTGTGCGGCCTAGCACCGCAGCTGGCCTGCCCAGCCCACCACCGCATCTCCTCCTGTCGTCTTCTTCGTCGGACAGAAGGACGAGCGCGTGCCCGACGCCCGCACGCCCACGCCCAGGCCACCTCCTCCCTCCCTGCCTGCCTGGTTTCTCTTGGACGGCCCTAGACGAGCGCCACGCAGCCCCTCGACCCTCTCTCACGCTCCCTGGATCCCTCCGTCTCCTTTGCTCTCTCCTGCAGCACCACCAACACGCCACCATCACCGCCGACGCCGATTGCCGCAGCCACCATGCTTCCCTCGCCTTGCCGACGCACCAAGAAGCCCCGCCTCGTCCCCCTCTTCCTCCTCACATTGACAGAAGGTGCCAGGAAGCCCTGGATGCCGCCAGATCCGTCGTTCCCCTCCTCGGCCACCGAGGATTGCCGCCGCCCGTACGTCGCCGTACGGCCTTCTCCGAGCCCGCGTCGACGCCCTCTGCAACCACTGCAAGCTCCTGCATCGACAACCCCTCTCCCCCGAGCTCGTTACGCCCTGTAGCCGTCGCCCCCTTGCCGACCAAATCACGCCGCCGCCTGAGCTTCTCACCACCGTGGCCACGCCCACTGGAGCTCGAAACTAAGCGCGTCACCACGTTCAGCGCGTCACCACGGGACTGGAGCAACCATTCGTCGCTCCTTCCGTGCCCTGCAACGTCGGAACGGTCGACGTCCGAACTCCGGCCGCCGCGGACGTGCTTGCCGCCGTCATCTCCGGCCACCCCACCACCACCGTCATAGAAATTCAACCGTAACTCCAAATTAAATAATTTATATATGAAAAATGATCAGAAAAATCCAATCTATCCATCTGTACCATTTCCATGCATGTTAGAACAACTTATAGCTGCTGTTCAGCACAAATCATATTAATGGCATTTAAATATCCACATATGGAGTTTGAATTTGAATCTTGGATTCAAACCAACTTCATTTAATCTGGTTGCTAGTTGCATTAGCTCAAACCACAGCATATTGCCATGTCACACTCATGCATCATATTGTTGCATTGCATTGATTGTGTTCCTTCTCTGTTGCCGGTGTTTGTCCCCTCTCAGTAGACGTATTCCGATGATGTGATCGATGACACCGATGAAGAGCTATACTATCTTCAGAAGTGCCAGGCAAGCAAAACCCCCTTGTTCATTCCGACACAAACCCAATATCTCGCTCTGCTCTCTTTTACTGCATTAGGACAACAACGATTCAACTGTTACATGCTGCGGTAGTTGAACCCCTTATCCTCTGCATGACCTGTCATTGCCACCGTAAATAGATGAAACCCACTAGCATGAGTAGGAGTTGTTTGAGCCCTAATGTGTCTACTCATTCATGCTTGTTTGTCATGCCTGCTATTGCTTAGAGTTGTGTCAGGTCTGATTTATCGGCGATGAATCGGAGGTGTGTGAACATGTCCTATTGTGTGTGAGCTAAGTGTGTGAACACGATTTGGTAAAGGTAGCGGTGAGAGGCCATGTAGGAGTACATGGTGGGTTGTCTCATTGCAGCCGTCCTCAGGAACTGAGTTATGTGTTTGTGATCCATGAACAGCTACTACCACGCATTGGAATGCTTAAGTGCCCCTCTCGACTTATTAATCAACATGATCTCTGTCCAGGAGTTGCAACTAGTTTCTGGTGTTTGTAGGTAGTGTTAGTAGTCTACCAAGTGGCACCCGGTACAGGTGGGCTTGGTACAGACTAGGCACAGTGGCCCGGTGTACCAAGTGGCACCCGGATGGTGGGCTTGGGAACCCTGCACACATCGTTTGGGGCCATGAGCGACAGCCCGGCCGGATCTCCTTGCAGATGGAACCCGAATAGGCGATAAACCTGGACGAGAGACTTGTGTGATTAGTCAGGTCGTGGCCGACACCCTCGCTGGGCTTCCGCTTGAAGGTTGCCGAGTACATGTCGTGTAAATGGCGATAAGTGGTGAGAGCGTGTGTGAAGAAGTACACCCCTGCAGGGTTAACATTATCTATTCGAATAGCCGTGTCCGCGGTAAAGGACTTCTGGGTTGCCTGTATAGTTCATAGACAAGTGAAAGTGGATACTCTAAAATGCGCAAGATAAGAGTGAGTGCTATGGATGGCGTTCTCGTAGGAAGACGGGAGCGGATCCTTGGTGGTGTATTGTTGCGGTAAATATGTGGACTCGTGTGCGCCACCTCAAAAGAGTTACTTGCAGTCATAGTTCAGGATAGCCACTGAGTCAAAGCTGGCTTGCTGCAGTTAAGCCCCGCCATCCGCTTTGTTGATAATGATGCATATGTAGTTAGTTCTGATGTAAGTCTTGCTGGGTACATTTGTACTCACGTTTGCCTATTTTATGTTTTTGCAGAGACTTCCGTCTCACTAGTAGTTCCGCATGGACTTCGACGTTTAGCTTGTTACCTCAGCTACGATCTTGTGCCCTCGGCAGGATCTAGTAGATAGTCAGGCTTCTCAGCCTTTTTCATTTGTAGATGTCTGTACTCAGACATGTTGAGCTTCCGCTGGTGCTTTGACTTGTATGCTCTGAATGATGGGTCATGAGACCCATGTTTGTAATATCTCGCTCCTCGGAGCCTATTGAATAAAATACTTGAGTTGTAGAGTCATGTTGTGATGCCATGTTGTATTTGCACATATCGAGCATATTGTGTGTATGTTATTGAAATGCTTGATATGTGTGGGATCTGACTATCTAGTTGTTTATCCTTAGTAGCCTTTCTTATCGGGAAATGTCTCCTGGTGCTTCCACTGAGCCATGGTAGCTTGCTACTGCTCCGGAACACTTAGGCTGGCCGGCATGTGTTCTTCTTCGTTCCTGTGTCTGTCCCTTCGGCGAAATGTCACGCGATGAATACCGGAGTCCTGTTAGCCCACTACAGCCCGGTTCACCAGAGTCCTACTAGCCCAGTGCTACAGCCTGGATTCACTTGCTGATGACCGACACGTTCGATGCTGGGTCATGGATGCCTGTCCCTGTAAGTTTGTGCCACTTTGGGTTGACGACTACCCATGTCAGCCCGGGCTCCTTATCATATGGATGCTAGCGACACTATCATATACATGTGCCAAAAGGCGCAAACGGTCCCGGGCAAAGGTAAGGCGACCCCCGTGGGAACACCGTGCGTGAGGCCGCAAAGTGATATGAGGTGTTACATGCTAGATCGATGTGGCATTGAGTCGGGGTCCTAACATGTTTCCATTGACTGTTATGACCCCGCGAGGTCCTGGCATCTTGAGCTTGAGGTATGGATAGTGCGGTACCGCATTGAAACGAGCGAACACAGTTCGTCCAAGTAGTGCATGATAGCCACTACGGAAAGGGACGATATCAAAGATTAACTCCTCGCTTCGGAAGTTATCCGTAGATCCTAAGACCACTTCCAGTGTTATTGAGCCTGTGTAGCGGGCCTCTACCCCTGGAATTACACCTTTGAAGGTGGTTTTGGTGGGTTTGATCCATGACAGATCGATGCCCATTTTGCGCACTGTGTCCTGATAAAGCAGGTTTAGGCTGCTGCCACCGTCCATGAGGACTCGCGTGAGGTGGAATCCGTCGATGATTGGGTCAAGGACCAATGCGGCTGAGCCAACGTGACGGATGCTGGTCGAATGGTCCCTACGATCAAAGGTGATCGGGCAGGATGACCATGGGTTGAATTTTGGGGCGACGGGCTCCATCGCATAGACGTCCCTAAGTGCACGCTTTTGCTCCCGTTTGGGGATGTGAGTCGCATAGATCATGTTCACCATTTTCACCTGGGGGAAAATTTCTTCTGTCCTCCAGTGTTTGGACGCCGGGTCTCCTCGTCATCATCGATGTGCAGCCCCTTGTCCTTGTTCTCGGCATTTATCTTGCCGGCATGTTTGAACACCCAGCAATCTCTGTTAGTGTGATTGGCTGGTTTATCGGGGGTGCCGTGAATCTGGCACGAGCGGTCGAGTATGCGGTCCAGACTGGACGATCCCGGGTTGTTTCTTTTGAACGACCTCTTTTGCTGACCGGATTTGGAGTTGCTGAATCCGGCATTGACTATCGTATCCTCCGCATTGTCGTCGTTGCTTCGACGCTTGTGTCTGTTGTGGCGTGGTTTTCCGTTACTGTCACGGGTATCTGAGGTGCCAGGGTTTCCTGGCACTGTGTTGCTGCGAGCTAGCCAACTGTCCTCACCGTGCAAAAGTGGGTCATTAGTGTCATGAGTGCCGCCATGGTCTTCGGTTTTTCTTGGCCGAGGTGTCGGGCAAGCCACTCGTCATGGATATTATGCTTAAAGGCCGCTAGGGCCTCGGCGTCCGGACATTCGACAATTTGGTTCTTTTTAGTTAGGAACCTAGTCCAGAATTTCCTGGCTGACTCTCCGGGCTGTTGGGTAATGTGACTTAAGTCATCAGCATCCGGTGGTCGCACATAGGTGCCTTGGAAGTTATTGAGGAATGCGTCCTCAAGGTTTTCCCAACTGCCAATAGAGTTTGCTGGCAGGCTATTCAGCTAGTGTTTGGCTGGCCCTTTAAGCTTGAGTGCGAGGTACTTGATGGCATGTAGGTCATCACCGAGGGCCATATGAATGTGGAGAAGAAAATCCTCAATCCACACCGCGGGGTCTGTTGTGCCATCGTATGACTCGATGTTGACGGGTTTAAACCCTTCTGGGAAGTCATGTTCCATTACTTCGTTAGTGAAGCAGTGGGGTGTGCGGCGCCTCTATGTCAGGCTATGTCGCGGCATAGTCCAATTAGGTCTGGTCGGTAATGTCCGGCCCGGCCGGATTTATCAGTATTGAGTCTGGTGTGATGATCGGTGTCCTGAGCTGTGGCGCGCCATCGTGATCCGTAGATCGATCTTGGTTGTCCTGCATTGTTTTCCAGTATATCTCGCAGGTCCTGCGTATTGCCCCGGACCGTAGTGAACCGGCGTGGGGGTGCGGGCTGGTGTCCGGCCTGACGTGCCGTTTTATCCCGGCCACGTGGTGGTCGGTCAGCCTCATCTTGTGCTGGAAGTTCGGGCTCTTCGGAGTCTTGGTCTAGCAGTTTATGCTTTGGATATCCCGTGCTTGGGGGTTCGAGTCCGTATTCTTCGGCCGCCAAGACTTCGGTCCATCTGTCTGCGAGTAGATCTTGGTCTGCTTGGAGCTGCTGCTGCTTCTTTTTTAGGCTTCTTGCAGTGGCTATAAGCTTGCGCTTGAAGCGCTCCTGCTCTATGGGATCCTCTAGCACGCCTAATTCGTCGTCACCGAGGCTCACCTCGTCTTCGGAGGGAGGCATATAGTTATCGTCCTCCAAGTATCCGTCTGTCGCTTGTTCGTCTGGGCTAGCCTACCCGTGCTCCTGTTTGGCTTGGACGAAGGTTGGTTGATCAGGATCGTATTCCTCTTCGGCACCATCTGGATTTTCTTCTCTAGTTCCGGTATTGTTGTTGCGAGGCTTGGCCCGGTGCCAATGATGCCCATGTTTTGCTTTCTTCCCCGAGGGGTTATCACCCGTTGCCTCATCGCCATTGCTTTCTCTAGGAGTATCCACCATATATATATCATATGAAGAGGTGGCAGTCCAGCGCCCTGTGGGCGGTGGTTCCTGTTTTTCTCCCGCATCGTCATCTATACCGTCGATGTCTTCGGAGTCGAAGTTAAGCACGCCAGTCAAATCATCGACCGTGGCTATTAAATGGGTGGTGGGTGGGTAACGAATTTCTTCGTCGCCAGCTTCCAACTCGAGTCGGACATAGTTCGGCCAGGAGTCTCCTGACAGAGAGAGAGACCTTAATGAATTCAGCACGTCTCGAAAGGGTGAGTGCTGAAAGATATCCGCGGTAGAGAACTCCATGACTGGAGCCCAATTAGATTCGATGGGCACGGATGCACGCGGTCCGGAACACACTACCAGAGTGAGTCCGGGGGTCCGGAGGTACAGATTTCCTGAGGAGAGGAGTCTGTATTCGGCTCCAACTCCGACGAGTGTGCGGCCTCCGGCGTGGGGTCCATCCACCCATCCTCGGGAGGCACGGTTTGCTCTGGAATGAAGTCTGGAGCTGAAGCAGGTGCGATGTTTCGATACTATCCGACTGTAGATCTAGGTCATGCTCGCCGTGATTGTTCGGTGCTCCTGACACGTGCCTGAATCCGTCGAAGATCAAGTCTCCGCGGATATCGGCGGTGTAGTTTAGGTTTCCAAACCTGACCTGATGTCCAGGGGCGTAGCTATCGATCTGCTCCAGATGGCCAAGCGAGTTGGCCCGCAGTGCGAAGCCGCCGAACACGAAGATCTGTCCAGGGAGAAAAGTCTCACCTAGGGCAGTGTGGTTGAAGGTTGGAGAAGCCATCTAGCCTCGCAGCGACGACACAGAGGAACTCTCAATGAAAGCACCAATGTCGGTGTCAAAACCGGCGGGCCCAGCCCGCCTAATTAACCCAGGTTAGCTTAAGCTAAATGCTAATTAACCCAGTTAGTTAGGTTAGTCACTGACACGCGGGACCCACAAGTCAGTTTGACCTGGGTCGCCCGATGACCTGCTGACGTATCACTCCCAATATGCGATCCTATCCAAAAGGAACTCGAAGGCCCCACCAAGGATAGACCCGCATATTGGAACGCTTTTGCAAGGTGGATATCATTACATCAACATTACATAATAGATGGGGATACATCCAATACATACAATGTCACATGAATACAACAATACAACATACAAGAACAACATCCGACTACGGATGAATCATAAACAGAAACTCAAACAATATCCACCCTGCTAGCCCAGGCTGCCGACCTGGAACCTATCCCCTGATCGAAGAAGAAGCAGACGAAGAACTCAAGCAAGCAAGCATCGCTCTCGCGTCAAGATCATCGCATAACCTGTACCTGCAACTGTTGTTGTAGTAATCTATGAGCCACGAGGACTCAGCAATCCCATTACCATGGGTATCAAGACTAGCAAAGCTTAATGGGAAAGGAAGGGGTAAAGTTGTGAGGTTGCAGCAGCGGCTAAGCATATATGGTGGCTAACATACGCAAATGAGAGCGAGAAGAGAGCAAGCGGAACGGTCGTCAACTAGCAATGATCAAGAGGTGATCCTGAACACCTACTTACGTCAAACATAACCCAGAAACCGTGTTCACTTCCCGGACTCTGCCGAGAAGAGACCATCACGGCTACACACGTGGTTGATGCGTTTTAATTCGGATCTGGTGTCAAGTTATCTACAACCGGACATTAACAAATTCCCATCTGCCACATAACCGCGGGCACGGCTCTCGAAAGTTTATACCCTGCAGGAGTGTCCCAACTTAGCCCATGACAAGCTCTCGCGATCAACGAAGGAATAGACCTTCTCCCAGGAAGACCCGATCAGTCTCGGAATCCCGGTTTACAAGACATTTCTACAATGGTAAAACAAGACCAGCAAAGCCGCCGATGCGCCGACAATCCCGATAGGAGCTGCACATAGCTCGTTCTCAGGGCAACACCGGATGAGACAGGCTACGAGTAAAACAAGACTTCGAGTTTCCCCGAGGTGGCCCCGCAGGCGGCTCGGTTCGGACCAACACTTAGACAAGCACTGGCCCGGGGGGGCTAAAATAAAGATGACCCTTGGGTTGGCCGACCCAAGGGAAGGGTATAGGTGGTGGTGAGGTAAATGGTAAAACCAAGGTTGGGCCTTGCTGGACAAGTTTTATTCAAAGCGAACTGTCAGGGGGGTACCATAAATCACCCGACCGCGTTAGGAACGCAAAAGCCGGGAACATAACACCGGTATGACGGAAACTAGGGCGGCAAGAGTGGAACAAAACACCAAGCATAAGGCCGAGCCTTCCACCCTTTACCAAGTATATAGATGCATTAATAATATAAGAGATATTGTGATATCCCAACAAAATCCTGTCCACCATGGAGAAATCTTCAACTTCACCTGCAACTAGCAACGCTATAAGAGGGGCTGAGCAAAAGCGGTAACATAGCCAAACAACGGATTGCATAGGAAAGGTGTCAAAGGTTAGAGGTTCATGGCAATATGGGATGGCTTGATAAACAGGTAATAGGTAGCGCAGCATAGCGATAGAACGAAATAGCATAGCAATGATAGTAGTGAGATCCAGGGTAGCAGTCATCTTGCCTGAAATCCCGCAAGGAAGAAGAACGAGTCCATGAAGAAGATCAAGCCACGAAGACGAACCACACGTAGACGAACGAATCCTCACGATCGCAATGAAACGGGAACTATCGAGAAGAAGCACACAACATAGGTAAACACACCACACATGAACAAGGCATGATGCACAACAAGCATGATGCATGACCAAGCTACATGAAGCTACTCATGGCAAGAGATGATGCCAACAATAACAACACATCAAGGCAAGTTTAAATGAGGCCGGAAACAACATATAACAATTCCGGTAAGTCCTCATATACAAATTTCGAAATGGGTCCAGATCTGAATAAGCATTATGTTCAAGTTGTTAAACAGCAAGTTAAAGATCACCAAGATGATCTACACGAAATTCTAGTCAAGTTACATATAAAGTTCATTAGATTTGGAGCTACGGCCTAGAAGATATGAGCAAAACAAGTTAAGTGTGGCATTGATGCAAAATGCACCCAAACATCAAGCAAACACACCAAAACAAGGATGCAACATGATAATATGGCACTACATGCAAAATCAAGCAAGTTTCATATAGAGCACACTCAAACGGAGCAACAGTGCAACACACACACTATACAAGTTATAACAACAATCTGTCCATAACCGCAACTAGGCATCTTGCAAGCATCAAAACAATAAGCTACAGCATCCCAACATAAGAACAAAAGGCACGGGCATGAAGTACAGGTAAAGAACTACAAAACATGAACACTGAGCTATCTCCAGAAACAACTAGAACATGCTCAAAAAGACATGGAAAGATTGCAAATAATAACAGTTTCAGGCTTTAGCAGAAATAACATCAGGTTGCAATGTTTAGAGCTATCAAACGACATGTTACAGGAACATATCATGGCAAACAAAGGCATGGCATGAATCTACTAATAGCATAGATCAAAAGTCCCTTACTGACCATGAGCCAAAAGGGCACGGAAAATATGATGGCACCCATGTAAACATGGCAAGTTATATTACAGATTCATACATGGCAGAAACAACAATAAGTAGGCATGTTGGTGAGCTTGAACCACTCACCACAGAGCAATACATGGCATGGCAAGGCAACCAATAGTAAGAAGGCATGTTTATGAAGCTAAGCATAGCAAGAACAAGTTCATAGGGTGCATGGATCACTAGGAAACAATCATGGAAACATTGAACTTAATGTTAACAGGCTGACAGCAACATTATCAAGCAACTTTGGAGCAAGATTACAACAAGCTACAGTAGTCTATAATTGCATCCAAGGGCATGGATGGATAGATCAAGACATGTAGATCAAAACATGTGTATAGAACATCTCCAGATTATGCATAGAGTGACTAGTAGCCACATGTTTACGTAGCAACAAAATATAACAGAATCTGTCAGGAAAACAGCAACAGCAACTACCCTACTTAACAAGCTTGATACACTCAGCACACAACTCAAAAAAATACATGGTTGGCACCCCTGGAAAGATGGCATGACATAGATCAAAACACATGTAGACATCAACCTCATAGGATGCACACATCAATCATGGCAAAAATGATAAATGAGCAAGTTATAACAGTTTCAGCAGATTAACATCAACATGCACTCTTCCAACAGCATTTCGGGCATCAAGATAAGCTCAAATGAAAATGATCCAATGGGATGAAATGAAGTACTCGTCGAGACGAACAATTCGACATATTATATGCACGAAACGGAGCTACGGATGCAGAGATACAACAGGTCAAACATGGCATGATAATGTATGAAACTTAGGGACTTAGGCAATTCGGAGAGGGGGAAAGTCAACCTCGGTTGGCGCGGATTTCGAGGCGAGGCGGCTCGGGCGGCGGCGCGGCAATGGGCGCGGCGGCGGGCCACGCCGGCGTCGGAAGGACGGCGGCCGGCGGCGAGGCGCGAGGCGGCGGCGCAGGGGAGGCCCGGCGAGGCGGAGGGCGCGGGTGGCGAGCGGGCGGAGGCAGCAGCGCCGATCTCCGGCGAGCTCCGTGGCGGCGCCGGCCATGGAGCTCCCGGCAGCGGGTAGGCCGAAGGCAGATCGGGACGGCGGCGGCTCGGGGCGCGGGAGGTGGCCGGCGCCGGAGGAGGCGGCGGGTCCGCCGCACGGCGCGGCGGACGCGGGATCCGCGGAGGAGGCGAGGGGACGGCGCGGGGACGCGGCGGCGCGTGATTTGCTGGGGTGAGGTGTCCGGCGGACATGTCCGGCTCGGGCGGACGTGTCCGGCGGCGCGAGGATGAGGAAGCTAGGGTTTCGTCCGCGAAAATGGAAGGGAAGGGCCTTTATATAGGTAGAGGGAGCTAGGAGAGTCCAAATGAGGAGCGGTTTTCGGCCACGCGATCGTTTTTCAACGACCGAGAGCATGGAGGGGAGTTTGCTGGGTTTTGGGCCACTTTGGAAGGGGTGTTGGGCTGCAAGTCAAAGAGGGCTTTGCGGTTACCCGGTTAACCGTTAGAGTATCAAACGGACTCCAAATGGCACGAAACTTGACAGGCGGTCTACCGGTGCTATACCAAGGCCGCTTGGCAAACCTCGGGCCATTCCGAGAAAGTTTAACACCCGCTCACAACGAGAGACAAAAAGGGGAACGCCAGAGGACATAGGAGTGCCGGATTGCAAAACGGACAACGGGGAAAAAAGCTTGGATGCATGAGACGAATACGTATGCAAAATGAGATGCACATGATGACATGACAAAATGCAACACGCAAGCAAATGACATGGCAATGACGGCGAATAATTGGCAGACACCTGGCGCATCGAATCCGGGGCGTTACATGACGTCATCATGACGTCATGCTGACACAATGAACTCTTTTCTGGAATTAGTTTAATTCTAAAATAGCCAGGAAAATTCCAGAAAATGTTATAAAGTTCCAAAATTCATAGAAATTCAACCATAACTCCAAATGAAATAATTTATATATGAAAAATGATCAGAAAAATCCAATCTATCTATCTGCACTAGTGTCATGCATGTTTAACAACTTAACGTTGCTGTTTAGATCAAAACATGATAATGCACTATTTGAATTCATAGTTTGAGTTTGGAATTGAACCTTTGGTTCAAAATGACTCAAACCACTCAGTCATTAGCTCTAACACACTCATTTTGCCATATCATGATCATGCATCATATTGTGCATTGCATTGATTGTGTCCTTCCTTGTTTGCCAGTATTTGTCCCCTCTCAATAGACGTGGTTACGACAATGAGTTCGATGACACCGATGAAGAGCTATTACTATATTCAGAAGTGACAGGCAAGCAAAACCCCCTTGATCATTTCGATATAATCCCACTCTCTCGCTCCTGCTCTCTTTTACTGCATTAGGACAACAACGATTCAACTGTTACATGCTGCAGTAGTTGAACCCCTTTCCTCTGCATGACCTATCATTGCCACAGTAAATAGATGAAACCCACTAGCATGAGTAGGAGTTCTTTGAGCCCTGACGTGCCTACTCATTCATGATTGTTTGTCATGCCTGATACTGCTTAGAATTGAGTCAAGTCTGATTCATCGGGGATGAATTGGAGGTGTGTGAACATGTCCTACTGTGTGTGGTCTAAGTGTGTGAACACGATTTGGTAAAGCTAGCGGTGAGAGGCCATGTAGGAGTACATGGTGGGTTGTCTCATTGAAGCAGTCCTCAGGAACTGAGTTCTGTGTTTGTGATCCATGAACAGTTACTACCACACATTGGGCTCCGGGCACTCCAAGCTCTCTCAACCTATTAATCAACTCGATCTCTATCCAGGAGTTGCAACTAGTTTCTGGTATTTGTAGGTTGTGTTAGTAGTCTATCAAGTGGCACCCGGTACAGGTGGGCTTGGGTCAGACTAGGCACCGTGGCCGGGTATGACAAGTGCCGTCCGTTTGGTGGGCTTGGAACCCTGTAAACATCGTTTGGGTTCGTGAGTGACACCCCGGCCGGATCTCCTTGCGGATGGATCCAGAATAAGCGATAAACCTGGACTAGAGACTTGTGTGGTTAGTCAGGTCGTGGTCGACACCCTCGCGAGGCTTCCGCTTGAAGGTTGCCGAGATACATGACGTGTACACGGAGGTAAGTGGCGAGAGCGTGTGTGAAGAAGTACACCCCTGCAGGGTTAATATCATCTATTCGAATAGCCACGTCCACGGTAAAGGATCTCTGGGTTGCCTAT
This sequence comes from Triticum timopheevii, assembly GCA_963921465.1. Lineage (NCBI taxonomy): Eukaryota > Viridiplantae > Streptophyta > Magnoliopsida > Poales > Poaceae > Triticum > Triticum timopheevii. Next base: position 471,108,891 of record OY997264.1, on the reverse strand, counting down.
ACAGTTCATAGACAAGTGAAAGTGGATACTATAAAATGTGCAAGATAAGCGTGAGTGCTATGGATGGCGTTCTCGTAGGAAGACGGGAGCGGATTCTTGGTGGTGTATTGTTGCGGTAAATATGTGGACTCGTGTGCGCCACCTCAAAAGAGTTACTTGCAGTCATAGTTCAGGATAGCCACTGAGTCAAAGCTGGCTTGCTGCAGTTAAACCCCGCCATCCGCTTTGTTGATAATGATGCATATGTAGTTAGTTCTGATGTAAGTCTTGCTGGGTACATTTGTACTCGCGTTTGCTTAATTTATGTTTTTGCAGAGAGACTCCAGTCCCACTAGTAGTTCCGCATGGACTTCGACGTTTAGCTTGTTACCTCAGCCACGATCTTGTGCCCTCGGCAGAATCTGGTAGATAGTCAGGCTTCTTAGCCTTTTTCATTTGTAGATGTCTGTACTCAGACATGTTAAGCTTCCATGTGAGCTTTGACTTGTATGCTCTGAATGTTGGGTCATGAGACCCAAGTTTGTAATATCTCGCTCCTCGGAGCCTATTGAATAAAATACTTGAGTTGTAGAGTCATGTTGTGATGCCATGTTGTATTTGCACATATCGAGCATATTGTGTGTATGTTATTGAAATGCTTGGTATGTGTGGGGTCTAACTATCTAGTTGTTTATCCTTGGTAGCCTCTCTTACCAGGAAATGCCTCCTAGTGCTTCCCCTGGTAGCTTGCTACTGCTCCAGAACACTTAGGCTGGCCGACATGTGTCCTTCATTCCTGTGTCTGTCCCTACGAGGAAATGTCACGCGGTGTCTACCGGAGTCCTGTTAGCCTGCTACCGCCCGGTTTGCCGGAGTCCTGCTGGCCCAGTTGCTACAGCCCGGATTCACTCGCTGATGACCAACACATTCATTGTTGGGTACTGTATGCCTGTCCCTGTAAGTTAGTGCCACTTTGGGTCCACGACTAGCCATGTTAGCCCGGGTTCTTTATCATATGGATGCTAGCAACACTATCACATACGTGAGCCAAAAGGCACAAACGGTCCCGGGCTTGGTAAGGCGACACCCGTGGGAATACCGTGCGTGAGGCCGCAAAGTGATATGAGGTGTCACATGCTAGATTGGTGTGGCACAGGATCGGGGTCCTGACACATCCCTTGGGACTTGAAAACTTGTTGTTCCATTGCTTCGAGTCTTGACTCCATGCTTCCGGTCCTCCTTGGTCCCTCAATATCGCAGATGTGCAGCACCCCCGCACGCATCTCAATGGTTTGAGGGTTTGCAGCACCTCCGCGAGGTAGGGGTTGATGACCTTCTCAAAAAACTTGTCCTTGGGGGTGCTTGAAGATGTCACGGTGATCTAGATCTGTCAGAAAAACAGCTCAAAACAAAGATAGAGGATATTTTGTCGGTGGAAACGACACCTATGGGATCACGGGAATCCCTACTACGGTTGCAGGGCATGGGGTCGTGAGAAGAGCGGGATCAGCAGTCAGGTTCGGGCCGCGAGGATGCGTGATACTCTGGTCATACTTTGGTGTGTATATTTGTGTTCTTGGAGTTCTTGAGCTAGCTACGATGAGTGTAACTTTTCCAAGGGTCCGAATCCTTCTCCTGGGTGCCTCGGGCCTCCTTTTATAGTCAAGGGGATCGCCACAGTAGCACACAGGAGGTGGCATCGGTTTACAGTGGCTAAGCTTATCGTTTAGCCATTACGGAACAAGACGCATTTAATGCGCCCCTTAGGTGTCCCCCTCACATTACCGCCGCCTCGCCCTGCTTCGAAACACGACCGGGCCAGCGAGGCGGTCGGTGCCATCTAGGCTGGCTGGCTGCTGTGGTGGCGTGGTGGTAGGGCCTTCACGAAGATTTGCATGCCACCACGTAGGTATGCGCTGAGTTGGCTTGGAAGCCTCACGTCGACACGCAGGTGCCTGCCTAGCTGGTGGGCTGGCAGCTGCATGGGAGCGGCGGTGGAAACTTGGCAGGCGTGGGCCTGGCTGTGGCCCCGCAGATGTCCTCGGCAAGGGCCTTGTCGGGGCCCCGGCAAGGGTCTTGCCATGGCGTTGTGGTCGTCCGCAGCAAGGACCTCGCTGGAGGTCTTGTGGGTTTCCTCGGCAAAGATCTCGCCGAGGTTTGTTGTCTTCTAATCCTCATCTGACTTGGAGTTTTCATGATCTTCACAAAGATCTTCATGCCATCATGGAGGTTCCTCCCGAGCCTCGGTCCCAACGTGGTGGGTGGTGTTGGAAAACCTAGGGCTCAAGGGAGGCGCGCTCCGTTGGTGTCGGGCAAGTTTCCCCAGCAAGGGTCTTTCCGGGGCCGTGGAGACCGCCCCGGCAAGGGTCTTGCAAGGGGATCCCACCTCACCCTCTTGATCTTCGGGTCTCTATCTTGGCATTGCTTTGTCCATCTTGCGATTTTGATTCCCTGTCCCTGCCCCGCTTAAGTGTGGCCGCAGGCGTGGCTCCGACTGCCCGTGCACAGGTAAAAGGGGTACAAAGTAGTGCCATTACTTATGTACACCGAAGAAAGCCCCCGGGTCTGGGCCACACATAAGCGCAATACGTTGTTGGGCCAGGCCCAAAACGATGCGCGGGCAGGCGGGGTTGATTTAATTGAGCTGATTTTTCTGCCCGCTATGCTTCCCCACGATCTACGTTGAACGCGTGACGTGGGGATCGTGCACGGGGGTGATCGAAGCATGCTTGCGTCATCTTGCAGTGAACAGTAAAGAGGCAGCTTGTGTGTCCCTTTGAGACCGCAGGGCCGCTGCTCATTTACTCTCCACGCCTGGGAACTGTTGTTCCACGCGTCCCATTACGCCCGCCCCTTGCGCCACGTACTCTGCATGCACGGTGCAGGGCGGGTGACAGGTGCGTGGAATATGGGAAGACATGCGCGTGTGGGTCGATACCCACTCGCCTTCAATTGGGCGGGGAGGGCGGTCGAAGGCCTCGCCCGCTGTCACCTTAATGAGCTGGATTGGCTGAGAGGGGCGGCCGAGCCCTGACTCCGCCCCTTTATAAGGAGGGGAGCAGGAAGGACGGCACCCCTCAGTCCTTCTCCATCCGCCTCTTCCCATCCCTACTTCTTCCTTCCTTCTGTCATGGCGAGAGGGCGCACTGACGCTTCAACGGTGGCGGCGAGGGTCTCTGCTTGACAACGCGCCACTCCTCTCCAAGAGCCCGTGGTGACGGATCCGGCCGCGAGGGGAAGGGGGAGGGGGCGAGGCCGAGGCCGCTGTGGCGCTCGGGGAAGAGGAGGACGGGGCGGCGCACCGGCCTCACCTCCGCCAGTGGTCCTTCCCCCAATGGAGGGCCACGTCAGGGACCAGCCCCGCAAGTTCTTCATCAGGCTACGCCGATCGGCGCATCATCATTTTCATCTCCCTACTCCATTCGCTAGGGAGATGGAGCTCGACCTGCCGCAGGCGCTGAGGCTGCACATGAGGGGCTATTGGAACAGTGGCACATGGGCCGATGTTGATTTCCCAACCCCTCATGTCATGTATCTTCGCTGTGGATGGAAAACCTTTGCTTGCATCCATAGCCTGACGGCGGGGCTCATTCTCTATTTCAAGTTAATGGAGAATGGCCTCCTCTCCGTCAAGGTCTTCGGCAATTTTGGAACTTGCCTGAAGTGCTACGTGGAGAGCTCCTCGGATGACGAAGACTCGTCCTCAAGAAAGAGTGACGGGGAGGACAGCGGCAGCGAGGACAAGGGTAGCAGGCAAGAGGATGACGGGTTCGAATAGGTGTTGGACCCGCCACCCCGGGGTGGTGCCTGCAGCAGTAGCATCTGCACCGGGTCCATTCTCCCGGTGGAGCCGGCTCCTTGAACTTCTCGGGGTCGCCTCCTTGGGTGGCTGGCGCGGGGAGGCCGGAGAAGGCGAAGAAGGCGGGTGGCAGGCTGTCAAGTCAGAGTATGATGGCACCGACGCCTTCGTAGCGTATTGACGGACTGCTGCCTCATCTTCCAGCTCTTCTCCCGGCACCATCATCACCGGCCCTCTCTCAGGCGGCCGCTGACATGTTCTCTTGGCACCTTCTGCTGCTCGTACCTAGCCTAGACGCTCCTTCGGCCCTCTTGTCTTCTTGTTCCGTTTCCTGGGGAGAGGGACAAGAAAGGGATTACGTCAACCTTATGTTTTTTAGCTTGTAAGCCTACGGGCCTTAGTTAAATTTAAAACTTGTAATCCCCTTGTTCATGTTTACATTCTGTATGAACTGTACTTGTGTGGGGTATATTAATGAAAAAAGGGTGTTTGTTGGGTTCTTTGTGCATGCGCGAAGCCCATACCAAGGAACGAATCCTTGTTACTTTTAATGTAAACATTGTCACCCGGAAACAGGCCTTGCCGCTTCCTTTCTTCATTCGACCATACTCGCGCTTTTGGCGGAGCCAGGGGTGAAGTAGGGTTAAGCCCTACGCTTGCCTCCTCGCCACCACGGCTACAACCAGACCCCGACACAAGAAATAATTTTCGGGCACGGGCAGGGGGGAGCATAGTAACTTAGGAGCAAAATGAGGTTTCACATGTCCCAACCCACATGGAAATGTAATACAGGGGAAGGAAAAACTTATCTAAATCTGCAACCCCCGGCAACCTCAGTTTGCCGGGAGCGGACCCTTGTATCTTCAACCCTCGGCAAGCTTGGCTTGCCGGGGCTGGGGCGCCGGCTTGTTCTCTTTCTCCCACACAGCTCGGCAGAAAATATTCATGTACCCTGTGAACCAAAGAGGACGGAAAGGAACAGAGAGACGCAAACTCGACCTGTATGCTAGGGGTTAGTCGCCGCTAAGCACTATCAACCCTAAACGAGGGAGAGACTCAACCTAGCATGCGTGCTATGACTTAGGGTGCCAGCTCTTCGTTTATTCATGCTCAGGGTCTGCGCCTGGCTTTGTACAGAGGGTTACATGCCTTACCGGCAAGGCTTGTACAAAAGGTGGCTTGCCGGGGGGCCCAGCAGCCGCGGCTTATGGGTAAAATATACGAAGATGCTCGATGTTTTAGGAGTTGCTCACTGGAATGGCATCTTCGATCTCCAGGCGGACTGCGCCAGGCCTGGTAACTCGTACTACCCGATAAGGGCCTTCCCACTTCGGCGTCAACTTGTTGGAATTCTTGGCCGACTGAACGCGCCGAAGAACAAGGTCGCCTTCCTCAAAGCTTCGGGCATGAACCTTGCGGATATGGTAGCGGCGCAAGGCTTGCTGGTAGCGTGCTGCTCTCACAGCTGCCCAAAGACGATCTTCCTCGAGGAGCATCGCGTCATCTCGCCTCAGTCGCTCTTGCTCAAGCTCATCATAAACGAGCACTCGAGGTGACCCGTATATGTGTTCTGTGGGGAGAACTGCTTCTGCCCCGTATACCAGGGCAAAGGGTGTCTGGCCGGTGGCTTGATTTGGCGTCGTTCTGATCGACCAAAGAACCGACGACAACTCATCAATCCAGCACCCTCTGCTCTTGTGCAGCCTGTCAAAAGTCTTTTTCCTCAGGCCATGCAGCACTTCAGCATTTGCCCGCTCTGCTTGGTCGTTGCTCTGTGGGTGTGCCACGGAGGCAAAACAGACCTTGCTGCCGAGATCTCCAATGTATTGCATGAAGGTGTGGCTTGTGAACTGCGTGCCGTTGTCAGTGATGACTCTGTTCGGCACATCAAAGCGGCAAACTAGCCCCTTAAAGAATTTGACGGCTGACTGTGCAGTCACCTTCCTCACTGCTTCCACCTCTGTCCACTTTGTTAACTTATCGATTGCAACGTACAAGTACTCAAAGCCCCCGACGGCATGAGGAAAAGGGCCCAGTATGTCGAGCTCCCAGACCAAGAATGGCTAGGAGAGAGCGATGGTCTGCAAGGCTTGAGCTGGCTGATGAAGCATCTTTGAATGGAACTAGCACGCTTCACACTTGGTTACTAGTGTCGTCGCATCCTAGAGGGCAGTGGGCCAGAAGAAACCTTGCTGGAAAGCCTTGCCGGCAGGGCCCTCGACCCTATGTGGGAGGCACATATGCCTCCATGTATCTCCACCAACAGCTCCAGTCCTTCCTCCCGGGGGATGCACTTCAATTTCACCCCATTCGGTCTTTTTCTATATAGAACGTTGTCAACGAACTGGTACAGAGTAGACCAGCGGGCTACTTTCTCTGCTTCTTCCTGCTCCTCAGGAAGCTCCCCTATTTGGAGGAATCGGACGGGTACGCTGCGCCCATGCTGGAGCCTGTTTCTCGTGAGCAAGGACCAAAGGCATTTCCTTTGCCGCAGGAGCGGTCGCCTCCACGGAAAGGGCTTGGTGCCCCGCCAGAGTCGGTTGTCCCATGGCAGGCTCGGCGTCCATGGCAACATCTTCGCTGACGGCTCCAGGGAACTCGGTGGGGAAGTACTTGTCGGGGCCTGACTTCCTCTGCTTGTTCTGCTCTATTGACGGTTCAACGGATGGTTGAGTTAACCGAAGCACAAAAGTACATAGTTCCACACGTAGCTTGAGGGTGATGTCTATTACACAACCTTCTTCTTGTAGACGTTGTTGGGCCTCCAAGTGCAGAGGTTTGTAGGACAGTAGCAAATTTCCCTCAAGTTGATGACCTAAGGTTTATCAATCCATGGGAGGCGTAGGATGAAGATGGTCTCTCTCAAACAACCCTGCAACCAAATAACAAAAAGTCTCTTGTGTCCCCAACACACCCAATACAATGGTAAATTGTATAGGTGCACTAGTTCGGTGAAGAGATGGTGATACAAGTGCAATATGGATGGTAGATATAGGTTTTTGTAATCTGAAAATACAAAAACAGCAAGGTAACTAATGATAAAAGTGAGCGTAAACGGTATTGCAATGGTACGAAACAAGGCATAGGGTTCATACTTTCACTAGTGCAAGTTATCTCAACAATAATAACATACTTGGATCATATAACTATCCCTCAACATGCAACAAAGAGTCTCTCCAGAGCCACTAATAGCGGAGAATAAACGAAGAGATTATGGTAGGTACGAAACCACCTCAAAGTTATTCATTCGGATCGATCTATTCAAGAGTGCGTACTAGAATAACACCTTAAGACACGAATCAACCAAAACCCTAATGCCAGCTAGATACTCCATTGTCACCTCAAGTATCCGTGGGCATGATTATATGATATGCATCACACAATCTCAGATTCATCTATTCAACCAACACAAAGTACTTCAAAGAGTGCCCCAAAGTTTCTACCGGAGAGTTAAGACAAAAACGTGTGCCAACCCCTATGCGTAGGTTCATGGGTGGAACCCGCAAGTTGATCACCAAAACATACATCAAGTGGATCACGTGATATCCCATTGTCACCACAGATAAGCACGGCAAGACATACATCAAGTGTTCTCAAATCATTAAAGACTCAATCCGACAAGATAACTTCAAAGGGAAAACTCAATTCATCACAAGAGAGTAGAGGGGGGAGAAACGTCATAAGATCCAACTATAATAGCAAAGCTCGCGATACATCAAGATCGTGCCATAGAGAGAACACGAGAGAGAGAGAGAGAGAGAGAGAGAGAGAGATCAAACACATCGCTACTGGTACATACCCTCAGCCCCGAGGGTGAACTACTCCCTCCTCGTCATGGAGAGCGCCGGGATGATGATGATGGCCAACGGTGATGGATTCCCCCTCCGGTAGGGTGCGGGAACGGGCTCCCGAGAGGTTTTTGGTGGCTACAAAGGCTTGCGGCGGTGGAACTCCCGATCTATCTTCGTATTCGATGGTTTTAGGGTATATGGGAATATATAGGCGAAAGAAGTCGGTCGGGGTAGGCTCGAGGGGCCCACGAGACAGGGGGCGCGCCCTCCTATCTCCTGGCCTCCTCGAAGCTTCCCTGTCTTGTACTCCAAGTCTCCCGGATCATGTTCATTCCAAAAATCACGCTCCCAAAGGTTTCATTCCGTTTGGACTCTGTTTGATATTCCTTTTCTTTGAAATACTGAAACAGGCAATAAAACAGCAATATGGACTGGGCCTCTGGTTAATAGGTTAGTCCCAAAAGTAATATAAAAGTGTATAATAAAGCCCATAATCATTCAAAACAGATAATAAAATAGCATGAATGCTTCATAAATTATAGATATGTTGGAGACATATCAGAGGGCAGCGCGCTTCGACAGGTAGTCGGCGATGTCGTTCTCCACTCGGGGGACATGCTCTGCATGTATACCATCAAAGCGCTCCTCCAGTTTCCTCACTTCATCCACGTAAGCCTCCATCAATGGGCTTTGATAATGCTTGTTGACCTGCTTGCCGACAAGCTGTGAATCACCCCTAACGATGAGCTTCTTGACCCCGAGGTCTGCCGCGATCCTGAGACCAGCAAGCAATCCCTCATATTCAGCAGTGTTGTTCATCGACATCTCCCTCGGAAAGTGCATCTGGATCACGTACTTGAGGTGCTCTCCGGTGGGTGCGACGAGCAGCACACCAGCACCGGCACCTTGTAGCGAAAAAGCCCCATCAAAGTACATAATCCAGTTACGACTTGTTTCCTTGTCGGGAAGAGTGGTTTCCTAGATCTGTTCATCGGGCATCGAGGTCCATTCAGCAATGAACTCCGCCAAGACTCTGCTCTGAATCATTGAGGTGCTTTCGAACTTCAAACCAAAACTTGACAGCTCCAAGGCCCCTTCCACAATCCTCCCCGTTGCATCTGGGTTATGCAGTATCCGTTGCAATAGGAGGCGGGTGACAACGGTGATCTCGTGTGCTTGGAAGTAATGACGCATCTTCCTCGAGGCCATAAGGAGGCCGAAGAGCAATTTCTGCACACCGGAGTACCTTGACCTAGCCCCCTACAAGACGGAGTTGACGAAGTAAACCGGGTGCTACACCATCTTCTTCTTTTGCACCACTTCACCCGGTTGCGTGGGTCCTGTCGCATTGGTGTCAGACCTTGCCGGGGGCCCAGCCTTGCCGAGACCGGGCCCTGCCGAGGGGTGTTCTGGCTCGCCATCTGTAACCTCTGCTGTTGCCGCTACCTCTTCATCGTCCTCCCTCTGTGCGACCAGTGCGGCGCTAACCACTTGATTCGTTGCCGCTAGATATAGCAGCAATGGTTCTTGTGGTTTGGGCACAACCAGCACTGGGGTGGAGGAGAGGTATTTCTTCAAATCCTGCAGCGCTGCCTCGGCCTCCGGAGTCCACTCCATTGGGCCCGCCTTCTTAAAGATCTTGAAAAAGGGAAGGGCACGCCCAGCGGACTTGGAGATGAATCTGCTCATTGCGGCGACGCGGCCAGTGAGCCGGCGCACATCCTTGATCCGTTCAGGTGCCTCAATCTGCTCGATGGCCTTGATCTTGTCCGGGCTCGCCTCAATCCCACGCTGTGACACAAAGAACACGAGAAGCTTGCCAGACGGGACACCGAAGACACACTTCTCAGGGTTCAGCTTGAGGTTGATCTTGCGCAGGTTTGCAAACATTTCCTCCAGATCTTGCACAAGTGTTGTCTTGTCCTTGGTTTTGACCACTATGTCATCCATATAAGTTCCATATTTCTATGTAGCTGAGGCTCAAAACCAATTTGGACTGCTCTTGCAAAGGTCGAGCCAGCACTCTTCAACCCGAAGGGCATCCGTAAAAAGCAATATGTACCACATGGGGTGATGAATGTTGTCTTCTCTTCATCTATTTTCATCATGAAAATCTGATGGTACCCTGAGTAGGCGTCGAGGAATGTTAGCAGGTCACACCCGGACGTGGAGTCAACAATCTGGTCGATGCGCGGCAACGGGAAAGGACCTTTTGGACAAGCTTTATTGATATCTGTGTAATCAATACACAGCCTCCACTTCCCATTTGCCTTGCGCACCACTACCAGATTTGCCAGCCACGTCAGATGGAGCAACCCTCTCACCAAGCCTGCCGCTTCTAACTTTCTGATCTCTTCTGTGATGAACTCTTGTCTCTCCAAAGCTTGATTTCTGACCTTCTGCTTGACGGGCCGCGCATGAGGACGGACAGCAAGATGGTGCTCAATCACCTCCATGGGAACACCAGGATGTCTGATGCTTGCCATGCAAACACATCGACATTCACCCATAGGAAAGTGACGAGCTTGCTTTCCTATTTGCCATTGAGGGTGGAGCTTATGGTAAAAGCTCCTCCCGTGCTGTCCTCCTTGACGGACACCTTCTTGGTCTCTGGTGGGGTAGCTCTGGACTTCTTGCTCTTGCCGGTGGAGCTCTCTGGCACGTCCTCAATGGGAGCGCAACACCCCGAAGAGGTGCACTTGCTGGAGTGGGTGCGAGAGGTCTCGCCGGTCTTCTTCGCACCTAGGGCTTCAACGGCAGGAGCAAGTGCCTTGGCGGCAGCTGCTGCAACTGCTTCCCGGTAGAGCTGGTCAGCGCAAATCAGCACATCTTTTTTGTTGGAGGGGACAGTGATGATATTCATCGGCGCGGGCATCTTCAGCGTGTTATGGGCGTAATGGGAAGCCACCATGAACTTGGCTAGCATCCGGCGGCCGAGGATCCCGTTGTAGGGGGAGGGGATCTCGGCTACATCAAAGACAATCTTCTCCGTCCTGTAGTTCAACTCGCATCCAAATGTCGCGAGCAGCGTGACTTTTCCCTTTGGATGGCTCCTCCCTGGGTTGACCCCTTTACACGTGCCCGTCTCTTCGAGATCTCCAACAGGAATCTGCAGCCTTTTGATCACGACAGGAGAGATCAAGTTCAGGTTGGCCCCGCCGTCAACTAGCATCTTCATCACCTTGAGGTTGTGGATTGTTGGTGCAACCAACAACGGCAAACACCCGAACGCAGTAGTGCGGTCAGGGTGGTCCTCGGTGTCGAAGATGATAGGCGTGCTGGACCACTTCAGTGGCTTCCATGCGTCAAGTGATGGCTCCACCGCTGTGATCTCATGCGCCCATTGCTTGAGCTGGCGATGAGATGCGTGCAACGAGGCGCCACCGTCGACGCACATGGCCTCTGTAGCCTTCTGAAACTCATGGTCGTCGGACTCGTCGTCCTCGTCATGATCATCGTCTTCATGCTTCTTGTCGTGGCCTCGGGCGGGCCTCTCTTGCCGATTATCCTTGCCGCGGCGGCCTCCTTGGCTGCCACGCTTCTTGCCGGATCCTTCGGCACCATCTTGACCCTTCTCCTTGTTCCGCCTCTCATATTCATCTTTCTGCTTCTTAGCGAGCAGCTCAACTTGTCGGCAGTTCTGGAGGTCGTGGCCTTTGATGCGGTGGATCTTGCAATACTGCTTGTCAGAGCCGCCTGGCTTGTCGGCAGCTGCCAAGGCCAGGCAGGCGGCACACCCGGCAACCTCCTTGCCGGGGTCACTTGCCTTGGCCTTCTTGGTAGTGCCGGTGTCGTCGTATCCCTTGATGGAAAGCACAGACTTGCCCTTGTGCTTTCTGTTATGGCGCCGACCCTTCTTTGTCGGGGCGGTGGTGTCACCATCTGCGGGGTAAGTTTCTGCACCGGCGTCCTTGTCGGGGTACTTCCTCCCCTCTTCAGCCCGAGCGCACCTGTCGGCCAGGACGTACAGTTCGGCCACATCCTTGACCTTGTTCATCGCCAGCTCCTCACGCATCTTGCAGTTGCGCACATTCTGATGGGAAGCACTAATCACGGCGGCGGGATGAACATCTGGGATGTTGTACTGCACTCGGCTGAACCTTTGGATGTATTTGCGCAGGTTTTCTCCTTCCTTCTGGGGGATGATATGCAAATCGCTTGCCTGGCCATGAGCCTGATGGCCTCCAGTGAAGGTGCCAACAAACTAATGGCACATGTTCGACCAAGAAGAAATCGAGTCCACTGGCAAGTGCATCAACCATGACATGACATTGGGCTTGAGTGCCAATGGGAAATAATTGGCAAGTACCTTATTGTTGCAGGTTCCAGCAGCTTGCATCGCGATGGTGTAGATGCTGAGGAACTCTGACGGGTGATTCTTGTTGTTGTACTTCTCGCCAACGTCGGGCTTGAACATGCGGTGGGAGTGCCACTGGAGCTGCCGCAACTCATGGGTGAAAGCCGGACAACCCACCTCGTAGGGTAGGCCACCGTAGCCTCCCGATGCCGAGTGGTCCATAGTGGGTCCTGCCCGCCTGTCTGATTGGTGGTGTGCATCACGCCATCGCTCGATGGTGGTTCGAGCGTCTTCAAGGGCTCGCTCCCGAAGAACTTGACGTTGGTTGAGGTGGGTCCGTGGATCGGACGATGCTATGGAGATATCATCACAAGCGTCATCTCGACGGATATACACCCGTGGTGGCTGGCGTGGGGGAGGAGAATGCACCATGGCTGCATCGCCCCCGGCCCTTCCACCGCTGGCATGTGGTGGCTCGACGGAGCGACGACCTACGGGCCCCGCTGGTCGTGGCTTATCTTTGTTGGCGATGCCGACGAGGCTCCGGACAGTGGCTCTCCACTCGTCGAGCCTCTCCGCAGCAGGAGGAAAGTCGAGGAGCAGTTGCACGCGCACCAGTGCTTCTGCTGGTGTGGGCGGCGGCGAAAGCTGTGTGGAACGTGACGCGCTTCGACTTCTAACTATGTTAGAAGGAGCTCTATCACGGCCCTGCGTCTGTGCGCCATTTTTGCCAGCACCTCGGCGTGCATGCTCGCCTTCCTCATCCCATGAAGGACGCGTGGGACTCTTCCCAAGGCTGCGCCCAGGTTCACCAGTGGGGTGGCGCTGCTCATCGTGCACAACTTGGGAAGAGCGCGTTGTGGGCGCCGGTGTTGGTGTCTTGGAGGCCGCCGCGCCGCTGTCGGGCAGCACGTCGACGCCCCAGGAGGGCCCCGCACCGCCTGCGGGGGGCCCAACTCCGTCTCTGGAGTTTGCGGCGTGCGGCCCGTTGCCTGGCGCACGAACAATGCTGCTCGCCAGGCCCGGACTGCGAGGGCGATGTGGGTGTTCCCCGGTCGCACCACGGGTTCTTTTCGCGACTGGCCCGCTACTGGTTCGCACCAGTACAGGCAGTCCGGTCCCGGATGAGCTGATCGTCGTGGTCGTCTTTCTCTTGGGAGCAATGGCGACGAAGAGCTGTTCGACTAGCTGCTAAACCGGATTCTCAAAACTGCGCCCCCTACGTGGCGCGCCAAAGATGTTGGTGGAAACGACACCTATGGGATCACGGGAATCCCTACTATGGTTGCGGGGCGCGGGGTCGTGAGAAGAGCAGGATCAGAAGTCAGCACAAGCACACGGGTCGTTTACCCAGGTTCGGGCCGCGAGGATGCGTAATACCCTAGTCCTGCTTTGGTGTGTATATCTGTGTTCTTGGAGTCTTGAGCTAACTACGATGAGTGTAACTTGTCCAAGGGTCTAAATCCTTCTCCCGGATGCCTCGGGCCTCCTTTTATAGTCAAGGGGATCGCCACAGTGACACATAGGAGGTGACATTGGTGTATAGTGGCTAAGCTTATCGCTTTGCCATTATGGGACAAGACGCATTTAATGCGCCCCTTAGGTGTCCCCTCACTTTACCGCCACCTTGCCCTGCTTCGACACGCGCCTGGGCCAGCGAGGCGGTCAGCGCCATGTAGGCTGGCAGGCTACTGAGGTGGCGCGGTGGTAGGGCCTTCAAAAAGATTTGCATGCCGCCACGTAGGCATGTGCTGAGTTGGCTTGGAAGCCTCACGTCAACACGCAGGTGCCTGCTGATACATCTCCAACGTATCTACTTCTCCAAACACTTTTGCCCTTGTTTTGGACTCTAACTTGCATGATTTGAATGAAACTAACCCGGACTAACGCTGTTTTCAGCAGAACTACCATGATGTTGGTTTATGTGTAGAAAAGAAAAGTTCTCGGAATGTCCTGGAAATCCATGGAGGCACTTTTCAGATTTAATAAGAATTTTTGGCGAAAGAATCAAGGTCAGGAGGCCCACGGGTTGTCCATGAGACAGGGGGGCGCGCCCCCTCTAGGGCACGACCTCCTATCTCGTGCGCCCCCCGGGCCTCCTCTGACCTCTACTCCAACTCCATATATACCGTCTCGGGGAGAAAAAAATCAAGGAGAAAGTTTCATCGCGTTTCACGACACGGAGCCGCCGCCAAGCCCTAATCTCTCTCGGGAGGGCTGATCTGGAGTCCGTTCGGGGCTTCGGAGAGGGGGATTCGTCGCCGTCGTCATCATCAACCATCCTCCATCACCAATTTCATGATGCTCACTGCCACGCGTGAGTAATTCCATCATAGGCTTGCTGGACGGTGATGGGTTGGATGAGATTTACCATGTAATCAAGTTAGTTTTGTTAGGGTTTGATCCCTAGTATCCACTATGTTCTGAGATTGATGTTGCCATGACTTTGCTATGCTTAATGCTTGTCACTAGGGCCCGAGTGCCATGATTTCAGATCTGAACCTATTATGTTTTCATGAATATATGTGTGTTCTTGATCCTATCTTGCAACTCTATAGTCACCTATTATGTGTTATGATCCGACAACCCCGAAGTGACAATAATCGGGATACTTCTCGGTGATGACCGTAGTTTGAGGAGTTCATGTATTCACTATGTGTTAATGCTTTGGTCCGGTTCTCTATTAAAAGGAGGACTTAATATCCTTTAGTTTCTACTAGGACCCCGCTGCCACGGGAGGGTAGGACAAAAGATGTCTTGCAAGTTCTTTTCCAAAAGCACGTATAACTATTTACGGAATACATGCCTACATTACATTGACGAATTGGAGCTAGTTCTATATCACCCTATGTTATAACTATTGCATGAGGAATCGCATCTGGCATAATTATCCATCATTGATCCATTGCCTACGAGCTTTTCATATATTGTTCTTTGCTTATTTACTTTTCCGTTGCTACTGTTACAACTACTACAAAAACCCAAAAACATTTATCTTTACTGTTGCTACCGTTACCATTACTATCATACCACTTTTGCTACTAAGTACTTTGCTGCAGATACTAAGTTATCCAGGTGTGGTTGAATTGACAACTCAACTGCTAATACTCAAGAATATTCTTTGGCTCCCCTTGTGTCGAATCAATAAATTTGGGTTGTACTTCACCCTCGAAAGCTGTCGCGATCCCCTACACTTGTGGGTTATCAAGACTAATTTCTGGCGCCGTTGCTGGGGAGCATAGCTCTATTCTCTGAGTCACTTGGGATTTATATATGTTGATCACTATGAAGAACTTGAAAGACGCTAAGACCAAGATCTATCCCTCAACTACGAGGGGAGGTAAGGAACTGCCATCTAGCTCTGCACTAGATCCTCCTTCTGTTATGAGTAAGCTTGCAACACCTAAACCTGCTACTGCTATGAATTCTGATATGTCGCATGTTATTGATGATGTCACTTCTGCTATGCATGATGAAACTACTTCTATGCATGATACTACTTTGCCATTAGGTGAATTTCTTGATGAACAACTTGCTAGAGTTACGGGGAATGAAAATATTGAAGATGCTATTTATGATAGTGATGATGAACATCCCCACAATGATTATGTATTACCTGTTGTTCCTAAGGGTTATGTTATGAATGAAGAAGCTGCTATGGAAATTCTTGCTTGCAATGATAGAAATGATCTTAAGAAATTATTAGCTAAATGGAAGCAGCAGTCTCTTAATGCTAGAATGAAACCCGATCCTGCTTTTGCTACTTCACCTATCTGTGTTACTGATAAGGATTATGAATTCTCTGTTGATCTTGATATTATTACTTTAGTTGAATCTGATCCTTTTTGTGGCCTTGAATCTGAAACTGTTGTGGCACATCTTACCAAGTTGAATGATATAGCCACCCTTTTTATTCATGATGAGAAGTCTCGCTATTTATATATCCTTAAGATATTTCCGTTCTCATTAAAGGGTGATGCTAAGACTTGGTATAATTATCTTGCTCCTGATTGTGTGCGTAGTCCCCAGGATATGATTTATTACTTCTCTGCTAAATATTTCCCTGCTCATAAGAAACAAGCTGCCTTGCGGGAAATATATAATTTTGTGCAAATCAAAGAAGAGAGTCTCCCACAAGCTTGGGGGAGGCTTCTCTGGTTACTTTATGCTTTGCCTGATCATCCTCTTAAGAAAAATGAAATACTTGATATCTTTTATAATGGACTAACCGTTGCTTCCAAGGACCACTTGGATAGTTGTGATGGTTGTGTTTTCAGGGAAAGAACAATCGACGAAGCTGAAATACTATTGAATAATATGTTGACTAATGAAAATAATTGGACTCTTCCCAAGCCAGTTCTGGAAGTAATTCCTGAACCAATTGAGCCAACTCCTGAGCCTATTCCTAAACCCACTCCAAAGAAGAGAGGTGTTTTATTTCTCAGTCCTGAAGATATGCAAGAGGCAAATAAATCAATGAAATAAAAAGGTATTAAAGCTAAAGATGTTAAGAATTTACCACCTATTCAAGAGATACATGGTCTGAATATACCGCCTGAAGAACCACATTGTCTTGATAACCCGACAGAGGTAGTGAAGGTAAATTCTTTCTATAGATATGATAAAGTTGAAATACCCTCTACTAAATTTCATAGCCCATGCTTAGATGAATTTGATGACTTTATGGCTAGACAAGAAAGTTTTAATGCTTATGTTGGTAGAGAGTTAAAGAATAATGCTTTGGAGATAGGACGCGTAGGTGATAATCTGGCTAGAGTTAAATATGAACTTCACCGCATTAGCAAATATGCTTCTATGGTTGCTACTCAAGCTGAGCAAGTACTCAAAGCTCAAAATGATTTGCTTGATGAATTGGATAATAAAAATGACTTTGCTGTTAGAGTGGCTACTAGAACTGGTAGAATGACTCAGGAACCTTTGTATCCTGAAGGCCACCCTAAGAGAATCGAGCAAGATTCTCAGAGAAATAATTTAGAGGCACCTAGTTCTTCTAAAAAGAAGAAGAAAAACGATAGAACGTTGCATGCTTCTAGTGAACCTACTGTAGACACACCTGAGAATCCAAATGATGTTTCTATTTCTGATGCTGAAACACAATCAGGTGATGAACATGAACCTAGTGATAATGTTAATGATAATGTTCATGTTGATGCTCAACCTAGCAAAGACAATGATGTATACATTGAACCTGATGTTGATCTTGATAACCCACAATCAAAGAATCAACGTTATGATAAGAGAGATTTTGTTGCTAGGAAGCACGGTAAAGAAAGAGAACCATGGGTTCAGAAACCCATGCCCTTTCCTCCTAAACCATCCAAGTCAAAGGATGATGAGGATTTTGAGCGCTTTGCTGAAATGATTAGACCTATTTTCTTACGTATGCTCTTAACTGATATGCTTAAAGTAAATCCTTATGCTAAATATATGAAGGATATGATCACAAATAAAAGAAAGATACCGAAAGCTGAAATTTCCACCATGCTTGCTAATTACACTTTTAGGGGTGAAATACCAAAGAAACTTGGAGATCCGGGTGTTCCAACTATACCATGCTCCATTAAAAGAAATTATGTTAGAACTGCTTTATGTGATCTTAGAGCCGGTGTTAGTGTTATGCCTCTCTCTTTATATCGTAGACTTGAATTGAACAAGTTGACACCCCTACTGAAATATCTCTGCAAATGACTGATAAATCAACTGCTATACATGTCGGTATTTGTGAGGATGTGCCTGTTGTGGTTGCAAATGTCACTATCTTAACGGACTTTGTTATTCTTGATATTCCCGAGGACGATAGTATGTCTATTATCCTTGGTAGACCTTTTCTTAATACTGCAGGGGCAGTTATTGATTGCAACAAAGGTAATGCCACTTTTCATGTAAATGGCAATGAGCATGCGGTACACTTTCCGAGGAAACAATCTCAAGTTCATAGCATCAATTCTATTGAAAAAATTCCAACTATCATTTTTGGAGGTTTTGAATTTCCTCTCCCTACAATCAAGAAAAAGTATGATATACTTATTGTTGGGGATTTTCATATCCCCGTTGAGGTAACTTAGATTTAATCGAAATTTCTCCGGTTCCGTGTTATTCGGAATGAGTTTGTTAACAAGACTTGATCAACCTTGTTAGCGGGTTCATTTTGATGATCACGAGATGGATGAAACTAGAAGGCACAACCTTCTGTACCCTCTTTTTACTTTCTGTTATTTAGAATAAATAAAGCAAAAATAGTATTATCTGTCTGTCTTCTGAATTATCCGTGCATTAAAAAATAGTCCAAAAATAAAAGTGCTCCAAATGCCCTGCAAATTTAGTACGATTTTTTCTGGAATATTTGAGGATTTTAGGCACTGAAAACACTACAGGAGGGCCAAGCACCAGGCCACGAGAGAGGAGGGCGCCCCCCCCCCCTATAGGGCACCCCCCCTTTCTCGTGGGCCCCTAGTGGCTCCCCTCCACTTATGCCAGCAACCACACACTTCATCTTCTACCCAAAAAAATCCCCATCCAGCTCAAGCCCGAGTTCTAGCTCGTTTTGCTGTGATTTTTGATCTCTTAGATCAAAGCTCCATTCGCAAAACTGCTTTGGGAGATTGTTGCTTGGTATGTGACTCCTCCATTGGTCCAATTAGTTTTTGTTCTAGTGCTTTATTCATTGCAAACTTTTGCTGCATAGGTGACCATGTTCTTGAGCTTGCATGTTAAATTTTTGAGGTCCCAAGCAATTCCAATGCATGATATAGGCTCTAGGCACTTGTAGGAGTAGTTGCTATCAATCTTGTTTAGTTTTATCCACTTTTATTTTGATGTTACTAAAATTTCAGAAATTTTCAGAAAAAGAAATATGCTTAGAAGAATGTACCAAGGAGGTCCCTCGGCAAAGAAAGGGCCAAGAATTGCTATACGTGAACAAGATGTTAATTTGCCAAGAGACGCAAATGTACGGGCTTGCGAGTGGCCATCCGATGATTTTATGGTCAAAGCAGGCTTCATGGAGGAATTTGACGTGTATGTGCATAATGCCGAGCGGGAGGACTTCTTACAAGATAAGTGTCCTCAATATTATCAGTTGACTGATTCCTTTGTGCGGAGGTTCGAATATATTTCTTCGCGTAATTCTCCTAGTGTTATGTTTGATATTTATGATACATCTTATACCATGGATTTAGAGGATTTTACAACTGCTTGCAAACTCCCGCAGTGGGTAATATTAATGATCCTCCCAAATCTGAAGTTAGAAATTTTCTTGCTAGTATTACTGTGGGAGAATCTAGGGACGTAACACAAGCTACCATAGGGAGCATTCATTTTCCTGCTATACATTACTTTGCTCTCTTTATTGGTAAATGCATTAACGGTAAGGACGAAGTATGTCACATGTGTGCCCCTGATCTCTGTGTCCTCAAGAGTGCCGTGTCTGGTTATAGAGGTTATAACTTGGGGGCAATAGTTGCATGTAGGTTGCATAATAATAGTAAAAGGGGAAATTTCTTTGGAGGAATTTATGCAACCCGTGTGGCAAATTTTCTTAATATAGCTCCACGAGAGGGGGATATGATTGTACCTCCTGTTTATTTAGATAAAGAAGCTATGCTTGATCATCAATTTCTTGAGAGGAATGAACAATTCCTCCATTATCAACTAATCTATGACAGACGCAATGTCGTCCCTGTTACTCTTCCTGCTCCCTAACTCTTTGATTATCAGGCAAAAGGAAGATATGCTACCACCAGGGAAGAAGCAGCTGATTACGAAAGGGGAATGGAGGCAGCTCGCCAACACGCTGCTGCTCAGGAGGCGGTCGCCTCTGCATCTCAGTACTACCCCAGTTTCACTTATGGATATCAGCCAGGCGGTCCTTGGTATTAGACCAACTTAGGCCAAAAGCCTAAGCTTGGGGGAGTACGTATTTCTCATCGACTTTACACTCATGTTCACACACTAGTCATCGGTGCTCATACTCCTTCATTGTATTATCCATGTTAGTTTAAATTTCTTTTTCTAGTTTTCTTCTTGTGTGTTTGATAAACCTTAAGAAAAAACAAAAAATTCAGTTAGTTTAATTTCCTTGCTTGTAGTAGAAATTAAAATGAAAACCCAAAAAGATTTCTCGTTCTTCTTTTACTTGTTGGGAGCTTTCCCATGTAAATAGTTTTATTTTCTTTTCTTTCTTTTGGGGGTCGAGAAGACCTTATTGAAAATGCTTAGTGGCTCTCATATGCATGATTGATTATTTATATTTAGAGCCCATATTACTTGTCTTCTCCCTAGAGTTGAATGCTTGCAGATTCCAGCTTAGTCCAATGCACGTGCACTCTTATTATTATACACTTCGTTCGGTCGTGCAAGTGAAAGGCAATAATGACGATATATGATGGACTTATTGGGACGAGAAAAGTTGGTATGAACTCGACCTCTCTTGTTTTTGTAAATATGATGATTCATCATTCCTGAGTCAGCTATTATGAAGTAAACATATTTGCAATGACATTTAGAGATTATAGTTGCTTGTGCCATGCTTGATTAACTATGAGTTATAATGGTTTACCTTGCGTGCCAACATGCTATTAGAATGACTATGATGCGGTATGATGGGATGGTATCCTCCTTTGAATGAATTGAGGGACTCGACTTGGCACATGTTCACGCATGTAGTTGAATCAAACCAACATAGCCTTCATGATATTTATGTTCATGGTGGATTATATCCTACTCATGCTTGTATCCGGTGTGAATTAATTTTAATGCATGCTTACGACTGTTGTCGCTCTCTCAGTTGGTCGCTTCCCAGTCTTTTGCTAGCCTTCACCTGTACTAAGCGGGAATACTGCTTGTGCATCCAAACTCCTTAAACCCCAAAGTTGTTCCATATGAGTCCACTATACCTTCCTATATGCGGTATCTACCTGCCGTTCCAAGTAAATTTGTATGTGCCAAACTCCAAACCTTCAAATGAAATTATGTTTTGTATACTCGAGCAGCTCATGTTACAACTAGGGCTGCCTATATCTTCCATGCTAGGTGGGTTATTCTCACGAGGAGTGGACTCCGCTCCTCATTCATGAGAAAGGGCCGGTAACCGGGATGCCCAATCCCATGATCCAAAAAGATCAAAGCAAATCAAAATAATTAAACAAAACTCCCCCAGGGCTATTGTATGTTGGAGGCACTCGTTGTTTCGAGCAAGCCATGGATTGATGCTTGTTGGTGGTTGGGGGAGTATAAACCTTTACCATTCTGTTTAGGAACTGCCTATAATGCATGTAGTATGGAAGATACAGCCATCTCATAGTTGTTGTGTTGACAGTGAAAGTATGCCGCTCAAAATGTTATTCAATCTCTATTTTAAATTCGAGCTCTGGCACCTCTACAAATCCCTGCTTCCCTCTGCAAAGGGCCTATCTATTTACTTTTTATGTTGAGTCATCACCCTTCTTATTAAAAGCACCCGTTGGAGAGCGCACTGTCATTTGCATTCATTATTATTGGTTTATATTGGGTATGACTTGACTGGATCTCTTTTACCATGAATTACAATGTTTAGTCAGTCCTTGATCTTTAAAGGTGCTCTGCATTTATGTTTTGCGGTCTCAGAAAGGGCTAGCGAGATACCATTTTGTTATATCATGTTATGATTATTTTGAGAAAGTGTTGTCATCCGAGTTTTATTATTATGTCTCGCTAGCTGATTATGCTATTGATATGAGTAAATGTGAGACCTTGTGTTATTGTGAGTATGGTTAGTTCATAATATTTGCTGAAACTTGAATGCTGGCTTTTCATGTTTACAACAACAAGAGCAAACAGAGTTTGTAAAAGTTTTTTCTTTATCACTTTCAATTTTTCAACTGAATTGCTTGAGGACAAGCAAAGGTTTAAGCTTGGGGGAGTTGATACGTCTCCAACGTATCTACTTTTCCAAACACTTTTGCCCTTGTTTTGGACACTAACTTGCATGATTTGAATGAAACTAACCCGGACTGACGCTGTTTTCAGCAGAACTGCCATGATGTTGTTTTATGTGTAGAAAAGAAAAGTTCTCGGAATGTCTTGGAAATCCACGGAGGCACTTTTCAGATTTAATAAGAATTTTTGGCAAAAGAATCAAGGTCAGGGGCCCCATGGGTAGTCCACGAGATAGGGGGGCGCCCCCCCTAGGGCGCGCCCTCCTATCTCGTGGGCCCCCCGGACCTCCTCCGACCTCAACTCCAACTCGATATATACCATCTCAGGGAGAAAAAAATCAAGGAGAAAGTTTCATCGCGTTTCACAACACGGAGCCACCACCAAGCCCTAATCTCTCTTGGGAGGGCTGATCTGGAGTCCGTTAGGGCCTCCGGAGAGGGGGATTCATCATCGTCGTCATCATCAACCATCCTCCATCACCAATTTCATGATGCTCACCGCCGTGCGTGAGTAATTCCATCGTAGGCTTGCTGGACGGTGATGGGTTGGGTGAGATTTACCATGTAATCAAGTTAGTTTTGTTAGGGTTTGATCCCTAGTATCCACTATGTTCTGAGATTGATGTTGCTATGACTTTGCTATGCATAATGCTTGTCACTAGGGCCCGAGTGCCATGATTTCAGATCTGAACCTATTATGTTTTCATGAATATATGTGTGTTCTTGATCCTATCTTGCAAGTCTATAGTCACCTATTATGTGTTATGATTCGACAACCCCGAAGTGACAATAATCGGGATACTTCTCGATGATGACCGTAGTTTGAGGAGTTCATGTATTCACTATGTGTTAATGCTTTGGTCCGGTTCTCTATTAAAAGGAGGCCTTAATATCCCTTGGTTTCCGTAAGGACCCCGCTGCCACGGGAGGGTAGGACAAAAGATGTCAAGCAAGTTCTTTTCCATAAGCACGTATGACTATTTACGGAATACATGCCTACATTACATTGATGAACTGGAGCTAGTTCTATATCACCCTATGTTATAACTATTGCATGAGGAATGGCATCCGGCATAATTATCCATCACTGATCCATTGCCTACGAGCTTTTCATATATTGTTCTTAGCTTATTTACTTTTCCGTTGCTACTGTTACAACTACTACAAAAACCCAAAAACATTTATCTTTAATGTTGCTACCGTTACCATTACTATCGTACCACTTTTGCTACTAAATACTTTGCTGCAGATACTAAGTTATCCAGGTGTGGTTGAATTGACAACTCAACTGCTAATACTCAAGAATATTCTTTGGCTCCCCTTGTGTCTAATCAATAAATTTGGGTTGTACTTCACCCTCGAAAGCTGTTGCGATCCCCTACACTTCTGGGTTATCACCTGCCTAGCTGGTGGGCTGGCAGCTGCATGGGAGCATGGTGGAAACTTGGCGGGCGTGGGCCTGGCTGTGGCCCTGCGGATGTCCTCGGCAAGGGCCTTGTCGGGGCCCCGACAAGGGTCTTGCCGTGGCATTGTGGTTGTCCCTGGCAAGGATCTTGCCGGAGGTCTTGTGGGTTTCCTCGACAAAGATCTCGTCGAGGTTCGTCGCCTTCTACTCCTCATCTGACTTGGAGTGCTCATGATCTTCACAAAGATCTGCATGCCATCATGGAGGTGCCTCTCGAGCCTTAGTCCCAACGTGGTTGGTGGTGTTGGAAAACCTGGGGCTCAAGGGTGGCGCGCTCCGCTGGCGTCGGGCAAGTTGCCCCGACAAGGGTCTTGCCGGGGCCATGGAGGCCGCCCCAGCAAGGATCTTGCCAGGGGTGCCCACCTCGCCCTCTTGCTCTTCATGTCTTTGTCTTGGCATTGCTTTGTCCATCTTGTGGTTTTGATTCCCTGTCCCTGCCCCGCTTAAGTGTGGCCGCAGGCGTGGCTCTGACTGCCCGTGCACAAGTAAAATGGCTACAAAGTAGTGCCCTTACTTCTGTACACCGACAGGAGCCCCCGGGTCTGGGCCACGCATAAGCGCAACACGA
Organism: Triticum timopheevii; assembly: GCA_963921465.1. Taxonomy (NCBI): domain Eukaryota; kingdom Viridiplantae; phylum Streptophyta; class Magnoliopsida; order Poales; family Poaceae; genus Triticum; species Triticum timopheevii. Next base: position 471,085,057 of record OY997264.1, on the reverse strand, counting down.
TGTTGGGCCAGGCCCAAAATGGTGCGGGGGCAGGCGGGGTTGATTTTATTGAGGTGATTTTTCCGCCTGCTGCGCTTCCCCACGATCCGCGTTGAACGTGTGACGTGGGGATGATGCGCGGGGATGATCGAAGCATGCTTGCGTCATCTTGCGGTGAACGGTAAAGAGGCGGCTTGCGTGTCCCTTTGAGACCGCAGGGCCGCTGCTCATTTACTCTCCACGCCAGGGAACCGTCATTCCATGCGTCCCATTACGCCCGCCCCTTGCGCCACGTATGCTACATGCACGGTGCAGGGCGGGTGACAAGCATGCGGAATATGGGAAGACGTGCATGCATGGGTTGATACCCACGCGCCTTCAATTGGGCGGGGAGGGCGGTCGACGGCCTCACCCACTGTCAACTTAATGAGCTGGATTGGCTGAGAGGGGCGGACGAGCCCTGACCCCCCCCCCTTTATAAGTGGGGGAGAGGGAGGGACGGCACCCCTTAGTCCTTCGCCATCTGCCTCTTCCCATCCCTACTCCTTCCTCCCTTCTATCTTGGCGAGAGGGCACGCTGACGCTTCGACGGTGGCGGCGAGGGTCTCCATTCCACAACACGCCGCTCCTCCCCAAGAGCCCATGGTAGCGGAGCTGGCCACAAGGGGAAGGGGGAGGGAGCGAGGCCGAGGCCGCCGTGGTACTCGAGGAAGAGGAGGACGGGGCGGTGCATTAGCCTCGCCTCCGCCAGCGGTCCTTTCCCCAATGGAGGGCCACGTCAGGGACCAGCCCCGCGAGTTCTTCATCAGGCTGCGCCGGCCGGCGCGTCGTCCTCTTTGTCTCCCTACTCCATTCGCTCGGGAGATGGAGGTCGACCCGCTGCAGGTGCTGACGCTGCACATGAGGGGCTGCGATAACAGCGGCACATGGGCCGACGTTGATTTCCCAGCCCCTCACGTCATATATCTTCACCCCAGATGGAAAACCTTCGCTCGCATCAACAACCTGACGGCGGGGCTCATTCTCTATTTCAAGTTAATGGAGAATGGCCTGCTCTCCATCAAGGTCTTCGGCGATTTTGGAACTCGCCTGAAGTGCTGCGTGGAGAGCTCCTCGGATGACGAAGACTTGTCCTCAAGAGAGAGTGATGGGGAGGACAGTGGCAGCGACGACGAGGGTAGCAGGCAAGAGGATGACGGGTCCGACTAGGTGTTGGACCCGCTAAGGGAGTCCTGGAATAGGGGGTCCTCGGATAGCTGGACTTTATACTTATGCCAAACTGTTGGACTATGAAGATGCAAGATTGAAGACTTCGTCCCGTGTCCGGGTGGGACTCTCCTTTGCATGGAAGGCAAGCTTGGCAATTCAGATATGTAGATTTCCTTCTCTGTAACCGACTCTGTCTAACCCTAGCCCCCTCCGGTGTCTCTATAAACCGGAGGGCTTAGTCCGTAGGACAACAACAATCATAACCATAGGCTAGCTTCTAGGGTTTAGCCTCTACGATCTCGTGGTAGATTAACTCTTGTAATACTCATATCATCAAGATCAATCAAGCAGGAAGTAGGGTGGTACCTCCATAGAGAGGGCCCAAACCTGGGTAAACATTGTGTTCCCCGCCACCTGTTACCATTAGCCTTAGACGCACGGTTCGGGACCCCCTACCCGAGCTCCGCCGGTTTTGACACAGACATTGGTGCTTTCATTGAGAGTTCCACTGTGTCGTCACTATAAGGCTTGATGGCTGCTGCAACCGTCTACAACGATGCAATCTAGGGTGAGGTTTTCCTCCCTGGACAGATCTTCATATTCGGCGGCTTCGCACTGCAGGCCGACTCGCTTGGCCATCTGGAGCAGATCGATAGCTACGCCCCCGGCCATAAGGTCAGGTTTGGAAGCCTGAATTACACTGCCGATATTCGCGGAGACTTTATCTTCGATAGATTTGAGCCCATGACAGGTGCACCCTACAGTCGCTATGAGCATGACTTAGATCTGCCATCGGACGTTGTTTAGGGGGTCACACCTACAGCTGTCCCGGCTCTAAATCCAGAGCAGATCGTGCCATCCGAGGACGGGTGGATGGACCCCGCCACGAAGGCCACACACTCAGTGGCGATGGAGTCGAACACAGGTCTCACTGCCAAGCAGGCCTATGTCGTTGGACCCTCGGACTCGTCTCCAGCTATAGGATCCGGACCACGTACATCTGTGCCCATTGGACCTAGTTGGGCACCGATCATGGAGTTTAGCTCCGCGGATATCTTTCAGCACTCGCCCTTGGGCGACGTGCTAAGCTCACTAAAATCTCTCTCCCTGTCAGGAGACTCTTGGCCGAACTATGTCCGGCTTGAGTGGGAAGCGGACGACGGAGGAATTCATTACCCACCCACCACCCACTTAATAGCCACTTTCAACAACTTAACCGACATGCTTGATTTCGACTCCGAAGACATCGACGGTATGGATGACGATGCCGGAGAAGAACAGGAACCACCGCCCACAGGGCGCTGGACTGCCACCTCGTCATATGATATATATATAGTGGACACACCCAAAGAAGACAATGGCGAGGGTCAAAAGGATGCAACGGAGGGTGATCCTCTTGAGAAGCAACCAAAGCGCCGACATCAGCGGCAACGCTCTAAATCCCGCCATAGCAAAAACAGCAATACCAGTACGAGAGACAATAGCACTCCGGATGATGTCGAAGACGAAAACAATCCCGACCAGCCAAGCTTCGAGCAGGCCGGACGGGAGGACGGGCAAGCTAGCCCTGATGAACCGACAATGGATGAAGACTCGGAGGACGACAATTACATGCCCCTCTCCGAACACAAGGTGAGCCTCGGCAACGAAGAATTTATCGTGCCTGAGGATCCCGTCGAGCAGGAGCGCTTCAAGTGTCGGCTTATAGCCACTGCAAAAAGTTTGAAGAAAAAATAGCAACAGCTTCAAGCTGATCAAGATCTGCTTACTGACAGATGGACCGAGGTCCTGGCAGCCGAGGAATATGGACTCGAGCACCCAACCAAAAGCTACCCGAGGCGCAGGTTGTTACCTCAATTCGAGGACGAGGCACTAGAGCCTACACTACCAGCGGGGGGATGCGGCTGACCGACCACCTCGTGGCCGAGACAAAGCGGCATATCAGCCCGAACACCAGCCTGCATCCCGTCGCCAAACAAATAAAAACACGAAGGCCCGAGGCTACATGCATGACCTGCGAGATGAATTGAAAAACAAAGCAGGATAGTCAAGATCGATCTACGGATCGCGGGGGCGTGCCCCAACGCGTGATGATGACCGCCACGCCGGATATACTAAATACAAATCCGTTCGGGCCGAATACAGCAGACCAGACTCATCGGAACTGCGTCGCGACGTAGCCCAGCATAGAGGCGCGACAAACACCCTATGCTTCACTAACAAAGTAATGGAGCACAAGTTCCCAGAAGGGTTTAAACCCGTAAACATGAAACCATATGATGGGACAACATACCCCGCAGTATGGATTGAAGATTTCCTTCTCCACATTCACATGGCCCGCGGAGATGATCTACATGCCATCAAGTATCTCCCACTAAAGCTCAAGGGACCGGCTCGGCATCGGCTGAATAGCACATGACTCACGTACATGCCATGGTTTCTTCAAATAAAAAAAACAATCAAAAGAATAATAAAACGCAGGTCTTTCTATTCTCAAGAAGTCCTCTCTATTTGTCCCACCATAATGCCCCTTCCTTAACTGTCTCACATACGTGCTATGATTTCTTCAAAAAAAGAAAAAAACAGTCACAAGAAAAAAAGGTCTTTTTTCGACCACTTATAGCCTCCACAGTAATCCACATCATTAGAATTAATAAGCTGTTGGATTTCCATTAGCAGTTGGGAAAACCTGGAAGACGCATTCCTTGACAACTTCCAGGGAACTTATGTGCAACCACCGGACGCTGATGACTTAAGTCACATAAACCACCAGCCTGGAGAGTCAGCCAGGAAATTCTGGACTCGGTTCCTAACTAAAAAGAACCAAATTGTCGACTGTCCGGATGCCGAAGCCCTAGCGGCCTTTAAACACAACATCCATGATGAGTGGCTTGCCCGACACCTTGGCCAAGAGAAGCCAAAATCCATGGCAACCCTTACGACACTCATGACCTGCTTCTGTGCGGGCGAGGACAGCTAGCTAGCTCGTAGCAACATCATCTCGAGCAAGCCTGGGACTTCGGAACCAAAAGATAGCAACAGCAAGCCCAGACGCAGCAAACACAAGCGTTCTAATAATGGCGACAACGCCGAAGACACGGCCGTCAATGTCGGATTCAGCAGCTCCATTACCGGTCAAAGGAAGAAACAATTCAAAAGAAGCAGCCCGGGCACGTCCAGTTTGGACTGTATACTTGACCGTCCATGCCAAAGTCACGGCACCCCAGGAACACCAGCCAATCATACCTACAGAGAATGCTGGGTCTTCAAACAAGCCGGCAGGATAGGTGCCAAAAACATGGAGAAGGGGTTGCAAAGCGATGACGACGATGAGGAGCCCCGGCCACCAAACACAGGAGGGCAAAATAAGTTTCCCCCGCAAATCAAAACGGTGAACATGATAAATGCCACCCATATTCCCAAGTGGGAGCGGAGGCACACACTTAGGGATGATGACGCAACGAAGCCTGTCACCCCAAAATATAACCTATGGTCGTCCCGCCCGATCACCATTGATCGTACGGATCGTCCGGCCAATACCAGTCAGGGCAATTCAGCCGCACTAGTCCTTGACCCAATAATTGACGAATTACACCTCACACGAGTCCTTGTGGACGGAGGCAGCAGTCTGAACCTGCTGTATCAGGACATAGTGTGCAAGATGGGTATCGATCCTTCAATGATCAAACACACTAAAACCACCTTTAAAGGCGTTATGCCAGGTGTGGATGCCCATTGTACAGGCTCCATCACTCTAGAGTTAGTCTTTGGACCACCGGATAATTACCGCAACGAAGAATTAATCTTTGACATCGTCCCTTTTCGCAGCAGCTATCATGCATTGCTCGGACGAACCGTGTTTGCTCGATTCAACGCGGTACCACATTATGCCTACCTTAAGCTCAAGATGCCCAGTCCACGCAGCATCATAAAAGTTAATGGCAAAGCCGAACGCTCCCTCCGTGCCGAAGAGTACACCGCCACCTTAATAGTAGATGCACAGAGTGGCATCCTTCAGTCGAACATTGAGTCGACTGCCAAGCTTCCGGACACCGTCAAAGGTGTCTGAACTACTTCGCGGTAGGATAGCCCGGCTCGTCAAGAGCTCAAATAAACACTCCGGCAGTAGACGGAGGCAAAGCTAGGATAGGCCACACAATGCGGCTTAACCGCTCCGTGGCACACAAACGTTTTTTTTCATTTTCCTTGCTGGTCCACTTTTGTGTAGGCCATCACCGGCGACACAGCGACCAGACTCATGAGGGGACAAACATATCAAGGAGGGAAACAGCTCGAACGCGTAAGGGAACCCTTAGATATTCCCCTTGATGACCATCGGATTATTACCGGATCCGCACACAGCCTCCCTCCTCTGGTCTCAGCAGGTTATAAAGTCATATTTCTTTTTTATCACATTACTTGTATTGAGGGATGGCAGTTTTGCCCATGGGTATGGGTACCTATGGGTACCCTACCCGAAAACAACGGGTATGGGCAAGACTTGAAGTGATTTTGTACCCATGGGTAATGGGTATTCTTACCCGCAAAATTTATGGGTAGGATATGGGTATGAAAATGCGCCCACGGGTAACCCAATGGATACCCAGAAAAAATTAATAAATGAAAATAACTCCTATGACAGGTGGGGTCATCATCCAACTCGTTTGGCCCACCCTAAGTATCGATTCCTTAAATCGACCATAGCTCATAGACCTATAATCACCTGCTCGCCACTTCTCATGCGTCCTATGTGACTCATTGAAAAGATGAAATCTCGACTCTTCGCTCGTAATCCAACGCTCGATCCAGCGATTCCCCATTACCACAATGACGTCCCAGTGTACTGGGTTCCACCAACCGCCGCTCATACTCCCTTGATGCCTCAAAGAGGCCACCCACCATTGCAACCTGTGTTAGTGCTATACTACTCATCCATTATCACTTGAATTTTAAACTCATTTCTCTACATTTTAAAATTTTAAATGCTATATATTATACCCACTGAATACCCATTGGGTATAGGATACCCAATTGGTATGGGCGTGGGTGCCAATTTATGCCCATGGGTATTGAAGTGGGTGGGTGTAGAAATTTTCTATGGGTATGGGTTTGGGCAGAAGAAGTTTGTACCCGCCCATACCCTACCCATTGCCATCCCTACTTGTATTCGTACGCTTTGATGTATCATTCAATTACAATGTGTGGCTTTATATGACACTTACTTGTTGTTCCTTTTTGTTGATACTCTTTCTCAAATGGCATCCGTACACTATGATACGCCTTAATATGCCAGGGGCTTCGTTGTACCCACAATACGGCAATAAAGTCCGAATACCTTCACGGTCGTTCGGCACCCCGAACTTATAGCATTATATGCATCGGCTCCGAATCATGTCTTGGGTCAACAGTTGGGTTTCCTGGCTCCTGTGCTTGCTACCCTACGTTCCGCTATATCGGCTAGGGTAGTAAAGGGAGAACTACTGCGATTGCGTCTCAGTTTTTCCGGACGAGCGCCTCAGTAGAGAAAGCCAAAAACTGACTATCATGATACGACGAGAGCTGGTTAGCTGTTCGAGAGGTCACAAAATCTTTAAGGATTTCTTCCGCATTATGCGATAACTAATGCAGCGTGCGATGGATTGGCTTTTCTACCAATCAGGTGCTTATAGAGCCCCTAGTGCGGTCTTCCGAACACCAGGGGTTGTGCCTACCTTTCTTTTGTCAAACTCCTATGGCTAAGTGAGAGTGATAAAGATTTATAGTCCGATTGCTCGGTTCGTTGTGTTGAACACCTCCTTCAAGGACCCAAAACTGGGGTAAAGAGTGCTCGGGTTTATCCAGAACACCCCCGTACTTCCTACGTGGGGGCAGAAGCCGACGACTGGCCAACTCTCAGGATTAATATATAAAAAAGCCGCACAGGAGGTAAAACTTGCAAATAATAGGCACTATATAATAGAAATGACCTTGTTTAACATTACATAGGACAACATGAATGTATTCATGGGTATATAATGTCCTTGGCGCATTGCTCCGCCACAAGGCGGGATCCTTTCAGGACACTGTCATAATATAAATCGGGCTTGCGGTGCTCCTTCCCTGCAGGCGGTCCCTCGGTCATCAGCTTTTCGGCATCCATCTTCGCCCAATGCACCTTCGCATGGGAGAAGGCTATTCGCGCACCTTCCATGCAGACCGACCGCTTGATGACTTCTAGTCGAGGGCAGGCACTTACAAGCCACTTCACGAGCCCGAAGTAGCTGCTGGGAATCGACTCAGCGGTCCATAGCCGGATAATTAACTCCTTCATGGCTAGTTCGGCTGCCCTATGCAGTTCGATCAGCTGCTTCAGTTGGTCGGCAGAGGGCACCGGATACTTTGGCGCCAGATACTGTGACCAGAAGAGCTTCTCCATAGTGCTCCTTTCTTCGACTTGGTAGAATTGTGCGGCATCATATATGCTATGCGGCAGTTCCGCAAACACCCCTGGAGAAATTCGAATTCAAATTAGTAACGTGATTTTCTCCCTTCAAAAATTCGCTTTGCATAGAAAAAGCCTTACCCGTCACGATCTCCCTTGCCTCCTAGATTTATTGCAGGGCGCCTCGGGCTTCCCCCCGGGCATCATCTGCGGCTTGACGAGCCTTGGTGAGTTCGGATTCTTTCTCTGTTAAACTCTGCTCCAAGGTCTCGCATTTCCTAATGGCCTCTTGAAGCTCTTGCTCAGCTTTAATAACCTTGGCCTCGTGCTTTTCACAAAGAGCATGCTCTGCGGCAGCCTTCTTCTCGGCCTCGACCACAGCCTTCTTAAGAGCCTCGATTTCGGCCGTCGCTCCTAGAGCACATCATGAAAAAAATTCATCATACTCAATTATTCATTCGCGCTGACTGCGAAAAAGATTTTTGCTTACCTTGGTTATCCTCCAACTGCTTTTTCACCTGGCCAAGTTCTTCTTCGGCCTGCTCCAGACTCTGCTTCAGTCTGGAGACTTCCGCATTATGAGAGGCGGAAGTCGCTACAGACGCCTGCTTATAAAAATAAATAAAAAAAGAGGGAGAGGTGCCACAAGGTAAGTTTCCTGCAAACGTATATGTGATCCTCTGTCCGGTTCTTTCTTTCAAACACTGAACAGTGTATCAGGGGCTACTACATGTACTATAACACTCTTTGAAACCTCACAACATACCTCAAATCTCGTTATAAGGCTGATGCAGGCTTCATTCAGCCCACTCTTGGCAGATTGAATCTTCTTAATCACCGCACCCATAAGGGCATGGTGTTCTTCAACAATGGAGGCGCTCTTCAGCACAGTTGATAAGGTATCCGGCACCTCTGGTTGGGCAGAGGTTGCCAGTGGAACAGGCGCACCCCCTCCTATAGAGGGAAGCTGCCTGCCTGATTCCAGAGCCGCATCCGTCTCCGGAGTTGTGTCTGGCTGGGGACGAATTCGAGATAGTCCCCACCGTCGGTGTCCATGGGAGCCTTTTCTCCCATGTGTCCGACCGCCGAGGTTTGACCCCCTGGCGCCGCCTTGACGGTCTTTTCACCCCCTCCTTGGCCTGGGTCCTCTGGGATGATGCCCCGGTGTCGTTCACCTGTTTTGGGGAGGGGGCCTTTGGGGCTGTCCCGCTGTCCATAGCATCCGAACCCAGTAAATCCTCCGATGAGGATTGTTCGATATGGGACCGGGCCGGACTACAAAAAAGTGGTAACTCGAGGCGTTAAATGCTATATGCTGGTGAGTCTGATACAGAAACATGTCCGGATTTTATATACTCACAATTTCACCAGGGGCTGGACCCTGGGATCCCACTCCGGGCTTCTATTGGCAGCAGTGGCGGATTCCTCTAGAAGGGGAGTCTTACCCTTCTTAGGCGACTCGGCCTCCAAGTGTGTGGAGGCCGTCCGTTTCTTCCTCCCCCTTGCTGGGGGGATTGGCTTTCCTCCTCTTCCTCGTCCTCTATGGAGGAAGAGCGGGCATCGGAGTCTTCGTCAGAAGTGGGCCGGCCGGTTCTTCTGGCAGTGGGGTCGGGAAGTAGATCCGCCCCGCCTTCTTCGTCCAACCCTGGGAGACTTGTGTAAAAACACATTAAGCATTTCCCTTGGATTATGCAGATAAAGCGTATGACTTGCCAACATACGAAAACTTACCGAACTCGCGGGTCGGGATAGTTGGTACCCGTGATCCTCGGCTGAATTCGGCCATGATTTGCCTGACTTAAAGAGCACCTTCCAGATGTCTTTGTGCGATGAGTCGAAAAGCCCTGATAGGGTCTGGTGCTTGGCTGGGTTGAATTCCCATATATTGCAAGCCCTGTGTTGACAAGGGAGAATCCGACAAACTAACATCACTTGGACTACGTTGACAAGTTTGATATTCTTGTCTTCCATACCCTTGACGCGCGTCTAGAGCACCGATAACTCATTGGGCGAAGACCAGTTCAGGCCTTTCTTGGGCCAGGACGTAAGCCGCAAGGGAGCTCCGGATCGGAATTCGGGAGCTGCGACCCATTTTGTGCCACGTGGCTCAGTGACATAGGACCACTGTTGTTGCCAACCCTTGATTGAATCATTGAAGGTACCTGATGGCCATGTAACGTTGGGCATCTTGCTCACCATGGCTCCTCCACACTTCGCATGCTCGCCGCTCACCACCTTAGGCTTGACATTGAAAATCTTCATCCATAATCCAAAGTGTGGAGAGATGCGGAGGAAGGCCTCGCACACGACGATGAATGTTGAGATGTTGAGGAAAGAATTGGGAGATAGATCGTGAAAGTCGATCCTATAGTAATACATAATGCCACGAACAAATGGGTGGAGGGGAAACCCTAGCCCGTGGACAAAGTGAGGGAGGAATACGACCCTCTCATGGGGTTCCGGAGTAGGGACAATCTGTCCCGCCATCGGAAGGCGATGGCTAATCTTCTTGGCCAGATACCCGGCCTCCCGAAGTTTCTTCATATCCTTCTCCCGGACAGTAGAGGCCATCCACTTGCCTCCTTCTCCAGATCCGAATATTTTCGGAGGGCCTTTGTGGGCGGAGAAGACGAATGCTTGGGCGCTGGAGCTCGAGCAAGAGAGAATATATGAGCAGAGGAAGAAGAAGGCGTGGGTGAAAAAGGGGGAATCATTATCCCTTTATAAAGGCGGTAGAAACTATGCGCCTCCCCACTTGCCCTGTAAACTCGCTTATTCCCCAAGCGCCGTGTTGATGGCGCGGTTGGGTTACCCACACCCATATTGATGAGAATCCCGTGATAAGGGGACACGATCTCTGCTTTGATAAGACGTGCCAGTAAAACTGCCTCGCAAGATGTGCAGTAGCAGGTTGAGAAAAACGGTTCGTATAATGACTAGGCTGTGGCGTGATGTGACGCTATGAAAAAGTTGTCAGCAGATTAGACTTGTGGAATATCATGCTCTCAACGGTGGTATGTGGAATTTTTTTTTGCAGAGCCGGACACGATCCTTGTGTTCAAGATCATCTTTGGAGTATTCGGAGAAGGAACCCTCCTTGCAATGCCGAAGACAATCTGCGCGTCGGACTCATCGTCATTGAAGCCTGGTTCAGGGGCTACTGAGGGAGTCCTGGAATAGGGGGTCCTCGGATAGCCGGACTATATACTTATGCCAGACTGTTGGACTATGAAGATGCAAGATTGAAGACTTCGTCCCGTGTCCGGTGGGACTCTCCTTTGCGTGGAAGGAAAGCTTGGCAATTCAGATATGTAGAATTCCTTCTCTGTAACCGACTCTATGTAAACCTAGCCCCCTCCGATGTCTATATAAACTGGAGGGTTTAGTCTGTAGGACAACAACAATCATAACCATAGGCTAGCTTCTAGGGTTTAGCCTCTACGATCTTGTGGTAGATCAACTCTTCTAATACTCATATCATCAAGATCAATCAAGCAGGAAGTAGGGTGTTACCTCCATAGAGAGGGCCCGAACCTGGGTAAACATTGTGTCCCCCGCCTCCTGTTACCATTAGCCTCAGACTCAAAGTTCGGGACCCCCTACCCGAGATCCGCAGGTTTTCATACCGACAACCGCCGCCCCGGGGCGGCGCCGCCAGCAGCAGCATCTGCACCGAGTCCCTTCTCCCGGTGGAGCCGGCTCCTTGGACTTCTCAGGGTTGCCTCCTTGGGCGGCTGGCGCGGGGGAGCGGGAGAAGGCGAAGAAGGCGGGTGACGGGCCATCAAGTCGGAGTACAATGGCATCGACGCCTTCGTAGCGTATTGACAGACCGCTGGAAAGATGTCGATGGAAACGACACCAATGGGATCACGGGAATCCCTACTACGATTGCGGGGCGTGGGGTTGTGAGAAGAGCGGGATCAGCAGTCAGCACAAGCACATGGGTCGTTTACCCAGGTTCGGGCCACGAGGATGCGTAAAACCCTAGTCCTGCTTTGGTGTGTATATCTGTGTTCTTGGAGTTCTTGAGCTAGCTACGATGAGTGTAACTTGTCCAAGGGTCCAAAACCTTCTCCTGGATGCCTCGAACCTCTGTTTATAGTCAAGGGGATCGCCACAGTGGCACACAGGAGGTGGCATTGGTGTACAGTGGCTAAGCTTATCGCTTAGCCATTACGGGACAAGACGCATTTAATGCGCCCCATAGGTGTCCGCCTCACTTTACCGCAGCCTAGCCCAGCTTCGACACGCGTCGAGCCAGCGAGGCAGTCAACGCCATGTAGGCTGGCAGGCTGCTGAGGTGGCGCGGTGGTAGGGCCTTCACGAAGATTTTCATGCCACCACGTAGGCCGTGGAGGCCGCCCCGGCAAGGGTCTTGCCAGGGGAGCCCACCTCGCCTTCTTGCTCTTCGTGTCCCTGTCTTGGCGTTGCTTTGTCCATCTTGCGGTTTTGTTTCCCTGTCCCCGCCCCGCTTAAGTATAGCCGCATGCGTGGCTCTGACTGCCTGTGCACAGGTAAAAGGGGTACAAAGTAGTGCCCTTACTTCTGTACACCGACATATTTGTGTGATACAAAACCTTTGGGAGATTATATAATGAATTTTTACCAACCAAAAGAAGTATTGTGCAAGAGAACAGAGTCCAGAGAGCACACGAGGTGCCCACGAGGCAGGGGGCGCGCCCTCCACCCTCATGGACGCCTCGTGTCCTTCCCGGACTACTTCTTATTTTCCTATTTTCTTAAATATTCCAAAACGGAGAAAAATTGCTATTAGAACTGTTTTGGAGTCGGTTTACTTACTATACCACATACCTATTTCTTTTTGGAGTCTAAAGCGTTCTGGAAAGTGTCCCTTATGTATTCCTCCGGGGTTACGGTTTCAATAATATTAGTTTCAACATTTATGGGATTACCCGAGATATAATGTTTGATTCTTTGACCGTTCACCGCCTTCGGATTTGTGCCTACGAAGTTGTTGATTTTTATGGCACCGAAACGATAGACTTCCTCGATAACGTAAGGCCCTTCCCATTTAGAGAGAAGTTTTCATGCAAAAAATCGTAATCGAGAGTTGAATAGCAACACATAATCACCTACATTAAACCCACGCTTTTGTATCCTTTTGTCATGCTATCTTTTAACTTTTTCTTTAAACAGTTTGGCATTCTCATAGGCCTGGTTCTCCACTCATCAAGTGAGCTAATGTCAAATAACCTCTTCTCACCGACAAGTTTGAAATCATAATTGAGCTCTTTAATGGCCCAATATGCCTTATGTTCTAGTTCGAGAGGTAAGTGACATGCTTTTCCATAAACCATTTTATATGGAGACATACCCATAGGATTTTTGTATGCAGTTCTATAAGCCCATAATGCATCATCAAGTTTCTTGGACCAATTCTTTCTAGATCTATTAACAGTCTTTTGCAAGATCAATTTAAGCTCTCTATTACTCAGTTCTACTTGGCCACTAGACTGTGGGTGATATGGAGATGCAATTCTGTGATTAACATCATACTTAGCAAGCATTTTACGAAAAGCACCATGAATAAAATGTGAACCACCATCAGTCATTAGGTATCTAGGGACTCCAAACCTCGGAAAAATAACTTCTTTAAGCATCTTAATAAAGGTGTTATGATCAGCACTACTAGTTGGAATAGCTTCTACCCACTTAGTAACGTAATCAACAGCAACTAAAATATGTGTATACCCATTAGAGGAAGGAAACGGTCCCATATAATCAAAGCCCCAAACATCAAATGGTTCAATAACAAGAGAATAATTCATAGGCATTTCTTGACGTCTACCGATATTGCCAATTCTTTAACATTCATCGCAAGACAAGACAAACTTACGGGCATCCTTGAAGAGAGTAGGCCAATAAAAACCAGATTGCAATACCTTATGCGTAGTTCTATCTCCAGCGTGGTGTCCTCCATAAGCCTCGGAGTGACACTTGCATAGGATTTGTTCCTGTTCATGTTCATGTACACAACGTCTAATAACACCATCTACTCCTTTATAAAGGTGTGGGTCATCCCAGAAGTAATGTCTTAAATCATAGAAAAACTTTTTATTTTGCTGGTATGTGAAACTAGCTGGTATAACTTTAGGAACAATGTAATTAGCATAATCAGCATACCATGGGGCAGTACGAGAAGCATTTATGACAGCTAATTGTTCATCAGGGAAGCTATCATCAATAGGTAGTGGGTCATCAAGAACATTCTCTAGCCTAGACAAGTTGTCTGCAACGGTGTTCTCAGCTCCCTTTCTATCAATAATATGAAAATCAAATTCTTGTAACAAGAGAACCCATCTAATAAGTCTAGGTTTAGCATCTTTCTTCTCCATAAAATATTTAATAGCAGCATGATCAGTGTGAACAGTTACTTTAGAATCAACAATATAAGGTCTGACCTTATCACATGCAAATACAACTGCTAAGAATTCTTTTTCAGTAGTAGCATAGTTTCTCTGAGCACTATCTAGAGTTTTACTAGAATATTGAATAACATTCAGTTTCTTATCAACTCTTTATCATAGAACAGCACCTACGACATAATCACTAGCATCGCACATAATTTCAAAGGGTAAATTCCAATTAGGTGGCTGAACAATAGGTGCAGAAATCAAAGCTTTCTTCAGTATTTCAAATGCTTCTACACAATCATCATCGAAGACAAAAGGAATATCTTTTTGTAAGAGATTAGTCACAGGCCTAGAAATTTTAGAGAAGTCCTTAATGAACCTCCTATAAAAACCGGTATGACCAAGGAAGCTTCTTATACCTTTAATGTCCTTGGGACATGGCATCTTTTCAATAGCATCAACTTTAGCTTTATCAACTTCAATACCTCTTTCAGAAATTTTATGCCCCAAGACAATGCCTTCATTAACCATAAAGTGGCACTTTTCCAATTCAAGACAAGACTAGTATCTTCGCATCTCTGCAACACTCGATCAAGGTTGCTTAAGCAATCATCAAAAGAACATCCATAAACGGAGAAATCATCCCTGAAAACCTCAACAATCTTTTCACAAAAGTCAGAGAATATAGCCATCATGCATATTTGAAAGTTAGCAGATGCATTACATAAACCAAAAAGCATACGTCTATAAGCAAAAGTACCGAAAGGGCAAGTAAAAGTGGTCTTTTATTGATCCTCTTTTGACACAGGTATTTGAGAGAAACCAGAGAAACCATCTAGAAAGCAAAAATGTGTGTGTTTGGATAATCTTTCTAGCATTTGATCAATAAAAGGCAAAGGGTAATGATCTTTTTTAGTAGCTTTATTTAATTTGCGGAAATCAATTACCATCCTATAACCTGTAACAATTCTTTGTGGGATCAATTCATCCTTATCATGAGGAACAACAGTAATACCTCCCTTCTTAGGGACACAATGGACATGACTTGCCCACTGACTATCAGCAATGGGATAAATTATACCTGCCTCAAAGAGCTTTAGTATTTCTTTTTACCACTTCTTTCATCTTAGGATTTAACCGTCGTTGGTGATCAACAACTGGTTTAGCGTCTTTCTCCAATTTTATCTTGTGTTGGCATAGAGTGGGACTAATGCCCTTAAGATCATCAAGAGTATATCCAATAGCAGCACGGTGCTTCTTCAGAGTTTTCAGTAATTTCTCCTCTTCTTGCTCTGAAAGGTTAGCACTGATAATAACAGGATATATCTTCTTTTCATCAAGATAAGCATATTTAAGAGTATTAGGTAGTGGTTTAAGCTCAAACATGGGATCACCCTTGGGTGGTGGAGGATCCCCTAGGATTTCAACAGGCAAGTTGTGTTTCAAAATATGTCCCTATTTAAAGAATACTTCATCTATCTCCCTTGTTTCATTCATAAACATATCATTTTCATGGTCTAGCAAATATTGTTCTAAAGGATCATTAGGAGGCACAGCAATAGAAGCAAGACCAATAGTTTCATCCTTACTAGGCAATTCTTTATCATGGGGTTGTCTATGAAATTTAGCAAAATTAAACTCATGAGACATTTCCCCTAAACCAATTGTAACAATATCCTTTTCGCAATCTATCTTAGCATTAAAAGTATTCAAGAAGGGTCTACCAAATATAATGGGACAAAAGCTATCTTGTGGGGAACCAAGAACAAGAAAATCAACAGGATATTTAACTTTCCCACACAAGACTTCAACATCTCTAACAATCCCAACTGGTGAAATAGTATCTCTATTGTCAAGCTTAATTGTAACATCAATTTCTTCTATCTCAGCAGGTGCAATATCATGCATAATTTCTTTGTCTAAGGAATGAGGTATTGCACTAGCACTAGCACCCATATCACATGAGGCATGATAACAATGATCTCCTATTTTAACAGAAATAACAGGCATGCCTACAACAGGTCTATGTTCATTCTTAGTATCAGGTCTAGCAATTCTAGCAGCTTCATCACAGAAGTAATTAACATGCCCATCAATATTATCGGCCAAGAGATCTTTAACCATATCAATACTATGTTTTGTTCGCACACGAACACGTCACCGTGTACCTCCAACGCCGAGGGTGATGCACCGCAGCTCACGTCGAAGGAGACCCGGCCGGAAGCGCGGTACGCAGGCAATCCGGCGGGTACTTTTGAGGACCCGAAACCCCACACGCCCGGGAGGGACCCCGTCTAGGCGCGCGGCGGCTATGGGCTGCCCTAGGTCGACCTGACCGCCCCTAGGGCCTCGAGGTTCGCCGCCCTGAAACAGGAAG
Source organism: Triticum timopheevii (assembly GCA_963921465.1). Classification (NCBI taxonomy): domain Eukaryota; kingdom Viridiplantae; phylum Streptophyta; class Magnoliopsida; order Poales; family Poaceae; genus Triticum; species Triticum timopheevii. The sequence goes on along the minus strand of OY997264.1, from coordinate 471,068,697 downwards.
AACAGACGAAGAACGAGGAAGAAAAAGAACTAGGGTTAAGGACAAAAGATAAAAGATAAAAAGGGTAGATGATTTGTTCGATTGTGTGTTGTTCAATCGGCCGTCACCCCTTAGGTGTATAAGAGGCGGCTGGACTTCTCGTGCAAGGAAAAGGCTTGGATTCACGTCCAAAACCCTAGTCAAATTCGGATTGGTTTTGTCCGAACTTTCTAAAACTGTTCGGTTTAAACTAGCTGCACCTTGCGTGTCTTTTTTGTGGTGGTAAACAATCTCGAATGGAAATGAGCCCAAATGAAATCTTGACCATTTCGACGAGACGAACAACTTTTATGTTGAACGTTTTTTGATCAGAGGTCATATCGAGGGTCAAATCAGTCGCGCAAAACAGGCTATCCCTCGCGCTACCCATCAGACAGGGTGTCTGGTGGGGCGCGCCAGTTTTTGCCTCGTGACAGGGCTGTATTCTGATGGCTCTAACTTTTGCATACGAACTCGGATTGGAACGGATTTTATATCAAAATCGATCGTTTCGACAAGACGTAGACAACCCGTATAGATAATTTTTCCAATTGAGGTCGTCTTGGGGGCTTAATCAGCCAAACTGTACTCTGAATATAAGATCTTAGTACTTTGAGTATAGTTTCGGCCTTCGAGATGAAATCGGACTACGATGACCCAAACTTCAAAGATGTTCATATCGACAATACAGAACTCTTTCATGAAGATCACTTCTCCATTTGAGGTCATCTTAAATAAGTTATTAACCATGCCAAAATCTGGTGTCAACACATGCCCCCCTATTTTTCGGCAAAACTTGTGTGCCGAAAAATAACTTGCACGAAGTTTGTTCTAAGCACGATGTCAACACTTCATCGGCCATTTTGTACGTGCTTTGGACGATAAGTATATATCGGCCATTTAGATTAGCAACAAAAGTGAAGCTAATCGAACATATAATGATTTGGTAATACCCTTTCATGATGTAACAAATTATATTTTATCCATGGATTAAAATAAGCCCATTGAGGGTAACCAATCATACCTGATGAAGAATTCCATGGCATAGGCATCAACGGCATTGTTGAAGAAAATGGATAATGTGTGGACTGAAGATGTTGAAACCTTCGGCTTGGTCCTTCGTAGCTTTCACTCTTTTCCTTCTTCACCTTTGTCGCACTCCTTGTAAAGGAAGCTCGCACATAATTCTTATTTTGAATATTTCCTTTGGGAACCCATGCCATATTTCTATTTTCAAGTTCTTGTGCACTAAGCTTCTGCAACTCCTTCTTTTGCCAATATGATAAGCCGAGTGGGCATCCCAGCTGCGATTTTGTTTGAAGTAATGGCAATTCTTGTTTTACCTTGTGCACTCTCAACTTCTTCCCTTCAGATTTGGCACTTGATTGACTTGCCTCATTGCCTTTTGTAGCCAATATCAACACTTTAATTGGCTCTTTTTCATTTGAGATCATATCTGAAGTGGCACTCTTACGACCATCTCTTTTGACGCGGTAGATTTTCTCAACCACCTCCTTATTCTTCCTTGTGCACCAGACCGATTCTTTATGATTGAAATGGTCTTTGACGCGTGATTGTTCAAATGTTGATCTCCTTGGAGCTGCATAGTATTGGTGAGATGGTCTAGAATAAGATGGAGAATGTGCCCTTGTATCATACCTGTCCCATGATGAATATGTATCTATATGAGTATAGGGAGGCATCCACGGCATTGGCATTGGCGGCCCAAAATAAGGATATGAATATGTTGCATTAAAATTATCACTTTGCCAATACCAATCCTCATATTTGCGCCTTGGGGGTGATCTTGGTTTCTTTGCATGATTTGGCTGATAAGCATTCTTCTCTTCACTCTTCTTTTGATATTTATCCAATAGTTCAGCAAAGGTGATTTTTGATCTCTTACACTTGTGCTTATTTCGGCCTTTGTTTCCTTTGGTTGTGCTTGCACCAATCATTGGATTTGCTTGTTGCCCCCCAGTCCTTGGCGTCTCCATTGTAGCTTCAATGGAATTCTCGCCCTCAAAATTATGTTCATTATGCTCTTCAACAACTTCTTTACTTGAAAGCTTGACCCCATCACCTGCAATTTTTACCTCCTCTTTAAATGGATCGGCTTGAAGCAACCGATGCAAAAACTTTCTGCCATCGAGACCAATCGGAATAGACTGGTCATCCCTTGGCGTCTCAACAAATTTCAATCGTCCTTTATCAATGGCCGATTTAACTATTTGACGAAACATATTGCAATCCTCAAAATTATGTTTGAACGAATGATGCAACCTACAATACATTCGTCCTTGAATTTATGGCTTGACATGGTGATCAAGAATTATTATGTAATTATTTTTCAGCAATAAATCAAATATTTGGTCACACATGCTTGAATTAAAGGTAAACTTCTTGCTTTCTAGCCGATCTTGCTGTGTGAACGGCTTTGAAGATAAGCAAACGAATGGTTCAGGTTTAGAATCTTCCCATTCGGCTATACATTGTGTTTTCCACTCTATCTCTGGTGTCTTTGGATAAGATATTATATTAGCATCGGATTTCTCAAAAGAACTTAACCTTGGCTTTAAACTTCCGATATGAAAATATTTAGAACACACATGTCTCAATTGAGACAAAGTGCAAGCCAAGTAAGAAATAGGCAAAGCTACCCAACTAGATATGAACTTTAGATAAAGCAACGGGGAAAGCTTTGGCCACAACAATAAGTCATTATCGGTCTTTTAAATGGTGCAATGGGTTGACCGATATAGTCTATAACAATTTTGTTGCTAACAAGTAAATTACTCTTCTTCACTGGTCTTTCAAAATTACTTATGAGAATTTTTCTTATAGAAGCATCGACAATAAAGTTGCGACCGAATCGGAAGATAGGCAAGTCACTTGCTAGACATACCTCTTCAATTACGTTGGGAGAGCATGATGGTTGTATCACTTGAATAATACTTTGTTCCACTTTTGAATGACTCTCCAATGCCTTGGCATCCTCTTTTTCTTTGATAGATTCGGTACACATACTATTTGATTCGAATTTTTTAATAACCGAATTAACTTTGTTATCCGAATCACCACTCTTTCTTTCTTTGATTCGCAAGGTTGCTTGTTCTTGTCTAAATTCAGCAAACATTGCATCTAGTCTATCTTTAAGCTTTTTTCGACCAATTTCAGCCCAATCGTCATCGGATTGCCCCCCAATACTTTGAGACGCTTTCGGAAATGGTGTGTTGCCGAAATTCTGTAATTGTGCAGGGGCAACATGATATGCTACGTTACTAGGTAAAGACACATGCGCTCTGGTAGAATTCTCACTTATTCGGCCATGAGCATGAAGGTGCAGAGCCGAATCACGAATATATACAATTGCGTATGGTGCCAAAAAATTTGTAGCATGAGGTGTAGCATACGATGTTTGAGGGTAATTGGCCAAATAACTAGTAGTGGCATGGCCAATTCCCCTATCCACCGGCACGTTTGGATTAACATACTGCAAGTTATTTGCCGATGAATAAAAAGTTGAAACACTTTGTTGCATACTATTGGAAGTTCCTACATGGGGTGTCTCAACATGATTAACCGAACTCATCATGTTGTTCATCGGCATATAGATTTGTGGGGTTGCCGATGCATGGGAGTTGGGATACATATGTTGCATGTTGCTAAAATTATATGAAGTTGAAGCATGAAGATTATTCTGAATCGGCTGTTGCACATAATTAGATGCATGATTGATAAAACTAGGGCTAGCCGATACAATATGCTCATTAGATGATCTAGCAACAACATATGTATTATTTGCATCTACATAAGTGAATTGGGTATTCATGTTACCTTTGTAGATTGCAAACCCTAGATGACGATCTCTTCGTAGCAAGAACGGCCTGGAGACCATTCAATGCTTCGTCCCCAGCGGAGTCGCCAAAAAGTGTGTTCGCACACAAACACTTCACCGTGTACCTCCAACGCCGAGGGTGATGCACCGCAGCTCACGTCGAAGGAGACCCGGCCGGAAGCGCGGTACGTAGGCAATCCGGCGGGTGCTTTTGAGGACCCGAAACCCCACACGCCCGAGAGGGACCCCATCTAGGCGCGCGGCGGCTATGGGCTGCCCTAGGTCGACCTGACCGCCCCTAGGGCCTCGAGGTTTGCCGCCCTGCAACAGGAAGAACAGACGAAGAACGAGGAAGAAAAAGAACTAGGGTTAAGGAGAAAAGATAAAAGATAAAAAGGGGTAGATGATTTGTTCGATTGTGTGTTGTTCAATCGGCCGTCACCCCTTAGGTATATAAGAGGCGGCTGGACTTCCCGTGCAAGGAAAAGGCTTGGATTCACGTCCAAAACCCTAGTCAAATTCGGATTGGTTTTGTCCGAACTTTCCAAAACTGTTCGGTTTGAACTGGCTACACCTTGCGGGTCTTTTTTGTGGTGGTAAACGATCTCGAATGGAAACGAGCCCAAAATCAATCTTGACCGTTTCGACGAGGCGAACAACTTTTATGTTGAACGTTTTTTGATCAGAGGTCATCTCGAGGGTCAAATCGGTCGTGCAAAACATGCTATCCCTCGCGCTACCCATCAGACAGGGTGTCTGGTGGGGCGCGCCAGTTTTTGCCTCGTGACAGGGCTGTATTCCGATGGCTCTAACTTTTGCATACGAACTCGGATTGGAACGATATTTATATCAAAATCGATCGTTTCGACGAGACGAAGACAATCTGTGTAGATAATTTTTCCATTTGAGGTCGTATTGGGGGCTTAATCTGCCAAACTGTACTCTGAATATAAGATCTTAGTACTTTGAGTATAGTTTCGGCCTTCGAGATGAAATAGGACTGCGATGACCCAAACTTCAAAGATGTTCATATCGACAATACGGAACTCTTTCATGAAGATCACTTCTCCATTTGAGGTCATCTTAAATAAGTTATTGACCGTGCCAAAATTTGGTATCAACAGGTTCAACTTTAATTTGCTCAGGTGGTGTAGGTGTTCTAGTATTACTCTTATGAACCAAAGTTGAAGCTTCATGATCCTTTATCATAACAGGGAAAGGTGGTTTCTCAATATAGGTAGTAGGAACAATAGGATCATTACAAGTGATAGTCTTTTCTTCAACTTTAATAGGTGCAACTACTTTTACTTCAGTGGGAGGATTATATTTAATCCATTTCTCCTTAGGGAGGTCAACATGAGTAGCAAATAATTCACAGAAATAAGCTACTATCTCAGAGTCAAGTCCATATTTAGTGCTAAATCCACGAAAAGCATTGATAGTCATAAAATATTTAACACAATCAAACTTGGGTGTCATACCTGACTCCTTACCTTCGTCGAGATCCCAATCTTTAGAGTTGCATTTAGTTCATTCCAATAAATCCCATCTGAATTCAATAGTCTTCATCATAAAAGAGCTAGTACAAGAAGTATCGAGCATGGAGCGATTGTTGAGAGAAAGCTGAGCATAAAATTTTTGAATAATCATTTCTTTTGAGAGCTCATGATTTGGGCATGAATATAACATTGACTTAAGACTCCCCCAAGCTTGAGCGATGCTTTCTCCTTAGCAAGGCCAAAAATTATATATATAATTACGATCACGATGAACAAGATGCATAGGATAAAACTTATGATGAAATTCCAATTTCAATCGATTGTAGTTCCATGATCCAATATCATCACATAGAATAAACCATATCAATGCCTCTCACTTCAAAGATAAAGGGAAGACCTTCTTCTTGATAACATCCTCGAGCATACCTACAAGCTTAAATAATCCACAAACTTCATCCACATAGATTAGGTGCAAATCGGGATGCAATGTTCCATCTCCTGTAAAAGGATTAGCTAACAGTTTCTCTATCATACCCGAAGGAATTTCAAAGTAAACATTTTCAGTAGGTTCAGTAGGTTGAGGAGCAACTCTTTGCTCTACTGGTCGGGGTGAAGATACCCCGAACAAGCCCCTCAAAGAATTATGTTCCATAGTAACAAGTACCAGTAAATTTCAGCACACTATATAAATATTTCCTTACCAATTTCCACTTATCAAAGGCGCTTCACTCCCCGACAACGGTGCCAGAAAAGAGTCTTGATGAACCACCAGTTTAGGGATCTATCGTAGTCCTTTTGATAAGTGAGAGTGTCGAACCCAACGAGGAGCAGAAGGAAATGACAAGCGGTTTTCAGTAAGGTATTCTTTGCAAGTACTGAAATTGTAGGTAACAGATAGTTTTGTGATAATGTAATTTGTAACGGGTAACAAGTAACAAAAGTAAATAAAGTGCAGCAAGGTGTACCAATCCTTTTTGTAGCAAAGGACAAGCCTTGACAAGTTCTTATATAGAGAAAAGCGCTCCCGGGGACACATGGGAATTATCGTCAAGCTAGTTTTCATCACGCTCATATGATTCGCGTTAGTTACTTTGATAATTTGATATGTGGGTGGACTGGTGCTTGGGTACTGCCCTTCCTTGGAAAAGCATCCCACTTATGATTGACCCATATTGCAAGCATCGGCAACTACAAAAGAAGTATTAAGGTAAACCAAACCATAGCATGAAACATGTGGATCCAAATTAGCCCCTTACGAAGCAACACATAAACTAGGGTTTAAGATTCTGTCACTCTAGCAACCCATCATCTACTTATTACTTCCCAATGCCTTCCTCTAGGCCCAAACAATGGTGAAGTTTCATGTAGTTGACGTTCACATAACTCCACTAGAGGAGAGAAAACATACATCTCAACAAAATATCGAATGAATACCAAATTCACATGACTATTTATAGAAAGACTTCTCCCATGTCCTCAGGAACAAACGTAACTACTGACAAATCATATTCATGTTAATAATCAGAGGGGTATTAATATGCATATAGGATCTAAACATATAATCTTCCACCGAATAAACCAACTAGCATCAACTACAAGGAGTAATCAACACTACTAGTGACCCACATGTACCAATATGAGGTTTTGGGACAAAGATTGGATACAAGAGATGAACTAGGGTTTGAGAGGAGATGGTGTTGGTGAAGATGTTTATGGAGATTGACCCCCTCCCGATGAAAGGATCGTTGGTGATGACGATGGTGATGATTTCCCCCTCTCGGAGGGAAGTTTCCCTGGCAGAACAGCTCCGCTGGAGCCCTAGATTGGTTCCACCAAGGTTTCGCCTCGCGGCGGCGGTGTTTCTTCCCAAAAGCTTGCTTATGATTTTTTTTGGGGGTAAAAGACTTCATATAGTAGAAGATGGTCACCGGAGGACTGCCAGGGGGCCCACGAGGCAGGGGGCGCGCCCAGGGGGGTAGGGCACGCCCCCCATCCTGGTGGACAGGGTGTGCGCCCCCTTTGGTACTTTCTTCGCTCAGTATTTTTTATTAATTCCAAAATTTACTTCTGTGGAGTTTCAGGACTTTTGGAGTTGTGCGGAATAGGTCTTCCAGCCCAGAATTCCAGCTGTCGGCATTCTCCCTCTTCATGTAAACCTTGTAAAATAAGAGAGAGTAGGCATAAGTATTGTGACATAATGTGTAATAACATCATATGATCCGACTATATTAACAAAGCCCATGATATAGATCACGAGAGAGAGAGAGAGAGAGAGAGATCAAACACATAGTTACTGGTACAAACCCTCAGCCCCGAGGGTGGACTACTCCCTCCTCATCATGGTGGCCGCCGAGATGATGAATATGGCCACCGGAGATGATTCCCCCCTCTGAGGGATGCCGGAACGGGGTCTAGATTGGTTTTCACGGATACAGAGACCTTGCAGCGGCAAAACTTTTGATCTAGGTTAACCCCGATGGGTTTTGTAATATTTGTGAATTTATAGGGTAAAGAGGGGTTGCGGGAGGCCACCGAGGTGGACACAACCCACCTGGGCGCGCCAGGGGGGCCTGGCACACCCTGGTGGGTTGTGCCCCCTCTGGGCACCCCCTAGGTGCAGCTCTGGCCCATTGGGTTCCTTCTGGTCCATAAAAAATCTCCGTGGAGTTTCATTGCGTTTGGACTCCGTTTGGCATTGATTTCATGCGATGTAAAAAAACAAGCAAAAAACCGCAACTAGCACTGGGCACTAGGTCAATATGTTAGTCCCAAAAAATGATATAAAGTTGTTATAAAATGATTGTAAAACATCCAAGAATGATAATATAATGGCATGAATACTTCATAAATTATAGATACGTTGGAGACGTATCACGGGGCACCTTCCCCAAGCTTGGTGAAAGCCAAGGGGAGTGCCCGTACCCGATACTCAATTTTCTTTTGGTGATGAAGAAGGAGGTGGTGGTGATGAAGCGATCCTATCTTTCATGATCAAGAGATTCTCCAATCTACGGACAACGCTATGGAGGAAGGTGATGTGCTCTCGTAACAGAATATTTTCACGAGTGAGATATTTATTGTGCACATGAACTGTTTCAATGATCCGAAAGGCTTCAATCTAAGTGGGGGTAAGATGCTCATGGTAAGGTTTAAGGATATCTTCTTCTTATTCCTCAACGGGCAAGCCTTGATCGACAACCGGCGCTTGATCTTCGGTAGCCTCCTTTCTCTTGTCCCCTTTGACGGCTTCTACAAGTGAGGGAGTCCTGGACTAAGGGGTCCTCGGACAGCCGGACTATATACTTTGGACGGACTGTTGGACTATGAAGATACAAGATAGAAGACTTCGTCCCGTGTCCGGATTGGACTCTCCTTTGCGTGGAAGGCAAGCTTGGCGATTCGGATATGTAGATTCCTTTCTCTGTAACCGACTTTGTACAACTCTAGTCCCCCGGAGTCTATATAAATCATAGGGTTTAGACTTCTAGGGTTTAGTCGCAATCATCATAACCTCATAGGCTAGACTTCTAGGGTTTAGCCATTATGATCTCGTGGTAGATCAACTCTTTTAATACTCGTATTCATCAAGATCAATCAAGCAGGAAGTAGGGTATTACCTCCATAGAGAGGGCCTGAACCTGGGTAAACATTGTGTCCCCCGCCTCCTATTACCATTAGCCTTAGACACACAGCTCAGGACCCCCTACCCGAGATCCACCGGTTTTGACACCGACATTGCTGCTTTCATTAAGAGTTCCGTTGTGTCTTCGAAGGTAGGCTTGATGGCTCCATCAATCATCTACAACAATGCAATCCAAGGGGAGATTTTTCTCCCTGGACAGATCTTCGTATTCGGTGGCTTCGCACTGCGGGCCAACTCACTTGGCCATCTGGAGCAGATTGATAGCTACGTCCCTGGCCATCAGGTTTGTAACATCCCAAATTTCCAATTTGGCATGTTATACATAGATCATCCATGCATATCATATTTTATTGCTTTTCGTTTGCAATCCTCGAGATCCTAAGCAACTCAAGGACCTTCGGAGAGAGTTGGGGATTTTCTAAAATTTCATACTTGAAAGTTTTATCAAATAGTGAAGACGAGGATTTGATTTTAATTATTTCCTCTCCGGAAAATATTTCATTTTAAAATAATAACTGAGGGGAGATAATATGACTTCTTCAAAATAATTGAAATATCGGAGGAAAAATGTTAAAATCATTTTTGGAGTTTATTTGAGTTTATTCGGGATTTTTATTTGCCCTAGAAAAAAAATGTTGCATGTTTTAAAATTGCATTTTAGGGGCCAAGAAAAGTTCATCTTGTTCTAAATATTTTATTTAGACGGAGAAAACTTGTTTTGGAATTTTTAGTTTTTTAATTATTTTTCTAGGAATTTTTCTTTCGGCGGAATGTTTTAAAAAAAAACTCGCGCCCGACTGGGCCGAAGGCCCAGCCGAGCAGGCTGGCCCAGCCGCCAGCCGCCGCCGCCTTCCCCGCGCGCGCGCCGTGCGCGGCACGGACGCCGAGGGCGAAGTCCGAGCCGGACTCCACCCGGGCGCCCCCTTCCCCAAGCCGCCCCGCCCCGCCCCCTATATATGCCGCCGCCCTGCCGCCTCACCACCACTCCGCCACCACCCGCCACTCGCCGCCGCCATCGGAGCCCGTCCCGAGCCCCGATCCGCCGCCGCCTCCCGCCGCCACCCCGCAGCCACCCCGAGCTCCGCTGCCCCTCGCCGAACCCGCCGGAGCCGCCCGCCCCGCCGGACGAGCCTCGCCGGAGGTACCCGACCCCGCCGCCGGTCTTTTTCAGAAAACCCTTCGGTTTTTTTTAAAAAAATCCTAGTTCGTTTTTTTAGATCGGTTTATTTCTTCGGTTTATTTTCTTAGCGAACGTTCGTTCGTCCGTTCGTTCTAACGAACGTGTTCACCGTTTAGTTTCTGCTAACAAACGCTCGTTCGTTTAGCCGTTCATCATTTTTCTTTTTATCGGGTTTATTCTGCGATTATTCTGATCGCGATTTCTGATCCGATATTCAAACCTGTTTATCTTTTCGCTCGTTTATCGGAATCAGGCGATTCAAGCGCCTGGAGTTTCATCTCGAAACCCTCTTTCCAAATAATCAACTCAAACAAGATTTTTCTTCTGTAAAATTTGGCTTAGATCCAGATTAGTAAAACGAAGTTGTTTCTTTTGTCGTTTGAGTTTCGTTGCTCCGTTTGATTTGATTCTTTTTGCAAACCGGAGTTCTTAAGTTGAACTCTCTGGTCAAACTCTTTTATTTGGAGTTCTACTTGTGCATCTTTGATTGTTGCTTATGTATGTATTGTTTGCTTGCGATAGAATTCTCGGAGTGCGAAGCGTGTTACTACGAGTCTCTAGGATTCCCGGATCGTCAGCAAGGCAAGTAACACATTGATCATACTCTTCTCATACCCAGTTTTTATGCATTAGTTTCAATCCTCAAACATTGCATGATTAGGATGCTTTAACATGTGGGTTGGGAAGTAGTTGCTGAGGTAGAACCTATTACCCTGTTTTCATATCAAACCCTTGGGAGTTACTTCTACGTTATGCTTATATTGCCATGCTATGCTCGTAGACGTGGATTGTGTTTGAGTGATATCCCTGACAGATGTGAGATTGTTAATTAATGGTTTACTTAAGGTGGCAACTTTAATACACATCTGGGTGGATTGGGGCACCTGGGGTATCCAGTGATTGCCTGTTTTATTTTTTTGGAAATCCCGGGGTTACCGTGTGATTCTCCTATGGACCGCCACCCAGGCTCAAAGGGAACTGAGTCTATTCATGCTAGAAACTTCCATGTGCAGCCGCAAGCTATTATGGGCTCTAGCATATTTGAGTAAGTTGCGTGAAGCTCTTGAAGAGGTGGATCAGCAGGTAGTGGGTTTGTAGGTTTGGTATGGTCTGCCCGGAGTAGAGAGTTAATGCTTCTGAAAGACTGTGTCTCGGTCATCCGTCTCTCAAACACCATGTAGTGCGAGAAATCAACGGAGGCGATCGAGTCTTGTGGGGAAAAGTGCGCAAACCTCTGCAGAGTGTACAATCTAATCATGGTTAGCCGTGTCCCCGGTTATGGACAATTCTGAGTATCTAGTACTTGAGTATTCGCATGTATCTCAACACTCTTAATTAATATTGCTTGGGTTGTTAAGTATTTTTAATTGGGATCATTGAGTTGGGGTTACCTTCTCAAATGATGTTTCAACTACCATGATAGTTAAACTAAAACTGATTTCTTTGAAGTAGGGAAAAATTGGCTTTTCGCAAAACTGTAACCACAGAGCTTTCCACCAGCCAAATATGCATGTATTGGTAGCACCATTCTGTTATTGCTCTTTTGTGTTACATTGCCAGCATATTCCATGTGCTGACCCGTTCTTGGGCTGCAACGTATTATGTTGCAGACTGTTCAGACGAGGAGTAAGGTTCGTAGGTCGTTGCCGTGCAGCTCAGCTATGCCGTTCGAGTTGATGGACTCACTTTATCTTCCAAGCCTTCCGCTGTTATCGCATTAGATGGCCTTAAGCCATATTATTGTAATAAGTTCTCTTTTGAGACATTCGATGTAACAAGTGTGTGATTGCTACTCTGTTATAAATCCTTCGAAGTACTATGTGGTGTCAGCATTACTGATCCAGGGATGACACCTGAGCACAGAGACTCTACCATCTGAGGTCGGGTCGCTACAAGATGGTATCAAAGCACACGCTGAGGGTAGGACACGACCACTAAGATAAACCATAGGTCACACTTCTCTTCTCATTTCTGACTCCTCTTCTTTTCCACTCTTTAGGATGAAGGAGATGAAGACCAAGTTTGCACAACCGGATGAAGAAACACCTTTTGGATGCCACTTGAAGGAAGTCACTAGGTACTTGAATATTGGAATACCAAGCTTCACTGGGACATGCAACGCCACTCTACCGGAAGAAGAGCGCTGGATGATTCAAGTACGAGTTCTAGGAAGAACGTTCTCACCAAATTCTAAATCCATAGAGTTTTCTTTCGAAGCACCCACTTGGAGCCTTGGCAAGAGTATGGCAGCTCATATTACCATGGGACGTATTGGAGAAATCTACAACAAGGAACTTGAGAATACCACCTATCAAATATGTGGGCGCCGAGATGAACAATGGGAGATGATCAGTACCAGGAAGGATATATCTGTCGCAGCCTTTATCCAGGAGCAAAACCAGCACATTCGACGTCAAGAGAACAAGATGTGCGCAGACATGATCGAGTTGAAGAAGGAGAAGACCAGGATCATCGAACAGGAGGAAGAACTTAGGTCCACACGCGATGGATATGAGGAGGAAATCAAGACCTATTGGAGAAGAATGACGACCTAGTCGAGAAGATCGGAATTTTCATGGGAGGACCAGTTCCAAGAGAAGACCACATTCGTCCGGACAACTACATCATCATCGACGACACTGATTCAAATTCAAGTGATGATGACTACGAAGATGAAGCTGGAGCAGACATCATGGAGTCTTCCACCGATCAAAATTTCTAGATGACCACCATATGATAATAGTAATTTCCCCATGTAACTAGTAGTAGTGATCACTTTTGCGATAGTCCTAGACCGTTTTGTATGCCCTTGCTTGATTGATTGAATGAATGCTTGTGTTTGCCTCATATACATATGGGTAGTGTTTCTCCCCTAGATCTTTTCTATTCTAATCTCTTCCATCTAAACCCATCATATGCCTCCGAGGAGAGACCCCGAGTTTGTTTTCCCACCAGAGATCACCCAGTTCATCCAGCAGCAGAATGCCTTGATGCAATTGCTAGTTCAGAACCATGGCAATGCCAATAACAACAATGCCAAGAACAACCCGCCGCCAGTGGATAACCTCGCCCGTTTCTTAAGTTACAGCCGCCGGTGTTCTCTAGTAGCATCGAGCCAATAGTTGCAGATGATTGGCTACGTCGTATTGGAAGGGAGGTAACCACCGCAGGATGCACAGATGCTGAGAAGGTGCGTTTTGCCGCACACCAACTGGATGGACCTGCAGCAACATGGTGGGAGAATTTCACAGCCGCCTATCCTATCGACACTGTCACATGGACTCAGGTTCAGCAGGCTTTTCGCACTGCCCATGTCTCAACTGGAGCTATGCAGATGAAGAAGCGTGAGTTTCGCAATCTATGCCAGGGGAACTGTACTGTTGGCCAGTACGTGGATGAGTTTAGCAAGTTATCACGTTATGCCCCTGATGATGTGGCCACAGATGCCGCGAAGCAGGAGAAGTTTATGGAAGGACTGAATGATGAGATGAGCATGCAGTTGATGGTAGCAACCTTCAACAACTACCAGGAGTTGGTAGATAAGGTCCTAATGATTGAAGGAAAGCAGCAGCAGATTGATAATCGTAAGAGGAAGTATGGACAAGGGAAATACAACTCAGGAGCTCACCAGAAGCCCCGCTTAACCCCGAACTCGGGAGGACTTGTTCACAATCATCGAGCTCATAACCATGTTGGAGGAGGATCGCATAACCATAATGGTGCAAAGAACGGGAATGGGAATGGAGCCAACAATAATCAGAACTGCTCTAACCCATCCACACCCGCAAAGAGGGACTTAAGCCAAGTTGTTTGCTACAAGTGCAGGAAGACAGGGCACTATGCCAATGACTGCTCTGAAGGGAAGAATGGGAATGGAAATGGGAGTGCAGGGAAGAAGCCCAATCCATTCAACAAAGGACAAGTGAACCACGTTAGCGTGGAGGAGGTTGAAGAGCAGCCGGACGCGGTAATAGGTAAGTTTTTGGTTCAGTCATTTACCGCTATTGTTCTTTTCGATACTGGTGCATCGCATTCATACATATCAAGGGGATTTGTGGAAAAGTTTAAGTTACCAACCCAAACCCTTAGGACACCCCTCTTAGTGAGCTCGCCGGGATCAGAGTACATGGCTAGCAGATGGTGCACCTAGATACCCCTAATCATTGGCACACATGTATTTCCGTTTGACCTAATTATCTTGGAGTCGCAAGGATTGGATGTGATATTAGGTATGGACTGGATGTCAAAGTATGGAGGAAGTATTGACTGTGCTAGCAAGTCAATTTATCTTACTACCCCGGAGGGAAAAAGGATTAAGTATGTATCTAGGCATGTTCCTAGGAGGAGCCAAGTAAATGCCCTCACGGGAGTTGTACAGGAGGAAGTACCAGTAGTAAAGGATTTTTCGAATGTTTTTCCCAAAGAGTTACCAGGTATGCCACCGGATAGAGACATCGAGTTTTTGATAGAGCTATTGCCAGGAACAGGGCTGATATCCAAGAGACCCTATCGGATGCCAGCAAATGACCTGGAGGAAATTAAGAAGCGGATTAAGGAGTTGTTGGAGAAAGGTTACATTTGTAGAAGTTCATCACCTTGGGGAGCCCCAGTACTTTTGGTGGAGAAGAAGGATAAATCCCTGAGGATGGTTGTTGATTACCGAGCTCTGAATGAAGTAACGATAAAGAACAAGTATCCCTTACCGATGATTAATGATCTGTTTGATCAGTTACAAGGAGCCAAGGTGTTTTCAAAGATTGATCTACGATCAGGATACCATCAGTTGAAGATCTGAGAGAAGGATATACCCAAGACAGCGTTTACCACTCGGTATGGATTATATGAGTATACGGTAATGTCATTTGGACTGACTAACGCCCCTGCCTATTTCATGAGTATGATGAACAAGGTGTTCATGGAGTATTTGGACAAGTTTGTCGTGGTATTCATTGATGATATTATGATATACTCGAAGAACGAAGAGGAGCACGCGGAACACTTGCGTTTGGTTCTCGAGAAACTCAGGGAACAATAGTTATACGCCAAATTCAGCAAGTGCGAGTTTTGGTTGAAAGAAGTTGGATTTCTTGGGCATGTTATATCCGGAGAGGGTATAGCAGTGGATCCCAGTAAGGTTCGGTCGGTGACTGAATGGTTGGCACCCACTTCAGTTGGCGAGATCTGCAGTTTCCTTGGACTGGCAGGATATTATCGGAGATTCATTGAGAATTTTTCCAAGATTGCTAAACCAATGACTGAGTTGTTAAAGAAGGATACTAAGTTCAAATGGACGGAGGAGTGCGAGACAAGTTTTCAAGAGTTGCAGGAGCGATTGACTACAGCCCCAGTGCTGACCTTGCCAGGTATACATAAGGAGTTTCGAGTGTATTGTGACGCCTCTCGCTTGGGACTTGGATGTGTGCTTATGCAGGAAGGAAAAGTTATTTCGTATGCCTCATGACAACTGAAGCCACACGAGTTGAACTATGCCACGCATGACTTTGAGTTAGCAGCCGTAGTGCATGCGCTAAAGACCTGGAGACATTATCCTATTGGAAACCGTTGTGATGTGTACACGGATCATAAGAGCTTGAAGTACATTTTCACATAGAAAGAGTTGAACCTCAGGCAGAGGAGATGGTTGGAACTTATAAAGGATTACGATATGAAGCTACACTATCATCCAGGAAAGGCCAATATCGTAGCAGACGCTTTGAGCCGGAAGAGTTATGCTAATATTCTTGTGAGCAAGGGAATGCCAAAGGAGTTAGCTGCGGAGATCATGGAACTTCGATTGGAGATTGTTCCAAGAGGTTTTCTTGCAGCAATGGAGGTTCAGTCGACGCTGTTGGACAAGATTTGAGAAGCTCAGAAGGAAGACAAAGAGATTGCGGAGATAAGAGAGAGGATGGGCGAAGGTAAAGCCAAAGGTTTTCGCGAGGATGAGCACGATACCTTGTGGTTTGAGGACCGAATTTATGTGCCCAACAATTCGGAGATCAGGAAGTTGATACTTCAGGAGGCCCATGACTCACCATACTCGATTCACCCCAGAAACACCAAGATGTATCTGGACTTGAAGGAACGTTTCTGGTGGACTGAATGAAGAAGGATATTGCCGAGTATGTAGCCGTATGCGATGTATGTCAGAGAGTGAAGGCAGAACATCAGAAGCCAGCAGGACTGTTACAGCCTATGCCAATACCCGAATGGAAGTGGGACAAACTTGGTATCGACTTTATTACCGGATTACCCAGAACCAAGGCAGGATATGATTCTATATGGGTAGTTGTGGATCGATTGACTAAAGTAGCTCATTTCATCCCGGTGAAAACAACGTATACAAGTGCAAAGTTGGCCAAGATATATATGACCAGGATCGTATGTTTACATGGAGTTCCGAGGAGCATCGTATCAGATAGAGGAACTCAGTTTACTTCAAAGTTTTGGCATCAGTTACACCAGACTTTGGGTACCCGATTGGAGTTCAGTACAGCTTTTCACCCGCAGACAGATGGGTAGACAGAGAGAGTCAATCAGATTCTTGAGGACATGTTGAGAGCCTGTGCGCTAGATTATGGATCTAATTGGGATGACAATTTGCCGTACACAGAGTTTTCTTATAACAACAGTTACTCGGCCAGTTTGAAGATGGCACCATTCGAAGCTCTGTATGGACGCAGATGTAGAACAACATTGATGTGGGACGATGTAGGAGACCGTCAGTTATTTGGACCAGATTTGATCAAAGAATCAGAGGAGAAGGTTAAACTGATCAGAGACAGACTAAAGATTGCTTAGTCCAGACAGAAGAGTTACGCAGATTCAAAACGCAAGGAAGTAACCTATGAAATTGGAGACAGAGCTTATCTACGAGTATCACCCTTGAGAGGAGTAAAACGTTTTGGAGTTAAAGGAAAGCTAGCCCCGAGATTTGTAGGACCGTATCGTATTTTGGAACGGATGGGAGAAGTTGCCTACAAGATGGAGTTACCAGAAGGATTGTCAGGAGTTCATGATGTATTCCACGTATCACAGCTGAAGAAGTGCCATGCTGTGATGGCCGATATACCGTTGAATGATACAGTACCTTTGGAGGCGATTCAGCTGGATAATAATCTGACCTATGAGGAGAAGCCAGTAAAGATTCTTGAGTTTGATAGCCGAGTCACTCGCAACAAGGTGATCAAGTTTTGCAAAGTTCAATGGAGTCATCATACTGAGGAGGAAGCCACCTGGGAGCGAGAGGAGGATATTCGCAAGGACCACCCGCACCTATTTTCTAGCCAACCCGAATCTCGAGGGCGAGATTCATCTTAAGGGTGGTAGGTTTGTAACATCCCAAATTTCCAATTTGGCATGTTATACATAGATCATCCATGCATATCATATTTTATTGCTTTTGATTTGCAATCCTCGAGATCCTAAGTAACTCAAGGACCTTCGGAGAGAGTTGGGGATTTTCTAAAATTTTATACTTGAAAGTTTTATCAAATAGTGAAGACGAGGATTTGATTTTAATTATTTTCTCTCCAGAAAATATTTCATTTTAAAATAATAAATGAGGGGAGATAATATGACTTCTCCAAAATAATTGAAATATCGAAGGAAAAATGTTAAAATCATTTTTGGAGTTTATTTGAGTTTATTCAGGATTTTTATTTGCCCTAGAAAAAATGTTGCATGTTTTAAAATTGCATTTTAGGGGCCAAGAAAAGTTCATCTTGTTCTAAATATTTTATTTAGACGGAGAAAACTTGTTTTGGAATTTTTAGATTTTTAATTATTTTTCTAGGAATTTTTCTTTCGGCGGAATGTTTTCAAAAAAAAAACTCATGCCCGACTGGGCCGAAGGCCCAGCCGAGCAGGCCGGCCCAGCCGCCAGCCGCCGCCGCCTTCCCCCCGCGCGCGTCGTGCGCGACACGGACGCCGAGGGCGAAGTCCAAGCCGGACCCCACCCGGGCGCCCCCTTCCCCAAGCCGCCCCGCCACGCCCCCTATATATGCCGCCGCCCCGCCGCGTCACCACCACCCCGCCACCACCCGCCACTCGCCGCCGCCGTCGGAGCCCGTCCCGAGCCCCGATCCGCCGCCGCCTCCCGCCGCAGCCCCGCAGCCACCCCGAGCCCCGCCGCCCCTCGCCGAACCCGCCGGAGCTGCCCGCCCCGCCAGACGAGCCTCGCCGGAGGTACCCGACCCCGCCGCCGGTCTTTTTCAGAAAACCCTTCGGTTTTTTTTAAAAAAAATCCTAGTTCGTTTTTTTAGATCGGTTTATTTCTTCGGTTTATTTTTTTAGCGAACGTTCGTTCGTCCGTTCGTTCTAACGAACGTGTTCACCGTTTAGTTTCTTCTAACGAACGCTCGTTCATTTAGCCGTTCGTCGTTTTTCTTTTTATCGGATTTATTCCGCGATTATTCCAATCGCGATTTCTGATCTGATATTCAAACATGTTTATCTTTTCGCTCGTTTATCGGAATCAGGCGATTCAAGCGCCTGGAGTTTCATCTCGAAACCCTCTTTCCGAATAATCAACTCAAACAAGATTTTTCTTCTGTAAAATTTGGCTTAGATCCAGATTAGTAAAACGAAGTTGTTTCTTTTGCCGTTTGAGTTTCGTTGCTCCGTTTGATTTGATTCTTTTTGCAAACCGGAGTTCTTAAGTTGAACTCTCCGGTCAAACTCTTTTATTTGGAGTTCTACTTGTGCATCTTTGATTGTTGCTTATGTATGTATTGTTTGCTTGTGATAGAATTCCCGGAGTGCGAAGCGTGTTACTACGAGTCTCTAGGATTCCCGGATCGTCAGCAAGGCAAGTAACACATTGATCATACTCTTCTCATACCCAGTTTTTATGCATTAGTTTCAATCCTCAAACATTGCATGATTAGGATGCTTTAACATGTGGGTTGGGAAGTAGTTGCTGAGGTAGAACCTATTACCCTGTTTTCATATCAAACCCTTGGGAGTTACTTCTACGTTATGCTTATATTGCCATGCTATGCTCGTAGACGTGGATTGGGTTTGAGTGATATCCATGACAGATGTGAGATTGTTAATTAATGGTTTACTTAAGGTGGCAACTTTAATACACATCTGGGTGGATTGAGGCACCTGGGGTATCCAGTGATTGCCTGTTTTATTTTTTTGGAAATCCTGGGGTTACCGTGTGATTCTCCTATGGACCGCCACCCAGGCTCAAAGGGAACTGAGTCTATTCATGCTAGAAACTTTCGTGTGCAGCCGCAAGCTATTATGGGCTCTAGCATAGTTGAGTAAGTTGCGTGAAGCTCTTGAAGAGGTGGATCAGCAGGTACTGGGTTTGTAGGTTTGGTATGGTCTGCCCGGAGTAGAGAGTTAATGCTTCTGAAAGACTGTGTCGCGGTCATCCTTCTCTCAAACACCATGTAGTGTGAGAAATCAACGGAGGCGATCGAGTCTTGTGGGGAAAAGTGCGCAAACCTCTACAGAGTGTACAATCTAATCATGGTTAGCCGTGTCCCCGGTTATGGACAATTCTGAGTATCTAGTACTTGAGTATTTGCATGTATCTCAACACTCTTAATTAATATTGCTTGGGTTGTTAAGTATTTTTAATTGGGATCATTGAGTTGGGGTTACCTTCTCAAATGATGTTTCAACTACCATGATAGTTAAATTAGAACTGATTTCTTTGAAGTAGGGAAAAATTGGCTTTACGCAAAACTGTAACCATAGAGCTTTCCACCAGCCAAATATGTATGTAGTGGTAGCATCATTCTGTTATTGCTCTTTTGTGTTACATTGCCAGCATATTCCATGTGCTGACCCGTTCTCGGGCTGCAACGTATTATGTTGCAGACTTTTCAGACGAGGAGTAAGGTTCGTAGGTCGTTGCCGTGCAGCTCAGCTATGTCGTTGGAGTTGATGGGCTCACTTTATCTTCCAAGCCTTCCGCTGTTATCGCATTAGATGGCCTTAAGCCATATTATTGTAATAAGTTCTCTTTTGAGACATTCGATGTAACAAGTGTGTGATTGCTACTCTATTATAAATCCTTCGAAGTACTGTGTGGTGTCAGCATTACTGATCCAGGGATGACACCTGAGCATAGAGACTTGACCATCTGAGGTTGGGTCGCTACAAGGTTAGGTTTGGGAGCCTGAATTTTGTGGCCGACATCTGTGGAGATTTGATCTTCGACGGGTTTGAGCCCATGACGGCTGTCCCCGGCGACCATGATGCGCATGACCTAGATCTACCATCGGGCCACACGCAGGAGATAGCGCATGTGGCCGCCCTGGCCCTAGAGCCGGAGCGGACAGCGTCTTCTGAAGACGGGAAGCTTAACCTCGCCACAAAGGCTGCAGACTCAGCGGTGCTCGAGCCGCACACAGACCCAACATCAAGCTGGGCTAGTGTTACCGCAACCTTGGACTCGTTTCCAGCCATGGCTTCCGGACCATGTGCATCTGCGTCCATCGAACCTGATTGGGTGTCGGTCTTGGAGTTCAGCTCCACGAAGATCTTCCAGCACTTGCCTTTTGGTGACGTGCTAAGCTCATTAAGATCCCTCTCCCTGTCGGGGAGCGCATGGCCGAACTATGTCCGGCTCGAGTGGGAAGCGGACGACGAATTTTGTGTCCCACCCATCACCCACTTTATAGGTACTGTCGACGGCTTAATCGACATGCTTGACTATGACTCCGAAGACATCGACAGTATGGACGACGATGCCGGGGAGGATCAGGAACCACAGCCTACAGGGTGTTGGACAGCCACTTCCTCGTATGACAAATACATGGTGGATACACCAAAATAAAATAACGGCGACGGCGAAAAACCAGTCGAGGATAAACCTCCTGAGAAACAGCCGAAGCGCCGACAGTGGTGCCGCTCCAAGCCACGCCATAGTAAATCAGCAATACTGTCACGGAAGAAAATACCAGTCCGGGCAACGCCGAAAACAACAAAGACCCCGCAGACCCAGCGTTGGAGCAGGGCGGGCAAGAAGACGGCAAACACAGTCTGGAGATGATGTCCGACTACTAGTGACCCCGGCACATCCGAAGTCAGGGACGGTAGTGGAAAACCACAACAACAAAAATAAACATCGGAACAATGAAGAAAGCCCAGACAATATAGCGGTAAACGCCGGATTCCAGGGCTCCAGACCCGGTCAAAGGAAGAAGCCATTTAAAGGCAACAAAGATAGTCTATCCAATCTGGATAAAATTCTAGACAGACCCTGCCAGATTCATGGCACTCCTGACAAACTAGCCAATCATACCAACAGAGAATGTTGGGTCTTCAAGCAGGCCGGCAAACTAAACGCCGAAAACAAAGGGAAGGGACCTCAGAGCGAAGACGAGGATGAACCTCGCCAGCCGAACACGGGGGGACAGAAGAAATTTCCACCAGAGATCAAAACAGTGAACATGATATACGTCACTCATATCCCAAAGTGGGAGCGCAAGCACGCACTCCGAGATGTCTACACCTTCAAGCCCATCGCCCCAAAGTTCAACCCATGGTCGGCCTGTTCGATCACCTTTGATCGCAGGGATCATCCAACTAGTATCCGTCATGGGGGTTCGGCCGCCCTAGTGCTCGACCCAATAATCGACGGATACCACCTCACTCAAGTCCTCCTGGACGACAACAGCAGCCTCAATCTGATATATCAGGACACTGTCTGCAAGATGGGGATAGACCCGTCAAGAATCACGCCAAGCAGCACTACCTTTAAAGGAGTTATACCAGGCATGGAGGCCCGCTGCACGGGCTCTCTAACATTGGATATTGTGTTCGGCTCTCCGGACAACTTCCAAAACAAAGAATTAATCTTCGACATCGCTCAGTTCCGAAGCTGCTATCATGCACTACTAGGAAGAACGGCCTTCGCCCGTTTTAATGCAGTCCCGCACTATGCTTATCTAAAACTCAAAATGTCTGGACCACGTGGCATCATCACGGTTAGCGGAAATACAGAGCGCTCTCTTCGTACAGAAGAATATACGGCGGCTCTAGTAGTCGAAGCGCAAAACAACCTATTCAAGCCGAGTAGCTCATCAGTCTCCAAGACTACGGACACAGCTAAACATGTTCAGCGCACACCTAAGTGCGGCAGCTCAGATAAACCCGAGCTCAATTAGCAGCTACGCCCCCATCGACCGCCCCATAAGGAGATAGCACATGTGTCATGTATACATAAATATACACTCAAAATCCCTTGGGCGGCTTCAGGGGCAATCTGCACTTAAAATGTTCATAGTTCGGCTCGACCATATTCGGACCTTAGAAGTTATCCTTCACGGTTCATTACAACGGACCAGCTCTACTTACGGCCACAACAGATTCGTTTATCTGGTCCTCCTTTTTTCTTTTTTCTTCTTTTTTTCACAGATGGCCATCATACTATACCCTTCAAGGACACTTCAGAATGCAGACAAAGGCGCAGACGTGTAGCAGGGCCCCGCATTATGGTTTCTTTTCTAGATTAAGACCCTGTGTAAACCTTTTTTATCACTTGTTGTTTTATACTTTCCTGGCATGTAAAATGTCCAACAAAGATACTGGCATTACCTGTAAACATACGGCTTGCCATATTAAAGTGGATGTTATAAAAGCAGCCTGGTTCGAATTGTGTTTTGAGATGTATGCTCTCACCATCCGTGCTCTTTCCCCATGACAGATTGCCACACGTGCCTTGATACTATGGGTTTATCACCAGGGGCTGTATTCAGCCCGGTGTATATTGTAAAGTCCGAATACCTTAGGGAGTGTTCGGCGTCGCGAGTTTGGCCTTATATGCATCAACTCTGAATCATGTCTTTGGTCAATAGCTGGGTTGCCCGGCTCCTGTGCTTGCTACCTTACGTTCCGCTCTATCGGCTAAGGTAGTAAAGGGAGAACTACTGCGACTGTGTCCCGACTAGCCCGGATGAGCACCTCAGTAGAGAAAGCCGAAAACTAATTGTCATGATGCAGCGAGAGCTGGTCAACCACTCGAGGACTCATCGGAATCTTTGCGATTCCCTCCGTGTTAAATGAAGGACCACCCTTCTGGTCACATATGTATACGCACCATATTCGGATAACCGCGGACATAACAGGGGCTATCTAGTAACCCCACCGTCAAACTCCTATGGCTAAGTGAAAGTGTTAAAGCTCTATAGTCTGATTGCCTAGTTCGCCGCACTAACACCTCCTTAACGGACCAAGACGTTGGGTCAAGAGTGATCAAGTGCTTTCCCGAACACCCCACGTTATACGCGAGGGGGCTGAAGCCGACGACTGCAAACTTTCAGATTATACATATAAAGACGGCCGCACAGGAGGCACCAAAACTTTTTGGGCAAAAATTATAAAAACATAGCCTTAAATATATCATAATATTGTTTTTACAATCCTGATACACTTTACTCGAACATAATATTCTTCGAGCATTAACCCTCTATCAAGCGGGCGCCCTCTAGGACATCTTCAAAGTAGTGTTCTGGCATGTTAAGGTCCTTGCCTTCGGGAGGACTCTACGCTGCAATATCGGTGGCCGTCATCTTCGCACAGTATATCTTGACACGGGTAAGGGCCATCCGTGCACCTTCTATGCATGTAGACCGCTTCATAGCATCGATACGCGTCACCGCATTAACAAGTTGTTGCACCAAACCGAAATAACTATTCGGAATCGGCTCAGTCAGCCACAGCCGGGCTATGACGTCCTTCATAGCAGCGCCGGACATCCTGTGGAGCTCGGCCAACTGAGCCATATGTTCATTCAACAGTGGATGCTTCGACGTGTCAAATTGTGACAAAAATAGCTTTTCCGTCTCATGTGCTTCTTGCATGTGGGAAAACTGATTTGCATTGGCAGCACTCTTCGGCAGGTCCATAAAGGCGTCTGGAGAACTCCACAGTTTATTAAGCGACGCATACTTGGGATCGCCAAACTTAGTTTGCAACAAAAAGGGCTTCCCAGCCGTGATCTCCCCAGCTTGTCGGATTTCCTCCCGAGCTGCTCTTGACTCAGACCGAGCTTCCTTCACCTCTTGTAAGGCCTTGACCAGATCTGCAGCTTTGGCTTTGTTATTGAAAGGATCAAGAAGAGGTGTCTAGAGGGGGGGGGAGTGATTAGACGCTAAGTGAGAAAAGGTGCAGTTTTTAATTTCTTTAAGTTGAAGTGGAGTTTTGGCACAAGTTTAACAATCACAATACATATCAAGCAAGCATGCAAAGAGTATATGAGCAGCGGAAAGTAAAGCATGCAACTTGCAAGAATGTAAAGGGATGGGATTAGAGTGTGCAAACGCAATTTGGAGACACAGGGATTTTTTAGATGTGGTTTCGATAGGTGGTGCTATCGTACATCCACGTTGATGGAGACTTCAACCCACGAAGGGTAACGGCTGCGCGAGTCCACAGAGGGCTCCACCCACAAAGTGTCCATGAAGAACCAACCTTGTCTATCCAACCAAGGCCGTTGCCCACGAAGGACTAGCCTCACTAGGGGTAGATCTTCACGAAGTAGCCAATCTCCTTGCCCTTAAAAACTCCTTGGTTCAACTCCACAATCTTGTCGGAGGCTCCCAAGTGACACCTGGCCAATCTAGGAGACACCACTCTCCAAGAAGTAACAAATGGTGTGTTGATGATGAACTCCTTGCTCTTGTGCTTCAAATGATAATCTACCCAACACTCAACTCTCTCTCACAGGATTTGGATTTGGTGGAAAGAAGATTTGAGTGGAAAGCAACTTGGGGAAGGTTAGAGATCAAGATTCATATGGTAGGAATGGAATATCTTGGTCTCAACACATGAGTAGGTGGTTCTCTCTCAGAAAAAAAATCCTGCAAGTGTAGGCACGTTCGGATGGCTCTCTCCACGAATGAAGAGTGGGTGGAGGGGTATATATAGCCTCCACACAAAATCTAACCGTTACACACAACTTACCAATCTCGACGGAACCGAATTGAGAAACACGGTCGGACCGATTCAGCAAATGATGTGACCGTTAGGATTTTCGGTGGGACCGACATGCAACTCGGTAGGACCGATATGGTTAGGTTAGGGCATAACCTAATCTCGGTGAGACCGATTACACAAACTCGGTGGGACCAATTTTGGTGATCAGCTAACCAGAGAGTTGGTCAGGCAAACTCGGTGTGACCGATTCGCTCATCTCGGTGGGACCAAAATGTTACGAAGAGGGACAGATAGTTTGCATTGTAATCTCGGTAGGACCGATTACACAAACTCGGTGGGACCTATTTTGGTAATGGACATACACAGAGAGATTACAACCCCATCTCGGTGAGACCGAGATCCCTATCGGTGAGACCGATTTGCCTAGGGTTTGTGGCAGTGGCTATGACATCTGAACTCGGTGACGCCAGATAGAAAGAATCGGTAGGGTCGAGTTGGACTTTTGGTTTGGGTCATATGTGGATGTGAGAAGGTAGTTGAGGGCTTTGGAGCATATCACTAAGCACTTTGAGCAAGCAAGCCATTAAGCAGCACCTCATCCCCTCTTGATAGTATTGGCTTTTCCTATAGACTCAATGTGATCTTGGATCACTAAAATAGAAAATGTAGAGTCTTGTTCTTGGAGCTTGAGCCAATCCTTTGTCCTTAGCATCTTGAAGGGGTTCCACATCCTCTAGTCCATGCCACTTCATTGTTGAACTTATCTGAAACATACTAGGTAAAAGTGTTAGTCCAACAAGAGATATATTGACATTAATTACCAAAATCACCCAGGGAGCACTTGTGCTTTCAGTTATCCTTCTCAAGATCTTGGCATCGGCTAGTGGCATTCTGCAACTCAAGTGCCATGGTACATATCCTCTCCTCGCACTGAAGCCAAGCGGTCTGCTCTACTTTCAATACGGTGGCTGCCTTTTCGGCAGCCGCATTACTCACCCTCATTTGCTCCTTGGCACGGGCAAGTTCCACCTGAAGGGTCTCCACTGCGGCGGCACTATCTGCGGTCATGCATATACAAATTTTTAGTAGCACGATCATTTCACAATGCTAGCATGTACCGAGTTCCCTAGAGACATACCTTGCGCCTCGTCAAGCCGCCTGTTTATAAGCGCGATATCATCATCCACTGCATCAACTTTCTAGTTCAAATGTGCTACCTCGCTAGCTTGGGTAGTCCCCACTAATGTAACAACCTGTGTTTCAAATAATCATATCATTTCCTTGGAATATATTTTTGATCCTCTGATCGCATTCATTTGGATGTCAACCAGAGTCTCAGGGGCTACTACCTATACACAAGTGCATTTTGCACTTACAATACAATTGAAATTTCACTACGTACCTCGAAGCCTCTTAGTAGGCTAGAAAAGGCTTCATTCAATCTGCTTTTTGCGGACCGAACTCTTTCTAACACCGGACCCATCAAGGTACGATGTTCCTCTGAGACAGGAGGCATGTTGCAAAATATCTATCGATGTATCCGGCATCCCTTGGGCATTTGATTGTCTAGGACTTTTGTTGTTCCCCGAAGGGGCCGCACACCCCAAACCCTGGGCGGCCGAAGTATTACCTTTGGCCCCGGTCCTCACTGTCCCTTGCACCCCTGGCAGATCAAGAAGGATCCTCTGGGATGATACCTTAGCGTCATCTGCCTTTTCAGGTAGGGAGATCTATGGAGGCGCGTCGCTCTCCATCATCTTTGGAAGTAGATCCCCCGAAGAGGAGGACTGTTGAGGAGGACTGCGGTCCGGACTGCAAACATGAATTTAAAACATTACCCTTATAGCCAGTAAAGAATGGGACATGTTTAAAACACACGGATTCACTTATGATGCGACTGAGGGGCTATCTTTGCGGGTTGACTGTGTGTCAGTATCACCCCTGACTGGGATACCTTCCCCTGCTTGCAAGTTTCTTTCTCTCTCCGAGTCTTCGGAAGCGGCCCTTTTCTTCCCATGGGGAAAAGGGATGTCAGTTCGCCCTTCCCTTCCACCTTTGGAAGCGGAAGTTTTAATCACCCCGGACGAATTACCTGGTGAGCCTCTAGAGTGGAAGCTGCCTTGGGCCTCTTCGTCCTCCTCTTTATCTTCCCTCGCTGGCACTTGATACGGCGCTGGAGCCAGCATCCTTGTTAATAACGGATCCGCAGTATCTTCGGGAAGTGGAGCCGAACACCTTATTCTCTCCGCCTTCTTTAGCCAGCCTTGGCCGGATAGAGTTTTATCAGTACGATATGAATAATTTGACTAAATCATGTTCGGGAGTTGAGTACTTATCGGAGTATCCGGATGGTTGCAGTCAAGACCGATGTCTTCTGTAGAATCCGGCCACTATTTTCGTGCACCGAAGAACAATTTCCACATCTCTTTGAACATCATGCCAGAGAGGAGCTGAAGAGTCCGTGGACCTTCCGGATTAAATTCCCACATGCGGAGAGGGTGTCGCAGGCAAGGTAGGATCCATCGGACTAACATTACTTGGATTACATCGATGAGGCCAGTGTCCTTCTCAATGAGGCCCCGGATGCGGCTTTGCAGTGTCCGCACTTCATCTGTAGATCCCCAGTCTAGCCCCTTGTTGATCCACGACGCAAGCTGCGGCGGAGGGCCAGACCGAAATGCGAGAGCTGCTACCCGCTTTGTACCGCGGGGTTTGGTGATGTAGAACCACTCCCGTTGCCATAAGTCAGAAGATTCTGCAAAGGAGCCTTTTGGCCAAGTGGAGTTGATAAGCTTGCTTATTGAAGCGCCTCCGCACTCCGCTTGTTTCCCGTCGATTAACTTCGGCTTCACATTAAAGGTCTTGAGCCATAAGCCGAAGTGCGGCGAAATACGGAGGAAGGCCTCGCATGTGGTGATGAACGCCGAGATGTGCAGGAAGGAGTCCGGGGCTAGATCATGGAAATCTAATCGGTAATAAAACATGACCCCTCGAACAAAGGGATGGAGTGCAAACCCAAGCCCTTGAAGGAAGTGAAAGATAAACACGACCCTCTCATTGGATCTAGGAGTAGGAATAACCTGCCCTTGAGCAGGAAGCCTGTGGTAGATCTCTGCAGTCAAGTATCTCGCCTCCCTGAGCTTCGAGATATCTTCCTCTGTGACAAAAGAGGCCATCCACTGGCCTTGAACGCTGTGTTCGAACATGGCTGGAAGCTCGAAGCAACTGGATTGACCCTTGGGTGTTGGAACTCGAGGTGGGAGGGGGAGCAAGGAACTAGCATGAAAGGAAGAAGACAAGCCTTGGCCTCTTTATAAAGACGATGAATATCAAATGTCCCTCCGTGGCCTTAAAATAAGCCTACTCCCAAGGAGACGGGCCAACAGGACAGTTGCGTTACCCCGTCCTGTGCTGATGAA
Source organism: Triticum timopheevii (assembly GCA_963921465.1). Lineage (NCBI taxonomy): Eukaryota > Viridiplantae > Streptophyta > Magnoliopsida > Poales > Poaceae > Triticum > Triticum timopheevii. The sequence goes on along the minus strand of OY997264.1, from coordinate 471,040,199 downwards.
ACTCCCATAATAAGGGGACTCGATCTCTATTTTTAAAAGGTGTGCCAGTAAAAGCCGCCTCCCGAAGCATTGGGAGGCAGGCTAGAAAACGATTCGCAATAATGACCAGGTGATGACATAATGCCACCAAGATCATCAGCGGATTGGACTCATGAAGTATTGTAATCTCTACGGGTACGTGTGGAATTTGTTTTGCAGAGCCGGACACGTTTCCTTTGTTAGGAAGACTATGTTGGAATATTCGGAGAAAGAACCCGCCTTGCAATGCCGAAGACAATCTGTGCGTCGGACTCATCGTCATTGAAGCCTGTTTCAGGGGCTACTGAGGGAGTCCTGGACTAAGGGGTCCTCGGACAGCCAGACTATATACTTTTGCCGGACTATTGCGTGGAAGGCAAGCTTGGCGATTCGGATATGTAGATTCCGTTCTCTGTAACCGACTTTGTAGAACCCTAGTCCCCCGGTGTCTATATGAACCGGAGGGTTTAGACTTCTAGGCTTTAGTCGCAATCATCATAACCTCATAGGCTAGACTTCTAGAGTTTAGCCATTACAATCTCGTGGTAGATCAACTCTTGTAATACTCGTATTCATCAAGATCAATCAAGCAGGAAGTAGGGTATTACCTCCATAGAGAAGGCCCGAACCTGGATGAACATTGTGTCCCCCGCCTCCTGTTACCATTAGCCTTAGACACACGGCTCGGGACCCCCTACCCGAGATCCACCAGTTTTGACACCGACAACAAGCTCTTCCCTCTTCAGCTCGATCTTCATCAACCAAGCATTCTCTTCCACGTGGTTGGGGGAAGGAGAAGACATGATGCCTGGCTCAACAGATCTGACCGAGAACAGTAAGGAAAGAAAAGAGAAGATTTCTCCGTGATACGGTGGTCAACAGGTTCGGGGGTATATAGAGATTTTTTTTATTGTGGGAAACAAGCAAACAGAAGAAACACGGAGTTCGGAAGGTACCTGAGGTGGGCACAACCCACCTAGGCGCGCCCTGGTGTCTTGTGCCCACCAGGGTCACCTCCCCGGCAGTTTCTTATTTTCCTAATATTTGTTATATTCCAAAACAGACAGAAAATATTTTTGTGGATTTTTCGGAGTCCGTTTACTTACCATATCACGTACCTTCTCTTTTTCACGATTCTGCAGTGTTCCGAAAGGTTTCTTTTATTTGTTCTTCCGGTGTCATAGTTTGGGTAATATTGCTTTCAGCATTAATGGGCGTACCTGAGATATACTGTTTTTATTCTTTGCCCATTAACAACCTTCTGGTTAGTGCCTTCGGTATTACTTATTTTAATAGCTCCAGACCGATAAACCTCCTCAATAACATAGAGTTCCCATTTTGAGAGGAGTTTTCCTGCAAAGAATCTGAAATGAGAGATGTACAAAAGAACATATTCTCCAACTTTGAACTCACGCTTTTGGATTCTTTTACCATGCCATCTTTTAACTTTTTCTTTAAATAACTTGGCATTCTCATAAGCATGGGTTCTCCATTCATCTAATGAGATAATATCAAATAACCACTTATCACCAGCAAGTTTGAAATTATAATTGAGTTCTTTAATTGCCAAGTATGTTTTATCTTCTAACTCAAGAGGCAAATGACAAGTTTTTCCTTAAACCATTTTATAAGGAGACATACCCATAGGATTTTTATATGTTGTTCTCTAAGCCCAAAGTGCATCATCTAATTTCTTAGACAAATTCTTCCGGCACCTATTGACAGTCTTTTGCAAAATTAATTTTGTTTATCTACTGCTAAGTTCAACTTGACCACTAGACTGAAGATGATAGGGTGATGCAATTCTATGCTTGACATCATACTTGGCGAGCATTTTACGGAAAGCACAATGAATAAAGTGTGAACCACCATTAGTCATGAAATATCTAGGACTCCAAACTTGGGGGAAATAACTTCCTTAAGCATTTTAATAGAGGTGTTGTGATCAGCACTTCTAGTTGGAATAGCTTCTACCCACTTCTTAACATAATCAACAGCAACCAGGATATGCGTATACCCATTGGAGGAAGGAAAAGGTCCCATGTAATCAAATCCTCAAACATCAAATGGTTCAACATCAAGTGAAAAATTCATAGGCATTTCTTGACGCTTACCGATATTACCTATTCTTTGACATTCATCACAAGATAAGACAAACTTACGAGCATCCTTGAAGAGAGTAGGCCAATAAAACCAAGATTGCAATACCTTGTGAGCAGTTCTGTCTTCCGTATGATCTCCCCCATAGGCCTCAGAGTGACACCTATGTAAGATATGTTCCTATTCATGCTCAGGTACACAACGTCTAATAATACCATCTACTCCTTTATAAAGATGTGGGTCATCCCAAAAGTAATGTCTTAAATCATAAAAGAATTTTTTCTTTTGTTGGTATGTGAAACTAGGTGGTAAATATTTAGCAATAATGTAATTAGCATAGTCAGCATACCATGGAGTGTTATGAGAAACATTTATGACAGCTAATTGTTCATCAGGGAAATTATCTTGAATAGGTAGTGTGTCATCAAGCACATTTTCAAGCCTAGACAAGTTATCAGCTATGGGGTTCTCCGCTCCCTTTGTATCAATAATATGCAAGTCAAATTCTTGTAACAAGAGAACCCATCGAATAAGTCTAGGTTTAGCATCTTTCTTTTACATAAGATATTTTATAGCAGCATGATCGCTGTGAACAATAACTTTAGAATCAAAAATGTAAGATCTAAATTTATCACAAGCAAACACCACTGCTAGAAATTCTTTTTCAGTAGTGGCATAGTTTCGTTGTGCACTGTCTAGAGTTTTACTAGCATAATGAAGTACATTTAGTTTCTTATCTACTCTTTGTCCTAGAACAGCACCAACAGCATAATCACTAGCATCACACATAATTTCAAAAGGCAAGTTCCAATCAGGTGGTTGAACGATAGGTGCAGAAATTAAGTCTTTCTTGAGTGTTTTGAAGGCTTCTAAACAATCATCATGAAAAACAAAAGGAATGTCCTTTTGCAAAAGGTTTGTAAGAGGCCTAGAAATTTTAGAAAAGTCTTTGATAAATCTCCTATCGAAACCAGCATGACCAAGGAAACTACGAATACCTTTGATATCTTTAGAACATGGCATTTTCTCAATTGCATCAACCTTAGCTTTGTCCGCTTCAATACCTCTTTCAGAAATTTTATGGCCCAAAACAACACCTTCATTAACCATAAAGCGGCACTTCTCCCAATTCAAGACAAGATTTGTTTGCTCACATCTCTGCAAAACTCGATCAACATTGCTTAAATAATCATCAAAAGACTTCCCATAAATAGAGAAGTCATCCATGAAAACCTCAACAATCTTTTCACAAAAGTCAAAGAATATAGCAGTCATACATCTTTGAAAGGTAGCAGGTGCATTGCATAAACCAAAAGGCATACGTCTCTAAGCATAAGTTCCAAAAGGACAAGTAAAAGTGGTCTTTTCTTGATCAGGTTGAGAAACAGGTATTTGTGAAAAACCAGAATATCCATCAAGGAAGCAAAAAATGTGTGTGCTTAGATAATCTTTCTAGCATTTGATCAATAAAAGGTAGAGGGTAATGATCTTTTTTACTTGCTTTGTTTAATTTTCTAAAATCAATTACCATTCTATAGCCTGTAACAATTCTTTGTGGTATGAGTTCATTCTTATCATTAGGAACAATAGTAATGCCTCCTTTCTTAGAGACACAAATGAACAGAACTTACCCATCTACTATCAGCTATAGGATAGATTATACCTGCTTCCAGAAGCTTAATATTTTCGTTCTTACCACTTCTTTCATCTTCGGATTTACCCGACGTTTGTCGGCATTCTGGGAATGGGGGTCCCCAGATTTGCCTGCCTGCGGCCTGCGGCGTGGCTCGAGTGGTGGCCCAATACGGCCCATCTTCATCAGCGCAAAACTCAAGACCCTAGCGAGGGGCCAAGCCTTGCGGGGAGGACGATGCAAGGCTTCCTCAGGAGCGGCCTCGCCAGGAAGGCTCGCGAGGAGGTGGAGAGATCAAGGCAAGGGTACCTCGCCAGGTGCTCGTGATGCAAGCTGTGACGATCGAGACCAGGCGGGCGCCAGCCTGCGCAGTGTCCTTGTTTCCTCTTTGGTGCAAAGGGGGCAAGCACAGGCGTGGAGTACCGAGGCATCAGGCAAAGGTTACCATTCCAGTGCAACGAGACCAAGACCAGCAAAGCAGCGGGACAGAGGTCACCGTGGAGCCCAAGATGGCGTCATCACCAGTTCCTTTCGCAGCCGAAGACCAACTTTAGTCAGGATAACTTGTACTAGATGTTCCCCTTCAAAATGGCCATTGTTGGCACCCTTCCCGCACAATATTTGGGAAGAAGACCAGGGACTCTATAAATAGGGCTAGCCACCACAGTAGAGGGAGGGGAGTTCTCATCAGATCCAGAGGCGATCGAACTCACCCAAGTAGTTCATCGCACCGGCTCAAGAACACCTCCCGCGAGGCTGTTCATCCTTTGTATTGTTCACCATCAACCCCAGAGCCAATCCACCACACCACACACTGGAGTAGAGTATAACACCACAACGGTGGCCCGAACCAGTACAAATCTTGTGTCCCTCGTGTTGTTCATCATTTAGCTTAGATTCTCGTGAGGCGATCAGACGTGGATTGGTAGGGGAAAGATCTCCGCGCGCACCCCAGAGTTTGAACCTTAAGGGTCTGCCGGAACCCAACATCTGACATTTGGCGCGCTAGGTAGGGGTGCGCCGGAATATTTCTTCCGCTGTTCCGCGTTCGATCACCCGTCGTGTCCATGGCTGACACTCGCCGGGCTCGTGCCGAGCGCCGGGCTGCTCTCACCGCCCGTGTCGCCCAGACGGCTCCCGTCGGCGGGTGTCCCCGTCGTTCCCCATCGCCTGCCGCCACCGGCCCGGCGGGGAACGAGCAGCAGGCCTCGTTGCTGCATCCTTCGGTGCGGCGGGAAGGCCGCACCGCTACCCCGTCGCTGACTCCAGCCGGTTCGTCGTCCCACGCCCGTCGCGCCCCCACGGACGCGCACGCCAAATTGCTCCTGGCGCGTTAGCTCCTGCACTACTGTCCCGTCGATGACCTCTACGAGGAGTGGCTTGCTCGCATCACCAAGCTCGTCAGTGCCGCAGGGGGCTCCCCTGCGCTGTCCCTCTCGCTGCCTCACCCTCCGTCCTGCGTGGGTGGTGCAGCCTAGGAGGTGCCTCCGCCACCTCCTCCCCAAGAAGGCGCCCTGGCTCCAAGGCGCGCGGCCCCAGGACGAGATCCACCATGTCCAGCGCCTGCACGACAAGAAAGGAGCTGCCAAGAAGTCCCTCGTCCCCAAGAAGGTGCTCCCGTGCTCCCAGCACCAGCACGCCACGACCGCATCCCTGCGCCAGCACGTCAAGGCCCCACGCTGCTCCAGGCAGCAGCGCGCGGGAATCCCCAGGAGCAAGCCCTGCATCAGCAGAGAGCTCCGGTGGCCACCGTAGGCTGCCGCACCTTCACCACCGAGCTACGCAGTGACGCCTGGACGGGCAAGTTCAAACCTGACCTGCCCCCTCGCTACGATGGTACTGTCGACCCCGTGGAGTTCCTGCAGCTCTATGAGTTGGGCATCGAAGCCGCCAACGGGGACGAAAAGGTCATGGCGAACTGGTTTCCCATGGCACTCAAGGATAGTGCCCGCACCTGGCTCCTGAACCTGGCTCCTGGCACGATCTCCTCCTGGGATGAGATGTGCACTCGCTTCATCGCCAATTTCCAGGGCACTCGCGACCGTCCGTCGGTCGTGGGTGACCTGTGCCACATCAAGCAGCAACCCGAGGAGACCTTGCTGAAGTACATCTAGTGCTTCAACAGTGCTCGCCTCAAGATTCCCAAGGTGATCGAGGAGGCCATCATCTCGGCGTTCTCTGACATCGTCCGCGACGTCAAGATGAAGGTGGAGCTGGCAATCCATGAAGATTTGTGCACGTCTTTGGAGTTGTTCAACCTGGCGACCAAGTGCGCAAGGGCTGAGGAGGGACGCCTCTCCCTTCTTGAGCTCCCAGCGGCAGATCTAGAAGAGAAGAAAGCCAAGGCCAAGGATGTGAAGTGCAAGGGAGCAGCTGTGCTCGCAGCAGAGCCGGACATGAAGCGCGGCAGGGACCAGCCGGAGTCGTCCAAAGGCAGCTGGTACTATGTGTATCACGATCTCCACACCCACAACACCAATGAGTGCCAAGAGCTCAAGGCCGTGCGAAAAGGCCGTGTCGGTCGACGCCCCAACGCAACGATCGGGGCTATGTCCGAGGCGGAGGAAGAGGTGGAGGACGATGGGACGACCGAGGCCCTCGCCAAGGGTGGTGTGACCGACCTCGCGAGGACCGCTGGCAGGACCAGCCTCGCGAGGGGGCTTGGAGGGATCAGCCTTGTGAGGATCGCCCACAAGGCAACGCAGGACTTCCTCCTCTGCCACCACCGCCAAGAAGGAATGATGACCATCATCACGACGAGGGGGCTGGGGGCTTCTAGGAGCCGCGTGCAATCGCTTGCATCTTGGGCGGTGCCCAGGCCCCAGCCTCTCAGCGCATCTTCAAGCAACTTGCTCATGAGGTGAATGTGGTCCTCCCCAAGCTTGAGGCCAGGCACCCCCTCAGGTGGTCCATGTGTGCCATCATGTTCAGCTCAGCAGATCAGCTCAAGTGCGCGGCAACGGCCGGTGTCCTCCCGATGCTTTGTTCCCCAGTCATCAGCAATGTGCAAGTTACCAGGACCCTCATTGACGGTGGAGCAGGGCTCAACGTCCTGTCCGTCGAGATGTTCAACAATCTCCAAGTGCCATACGATTAGCTTCAACCAACCAAGCCCTTCTCAGGAGTCACTAATGGTTCCACTATCCCGATAGGGCAGGTCCGCCTCCCTGTCACCTTTGGGCAGCGCAAGAACTACCATACCAAGCTCATTGACTTCGACGTCACCCACATTCGCCTGCCATACAATGCCATCCTCGGATATCCCGCTCTGGCCAAGTTTATGGCAGTGACTCACCATGACTATAATGTCATCAAGATGCCAGGAAGTGGTGGAGTCATCACGGTCCCCTGTGAAGAGAAGGATGCGGTGTGCTCTCTGGAGAGCGCCTTCCAAGCCGTGTCAATCGAGGACCCAGACAGCAAGAGTGGAAACCTTCCTGAAGCAGCTCCCAAGAAGAAGACATCACCTGGCTCAAGGCCTTAGGAGACAGGCACCTCCGGAGGCACCACATCAGGACATGCGCCCATCCAAGGGGCGCCACCCTCAGCCGCATAGGAAGGCGCGCCCGGCGCCCTCCTCGGGCAAGGTTCGGGGGCTCTCTCCTGCGGAGCCACTGACTTTGCCAAGATCATGAGGGAGGCACTCGGGCACCACTTGGAGGCATGCTTTGCGGCACGTTTCTGTCAGGGAAGCACATGACAAGGAGGGCCCAACCCTCAGGAGTTCATCACCAAGGTCGCTCAGGAGTTGCAGGAATCGAGAGTCATGCGCGGCAACCGCCGTCTGCCCAGCGTAGCTCCCCATCCAGGCGAGGATGGCGGGCTGCGCGTCTGCATCGACTACCCAGGGCTCAATCGAGTCGTGTCTCAGGAGTGCTCCTGGCCTTCACGTGTGGGGCATTGCGAGGGTCCACCGCACAGCTACAGTCGCATGCCCTTCGGCCTGCCGAACGTGGCTGGTGCTCACCAGTGACTAATGAGGAGCATTCTGGAAGCTCAGGTGGCCAAGCACTGCGCACTCCTGGAGGGAATAGAGATGGACCTCGTTGAGCCGCCCGGACCTCCCGAGCCTCCCGAGGCTTGGAGCTCCGAGGGCTCGTGAGGATTGGCTTCTTCACCACGCACCATCAGCTACTCCGACGCTCGCCCTGCAATGGTATCAGGTGACTTCTCTCAAGTTTCATTTCAGCTAGGAGCGCCCTCAGGGCTGCATCATTCCCAGGTCGCGTGGGCCTGTCCCCGCGGCATGTATCCGTTCTGCTTATGTCTTCAGCTTACCTTGTTCCGGGCGCCCCTCGAGCTGCATCATCCCCAAGCCGCTTGGGCCTGACCCAGTGGTGTGTACCTTTCTCTGCATCTACCTAAGTTGATTTGCTTCTTCGTGCTTAACCTGCTTGAGATAATCGCCTGTTCGATTGACACCTACCTTTGGAGCCGCTCGCTCTGGCACGGCGCTTGCGCATGGGTCCGTCCCTGCAACGTCGATAAATCTGAGTGGTCGAGCTCTGGCCGCGGCAGCCCCGCAAGGCGCTACCTCACCGGGCCCTCAGTGCCACAATAACTCCCTCGGAGCAACCAATGGCCGGCTGGCAACCGTAATGGCAGTCCTTGTTTCCCTCGTGTTGGTGTACAGGATCCACCTAAGGAATGGCGTGGGGGATGTCGTGAGCCCTCTCTCTCTCTCTCCCGTGCAATCCACTTGCACGTTAAAAGGGGGGTGCCTGAGCATCGCGACTCAGGAGCTCTTACTGGCTCTCCAGCCCTCACCCCCTGGCCTTGACCCACGGCATCGCGACCTGTCATACCAGCGGCATCTGAGCTTGCTCGAGGGCCGGGACCTGAGGATGTAGAGCATGAAGGAAAGTGCGGGGAAGAGCGGAGAAGCTCATGAGGTCCTGGCCCAGCGACACCCCAGCTGCTGGCGCGCAGGCCCGGCACCTCGCCAAAGAACAACTCCAAGCTCTCGAGATAAGTCACGCCTATGGAAAAGCTAAATCAACGCGACGCTAAACCCTCGCCTAGTGCAGCTCTGTCATGGCGATGTTGCATTCCTTTCTTGCCTAGCGGAGGCTGCTTGAGCGCTGAAGGGGACCTCCTGAGCATCGCGCCTTGGGGGCTCTTACTGGACCTTGGGCCGCTCACCTCCTGGCCTTGACCACGGCATCGCGACCTGGCATACCGGCGACGGCTGAAGCCTGCCTGGGGACCGGGACCTGTCGGCGTAGAGCACCAAGCCCTCGTGAGGATAGAAAGGGGGGAGCCAAGCCGAGACAGGACAATCATCTCGAATCGCTCCATAATAAGGATAATATTCACAAAAGACATGGCAGACGCCTTACATACCCCCACTGGGTGTTTCTTCGATTCCTCGCAGGGAACAAAAGGTGCCAATCCTAAGGAACGCTAACTACGCGTGCCTGCATAGGAGACGCCATCGTCAACAGTGGGCCGCCAAGCGCCGGCGCCAACCCCATCCAGGTCAGCGGCGTCGGCGGCACTATGTCGTTGCCCTGTTCCGAGCGCGGCGCGAGCTCGGCGGCTTGTAGCTGTCGTCGCTCGTCTCCGGAGTCACGAGAAGCTCGGGAGAGTCGCTAGACCCTTCGGCTTCTCCGCTGCAACCAAAGGATCTGCTAGGTAAGCGGTTGGCAGTCCTGGCCCTCGCCACTTTGATGCCCCGGCCGCCTTCCTGGGGGCAGCACTCCAGTCGGCGTCCTTCCGCGTCGAAGACCTTGAAGAACATCAAGGATGCGCCATCGTATTCAAGATGAATTACGAGGGAACCCCCTGTCCGGCAGACCCGGGCAATCTCGCCCCAGCCCCGGGTCATGTAGACCTTGCTCGGAGCGACAACCTTGACCTCCGCTCCGGTCGCAAGGGTACTGCAGTCAGCATGCTACAGCCATAGCTCAAGAGGCCCCCTCGGCGGCATCTCGAAGGCGAAGGAGGGAGGTGATACGTCCATTTTGCATCATGCTTTTATATCAATATTTATTGCATTATGGGCTGTTATTTCATGTTATGTCACATTACTTATGGCTATTCTCTCTTATTTTACAAGGTTTACATGAAGAGGGAGAATGCCGGCAGCTGGAATTCTTGGCTAGAAAAGGAGCAAATATTGGAGGCCTATTCTGCGCAACTCCAAAAGTCCTGAAACTCCACGGAATATCTTAAAATAAATAAAGAAAAATCGTCGCCAAAGATGAAGACCAGGGGGCCCACACCCTGCTCATGAGGGTGGGGGGCGCGCCCGCCCTAGGGCGCGCCCCCCTACCTGGTGGGCCCCCTAGTGGCTCTTTGGCGCCCATCTTCTCCTATATGAAGTCTTTCTATGAGGAAAAAATAGAAGGCAACCTTTCGGGACGAAACTCCGCCGCCACGAGGCGGAACCTTGGCGGAACCAATCTAGGGCTCCGGCAGAGCTGTTCTGCCGGGGACACTTCCCTTCGGGAGGTGGAAATCATCACCATCGTCATCACCAACGCTCCTCTCATTGGGAGAGGGCAATCTCCATCAACATCTTCACCAGCACCATCTCATCTCCAAACCCTAGTTCATCTCTTGTATCCAATTCTTGTCTCCAAGTCCGGGATTGGTGCTAGTAGGTTGCGAGTAGTGTTGATTACTCCTTGTAGTTGATGCTAGTTGGTTTATTTGGTAGAAGATCATATGTTCAGATCCTTTATGCACATTATTACCTCTTTGATTATGAACATGAATATGCTTTGTGAGTAGCTACATTTGTTCCTGAGGACAAGGGAGAAGTCTTGCTATTAGTAGTCATGTGAATTTGGTTTTCGTTTGATATTTTGATAAGATGTATGTTGTCTAACCTCTAGTGGTGTTATGTGAACATCGACTACATAACACTTCACCATTATTTGGGCCTAGAGGAAGGCATTGGGAAGTAATAAGTAGATGATGGGTTGCTAGAGTGACAGAAGCTTAAACCCTAGTTTATGCGTAGCTTCATAAGGGGCTGATTTGGATCCATATGTTTCATGTATGGTTAGGTTTACCTTAATACTTTTGTTGTAGTTGCGGATGCTTGCAATAGAGGTTAATCATAAGTGGGAGGCTTTTTCAAGTAAGAATAGCACCCAAGCACCGGTCCACGCACATATCAAATTATCAAAGTACCGAACGCGAATCATATGAGCGTGATGAAAACTAGTTTGACGATATTCCCATGTGTCCTCGGGAGCGCTTTTCCTATTATAAGAGTTTGTCCAGGCTTGTCCTTTGCTACAAAAAGGATTGGGCCACCTTGCTGCACTTTATTTACTTTTGTTACTTGTTGCTCGTTACAATTTATCTTATCACAAAACTATCTATTACCACTTATTTTAGTACTTGCACAAAATACCTTGCTGAAAACTACTTATGATTTCCTTCTGCTCCTCGTTGGGTTCGACACCCTTACTTATCGAAAGGACTACGATAGGTCCCCTATACTTGTGGGTCATCAAGACTCTTTTCTGGCGCCGTTTCCGGGGAGTGAAGCGCCTTTGGTAGGTGGAATATGGTAAGGAAAAAATTATATAGTGTGCTGAAATTTTCTGTCACTTGTTACTATGGAAAGTAATTGTCTGAGGGTCTTGTTCAGGGTATCTTCACCCCATCCAGTAGAGCAAAGAGTTGCTCCTCAACCTACTCAACCTACTGAACCTATTGAAAATGAAACTCCTTTTGAGATTCCTTCGGGTATGATGGAAAAACTGCTAGCTAACACTTTTACAGGAGATGGAACAAAGCATCCTGATGAACATCTACGCTATGTGGATGACGTTTGTGGACTATTTAAGCTTGCAGGTATACCCGATGATGTTGTTAAGAAGAAGGCCTTCCCTTTATCTTTGAAGGGAGACGCATTGACATGGTACAAGCTATGTGATGATATGAGATCATGGAACTATAAAAGATTGAAATTGGAATTTCATCAAAAGTATTACCCTATGCATCTTGTTCATCGTGATCGCAATTATATATATAACTTTTGGCCTCGCGAAGGAGAAAGCATCGCTCAAGCTTGGGGGAGGCTTAAATCAATGCTATATTCATGCCCCAATCATTAGCTCCCAAGAGAAGTAATTATGCAAAGTTTTTATGCTCGGCTTTTTGATAACAATCACACCATGCTCGATACTTCTTGTGCTGGCTCTTTTATGATGAAGACTATTGAATTCAGATGGAATTTATTGGATAGAATTAAACGCAACTCTGAAGATTGGGACCTCAACGATGGTAAGGAGTCAGGTATGACACCTAAGTTTGATTGTGTTAAATCTTTTATGGATACCTATATTTTCCATAAGTTTAGCACTAAATATGGACTTGACTCTGAGATAGTAGCTTCTTTATGTGAATCCTTTGCTACTTATGTTGATCTCCCCAAGGAGAAGTGGTTTAAATATCATCCTCCCATAGAAGTAAAAGCAGCTACACCTATTAAAGTTGAAGAAAAGACTGTCACTTATAATGATTCTATTGTTCCCACTTCTTATGTTGAGAAACCGCCTTTTCCTGTTAGAATGAAGGATCATGCTAAAGCTTCAACTGTTGTTCGTAAAAGCAATATTAGAACTTATACACCTCCTGAGCAAGTCAAAGTAGAACCCAATATTGCTATTGTTAAAGATCTCTTGTCTGATAATATCGATGGGCATGTTATTCAATTCCAGGGTGAAATGGCTAGAATTGCTAAACCTTGTGATAGAGATAAACATAGACCTGTGGTAGGCGTGCCTATTATTTCTGTTAAAATAGGAGATCATTATTATCATGGCTTATGTGATATGGGTGCTAGTGCTAGTGTAATACCCATTGACCTATACAAAGAAATTATGCACGATATTGCACCAGCTGAGTTAGAAGATATTGATGTTACAATTAAACTTGCCAATAGAGATACTATTTCACCAGTGGGAATTGTTAGAGATGTTGAAGTCTTGTGTGGAAAAACCAAATATCCTGCTGATTTTCTTATTCTTGGTTCTCCACAAGATAGCTTTTGGCCCATTATATTTGGTAGACCCTTCTTGAATACTGTTAATGCTAAGATAGACTGCAAAAAGAATGTTGTTACTATTGGCTTGGACGATATGGTTCATGAGTTTAATTTCTCTAAATTTAGTAAACAACATCGCGAGGAAGAATCCTCGAGTAAGGATGAAATTATTGGTCTTGCTTCTATTGCCGTACCTCCTAGTGATCCTTTAGAACAATATTTGCTAGACCATGAAAATGATATGTTCATGAATGAGAGAAGAGAAATAGATGAAGTATTCTTTAAACAGGAACCTATTCTGCAACACAATTTTCCTGTTGAAATCCTAGGGGATCCCCCTCCACCCAAGGGCGATCCCGTGTTTGAGATTAAACCGTTGCCTGATAATCTTAAATATGCTTATCTTGATGAAAAGAAAATATATCCTGTCATTATTAGTGCTAACCTTTCAGAGCATGAAGAAGAAAGATTATTGAAAACTCTGAAGAAGCACCGTGCCGCTATTGGATATACTCTGGATGATCTTAAGGGCATCAGTCCCACTCTATGTCAACATAAAATAAATTTGGAAGCGGATGCCAAACCAGTTTGTGATCCTCAACGATGTTTGAATCCTAAAATGAAAGAAGTGGTAAGAAAAGAAATACTCAAGCTTCTGGAGGCAGGTATAATTTATCCCGTTGCTGATAGTCAGTGGGTAAGTCCTGTCCATTGTGTCCCTAAGAAGGGAGGTATTACTGTTCTCCCTAATGGTAAAGATGAATTAATTCCGCAAAGAATTATCACAGGCTATAGGATGGTAATTGATTTCCGCAAATTAAACAAGGCTACTAAGAAAGATCATTACCCCTTACCTTTTATCAATCAAATGCTAGAAAGATTATGCAAACATACACATTATTGCTTTCTAGATGGTTATTCTGGCTTCTCTCAAATACCTGTGTCAGCAAAGGATCAATCTAAAACTACCTTTACTTGCCCTTTTGGTACTTGTGCTTATAGACGTATGCCTTTTGGCTTATGTAATGCACCTGCTACCTTTCAAAGATGCATGATGGCTATATTCTCTGATTTTTGTGAAAAAATTTGTGAGGTTTTCATGGACGATTTTTCCGTCTATGGTTCCTCTTTTGATGACTGCTTGAGCAATCTTGCTTGAGTTTTGCAGAGATGTGAAGAAACTAATCTTGTCTTGAATTGGGAAAAGTGCCACTTTATGGTTAATGAAGGCATTGTCTTGGGGCACAAAGTTTCTGAAAGAGGTATTGAAGTTGATAAAGCCAAAGTTGATGCTATTGAAAAGATGCCATGTCCCAAGGACATCAAAGGTATAAGAAGTTTCCTTGGTCACGTCGGATTCTATAGGAGGTTCATTAAGGACTTCTCAAAAATTTCTCGGCCTCTGACTAATTTATTACAAAAAGATGTACCATTTGTCTTTGATGATGATTGCATAGAAGCATTTGAAATACTTAAGAAAGCATTAGTCTCTACACCTGTTGTTCAGCCACCTGATTGGAATTTACCCTTTGAAATTATGTGTGATGCTAGTGATTATGTTGTAGGTGCTGTTCTAGGGCAAAGAGTTGATAAGAAATTAAATGTTATCCATTATGCCAGTAAGACTCTAGACAGTGCCCAAAGAAATTATGCTACTACCGAAAAGGAACTTTTAGCAGTTGTGTTTGCTTGTGATAAGTTTAGACCTTATATTGTTGATTCTAAAGTAACTATTCACACTGATCATGCTGCTATTAAATATCTTATGGAAAAGAAGGATGCAAAACCTAGACTCATTAGATGGGTTCTCTTGCTACAAGAATTTGATTTGCATATTGTTGATAGAAAGGGAGATGAGAACCCCATTGCAGATAACTTATCTAGGTTAGAGAATGTTCTTGATGACCCACTACCTATTGATGATAGCTTGCCTGATGAGCAATTAAATGTCATAAGCACTTCTTGTAGCACTCCATGGTATGCTGATTATGCCAATTATATTGTCGCTAAATTTATACCACCTAGCTTCACATACCAACAAAAGAAAAAAGTTTTTCTATGATCTGCGGCATTACTTTTGGGATGACTTGCATCTTTATAAAGAAGGACTAGATGGTGTTATTAGACGTTGTGTACCTGATCATGAACAGGAACAGATCCTATGCAAGTGTCGCTCCGAAGCTTATGGAGGACACCACGCTGGAGATAGAACTGCACATAAGGTATTGCAATCCGGTTTTTATTGGCCTACTCTCTTCAAGGATGCTCGTAAGTTTGTTTTGTCCTGCGATGAATGTCAAATAATTGGTAATATTAGTAGACATCAAGAAATGCCTATGAATTATTCACTTGTTATTGAACCATTTCATGTTTGGGGCTTTGATTATATGGGACCTTTTCCTACCTCTAATGGATATACACATATTTTAGTTGCTGTTGATTACGTTACTAACTGGGTAGAAGCTATTCCAACTAGTAGTGCTGATCATAACACCTCTATTAAAATGCTTAAAGAAGTTATTTTTCTGAGGTTTGGAGTTCCTAGATTGTCGTGGGGAAACGAACACCTATGGGGCAGGGCCCCTTTCGGTCCGGCAAGGGATTGAGGAGAAGCACGCGAGGGATTTTACCCAGCTTCGGAGCTCTCCGGAGAGATAAAAACTCCTACTGCTGCTTTATGGTGGTATTATGTTCTTGCTCAAGAACGTGAGCGTTCTGTGTTTTCGAAGGAGTCGAACCGCCTCTACGTTGCGCATGGGCCTCCTTTTATAGGCTAAAGGGGTCACCGACAGGTGGCAACGCAGACAGGGGTATAAAAGTAAAAAGAGGGTTTGGTACAACCGCTATCTACAGTGCCCCCCTACCTAACTCTGACGGCAGGGGACAAGGGCATTTAATGCCCGTCCGGTCGCCCAAACAGTGCAGGGAAGCGACCGTTAGGGACGCCACCGCCTGCCACGATGGCCTTCTCGTCATCTCTACTTGCCACCTCGCACCGCTTGGCTGCACAGCTCCCCGCCACGTGTGCCTGGAACGATCCTGTGGCGACACGTCATCGGATGCGCTGGAGCGTGGGCGCAGAGTGGTGGCTTCGTCGCGGCAAGCGCCTTGCCGCGGTCGTTGTCTTGCCGCGCACCCGAAAGCTTGTCGCTCGCCGGGTCTTGCCGGGACGCGCGGTGCGTCGCGGCAAGTTTCTTGGCTGGCCCTCCCGGCAAGCTCCTCTTGCCGGGGCCTTGTCCTTCCCGACAAGCTCCACTTGCCGGGGCTTCGTCTTCTTAGTTAAAACACTTTGTTCTTGAATGGCACAACTATGAGCTGTGGAGGATCTTGGCGGATGCCCGGCAAGCCTTGCCGCTGGGTGCTGCGACTGCCCGTGCACAAGTTCGGGATACTAAGGTACCCCTACTTTAGTACACCGACAGGAGCCCCTGGGCCTGGGCCACACACGGTGCCGAGCGCTGTTGGGCCAGGCCCAAAACAGGGCACGGGCACATGCGGCCTGGGTCCATACCAAATCTAACTCCGTATCCACCGCGCCCTCCCGTAACGGCACGCGTCAAACGCGGTGTCGTGGGAGAGATCGTGGGCAATTCTTTAATCAAGAAAGGCGTAACGTTCGCCTCTCCTCTTTATAAGCAGAGGAAACAGGGGCCGTTCCCCCACCTTCGCCACTTGCGGTTCCTTCCTCAGAAAGCTCCGCCACTCCCCTCCGCTTCCCAAGCCGAAAGAGAACAGCGCTCCGCCCTCGCTGCCGCCGTCGCCGCCGTCGCCGCCAACCTCCTCCACCGCTTCTGCCATGGCTCCGAAGACCGGAAAGAGTACGAAGTCGGCCGAGGCGCTGCAGCTTGAGGCGCTGCGCAAGGAGCGAGCACTTCCCCCCCCCCCCCCCCCCCGAGCTCACCCCGAAGGCGCTGCGGGAGGAGTTCTATCTCTTCTGGTCGACGGAGACGCAGGCGCATCCGCGCACGCAGGTACTCTCCGCCGAAGCTTCTACTTCGAAAAAGTGTCCCAGAGGATACTATTTCTTCCCCCTATTCTTCTATTGCGGGCTTTGCCCACCTTTCTCCGATTTCTTCTGCGATATCATGAATACCTATGGGTTTCATCTTCTTGACTTCACCCCCAACGTCGTTCTGACAATGGCGGTTTTCGCACACCTCTGCGAGAACTTCGTTGGAATCCACCCAAATGTCGCCCTCTTTCGCCACTACTTCATACCCCGGGCCGAGAAGGGAGAGCCCTTAGCTGGCGGGATCGCCTGGATCTCGAGGGTCAGCATGAAGGAGGTTTATCTGGAGGGTGAGCTCCGCAGCAAGTGGGATGAGTGGAGGGCGGAGTGGTGCTGGATTGTTGACGCGGATCCGCAGCCATTCACCAGCCTGCGTCAAGCCCGAGTGGTGCGCGGCGGCGACTGGAGCGCCCTGGCGGCGGACGACGCCAGATTGAAGATCGCCACCACGCAGATTCTGCGGCTCAGGCTTGCCGGGCTTACTGTAGGGGCCGTTGGCGCGGACTTCCTTCGCCGCCGCATCGCCCCTTTGCAGGAGAGGAAGAGGCCCGCCTGGCTGTTCGGGGGCCCGGCAGATATCATGAGGCTGCGTCCAGGCCTCAATTTTAATTTCACGGTCTTGGAGTTGGATGGGATGCTCAAGGAGTTGTTCAAGCACGACTCCAACCATCCGGAGTGGTTCAGGCTGCCGCGGGGCATCGTGCCGTTGTGCAATAACTCCCAGCTTGATCGCATCCGCGCAATGATGCCGGAGTGCGACTCGCATGGGATTATCCCAACGTGGCAGGAACCTGCCGACGACGTCGTGCAGAACTTCTTCGACAACTTGGTGGAGGTGGCGAACCATGCCGACGAGCAGAGGCTCCTCACCCGCGACACCACTGATGACGAGATGCGGTACATCGCCACCAGGGCGGAAGAGGCGGCGGCGGCCGCCTCCGCGGGTGAGTTCGGTTTTACGCTGGAGGAGGCAGAGGCGGCCGAGGCGGCAAGCCTTGCCGACCGGGAGGACCTTGGCGGGGAGGTCGTTGGCGAAGGGGAGCCCGAGGCCGATGCGAGCGAGCCTGCCGGGGGCGCGAGTGGCTAGCCATCCTCAAGCAGCTTGCCGCGGACGGGGCCTTCAGCGCAGCCCCCAGCTCAACCAAGGAGGCGCCTTCGCAGGACCGAAGATACAGCAGGGCGGCAGACGGGCCAACAGCCGTCGCGCCGTGAGGCACGCTCCACCACGCCAAGCACTGCTGACACGGGAGCGTCTCACACCGCGCCAGCAACTGGAGCGGTATCTTCTCGAGCCGCTACTCCTGATCCTGCCGCAGCTCCCGCCAAGCGTCCAAGGGAGCCTACTCCTCCGCCCCGTCGCACTGAAAGAGTGCCGGACTTCGACCTCTCCGCGCTGAGCTCCGACAAGGAGGAAGAAGAGGAGGAGGAGTAGGACTTTCTTCTTGTTGTACTTATATTTCTTTGGTTCTTGCTATCTCTTGTCTTGTATCTGATCTGCTTCCCTCTGAACCTCGTTCCATTTCAGGACTCTGGCCGAGAGAGTGGCGAAGAGGGCCAAGGTCCCTGTGGTAGTCATCGAGGACGATCCCGCAATGATGGCAGAGGACACGTCCGAGACTACCTTGACGGACCCGGCACCCTCTCCTCGAAGCAGCCCCAAGCGCAGCCCCCAGCGTAAGTACTTGTTCACTTGCTGTTGTGGGGCGCGCATGGGTGCCTTTCCTTGTTGATATCTTGATTGTTGACTTGCTTGTGTAGGAGCAGAGCAGGCCCATCAGGAGCAACCAGAAGCCGCTCCAGAGGTGCAATCTGCTTCAACTACGCCGCCGAGGGGCGATTCTCCGACAAGGGAGCACTCCCCGGCAAGGGAGAGGTCCCCGGCAAGGGAGAGGTCCCCGGCAAGGGGTGGAACCAGAGAGCCTTCGGTGGTGGAGCCCATGGTCACAGAGCCCAGCACAGGTAGCCCTCCTTGTCGGAAATTTTTCCTTGGTTTTCTTCTTCTTTTGATATTCCTTTTTTTTGGATATTTGCTTGACTTTCCCCCCCCCCTTTTCCTGCCTTCAGATCCTCCCTCCGCGGAGCCAATGGAGACCGAGGCCACCGGCGAGGAGAACTTGCGCGGTGATACTGGCGATGCCGCTGCTACTGAAGAGGGGGCCGGCGCTGATGACTCCGCCGACGAAGAGGCCGCCAAGGCTGCTGGCACTGGAGCTGGCGAGGGATCCGGCGATCGTACTGATGACCCGGGGGCCGTAGGAGCACAGGGCACTACACCGAACACCGATCCCTCCGCCGCTGACGCAGCGCCAGGCCCCGAAGAGCCCCACCCCGGCGCCTACTTGAAGGCCGGCGAAGGTATCTTCATCAGGCTCTCCTGGGCGTCGAGCTCCAGGGCGCCGGTCGAGGGAGAGGCTTTCAACGGAGAAGTACTCGCCTCTGCTGGGTTGGCGGTGGTTGACGCGCCAAGCAGCAGCAGTGGCGAATCTGAAGAGGAGCAGGTGCTCCGAAAGTTGGTGTTGCTCTACCGCGCCCGACAAGCGAAGCTGGAGTCCCGGGAAGCGCTTGTCGCGCAGGCGGGAGTTGACATAGAGAAGCATGCGGAGGAGCTCCAGAGCCGCAACCAAGAGGCCCTTCGGTCCATTGCTGAGGAGAGGGTGCAGCTTGTCGAGGCGAAGAAGGCATTCATCCTTGAGAAGGCTGAAGCCGAGGAGCAGCAGAGGCTTGCCGCTGAAGAGCTGTCCACCCGGGAAGGTGAACTGACACAGCGGAAAGTCAATCTGGACAGCTACGAGGAGGAGCTCGTCGCACACGAGCAATCTCTTGGCGGGGCACTCAAAGAAGCGAAGGACGCTGCCGCAGCTGCCGAGGCCGCCAAGAAGGAATTAGAGGTGAAGATGACGCAGCTGGAGGCTGACCTGAAAAGGAAAGATGAGGAGCTCGCCGCGCTCCAGCGCGAACGCGAGAAAGATGCTCTCGCTCATGGCGATCTGCAAGTCCAACTCGCCGACAAGGGCAAGGAACTGAATGCCGCCAAGGACTCAAACACTGATCTGGAGTTGAAGCTGTCCACGCTGACGGAGACACTGGGCGGCGCCAAGAAGCGAGAGGAGGATTTGAAGAAAGAGATCAAGGCCAACGAGGAGCTGCTAACGAGGGCCGCCGAGACTCAAAACACATTCAGGGCTACGGTGGAGCTCTAGACGGAGGGCCTTGTCAACATCGCTGCAGTCATTGACGAAGAGCTGGCGGAACTGGCTTTGGCGGGCTTCGGGTACTCCTCCGACGAGAACCTCCAGCCCAGCGCCAAGCTTACTCTCTTCTTCAAGGGTGTGGTGACGGCTCTCCAGCAGCTCCGGAAAAGGATCCCAAAGAAGCTAGCTGACGAGTCGCGCGCAATCTGCGCCAAGGTCTTGGAGAAGGTGTTGGTGAAGATACTCTTCCGCAACCCGGGCCTCGACCTCACCTGCGTCCTCAAGAAGCTGCCGGCGGGTGCTGATCTTGAAGAGCTCAAAGCCATTGTCGCACCCATTGTGGACAATGTGAATGAAGTCAGGAGGATCGACGGCGAGCGCGTGGATTAGGCCACCCTTCTTCAACCTTCCTTGTCGCTGTTATTTAAGTTATGAGAACAATTTAGTCATTGCCTCAACAAGTTACTTTTGTAATATAACTTTATTCTGGGCAATGTTTGCTATGCTATCTCCTTTACTTGATTCCTTTCTTTGTATGTTTTTACCCTACGCTTTTAGGGAACTTGCCGGCGCAGGCACACTTGCCGCGAGTGCTGAGTGCGGAACATCAGCAGCCTGCTGGCGGTGCCGGCCCCGGCAAGAAACCTTGCCGCAACTAGTTGCAGCACGCTTAAGTTGTTGAGCGGACTCGAAACAAAGTAAGGGCGCAACTAGCTACGAGGAGGTTCCTCCGCGCACAGGTTTTCCATACAAAGCATGGTCGTTCAAGGAAGATAACTTAAAATTTTAAAAACTGATCATGCTCAGACTTTGGCGACTTAGCTTTTTTTTTCTTTTTGTCGTCCGTGCCCCGGCAAGGCCGAAACTTCTTTGAACGACGCCTAGTCCACACCATTATCTTCTTATCTTCTCCTCCCCCCCCCTGGTGAACTTGTGGGCGGAGGGATCTTCCTTTTGAGAAAAAGAAAGAAGAGAAAATAAAGATATGGAGCCTCAAGGCTCGTTACTGCTTACCGAGGGCGAGTGCTGCACAAAGTGTCAGATAAAGCATGCAAAAAGAAAGAATGCATGAAATTTGACAAGATGTGCGAAGCACGTGAACTTTATTTACGCACGGGATCTGCGCCCGGCTTTGTACAAAGGGTTACATGCAACAGCGGCAAGGCTTGTACAAAAGGTGGTTGCCGGAACAGGTTCCGGCAACCACGCCTAATGGGTACAACTTACGAAGATGCTCTATGTTCCAGGAGTTGCTCACCGGAAAGCCATCTTCGGTCTCAAGGCGGACAGCGCCGGGCCTTGTGACTCGCTTTACCCGATAAGGGCCTTCCCACTTCGGCGTCAACTTGTTGGAATTCTTGGCGGATTGAACGCGCTGAAGAACAAGGTCGCCTTCCTCGAAACTTCTGGCATTAACTTTGCGGCTATGGTAGCGGCGCAAAGCTTGCTGGTAGCGAGCAGCTCGTACAGCATCCTGAAGACGATCTTCCTCAAGGAGCAGTGCGTCATCTTGCCGCAGCTGCTCTTGCTCAAGCTCATCATAAGCAAGCACTCGAGGCGATCCATATACGAGTTCCATGGGGAGAACTGCTTCTGCTCCATAGACTAGAGCAAAAGGTGTCTGGCCAGTGGCTCAATTTGGTGTCGTCCTGATCGACCAAAGAACCACTGGCAGCACCTCGATCCAATTTCTTCCGCACTTGTGCAGCCTGTCGAAAGTTCTGGTCTTGAGCCCGTGCAGCACTTCAGCGTTTGCCCTCTCCGCTTGATCGTTGCTTCTCGGGTGAGCAACAGAAGCGAAGCAGATCTTGGCGCCAAGATCTTGGACGTACTGCATGAAGGTGCGGCTCGTGAATTGTGTGCCGTTGTCGGTGATGATTCTGTTAGGGACTCCGAAGCGGCAAACAATTGACCTGAAGAACTTGACTGCTGACTGTGTTGTCACCTTCCTCACTGCTTCCACCTCCGGCCACTTCGTGAACTTGTCGATTGCCACGTACAAGTACTCGAAGCCCCCGACAGCTCGGGGAAAGGGGCCGAGGATGTCGAGCCCCCAGACCGAAAATGGCCAGGATAAAGGGATTGTTTGGAGAGCTTGAGCTGGTTGATGTATCTGTTTGGAGTGGAACTAGCACGCTTCACACTTGGTTACTTGTGCAGTTGCATCCTGGAGGGCTGTCGGCCAAAAGAAACCTTGCCGGAAAGCTTTGCCGGCAAGTGCTCTTGCGCCAATGTGGTGACCACATATGCCTCCATGTATCTCCGCCAACAGCTCCTGTCCTTCTTCCCGGGAAATGCACTTCAATTTCACTCCGTTGAATCTTCTTCTGTACAGTATGTCATCGACAAACTGGTACATACTTGATTGCCGGGCTACTCTCTCGGCTTCTTCTTGCTCTTCGGGAAGTTCTCCTGTTTGAAGGAAACGGACGATCGGCTGTGCCCATGCCGGAGCTTGTGGCTCGACGACAAGGACTAAAGGCGCAAACGCTGCTGCGGGAGCATCTGCTTCCACGGCAAGAATCTGTGATTCAGCCGGAGCTTGATGTTCCCCGGCAAGCTTGCCGGAGCAAAACTTGTCGGGAGCGTTTGCTTCAACGAAACAAACCCTAGGGCTTGTCGGCAGACTACTCCTCAGCATTCTTTGTGTTGATCTTGGGTACCTTCATGACGGCGACTTCGGGGAGCTCAGCTGGAAAGTAGTCACCAGAAACCAACTTCCTCTTCTTGCTCTGTCCAGTTGATGGTGTTACAGATGGTTGAGTCAGCTTGAGCACAAAAATCCCTGGTTCCACGGGTAACTTGAGTGCAGCACATTTCGACAGGCCGTCGGCAACATCGTTCTGGGCTCTTGGAACATGTTCCATCTGCAGGCCTTCAAAATGCTCTTCCAACTTCCTCACTTCATCAATGTAGGCTTCCATCAACGGACTCTGATAATCTTTGTTAACTTGGCGGACAACAAGTTGCGAGTCACCCCTGACAATAAGCTTCTTGATCCCAAGGTCTGCCGCGATCCTGAGTCCGGCAAGCAAGCCTTCATACTCTGCAGTATTGTTTGTCGCTTGCTCCTTGGGAAAGTGCATCTGGACCACGTACTTGACACTACTAGGGAAAAGCCTATACACAGAATCTTATCAGCAGCGCGTTCCAAAATAACTCGCTGCTGCTGCAAATATAGCAGTAGCGCGGGCCGCGGAAACTCGCTGCTGATACAAATATAGCAGTAGCGCGTCCACCCAAAGACGCGCTGCTGCTATAATTCCTACGAGGCCGCCGCGAGGCTAGTTATAGCAGCAACGCGTTAACATGACGCGCGCTACTGCTACGTAGTGTAGTAGCAGCGCATTTCCCATACAAGCGCTACTGCTAAGTTTCCTACAAAAATTTAGTCCCACCTCACTCCGTGAAGAGAGTTTATACCACCTTAAATATGTTACTTCTCACACTTTGACAAGCACTTGATCTTTATTGAACTCTATGTGTAGAATTTGTGGCTGCAATATGAGTCTTCACCTGTTCCTAAACCGGTGAGGACTCATATTGTCGAATCAGATTGTACACAAAAAGATCGTTGATGATCAATGTGTATTTTTGCATGCTGACATATAGCAGTAGCGCTTTATCGCGAAAAGCGCTGCTGCTAGATAGCTTAGCAGTAGCGTGTTTTGCGGAAGAGCGCTACTGCTAAGCCATCCATCTCCCTGATCTCCTCCCTTCGGATCCACTCACACACACAGCCACAAATTCTGCGCCGCGCGCCCCCGGCCGTCGCCCCTCTCCTCCGCGCGTCTGCGCCGCGCGCCCCCGTCGCCGCTCCTCCGTCTGCGCCGCGCGCCGTCACCTCCTCCTCCTTGCTGGACTCGGTACCGGCCTCCTCCTCCATCCTCCCTCTCCACTCGCCGCTGGCCGGCCCCTCCTCGCTCCGCCTTCCTCCTCCGTCCTCCCTCAACTGGCCGCGCCGGTCGGCCCCTCCGCGCTCCGCCTTCCTCCTCCATCCTACTCTCTTCTCCCTCCTCGAGTCGCCCTCCTTCTCCCTCCTGCTCATATGCAACATTTTGATTTAGTTGATATAATTTAGTTGACTTAGTAGGCTAGTTGATTTAGTTGACTTAGAACATTTTGATTTAGTTGATTTAGTAGGCTAGTTGATTTAGTTGCCTTAGAATATTTTGATTTAGTTGACTTAGTAGGTTAGTTGATTTAGTTGACTTAGAACATTTTGATTTAGTTGATTTAGTAGGCTAATTCATTTAGTTAATTTAGTTGACTTAGAACATTTTGATTTAGTTGATTTAGTTGACTTAGGACATTTTGATTTAGTTGATTTAGTAGGCTAATTCATTTAGTTAATTTAGTTGACTTAGAACATTTTGATTTAGTTGATTTAGTTGACTTAGAACATTTTGATTTAGTTGATTTAGTAGGCTAATTCATTTAGTTAATTTAGTTGACTTAGAACATTTTGATTTAGTTGATTTAGTTGACTTAGGACATTTTGATTTAGTTGATTTAGTAGGCTAATTCATTTAGTTAATTTAGTTGACTTAGAACATTTTGATTTAGTTGATTTAGTTGACTTAGAACATTTTGATTTAGTTGATTTAGTAGGCTAATTCATTTAGTTAATTTAGTTGACTTAGAACATTTTGATTTAGTTGATTTAGTAGGCTAATTCATTTAGTTGACTTAGGAACATTTTGATTTAGTTGATTTAGTAATCCTTTGCTCATATTGCTTTAGGAAGAATGGCGCCACCACCACCACCACTATGTCAACTGTGCAAGTCAAGATGCGCCAGCAGCCTTGCAACTGGCAAGCTGTCCGGCATCTACTTCCGGCCGAGTTTTCGTCATGCGGCGGTAAGAAATTAGATGAAATTACTGCATTGTGTCATTTTGCTTAGTTTACTGCATTGTGTCATTTTGCTTAGTTTACACAGATCGTCCCATGCAATGTGAGGTTGAAATTCAACAAGCTGACAGGAGACACTGTGACATTTGAGGCTCCTGGGGGGCCATACACTATGGAGATCTAGAAAGGATGCAATATGTCGCAGATTGGAGGAGATGGATGGGCCCGTTTCGTCGCTCGCATGCATCTTACTGGTGGTGAGTTGATCAGCTTCAACTTCCGAGCAGAAAGACCCAAGCTAGTTGTCATTTATCTCAACCTGGTGGAAGATGATGAAGATGACGAAGATGATGAAGATGATGAAGATAATGAGGACCCACTCGATGAAGATGATGAGGACCCACTTCATGAAGCCATCGTAGCTCAAAGAACAAGGCTGAGTGAGGAGGAGGTGTCCAACCTATGGGACATAATTCCGCCACGTGCTGACTTTGTCGGGGTGCCATTCATGACCCGCTTGACAAATACCATGGTTGATCGACATGATATGGTATGTTATACTTACAAATGCAAATTAATAGTGTGAATTACTTAGTGTACAGTCCAATGATATGGCATATGTTGTGTGGAATCTAGTCGATGATATATATGTTTTAGTGTAGAGTTCGATCACATTCTTATTAATTGATATGTTTTTCTTATTCAGAAATTGGCAAAGAGCATATCTGTGAGTTATGGTATCGAGCCTGATGAAGAAGGCTCAGCTGGACTACGCCTTACTGCAAGGGGCTCTGTCACAACCTGTACTTACCGCGTGGACACGGACGGTCGCACACACTTAAGCTCGGTTGGGTGGAAGAAATTCCTCGATGGCAAGAATCTTCGTGTTGGACAGGCAGTCCTAATTACTATCAGGAACACCAACCGCCCAGGCTTGAGGATGATGATTGTCTTCGATATCATCTAGAACTACATATGTGTGTGTGGCTATATCATCTAGAACTACATATGTGTGTGTGGCTATATCATCTAGAACTACATTTGATGATCGTCGTCGATATCATCTAGAACTACATATGATGATGGCCGTTGATATGACCATGTACTGCTTGAGGATGCATGTTGGCTATGCATGAAATTGTTATCTTAGTACTACCTTCGTTCCAAATTACTCGTCGTGGTTTGAACTAAAACGACGACGAGTAATTTGGAACGAAGGAGTACTACCGTACCTAGTAATGGTTTATGAATTTGATGAAAGATAGTACCTAGTTTCTAGCATCTGAAAGGAGAACTGGAAGGGAAAATGATGAAAGGTATAGCAGTAGCGTGGGATGAAGAAATCGCTACAGCTAGTTAATAGTAGCGCGTTCCTGAAAAGCGCTGCTGATATCGTTCAACAGTAGTAGCGCTGGTCGGGGCCGCACTACTACTATGAGTTAGCTGTAGCGCCTTATTAGTAGCGCGGCCGCCCGCGCTGCTGCTAGCCTGAAAACCCGCGCTGCTGCTAGCCTTTTCCCTAGTAGTGTGAGGTGCTCTCCGGTGGGTGCGACAAGTAGTACGCCCGCACCGGCGCCTTGCAGCGAGAAGGCACCATCAAAGTACACAACCCATTCCTTGTTTGCTTCTTTGACGGGGATGCTCGTCTCCGGAGTTTCTTCATCAGGTGTCGGCGTCCACTCTGCTATGAATTCTACCAATGCTCGGCTTTGAATAGTTGAAGTACTTTCAAACTTGAGGCCAAAGCTTGACAATTCCAGTGCCCACTCGACAATCCTGCATGTTGCTTCTGGATTCTGCAATATCCTCTTCAACGGAAAGCGAGTGACAACTGTAATCTCATGTGCTTGAAAGTAATGGCGTAGCTTTCTCGAGGCCATGAGAAGGCCAAAAAGCAATTTCTGCACACCAGAGTACCTTGATCTAGCCCCTTGCAGAAGGGAACTGACAAAGTAAACTGGGTGCTGCACCATCTTCTTTTGTTTCTCTTCCTGTGGCTGCACAGATCTATCCTTGTCGGGACCAGAGCTTGTCGGGGAAGCCCCCTGCTTTTCGCTGGATGTACTTGCCGCGGCCGCTGGCTCATCATCTGCCTCCCTTTCTGCTACTAACGCAGCACTAACCACTTGATTGGTTGCCGCTAGGTATAACAGCAACTTCTCTTGTGGCTTAGGTGCGGCAAGTATTGGAGTGGAAGACAGATATCTCTTCAAGTCCTGCAGCGCAGCCTCCGCTTCCGGAGTCCATTTCATTGGACCTGCCTTTTTCAAAATTTTGAAAAATGGCAGGGCGCGCTCAGCAGACTTAGAAATGAACCTACTGAGAGCAGCAACGCAGCCGGCAAGCCTTCGCACATCCTTGACGCGCTTCGGTGCTTCGATCTGCTCAATGGCCTTGATCTTGTCGGGATTGGCTTTGATCCCCCACTGAGATACAAAGAACCCGAGAAGCTTGCCGGAGGGAACTCCAAACACGCACTTCTCGGGGTTCAACTTGAGGTTGATCTTGCGAAGGTTTGCAAAGGTCTCGTCCAAATCTTGGACCAGAGTTGCTCTGTCTTTGCTCTTGACCACTATGTCATCCATGTAAGCTTCTACATTTCTGTGCAACTGTGGCTCAAAAGCATGACTGACTACCCTTGCAAATGTTGAACCAGCATTCTTTAGTCCGAAAGGCATCCGTACAAAGCAGTACGTGCCACATGGAGTAATGAATGCAGTTTTCTCTTCATCCTCTTCTGCCATGAAGATCTGGTGATACCCTGAGTATGCATCAAGGAATGAAAGCAAATCACATCCTGCCGTGGAGTCGACAATCTGGTCAATGCGCGGCAAGGGAAATGGATCTTTGGGACAAGCTTTATTAACATCAGTGAAGTCAATACAAAGCCTCCACTTCCCATTCGCCTTACGCACGACTACAGGATTGGCCAACCACGTAGGATGGAGCACTCCTCTGACAAGGCCTGCTGCTTCCAACTTCTTGATCTCTTCTACAATGAATTCTTGACGCTCCACTGCTTGTTTCCTAACTCTCTGCTTGACGGGCCGCGCATGAGGGCAGACGGCAAGGTGGTGCTCAATTACTTTCCTGGGAACACCGGGGATGTCAGATGGTTGCCATGCAAACACATCGACATTCGCCCGCAAGAAAGCAACGAGCGCGCTTTCCTATTTAGGGTCAAGCGTGGCACTGATGGTGAAGGTACCACTAGTGCCGTCCTCCTTGGCG
Organism: Triticum timopheevii; assembly: GCA_963921465.1. Taxonomy (NCBI): domain Eukaryota; kingdom Viridiplantae; phylum Streptophyta; class Magnoliopsida; order Poales; family Poaceae; genus Triticum; species Triticum timopheevii. The sequence continues at coordinate 471,012,156 of OY997264.1, read as the reverse complement.
GCCACTTTCTTGGTCTCTGGTGAAGCTGTCTTTGCCTTCTTGCACTTGCCGGTGGAGCTCGATGGTGCGTCCTCAACGGTAGCGCAGCACTCCGAAGAGGTGCGCTTGCCGGAGTGGGCATCAGAGCTGCTCTTGCCGGACTTGGTCTTCTTCATCCCCCCGGGAGCTTTAGCGGCAAGTGTCTTGCGATCTGCTGCGGCTGCTGCTTCCCGGTAGATCTTGTCGGTACAGATAAGGGCATCTTTCTTGTCGCCAGGGACAGAAATGACACTTATCGGACCGGGCATCTTGAGCACGTTGTAGGCGTAGTGAGAGGCTGCCATGAACTTGGCGAGCGCTGGACGGCCAAGTATCCCATTGTAAGGTAATGGGAAATCAGCGACATCAAAGGTGACCTTCTTTGTCCTGAAGTTCAGCTCGCTGCCAAATGTAACCAGCAGTGTAATCTTCCCCTTCGGCTTGCTCCTTCCCGGGTTGATTCCTTGAAAGGTACCAGTCTCTTCTAGCTCGCTGTCGGGGATCTGGAGCTTCTTGAGCACCGCGGAGGAGATCAGATTCAAGCCGGCCCCGCCGTCAACCAGCATCTTTGTGACCTTGAGGTTGCGGATAGTTGGTGAAACCAACATCGGCAAGCACCCGACCGCAGTTATGCGATCAGGGTGATCCTCAACATCAAAGATGATGGGTGTGCTGGACCACTTCAGGGGCTTGCGCGACTCTACTGATGGTTCTACTGCGTTAATTTCACGCACCCACTGTTTGAGCTGGCGGTGCGAAGTATGCAGAGAAGCACCGCCGTCGATGCACAAAACCTCTGTTGCATTCTGAAACTCCTGCTCGTTGGTCTCATCTTCATCCATCTCTTCATCTTTGTCTTCGTCCTCGTCCTTGTCACGGCCGCGGGGACGTCTGTCTCCTTGCCGCTGTTTAGCCTTGCCGCGTCGCCCTCCCTGGGCGGGACGCTTCTTGCCGGATCCTCCACCACCTTCTTGGGCTTTCTCCTTGTCGCGGCGCTCGTATTCAGCCTTCTGTAGCTCAACAAGTTGCTCAACCTTCTTGCAAGTCTGGAGATCATGGCCCTTGGTGCGGTGGATCTTGCAGTACTGCTTGCCGGAGCTGTCCTACTTGTCGGCGGCCACCACAGCCTCACCGGAGTCACAAGTTTTGGCCTTCTCGGCGCCACCTCAGTTGCCGGACTACTCGACAACTAGCACATCTTTAGCTTTCCGCTTTCTGTTATTTCGCCTCCGGTTCTTCTTTGCCGGGGCGGCATCCTCACTGTCAGATCCTTCTGCTCCTGCGTTCTCTCTGGGGAGTTTCCTCCCCTCCTCAGCACGTGCGCATTTGTCGTCCAGAGCATATAGCTCGCTGACATCTCTGATTTTGCACATCGCCGTCTCCGCCCTCATCCTGCGGTTACGCACGTTCTGATGGAACGCGCTGATAACCACGGCAGGGTGGACGTCTGGGATGTTGCGCTGCACTTGGCTGAATCTTTGAATGTACTTGCACAGGGGTTCTCCTTCTTTCTGGGCGAGCAGATGAAGATCGCTCTCCTGGCCATGGGGCTTGTGGCCGCCTGTGAAGGCGCTGACAAACTGATGGCACAGATCTGCCCATGAAGAGATGGAGTTGTCCGGCAAGTGCATGAGCCAAGATCTGACGTTGGGCTTGAGCACCAGCGGGAAGTAGTTGGCGAGGATCTTCTCGTCGCGCCCCCCGGTAGCCTGCACCGCGATGGTGTAGACGCTGAGGAACTCTGATGGATGTATCCTACCATCGTACTTCTCGGGTACATCTGGCTTGAAATTCTTGGTACTGGGCCACTGGACCTGCCGCAGCTCACGAATGAACGCAGGGCAACCTACCGCGTACGGCAAGTCGCCTGGTTCCCCTGGCGCATGCATATCAACAGCGGGCCCAGCGCGCTGGTCTGACTGACGCCGCGCTTCTCTTCGACGCTCGATGCGAGTACGAGCGTCTTCTTGTCGTCGTTCTTGGAGAACTTGGCGTTGATCGCGACGAGCTCGCGGGTCCGACGACGTGGTGGAGTCGGTGTCGAGGTTAGCCCGGCGAGTCAGCGATCTTGGCCTTCGGGGCGGGGAGTGCATGGTGGTGGCACCCCCACCGGTCTTGTCGGCGTCGGCTTGCGCCTGGGCGTCTTGCCGGGGCTTCGACGTGCTCGGTTGCCGGGGCTTGTCGCCGTTGGCGAAGCCGATGAGGCTCTGAATGGTGGCCCTCCAATCGTCGATCTTGTCTGGCACTGGAGGATAATCTAGAAGCAGTTGGGCTCGGGCCAACGCTTCCTCTGGAGTCTTGGGCGGCGGTGGCGAACGGCGCGAGGAGCGGGATATGCTCAAACTTCTAACAGTGTTAGAAGGAGCAACATCTCGTCCAGGCGACCGTACTGCGCTCGTGCCAACATGTTGACGCGCATGTTGGCCTTGAGCGTCCCGCGATCCACCAGCTTGGCCTTGTTCCAACGCGAGTACGGTGCTAGGAGCACCATGGCGCTGTCGATTCTGCACCTCCTAGGAGGGGTGCGGTGTATGTACAGACGCCGAAGCTTGCGGGGCCTTATCCTTGGACCTGGTGACGACGTGAGTCCCCCCGTCGGCGCCCGCTCCTCCGCCGGCGTCTACCCCACAACCCGCCTGCTCCGGTGGCGGTGGGATTGACGCGGACGGACCAACCATCTCCGAAGTCTTCTTCTTAGGTGGCATGTCGATGAAGATGTTGATGTAGCGCGCGCGAACACCGGATCAGGTTCGCACAACCTCGACGCCCCCCTACCTGGCGCGCCAAAGATGTCGTGGGGAAACGAACACCTATGGGGCAGGGCCCCTTTCGGTCCGGCAAGGGAGCGGGGGGTGCACGAAGAGCAGATCGAGGCGAAGCACGCGAAGGATTTTACCCAGCTTCGGAGCTCTCCGGAGAGATAAAACTCCTACTGCTGCTTTATGGTGGTATTATGTTCTTGCTCAAGAACGTGAGCGTTCTGTGTTTTCGAAGGAGTCGAACCCCCTCTACGTTGCGCATGGGCCTCCTTTTATAGGCTAAAGGGGTCACCGACAGGTGGCAACGCAGACAGGGGTATAAAAGTAAAAAGAGGGGTTGGTACAACCGCTATCTACAGTGCCCCCCTACCTAACCCTGACGGCAGGGGACAAGGGCATTTAATGCCCGTCCGGTCGCCCAAACAGTGCAGGGAAGCGACCGTTAGGGACGCCACCGCCTGCCATAATGGCCTTCTCGTCATCTCTACTTGCCACCTCGCACCGCTTGGCTGCACAGCTCCCCGCCACGTGTGCCTGGAACGATCCTGTGGCGACACGTCGTCGGATGCGCTGGAGCGTGGGCGCAGAGTGGTGGCTTCGTCGCGGCAAGCGCCTTGCCGCGGTCGTTGTCTTGCCGCACCCGAAAGCTTGTCGCTCGCCGGGTCTTGCCGGGACGCGCGGTGCGTCGCGGCAAGTTTCTTGGCTGGCCCTCCCGGCAAGCTCCTCTTGCCGGGGCCTTGTCCTTCCCTGCAAGCTCCTCTTGCCGTGGCTTCGTCTTCTTAGTTAAAACACTTTGTTCTTGAATGGCACAACTATGAGCTGCGGAGGATCTTGGCGGATGCCCGGCAAGCCTTGCCGTTGGGTGCTGCGACTGCCCGTTAAGTTCAGGATACTAAGGTACCCCTACTTTAGTACACCGTCATAGATATCTTATGACTGATGGTGGTTCACATTTTATTCATGGTGCTTTCCGTAAAATGCTTGCTAAATATTATGTCAATCATAGAATCGCATCTCCGTATCACCCGCAGTCTAGTGGTCAAGTAGAATTGAGCAATAGAGAGCTCAAATTGATTTTGCAAAAGGCTGTTAAAAGGTCTAGAAAGAATTGGTCCAAGAAACTGGATGACGCATTATGGGCCTATAGAACTGCATATAAGAATCCTATGGGTATGTCTCCGTATAAAATGGTTTATGGAAAAGCTTGTCATTTACCTCTCGAACTAGAACATAAGTCATATTGGGCTATTAAAGAGATCAACTACGATTTCAAACTTGCCGGTGAGAAGAGGTTATTTGATATTAGCTCCCTTGATGAATGGAGAACCCAAGCTTATGAAAATGCCAAGTTGTTTAAAGAAAAAGTCAAAAGATGGCATGACAAAAGGATACAAAAGCGTGAGTTTAATGTAGGTGATTATGTATTGCTATACAGCTCTCGTTTAAGATTTTTTGCAGGAAAACTTCTCTCCAAATGGGAAGGTCCCTACGTTATCGAGGAGGTCTATCGTTCCGGTGCCATAAAAATCAACAACTTTGAAGGCACAAATCCGAAGGTGGTAAACAGTCAAAGAATCAAACACTATATCTCAGGTAATCCTATAAATGTTGAAACCAATATTATTGAAACTGTAACCCCGGAGGAATACATAAGGGACACTTTCCAGCCCGTTTCAGACTCCAAAAAGGAATATGTATGTGTTACGGTAAGTAAACCGACTCCAAAACAATTTTTAAGGCAATATTTCTCCGTTTTGGAATATTTAGAAAAATAGAAAAATAAGTGGCAGTCCGGGAAGGACACGAGGCCTCCACGAGGGTGGAGGGCGCGCCCCCTACCTCGTGAGCACCTCGTCTACTCTCCGGACTTTGTTTTCTTGCACGATACGTATTTTGGTCGGTAAAAATTCATTATATATACTCCCGAAGGCTTTGACCACCGTATCACGCAAATATCCTTTGTTTTCGTTTCGAGCTGTTTCCGTTGCAGATTTAGAGCACCATGATTTCTCCCTCCTCCAACAACGAAGACAAGGATGCTTGGCTATTGAAGATAGAGTTGAAAAGAGAGGAACCATAAGAGATCAAGAAGGCCATTGAGGCTCAAGCTCCGGTGGTGAAAGAAGAAGACATCCCTCAACCTTTACCTAACCTTTTCACTCCAACAGAGAATGAAGCTTTCAAGATGATTGAGTTAGCCCGCATACAGAACAAGTATCTTACACAGGAGAATATTTTGTTGAAGGATCATATTGCTGGGCTCAAGGGCATTATCCGCAAGTTGGAGGAACTTTTACGCTCGATGTGCGATTATCCACCGTCATTATCACCTCCGAGGATATAATCACATGGGTATGGGCACTCCCCTTGGCAACTGCCAAGCTTGGGGTAGGTGCCTTGGTATCGTATCACCATCACAACTCCTATCTTTACCGTTTTTCTTAGTTTGATCTATTTAGTAGTATCTTGATTTAGTAGAATAAAGTCATGGCACGATCTAGTTTTGAGTTTTGCTTTATGATCCTTCGAGTCCGTGAGCTATATAATAAAGATTAATGTTGAGTCGAGGGCTTGATTATTTTGCCATGATCTTGGGTGAAATAGAAGAAAAATAATAAAAAGAATCGAAGAGTTCATATTGATCTCATTGAAAGTAATGACTTCACATAGAAAGAGTATCATGATTAAAGGTTGTTGGGAGTTGGCAAATATAGCTTTGGTCATCGCTGCAATTAATAGGAAGTAATAAGGAAAGAGATGCTTCACATATAGATATATTATCATTGACATCTTTTATGATTGGGGGCACTCATTAAAATATGACATGCCAAAGAGTTGAGGTTGGACAAGAAAGACAACATAATGAGTTATGTTTTCTTATATCTGAGATAAAGTATGTTGTCATGGATCCTCTAACGTGTTGAGCTTGCCTTTCCCCTCATGCTAGCCAAATTCTCAGCACCAAGTAGAAATACTACTTGTGCTTCCAAATACCCTTAAACTAGTTTTGCCATGAAAGTCCACCATATCTACCTATGGATTGAGTAAGATCCTTCAAGTAAGTTGTCATCGGTGCAAGCAATAAAAATTGCTCTCTAAATATGCATGACTTATTAGTGCGGAGAAATAAACTTTGTACGAACTTGTTGTGGACGTAATAAAAGCGACGGACTGCATAATAAAGGTCCACATACAAGGGGCAATATAAAGTGACGTTCTTTTGCATTAAGATTTTGTGCATCAACCCTAAATGCGCATGACAACCTCTACTTCCCTCTGCGAAGGGCCTATCTTTTATTATTATCCTCTACCTAATGCAAGAGTCATGGTGATCTTCAACTTTCCTTTTTCATTTTATCCTTTGGCAAGCTCAGCATGTTGGAAAGAACATGATATATATATCTAATTAGATGTAGGGGTGCATGAATTATTATTGTTGACATTACACTTGGCGTAAAAGGTTGTGGGGGAAAACTATAAGCCCCTATCTTTCTCTGTGTCCAATTAAAACTCTGTAACCACAAGTATCGCGTGAGTGTTAGCAATTATGAAGGACTAAGTGATAGTAGAGTATGTGGACTTGCTTTTAAGCTCTGACATAGACTCTTTCCGATGTTATGATAAACTGCAATTGCTTCAATGACTGAGGTTATAATTTGTTGGTGCTCAATAAGGTTTCTGATTCATGATTTTGCTTTGTGAACTGATCATCACTTGAACATAAGTAATCATATGACAAAATCTTTATATGTTGTTGTTATGAAAATAATCATGATGCCTTCATGTCCGTATTTTATTTTTATCGACGCCTCTACCTCTAAACATGAGGACATATTTATTGTTATCGGCTTTTCGCTTGAGGACAAGCGAGGTCTAAGCTTGGGGAGTTGATACGTCCATTTTGCATCATGCTTTTATATCAATATTTATTGCATTATGGGCTGTTATTTCACGTTATGTCACATTACTTATGGCTATTCTCTCTTATTTTACAAGGTTTACATGAAGAGGGAGAATGCCGACAGCTGGAATTCTGGGCTGGAAAAGGAGCAAATATTGGAGGCCTATTCTGCGCAACTCCAAAAGTCCTGAAACTCCACGGAATATCTTAAAATAAATAAAGAAAAATCGTCGCCAAAGATGAAGACCAGGGGGCCCACACCCTGCTCCCGAGGGTGGGGGCGCCCCCCCCCCCCCTGGGGCGCGCCCCCCTACCTCGTGGGCCCCCTGGTGGCTCTCCGACGCCCATCTTCTCCTATATGAAGTCTTTCTATGAGGAAAAATAGAAGGCACCCTTTCGGGACGAAACTCCGCCGACACGAGGCGGAACCTTGGCGGAACCAATCTAGGGCTCCGGCAGAGCTGTTCTGCCGGGGACACTTCCCTCCAGGAGGGGGAAATCATCACCATCGTCATCACCAATGCTCCTCTCATTGGGAGAGGGAAATCTCCATCAACATCTTCACCAGCACCATCTCATCTCCAAACCCTAGTTCATCTCTTGTATCCAATTCTTGTCTCCAAGTCCGGGATTGGTGCTAGTAGGTTGCTAGTAGTGTTGATTACTCCTTGTAGTTGATGCTAGTTGGTTTATTTGGTGGAAGATCATATGTTCAGATCCTTTATGCACATTATTACCTCTCTGATTATGAACATGTATATGCTTTGTGAGTAGTTACGTTTGTTCCTGAGGACAAGGGAGAAGTCTTGCTATTAGTAGTCATGTGAATTTGGTTTTCGTTTGATATTTTGATAAGATGTATGTTGTCTAACCTCTAGTGGTGTTCTGTGAACGTCGACTACATAACACTTCACCATTATTTGGGCCTAGAGGAAGGCATTGGGAAGTAATAAGTAGATGATGGTTGCTAGAGTGACAGAAGCTTAAACCCTAGTTTATGCGTTGCTTCGTAAGGGGCTGATTTGGATCAATATGTTTCATGCTATGGTTAGGTTTACCTTAATACTTTTGTTGTAGTAGCGGATGCTTGCAATAGAGGTTAATCATAAGTGGGAGGCTTGTTCAAGTAAGAACAGCACCCAAGCACCAGTCCACCCACATATCAAATTATCAAAGTACCAAGCGCTAATCATATGAGCGTGATGAAAACTAGTTTAACGATATTCCCATGTGTCCTCGGGAGCGCTTTTCCTATTATAAGAGTTTGTCCAGGCTTGTCCTTTGCTACAAAAAGGATTGGGCCACCTTGCTGCATTTTATTTACTTTTGTTACTTGTTGCTTGTTACAATTTATCTTATCACAAAACTATCTGTTATCACTTATTTCAGTACTTGCAGAAAATACCTTGCTGAAAACTTCTTATCATTTCCTTCTCCTCCTCGTTGGGTTCGACACTCTTACTTATCGAAAGGACTACGATAGATCCCCTATACTTGTGGGTGATCAGGAGGAAAGCGAATCCAAGAGCTTGGTGGCATGTCGGCGTGAAGCACAAGCTCACGAGAAAAGCCCTCGGTGTGGACCCCAGGGGCGACGACGCGCACCGCCGTGACTCGATGGTGTCGCCGGCGGCGCAGGCGATGCTGCTCGGCGTCTTCTTCTCTAGGGCCCTCAGCCCGGGCGTACAAGGGCAGCGGAAACCTAGGCGGCGGCCACTCGTACCAGGGCCTCGACGTCTTCTGCCACACGACCACATCGCGGTGGCCGGGGACCGGCCGTTTCTTCGGCGGAAGCGGGTCGGAACCCTCTCGTGGGGCCTTCCCTTTCTCTTCCGCTGAGAACCGACGGATCAGCGCCATCAGCGTGAAGTGGAGCAAGAGCGAGGGAGGAAGAGTGAAGCAGAAAGATATGGACTGCGGGGACTCTCGCCCGTCCGTACTTGTAGTCCAGAGGAGGCCAACCTCGGCCTCCACGATCGCAAGTAATCATGACTCATTTCTGCATGTAGGGACTTATCAAGACGAGCGGTTGTCGAGGCAGCATGGGGAAGCGGAGGCGCCCACGTCCAATCAACCTCCACGCGGCGCCCAAGGCCGCAGGCAGATGGGGCCCGCGGCGCTCCGCACTTGCCCCTTCGCTTCTCTGCTAAGCCAAGTCTGAGCGCGCCTTGGGCCCAGGGGCTACTGTCGGCGTTCTGGGAACGGGGGTCCCCAGACTTGCCTGCCTGCGGCCAGCGGCGTGGCTCGAGTGGTGGCCCAGTACGGCCCATCTTCATCAGCGCAAAACTCAAGACCCTCGCGAGGGGCCAAGCCTCGTGGGGCGGACGATGCAAGGCTTCCTCGGGAGTGGCCTCGCCAGGTAGACTCACGAGGAGGCAGAGAGATCAAGGCAAGGGTACCTCGTGAGGTGCTCGTGACGCAAGCCGTGACGATCGAGACCAGGAGGGCGCCGGCCTGCGCAGTGTCCTTGTTTCCTCTTTGGTGCGAAGGGGGCAAGCACAGGCGTGGAGTTCCGAGGCATCAGGCAAAGGTTAACATTCCAGTGCAACAAGACCAAGACCAGCAGAGCAGCAGGACGGAGGTCATCGTGGAGCCCAAGAAGGCGTCATCGCCAATGCCTTTCGCAGCCGAAGACCAACTTCAGTGAGGATAACTTGTACTAGATGTTCCCCTTCAAAATGGTCGTTGTTGGCGCCCTTCCTGCTCAATATTTGGGAAGAGGGCCAGGGCCTCTATAAATAGGGCTAGCCACCACAGTAGAGGGAGGGGAGTTCTCATCAGATCCAGAGGCGATCGAACTCACCCAAGTAGTTCATCGCAACGGCTCAAGAACACCTCTCGCGAGGCTGTTCATCCTTTGTACTGTTCACCATCATCCCTAGAGGCAATCCACCACACCACACACTGGAGTAGGGTATTACACCACAATGGTGACCCGAACCAGTATAAATCTTGTGTCCCTCGTGTTGTTCATCGCTTAGCTTAGATTCTCGCGAGGCGATTAGACGTGGATTGGTAGGGGGAAGATCTCAACGCACACCCCAGAGTTCGAACCTTAAGGGTCTACCGGAACCCAACATCCGACAACATTGGTGATCAACAACGGGTTCAGCATCAGGTTCCATATTAATCTTATGCTGACATAGACTGGGAATAATGCCCTTTAAATCATCAAGAGTATATCGAATAGTAGCTTGGTGTATTCTTAGAACTTTCAATGGTCTTTCTTCTTCATGTTCTGAAAGGTTAGCACTAATAATAACAGGATATATCTTCTTCTCATCAAGATAAGCATATTTCAAAGTGTCTGATCAACTTTAGGTGGAGGATGACCTCCTAGAGTTTCAATAGGCAAATTGTGTTTAAGCAGAGGACGTTGTTCAAAGAAAATCTTATCTATTTCATTTTTGTCATGCATATTGATAACCCACAAGTATAGGGGATCGCAATAGTTTTTGATAAGTAAGAGTGTCGAACCCAATGAGGAGCTAAAGGTAGAATAAATATTCCTCAAGTTCTATTGACCACCAATACAACTCTACGCATGCTTGACGTTCGCTTTACCGGAAACAAGTATGAAACTAGAAGTACTTTGTAGGTGTTTCTGGATAGGTTAGCAAGGTAATAAAGAGCACAAGAATAAAAACTAGGGGCTGCTAAGATAAAGAAGCAATAAAGAGTAAATATAGAGAGTGTGGAAAAGTGATGGTAGGAGTTGTGGAATTGTCCCTAGGCAACTGACTATGTTACTAGACCGGTAATCACTATTGCAATTCTATTTGAGGGAGAGGCATAAGCTGACATACTTTCTCTACTTGGATCATATGCACTTATGATTGGAACTCTAGCAATCATCCGCAAATACTAAAGATTCATTAAGGTAAAACCCAACCATAGCATTAAAGTATCAAGTCCCCTTTATCCCATATGCAACAATCTACTTACTCGGGTTTGTGTTTCAGTCACTCACGCAACCCACTATAAGCGAATCACGAACGCATTGCAACACCCTACAGCGGGAATCCCTCACGCTTGCGTGACACGGAGGGCACCATAGGACAACACCAATAATAAAACATGCAACTCAAACCAATCATAGTAATTCATCAATCACCGATAGGACAATAGAAATCTACTCAGACATCATAGGATGGCAACACATCATTGGATAATAATATGAAGCATAAAGCACCATGTTCAAGTAGAGGGTACAGCGGGTTGCGGGAGAGTGGACCCGCTGGATATAGATGGGGGAAGGTGATGGAGACGTTGGTGAAGATGATGGAGGTGTTGGTAAAGATCGCGGTGATGATAATGGCCCCCGGCGGAGTTCCGGCGCCACCGGAAGCAAGGGGGGAGAGCCCCCCTTCTTCTTCTTATTCCTTGACCTCCTCCCTAGATGGGAGAAGGGTTTCCCCTCTGGTCCTTGGCTCCCATGGATTGGGAGGGGCGAGAGCCCCTCCGAGATTGAATCTATCTCTCTGTTTCTGCGTTCTCTGATTCTACCCCTTCACTGTTTCCTTTATATCTGGAGATCCGTAACTCCGATTGGGGTGAATCTTTCGCCTAGATCTTTCTCATAAAATTAGCTTTCTTGCACCAAAAGAAGAGCATCAACCGCCATACGGGTGGACCACGAGGGTCAGGGGCGCGCCTGGGGGGGTCGGGTGTGCCCCCTACCTCGTGACCACCCCGGACACCGTTTCGCGTTGATTTTACTTCCCAAATATCATAAATATTCCCAAAGAAATCTCCATCCGTTTTTATCCCGTTTGGACTCTGTTTGACATTGGGTTTCTGCGAAACAAAAAATATGCAACAGACAGGAACTGGCACTAGGCACTAGATCAATATGTTAGTCCCAAAAAATAGTATAGAAGGTAGCCAAAGGTATATGGAAGTTGAATAATATTGGCATGGAAGAATCAAAAATTATAGATACGACGGAGACGTATCAGCATCCCTAAGCTTAATTCCTGCTTGTCCTCGAGTAGGTAAATGATGAAAAAGATAATTTTTGATGTGGAATGCTACCTAGCATAATCTTGATCATATGTCTAATCATGGCATGAATATTAAGATACGAGTGATTCAAAGCAATAGTCTATCATTTGACATAAATAACAATAATACTTCGAGCGTACCAATAAAGCAATCATGTCTTTTCAAAACAACAAGGCCAAAGCAAGCTTATCCCTACAAAATCATACAGTTTGGCCATGCTTCATTTTCGTCACACAAAATGCTCCCATCATGCACAACCTCGATGACGAGCCGAGCAATTGGTTCATACTTTTTAACGCGCTTCAGCTTTTTCAACCCTCACGCAATACATGAGCGCAAGCCATGGATATAGCTCTATAGGTGGAATAGAATATAATGATGGAGGTTACGTGGAGAAGACAAAAAGGGAGAAAGTCTCACATCAACACGGCTAATCAACGGGCTATGGAGATGCCCATCAATTGATGTCAATGCGAGGAGTAGGGATTGCCATGCAACGGATGCACTAAGAGCTATAAATGTATGAAAGCTCAACAAAAGAAACTAAGTGGGTGTGCATCCAACTTGCTTGCTCATGAACACCTAGGGCATTTGAGGAAGCCCATCGTTGGAATATACAAGCCAAGTTCTATAATGAAAATTCCCACTAGTATATGAAAGTGAAAACATAGGAGACAATCTATATGATGAACATGGTGCTACTTTGAAGCACAAGTGTGGGAAAGGGATAGTAACATTGCCCCTTTTCTTTTTTTCTCTTTTTTTCCTTTTTTATTCTTTTTTTGGGTGGGCTTCTTTGGCCCCCTTTTTTTTATTTAGGCTTCTTTGGCCTTTCCTTTTTCTTTCTTTTTTTATGGGTCAATGTTCTATAATGATGATCATCACACTTTTATTTACTTACAACTCGATATTACAACTCGATACTGGAACAAAGATATGACTCTATATGAATGCTTCTGGCGGTGTACCGGGATGTGCAATGATCTAGCATAGCAATGACATCAAAAAATGGATAAGCCATGACAACATCATGCTAGCTATCTTACGATCATGCAAAGCAATATGACAATAAATGCTCAAGTCATGTATATGATGATGATGAAAGTTGCATGGCAATATATCTCGGAATGGCTATGGAAATGCCATAATAGGTAGGTATGGTGGCTGTTTTGAGGAAGATATAATGAGGCTTATCTGTGATAGAGCGTATCGTATCACGGGGTTTGGATGCACCGGCGAAGTTTGCACCAACTCTCGAGGTGAGAAAGGGCAATGCACGGTACCGAAGAGGCTAGCAATGATGGAAAGGTAAAAGTGCGTATGATCCATGGACTCACATTAGTCATAAAGAACTCATATACTTATTGCAAAAGTTTATTAGCCCTCGAAGCAAAGTACTACTATGCATGCCCCTAGGGGGATAGATTCGTAGGAAAAGACCATCGCTCGTCCCCGACTGCCACTCATAAGGAAGACAATCAAAGAAACACCCCATCCTTCAAATTTGTCACACAATGGTTACCATATGTGCATGCTACGGGACTTGCAAACCTCAACACAAGTGTCTCTACAATCCACAACCACCCACTAGCATGACTCTAATATCACCATCTTTATATCGCAAAACTATTGCAAGGAATCAAACATATCATATTCAGCGATCTACAAGTTTTATGTAGGATTTTATGACTAACCATGTGAATGACCAATTCCTGTCATCTCTCTGAATTGATATAAGTGAAGCAAGAGAGCTTAATTCTTTCTACAAAATATATGCCCACGCTCTAACAAATATAAGTGAAGCAAAAGAGCATTCTACAAATGGCGGTTGTCTATGTAAAGAGAAACAGGCAATCCAAACTTCAAATGATATAAGTGAAGCACATGAAGCATTCTATAAAGCCATACTCAAAAGATTTAAGTGAAGTGCAATGAGAATTCTATAAATCAACCAACGACTATCTCATACCAGCATGGTGCATAAAAGAAAATAAAAACCTAACTGCAAAAGACGCTCCAAGACTTGCACATAATGCATGAACGAAACCAATCAGAAAACATACCGATACTTGTTGAAGAAAGAGGGGATGCCTCCCCAACATCCCCAAGCTTAGATGCTTGAGTATCGTTGAATATTTACTTGGGGTGCCTCGGGCATCCCCAAGCTTGAGCTCTTGCCTCTCTTCCTTCTTCTCACATCGGAACATCCTCGATTAGACACTACATCCACACAAAACTTCAACAGAAAACTCGGTAAGATCCGTTAGTATAATAAAGCAAATCACCACTCTAAGAACTGTTGCAAACCAATTCATATTTTGTTTTTGCATTGTGTCTACTGTAATATAGCTTTTCCATGGCTTAATCCACTGATATAAATTGATAGATTCATCAAAACAAGCAAACTATGCATCAAAAACAGAATCTGTCAAAAACAGAACAGTCTGTAGCAATCTGAACATTCAGCATACTTCTGGTACCCCAAAAAATCTACCAAAATTAGGAAAACTAAACAAGTTGTATAGAAAGACATTGCAGAAGGAATCAGAACCAATTGACTTTCCAGGTAAAAATGTAAAATCTTGCACTACAGCCAAAGTTTCTGTCCTGCACCCTACAAACCAACAAGCATTGTAAACATCCTAAAGGCAAACCTTGGCACATTATTTTTATAATACAATGGAATTGTACAAGGGGATAATCATTTTTATTGAAAATTTTCTGTAATTAAGATTCACAAAGTTCCCATGGGCATGAACAAAGTTCAAGGACGTCCCCCACTTTCACAATGCTCGCCTCTTTCACTTTCACTTCTCTTTTTGAAAAGTTTTGGGTTCCCCTCTTTATTTTTGTTGTTTTTAAACTATATGAAAGCACTCAACAGAAATAAATGACTCTCTAAAACTTCCGGATTGTCTCCCTAGCAGCGCTTTCTTTAAAGCCATTAAGCTAGGCATTTAGTGCTCAAGTAATGAATTCGCCCGGATCCCAAGGTATATCAAAGCCAATTTTAATTAACAATGATTTGTAATTTAGTAGTGAGCACAAAGTAACATATATCATTCAACAACGAAGTCTAACTCTCTTCATATGCATCGGCATGTCATAAAAGAACAATTCATGCACACCAAGTAAAGGCCAATGCATAGCATAAACAGTTTCTTGCAATTCTATCGTATTGGAAACATAGAGAGGTGGAAATATAGTTCCTCTCTCATAATAATTGCAAGTAGGAGCAGCAAGCACATGCATAATACATTCATCAACATCATCATGTGCAACAGTAAAAGGCAACCCATCAATATAATCCTTAATAAGTGCAAACTTCTCCGATATAGTATAATCGGGAGAATTCAAAAAGATAATAGGACTATCATGCGTGGGTGCAATAGCAACAATTTCATGTTTAAAATAAGGAACTATAGCAAGTTCATCTCCATAAGCATAATTCATATTGGCATCTTGGCCATAAGCATAGCAAGCATCATCAAAAAGGGATATTTCAAGAGAATCAGCGAGATCATAACAATCATCATAGCAGTCATCCTTCGGTAAGCACGAAGGGGAATTAAACAATGTATGAGTTGAAGAGTTACTCTCATTAGAAGTTGGGCACGGGTGATCAATCCGCTCTTCCTCCTTTTGTTCTTTGCTCTCCTCATCATCTTTTTCATCCAATGAGCTCACAGTTTCATCAACATCTTCTTCCATAGCTTCCTGCAAAATATTAGTCTCTTCTTGGACAGGGAGAATTTCTCAATATATAGTTTAACATAGGCATTAGAAGCATAATTATCATAGCAATATTTAAGTATGGCAAAATTTTCAGATTCGTAAAGAGTAGCACCATACTTTTCAATCAAAGAAGCAATTTCAAAAGCACCCTTAAAAGCAACAAATTATTCAATTTGTTGAACATCGTAGTAACTATAAACACCCTTAGCATACGAACATAAGATCCCATTATCAATAAACTCACATTGGTACGGAAGGTGTTTTTTAGGGTTTTCAGAACAACAAGTAAAATCATATTCCCAACATAAATTCCAAGCATAGCATTGCAAACATTGAATTTGACCCCATAATAGTTTCCCTTTTTCAGATATACGGTGTCGCACATAACAAGCATGCTCATCTAAAGATTTTCCCTCAACTAAACTAGTGGGGGTTTCAGCACGAGCACATAGGGATCGAAGATGATCCAAGTAAAAAGCTTCAGTAGTGTGATAGATTTTGAGTGGTTCTTCAACCATTGGAGCAGTATGTACAACTAATTTTTTTGGTATTTTGTGTTTCCTACCCATAACTAAAGATAGAAAACAACTAAGGACAGCAAAAAATTACTTAGTGATAAAGCAAATAAGCACACACGAGAATATTCACCCCACGCTATGACTCCCCGGTAACGGCGCCGGAAAAAGGTCTTGACAACCCACAATTATAGGGGATCGCAACAGTTTTCAATAAGTAAGAGTGTTGAACCCAATGAGGAGCTAAAGGTAGAATAAATATTCCTCAAGTTCTATCGACCACTGATACAACTCTACGCACGCTTGACATTCGCTTTACCGGAAACAAGTATGAAACTAGAAGTACTTTGTAGGTGTTTTTGGATAGGTTGGCAAGGTAATAAAGAGCACGAGAATAAAAACTAGGGGCTGCTAAGATAAAGAAGCAATAAAGAGTAAATATAGAGAGTGTGGAAAAGTGGTGGTAGGAGTTGTGGAATTGTTCCTAGGCAACTGACTATGTTACTAGACCGGTAATCACTATTGCAATTCTATTTGAGGGAGAGGCATAAGCTAACATACTTTCTCTACTTGGATCATATGCACTTATGATTGGAACTCTAGCAAGCATCCACAAATACTAAAGATTCATTAAGGTAAAACCCAACCATAGCATTAAAGTATCAAGTCCCCTTTATCCCATACGCAACAATCTACTTACTCGGGTTTGTGTTTCAGTCACTCACGCAACCCACTATAAGCGAATCATGAACGCATTGCAACACCCTACAGCGGGAATCCCTCGCGCTTGCGCGACACGGAGGGCACCATAGGACAACACCAATAATAAAACATGCAACTCAAACCAGTCGTAGTAATTCATCAAGCACCGATAGGACAATAGAAATCTACTCAGACATCATAGGATGGCAACACATCATTGGATAATAATATGAAGCACAAAGCAAGGGGGAGATGATGGAGGTGTTGGTGAAGATCGCGGTGATGATAATGGCCCCCGGCGGCGTTTCGGCGCCACCAGAAGCAAGGGGGAGAGAGCCCCCCTTCTTCTTCTTCCTTGACCTCCTCCCTAGATGGGAGAAGGGTTTCCTCTCCGGTCCTTGGCTCCCATGGCTTGGGAGGGGCGAGAGCCCCTCCGAGATTGGATCTATCTCTCTGTTTCTGCGTTCTCTGATTCTACCCCTTCACCGTTTCCTTTATATCTGGAGATCGGTAACTCCGATTGGGGTGAATCTTTCGCCCAGATCTTTCTCATAAAATTAGCTTTCTTGCGCCAAAAGAAGAGCATCAACCGCCATACGGGTGGATCACGAGGGTCAGGGGCGCGCCTGGGGTGGTAGGGCACGCCCCCCTACCTCGTGACCACCCCGGACACCGTTTCGCGTTGATTTCACTTCCCAAAAATCATAAATATTCCAAAAAAATCTCCGTCTATTTTTATCCCGTTTGGACTCCGTTTGATATTGGGTTTCTGTGAAACAAAAAACATGCAACAGACAGGAATTGGCACTGGGCACTGGATCAATATGTTAGTCCCAAAAAATAGTATAAAAGGTTGCCAAAAGTATATGGAAGTTGAATAATATTGGCATGGAACAATCAAAAATTATAGATACGACGGATATGTAAATCATTTTCATGGTCTAGCAAATATTATTCTAAAGGATTAGTAGGAGGTACAGCAATAGAAGCAAGAGCAATAAATTCATCCTTACTAGGCAATTCATTTTTATGTGGTTTTCTACTAAATTTGGAAAAATTAAACTCATGAGAGTCATCACCAAAGCTGAGACCGACAGTTTGTTTCTCACAATCTATTTTAGCATTAATGATGTTCAAGAAAGGTCTTCCACAGATAATGGGACAAAATTCATCTTGTGGGGAACGAAAAACAAGAAAATCAGTAGGATATTTTATTTTCCCACACAAAACTTCAACGTCTCTAATAATCCCAATTGGTGATATAGTATCTCTATTGGCAAGCTTAATAGTAACATCTATGTCTTTTATTTTAGCGGGTGCTATGTCATTCATAATTTCTTGATATAAGGTAAAAGGAATAGCACTCACGCTAGCACCTATGTCACATAAACCATGATAACAATGATCTCCTATTTTAACTATGACAACAGGCATGCCTACAACAGGTCCGTGTTTATCCTTTTTATCGGGTTTGGCAATTCTAGCAGCTTCATCACAGAAGTAAATAACATGCCCATCTATATTTTCTTCTAGGAGATCTTTAACCATAGTAACGTTGGGTTCTACTTTGGTTTGTTCAGATGGTTTAGGTGTTCTAATATAACTTTTTTTGACCACAGTTGAAACTTTAGCATGTTCCTTTATCCTAACAGGGAAAGGTGGTTTTTCAATATGAGCAGTAGGAACAGCTGGATCAATATTATAAATAATAGTTTCATCTTTATCTATTACCGGTTCTTTAATTTCTTCTTTAATAGGTGGGTGATATTTAAACCACTTCTCTTTAGGGAGATCAACATGAGTAGCAAAAGATTCACAAAAGGAGGTACTATCACAAAGTCAAGTCCATATTTAGTGCTAAACTTTTGAAAAGCATCAGTATTCATAAAAGATTTAACACAATCAAACTTAAGCTTAATACCTGGCTCTTTACCTTCTCGAGTTCCCAATCTTCAGAGTTGTGTTTAATTCTTTCCAAAATATCCCACCGGAATTCAATAATATTCTTCATAAAAGAACCAGCACAAGAAGTATCAATCATGGATCGATCATTATGAGAAAGTCGAGCATAAAAATTCCGAATAATAATTTCTCTTGAGAGCTCATGATTGGGGCATGAATATAACATTGTCTTAAGCCTCCCCCAAGCTAGAGAAATACTTTCTCCTTCACGAGGCCAAAAATTATATATATAATTCCGATCACGATGAACTAGATGCATAGGATAGTTTTTTGGTGAAATTCCAATTTAAATCGATTCCAGTTCCAAGATCAAATAACATCGCATAGCCTATACCATGCCAATGCTTTTACCTTCAAAGATAAAGGAAAACCTTCTTCTTAACTTAATCTCCGAGTAAACCTGCAAGCATAAATAATCCACAAATTTCTTCCACATATATCAACTGCATATCAGGATGTTCGGTTCCATCTCTTGCATATGGATTAGCTAGCAGTTGTTCTATCACACCCGAAGGAATTTCATATTCAACATTTTCAGTAGGTGCAGTAGGTTGAGGGGTAACTAATTGTGGTTCCGGTCGAGGTGAAGATACCCCGAACAAACCCCTAAAAGGATTGTTCTCCGTAGTAACAAGTGACAATAAATTTCAGCACGTAGTAATAATTTTTCCTTACCGACTTTCACTTACCAAGAGCGCTTCACTCCCCGGCAACGGTGCCAGAAAATGGCCTTGATGACCCAAAAGTATATGGGATCAATTGTATCCTTTTTTATAAGTAAGAGTGTCGAACCCAATGAGGAGCAGAAGGAAATGACAAATGGTTTTCAGCAAGGTAATGTCTGCAAGTGCTGAAATTGTAAGTAACAGAGTAGTTTGATAGCAAGATAATTTGTAACGAGCAAGTAACGATAATAGTAACAAAAGTGAAGCAAGGTAACCCAATCCTTTTGAGGCAAAGGACATGCCAAAACGGTCTCTTATAGTAAGCAAAGTGCTCTTAAGGGTACAGGGGAATTTCATCTAGTCACTTTCATCATGTTGATTCATTTCATGTTTGCTACTTTGATAATTTGATATGTGGGTGGATAGGTGCTTAGGTGTTGTTCTTACTTGAACAAACCTCCTACTTATGATTAACCCCCTCACAAGCATCGGCAGCTACGAGAAAAGTATTAAGAATAAATTCTAACCATAGCATTAAACTTTTGGATCCAATTGGTCCCTTACGGAATAGCGCAACTAGGGTTTAAGCTTCTGTCACTCTCGCAACCCATCATCTAATTACTACTCCACAATGCATTCCCTTAGACCCAAATATTGTGAAGTTTCATGTAGTCGATGTTCACATGACACCACTAAGGGAATCACAACATACATACTATCAAAATATCAAACACACATCATGTTCACATGATTACTTGCAACAAGATTTCTCCCGTGACCTCAAGAACAAAAGTAACTACTCACAAATGATAATCATGCTCAAGATCAGAGGTGTATTAAATAGCATATTGGATCTGAACATATAATCTTCCACCAAATAAATCATATAGTAATCAACTACAAGATGTAATCAACACTACTAGTCACCCACAAGCACCAATCTAGTTCTGGTACAAAGATTGAACACAAGAGATGAACTAGGGTTTGAGATGAGATGGTGTTGTTGAAGATGTTGATGGAGATTGCCCTCCCCAAGATGGGAGAGTTGTTGGTGATGATGATGATGATGATTTCCCCCTCCGGGTGGGAAGTTCTCCCGGCAGAATCACTCCGCCGGTGGGCAACTCCTGCCCAAGTTCCATCTTGAGATGGCGGCGCTCCATCCCGAAAGTTCTCCTCTTATTTATTTTTCTAGGTCAAAATGACTTATATACCAGAAGATGGGCACCGGAGATGGGCTGGGCTGAGCACAACCCACCAAGGCGCGCTTAGGGGGCCAGGCGCGCCCTGGTGTCTTAGGCTCACCGGGTGGCCCCCTCCAGTGGTTATTTGCTCCAGTATTTCTTACTTATTCCATAGAAATTCCTCGTGAAGTTTCAGCCCATTTGGAGTTGTGTAGAATAGGTGGCCTGACGTAGCTTTTCCAGGTCCAGATTTCCAGCTGCCAGAATTCTCCCTCTTTTTGTGAACCTTGCAAATTATGAGAAGAAAGGCATTAGAATTACTCCAAAAAGCATTATTATGCATAAAAACATTATAAATAATAGTAGGTAAACATCATGCAAAATGGACGTATCACGCCTCCCTCGTGACGCTGGTCAGGTCAAAGGCCCTCCAGATGAGAGCCCCCAAGCCCGTCCTGGGAGGGGTGCTGGGCGCGCCTTCCTATGCGAGGGAGAAGGGCGCCCCAGCAGCGGGCGCAGGGCTTGGAGCATGGTCGTCGGACGTCTTAGCCTCCTGACGGTCCATGAGGAGGAGCTGCTCCTTCTTGGGGGTGGCCTCGGGAGGCAGGACTGCGCCCGCACCATCTGAGTTTTTGACTGATGCGACCTGGTAGGCATGCTCAAGGAAGCACACCGCGTCCTTCTCGCCGCAAGCGACTGTGATGATACCGCCACTTCCTGGCATCTTGAGGACATTGTAGCCGTGATGAGTTACTGTCATGAACTTGGCGAGGGTCGGATACCCGAGAATGGCATTGTACGAGAGACAAATGTGGGCGATGTCGAAGTTGATGAGCTCGGTGCGGTAGTTGTCATGCTTGCCGAAGGTGATAGGTAGGCGAATCTGTCCCAGGGGGACAGTGGAGCCGTCGGTCACTCCTGAGAAGGGCTTCGTGGGGAGGAGCTGGTCATAGGGCACCTGGAGCGTCTCGAATGTCTTGACGGAGAGAACTTTGAGCCCCGCACCACAGTCAACGAGCGTTTTGGTGACGAGGACGTTGTTGATGGTGGGCAAGCAAAGCATCGGGAGCACACCAACGGCGGCTGAGCACTTGAGTTGGTTCATAGAGTTGATGTCTGCTAGACTACATCGGTATTTCCCCAAAGCGGAAGGATGATGCAACACAGCAATGGTAGGTATTTTCCCTCAGTGATAAGACCAAGGTTATCGAACCAATAGGAGAACCAAGCAACACTACGAAAACAACACCTGCACACAAATAACAAATACTCGCAACCCAATGTATTAAAGGGGTTGTCAATCCCTTTCGGTTAACAGTGCCAGAAATTGGCACGAAGACGGGAGAAAGTTGTAATAATTGATAGATCGAACGCCAAATAAAATAAAGTGCAGAAAGGTATTTTTGTATTTTTGGTTAAACAGACCGAAAGTAAAAGCAACGGAAAATAGATCACAAAGGCAAATAAAATAAAGAAGAGACCCGGGGGGCGTAGATTTCACTAGTGGCTTCTCTCGAGAAAAATAGCAACCGGTGGGTAAACGAATTACTATTGGGCAATTGATAAAACTTCAAATAATAATGACGATATCCAGGCAATGATCATTATATAGGCATCACATCCAAGATTAGTAGACCAACTCCTGTCTGCATCTACTACTATTACTCCACACATCGACTGCTATCCAGCATGCATCTAGTGTATTAAGTTCATGGAGAAATGGAGTAATGCAATAAGAACGATGACATGATGTAGACAAGATCTATTTATGTAGAAATAGACCCCGTCTTGTTATCCTTAATGGCAACGATACATACGTGTTGGTTCCCCTTCTATCACTGGGATCAAGCACCATAAGATCGAACCCATCACAAAGCACCTCTTCCCATTGCAAGATAAATAGATCATGTTGGCCAAACAAAACCCTAATATCGGAGAGGAAATATGAGGCTATAAGAAATCATGCATACAAGAGATAAAAGAAGACTCAAATAACTTTCATGGATAAAAAAGATAGATCTGATCATAAACTCAAAGTTCACCGGATCCCAACAAACACACCGCAAAAAGAGTTACATAATATGGATCTCCAAGAGACCATTGTATTAAGAATCAAAATAGAGAGAGCAAGCCACCTAACTACTAACTACGGACCCGTAGGTCTACAAAGAACTACTCATGCATCATCGGAGAAGCACCAATGGGCATGATGAACCCCTCTCTGATGGTGTCTAGATTGGATCTGGTGGTTCTGGACTCTACGGTGGCTGGAATTGATTTTCGTCGACTTCCCTAGGGTTTCTGGAATATTGGGGTATTTATAGAGCAAAGAGGCAGTTCAGGGGGCACCTGAGGTGGGCACAACCCACCTGGGCGCGCCTGGGCCCCCAGGCGTGACCTGGTGGGTTGTGCTCCCCTCGGAGCACCCCCGAGGTGCTTCTCCGGCCCACTGGATGTCTTGTGGTCCAAAAAAATCCACCAGAAGTTTCACTGCATTTGGACTCCGTTTGGTATTAATTTCCTGCAATGTAAAAAACATGCAGAAAACAGCAACTGGCACTTGGCACTATGTCAATAGGTTAGTACCAAAAAATGTTATAAAAATGTTATAAAAAATCCAAGAATGATAATATAACAGCATGGAACAATCAAAAATTATATATACGTTGGAGACGTATCAGCATCCTCAAGCTTAATTCCTGCTCGTCCTCGAGTAGGTAAATGATAAAAACAGAATTTTGATGTGGAATGTTGCCTAACATGTCATTTCATATTATTTTCTTAATAGCATGGATATTTGGACTTTTATATGGTTCAAAGCAACAGTCTAGTTTTGACATGAGACTTAAATACTCAAGCATATCAACAAGCAACCACGTCTTCCAAAATATCAACGCTAAAATAAGTTATCCCTAGCCCAACATTGATCCATTCATGAAACACACTTGCATATAGCTACATCCAATGCTCAAGTACGATCATAGTGCCCCCTAGTTGGTGCTTTGTAAGAGAAGACGGAGACTCAAATTAAAAATAAAAATTTCATAAAGTAAAAGAAAGACCCTTCAAAGAGGGAAGTAGGGATTTGTAGAGGTGCCAAAGCTCAAAATGAAAAACTTAGAGATAAAAACATTTTGAGAGGCATACTTTTCCCACCAACGAAAACGACTTAGAGCTCCCAACACTTCCCATGCTAGATATATCATAGGTGGTTCCCAAACAGAAATTAAATTTTATTCCTTTTTCAACCATTCTTTCACTTTCCATGGCTAGCCGTATCCAGGGTTGCCCTCCATACCAACACTTTTCAAGGAATTTATTATTTGACAACATAAAGTAAATTCATTTTTCATTTCGGGACTAGGCATCCCTAATATCTTTGCCTTACTCTCGTGCAATGATAAGTGAATAAACACTCCTCGTGAGAATAACACATGTAGCATGGAAAATATTGGCCACCTCTCACCGCCTCACGAGCGGTACGAGCACACAAAAAGAGAAATTTATTTTGAAGATTAGGGATGGCACATACAAATTTGCTTAGAACGGCAAAAGAATACCGCATATAGGTAGATATAGTGGACTCATGTGGCAAAACTGGTTTAAAGAATTTTCGATACACAAGTAGTGATCATACTTAGTGCAAAAGGAAGGCTTGCAAAAGATTGAGAAGCGAACAACCAAGAAACGAATAGTCTCATAAGCGAGCATTGAGCATAATTAACACCGAATAATGCACCACAAGTAGGATGTAATTTCATTGCATGACTATTGACTTTCGTTCTTGCATAGGGAATCACAAACCTCAGCACCAATATTCTTACTAAAGCATAATTACTCATCAACATAACTCACATATCACATCATCATATCTCAAAACTATTATAAGGAATCAAGTTTATTTTGTCCAATGATCTTCATGAAAGTTTTTATTATATCCTTCTTGGATATCTATCACTTTGGGACTAATTTTCATGTGCTGCTTTTGAAAAGCTCAAACAAATATAAGTGAAGACCATGAGCATATTTTTTCTTTCTCCCAAATTAATTTAAGTGAATCAAGAGAGAATTTCTTCAAAATTTTACTAAAGCACACCATGCTCAAAAAGATATAAGTAAAGCACTATAGCAATTCCATAGCTCATAAAAATTTAAGTGAAGCATTGAGAGCAATTATAACAAGTCATGGCATAATTTTGGCTCTCTCATATGGGTGTGTCCAGCAAGGGTTCATGACTTAGAACACAAAGAAAAACAAGCAAAGACTCAAATCATACAAGACGCGCCAAGCAAAACTCATAGTATGTGACGAATAAAAATATAGCTTCGAGTAAAATACCGATGGTCGTTAGAAGAAAGAGGGGATGCCACTCGGGGCATCCCCAAGCTTAGTTGCTTGCTTCTCTTTGGATAATAGCTTGGGATTCCATGGGAATACCCAAGCTTAGGATCTTTCTACTCCTTATTCCTTCATCCATCGTAACATCACCCAAAACATGAAAACTTCAATCACATAAAACTCAACAAAACCTTCGTGAGATCCATTAGTATAAGAAAGCAAATCACTACTAGTACTGTAGCAAACCAATTCATATTTTATTCTTGCATTATATCTACTGTATTCAAACTTTTCTATGGCAAAAACTCACTAAATAAAACCATAGAATCATCAAAACAGGCACACAACGCAAAGAAAACAGAATCTGTCAAAAACAGAACAGTCTGTAGAAATCTGGATATTTAGAATACTTCTGGAACTCCAAAATTTCTGAACTATTAGGAAGACCTGACAAATTTGTATATTAATCTTATGAAAAAAGAATCAGATCAAAAGCACGTTTCTGTGATTTATTAAAATTATTTCCGTGAGCACAAAATTTTCTGTTTTTCAGTAAGATCAAACAACTATCACCCAAGAAGATCCTAAAGGCATTACTTGGCACAAACACTAACTAAGACAAAAAAAAACGCAATCATAACAGTAGCATAATTATGCAAACACTCAAGAACAGAAAGCAAAAGGCAAAAATAAATTTTATTCGTTGGGTTGCCTCTCAACAAGCGCTATCGTTTTATGCCCCTAGCTAGACATAAGATTTCAATGATGCTCGCATAAAAGACAAGGATTGAAGCACAAAGAGAGCATCATGATACATGTGAAATACAAATTTAAGTCTAACATACTTCTTATGCATAGGAATTTTATAAGCAAACAAATTATCAGGACAAGAAACATCTAACATATGCAAAGAAGAGGAATAAAACATTAACGATCTCAATATAACGAGAGGTAATTTAGTAACATGAAAAATTCTACATCCATATTTTCCTCTCTCATAGTAATTACATGTAGGATCATAATAAATTTCAACAATATGACTATCACATAAAATATTCTCTTCATGATCCACATGCATGCCAAGTGACACTCTTCCAAAATAGTGGGATTATCATCAAATAAAGTCATGACCTCTCCAAGCCCACTTTTATCAAAAAAATTATAAGACTGAACACTCTCCAAATATGTGGGATTATTTTTACCTAGAGTTGAAACTCTTCCGAAACCACCTTCAATATTATTGCAAGCATTATTATCAATAACATAAATTTTCAATATCATAAGAAGAATCACCCCAATCATGATCATTGCAATAAGTAATGGACATAGGAAAATTAGCATCCCCAAGCTTGAGGTTTTGCGTATCACTAACACAATTGACATTAATAGAGTTTATACTAAAATCATTGCAATCATGCTTTATTCAAGGAGCTATCATGAATCACTTCATAAATTTCTTCATTCAACACTTCATCACAATTTTCAGATTCATAAATCTCAAGCAAAACTTCATAAAGATAATCTAGTGAATTCAATTCACTAATAATTGGTTCATCATAATTGGATCTTTTAAAAAGATTAGCAAGTGGATGAGGATCCATATCAATAGATTTTTAGCAAGCCAAGATGCAAGCAAATAGAAGGCACATGACAACACAAGCAAACAAAAGATCTGACGAGAAAAAGGCGAACGAAAAAAAGGACGAATAAAATGGCAAATCTTGTGAAGTGGGGGAGATGAAAATGAGAGGCAAATGGTAAACAATGTAAATTGCAACGAGATCAGATTTGTGATTAGGATCCTGGTAGATGTTGATGATGTCTCCCCGGCAACGGCGCCAGAAATTCCTTTTGATGTCTGCTAGACTACGTCGGTATTTCCCCAAAGAAGAAGGGATGATGCAGCATAGTAACGGTAGGTATTTCCCTAAGTGATGAGACCAAGGTTATCAAACCAGTAGGAAAACCAAGCAACACTACATAAACAACACCTACAGACAAATAACAAATACTCGCAACCCGACGTGTTAAAGGGGTTGTCAATCCCTTCTGGGTAACGGCGCCAGAAATTGGCACGAGGACAGGAGAAAGTTGTAATAATTGATAGGTCGAATGCCAAATAAAATAAAGTGCAGAAAGGTATTTTTGTATTTTTGGTTTAATAGATCTAAAAATAAAATAAAAGGAAAATAGATCACAAAGGCCAATAAAATAAAAAAGATACCCGGGGGCCGTAGATTTCACTAGTGGCTTCTCTCGAAAAAAATAGCAAATGGTGGGTAAACGAATTACTATTGGACAATTGATAAAACTTCAAATAATCATGATGATATTCAGGCAATGATCATTATATAGGCATCACGTCCAAGATTAGTAGACCGACTCCTGCCTGCATCTACTACTATTACTCCAAACATCGACCGCTCTCCAGCATGCATCTAGTGTATTAAGTTCATGGAGAAACGGAGTAATGCAATAAGAACGATGACATGATGTAGACAAGATCTATTTATGTAGAAATATACCCCATCTTGTTATCATTAATGGCAACGATACATACGTGTCAGTTCCCCTTCTGTCACTGGGATCAAGCACCGTAAGATCGAACCCATCACAAAGCACCTCTTCCCATTGCAAGATAAATAGATCAAGTTGGCCAAACAAAACCCAAATATCGGAGAATAAATACGAGGCTATAAGCAATCATGCATATAAGAGATCAAAGAAGACACAAATGACTTTCATGGATAAAAAAGATAGATCTGATCATAAACTCCAAGTTCGTCGGATCCCAACAAACACACCACAAAAAGAGATACATCATATGGATCTCCAAGAGACCATCGTATTGAGAATCAAAAGAGAGAGAGGAAGCCATCTAGCTACTAACTATGGACCCGTAGGTCTACAAAGAACTACTCACACATCATCGGAGAGGCGCCAATGGGCATGATAAACCCCTCTGTGATGGTGTATAAATTGGATCTGGTGGTTCTGGACCCTGCGGTGGCTGGAATTGATTTTCGTCGACTTCCCTAGGGTTTCTGGAATATTGGGGTATTTATAGAGCAAAGAGGAGGTTCAGGGGGCACCTGAGGTGGGCACAACCCACCTGGGCGCGCCTGGGCCCCCAGGCGTGCCCTGGTGGGTTGTGCTCCACTCGAAGCACCCCCCAGGTGCTTCTCCGGCCCACTGGATGTCTTTCGGTCCAAAAAAATCCACAAAAAGTTTCGCTATGTTTGGACTCCATTTGGTATTGATTTCCTCCCATAACAGCATGGAACAATCAAAAATTATACATACGTTGGAGACGTATCAACAGTCGAAGGTGACAGCGTACTTGGACCACCTGAGGGGACGGGACGCCCCAATCATGGGAAGGGCCACGTTCACCTCACGAGCAAACTGTTTGAAGATGCGATGAGAGGCGGGAGCCTGAGTGCCACCTAGGATGCAGGCAATGACATGAGGCTCTTGGAAGCCCCCAGCCCCATCATCTTGGTGGTGGTCGTCGTTCCTCCTTGGCGGCGGCGACAGTAGAGGGAGGCCAGCATTGCCCTGAGGATCGTCCTCACGAGGTTGGTCTCTCGAGGAGCCATCGCGAGGCTGGCCTTGCCAACGGTCCTCATGGGGATGATCATGCCAGTCCTGGCGAGGGTCGCGATTGTCCCAGCGGCCTCCACCATTGTCATAGCCACGGTGGTTGCGCTCGGGACGGCGGCCGAGGCATCCGTCGTGGATTGCCCTGAGATTCTGGCAGTCGTTGGTGTTGTGGTTGTGGACGTTGTGAAAGATGCAGAATGGGCGGTTACCCCTGGAGGATTCGGCGTGGTCGCAACCACACTTCATCTCAGGTTCAGCCGCGAGCACAGCAGGGCCCTTGCGCTTCACGTCCTTAGCCTTGGCCTTCTTGTCTCCAGGGTCGGCCTCTGAGAGCTCCAGGAGGGAGAAGCGACCTTCCTCTGCCCTCGCGCATCTGGCGGCCATGTTAAACATCTCCAGAGCCGAGCACAAGTCCTCGTGTATGGCGAGCTCCTCCTTCATCTTGACATCCCGGACGCCCTCAGAGAACGCCGAAATGATGGCTTCGTCTGACACCTTCGGGGTCTTGAGGCAAACGTTCGTGAAGCACTGTATGTACTTGTGTAAGTTTCTGAAAGCACAAGTACTCCTTGGGTGATTTTGGTAATTAATGTCAACATATCTCTTGTTGGACTAATACTTTTATCTAGTACATTTTAGACGAGTCCAACAGTGGAGTGGCATGGACAAGAGGATGTGGAACCCCTTCAAAATGCTAAGGACAAAGGATTGGCTCAAGCTCTAAAGCTCAAGACTCTACATTTTACTTTTAGTGATCCAAGATCACATTGAGTTCATAGGAAAAGCCAATACTATTAAAAGGTGATGAGGCGTTGCTTAATGGCTTGCTTGCTCAAAGTGCTTAGTGATATGCTCAAAAGCCCTCAACCACTTTCTCATATCCACATTCGTCCCAAACCAAAAGTCAAACACGGCCCCACCGATTTGATCTATCCGGCGCCACCAAGTTCATTTGACATAGCCACTACAAGAAATCCTAGTCACTTCGGTCTCACTGATAGGGATCTCGGTCTCCCCGAGATGGGATTGCAAACTCTCTGTTTCCCTTTGTAATTTTTCGGTCTCACCGAGATGAGCGAATCGGTCCCACCGAGTTTGCCTGACCAACTCTCTAGTTAGCTTATTACCAAATTCGGTCCCACCAAGTTTGTTAATCACTCTCACCGAGATTGTGTAATCGGTCTCAACAAGATTACGTTATTCCCTAACCCTAACGAAATCGGTCCCACTGAGTTGACATGTCAGTCCCGCCAAAATGCCTAATGGTCACATTATGAACTAAATCGGTCTGACCGAGTTTTCTGATTCGGTCCCACCGAGTTTGGTAAATTGTGTGTAACGGTTAGATTTTGTGTGGAGGCTATATATACCCCTCCACCCTTTCTTCATTCGTGAGGAAAGCCATTAGAACATGCCTACACTTCCAGCAATCATTTTCTGAGAGAGAACCACCTACTCATGTGTTGAGGCCAAGATATTCCAATCCTACCATATGAATCTTGATCTCTAGCCTTCCCCAAGTTGCTTTCCACTCAAATCATCTTTCCACCAAATCCAATTCTATGAGAGAGAGTTGAGTGTTGGGGAGACTATCATTTAAAGCACAAGAGCAAGGAGTTCATCATCAACACACCATCTATTACCTTTTGGAGAGTGGTGCTCCTAGATTGGTTAGGTGTCGCGTGGGAGCCTCCATCAAGATTGTGGAGTTGAACCAAGGAGTTTGTACGGGCAAGGAGATCGTCTACTTCATGAAGATCTACCCTAGTGAGGCAAGTCCTTCATGGGCGATGGCCATGGTGGGATAGACAAGGTTGCTTCTTCGTGGACCCTTCATGGGTGGATCCCTCCATGGACTCGCGCAACCGTTACCCTTCGCGGGTTGAAGTCTCCATCAACGTGGATGTACGATAGCACCACATATTGGAACCATGCCAAAAATCTCCGTGTCTCCAATTGCGTTTGCACACTCCAATCCCATCCCTTTACTTTCTTGCATGTTGCATGCTTTACTTTCCGCTGCTCATATACTCTTTGCATGCTTGCTTGATATGTATTGTGAATGTTTAAACTTGTGCTTAAACTCCACCTCAACTTGAAGAACTTAAAAATTGCTACTTTTCTTGGTTGAGAGTCTATTCACCCCCCCCCCTAGACACCTCTTCTTGATCCTTTCAATTGGTATCAGAGCTTTGGTTTAATCACCATTGGAGGAAGATGGATGACTCTATGTTGGGGATTCTTAGACATAGAGTGCCTATACTTGATGGAGAGTACTTTCATGAGTGGAAAAATGAGATGCTTGAGATTTTCAATGAATATCATTTGAGCAAGTACATTACCAACCCTTGTGCTCGCCTTGTTGATCCTTTGCATCCCACTCCCGATGAGGATCTTGAAATGATTCGCAATCTTAGAACTATCAATCTTATCATTAGAGGATTGCCTAGAAATTTGATTGGTCGCTTGCCTACTCTTGATTGTGCTTATACTATATGGAGATTTCTTGAGGAAAGATTTCCAAACTATTCCTTGCAAAATCTAGATGAAATTCTTCATAAGTCAATTGCCTTGAACAAAATGAGTACTAGTGATCCTAAGTTTGATGATTGTATGTTTGAGCTTCGTGACCATATGCGTGCCAAAGGAGATGTTGGAATCATTAGCAATATTATCTCCGAATCCATTAGATTTCATAAAGATGATTATTGTCATGATCATTTATCTAATGAATCACTCTCTCTAGGAATTGATCCATCACATGATGATGTTGAACATGGATGGTATGATGAGGATGATGATAGTGACTGTGATCTTGATGATGCAATGAGACACTTTGTTCTTATGGCTAATCTTCACGGCTACATGGCAGGAGGAAAGGAATGGGTCCTTGATAGTGGATGTACCGATCACATGACCGGAGATAAAGATATGTTTCATGAGCTTGCTGAAAACGACGGCCCTCGAAAGTATGTCACTTTTGGTGATAACTCAAAGGGTAAGGTGGTTGGCCTCGGTAAGGTGGCCATCTCACATGATAGCTCCATACAAAATGCCATGCTCGTTGAATCTCTTGGCTATAATTTACTTTCTGTATCTAGACTTGCTGATTTCGGCTTCAATGTCCTATTTACTAAAGTAGATTGCCAAGTGTTTCGAAGGGATAATCATAAAATGGTCTTTACCGGCATACGTAGAGGTGATCTATACATTGTTGACATCACTAAAAAGGCTCAACCTAGAACTTGCTTAATTGCTAAATCTTCTAAAGGCTAGTTGTGGCATAGAAGGTTAGGTCATGTGGGCATGCAAAACCTTGACAAGCTTATTAAAGGTGATCATATCCTTGGTGTTAAAGATGTCATATTTGATAAGGATAAACTTTGCAGCACTTGCCAAGCAGGAAAACAGGTTGGAGGAAGCCACCCCATGAAGAATATCATGACCACGAAAAGACTGCTCGAGCTACTTCATATGGACCTCTTTGGTCCCAATGCCTACAAAAGTCTCCGTGGAAACTCATTTGGTCTAGTCATAGTCGATGATTTTTCAAGATTTACGTGGGTGTTCTTTCATGATGATAAGTCACAGGTCCAAAAGATCTTCAAGAACTTTTCTAGGAAGGCCCAAAATCAATTTGAAGTGAAGATCAAGAAGGTTCGCAGCGACAACGGAACGGAGTTCAAGAATGCCAATGTGGACACCTTTGTCGACGAAGAAGGGATCTCACATGAGTTCTCAGCTACGTACACACCTCAACAAAATGGAGTTGTTGAGAGGAAGAACCGGACGCTCATCAAAATGGCGAGAACGATGCTTGATGAATACAAGACGCCAAAACACTTTTGGGCAGAAGCGGTTGAAACAGCTTGTCATGCAACAAATCTCTTGTATCTTCACAAGCTACTCGGCAAGACAGCATACGAGATCCTCATTGGTAACAAACCCCAAGTTGGATACTTTAGAGTATTTAGCTCAAGGTGCTACATTCTTGATAAGCATCACCGTTCTAAATTTGCTCCCAAATCTCATGAAGGTTTCCTACTTGGTTATGGCTCAAACTCTCACACTTACGGTGTCTACAACAATTTCACTCGAAAGGTTGAAGAGAAGGTAGATGTGAAGTTTTATGAATCTAACGACTCGCAAGTAGAGCAATTGCCAATTGATGTAGGAGACAAAGACCCTTCGGAAGCAATCCAAAACTAGTCTATTGGCAAGATCCGTCCAACGGAAGTGAAGGAGAGTACCTCGTCCGTCCAAGTGGAAGCTTCTACCTCACGACAAGGTGAACCAAGAGTTGATATGGAAGCATGCACAAGTGGGACACACCAAGATGAAGAAAACGAGGAAGTACACCAAGATGAACCTCATCAACCTCCTTCTCCACCACGACAAGAGAACGACAACGTCAACAATGAAGAAGGCCAAGAAGAAGAACAAGATGATGAAGAAGATGTTCCACCCTGACCAAAACAAAATCTCTCATGAGTTCGAGCAAGAGTCGCCAGAGACCATCCCGTCGAGCAAATCTACAATGATATCCAAACCGGGAAAATCACTCGCTCTAAAACTCGTTTGGCTAATTTTTGTGAACATTATTCATTCATCTCTAGCATTGAACCCATGAAGGTTGAAGAAGCATTGGAAGATCCGGATTGGATAAATGCCATGCATGAAAAGCTACACAACTTTGAGAGAAACCAAGTGTGGACATTGATCGAGAAGCCCGACAACAACCACAACATCATCGGTACCAAATGGGTGTTTCTGTAGCGACTCGAACTCAGATGGTCAAGTCTCTGTGCTCAGGTGTCATCCCTGGATCAGTAATGCTGACAGCACACAGTACTTCGAAGGATTTATAACAGAGTAGCAATCACACACTTATTACATCGATGTCCCAAAAGAGGACTTATTACAATAATCATGGCTTAAGGCCATCTAATAACGATAACAGCGGAAGACTTGGAAGATAAGTGAGTCCATCAACTCCAACGGCATCACTGAGTATAGAACCACGACCTAAAGGCACCTTACTCGTCGTCTGAAAAGTCTGCAATATGAAAGTTGCAGCCCAAAAACGGGTCAGCACATGGAATATGCTGGCAATGTAACACATAGAGAATAATGAATGATAAGCCTATTCTATATGCATATATGGCTGATGGAAAAGCTCTATGGTTACAGTTTTTGCATAAAGCCAATTTTTTCCTACTGCAAAGGAATAAATTTATTTAACTATCATGGTGGTTGTTAAACATTGAGAATGGTTGACAGCATCCTCAATCCCAATTAAAAATAATCATTAACAAACCCAACAATATTAAATTAGAGTAACATGTTGAGATTCACAGGATATTCAAGTACTAGATACTCAAGATGTCCATAACCGGGGACACGGCTAATCATGATTAGTTTGTACACTCTGCAGAGGTTTGCGCACTATTCCCCACAAGACTCAAACGCCTCCGTTTGGTTTCTCGCACTACGTGGTGTTTGAGAAACGGATGACCGAGACATAGTCTTTCAGAAGCGCTAGCACCTTACGATGGGTAGACCGGTACACCTACATCCCCTACATCTGCTAGTCTACCACTATAAGAGTTCGCACAACTTAGTCAACTATGCCAGAGCCCATAATGGCTTGTGGCTGCACACGGAAGTTACTAGCATGAATTATCTTATGATCCCTTTGAGCCTGGGTGGCGTTCCATAGGAAAATCACACGGTAACCCCGGGATTTCCAAAAAAACAGGCAATCACTGGATACCCCAGGTGCCTCAATCCACCCAGATGTGTATTTAAGTTGTCACCTTAGATAAACCATTAATTTAACAAACTCACATCTGTCATGGATATCACTCACCCAATCCACGTCTACTAGCATAGCATGGCATAATAAGCAAACGCAGAAGTAACTCCCAAAGGTTTCATAAGTAAAACAGGTAATAGGTACTACCTCATCTACTTCCCATCCCACAATTTAATTAGATCCTAATCATGCAATGTTTGAGGAGTGATCTAATGCATAAAAACTGGGTAGTAGAAAAGGGTATGATCAAGTGTTACTTGCCTTGCTGATGATCCGCGAAACCTAGAGATTTGAAGTAACAAGCGGCGCACTCCGGGTGATCTATCGCAGACAAACAACAAGCATACAATAAGTACTCATCTAATGCACAGGTAAATCTCGAATAAAAGATCTAACCAGAAAGTTCAACTTGGTTGCAAAAAGAATCAAATCAAATAAAGCAACGAAAGTCAAACGGTGAAAGAAAACAACTCGGTTCTAGCAAGTTGAAACTAAGTCAAATTTTACAGTAGCAAAACTTAGTTCAAGTTGATTAGTCGGAACGGCGGTTTCGAAGCGAAACTCCAGGCGCTTGAATCACCTGATTCCGATAAACGAGCGAGAAGATAAACTAGAAAGAAGATCAGATCCGAAATCGCGATCAGAAAATCGCAGAATAAATCCGACTAAAAAGAAAACAACGAACGGTTAAACGAACGGACGTTCATTAACCGGAAATAACCGGTGATCATGTTCGTTAAGATGAACGGTCCGGTGAACGCTCGCTAAACCACAAAACCAGAAATAAAAAACGATCTAGGGTTTCGGAAAAAAACCGAAACGACGAAAAAGAAAACCGGAACGGTTTTTATAAAAAAACCGAACCGAGGGAAGGGTGGCGCGGCGCGGCTACCTCGATGAGGCAGGGCTCCGGCGGGGCGGCGGCTAGGCGGTGGGGCGACGGCGATGCGGCGGCGGTGGCGGCAGGCGGCGGCGCTAGCGGCGGCGGCGCGAGCTGCGGGCGGCGGCGGCGGCTGCGGTGGCGCGCGGCTGCTGCGGCTGCTGCTTGAGGCGGCGGCTGCGGCTTGGGGAGGAGAGGGGGGGTGCTGGGGTATTTATAGGAGGGAGGGTGTTTCTTGGGGGAGGGGGCAAGCAAAGGCGGCGGCGGCGGCGCTGAGTCCGAGCCGGACTCGGCTGGCGGCAGCGGTGCTGCGCTCGCGGGCGCGCACGCGCGGGAGGGGCAGGGCGCTGGGCCGACTGGCTGGGCCCTTGGCCCAGTCGGGCGCTGCGTATTTTTTTTAAATAACGCGCGCAGAAAAACGAATAAAATAAAATCTAAACGAACTCCAAAAATTACAAAGTAAATTTTCCCCGACTCCTAAAAATGAGTCGAACAAAATGAACTTTTACTCGGGGCCTAAATGCAATTTTTGAAAACACGCATTTTTCCCTAAAGCAAATAAACTCCGAGAAAATCCGAAATTTGATTTATTTATTAAATCTTCATTTTTTTCCTAAATTTTGGGAAAGTCATATTATTCCCTCTCTTATTTGATATTGGAAAAATTATTTGAAGATGAAATAAATAAAATCAAATGATCCTCTTTTCATAATTCGAGAGAACTCAAATATGAAAAATTCGAAATCTCCAACTCTCTCCGAGGGTCCTTGAGTTGCGTGAAATTTCTAGGATCGACAAATGCAAGAAAATATGTAATGCATGATGATCTAATGTATAACATTCCAAATTGAAAATTTGGGATGTTACAAACCTACCCCCCTTAAGATGAATCTCGCCCTCGAGATTCGGGTTGGCTAGAAAATAGGTGAGGGTGATCCTTGAGCCAATCTTCTTCTCTCTCCCATTTGGCTTCATCCTCAGTGTGGTGGCTCCACTGAACCTTGCAAAACTTGATAACCTTGCTGCGAGTAACCCTGCTGGCATAATCGAGGATCTTGATTGGTTTCTCCTCATATGTAAAATCATCCTTCAACTGAATTGCTTCCAGTGGCACTGTATCTCTTAGCGGTACCTCCGCCATCTCGGCGTGACATTTCTTCAGCTGAGAAACATGGAATACGTCATGAACTCCTGACAGTCCCTCAGGTAATTCCAACTTATAAGCGACTTCCCCCATGCGTTGCAAGATCCTATACGGTCCAACGAAACGTGGTGCTAACTTTCCTTCAACTCCAAAACGCTTAACTCCTCGAAGTGGGGATACTCTAAGATAAACTCTGTCTCCAACTTCATATTCTACCTCCTTGCGTTTTGAATCCGCATAGCTTTTCTGTCTGGACTGGGCTACCTTGAGCCTATCGCGAATCAACTTAACTTTCTGTTTAGACTCCTTAATCAAATCTGGTCCAAACAATTGACGGTCTCCAACTTTGTCCCATGACAACGGTGTCCTGCACCTCCTTCCGTATAAAGCTTCGACGGGTGCCATCTTCAAGCTGGTTTGGTAACTATTGTTATAGGAAAACTCTGCATACGGCAAATTATCGTCCCAACTAGATCCATAATCTAGTGCACAAGCTCTTAGCATATCCTCCAAAACCTGATTGACTCTCTCAGTCTGTCCATCTGTCTGTGGGTGAAAAGCTGTACTGAATTCCAGCCTGGTTCCCAATGTTTCATGCAACTGATTCCAAAACTTTGAGGTAAATTGGGTTCCTCTATCTGATACGATACTCCTCGGAGCTCCGTGCAAACACACAATTCTGGTCATGTATATCTTTGCCAACTTAGCACTGCTATAGGTAGTCTTGACTGGAATGAAATGAGCTACCTTCGTCAAGTGGTCGACTATAACCCAAATCGAGTCATAACCTGAACGAGTCTTTGGCAAACCCGTGATGAAATCCATGCCTAGTTTATCCCACTTCCATTCGGGTATCGGCAATGGTTGCAACAATCCTGCTGGCTTCTGATGTTCTGCCTTCACTCTCTGACATACATCACAAACTGCTACATACTCTGCAATATCCTTCTTCATTCCGGTCCACCAGAACGTTTCCTTCAAATCTAAATACATCTTGGTATTACCTGGGTGAATCGAATAGGGTGGATCATGTGCCTCTTGCAGAATCAACTTCCTGATCTCTGGGTCATTTGGCACATAAACACGGTCCTCAAACCATAGGGTATCGTGCTCATCCTCATGAAATCCCTTTGCTTTTCCTTCGCTCATTTTCTTCTTTATATCCGCAATCTCTTTGTCATTCTTCTAAGCTTCTCTGATTTTATCCATCAAAGTAGATTGAATCTCCAATGCTGCTACATAGCCTCTCGGAACTATTTCCAAACATAGCTCACGAAGATCTTCTGCTAACTCCTTTGGTATTTCTCCGGTCAATAGCGTATTGACATGGCCCTTACGGCTCAATGCGTCAGCTACTACATTAGCCTTTCCGGGATGATAATGCAGTCTCATATCATAATTCTTGATGAGCTCCAACCATCTCCTTTGTCTAAGGTTTAACTCCTTCTGCGTGAAAATGTACTTCAAACTCTTGTGATCCGTGTACACCTCACAATGATTTCCAATGAGGAAATGTCTCCATGTCTTTAAGGCATGCACTACGGCTGCTAACTCCAAATCATGTGTGGCATAATTTAATTCGTGAGGTTTTAGTTGTCGCGAAGCATACGAAACAACTCTTCCTTCCTGCATAAGCACTGCTCCAAGTCCTCGACGTGAAGCGTCGCAATACACCTCATAATCCTTGGTCTGATCTGGCAAAATTAACACTGGTGAGGTAACCAATCTTTTCTTCAACTCCTGAAAACTTGCCTCACAATCCTCAGTCCATATGAACTTGGTATCCTTTTTCAGCAACTCCATCATAGGCTTTGCAATCTTTGAGAAATTCTCAATGAATCTCCGGTAGTATCCTGCGATTCCAAGAAAACTCCGGATCTCTCCAACTATCGTTGGTGCTTACCATTCGGTTACGGTCTCAGCCTTTTTAGGGTCAACTGCTATCCCTTCTCCGGATATAACATGTCCAAGAAATCCAACTTCCTTTAGCCAAAACTCACATTTGCTGAACTTGGCATATAACTGATGTTCCCTTAGTTTCTCCAAAACCAATCGCAAATGTTCCTTATGTTCCTCTTCATTCTTCGAGTAAACCAAAATATCGTCAATGAACACCACGACGAACTTATCCAAAAACTCCATAAACACTTTGTTCATCAGGTTCATGAAATAGGCAGGTGCGTTAGTCAGTCCAAATGACATAACGGTATACTCATACAGTCCATATCTTGTGGTGAATGTTGTCTTAGGTATGTCCTGCTCTCGAATCTTCAACTGATGGTACCCTGATCGCAAATCGATCTTGGAAAACACTTTAGCTCCTTGCAAACGATCAAACAGATCATTTATCATTGGTAGTTGGTACTTGTTCTTGATTGTTACTTCATTCAATCCACGATAATCAACAACCATCCTTAAGGATCCATCCTTCTTCTCCCCTAAAAGTATGGGTGATCCCCAAGGCGAAGAACTTGGGCGTATATAACCTTTATCCAATAGCTCCTTAATCTTCTTCTTGGTTTCTGCCAAATCCCGTGCGGGCATCCTGTATGGTCGCTTCGATATTGGGCCTGTACCTGGCAAAAGCTCAATCAAAAACTCAATGTCTCTATCCGGTGGCATTCCTGGCAATTCCTCAGGAAATACATCAGGGTAATCCTTCACCACTGGTACCTCTTCCTGCACAACTCCTGATAAGGAATTTACTTGATTCCTATTTGGTCCATGTCGTGATACATACTTGATCCTTCTTCCTTCTAGCGTCGTGAGCAAAATCGTCTTACTTGCGCAATCGATGTTTCCTCCATACATCGACAGCCAATCCATACCGAGAATCACATCCAATCCTTGGGATTCCAGAATGATCAAATCCGTCGGGAATACATGCCTTCCTATACTCAATGGCACTTGAAAACATCCTTGTCTGGCCATATACTCCGCTCCTGGTGAGCTTACTAGCATAGGGGTTTTAAGAATCTGAGTAGGCAGACTATACTTTTCTACAAATCCCCTTGATATATATGAATGCGATGCACTAGTATCGAAAAGAACAAGTGCAGTAAATGACTTAACCAAAAACTTACCGATTACTGCATCGGGCTGATCTTCAACCTCCTCCACATCAATGTGGTTCACCTGTCCCCTGTTGAAAGGGTTTGGCTTCTTTCCAGAGCTTCCATTTCCACCTTGGCCTTCGGGACAGTCATTTGCATAATGTCCGGTCTTGGAACACTTGTAACAGGTGACATGGCTCAGGTCTTTCTTGGCTGGGGTTGATGGGGTGGTCCGGTTCTGGCCGTTGCTTCCTCCATTCCCATTACCATTCTTGTGGCCATTATGGTTGTGCGAACTACCTCCTCCATGGGTATGCTGAAACTGAACTCCCTGTTTAGGGGTATAACGGGGCTTCTGCTGGGCTCCAGAGTTATACTTCCCCTGCCCGTACTTCCTCTTGCGATTCTCAATCTGCAGCTGCTTCCCTTCGATCATGATGGCGCGGTCTACCAACTCCTGGTAGTTATTGAAACTTGCTACCATCAACTGCATGCTTAACTCATCATTCAGTCCTTCCAGAAACTTCTCCTGCTTAGCTGCGTCTGTAGCAACGTCATCTGGGGCATAACGTGCTAACTTACTAAAATCATCCACATACTGGCCAACAGTTCTTCCTCCTTGGCGTAAGTTGCGAAACTCACGCTTCTTCATGGCCATAGCTCCTGCTGAAACATGGGCAGTGCAGAAAGCTTGCTGAAACTGATCCCATGTGACAGTGTCTACAGGGTAAGTGGCTATGAAATTCTCCCACCATGCTGTTGCGGGTCCGTCAAGCTGATGTGCAGCAAACTTCACTTTCTCACCATCTGTACATCCTGCAGTGGTCAACTCCCTTCCTATCTTGCGGAGCCAATCATCTGCTACAATCGGCTCGGTGCTACTGGAATACACCGGCGGATTCAGCCTAAGGAAACGAGTCAAGTGATCTGCAGGTGGTGGTGGTGGTGGGTTGTTGTTGTTGTTGCCTTGGTTCTGTACCAATGTTCGAATCAAAGTATTCTGCTGCAGAATCAAATGAGTGATCTCTGGCAGGAAAAAAACTCGGGGTCGCGTCTCGGAGGCATCTGAAGGGTTTAGAAAAGACGAGAAATTAAGAATAGAGTGACGTCTAAGGAGAAAACACTACCCAAATGCTCATGAGACAATGCACACAAAATCACTTCATTCAAAACAAAGGGCATACAACGGTCTAACTATCGCAAAACTGCTTGTACTATAATGTTTACATGGAGGAATACTACTATTATGTGGGGGGTCATCTATTAATTTGAACCGGTGGAAGACTCCATGATGTCTGCTCCAGCTTCGTCTTCAAAGTCGGGTTCACTTGGATCCGAATCGGTGTCGTCGATGATGATGTAGTTGCTCGGACAGTCGACGTACTTGACTTCATTCTTGAGCGCTAATTTCTTCTTGAGTTCTTCAATCTCATACTTAAGATTGCTATTATGCCTTACTACAGCTACGATCTCGTCCGTGTAGTCCTAGCGTGTAGTCTTCAACTCTCCTTCAAGTTCAATGATCCTTCCCTTCGCATTCTTCAACTCTATCATATCATTGCACATCTGGTTCTCCTGGCGTCAAATGTGTTGGTTTAGCTCTTGGATGAAAGCTACAATGGATCTATCCTTCTTGGTGCTGACTATCTCCCATTGTTCATCTCGGCGTCCACAAATCTGGTAGATAGTGTCCTTGAGGTCTTCTTGATAAACTTCTCCAATGCGTCCCATGGTGATATGAGCTGCCATGCTCTTTCCCAGGCTCCAGTTTGGTGCACTGAAAACACTATCTATGGGCTTGGTGATTGGGGCGAATGTCCTTCCCGGAACATGAGCTTGAATCTTCCAGCACTCCTCTTCAGGCAGAGTGGCGTTGAAAGTCCCGGTGAAGCTTGGTAGTCCAATGTTCAGGTACTTGGCGACTTCCTTCAAGTGGAATCCAAAAGGTGTGCCTTCATCTGGTTGAGCATACTTGATCTTTGCGTCCGTCATCCTAAAAGAGTAGAAAAGATGAGGAGTTAGAAAATGATAAGAGAATAGTGATCTATGGCTTTAACTTAGTGGTCGTGTCCTACAGTCAGCGTGTGCTCTGATACCATCTCTGTAGCGACCCGACCTCAGATGGTCAAGTCTCTGTGCTCAGGTGTCATCCCTGGATCAGTAATGCTAACAGCACACAGTACTTCGAAGGATTTATAACAGAGTAGCAATCACACACTTATTACATCGATGTCCCAAAAGAGGACTTATTACAGTAATCATGGCTTAAGGCCATCTAATAACGATAACAGCGGAAGACTTGGAAGATAAGTGAGTCCATCAACTCCAATGGCATCACTGAGTATAGAACCACGACCTAAAGGCACCTTACTCGTCGTCTGAAAAGTCTGCAACATGAAAGTTGCAGCCCGAAAACGGGTCAGCACATGGAATATGCTGGCAATGTAACACATAGAGAATAATGAATGATAAGCCTATTCTATATGCATATATGGCTGGTGGAAAAGCTCTATGGTTACAGTTTTTGCATAAAGCCAATTTTTTCCTACTGCAAAGGAATAAATTTATTTAACTATCATGGTGGTTCTTAAACATTGAGAATGGTTGACAGCATCCTCAATCCCAATTAAAAATAATCATTAACAAACCCAACAATATTAAATTAGAGTAACATGTTGAGATTCACAGGATATTCAAGTACTAGATACTCAAGATGTCCATAACCGGGGACATGGCTAATCATGATTAGTTTGTACACTCTGCAGAGGTTTGCGCACTTTTCCCCACAAGACTAGATCGCCTCCATTTGGTTTCTCGCACTACATGGTGTTTGAGAAACGGATGACCGAGACATAGTCTTTCAGAAGCGCTAGCACCTTACGATGGGTAGACCGGTACACCTACATCCCCTACATCTGCTAGTCTACCACTATAAGAGTTCGCACGACTTAGTCAACTATGCCAGAGCCCATAATGGCTTGTGGCTGCACAGGGAAGTTACTAGCATGAATTATCTTATGATCCCTTTGAGCCTGGGTGGCGGTCCATAGGAAAATCACACGGTAACCCCGGGATTTCCAAAAAAACAGGCAATCACTGGATACCCCAGGTGCCTCAATCCATCCAGATGTGTATTTAAGTTGCCACCTTAGATAAACCATTAATTTAACAAACTCACATCTGTCATGGATATCACTCACCCAATCCACGTCTACTAGCATAGCATGGCATAATAAGCAAACGCAGAAGTAACTCCCAAAGGTTTCATAAGTAAAACAGGTAATAGGTACTACCTCATCTACTTCCCATCCCACAATTTAATTAGATCCTAATCATGCAATGTTTGAGGAGTGATCTAATGCATAAAAACTGGGTAGTAGAAAAGGGTATGATCAAGTGTTACTTGCCTTGCTGATGATCCGCGAAACCTAGAGATTCGAAGTAACAAGCGGCGCACTCCGGGTGATCTATCGCAGACAAACAACAAGCATACAATAAGTACTCATCTAATGCACAGGTAAATCTCGAATAAAAGATCTAACCAGAAAGTTCAACTTGGTTGCAAAAAGAATCAAATCAAATAAAGCAACGAAAGTCAAACGGTGAAAGAAAATAACTCGGTTCTAGCAAGTTGAAACTAAGTCAAATTTTACAGTAGCAAAACTTAGTTCAAGTTGATTAGTCGGAACGGCGGATTCGAAACGAAACTCCAGGCGCTTGAATCACCTGATTCCGATAAACGAGCGAGAAGATAAACTAAAAAGAAGATCGGATCCGAAATCGCGATCAGAAAATCGCGGAATAAATCCGACTAAAAAGAAAACAACGAACGATTAAACGAACGGACATTCGTTAACCGGGATAACTGGTGATCATGTTCGTTAAGACGAACGGTCCGGCGAACGCTCGCTAAACCACAAAACCGGAAATAAAAACCGATCTAGGGTTTCGGAAAAAAAACGAAACGACGAAAAAGAAAACTGGAACGGTTTTTATAAAAAAACCGAACCGAGGGGAGGGTGGCGCTGCGCGGCTACCTCAACGAGGCGGGGCTCTGGCGGGGCGGCGGCTAGGCGGCAGGGCGACGGCGATGCGGCGGCGGCGGCGGCAGGCGGCGGCGCTAGCGGCGGCAGCGCGAGCTGCGGGCGGCAGCTGCGGTGGCGCGGGGCTGCTGCTGCTGCTGCTTGAGGCGGCAGCTGCGGCTTGGGGAGGAGAGGGGGGTGCTGGGGTATTTATAGGAGGGGGGTGTTACTTGGGGGAGGGGGCAAGCAAAGGCGGTGGCGGCGGCGCTGAGTCCGAGCCGGACTCGGCTGGCGGCGGCGGTGCTGCGCGCGCGGGCGCGCACGCGCGGGAGGGGCGGGGCGCTGGGCCGGCTGGCTGGGCCCTTGGCCCAGTCGGGCGCTGCGTATTTTTTTTAAATGACGCGCGCAGAAAAACGAATAAAATAAAATCTAAACGAACTCCAAAAATTACAAAGTAAATTTTCCCCGACTCCTAAAAATGAGTCGAACAAAATGTACTTTTACTCGGGGCCTAAATGCAATTTTTGAAAACAGCATTTTTCCCTAAAGCAAATAAACTCTGAGAAATCCGAAATTTGATTTATTTATTAAATCTTCATTTTTTCCTAAATTTTGGGAAAGTCATATTATTCCCTCTCTTATTTGATATTGGAAAAATTATTTGAAGATGAAATGAATAAAATCAAATGGTCCTCTTTTCATAATTCGAGAGAACTCAAATATGAAAATTTCGAAATCTCCGACTCTCTCCGAGGGTCCTTGAGTTGCGTGAAATTTCTAGGATCGACAAATGCAAGAAAATATGTAATGCATGATGATCTAATGTATAACATTCCAAATTGAAAATTTGGGATGTTACAGTTTCGCAACAAGCAAGATGTAGATGGACAAGTAGTTCACAACAAAGCACGTC
Organism: Triticum timopheevii; assembly: GCA_963921465.1. NCBI lineage: Eukaryota > Viridiplantae > Streptophyta > Magnoliopsida > Poales > Poaceae > Triticum > Triticum timopheevii. The sequence continues at coordinate 470,967,942 of OY997264.1, read as the reverse complement.
TCGTCACCCAAGGCTACACTCAAGTCGAAGGTATGGACTATGGTGAGACATATGCCCCCGTTGCAAGACTTGAGTCCATTCGCATATTACTTTCCTATGCTAATCACCATGATATCACCTTGTACCAAATGGACATTAAAAGTGCGTTTCTAAATGGTGAAATTGAGGAGGAAGTTTATGTTAAACAACCTCCCGGCTTTGTTAATCCTAAGAAACCCAATCATGTTTACAAACTTCACAAAGCTCTTAATGGTCTCAAACAAGCTCCTAGAGCATGGTATAAACGCTTGACCAAGTTCCTCATTGAAAAAGTCTTTGAGATTGGAAAAATTGATTCTACTCTCTTCACTAAAAGGGTTAATGGAGAAATATTTGTGTGCCAAATTTATGTTGATGATATTATATTTGGTTCAACTAACCCTCATTTTAGTGAGAAGTTTGGAAAGCTAATGTCGGAGAAATTTGAGATGTCCATGATGAGTGAACTCCAATTCTTTCTTGGTTTGCAAATCAAGCAAACTAAGGAAGGTACCTTTGTCTCTCAAACAAAGTACACCATGGACTTATTCAAGAAGTTCAATATGCAAGAATGCAAAGGTATGAATACACCCATGCCTACTAGTGGACATCTTGACTTGACTAAAGATGGTGAACCCGTTGATCAAAAGGTTTACCGCTCTATGATTGGTTCATTATTATATCTATGTGCCTCATATGCCGATATTATGCTAAGTGTGTGCATGTGCGCATGATATCAAGCGGCCCCTAAGGAATGTCATCTTAAGGCTGTGAAAATGATAGTGAGATACTTAATACATACACCAAATTTTGGCATTTGGTATCCAAAGATGTCTTCTTTTGATCTTGTTGGTTACTCCAATTCGGACTATGCCGGAGACAAGGTCGATAGAAAGTCCACTTCGGGTACTTGTCAATTTCTTTGGAGATCTCTTGTGTCTTGGTCCTCCAAGAAAAAAAAATCGATATCCTTATCCACCGCCGAAGCGGAATACATTGCTGGCGGTTCATGTTGTGCTCAATTACTTTGGATGACCCAAACTCTTAAAGATTATGGGATATATGTGAAACATGTTCCATTGCTTTGTGACAATGAAAGTGCTATTAATATTGCTCACAATCCCGTGCAACATTCTCGAACTAAGCATATTGAGGTTCATCATCATTTCATTCGAGATCATGTTGCTAAAGGAGACATTGACCTTAAGCATGTTCGTACCGATAAGCAATTGGCGGATATATTCACCAAACCGCTTGATGAGAAAGTATTTTGCCAGTTGAGAGGTGAACTGAACATCATTGATGCTTCAAACTTGGAGTAGGAACTCCATTTGGATACATGCAAGGCATGAGCCTATGACTAATCCTTGATATTTCTCTTATGATGAAAATAATATGTCTTGGATATATTTGCACCCTTGGATGTTATCTAACCCTTGTAGGTACTTCGATGAATCTAAATCTATGAGATTGCTACTCACTTACATCTTGAGCAATCTCTACATCACCAAGTGTCTACAATACGGTGGTTGAAGACAAGGAAGCATGAAACCCTTCAAACATATCCTTTGATAATATATATATATATATATATATATATATATATATATATATATATATAAAATTTTCATGATTGTCATTTTGGATACACAAGTTCTATTCCTTGCAAGACTAACCCATGTAGGTAGATGAAATCCAATTAAAAGTGGTGCTCCCAATGAACTACATCAACCTTGAGCATCCCACACAAGTTCAACTACATGATCGAGATCAACACCACCACCCAAGGTATGTTATTCCATTTTAGAGAAGCTTCACCCCAAGTCATGGGTCAAAGCAGCTCAACAAGATGTGAATACATCAAAATGCTTAAACAAAAAATGGCAACCCCATTTTGGGCTTAAACGATGAGTATGACCTATGATCAAGTGTCTTCACTTGACTCCTAAGTCAATATACTCTAACATAGGTGACTTTGTCGCTGACCAATTCTAGATGAAGTTCTCTAGTGTTCTCCTTGTTCTTGCATTTGTCTCTTGCATATTTGTTTCCTTTTTTCAAAAAAAACATCATCTAGATTTCTTTCTTTTTAATTTTTGTTTTGCATTCCCTGCATCCAATTCATTGCAAATCCTTTAGTTAATTCTCTGCAGATCCTTGTGAGATCTTATTTGCTTAGTGAGCTGAGGTGACAAGTGCTTTTTCTCTATAATGAACTCGGACACACCGGGTTTGTCTCTTTCGGTCAGACCGAATCACCTTGGTGCCACCGAAGACAACAACTCGGTGTTACCGATTTAAAATGCTAAGGAGACACTTTGCCATTTGCATCCTGCACATTTTGTTCCAGCTCCACTTGATGATTCTTATCCTCTACCAGCACCTTATTTTTCCCTGCTACTTTGCTATGTGACTCAAGGACCAAACCTATTTTGACTCACACTCCAGAAGATCCCTTCTTGGAAATTGATGTCAAAGGGGGAGAGAGAGCTCACATCAAAGCTTAATCATATCAAAAAGGGGAAAGAGAGATAAACAATCACATCATAGAGAGACCCCAGATGCTTGGTATTCAAAGGAGAGAAGTCACATGTCTTTAGAGGGGAAAGACATGTTCATGTTGTTTGTGTGTTTGCTTTGCTCTAATTTTCTATTCCTTATCTTCTCCCAGTGTCCCATATAATATTCAGGGGGAGCAAGACATCTAAGGGAAGGAAATCTTTGAATTCATTGCATATCTTTACCTTTGGGGACATGTCTACACTCAAATAGAGTACCTAGTACTCACTCTCTACATGTCATCCCAATCTTGGTACTCTGGTGGTTTGCTGCTCTTGCTCTGTTTAGTAGATGTTTATGTGTTGTCTAACCTTGTTTACTCAGGTTCATCTCTTCCAAAGCTAGCTCAAGACCACAAGGTAAGTATATGCATCACACTCATGTGCATGAGGATCTCTTGCTGATGTACATATTGTTTGCAAGAAGGACTCACGAGCATGAAGGTACATTTCCTATATTCACACCATTTGCTCTGATGCATATAGCCAAGATACATGTAAGTCATTGCTTGCTCTATCATGATTATGCACTCACATGCTCTTATGTTCCATATTTACATGATTGCATACATGTAGGGGGAGCTTATGCATGTTACATGTCCTTCCAAAGCTTTACCTGCCTATCTATATCTTTATCTAAAGCTTTGATGTATGTTGTCATCAATTACCAAAAAGGGGGAGATTGAAAGCACAAGTCCTCCCTGGGTGATTTTGGTAATTAATGTCAACATATCTCTTGTTGGACTAATAATTTTATCTATTACATTTCAGATAAATCCAACGGTGGAGTGGCATGGACAAGAGGATGTGGAACAACTTCAAAATGCTAAGGACAAAGGATTGGCTCAAGCTCTAAAGCTGAAGACTCTACATTTTACTTTTAGTGATCCAAGATCATATTGAGCCCATAGCAAAAGCCAATACAATTAAAAGGGGACGAGGTATTGCTTAATGGCTTGCTTGCTCAAAGTGCTTGGTGATATGCTCCAAAGCCCTCAACCACTTTCGCATATCCACATACGTCCCAAACCAAAAGTCAAACTCGGCGCCACCGATTTGATCTATCCGGCGCCACCGATTTCATTTGACATAGCCACTGCCAGAAACCCTAGCCACTTCAGTCTCACCGATAGGGATCTCGGTCTTACCGAGATGGGATTGCAAACTCTCTGTTTCCCGTCGTAACGTTTCAATCTCACCGAGATGAGCGAATCGATCCCATCGAGTTTGCCTGACCAACTCTCTAGTTAGCTTATTACCAAATTCGGTCTGACCGAGTTTGTGTAATCGGTCTCACCGAGATTATGTTATACCCTAACCCTAACGAAATCGGTCCCACCGAATTGACATGTCAGTCCCACCGAAATGCCTAACGGTCACATTATGAACTAAATCGGTCTGACCGAGTTTTCTGATTCGATCCCACCGAGTTTGTAAATTGTGTGTAATGGTTAGATTTTGTGTGGAGGCTATATATACCCCTCCACCCTTTCTTCATTCATGAAGAAAGCCATCAGAACATGACTACACTTTCAGCATTCATTTTCTGAGAGAGAACCACCTACTCATGTGTTGAGGCCATGATATTCCAATCCTACCATATGAATCTTGATCTGTAGCCTTCCCCAAGTTTCTTTCCACTCAAATCATCTTTCCACAAAATCCAATCCTATGAGATATAGTTGAGTGTTGGGGAGACTATCATTTGAAGAACAAGAGCAAGGAGTTCATCATCAACACACCATCTATTACCTTTTGGAGAGTGGTGTCTCCTAGATTGGTTAGGTGTCACTTGGGTGCCTCTGTCAAGATTGTGGAGTTGAACCAAGGAGTTTGTACGGGCAAGGAGATCACCTACTTCGTGAAGATCTACCATAGTGAGGCAAGTCCTTCGTGGGCGATGGCCATGGTGGGATAGACATGGTTGCTTCTTCATGGACCCTTCATGGGTGGAGCCCTCCGTGGACTCGCACAACCGTTACCCTTTGTGGGTTGAAGTCCCCATCAACGTGGATGTACGATAACACCACCTATCGGAACCACGCCAAAAATCTCTGTGTCTCCAATTGCATTTGCACACTCCAATCCCATCCCTTTACTTTCTTGCAAGTTGCATGCTTTACTTTCTGCTGCTCATATACTCTTTGCATGCTTGCTTGATATGTATTGTGAATGTTTAAACTTGTGCTTAAACTCCACCTCTACTTGAAGAACTTAAAAATTGCTACTTTTCTTGGCTGAGAGTCTATTCACCCTCCCCCCTCTAGACACCTCTTCTTGATCCTTTCAGTTTCTCCTGGTTGTTGCTTGATGCGCCGCAGGTCGCCTACAGCAGGGGCGCGGTCACGAGTGCCTTGAAAGTTGGCGACAAAGCATTCGCGCAGCTCGTCCCAGGAGGAGATCGACCCCACCAGGAGGTTCAGGAGCCAAGAACGTGCGCCATCCTTGAGGGCCATGGGGAACCAGTTTGCCATGACTTTGTCGTTGCCATTCGCCGTCTCGATACTCAGCTCGTTGAGCTGGAGGAACTCAGCGGGGTCAGGAGTACTGTCGTAGCGTAGAGGAAAATCCGTCTTGAACTTGCCGGGCCAGACGATGCGGTGCAGCTCTGGGGTGAATGCATGACAACATGTCGCACTCACAGGAGCCAGACGCAAAGGTGAGGCTGATCTTGACGCTCGTGTGCCGCCGCCTCTGGCGACACACGGTCTTGACGTGGCGGTGCTAGAAGCGCGCACGCTTCCCCTTGGGGCCCCTGCACCACCTGGTAGCTTTCTTCATCGCGCGTCGGCGCCCTACACGGCAGGTCGCACTGAGGTGCCTCGCGCCTAGGCTCGGGGTCGACATCGTGCAGCGTAGGAGGAGGAGGCGTTCCATGGGCCATGTTGCTCACCAGGAAGGACGAGGCAAACGGGATGGCGCAGGGGCCTCTCTAGCGGTGTTGACGAGCTCGGTGATGCAGGAGAGCCAGTCGTCGTAGAGGTCATTGGCCGGATAGTAGCGCAGAAGCTCGCGTGCCATGAGCAGCGCAGCCAGCACGTTCGCCGGCCCGTGACGAGCGTGAGAGTACAACGCCGTCACCGGAGTGGGAGACGGGGTTGCAATGTGGCTGTCGCGCTGCACGGGCGGTGGCAATGACGAGTCCTGCTATTCACGGGCAGCAGGGTCGGTGGCGGCGTTGGCCACCGGGGAGGCAGAGCGGCGAGGTGTGCCGTTACCCACGGGTGTCGTCTAAGCGACACAAGCGGCGCTGTGCTCGGCACGGACACGGCGAGCGTCGGCCATGGGAACAATGGAATGGCGGCACAGCGAACGGTGGAAGAGAGGCTTCGACACGCCTCTACCTGGCTTGCCAAATGTCGGATTCGGGGCTCCGCAGACCCAAAAAAGGTTTAAACTCTGGGGCATGCGCGAAGGACTCAACCTCTCCAGCCAACCAGCTCGTCACCCCCACAGCCTAACTCGATGAACAAGGGAGAAGATGGACACGACAGTTTACCCAGGTTCGGGCCACCTTGCGGTGTAAGACCCTACTCCTGCTTTGTGGTGGATTTGCCTCACGAGGGGCTGAGGATGAACTAATACAGAGGAAGAACAACCTCGCGAAGTCTGCTCTGGTGAGGTGTGAGTCGATGTGGTTCGGATCTCTCTCTTGGTGGTGGCTAGCCTATATTTATAGTGGCCTCGGTCCTCTTCCCCCCAAAACGTAGGCAGGAAGGGATCCCACAGTGGCCAATTTGAAAGGGGACAAGTAGTACATCTTATCCTGACGAAAGGTGGTCTTCGTCTGCAAAGCTTCTGGTCGTGATGCTGCGGTGGTCTCGGTGATGACATCTGTCCTGCCTTCCTGGTGATCTTGGTCTTGTTGCACGGGAACAGAAACCTTTGCCTGATTCCTCGAGACCCCGCGCCTGTGCTTGCCACCTTAGCACCAAAGAGGAAAATGGCTCCTCTGCGCCCGCTGGCGCCCGCCTAGCCTTGGTCATTGAAAGTGCTAGTATCGACTAGAGGGGGGGTGAATAGGCGATTTTTAAGAAAGTCTTCAATACTTGGAAGTTTCGAAGACAAACAATAGGAATGACCTAGTTAATATGCAGCGGAAGATAAACTACCATAAGCAAGCCATAGTCAAGTATGCAATGATGTGAGAGTACAAGACTAATAGCAGCTAAGTAGTAAGGATCAGGATGGAAGATAGTATGAGGCCAATCAACAGTAGTAGTCAAGCAATGAAGTCAAACAAGTACGACAGATAGACAGTGACTTCACGAAGACAAACTTAAGTAAAGGAAGGGATAAGATAGAACCAGTCACTTGTTGAAGACACAGGAATTGTTGGACCAGTTCCAGTTGTTGTGACAACTATACGTCTGGTTAGGGAGGCTGAGATTCAACTCAGAAGACCGCATCTTCACCTTATTCCCCTTGAGCTAAGGACACCTAGTCCTCGCCCAATCACTCTGGTAAGTCTTCAAGGTAGACTTCCAAAACTTCACAGACTTCGTTCACCGGCAATCCACAATGACTCTTGGATGCTCAGAATGCGACGCCTAACCGGCTGGAGGATACACAGTCCTCAAGTGTAATAAGTCTTCAGGTCACACAGACAGAAAGACTTCAGTGATGCCTAACACACTTTGGCTCTGGGTGTTTGGGCTTGGTCCTCGCAAGGATTTCTCTCTCTCAAAGGCTTCGAGGTGGGTTGCTCTCAAAACGACAAAAGCCGTAGAATTACTCTGAGCAGCCACCAATTTATGGTGTAGGGGGTGGGATATTTATAGCCACTGGGCAACCTGACTTGATATGTCCGAAATGACCCTCGGTCACTAAGGAACTGACACGTGTTCCAACGGTCAGATTTCAAACACACACGGCAACTTTACTTGGGCTACAAGCAAAGCTGACTCATCCAGCTCTGGATAAGATTTGCTCACATTGTCTTCGCTCGAAGACATAGGATTTGGGTTGTGCATCACTTCAGTCACTCTGACTTAGTTCACTTGGACCCCACTTAACAGTATGGTGGTTCCTATGACTCAACAAAGAAGAAAAGGAAACAGCAAAACAACACAGTCTTCGCGCTCCATAGTCTTCACTCAATGTCTTCTCGTGTCATAGTCTTCAATATGAATATCTTCACATTACCACCATTGTCTTCAGTGTCTTCATACATTTTTAGGGGTCATCTCCGGTAGATAAACGAATCAATAAGGGACACTACCTGCGTTATCCTGCAATTCTCACAAACGCATTAGTCCCTCAACCAACTTTGTCATCAATACTCCAAAACCAACTAGGGGTGGCACTAGATGCACTTACAATCTCCCCCTTTTTGGTGATTGATGACAAACTGGTTGAAGTTTTCAATGGGGATAAAGTATGTGAAATTGTAAAGGATAGGGTATTGTCTTCATAAGTAGCAAGGGCTCCCCCTGAAGATGTGCATATAAGTAATTTGCTTTTGGAATGCAAATGCACATGGCAGGTTGTACCTGTGGAGATCCACTTCAACTTATGAAGATAATTCATCATGCATGAAATGATATAGCAAAATGTATGACATGCATAATGAAAAATGGACGTCTGCATAATGATCTAAGTGCGGAAGTTATCATCGCACAAGCGGAGTAAAGCAAATAAATAGCAGACGACCATCAAGTTTAAGTGTTACAACTCAAAGAACCAAATGTTTCAAAAACGAGAGTTGTAAGCATGAGGCAAAATATAAAGCAACCGCCCATATGAAACCTCTTGAAGACTATCAACTCATACGCTTCTCCCCCTTTTGTCAGTAATGACCAAAAAGGTTTGAAGAGATAGAACATCTACTCGTTCTCATGAGTAGGTGAATCAGTAGGGTTGTCGTTGTTGTTTGGCTGTGCAGACGTACTTGGTGCAGTGTCGATGCGTGTAGTAGTAGGAGGCGGTGAAGTAGCATCATCTTCATCATCGATCACTCTTGCATTCACAGTTGCCGCGGAGGAAGAATAGTCAGAGTCTTCAAGTGATGGAGTTCGACGTAGGACAGCAGTCCGTGGAGGAGTGGAGTCAAACTTGAATCTTTCAGTGAAGCCATCGTCTTGAAGATCTGCCTCAGCACTAAGCAGGGTCAAACTCTTCCATGATCGCCCGCAAGTTTCGTGATCAACAAATGCATTCTTGGTGGCAAGATTTCGAATGCGATCTACATCCACCAAGAGACTTTGCATCTGACGCTTGAGCCAGAAATGATGCTTATCCTATTTCTGATGCAGAGCCACAAGAAGTTCTCGGTCATTGAGGACCCGAGAGCGCTTCTTAGGCCTTTGTGCAATGGTGCTTTCAGTGGCTTTAGTAGGTGCACGATGAGGCAGACGAGTATTTCCATCCATTGGGTAGATACTTGTTACTGCTTGAGTGCCTTCCATGGACTGAGTGAAGCTTTGGTAATCAGCATTTTCAAGAAAAAGAGGCTCCTTGGCAGGCTCAGGGTATATGGCTTCAACTGACATATCAACCTCTGGTAGAAAGATCAGATGATTGCGAGCAGAGGGCTGATAGTTGACAGAAGAGTGTCGCTTGATGAGGCGCATGACCCATGGAGCATAAAACTTCAGACCAAAAAGGTTAGATCCAGAAGCAGCAAGTTGCCTGATGAAGAATTCTTGAGAGTTGAAGCTGATGCCATTGAGGATATAGAAGACCAATATCTTCATGTCTCCTTCAAGTTTAGCAGCTGATGAGTGTCCTTTGATAGGCCATAGAGTCCGCCTGATGATGTGATATATGGTGCACGGCAGATACTCAAGGTCATCAACAAAGAACTCTGTTGGATATTCAGTGTTAGATGGCAAAGGCTTCATCATGCTCAACATCTGGCTCATATTGGGTTCAGGCTTGTGGAAGATGCTCTCCTGTGCATTGCGGTGTAGTTGGCAGTCAGGTTCATAGAGATCTCCGGGAGTGGATAGGCCTGTAAGCTCAATGATGTCAAGAGCTTTGGCTTCATGATGAACATTTCCAGTCATCCACTCGAGAACCCATGTCTTGATGTCTCTGTTGTAGCCGCGAATGTGGAGGGTGGCATAGAATTGAAGCAAAAGTTCTTCATTCCAGTGTTGTTTGTCAGTTACGAAGCTGAGCAGACCGGCATCACGAAAACAAACAAGTGCTTCTTCTAAGCACGGCAGTCCAGCAATGGCTTCAGTGTCGAGGCGCATATGAGGGAAAATGCGCCCTTGATCATACAGAACACAGGATTAATAGCTTCGCTGCTGATGACTCCAGAAATGATCTGATGATATTCTTGGCCTTGTGTAGGGGTTCTTTGAGATGTCAAAGAATGTGTTGTGGCTTTTGAAGCCATTTGCATTGAAGGACCCGACAGATGTGGCAGTACCTGGAAACCTTGGCAGTCTTGGCTTTGGCTTCTGGACCTGAGGCCTATGCTCAATGTGATAGTCAAACTGAGGACCAGAGACATTAGGCGAAGGGACCAGAACGGGCCATCTTACTGTGATTAGCTCGCCATGGTTGTATGCTTGCTCAATTGTATAGGTCCTTGGTGGCGGAACAGGAGCAGTGGCAGCAGCTGAGACTTCAGGCTGCACAACAGGTGCTTCGGGAGCAGTTGCCGCATTGGTTTCAGGCACACTAGTTGGTTCAAGCTCCACATTAGCTTCAGCCATGATTACATCATTGGCTTCACTTGCGTTGGTAGTGGCAGCTTCAGGATTTTCAACCTCCACTTGATGAGCTGGAGGGTCGGGCACTGGCACGTTCACATCAGGAACAGCTTCTTCAATAGCTGGGGGAGTAGGGACACGTACGTCTTCTTGTCTTTCATCAGCTGATGCAGCTGGATTGTCTTCAGCAGCTTGGGCTTCAGACACGGAGACATTCTCAGTTGGAGTGGCTTCAGGAAACACTTGACGTGCAACAGGTTGAGGATGCACTTCTCCTTCTGGAACGCTCGGAAGAGGGACTTGAGGCCTTGGTCCTTTGCGAAGCCATTGTAGGACAGGCGACGCCTTGGGAGATGGAGTAGGCAGGTCCTCTTCCTCTTCAACTTGCACAGATGGTGTGGCTTGTTGTTGTTGTTGGGGAGTACTGGGGGAGTCTTGTTGTTGCCGGCGATCAGCCCATGATGCATCCTGAGCAATTGGCGTCATAGGACGACCAATGCTGATGATTTCGCTGTTCGTGAGAACAGGCGATGATACGAACTTCATCATCTTCTACATTGTCATGGTGACCAATGTCTTCAGCAGTGATGGGATCAACTGTTGGAATTTCTTCAGCTTCAGGAGCCTCTGTGGAAGCAGGCTCATGAACAGTCATACGTAGTTCTTGGGTTGCAGATGTAGGAAGAACCACTAAGATGGGTTCAACCACAAGGGGCTCTGTGGGAGCAGCCCGACTTTTCTTGGTCTTGCGCTTCTTCTTGGAGGGAGCGGCATCAGAGGATTCAATATTCTTTCTCTTTCTGGCTTCAGCCTCGGCAGCCCTCGTCTTTTTCTGTTCAGAAGCGGTAGTCGTGACCTTTGGCGTCGAGCCAGTCAAGCTGCTTGGGAAGATAATGCGAGGTGCTTCTTGACTAGAAGGCGCAGGTTGGGCAGTAGAGAGCTTCTTCTTCTTCTTTGCAGCCATCCTGGGGTCAATGCCAGGACGGCCAAGAGACTTGCGCTTCTCAGCCTCATTCTAGGCAAGCACACACTTGTCAGCCAAACTCTTCATACGCTCGCGAGAGCCTTGAGCTTCTTGGCGCTTCTTGAGAAAGGCTTCTTTGAGCTCATGCAGCATGACCTTGAAGTTTTTGACATCTTGCACACTGAGCTTCGCCACATGCTTCTTGAACTGAGCCTTCTCATAATCAATTTTGTTCTTCAGCTCAACGATGCGATGAGCAAGAGCTAGCTCGGAAGCAATGGCGCCATTAAAGGAGACGCTAAGGCCAATGGGAAGCTGCAGATCGTCAAAGCTGAGGTTTGGTGTATCAAACCACTCATCAATGAAGTTATGGATGATTGCCACATCGAAGAGAGGCAGGTTGTTGAAGATCTCTGCTTCTTCCTTGCTTTTGATCAATTTCTCAAGGGCATCATCTGCAAGATCTTCATTGCTAGACAGATCAATGGGATCTTCATGCAGAATAGCAACAGGAGTCAAGGTTTGATCAGTGTGCCTGACGATTTGCTTTTTATTCTCCGTCTTCTTGGAGATCCGGGACTGGTCTTCAGATTGCACACTGTCTTCAGGAGGTGCAGTGGCCAGAGCCTTAATTTTCTTTGGCTTCTGCGGCCTTGGAGGAGGAGCTGGGGCTTCATCAGTGTCAGCATCATTATCAGAATGATCCACTTTGGCACCATGGACCAAGATGTAAGTGATGAGGCCATCAAGGTTGGAGAAGGGGCCAATGACATTTGGTTCCGCATCACGTGAGCCGTCAGCACGGGGAGCAGAGGGACCAGGGTTGAAGTCTAATCCCAATGACTTCTTGTTTTCCTTGGCCGAAGCCTTTGCGTGCTGGAAGTTGCATTTGAAGAGAGCATCATCATGACACCAGAGTAATGATGTGGGATCGGCATTCTCAGGCTGAGGTCCACGGACCATGCAAGGATAGAATTCTTGTGCAATAGCTTCAGCTTTGTTCTTGGGTTGAAGGCCTCGATAGAGAATATCACCCCAAGGACTTTTGATAGCATTATTCTCAGCATATTCCTGGGTCACGAACTTGTATTTGAACCATTGTTCAGCCCAATAGCGTCGAATCCATTGGATTCGTGTCTTGCGCTGATGATAATTCTCTTCAGGATCTGTCTTGTAGAGCTCTGCTAGGTCATCAGGCAGATCTTTTGATGTACCCCCTTGACACTGTCTGCCACCCTTCCTTACTGATTTCTCTGCAGCCATGAACTTCAAACTGAATGGCTTCAATACGTTCAAAGGCTTCAGAGGCTTACGCTTGCTGGTCAAGCAGGAACTGGCTTCAGGAGAATTAATGTGATGCTGTAAGTATTCTACAAACGAATGCAGACTATGAGAACCAAGGGATTCCCCCACGGACATGTACCTGTGACAGCATTAGAGATGCGAGGGAAGGGGAAGAGGTCATATGCATTCTCATAAGATTTTGAAGATAAATCAGTTTGAAGACATTGACCTCATGATGCGAAGACATTCACTTATATGAGGTGAGTTGGTTCCAGATTTGTACCAATCCGTGAATAAGTACAAGTGAGGAATCAAACTAGATAGGAAATCTAAGTGAATAGACTAGGCAGTGCGAGATGCAGACAGAATAGATCTAACACAGTGTAGGCAGAAACCACTTTCAGAAAATAGGATGAAATCTTGAAGATCAAAAAGGTGGTAAAAATAGAGATATAATTACCGCACGAAGAACTGCTAGATGGGATGAATAGGAGACCGAGCAGTTCAGTCCACCGTGCCCTAACTTGGCGACGGAGGACACCTACGGCGACGGAGGAGAGGACGATGTCCGCGGCCGGCGTGAGGACGGCGTCGGAGAAGTCGCGGCAGCTAAGCGCTTCTTCACCGGTGTCGTCGAGAGCTAGCGGTGGCGCTAGGGTTTTGACGAGGTGGAGAGGTGGAAGAAGGATTTTTTTACCGCAGGGGACAAGTATTTATAAGTAGGTGTGCAGCACAGCGCAATTATACTGGTGCCCCTGGCGGTTCACATCTGAGGGGCACGTGGCAAGCATGCAACATACTCAGAGTTGTCCCACGTTCCCATGCCCGCCAGGCATGTCAGATGGTTGTTCCGGCTTCTCCGGATTTCAACAATAAAGATGAGTTATTTAAAACAGACTTAATGTTTTGTCTCTGTGCCTTCTGCTGACTAGGACGCAGAGAAGACATTCGACAGTTTCAATAGAATGCATATGATTTGGATAGATAGAGTTTGAGATTGAAAGCATAGAGAGGTTAGGGTCCGATAACATTCACTTAGTTCAAAAGATTCAATTTGAAGACATAGCTATAAGTGAATGCTTTAGAGGACAGAACACTAGTATATATATATATATATATATATATATATATATATATATATATATATATATATATATTTCAGAAAGCAATCAAATCATCATAGTGAAGGAAATCATGAAGATAAATTGAAACTGAAGACAAACCAAATGCGAAGTCATTGCAAAAATAACGCCATGAGTGAAACACTTCAAACAGAGAAATTTGGTGGTGGTGTTACCCACCGTATAGGAAGTATTAGACCGAGACACGGCGCACAAGTATCATGGCGCTCCGAAGTCAAATTCCATGTTAATGTATTCACACTCAGAATGTAAGTCTTCATTGATTGAAGATATACAGTACTTCGTGTGTTGCACATCTAAGTCATCAACATGCATAAGTGTTAGGATGTGTGCCTAATCACAGGACATTAGAGGATTCCAAGATATTTAGCTCACATCATAACTTGCAAAACCTTTTCTCATCCAAGGGCTTTGTGAAGATATCTGCCGGTTGCTCTTCAGTGTTGACATGAATGATGTCGATATCTTTCTTCATGACATGATCTCTGAGAAAGTGATGACGAATTTCAATGTGCTTTGTCTTCGAGTGCTGAACTGGATTGTTGGCTATCTTGATGGCACTTTCGTTGTTGCAGAAGAGAGGTACTTGTTTCAGATTGATGCCATAGTCCTTGAGAGTTTTCTTCATCCAGAGAAGCTGAGCACAACAAGATCCAGCAGCAATGTATTCAGATTCAGCAGTTGAGAGTGATACACAGTTCTGCTTCTTTGAAGACCAACAGACAAGTGATCGACCCAGAAAGTGACATGTGCCTGATGCAGACTTGCGATCCACCTTGTCACCAGCATAATCAGCATCCGAGAATCCAACCAGATCAAATTTTGAGCCCTTGGGATACCATAATCCGAGTGTTGGGGTGTAAGCCAAATATCAAAGAATTCGCTTCACAGCTAAGTGATGCGATTCCTTTGGTGCTGCTTGGAATTGAGCACACATGCAAACACTAAGCATAATATCTGGCCTAGATGCACATAGATAAAGTAAAGAACCAATCATGGAGCGGTATACCTTTTGATCGAACTCTTTACCATTGTCGTCAGGACCAAGATGGTGTTTGGCTCGCATTGGTGTCGTGTAGCCTTTGCAGTCTTCCATTCCAAACTTCTTCAGACAATCTTTGAGATATTTTTCTTGAGATATGAAGATGCCATTGCTTTGCTGACAAATTTGAAGACCAAGGAAGAACTTCAGCTCACCCATCATGGACATCTGATATTGCTCTTGCATCATGTATCCAAACTCATCAGTATACTTCTGGTTGGTGCAGCCGAAGATTATGTCATCCACATAGATTTGGCACACAAACAGTTGCCATCATATGTCTTCGTGAAGAGTGTGGGATCGAGAGATCCAGGTTTGAAGCCTTTGCTCTTCAGGAAGTCTTTGATCGTATCATACCATGCATGAGGAGCTTGTTTGAGGCCATACAGTGCTTTGTTTAGCTTGTACACCATATCAGGATGTTTTGGATCTTCAAAGCCAGGTGGTTGAGCGACATATACTTCTTCTTCAATCTTGCCATTGAGAAATGCACTCTTCACATCCATTTGGTATAGCAAGATGTTGTGATGATTAGCATAGGCTAGCAGTATGCGAATAGCTTCAAGCCTAGCCACAGGAGCAAATATTTCATCGAAGTCGATTCCTTCTACTTGAGTATATCCTTGAGCCACAAGGCGTGCTTTGTTTCTGACGACTTGACCATGCTCATCTTGCTTGTTTCGATATATCCATTTTGTTCCAATAATGTTATGCTTGCGAGGGTCAGGTCGCTTGACAAGTTCCCAAACATTGTTCAGCTTGAACTATTGAAGTTCTTCTTGCATAACTTGAATCCATTCAGGTTCCATAAAGGCTTCAGCAACTTTCTTGGGTTCCAATATTGACACAAATGAAAAGTGCCCACAGAAGTTTGCTAACTGTGTTGCTCTTGAGTGAGTCAGTGGACCAGGTGCATTGATGCTGTCAATTATCTTCTCAATTTGCACTTCATTTGCAACACGAGGATGAACAGGACGAAGATTTTGCTCTTGCTGATCATTGTCATCATTGCGAGGATTATCTTCGGTCTGAGCATTGTCTTTAGGTTGGTTAGGTGTAGAAATGATAAGTTCCTCTTCAGGCTGTGCTTCAGAGGGCATGATTTCACCAGTTCCCATCAGCTTGATAGATTCGCTTGGAGGAGCTTCATCAAGTGTACTCGGCAGGAGTTTTCTTTGTGAACCATTGGTTTCATCAAATCTCACATCCACAGTTTCAACGATCTTGTAGAGATAGAGGTTGAAGACTCTGTAGGAGTGCGAGTCTTTTCCATAGCCAAGCATGAAGCCTTCGTGAGCCTTAGGTGCAAACTTCGACTTGTGATGGGGATCCTTGATCCAGCATCTAGCACCAAAGACCCTGAAGTAGCTGACATTTGGCTTCTTGCCAGTAAGGAGCTCATAGGATGTTTTGCCCAGAAGCTTGTGGATGTAGACACGGTTGATAATGTGACAAGCTATATAAATAGCTTCAGGCCAGAACTTTCTTGGTGTCTTGTACTCATCGAGCATTGTTCGAGCCATCTCAATTAGAGTTCTGTTCTTGCGCTCAACGATGCCATTTTGCTGAGGTGTGTGAGGGAGTCCTGGACTAGGGGGTGTCCAGACAGCCGGACTATCATCGTCCGCCGGACTCCAAGACTACGAAGATACAAGATTGAAGACTCCGTCCCGTGTCCGGATTGGACTTTCCTTGGCGTGGAAGGCAAGCTTGGCGATACGGACATGTAGATCTCCTACCATTGTAACCGACTCTGTTAACCCTAGCCCTCTCCGGTGTCTATATAAACCGGAGGGCTTTAGTCCGTAGGACATAACCTCCATTACAACAATCATACCATAGGCTAGCTTCTAGGGTTTAGCCTCCTTGATCTCGTGGTAGATCCACTCTTGTACTACCCATATCATCAATATTAATCAAGCAGGACGTAGGGTTTTACCTCCATCAAGAGGGCCTGAACCTGGGTAAAACATCGTGTCCCTTGTCTCCTGTTACCATCCACCTAGACGCACAGTTCGGGACCCCCTACCCGAGATCCGCTGGTTTTGACACCGACATTGGTGCTTTCATTGAGAGTTCCTCTGTGTCGTCACCGATAGGCTTGATGGCTCCTTCAATCAACAACACCGTCCTGGGTGAGACTTCTCTCCCCGGACAGATCTTCGTATTCGGCGGCTTCGCACTGCGGGCTAATTCACTTGGCCATATGGAGCAGATCGAAAGCTACACCCCTGGCCATCAGGTCAGGTTCGGAAGCTTAAACTTCACGGCCGACATCCGCGGGGACTTAATCTTCGACGGACTCGAGCCACAGCCGGGCGTGCCGTGCTGTCGCGATGGGCATGATTTAGCTCTGCCGCCGGACAGTGCCTTGGTGGCCGCACACGGATCCACTCCGGCCCTTAGTCCGGAGCCGGTCGCCCAGATCAAGGACCGGTGGCTGGACACCGCCTCAGGGGCTGCAACTTCCACGGCGATGGAGCCGAACATTGACCTTGTCCCCAATAAAGCTCGTGACTCCGAGGTGCCGGGCTCCCTGCCGGACTCCGAACCTCCTGCGCCCCTGCCAATCGACTCCGATTGGGCGCCGATCATGGAGTTCACCGCTACGGACATCTTTCAGCACTCGCCCTTTGGCGACATCCTAAATTCGCTAAAGCACCTCTCGCTATCCGGAGAGCCCTGGCCGGATTATGGCCAGGATGGTGGGGATGCGGACGACGAAGAAATTCAAGGCCCACCCACCACCCACTTTGTAGCCACTGTCGACGATCTAACAGACATGCTAGACTATGACTCCAAAGACATCGACGGTATGGATGATGATGCCGGAGACGATCAAGAACCAGCGCCTACAGGGCACTGGAAGACCACCCCAACACATGACGTATATATGGTGGATACCCCAAAAGGAAGCGACGACGAGGAACAACGGGGCGCGGCAAAGGATAATCCCGCCGATAAACAACCAAAGCGGTGACGCAAGCGCCGTCCTAAGCCCCGCCTCGGCAAAGACAGCATTCCTAATGACCCAGCGTTAGAACAGGGCAAACCAGTGGACGACGAACATGCAATCAAGCAACCGTCCAAACAGGACGAATCGGATAATCAATCCAATCCCGGCGAAACCAACAGTCCGGACGACCTCACACCGGACATACTACCGGAGCATAAGAACCTTCAAGGAAGACTCTTCGCCACCGCAAGAAGCTTGAAGAAGGAAAAACAGAAGCTCAAAACAGCGGAAGATATACTCAGAAGAAGGTGGAGCAAAGTGCTCAAAACCGCAGACAAATACGGCAATGGCCATCAATCAAAGAGCTACCCGAAGCGCAAGCTGCTGCCAGAATTTGACGAGGAAGCCATAGAGCCCCCACAGTCAAAAAATAAAGAGGCCACCTGGCCGGATAGACGGCCAGATTATAGGCCAAAAACTATAAGCGGCGCCGCACACAAGCCGGCCCATGACCCTGGGAAAACAGATGGCCCAGCCAGGTCCATTTACGGGCCAAAAAAGAAGGCCCCAAGAAGCAACACAACACGCCAAGTGTTCGAAGACAGCGGTACACCCAAATACAGGGGCGCCGCACACCCACTATGTTTCACCAATGAGGTGCTGGATCATGAATTCCCAGCAGGGTTTAAACCCATAAACATAGAGGCTTACGACGGAACAACAAACACTGGAGTCTGGATAGAGGATTATACACTACACATACACATGGCCAGAGGAGATGACCTCCACGCCATAAAATATCTACCCCTCAAGCTCAAAGGGCTAGCTCGGCATTGGCTCAAAAGCCCCCCAGATAACACTGTTGGAAGTTGGGAAGAGCTTGAGGACGCGTTTAGAGCAAACTTTCAAGGGACTCATGTCCGCCCTCCGGATGCAGACGATCTAAGTCACATAACTCAACAACCCGGAGAGTCAGCGCGCAAATTCTGGAACAGGTTCCTTACTAAAAAGAACCAAATAGTCGACTGTCCGGACGCCGAAGCCTTAGCAGCTTTTAAACACAACGTCCGAGACGAATGGCTTGCCAGACACCTCGGCCAAGATAAGCCGAGGACAATGTCCGCGCTAACAAGCCTCATGACCCTCTTTTGCGCGGGGGAAGATAGCTGGCTAGCAAGATGCAGCACCAGCGACCCAAGTACATCCGAGATTAGAGATGGAAACGGACAATCACGGCGCAGAAAGGATTAGTGCCGGAATAAAGAAAAAAGCCCAAAGAATACGGCAATCAACGCCGGATTCAAAAGCTCGCGCCGAACAACAAAACACTGCCTCTTAAGGATAACAGTGATGAGCTATCCAACTCAAACAAAATTTTGGATCGGATATGTCAAATCCATAGTACCCCCGGAAGGCCTGCAAACCACACCCACCAAGATTGTTGGGTTTTCAAACAGTCCGGCCGACTAAACGCCGAACACAAGGGGCTCGACGCATCAAGCGAGGATGATGATAAACCCCACCAGCAGAGCACAGGAAAACAAAAGACTTTCCCACAAGAAGTCAAAGCAGTAAATTCACTTCATGTGATAATACGGAAAAACAATGCGGCACCCGCTAAGACGGGTCTCGCACGGTCCACCCTAGCGGAACCTCGAGATTGGATGTCAAAACCAATCACTTTTGACCACCTGGATTATTCCAGAAGTGTTCGGAATGCAGGATGGACTGCTCTGATATTGGATCCTATAATCGATGGACTACAATTTACACAAGTCCTGATAGACGGAGGCAGCGATCTAAACCTGCTATATCCAAACACAATCTGCAAGTTGGGGATAGACCGTACTAAAATTCGACATAGCCGCACTTCCGTTAAAGGAGTGACGCCAGGCCCTTACGCCAAGTGCACAGGCTCCTTATTACTAGAAGTTGTGTTCGGGTCACCGAACAACTTCCGATGCGAAAAACTAATCTTTCATGTCGCCCCGTTCAAAAGTAGCTATCAAGCACTATTGGGACGTGAAGCTTTTGTCCGCTTCAACGCCATACCACATTAGGCGTCTCTTACACTTAAAATGCCCGGTCCACGTGGAATCATTTCATTACGAGGGTCATTTAAAGACCCCGGACATGGCTAGACGAGTCTGGCATAAACAAGCTAGGGGCTCCCTAGCCGCACACCCCTGCACAAGGGGCTGTGCGTATAAGCAACAATGAGCTAATATAGACTCCGCTTTACTTATTTATTAATATTTTTCATATACTTTTTTTCACACGATTTCCTTTAAAACTAAGTTCCTCTCTTTTTACAGATGAACACCGTGCACACCCGTCCAGGATAACGGCACAACGGAGACACAGGCGTAGACGTGCAGTAGGGACCTGTTGCAAGGATTCTTTTCAGATTAAGACCCTGCGTAAACCTTTTTTACTGTCTCTTGTTGCTATAATCCCCTGGTTTCTCATTATAACCAGAGTGGATCCTGACATTTTGGCATCGGCCGCGTCAGAGGACCTTGCCCGTACCTGGACACTAGGGGCTTACGGCATTTTTCTGCCCAATATCATAAAGACCGAACACCTTAGGGAGTGTTCGGCGTGTCGAGTTAGGCCTTATATGCATCAGCTCCGAATCATGTCTTTGGTCAAGTGTTGGGTTTGCCCGGCTCCTGTGTTTTGCTGCCTTACGTTCCGTATCATCGGCTAACGCGGCACCAGGAGAACTACTGTGATTGTGCCCCAGTTCGGCTGGGCGAGCACCTCAGTAGAGAAAGCCGAAAACTGACTGTCATGATACAGCGAGAGACTGGTCAACCACTCGATCGACCACCGGAATGTTTAGAATTCCTCCGCTTTGACGAAGGACCGTTTCCCGGTCAGGCACACACGCGCCCCGAATTCGGAGAGCACGGTGCCCCCAGGGGCTATATCGTAGCCCCACCCTCGAACTCCAATGGCTAAGTGAAAGTGATAAAGCATCATACTCCAGTTGCCTCGTTTGCTACGCTACCACCTCCTCAACAGGACCGAGACGTCAGATTAAGTGTGAAAATGCGCTATTTTTGCGAACACCCCCGCACCTTGTGCGTGGGGGCTGAAGCCGAAGACTGCCATCTTTCAGGTTATACACACGTATACCTAAACGGCCGCATAGGAGATATTTCAATACTTGGAACGCACAAGTATAAAAAGCGATTACATCATAACCATTGTTTCACAAAATAAAACGTTCATTTGAACGTGACATTTTTCGAGCACTGCAACTATATTACACGAGCACCACGCATAACTTCCCCAAAATAGTGCTCGGCGGGTAACCGGCTTTCGTCCGAACCCTGGGTTGCAACAGCGGTGGCATCCATCTCTGTCCAATGTGTCTTCACACGGGCAAGGGCCATCTGCGCACCCTCTATGCAGGCCGACCGCTTCATCTCCTTCATATGCGGCACCGCCCCAAGGAATTCCTGCAATAAGCCAAAATAGCTCGTCGGCTTGGGCCTCTCCGGCCAGACATGGGTCACGATATCCGTCATGGCAAGTCCGGACAACCTATTCAGCTCAGCCCATTCAGCCAACCGATCGGTCAGCGGCAGTGAACGATCCGGACTATGGAATTGAGACCAAAATAGCTCTTCCGTCTTGTGATCCTTCTGACTTCGGAAGTGCACAACGGCATCCGCCACACTCGCCGCTAAGTCCATATATGGATCCTCCGGACCCCACAGCTGGCCAAGCTGGGCATACTTTGGATCCGTAAACCTGCAGCGTAGCAGAAAAGGCTTGCCAGCCACAATGTCTCCGGCCTGACGCAGCTCCTCCTTCATAGCCCGCATTACAGAACGGGCATCCTTGGCTTCGGCGGTGGCCTTCCCCAGGTCTTCTCGCTCCGATAGGCGCTCCTTTTCAAGAGCCTCATTGCGGTCGGTAGCATCCTTCAATTTAACGGCCAATTCGGCCATCTCTTCCCTGCTTCGGCAGTGTGCAGCCCTTTCGGCTTCTAACTCCTCGGCCACCCTCGAGGCAGCTGCATCACTCCTTCTGGCTTGCTCCTTAGCTTGAGCAAGTTCTGCCCGAAGGCTCTCCATAGCAGCAGCACCATCTGTGTCAAGCATAAATATTGTAAGAGGTGGGCTTTAGCTCCCTTAATAGGTGACTGCGGAGAATCAATTTACCTTGCGACTCGTCAAGTCGCTTGTTGACTAGCGCGATGTCTGCATCCGCTACATCGAGTTGCCGCATTAATTCGGCAACTCCATTAGTCCGGCTAGCCCCGGACTATCCGCCACCTGCATAGGAAAGGCGACACTCAATTCCTGCGATTTTGATCCTCGGCATGCTGTCGCTTTCGACAACCTACCGAGTCTCAAGGGCTACTATCTATACAGGGCGCACTTTTATGTGCAAAACTGTCAAAAAGGCGCATCGTTTTTACGTACCTCAAACCCCGCCAGCAAACTCCTGACGGCATTATGCAATCTGCTCTCGGCGGACGAAATCCTTCCAATCACCACGCTCATCAATGCACGGTGATCTTCTGAGACGGACGCCCTCTCAAGCAGATCCTTCAGCTCCCCCGGCCGAATACTAGTCGGCACCGAACTCTTCGGCTCTGCCGGGCTCGGGGATACCCTCCGTGACGACACTTCAGGCTCGTCCGCCCTATCCGACGGCGCAGCAGACGGAGGCGTCTCGCTCTCCATCATCTCCGGACGAAGATCCCCCGAAGACGAGCTCATCTGAGAAGGTCGTAGATCCGAACTACAAGGTAAAAATTTCGGTTATCCTCAGAAGCACAAATAGGGATGTTTTCTTATTAATGAACTCCCCTTTTCCTACTCACGGCTCGCTGGAGGGCTGATTCTTTAGAGAAGATTGTACGGCCGGGGTCTCCCCGGACGCAGGACCCTCTGGTGAAGATTTCTTCCCCCGCTTAGAGGCTTTGGCCTCCGGGTCTTCGGAGGCGGTCCTCTTCTCCCCCTGGAGGGAGGGATTCTCGATCCCCCCTCCTTCAAGTGCCCCCTTGGGCGAGGCAGTAGCTCCTCTATTTTCCCCTTCGCCTCCTTCTGAAGGCGCAACCTCCAACATTCTGACCAGCACGAGCTCCGGTGCGGTCTCGGGGAGGGGAGCCAGACACCTTATCAGCTTTGGTTGCACTATCCACTCTTGATGAAGGATAACGGGTTAAAAGGCGAATTATAGAAAAGCAAACAAACGGTACGTCCGAACACTGAGCTACTTACTTGAGTATCCGGGCGATTGCAGCTTAGGCCGGCATCCTCGGTCAATTCCGGACACACCACCTGTGATCCGAAGAACAACTTGTACATCTCCACGGGTGTCGTACCCATGAAGTGTTGGAGAATCCTTGGTCCCTCCGGATTGAACTCCCATAGCCGGAGAGGACGGCGTTTGCAGGGCAGGAGACGCCTAATGAGCATAACCTGCATCACCACGACCAGATCGATCTCCCTCGCCTGGAGGTCTCGAATCTGGCCCTGCAATAGGGGCACGTCTTTTGACGGCCCCCAATTGAGCCCTTGGTTGACCCACGACATCAACCGTCGTGGAGGTCCCGAGCGGAATGGGGGCGGCGGCTTCTGCCTGCTACCCTTCGGAGCGGTGATATAGAACCACTCCCGCTGCCACAAGCCGAGCTCCTCTTGGAAGGAGCCCTCGGGCCACGGGGCATCGGCCCTCCTGCTTATGGCCGCCCCGCCGCACTCTGCTTGATGCCCCCCAATCATCTTCGGCTCCACATTGAAGGTCTTCAGCCACAGGCCGAAGTGGGGGGTGACGCGGAGGAAGGCTTCACAGACGACAATAAACGCGGAAATATGGAGGATGGACTCCGGAGCCAAGTCGTGGAATTCCAACCCATAGTAAAACATGAGCCCTCTCACAAAAGGATCCGTCGGGAAGCCTAAACCCCGACGGAGGTGGGATACAAAGACGACATACTCGCCGGGCTCGGGGGTGGGGATGGCCTGCCCTTCGGCAGGCAGCCTGTGCGAAATCTCGTAAGACAGGTACTTGGCCTCACGCAACTTTAGCACGTCCTCCTCCGTGACGGAGGAGGGCATCCACCGGCCCTGAAGGTCAGAGCCGGACATTGTTGATGGTCCGAAGCACTCGAATCTGGGGCTCTGAGTGTTTGGAACTTGGAGCAAGGAGAGGATTCAATGGAAGATTGAAGAGAAGAAACGAGCCTTGGTCCTATTATAAAGAGGGGGAATACCAAGAGCCGTCTCCGTGACCGTTCGGGATTCGCCTTCGATAGAGGAGGCGTGGCGACGGGCGCGGTTGGGTTACCCACGCCCGTATTGATGAGAATCCCAGAATAAGGGGAACATGATCTCTGCTTCGACAAGACATGCCAAGAAAACCGCTTCGCTAAACGCGCTGAGGTGGTATAATAAAAAACGATTCGAGTAAAGGCTTGGTAGTGGTGTGACGTCATACCGCAAAATACGTCAGCAGATTGAACTTGTGTACATTCTATTCTCTCTACGGTGGAATGTGGAATTTATTTTGCAGAGCCGGACACTATCCTGGTGTTCACAATCTTCTTTGGATTATTCAGAGGAGGAACCCGCCTTGCAATGCCGAACATTATGCGCGCCGGACTCATCATCATTGAAGCCAGGTTCAGGGGCTACTGAGGGAGTCCTGGACTAGGGGTGTCCGGAAAGCCGGACTATCATCGTCCGCCGGACTCCAAGACTACGAAGATACAAGATTGAAGACTCTGTCCCGTGTTCGGATGGGACTTTCCTTGGCGTGGAAGGCAAGCTTGGCGATACGGATATGTAGATCTCCTACCATTGTAACCGACTCTGTGTAACCCTAGCCCTCTCCGGTGTCTATATAAACCGGAGGGCTTTAGTCCGTAGGACATAACCTCCATTACAACAATCATACCATAGGCTAGCTTCTAGGGTTTAGCCTCCTTGATCTCGTGGTAGATCCACTCTTGTACTACCCATATCATCAATATTAATCAAGCAGGACGTAGGGTTTTACCTCCATCAAGAGGGCCCGAACCTAGGTAAAACATCGTGTCCCTTGTCTCCTGTTACCATCCGCCTAGATGCACAGTTCGGGACCCCCTACCCGAGATCCGCCGGTTTTGACACCGACAGTGTGTATGGAGCAGAGAACTCATGAGTGATTCCCATTGTATCCAGATAAAGATCAAGACCGGTGTTCTTGAATTCAGTGCCATTGTCACTTCTGATATGCTTGATCCTGACGCCATAATTGTTCATTGCTCGATTGGTGAATCGTCTGAAGACATCTTGTACTTCAGTCTTGTAGAGAATTATATGCACCCATGTGTATCTTGAGTAGTCATCAACAATGACGAAGCCATACAAACAAGCAGTTATTGTGAGGGTGGAGTAGTGAGTAGGTCCAAATAAGTCCATGTGTAACAGCTCGAAGGGTTGAGATGTTGTCATGATTGTCTTCGAGGGGTGCTTCGCCCTAGTCATCTTCCCTAGTTCACAGGCACCACACAAATGATCTTTCTTGAACTTGACATCCTCGATGCCAATGACATGCTTCTTCTTGACGAGTGTGTGTAAGTTCCTCATGCCAGCATGCCCAGTCTTCGATGCCAGAGCCAGCATTCTGAAGCTTTTGTAAGAAGACATACGGCAAGCTGTGGACCTGCTGAGAAATCTACCATGTATAGATCATCTTTCCTATATCCTTCAAAGACTAGAGACTTGTCAGATTCCATTAGTACAAGGCAACGATATTTTCCAAATAGCACAATCATGTTCAAGTCACAAAGCATTGAGACAGACATTAAGTTGAACCCAAGGGATTCAACAAGCGTCACTTTATCCATGTGTTGATCCTTAGAGATTGCAACTCTACCTAGACCCAATACCTTGCTTTTACCAGTGTCAGCAAATGTGATTTGACTCTTGTCGGATGGACGTAAGGTTGAGTCCATGAGAAGACTTCGATCACCAGTCATATGATTAGTGCATCCGCTGTCGATAATCCATTCTGAAGCTTTTGGTGACATGCCCTACAGTGCAGTTAGGAGGATAGGCTTCACAAGGTATGTTGTGAAGCATAAGCATTTGGCGCACACTAGGATTATCACAGCTTAGATCAAGATTAGAACACACAGTATGACAGGTAAGAGATTCATATGTGGAATACATAGTAAGTCATTTTATCATGCGTCCCTTTATGTTTTAGGTCCCCAGCAATAATATCGGACGCCTTTGATTGCTGGCTGGAGACCATATTCTGCAAAAGAGAGTTAATTCTTCTTCACCACCCACATTTTCAGGGGTGGCTTAGAAGCAATGAGTCTAAGTGCAGCATCTGAGAATTTCGGCTTTGAAGCCCTAGCAAATAGCCTTGCAGGAGATGAATGATACTCATGTGAATAAGCAGAAAAGTTCTTAGATCTATGAACATAGCGGTTTGAAGACACATGCTCATATTCATGAGTCTGAGTATGATTTCCCTGCAAAACATTGGCGTTAGGGTGACTCAAGTGAGTCCTGTATTCGTATGAAGCCGTTGGACCATATGATGCCTTTGGTCTGGGGTTCGTCTTCTTCCCTAGTGGTGTCATGATGACATTCACTGGAAGATTCTCAAGGCAGCTTTTGGGAACCCAGATCTTCTTCATAGGTGGTCCATTCCTGCAGTTAGTACCAATATACCTGGCAAACACTTCACCATTCTGATTTTTGAACAGTTTATAGTTTGCATCAAAGGATTCATCAATGATAATAGGATTAGCACAGGTAAATCCACATAAAGTGGATGTATCCACTGAAGGTTCCTTTGCAGCAACCCATGTGGTTTTGGGATATTGCTCAGGCTTCCAGTAGGAACCATCAGCATTCATTTTCCTCTCGAACCCAACACCCTCTTTCCTAGGGTTTCGGTTTAGAATCTGCTTTTTGAGGACATCGCAGAGTGTCCGATGTCCCTTCAAACTTTTGTACATCCCTGTTTCAAGCAATGTCTTCAACCTAGCATTTTCATCAACAATAGTAGTGGTATCCTCCGCAGAGGGGTTAGTAACCACATCAGTAGTTGAAGACAATGAAACAGCAGCAGCAGTGGAACATTCAGCAACATATGTAGCGTTATCACGCTCAATGCATTTTAGACATGGTGGTTCAAATCCATCCAGAGCGGGACTGATCTGTTGAGCGCGAAGTGACTCATTCTCTTTTTGAAGATCTTCATGAGTCGCTTTCAATTTCTCAAGCTCTTGCTTCCTTTGAAGATAATCATAGGAGAGCTTTTCATATGTGGTTGAGAGCGTCTCATGAATACTTTCAAGTTCTTGGTACTTAGCATGAAGATTTTTTATGTCTTCTACTAAGGACTATGAACATGTCATTTCCACGTCCAACAGGTCATCGCTTTTGTCTAACAGTTTTTGAGTATGTTCCATAGCCCTTTGTTGTTCAGTAGCAATTTTAGCAAGTGTTTTGTAGCTGGGTTTGGATTCACAATCAGAGTCATCTTCACTTGATGTTTGAAAGTAAGCATCGCGTGATTTTACCTTGGCACCACGTTCCATGAAGCAGTAGGTGGGAGCAGGATCGTCCATGTCATCAGCTTCAGCGTTGGTGTGGAAGTCATTGTCTTCAGTGTTGAAGATGGACTTGGCAACATAGGCTGTGGCTAGAGCCAGACTTGCAACTCCAGGGTCGGACTCCTCTCCAGACTCCACCTCCGCCTCCTCAGAAACGGACTCCTCCTCTGAATCCATTTCCTTGCCAATAAAGGCACGAGCCTTGCCAGATGAGCTCTTCTTGTGTGATGAAGACTTGGAAGAAGACTTAGAGGAAGACTTTGAGGATTTCTTCTTCTTGTTGTCATCAGAATCATATTCCTTGCTCTTCTTCTTCGTCTTCTCATTGTCCCACTATGGACACTCAGATATGTAGTGACCAGGTTTCTTGCACTTGTGGCAGGTTCTCTTCTTGTGGTCATGGGTGGAAGCTTCATCATTCTTGGATCTAGATCGTGAAGACTTTCTGAACCCCTTCTTCTTGGTGAACCTCTGAAACTTCTTCACAAGCATGGCAAGTTCCTTTCCAATGTCTTCAGGATCATCAGAACCGCGGTCAGATTCTTCTTCAGATGAGGAAACCACTTTTGCCTTCAAGGCGCGAGTTCGGCCATAATTGGGACCATAGATATCTCTTTTCTCAGAAAGCTGGAACTCATGTGTGTTGAGCCTCTCAAGTATATCAGACGGGTCGAGTGTCTTGAAGTCAGGACGTTCTTGTATCATGAGGGCAAGGGTGTCAAAGGAGCTGTCAAGTGATCTCAGTAGTGTCTGGACGATTTCATGCTTGGTGATCTTAGTGGCGCCAAGAGCTTGAAGTTCATTTGTGATGTCAGTCAGACGATCAAACGTGAGCAGACATTTTCATTGTCGTTTCTCTTGAAGCGGTTGAAGAGGTTGCGAAGAACACTGATCCTTTGATCTCTCTGGGTTGAGACACCTTCGTTGACCTTGGATAGCAAATCCCAGACTAGCTTCGACGTTTCTAGAGCACTCACACGGCCATACTGTCCTTTGGTCAGATGACCACAGATGATGTTCTTTGCAGTAGAGTCCAGTTGAATAAACTTCTTGACATCAGTGGGGGTGACACCTTCACCAGTTTTGGGAACGCCGTTCTTGATGACATACCAGAGGTCGACATCAATGGCTTCAAGATGCATGCGCATCTTATTCTTCCAGTAGGGATATTCAGTTCCATCGAACACGGGGCAAGCAGCGGAGACTTTGATTATCCCTACAGTCAACATAGCTGAAACTCCAGGTGGTTAAACCGAATCACACAGAACAAGGGAGTACCTTGCTCTGATACCAATTGAAAGTTCTAGTATCGACTAGAGGGGGGGTGAATAGGTGATTTTTATGAAAGTCTTCAATACTTGGAAGTTTCAAAGAAAAACAATAGAAATGACCTAGTTAATATGCAGCAGAAGATAAACTACCATAAGCAAGCCATAGTCAAGTATGCAATGATGTGAGAGTACAGGACTAATAGCAGCTAAGTAGTAAGGATCAGGATGGAAGATAGTATGAGGCCAATCAACAGTAGTAGTCAAGCAATGAAGTCAAACAAGTACGACAGATAGACAGTGACTTCACAAAGACAAACTTAAGTAAAGGAAGGGAGAAGATAGAACCAGTCACTTGTGGAAGACACAGGAATTGTTGGACCAGTTCCAGTTGCTGTGACAACTGTACGTCTGGTTAGGGAGGCTGAGATTCAACTCAGAAGACCGCGTCTTCACCTTATTCCCCTTGAGCTAAGGACACCTAGTCCTCGCCCAATCACTCTGGTAAGTCTTTAAGGTAGACTTCCAAACCTTCACAGACTTCGTTCACCGGCAATCCACAATGACTCTTGGATGCTCAGAACGCGACGCCTAACCGGCTGGAGGATACACAGTCCTCAAGTGTAATAAGTCTTCATATCACACAGACAGAAAGACTCAGTGATGCCTAACACTCTTTGGCTCTGGGTGTTTGGGCTTGGTCCTCGCAAGGATTTCTCTCTCTCAAAGGCTTCGAGGTGGGTTGCTCTCAAAACGACAAAAGCCGTAGAATTACTCTGAGCAGCCACCAATTTATGGTGTAGGCGGTGGGCTATTTATAGCCACTAGGCAACCCGACCTGGTATGTCCAAAATGACCCTGGGTCACTAAGGAACTGACACGTGTTCCAACGGTCAGATTTCAAACACACACGGCAACTTTACTTGGGCTACAAGCAAAGCTGACTCATCCAGCTCTGGATAAGATTTGCTCACATTGTCTTCGCTCGAAGACATAGGATTTGGGTTGAGCATCACTTCAGTCACTCTGACTTAGTTCACTTGGACCCCACTTAACAGTACGGTGGTTCCTATGACTCAACAAAGAAGAAAAGGAAACAGAGAAACAACACAGTCTTCGCGCTCCATAGTCTTCACTCAATGTCTTCTCGTGTCATAGTCTTCAATATGAATATCTTCACATTACCACCATTGTCTTCAGTGTCTTCATACATTTTTAGGGGTCATCTCCGGTAGATAAACGAATCAATGAGGGACACTACCTGCGTTATCCTGCAATTCTCACAAACACATTAGTCCCTCAACCAACTTTGTCAGCAATACTCCAAAACCAACTAGGGGTGGCACTAGATGCACTTACAGTCATCATGGCCTGCATCACCACAGCCTCATGAGGTTGAGCACCTGCATAGAAATCTCCGCTCTACGGGAGGCCGCTCCCTTCGGAGGTCTTGATGTCACCCGCCTCGTGAGGCTTGGCCCCTCGGGAGGGTCTTGTCTCGTTGGCGTGGTAGATGGGCCGTACCAGGCCGTCGATGGAGCCACGCCATGGGCCGCAGGCAAACAAGTCTGGGTACCCCGGTTCCCAGTTCGCCAACAGTCACATCATCTATGTTGGCTAGATATGTGTGATGTTACCACTTAGAGCATGGTTAATAGAAAAGTTTGCTGTTGACTCTAAGGATGTGTCATTTAACTTAGACTACCCATGGTGGGAGTAACATAGATTGGGTTGAACATTACATGCTCAATTTTGAGCAGGGATGGATGGTTTGAGGAGCTTCTCCTCATTTTTTTAGGAGATATAGGGTTTGAGTGAAAGACAAAGGGGTTTAACTCATCAAACAATATTTTTTATGGAGTTAAAAGACATTTGAGGGGAGGGCTAGAGACGCTCCCAAGTCGCTAACTTAGGCATGATTGGCCAGGTCTTCAGTTCCAGGTCCATGTAAATTGGTGAGTTATTTACCCAGAACCACCACACTTGGGGCTAGGGTAACTAGTCAGTACCAAATTTGAGCCAAGTCACAAAAAACCACCAACTCTGAGCCTAATCGGTAACACGGAGCACTGACGGGCCGATTTGGCCGCGAAAACAGCAAAACCGACAGGTGGGACCCACCTGTCGGGCCGACGTGGCGCGGGCTGACGGACGCCGTTAGACGGAGGGGGACGGCCGTTTCCACGCCCGTGTACTAGTGGGCCGCGCGGGTCGCTGGTCCGACCAGACCGCGGTAGAGCGCATCCGACCCCTCTGTCTCGACCTCGATGACCACCGTCGCCACCGCCACCGTCGTCTCGCCGTCGTCCGCCGGTCCGCCATGGTTTCCTGGAGCGAGGGGTCAAGCTCTTCTTCTTCGGACGACGAGTCAGTGACTAGCCAGGTACATTCATTTGGGGATTCGAGCATTTAGGGTTAGGGTTAGGGTTCTTGAGTTGGGGATTTATTACCAACTAGCTGATTTGTTCAATCTCTTTTGTTTTTAGCTTCCTAGGACTATCCCGTGCTATGAATGGAGTGGCATTGCTCATGAGCTCTCCTCTCGCTGTCTGCGTCGCGAGCCTGGCTAGTAGCATTTGACTCTACGGACACTGGCCGACATTTTCTTGCTTGTGCTCAGGAGAAGGTATGTTTGTTATTACTGTATTTAGTTAGTCTTAGTTAGTTCTTGCTCCATTCAAATGCCAGAAGCAAATTTTGCTCTGCTTATTATTGTGAAGAATTGTCACTGCCCACAGTTGATATAATTATGCTCTGACAGTAGTAAATTATGATATGCCAGTGTAATTTGCTCCAAATAATTAAGTAGTGTACAACATTATTTGGTGGAAATAATTTGGTGGAAATACAATTGTTGTTATAATGACAACATATATTTAGTTTATATGCTGTTAAAAGTGACAAAAATTGTTTGTGCATTTAAATGAGCACAATTTCTTACTGAGAACATTTGTGCATTTAAATGAGCATCTCTTGTGTAGTATGATTGACAATATTTTATATGCTGTTAAATGAGCACACATTTGTGCATTTAAATGATCACAATTTCTTTCTGACAACACATATTACTGAGAACATTTGTGCATTTATATGCTGTTAAAAGTGACAAAAATTTCTTACTGAGAACATCTCTTTTGAATTATAGGCTGAACTAAAGTGCAACTATCTGGAGTGGATAGACCCTGAGTGGTCAATGGCTTTGCAGTTCAGCCTAACTGAATTGTGGAGCATGTATGGCAAAGAAATGAAGGATAGGCTGAGAGACAATGTTCAGCTTGCTAAACACAATTACAAAGTAGTTGGAGAAAAGAGGAAGATGGAAGAAGAGCTGAGATTTTTGAAACTTGATTTTGCAAAAATGGTGGCTGACAAATAGGTTGCTATTACTGAGCTGGGCAATACTAGGTTGGCTCTCAATGATCTGAAAGAGGAGATGGAGAAGAATAAGCTGGCAGACCATGGTTGCACAAACCTACATCAGTTACTCAGGGCAAAGGCAGAGAAGGAGAGGGACAAGCTTGTGGTAGAGAGAGGACAAGTGCTCACTGAGAGAGACCAACTAAAGGAAGAGAAGAAAAAGCTAGAGTACATCATCTCTGATTTTCTGAAACAGAAGCATGGCTACAAGGACAAGATCAAGAAGTTGAAGGATATCTATGATGATTTCTAATTATGTAATGTGGTATTGTACTGGTGTAGTTGTGCTCTGTTGCACAGAATAATCAGACCTAACTAGAAGTGCACTGTACTATTGTAATGGTTAAATTTGTACTGAATTATGCAGTTTATCTGTTGCAAGTCTAGAATTTGAAATTATGGCATGAATTTGAACTTAATTAGCAGTACTATCTCTTGTATTATATTTACCTCACTCCAGGTAAACCTGGTGTGACAGTCAAATTATTGTGCACAGAAAAATATGAAAAAACTAGTAACTTATGGCATGAGTATACCAGGAACTTTATGGCATTATTTTCATGCACAGAATGTGATGATCAGGGAGTGCAAACAACTCCAAACAACATAGCAGTACAGAGTAAATATACCAATGCAAGCACAGAATTATAGATAGCAAATCCTCATAGCATAAAACCAACATCCATACATAGGTTCAATATGGCATTACACAGCAGTAGTAGTGCCACACATAGGTTCAACATAGCATTACATAAGTTCAAATTTAGTCTTGGCATATATAAAGTGCTCTAGTACCTGATGGAGCACACATGCACTTGGATACAGAGTGAAACAAGAACTCTCGGTAGTTCCCACTGGCATAGAAGTACCCCTCCATCCTTTTGCTCATGTATCTTGTCCTTTTGGACCTATTTCCTGTTGGTTGGCTAGTTGAAGCTTCAGCAATAGTTCTTGGAGGATTGAAGCTTCTTGCACCTGTTTTTGCACCTCTTCTTGCAGCAGCGGTACCAGCACCAGAAGGAGAAGAATTTGCAGCTCTAGCAGATGAACCAGCAGCTCTAGCAGATGTAGCAACACCTCTAGCAGATTTGCCCCTTGAAGCAGCAGCAGTTGAACCCCTTGAAGCATATGTTGAGCTTCCACCTTGCTGCCATGAAGGGGCTGTCCTGTTTTCCTGCAATTTTGTTTTGTTGGATAAAGTTCAGTCATACTTAATGAATGATGAGATAGAGAAGGAAGTCAAAAAGAACATACCATGTGTTTGTTCTTCCTGATTTGCAGATCTGGCCTCAATGTCTTTGCACAACTTGTGTATTTGTGGCCCTGCAACTTGCAGTTACTACAAGTTATTGTAGCCATCCTTGATGTCTGCTTTGCTTGAGGAGGCTCAAACCTGCCTTTCTTCCTTTTCTCTTCTGCTAGTCCCTTCTTGTCTTCTTTGAACTGAGGTGGGTCAATGTCAGGGGTTGCAGTTTTCACCCAACAATCAGGTCCAGGAACTGGGTAAATTATAGGCTTGTATGACTCCAAGTACATAGTCTTTTTGAAGAACACATTTACATGGTCATCTGGTAGTTGCTTTGACCTGTAGATGGCAGAACAACCATGGTTGCAAGGAATTCCAAAGATGTCCCACTTCTTACAGCCACATGTTTTCAGGTTAGTGTCAACAGAGTAGGTCTTGTCCCCACTACTCACTTGGAAAAGACCTGTTCCAGCTATCAATGATTTGCAGTCCCTTGCATATCTCTTGTTCATCTCTAACTTCTCAACATAAGTTGGTGCAATTTCCCATCTTGAAACTAGTCCACCCTCTCTCTTTTGCTGATACCTTACCAGAAGTTTGTCCTTGATCCCATTGATCATGGTGACAATTCGCTTGTTCCTTACATCAAGTATGTACTTATTAAAAACTTCACTTAAGTTATTGACCACCAGATCGGTTTTGCAGTTAGTATCCATTGCATGTCTTGACCAAGCTTTCGGAGGAATCCTTGACATCCACTCCCAAGCAGCCTTGCACTCAGCCTTCATGCTCTCCATTGCCAGCTGAAAGTCATGTTCAGTGTAAGCATATGCAGCTGCATCCATGCATTTCTTCAAGTCTTCTTCTCTGAATCCTGCTCTGTGAAAGTTGGCATAAATGTGCCTCAAGCAGTACCTATGAGGGCAGTTGGGAAAGACTGATGTGACTGCATTCAACAGACCCTGAAAGGATTTTGAATTTGTTAACATGAAAGAAATTATGAAAACAAATTATAATGATTTAATTGTTGTAGTAATATTATATTGATTTAATTCAATTTAATTGTTTTAGTAATATTATTTAATTGTTGTAGTAATATTTTATTGATTTAATTCAATTTAATTGTTGTAGTAATATTATTCAATTGTTGTAGTAATATTATATTGATTTAATTCAATTTAATTGTTGTAGTAATATTATTTTCAATTGTTGTAGTAATATTATATTGATTTAGGCTATGGTGGCTATGGTGGCCCTTTTGGGCCACCCTGGGCTATCTTGACCAAAGTGTCGACAAGTTGCATTACCACTCGACAAGTGGCAACTAGGGTAGGTGGGCTCAAATCAAGGTTGGTTAGGCTATGGTGGCTCTTTTGGGTCACCCTAGGCTATCTTGACCAAAGTGTCGACAAGTTGCGTTACCACTCGACAAGTGGCAACTAGGGTAGGTGGGCTCAAATCAAGGTTGGTTAGGCTATGGTGGCTCTTTTGGGTCACCCTAGGCTATCTTGACCAAAGTGTCGACAAGTTGCGTTACCACTCGACAAGTGGCAACTAGGGTAGGTGGGCTCAAATCAAGGTTGGTTAGGCTATGGTGGCCCTTTTGGGTCACCCTAGGCTATCTTGACCAAAACAACATAATGAACTAATTATACTAAGTGTTGAACTAATTAGACTAAATGCAAAACAACATAATGAACTAATTATACTAAGTGCTGAACTAATTAGACTAAATGCAAAACAACATAATGAACTAATTATACTAAGTGCTGAACTAATGTAGATGAACTCACCTTCTGTCTATCAGACATGAATGTGTACTTCCTAAATTTTCCCTCCTCAGTCCCTCCTAGGGCATACTTCAGTTGATTCAAAAACCAGGACCAATTTGGTGTGTCTTCAACTCCAACCACTCCAAATGCTATGGGATACATATTGTTGTTTGCATCCCTTCCAGTAGCAGCTAGTATTTGTGCCCCACTAGTTAACTTAATGAAACAACCATCTAGGCCTATGAATGGCCTGCATCCATTCAAAAATCCCTCAACACATGCATTCAAACAAAAAAAGACCATGAAACCTTGGTCCTACAGTTGGGTTTTCTCTTGTTTTTTCACTCACAGTACTGACAATGCATCTTGATCCAGGATTTGTAGCTTTCACAGTCTCCAAAAAAACTCTCAGCCTCTTGTATTGCCTCTTGTGATCTCCAAGCACAATGTCCTTTGCTTTCCTCTTTGCCCTCCATGCCATCATCTTGGGCACCTGTCACGCCCAATATGCGACCCTATCCAAAAGGAACTCGAAGGTCCCACCAAGGATAGACCCGCATATTGGAACGCTTTTGCAAGGTGGATATCATTACATCAACATTACATAATAGATGGGGATACATACATAAGGCATACAATGCCACACGAATACAACATCATAACATACAAGAACAACATCCGACTATGGATGAATCATAAACAGAAACTCAAACAATATCCACCCTGCTAGCCCAGGCTGCCGACCTGGAACCTATCCCCTGATCGAAGAAGCAGAAGAAGAACTCAACGCAAGCAAGCATCGCCCTCGCGTCATGATCATCGCATAACCTGTACCTGCAACTATTGTTGTAGTAATCTGTGAGCCACGAGGACTCAGCAATCCCATTACCATGGGTATCAAGACTAGCAAAGCTTAATGGGAAAGGAAGGGGTAAAGTGGTGAGGTTGCAGCAGTGACTAAGCAAGATATGGTGGCTAACATACGCAAATGAGAGCGAGAAGAGAAACAAAGGAACGTTCGTGAAGCTAGCAATGATCAAGAGGTGATCCTGAACACCTACTTACGTCAAACATAACACAGAAACCGTGTTCACTTCCCAGACTCCGTCGAGAAGAGACCATCACGGCTACACACACGGTTGATGCGTTTTAATTCGGATCTGGTGTCAAGTTATCTACAACCGGACATTAACAAATTCCCATCTGCCACATAACCGCGGGCACGGCTCTCGAAAGTTTATACCCTGCAGGGGTGTCCAAACTTAGCCCATGACAAGCTCTCGCGATCAACGAAGGAATAGACCTTCTCCCAGGAAGACCCGATCAGTCTCGGAATCCCGGTTTACAAGACATTTCGACAATGGTAAAACAAGACCAGCAAAGCCGCCCGATGCGCCGACAATCCCGATAGGAGCTGCACATATCTCGTTCTCAGGGCAACACCAGATGACACAGGCTACGAGTAAAACCAGACTTCGAGTTTCAACGAGGTGGCCCCGCAGGCGGCTCGGTTCGGACCAACACTTAGACAAGCACTGGCCCGGGGGGGGCTAAAATAAATATGACCCTTGGGTTGGCCGACCCAAGGGAAGGGTATAGGTGGTGGTGAGGCAAATGGTAAAACCAAGGTTGGGCCTTGCTGGACAAGTTTTATTCAAAGCGAACTGTCAGGGGGGTCCCATAAATCACCCGACCGCGTTAGGAACGCAAAATC
This sequence comes from Triticum timopheevii, assembly GCA_963921465.1. NCBI lineage: Eukaryota > Viridiplantae > Streptophyta > Magnoliopsida > Poales > Poaceae > Triticum > Triticum timopheevii. The sequence goes on along the minus strand of OY997264.1, from coordinate 470,931,314 downwards.
CGGGAACATAACACCGGTATGACGGAAACTAGGGCGGCAAGAGTGGAACAAAACACCAGGCATAAGGCCGAGCCTTCCACCCTTTACCAAATATATAGATGCATTAATAATATAAGAGATATTGTGATATCCCAACATAAACCCTGTCCACCATGGAGAAATCTTCAACTTCACCTGCAGCTAGCAACGCTATAAGAGGGGCTGAGCAAAGCGGTAACATAGCCAAACAACGGTTTGCTAGGAATGGCGTCAAAGGTTAGAGGTTCATGACAATTTGGGAGGCTTGATGAGCAACAGATAGGTAATGCAGCATAGCGATAGAACGAAGCAACTAGCATAGCAATGATAGTAGTGAGATCCAGGGTAGCGGTCATCTTGCCTGAAATCTCGCAAGGAAGAAGAACGAGTCCATGAAGAAGATGAAGCCACGAAGACGAACCACACGTAGACGAACGCATCCTCACGATCGCAACGAAACGGGAACTATCGAGAAGAAGCACACAACATAGTAAACACACCACACATGAACATGACATGATGCACAACAAGCATGATGCATGACAAAGCTACATGAGGCTACTCATGGCAAGATATGATGCAAACAAGAACAACACATCAAGGCAAGTTTAAATGAGGCCGAAACAACATATAACAATTCCGGTAAGTCCTCATATGCAAATTTCGAAATTGGTCCAGAACTGAATAAACCTTATGTTCAAGTAGTTAAACAGCAAGTTAAGATGCACCAAGATGATCTACACGAAATTCTAGTCAAGTTACATATAAAGTTCATTAGATTCGGAGCTACGGTCTAGAAGATATGAGCAAAACAAGTTAAACATGGCATTGATACAAAATGCATACAAACATCAAGCAAACACCTCAAAATAAGGATGCAACATGGTAATATGGAACTACATGCAAAATCAAGCAAGTTTCATATAGAGCACACTCAAAACGGAGCAACGGTTCAACACACACACACTATACAAGTCATAACAACAATCTGTCCAAAACAGCAACTAGGCATCTTGCAAGCATCAAAACAATATGCTACAGCACCCCAACATAATAACAAAAGGCATGGGCATGAAGTACAGGTAAAGCATAACAAAACATGAACACTGAGCTATCTCCAGAAATCACTACAACATGCTCCAAAACACATGGTAAGATTGCAAATAATAACAGTTTCAGACTTTAGCAGAAATAACATCAAGTTGCAATGTTTAGAGCAAGCAAACAACATGTTACAGGAACATATCATGGCAAACAAAGGCATGGCATGAATCTACTAATTGCATAGAACAGAAGACCCTTACTGACCATGAGCCAAAAAGGCACAGAAAATATGATGGCACCCATGTAAACATGGCAAGTTATATTACAGATTCAAACATGGCAGGAACAACAATAAGTAGGCATGTTCGTGAGCTCGAACCACTCACTACAGAGCAATACATGGCATGGCAAGGCAACCAACAGTAAGAAGGCATGTTTAAGAAGCTAAGCATGGCAATAGCTAGTTCATAGGGTGCATGGAACACTAGCAAAACACATGGGAACTAGTGAACTTAATGTTAACAGGCTGACAGCAACATTATGAAGCAACTTTGGAGCAAGATATGAACACGTTCCAGCAGGCTATAATTGCAACCAAGGGCATGAATGGATAGAGCATGATATGTAGATCAAAACATGTTTATAGAGCATCTCCAGATTATGCATAGAATGATTAGTGGAAGCATGTTAACATAGCAACAAAATATAACAGAATCTTTCAGGAAAACAGCAACAGCAACTACCCTACTTAGCAAGCTTGATACAATCAGCACACAACTCACAACAATACATGGTTGGCACCACTGGAAAGATGGCATGGCAAAGATCAACATACATGTAGACATCAACCTCATAGGATGCACACATCAATCATGGCAAAAATGATAAATGAGCAAGTTATAACAGTTTCAGCAGATTAACATCAACATGCACTCTTCCAACAGCATTTCGGGCATCAAGATGAGCTCAAATGAAAATGATGCAGTTGAATGGAATGAAGTACTCGTCGAGACGAACAATTTGAGATATTTCACGCGCAAAACGGAGCTACAGATGCAGAGATACAGCATGATGAACATGGCATGGTTATGCAAGATTTCAGAGACTTAGTGGAAAACGGGTCAACCTTCGGGTTTGTGGCACGCGGATCGTGGTGAGGCGGCTCGCCGGAGTTGGATGTCGCGGTGGCCGGAGACGGGCGGGGAAGGTCTCCTCCGGCCGGATCCGGCACGGGGCGGCGAGGGGGCGGCGGGAGGCGCGGCGCCCGAGGCGGCAGAGGGCGAGGTCGGGGCGGCGAGGGGGCGGTGGGGCGGCGCGGCGCCCGAGGCGGCAGAGGGCGAGGTCGGGGCGGTGAGGGGGCGGCGGGGCGGCACGGCGCCCGAGGCGGCAGAGGGCGAGGTCGGGGCGGCGAGGGGGCGGCGGGACCGGCGGTGCCGTGCGGAGTCGCGGGCCGGCGCCGGCGACGTGGAGGCGAGGCGGCGGGGCAGGGAGGCGCCGGCGAGGCGGCGTGGAGCTTGCCGGCGGCGAGCGCAGAGCGGCGGTGCAGGGCGGCGCGCGGGGGCAGCACCCGCGGTTCGCGGCGGCGGGGAGATGGGCCCCGCTGGCCCGATCCGGGCCCGGCGGGCCTGGCGCGGTGGAGGGGAGCCAGCGGGTGAGGTGGCGGCGCCTGGTTGGCTAGCGGCGGCGGCGAGGTGACATGGCGGGCGCTGATTGGTCGGAGTGAGATGGAGGCAGGACGTGTCCGACCGTCGGCGGACATGTCCGGCGGCGCGAGGATGAAGATGACTAGGGTTTGCACCGGAATTTCGGGGAGGCACACATATTTATAGGTAGAGGGAGCTAGGAGAGTCCAAATGAGGTGCGGTTTTCGGCCACGCAATCGTGATCGAACGACCGAGAGCATGGAGGGGAGTTTGGTGGGTTTTGGGCCACTTTGGAAGGGGTGTTGGGCTGCAACTCAAAGAGGGCTTTTACGGTTACCCGGTTAACCGTTGGAGTATCAAACGACCTCCAAATGGCACGAAACTTGACAGGCGGTCTACCGGTGCTATACCAAGGCCGCTTGGCAAACCTCGGGCCATTCCGAGAAAGTTCAATACCCGCTCACAACGAGTGACAAAAGGGGAACGCCGGGGGACATAGGAGCGCCGGATAACAAAACGGACAACGGGGAAAATGCTCGGATGCATGAGATGAACACGTATGCAAAATGAGATGCACATGATGACATTTTATGAAATGCAGATGATGACATGGCAAAGTGCAACACGCAAGCAAATGACATGGCAACGACGGCGAATAACTGGCAGACACCTGGCGCATCGAATCCGGGGCGTTACAACACTCCTCCACTAACAAGAGATCTCGTCCCGAGATCTTAGGACCGAGACGGAAGGGAAAAAAGGGATGAGGTGAAACAAGAACTCAAGAGAGGAAGCAAAGAATCAAGAACACTCGAGAAGAAGAGAGGAACAACGAGAATGACGAGAATCGAAAACTCACAGAATAAGATAGACTATGAAACCACTCGTTCTAACCGGAGTGGTTAGAATGAGAAAAGAAACGAATAAGACCGAAAGGATTTAGGTAGCACTCCGGCTAAAACATGGAGGAATAGAACACGAAGAACTCTTGAACAAAAATCTTGATGAACTCTTGAAGAATGAATTAAATCATGAAGAACCACCATGAAGAACTCCGTTGACAAAAGGATGATGAGATAGAAATGAAGGATGAAAAGAATAAGGCGAGCCTTGCGATGATTTAGATAGAGGTTCTGACGAGATGGCCGAGGAAATTAATTGAACTCCGGAAAAGAAAAGATGAAAACACTTGGAACTAGAATTTATTCATCAAGAACAAACTCCAAAGGAAGGGATAGCTCACTTGGATGAAATAAGAATAAGATTTATTGTATGCTTATCCTTCATCAAATTAAATTGATGACCAGCAATGGATTGCATACAACTTATTCTTCTTGAAAAAGGATTGAGAAATGACATATCGCAAACTTGAGAAGGTCTTCATGAACCACCGGTAGGATTGAAACGAACGAATGGATTAATATGATAAACAAGGAAAAGAAAATTCTTCTGGAATGATGGCCTCCGGTGAAAGAAACGGGAAAACAACTTCTGACATACTCCGGATGGGTAAGAAAGAATATCTGACAAACGGAATAATTTGAGAGGATAACAAGAAGCTAGAACCGTGAATCTTCGAGAGAACGGACAAGATTTAGAGGAAAAACTCTTCTTCGGTCTTCAAATGATTACGAGAAACACCATTAAAATTTCTGAGATACTCCGGAAGTATGGAAAACAAAGAGGTTGAGCCAACAATGAAATGATTTGAAAGAGATCTTGGAAAGCATGTGACTGATGAAATTCATACTTACGTCAAAATTTATTAGACTTGAGAATAACTCCGGGGGAATTAGAAGAGTCAGGTAAGATCCTGGAAAAAGACCTGTGGGTTAGGGCCCACTGAAGAGATAACACCGTTGGAAAAGATTGTTGAACAGATAGATGATGCACCGGAATAATTGAAATATTTGAATGAGGTGACAACCTCGAATTAATTCGAACACAGGCGAATCTCCTGAGATTTCTTGAGCACTCCGGAAGGATAAACTGGCGAGAGGAGAACGAGCAAGGGGAAAAACATTTGAGCCGAGGAAAAGAATATGATCAACACCGAAAAACTAGAATTGAGTGCACCAAAAAAAGAAAGGGATGAAGAATGACGAACGAGACGAGAATTCACCAGTTGAAATAATTGAGGGAAGACTGAAGAGGCTCCGCACGAATGAAATAGATGGTCGAGAGAGAGTCAGACTTCAGGAAGAAGAGGGTGGGAGGGCGGGAAAACAAAGGCAACTTGGACGGGGGAACCGACGAATAACTTGAAGAGAAAACACCGGTTGAAATAATTGAGGAAAGAAAGCAACAACTTCGCACGAGTATGATGGATACTCGATTACAGACTCCGGTTCCGAGAAGAAAAGAGGTGGGCGGGTGGGAAAAACAAGGGCAACTTCGGACAGGGAAACAACATCGATCGAAAAGAGCTGAGGATTGATCTCCCAAAGACAAAGAGGATCGAATCAGCTTGACGAGGAATGCACCGGATAAAAAGAGCTGAGGAACAACTACCGGAAAACCAACTGCGTGAACCTAAAGAAAATTTTGAATGGGAAGAGGAGTAATTCAAAACACCTACGCCAAGATTCCTCACCAGAGCGATGAAGAGGCTGAGGAGTAAAAAGCATTCCTACTCTCCGATATAGCTAGACTCCGAAATCAATTTTCTTCTAGACTCAACAACGGCCAAACTACACGATCAATCAAGGGGGGCTCCTAAGGTCGGTCGAGGCTCTGATACCAACTTGTCACGCCCAATATGCGACCCTATCCAAAAGGAACTCGAAGGTCCCACCAAGGATAGACCCGCATATTGGAATGCTTTTGCAAGGTGGATATCATTACATCAACATTACATAATAGATGGGGATACATACATAAGGCATACAATGCCACACGAATACAACATCATAACATACAAGAACAACATCCGACTACGGATGAATCATAAACAGAAACTCAAACAATATCCACCCTGCTAGCCCAGGCTGCCGACCTGGAACCTATCCCCTGATCGAAGAAGCAGAAGAAGAACTCAACGCAAGCAAGCATCGCCCTCGCGTCATGATCATCGCATAACTTGTACTTGCAACTGTTGTTGTAGTAATCTGTGAGCCACGAGGACTCAGCAATCCCATTACCATGGGTATCAAGACTAGCAAAGCTTAATGGGAAAGGAAGGGGTAAAGTGGTGAGGTTGCAGCAGCGACTAAGCAAGATATGGTGGCTAACATACGCAAATGAGAGCGAGAAGAGAAACAAAGGAACGGTCGTGAAGCTAGCAATGATCAAGAGGTGATCCTGAACACCTACTTACGTCAAACATAACACAGAAACCGTGTTCACTTCCCGGACTCCGCTGAGAAGAGACCATCACGGCTACACACACGGTTGATGCGTTTTAATTCGGATCTGGTGTCAAGTTATCTACAACCGGACATTAACAAATTCCCATCTGCCACATAACCGCGGGCACGGCTCTCAAAAGTTTATACCCTGCAGGGGTGTCCCAACTTAGCCCATGACAAGCTCGCGCGATCAACGAAGGAATAGACCTTCCCCCAGGAAGACCCGATCAGTCTCGGAATCCCGGTTTACAAGACATTTCGACAATGGTAAAACAAGACCAGCAAAGCCACCCGATGCGCCGACAATCCCGATAGGAGCTGCACATATCTCGTTCTCAGGGCAACCCCGGATGAGACAGGCTATGAGTAAAACCAGACTTCGAGTTTCCCCGAGGTGGCCCCGCAGGCGGCTCGGTTCGGACCAACACTTAGACAAGCACTGGCCCGGGGGAGCTAAAATAAAGATGACCCTTGGGTTGGCCGACCCAAGGGAAGGGTATAGGTGGTGGTGAGGCAAATGGTAAAACCAAGGTTGGGCCTTGCTGGACAAGTTTTATTCAAAGCGAACTGTCAGGGGGGTCCCATAAATCACCCGACCGCGTTAGGAACGCAAAATCCGGAAACATAACACCGGTATGACGGAAACTAGGGCGGCAAGAGTGGAACAAAACACCAGGCATAAGGCCGAGCCTTCCACCCTTTACCAAATATATAGATGCATTAATAATATAAGAGATATTGTGATATCCCAACATAAACCCTGTCCACCATGGAGAAATCTTCAACTTCACCTGCAGCTAGCAACGCTATAAGAGGGGCTGAGCAAAGCGGTAACATAGCCAAACAACGGTTTGCTAGGAATGGTGTCAAAGGTTAAAGGTTCATGGCAATTTGGGAGGCTTGATGAGCAACAGATAGGTAACGCAGCATAGCGATAGAACGAAGCAACTAGCATAGCAATGATAGTAGTGAGATCCAGGGTAGCGGTCATCTTGCCTGAAATCCTGCAAGGAAGAAGAACGAGCCCATGAAGAAGATGAAGCCACGAAGACGAACCACACGTAGACGAACGCATCCTCATGATCGCAACGAAACGGGAACTATCGAGAAGAAGCACACAGCATAGTAAACACACCACACATGAACATGACATGATGCACAACAAGCATGATGCATGACAAAGCTACATGAGGCTACTCATGGCAAGATATGATGCAAACAAGAACAACACATCAAGGCAAGTTTAAATGCGGCCGGAACAACATATAACAATTCCGGTAAGTCCTCATATGCAAATTTCGAAATTGGTCCAGAACTGAATAAACCTTATGTTCAAGTAGTTAAATAGCAAGTTAAGATGCACCAAGATGATCTACACGAAATTCTAGTCAAGTTACATATAAAGTTCATTAGATTCGGAGCTACGGTCTAGAAGATATGAGCAAAACAAGTTAAACATGGCATTGATACAAAATGCATACAAACATCAAGCAAACACCTCAAAACAAAGATGCAACATGGTAATATGGAACTACATGCAAAATCAAGCAAGTTTCATATAGAGCACACTCAAAACGGAGCAACGGTTCAACACACACACACTATACAAGTCATAACAACAATCTGTCCAAAACAGCAACTAGGCATCTTGCAAGCATCAAAACAATATGCTACAGCACCCCAACATAATAACAAAAGGCATGGGCATGAAGTACAGGTAAAGCATAACAAAACATGAATGCTGAGCTATCTCCAAAAATCACTAGAACATGCTCCAAAACACATGGTAAGATTGCAAATAATAACAGTTTCAGACTTTAGCAGAAATAACATCAGGTTGCAATGTTTAGAGCAAGCAAATAACATGTTACAGGAACATATCATGGCAAACAAAGGCATGGCATGAATATACTAATTGCATAGAACAAAAGACCCTTACTGACGATGAGCCAAAAAGGCACAGAAAATATGATGGCACCCATGTAAACATGGCAAGTTATATTACAGATTCAAACATGGCAGGAACAACAATAAGTAGGCATGTTCGTGAGCTCGAACCACTCACTACAGAGCAATACATGGCATGGCAAGGCAACCAACAGTAATAAGGCATGTTTAAGAAGCTAAGCATGGCAATAGCAAGTTCATAGCGTGCATGGAACACTAGCAAAACACATGGGAACTAGTGAACTTAATGTTAACAGGCTGACAGCAACATTATGAAGCAACTTTGGAGCAAGATATCAACATGTTCCAGCAGGCTATAATTGCAACCAAGGGCATGAATGGATAGAGCATGACATGTAGATCAAAACATGTTTATAGAGCATCTCCAGATTATGCATAGAATGATTAGTGGAAGCATGTTAACATAGCAACAAAATATAACAGAATCTGTCAGGAAAACAGCAACAGCAACTACCCTACTTAGCAAGCTTGATACACTCAGCACACAACTCACAACAATACATGATTGGCACCACTGGAAAGATGGCATGGCATAGATCAACATACATGTGGACATCAACCTCATAGGATGCACACATCAATTATGGCAAAAATGATAAATGAGCAAGTTATAACAGTTTCAGCAGATTAACATCAACATGCACTCTTCCAACAGCACTTCTGGCATCAAGATGAGCTCAAATGAAAATGATGCAATGGAATGGAATGAAGTACTCGTCGAGGCGAACAATTTGACATATTACACGCGCAAAACGGAGCTACAGATGCAGAGATACAGCATGATGAAGATGGCATGATTATGCAAGATTTCAGAGACTTAGTGGAAAACGGGTCAACCTTCGGGTTTGTGGCACGCGGATCGAGGTGAGGCGGCTCGCCAGAGTTGGACGTCGCGGTGGCCGAAGACGGGCGGGGAAGGTCACCTCTGGCCGGATCCGGCCGGATCCGGCGCGGGGCGGCGAGGGGGCGGCGGGAGGCGCGGCGCCCGAGGCGGCAGAGGGCGAGGTCAGGGCGGCGAGGGGGCGGCGCGGCGGCGCGGCGCCCGAGGCGGTAGATGGCGAGGTCGGGGCGGCGAGGGGGCGGCGGGGCGGCGCGGCGCCCGAGGCGGCAGAGGGCGAGGTCGGGGTGGCGAGGGGGCGGCGGGACCGGCGGTGCCGTGCGGAGTCGCGGGCCGGCGCCGGCGACGTGGAGGTGAGGCGGCGGGGCAGGGAGGCGCCGGTGAGGCGGCGCGGAGCTCGCCGGCGGCGAGCGCAGAGCGGCGGCGCAGGGCGGCGCGCGGGGGCAGCACCCGCGGTTCGCGGCGGCGGGGAGATGTGCCCCGCGGGCCCGATCCGGGCCCGGCGGGCCTGGCGCGTTGGAGGGGAGCCGGCGGGTGAGGTGGCGGCGCCTGGTTGGCTAGCGGCGGCGGCGGGGTGACGTGGCGGGCGCTGATTGGTCGGAGTGAGGTGGAGGCTGGACGTGTCCGGCCGTCGGCGGACATGTCCGGCGGCGCGAGGATGAAGATGACTAGGGTTTGCACCGCGAATTTCGGGGAGGCACACATATTTATAGGTAGAGGGAGCTAGGAGAGTCCAAATGAGGTGCGATTTTCGGCCACGCGATCGTGATCGAACGACCGAGAGCATGGAGGGGAGTTTGGTGGGTTTTGGGCCACTTTGGAAGGGGTGTTGGGCTGCAACTCAAAGAGGGCTTTTATGGTTACCCGGTTAACCGTTGGAGTATCAAACGACCTCCAAATGGCACGAAACTTGACAGGCGGTCTACCCGTGCTATACCAAGGCTGCTTGGTAAACCTCGAGCCATTCCGAGAAAGTTCAAAACCCGCTCACAACGAGTGACAAAAGGGGAACGCCGGGGGACATAGGAGCGCCGGATAACAAAATGGACAACGGGGAAAATGCTCGGATGCATGAGACGAACACGTATGCAAAATGAGATGCACATGATGACATGATATGAAATGCAGATGATGACGTGGCAAAGTGCAACATGCAAGCAAATGACATGGCAACGACGGCGAATAACTGGCAGACACCTGGTGCATCGAATCCGGGGCGTTATAGCACCTCAACACCAAACTGCCTCTTTACCTTGTCAACTATAGCAGTGTCAGAGTAATGGGCCACGGGTAGGCTAACCCGAGTCCCAGGATCTTTCAAGACATCGGGGCAGGCCGCGCCCCTCAAGCCGAGTCCCAGACGGCGACTCCAAGACAAGCCGAGTCCCAGACGGCGACTCCAAGACAAGCCGACTCAAAGCTGGCGACCTCCAGAGAGGCCGACTATGGAGAGTCGGCCCATGACTCCTCCCGAAGCCCGAGGCAGGGTACGGTCGCGGCGTGGCCGTTCCTCCCTGCCTACGAGGGGCCAGCATGGCTACAGTGAGCCGTATCGCCGAAAGATTTCCGGCGAGGCGCGGCACTGTTGCCATGCCTGCCCCGACCTTAGCCACAGTGCGCAACGCACTGTGCCCACGATGCCGGCATGTACGGCCCGAAGACCGCGGGGCCGCCTGTCAGTGGGTGGACCGAAGGCGGCCTGGGCATCCCGAAGACGGATCTGTGGGAGTCGGCCTCCCTGGAGTCGGCCGACCCCTCCCCAGGGCCCCACGGGCCATTAACCAGATAGGATGGGGGATGGCGATAGTGATCGCCCGATAGACGGCGGCACTGTTACCACGACCCAATGACCAAGCCTACGTCATCAGGAGTGCCGCACAGTGTCAGGCCCGTCCGCGGGACCCACCAGTCGGCGGGCCCCAGAAGCCGGCGGGAAGGACGGCGGTAAGAGAGACAGACGGCTGGGGCCCGCGCCCAGCCGGATTACCATTGTACCCCCAGGGGGTAGGCCTATATAAACCCCCCGGGGCACCCATGCAAAGGGTTCGGACCTTGATAGAGATAGACCAGATAGCACAGGGAGGAGAGAGCTAGCCTTGCCCTCTCCTGCCTCCCGATACAGCTCTAGGAGCGCCATTGTAGTCACTTTGCTTTAGTGATCATGCGGAGACCCCGCAGAGCAGCAGTAGGGGTGTTATCTCCTCGGAGAGCCCCGAAGCTGGGTAAGATTCGCCGGCGTGCATGCCTACGCCTCCCGTTTCCAGGCACCGGCGACGTTCTACTCGCCCCCACCATGATAAGCCATCCTTGGCATATGTCGCACCCAACCCCCAACATTTGGCGCCACCGTGGGGCCTGGTGCACCGTCGTCCGGAGATCTGTTCTGGACGGGAACCCTTTTCCTCCCTGGCGAGCGCAGCCAGCCACGCTCGCCAGATGGAGTCTGCGTCGACGCGCTGCGCGGCGCTGAGGCCGCCTGTGCAGCGAGCAGCCTCGCCAAACTTATCGGCGAGGTGCGCCTCTCCGACGAGCCTGCATCCGACGCAGGCACGGGTGGCCCCGAGAGCCTTCTCGCGGGCCTCCTCGACCAACTCCTCTTCACCGGCGAGCCTGCCGTGGACTTGGAGTCCGTAGGCTCCACCGACCCGATGCTGGTCTACTCCGACGCCGTGTCGCTTGACACTTTCCCCACCAATGTGGTGGTCTACAATGAGCCGCTTCCTCATGAGGGAGTGGCGGAAGCGCCATCACGGAGGTGCTCGTCATCAGCCATGACGAGCGCTCCGGCGAAGAAGCTTAGGACCCTCTCGCTGCGGCCCTGCAAGACCTGACGGTGCCCATTCCAGAGGACGCGGACGCCGAGACGCTGGAGACACGCCGCCTTCAGATCATCGAAGGCGCCAAGAAGCTGGCAAGCATGAGGCGCTTGTCAGAAGCATACCAGCACGAGATGGATCGCGCTGTAGGCGGCTCGCCGGCTCCGACTGGGCCGAGCCGTCTAGGTGTGGTCCGGCAGCACGGCACGACCATCGCCGACTTGTTCGGGGCAAAACGCCCTGTATACGCCACCCCTGTGGAGAACATCCGCACTGCCCAAGCGGCGACTGATGAGCTGAAGAACTTCGAGGGCGAAGAGCGCCGCTTGATGACGGAGCGAGTCCAGCAGCTCCTCGACGCGGCTGCTGCGCAGAACGCGGCCGGCGGCCACGCGGATGCGCTGGAGCAACCGAATGATGACTTGCCTCCCCGCCGAGATCAAGGTGCGACTTCCCGGACGCCGACTGGCGGAGTCCGCGGAAGGAAAGAAAAGGAGTCGGCCGCCAGTCACAGTCGGACCCGCCTCACCATTGAGCGCGACCAAGACGGCCGGCCGAGAGCAGTGGAGCGGCGGGACGACTACCTGCCTCCCCCACCCCGAAGAGAACGGCGAGTTTCCCCGCCGCCTATTGAGCATCCGACTCTCGGAGGCCGCCTCGGCCGTCGAGAAGGAGTCGGAGAGAACGACGCCCGCCATTGGATCACCGACTCCACCGATCCCTGGCGCTGGAAGAAGAAGACGAGCTGGGTCCGCCTTTCTTCGGGCCCCGCATCCGAGACGAGCCCTTCCCCAAAGGATTCACGCTCCCCCGAGACACACCCAAGTACACCGGCTCCGTGAACCTGGAAGACTGGCTGATAGACTACTCCACAGTCGTCAGCATAGCGAACGGCAACAAGCGGGTTGCCGTGAAGTACGTTCCCCTCATGCTCCAGGGCACGGCCTGGACATGGTTGAACAGTCTGAAGCCCCGCAGCATCAACATCTGGGTCGACTTCACCGGAGCCTTCATCCGCAACTTCACGAGCACGTACAAGCGACCTCCCAAGCCGCGCCAACTTTCCTTGTGCGTGCAAGGCCCTGATGAATCAACATGCGACTACCTCACGCGCTGGGGCGAGCTTCGGAACTCCTGCGAGGGCGTGCACGAGGTGCAGGCTATTGAGTACTTCACTGCCGGGTGCCGAGAGGGCACCCTCCTCAAGCACATGCTCCTCTGCGACGAGCCAGAGACCCTCGACGAACTGCTAGTCATAGCAGACAAGTACGCCACGGCCGACTCGTCCATGAAGACGGAGATTCAAGTCAATGCGACTGGAAAGGTGGCTCCTCAGGCTCCCAGAACTCCAGCTGGAGACACCAGTCGGCGCCAACAACAGAACGACAACAAGCGCAAGGCCCAACAGCTGACTTCCAACAGTTGGCAGGTTGCGACGGTTGAAGATCAACAGCCGGAGGGGCAGCCTCCGGCCAAAAGGCAGAAAGGCGGCAAATCCAATTGGTTGCCGGCCTTCTCCTATGAGCAGACTCTGGATGGTCCGTGCAAGTTCCACAGTGGCGCGAAGCCTTCGAACCATACCACCCGGAAGTGCCACTGGCTCACCAGAATCGCCAAGGGAGACGGCCTCGTATCTCCGCCACCTGCTGGGCCGCCACCTCCGCCGCCGCCTCAGCAGCCGGCTGTTCGGCCAGTCGGCACAGTGCAAGACGAGTTCGCAGATGAGCACGGAGCCTATGTGGTGTTCACCAGTGTAGCAGACGACCGGCGCAGCAGGCGCCAACAGCAGCAAGAAGTGAATGCGGTCGCGTCAAGCACTCCAGAGTTCATGCATTGGTCCGAGAGGCCTATCAGTTGGAGCAGAGCGGATCACCCAGAGGTGATGCCGAGTCCGGGTTCCTATGCCCTGGTCCTAGGTGCCACCTTGGCCACTGATAGGCGGGCCGCCTGCTTTTCAAGAGTACTGATAGACGGAGGCAGTAGCATCAACATCCTGTACAAAGACACCATGGAGAAGCTAGGAATCAAGCGAAGACAGCTGCAGGGCAGCCGGACTGTGTTCCATGGTATTGTACCCGGCCTTTCCTGTTCGCCAATCGGCAAGATCCTGATAGACGTCCTCTTCGGAGACAAAGATCATTTCCGCCGAGAGCCAGTCTGGTTTGAAGTAGTGGACCTGGAAAGCCCATACCACGCGCTGCTTGGCCGACCTGCCTTGGCCAAATTCATGGCGGTCCCTCACTACGCCTACCTGAAGATGAAGATGCCGAGTTCCAAGGGAATTTTGACCGTAGCCGGCGACTACAGGAAGTCGTCCGCCTGCGCGGCCGAGAGCAGCCGACTGGCCGAGTCCCTGGTGATCGCAGCTGAGAAGCGGCTCCTAGACCGAGTCGTGGCGATGGCCGGAAAGCAGCCAGAGATGTCGCCCGACCCCAAGGAGTCGGAAGCTTAGGGCTCGTTTAAGCCGGCCAAAGAGACCAAGAAGATACCCTTGGACCCGGAGCACCCAGAGAGGTACGCTGTCATAGGTGCAAACCTTGACAGCAAATAGGAAGGCGAGCTCGTCGATTTCCTCCGTGAGAATCGAGACATCTTTGCATGGTCCCCCAAAGACATGCCGGGTGTACCGACGGAATTCGCCGAGCACAAGTTACATGTCAGGCCAGATGTGAAACCCATCAGGCAGCCCTTGCGCCGCCTGTCAGAAGAGAAGAGAAGAGTCGTTGGAGAGGAGATGGCTCGGCTTCTTGCGGTCGGCTTCATCATGGAAGTATTTTTTCCAGAATGGCTGGCAAACCCGGTTTTGGTACTGAAGAAAAATGAGCAGTGGCGGATGTGTATTGACTACACAAGCCCCAACAAAGCCTGCCCAAAGGATCTGTTTGCCCTGCCAAGAATCGATCAGGTGATAGACTCCACAGCCGGATGCGAGCTGCTGAGTTTCTTAGATGCATATTCAGGATATCACCAGATCAAGCTGAACCCGGCAGACACACTGAAAACCACCTTCATCACACCATTCGGAGCCTTCTGCTACCTGACGATGACGTTCGGCTTGAGGAATGCCGGCGCTACCTTTCAGCGTTGCATGCAGAAGTGCCTCCTCAAGCAACTCGGCAGGAATGCCCACGTCTACGTGCATGATGTGGTGGTAAAGACGGAGAGGCATGGGACGCTGCTAGAAGACCTCAAGGAGACATTTGAGAATCTGCGCCGATTCCAGATCAAGCTCAACCCAGAGAAGTGCGTTTTCGGAGTACCAGCTGGCCAGCTCCTCGGCTTCCTGGTCTCCGAACGCGGAATTGAGTGCAACCCCGTAAAGATCAAGGCCATCGACAGGATGGAGGTACCCAGCCGACTGTTAGATGTGCAGAAGTTCACCGGCTGCTTGGCGTCCATCAGCCGATTCATCAGTCGGCTGGGCGAGAAAGCTCTGCCTTTGTATCAATTGATGAAGAAGACCACCTTTTTCAAGTGAAACCACAAGGCGGATGAAGCATTTCTCCAGCTGAAGAAGATGTTGACTACTCCCCCTGTGCTGGCGGCTCCGACTCCCGAAGAGCCCATGCTCTTGTACATCGCCGCCACCATCCGAGTAGTCAGCACAGTCATTGTAGTCGAACGCAAAGAGGAAGGCAAGGCGCTCCCTGTCCAGAGACCGGTGTATTACCTGAGCGAGGTACTGTCGACCTCCAAGCAGAACTACCCTCACTACCAGAAGATGTGCTACGGTGTGCATTTCACCGCCAAGAAGCTGAAGCCTTACTTTCAAGAACATCCAATCACCATGGTTTGCACGGCTCCGCTGGCCGAGATCATTGGAAGCCGAGACGCCTCCGGCCGAGTAGCCAAATGGGCCATAGATCTGGCTCCTTACACCATCTACTACCAGCCCCGCACCGCCATCAAGTCGCAAGCGCTGGCCGACTTCCTCGTCGACTGGGCCGAGACCCAGTACATGCCGCCAGCGCCCGACTCCACCCATTGGCGGATGCATTTCGACGGCTCCAAGATGCGCACCGGCCTGGGAGCCGGCATCGTCCTCACCTCCCCTAAAGGCGACAAGCTCAAGTATGTGCTGCAGATTCACTTCGCCGCCTCCAACAACGTCGCCGAATATGAGGCGCTCATTCATGGGCTCCGGCTTGCCAAAGAACTCGGCATTCGTCGGATCCTGTGCTATGGCGACTCCGACTTAGTGGCCCAGCAATCATCCGGCGACTGGGACGCCAAAGACGCAAACATGGTGAGCTACCGCTTCCTGGTACAGCAACTCAGCGGATACTTCGAGGGGTGCGAGTTCCTTCACGTGCCAAGAAATGACAATGATCAAGCAGACGCCTTGGCACGAGTCGGCTCTACCCGCCAAGCAATACCTTCCGGTGTCGCCCTTCAGCGCCTCCTCAAGCCATCTATCAAGCCTTCACCAGAGTCAGACTCCATCTTTGTGCCGGCTCCTCCAGAAGAAGTTGGATCCGACTCCAGAGCCCCAGCAGACGGCCCCAAGAAAACCACGGTCGAAGCCGGCCCGAGGACTTCAGAGCCCGGCCCGGGGACTGCGCCAGTCGGCCCGGTGACTTCAGAGCCCGGCCTGGGGACTGCGCCAGTCGGCCCGGGGACTGCGCCAGTCGGCCCAGGGACTCCGTCAATCCAGCAAGCGGCCGCAGACTCCAGCCCGCCGCCTCCCAGCCCAGCCACCCTGGTCCAAGTCGTCGTGGTAGCAGTTGAAGAAATAGCAGCACCCTCATGGGCACATCCCATCCTCAAGTTTCTAGTGAACAGAGAGTTGCCGACAGATGAGATCCTGGCTCGGCAAGTACAACGCTGAGTGGCAGCATACACCATAGTCAACAAAGAACTGGTCAGGCGCAGTGTCACTGGTGTCTACCAGCGCTGCGTAGAACCAGAACAAGGCCAAGCAATTCTCAGAGACATCCATCAGGGCGAGTGCGGCCACCATGCGGCTTCAAGAGCACTCGTCGCCAAAGCTTTTCGGCACGGTTTCTTTTGGCCGACTGCCCTGGAAGAAGCTAAAGAGTTAGTCCAAAAATGCAAGGGTGCCAGAAGTTCCGCTCCAAGCCACTTCAGCCGGCTTCTGCGCTAAAGACAATCCCCATCGCCTGGCCCTTCGCAGTTTGGGGCCTGGACATGGTGGGACCATTCAAGACGGCCCGAGGCGGCCTGACTCATCTGCTTGTCACGGTGGACAAGTTCACCAAGTGGATAGAAGCAAAGCCCATCAAGAAGTTGAATGGTCCGACTGCAGTGACTTTCATCGCCGACATCACGGTGCGGTATGGCATACCGCACAGCATCATCACCGACAATGGCACAAACTTTTCCAAAGGCGCCTTGGCCCGTTTCTGCGCGACGCAGGGCATCCAACTAGACTTAGCGTCCGTTGCCCATCCGCAGTCAAACGGCCAGGTGGAGCGGGCGAACGGCCTCATCCTGCCCGCATCAAGCCTCGACTGGTCGAACCACTCGAGCGTTCGGCCGGCTGTTGGGTTGAGGAGCTACCAGCCGTCCTATGGAGTCTGCGCACGACTCCAAACAAGTCAACCGGCTTCACGCCTTTCTTCCTCGTCTACGGTGCCGAAGCCGTCATCCCGACGGATATAGAGTTCGACTCTCCACGAGTCACCATGTACACCGAAGAGGAAGCTGAAGAAGCACGCCAAGACGGTGTTGACCTGCTGGAAGAGGGCTGGTTGTTGGCACTCAGCCGGTTCGGCATCTACCAGCAGAGTCTGCACCGATACTACAACCGAAAGGTCAAGCCAAGATCGTTTCAAGAGGGCGACCTTGTGCTCCGGCTGATTCAGAGAACAGCCGGCCAGCACAAGTTGTCGGCACCTTGGGAAGGCCCCTTCATCATCAGCAAGGTGCTGGGCAACGGCTCCTACTATCTAATCGACCCTCAGAAGCCTCGAGCGCGCAAGAGGGACAACTCCAGCAAAGAAACAGAGCGCCCATGGAACGCAAATCTTCTTCGCAGATTTTATAGTTGATGCAGTATGTATCGCACTACCCCCTTTGTATTAAAGTACTAAGACCTTGGGCCCCCCGAGACGAGCTCGGGGACTGCCTTTTTGTGTTATCTGTATGATAAGAATTATGCCTTCGAGTACATTACTTTCATTACAAACCGCTTGGCACCGGCCCAGACTAGTCGGCCTGGGGACTTGCCGTCTTGCGCTATGAAATGCTTCCTGCAGTCGAACAAGTAGTGTGTTGTGCTCAAGCTGT
The DNA here is from genome assembly GCA_963921465.1 of Triticum timopheevii. Classification (NCBI taxonomy): domain Eukaryota; kingdom Viridiplantae; phylum Streptophyta; class Magnoliopsida; order Poales; family Poaceae; genus Triticum; species Triticum timopheevii. The sequence goes on along the minus strand of OY997264.1, from coordinate 470,913,391 downwards.
CTCCTGTCGAAAGCCGCAGTTCGCAGAGCGACTGTTGGTAGGCGGAGAACAAGCAAGAACGAGCGCACACACGAAAAAATGGCTAAGGACCTAAAGCGTATGCATAGCTCAAGCTGGCTCCCAGCCTCTCTCTGCGGAGCCGGCTCGCGAGTAGTCAGCTCGCCGTCTTAGCCTCTATCAAGGACGGCCGACTCTTGGGTAGTTGGCCTGTCGCTTTCTAGCCGACTTGCTAAAGAAACTCTAAACGGCCAAGTACTTGTCTTCCCGAAGTAGCCTAGCACTTAACCCAGCGACAGTCCACAGAGCGGCTGTCCAGCTGGCAAGGAAGCAACTAAAGGAAGGCGGCAAAGGAAAAAGCCTAAAGAGCAATAAGCAAGGAAAGGCGAAAATCGGATAAATATTTACATAGGCCCTTGGCCGAATCTTCGAATAGAAGTTCAAGATACACCCCGCGGGTGGAACTGTTCGAATCTAAGAAAGTTTTCAAAAGATTACTAAAGACAGATAAACAGAGGCGGAAAAAGCAGCCTAGGAGGCGACATCCGGGATCGGAGGATCGGAGGAGACGGCGGTGTCAGGCGCCGGGGCAGTCGGTTGGGCGGTCTCGCTTTGGTCGCCTCCGGCGGCAGTCGCCTTGTCTCCACGCGGCTCATTGCTGGAGGCGCGGTCGAGCTGAGGCTGGCCGTCTGCTCCGCCTTCTGGCACCTCCACGTCGCCTCCGTCCTCCGCCTCGTCCTCCTCCTTGGTGCTGGAGCCGATCACCTCCGCCGAGTCTTCGCCACACTCCGGGTTCATCCCGAACCAGTCTGGCGGCACTTCCTCGCCGCCTTCAGCTCGCTCGGGCATGAAGACACTGGTGTCCGTATACTCGGCGATGGCCGCCGCACGCTCGACAAGGGCGCCCTCCACGGCCTCCAGCTCGGCCTGGGCTTCTGACCGGAACGCGGCCAGACGGTCCAGGTCCAGCCCTGGATACCACGCCTTGACGAACTCCAAAGCCCGGCGCGCTCCAGCCCGGGCCGAGGAGCCCTTCCAAGCCTCAAGACGGCCGGCGGCGACTTCCAGCCAGTCGGCAGTCCGACTGGCGGTGCGCAGAGCCGGCATGTCTGGCCACAGGGCGGCAACCGCCTGGGCGCCAGCACGCTGAAGCCGGCGCAGCAGCCGGTGAGCCGGACGAAGACGGGCTTCAATGCTCAGAAGCTGCTCATCGATGGTTCGGGGGGCATTAGCGGCGACCTCCTCACCACGTGCCCTTCGTGCCTCTCGAGCAGGCTCGATGGCCAGAGGGACTGTCTGTGAGTGACCAGGAAAGAAGTCTACCAAGACAAAAAAGAAGCAAGTCGAAAAATCAGAAGTCGGCCTGACGCATAGTCGGAAGCCCGAAGAAACGAAAGAAACTTACCATCAACGATGACCTCGATATCATGGTAGCCGGAAGTCATCATCGCCTCCCTGTCGGTCCAGGCGGAGCGCTCGCTCTCAAACTCAGCCATGAGAGCGGTCTCCCGTGTCTTGGCCTCGTCCTGTGCCTTCTTGAGCATCTCCTTCTACTCGGCCAGCTGCGCCGCCAGCAGGTCACGCTCTTTGGCAAGCTTGCCGCACTCCTCCTCCTTGGCACGCCAGGCGGTATTGGCCTCGCCCAGCTACTCCAGAAGAGCGACGTTGGCGCCTGAAGAACGAAAGAAGAAAACAAATTAGTCGTCAGCAAAGTAGATCGCCGGGAAGATCCGGCCCGACTGCTCAGCAGTCGGCCCGAATCTCGGGGACTACAGCCCGCGAGTGCGCCAGCGCGCCCCCGCGAAGAAAGGAAAAAAGAGCTTACTCCGGCTTTCCGCCAACTCGGCGGTCCGCTTGTTCAACTCCTCAACATTACGGTTGAAGGCAGTGGCGCGGAGGTTATTATACTCCTGCAATAAGTCAATAGGAGACCAAGTCAGTATTCGGAACTCGCTAGAGGGAGTTTCGAACCGCCTGCTCAGCAGCCGGCCCGGAACTCGGGGACTACACCCAGTGGGTGCGCTGGCGCGTCCCCACAGAGAAAATTAAGAATCAGAAAGAAGAAGGAAACGCACTCGGACATATGTCCGCGCGGCCAGATGCGCCCTGGTGCAGGCTTGAAGGGCGTCGCTTTCAGCGCGCAGCTTCGCCTGGACGTCCAGGAGCGCTTGGTTCAGCGGTCCGGTGCCGCCTCCGTGCAACCACCCAGTGGGCGCGGCGCTGGAGGCCTCGACGTCCAGGGTCGCCAAGCTGGCGGTGCCGGTTTCCCAAGGTCGCAGCGCCGAGGTCGCCCTCTCAAGACGGCGGCGCACCGGCGAGACGACTTGAAGAAGCAGCCGCGCCTCGGCCTCGTCCGCAGTCGGCGGCTCCGACTGACCCACCGGCTGTTTGTCGTGCGGTCTCCCAGACGGTGGCGGAGGCGACAGTGGCGGCACGAGGGTGTCCGAGCTAGAAGCCTCGCCACCCTCCTCCACGAGGGGGTTCTCGGTGCCGGCCTCTCCAGTCTGCCCCGTGAACTCCGGAGGCGGCGGCGCAGACGACAATGGGGGGACGAGCATCGCCGATCGACGACGCGCGGCCTCCTCGGCACGCTGTTTCGCCGCAAGGGCGACTTCGGCGTCCTCCAGCTTCTTCTGGGCATTGGCGGCCGCTTTCTCAGCCTGCGCCTTCTCCAGGCGGTCGGCCTCCTCCTCGTCGCGCTTCTCCTGCGCAATTCGCTCCGTCGCCTCCCGGAGGTCGGCGGCGGGATCGGCCCGCCGAGTGTTGGCGGACGTCTCTGCCGACCCCATGACAGAGGGGACAGCGACTCTCTCAAGGGAGAGGGGGGCCCTGAAGAAGAACGGAGGGAGAATAAAGGAAAACTCGGACAAGATTCAATGAAGGAAAATAAAAAGCATAAAGACTTACGCTGAGACTAGCGGCGGCCTTCTCACTTCCCTTCGGAAGCGGTTGGCCTTCGCGGCCGCCTCCTCCCGTTTGGTCGCGGCGGCCGCCCCCTTGAGCTTCTTCAATTTACCGCCGGGCGCACTCGGCCCGGCGTGACGCCTCTTCGCGCTGCCTTGGCCGGCCAGGCCGGCCCTTGGCTGGTGGCGCGGGGCGACTTCCCCGTCGGCGTCGTCATCAGGCCAGTCGGCGAAGGTGGCCGAGGGCTTGAAGCCGCCCTCTGTTCCTTCTCCCCCGCCTTCGGCGTCGGCTTCCAACGCTGCCGCCCCCAAGTCGGGATCGTCGACGTCACTGTCCGCGCGATCAGGGACATACTCGCGGGGCTGTCTCGTGGCGCCGGCTGCCAGCTCCATGAGGGGGTTCTATCCAGAAGAAACCAACAAGAGTCAGAAGCCGAAGTCGGCCGCAAGAAGACGAAACAACAGGGAGATGCGACTTACCACTGGTGGGGGGTTGTCGCACGAGTACGGCTCCTTGCCGAACTGCCAGTCCTCCCCGAACTCGCAGTGCGCTATATGGTTCACCAAGTTCGCCACCTCCTTGCGGGGCATCTCCTTGGTGCTCATCCGACTTGGGTCTCGGAGGCTGCTCATCTGACAGATCAGGTGAGGCCGGCCTTGGAGCGGGAGAACTCGGCGCGCCACGAAGGCGGCCAGAAGGTCGGATCCGACGAGACCCTCCGACTGCAGCAAGACTCGGAGTCGCGCTACGGCGGCGGCTCCGGAGGGAGTCAGCGTCTTGGCTCGGTGAGACCAGCTGGGGAGCCTTCCGGTTAGGGGGGGCAGCGTTGTAGGGTGGCAGGTTGACCCAGTCGCCGTCGGTGGAGAGGTTCTTCACGTAGAAGTAGGAGCGCTGCCACATCTTCACCGACTTTATCAGCGAGATGGGAGGAAAGGGGTTGTCGGCTGTCAAGCGCCGCACCGCGATGTAGGTGCCGCACTGAGCCGGAATGCCGGCGACTTGCGTGCCGAGCTTAGAAGAGAAGAATTCTCCCCACAGCTCGAGGGTGGGGAGAACGCCGAGGAAGCCTTCGCACAGAGTGGCGAAGGCGGAGAGCAACACCACCGTATTCGGAGTGAGATGGTGTGGTTGAAGGCTGTGGAACTCCAAGAACGAGCGGAAGAAGCCGCTCGCCGGCAGCCCCAGGCCGCGCATGAGGTGCGAGCGGAAGACGATCCGCTCGCCCTCCTCCGGCGCCGGTCGGGTCTCCCCCTCCGGCGCGGGGCGGGTGCGCACGAGGTCCGTGTTGGGGAGACGGCGTGTCTGGCGGAGGAACTCGATGTGTTCCTCCTCCACATCTGAGCCGTCCCATACGCCGGAGCGCACGGCGGGGGCCGCGGCGGAGGAAGAGCTCATCGCCGCGGTGAGGAGAGCTCTCGCTCGACGGCAGGGGCAGGAAGAAGAGAAGGCAAGATGAGGCGGGAGAGTGGGGAAGAAGGGTGCGCGTGCGGTGCCTCCCCGCTCCTCCCCGCCTATTTATAGCCCTGTGGGCTGAGGAGCCGAGGGGGCGGGCGTGGGATTAACTGTGCACGATGCCCCACGCCGCCCCATGATCTACCCCATGAAGTTACTGCGCGCAGTAACAACATGGGGAAACCAACCGTCCACGGCCGCAACGGATCCGTTCGTATGCCGAGGCACGGTAGTGGCTGGCCCCGCCTGACGACTCGTCCCGTCGCGTGCGTGGGCAGGCAGACTGTCCTCTCCACATGGCGCCACGTGATAGGGCTGCCTCGATGGCAGCAGGGTAGCGTATTAGGCACGCCGCCTGGTTTCCCGCCGCGGCTTTTAAGCCGCGGCCCCTCGCAAGAAAATTAGACTCTCGACAGTCGACCCAAGAGAAGACGGCGGCCGAGTTCCAGAGTCTACGCGGAGGAGGTTGAAACTGTTGAAGCCCCACAAGGCGGTGTCCGCGGGGCTTCACCAGCTTCGGGGACTACTGTCGGAGTAATGGGCCACGGGTAGGCTAACCCGAGTCCCAGGATCTTTCAAGACATCGGGGCAGGCTGCGCCCCTCAAGCCGAGTCCTAGACGGCGACTCCAAGACAAGTCGAGTCCCAGACGGTGACTCCAAGACAAGCCGACTCCAAGTTGGCGACCTCCAGAGAGGCTGACTATGGAGAGTCGGCCCATGACTCCTCCCGAAGCCCGAGGCAGGGTACGGTCGCGGCGTGGCCGTTCCTCCCTGCCTACGAGGGGCCGGCATGGCTACAGTGAGCCGTATCGCCGGAAGATTTCCGGCGAGGCGCGGCACTGTTGCCATGCCTGCCCTGACCTCAGCCACAGTGCGCAACGCACTGTGCCCACGACACCGGCCTGTACGGCCCGAAGACCGCGGGGCCGCCTGTCAGTGGGTGGACCGAAGGCGGCCTGGGCATCCCGAAGACGGATCTGTGGGAGTCGGCCTCCCTGGAGTCGGCCGACCCCTCCCAGGGCCCCACGGGCCATTAACCAGATAGGATGGGGGATGGCGATAGTGATTACCCGATAGACGGCGGCACTGTTACCATGACCCAATGACCAAGCCTGCATCATCAGGAGTGCCGCACAGTGTCAGGCCCGTCCGCGGGACCCACCAGTCGGCGGGCCCCAGAAGTCGGCGGGAAGGACGGCGGTAAGAGAGACAGACAGCTGGGGCCCGCGCCCAGCCGGATTACCATTGTACCCCCGGGGGGTAGGCCTATATAAACCCCCCGAGGCACCCATGCAAAGGATTCGGACCTTGATAGAGATAGACCAGATAGCACAGGGAGGAGAGAGCCAGCCTTGCCCTCTCCTGCCTCCCGATACAGCTCTAGGAGCGCCATTGTAGTCACTTTGCTTTAGTGATCATGCGGAGACCCCGCAGAGCAGCACTAGGGGTGTTATCTCCTCGGAGAGCCCCAAAGCAGGGTAAGATTCGCCGGCGTGCATGCCTACGCCTCATCCCATTTCCAGGCACCGGCGATGTTCTACTCGCCCCCACCATGATAAGCCATCCTTTGGCATATGTCACACCCAACCCCCGACAAGCAGGTACAGTAGTGTTGGGGTCTGATCTGATAGTTTCAAGCATTTTGTTGCCAAGCCACTTTGAGCTAATCCTTGCCTTCTCAGATTGGGTGGAACATGTGTGCTCCAATATCATCTTCTTAATGCAGAAAGTGGGCTCATTAGTGATCTTTGCTGCAACCATGTGGAACTGACAACCCTCTCCATCACAACACACTATTACCCTATCACTGCAGTTTCTGTGATATTTGTATCTTTTAAGTTGCTTCACATGCAAATTCACAAGAGCCTCTCTAAATTGGTACACATCTCTGAAACAAAGCCTAAGCTGGAATTGCTGCTCTGGATGCAGCCTGCCCTCATCATACCAGACCCTGGGTGGTCTTTTCTTAGCTCTGCTCCTTCTACCAGAGGGGATTATAAAGGACATTGGTTCATTGCCATCATCATTAGCTTCAAAGCCTGTATCATCCTCTTCTGAAGATGGATACCAGTCCTCATTCATGCTTCTGTTAGCACTAGAGTGGGGCCTACTAGTAGGCCCAGGCCTCTTTATCTTCTTCTCAACAGGCTCAGGAACTGCTATCTCTTGACAGTCATCATCCTCTTCCTCCAAGTCTATGTCATATAAATCTTCAGGGTCTGTGTCCCCTTCACAGTGTGTACTGCTCATGTATTGAGCTCTCTTCCTCTTAATGTCAGCAATTGTGTCTTTCAGATCACTGTCCACTTTCCTCCTCTGTTCTTCTTCTCTAGCTACATTATCTTCTTCTTCATAGTCCATGGAATCTGAATCTGCATCTGGGATGTCCAGATCAGCTACAAAGTCTTCATCAAATACTGAGTCATCATCATCTTCATCAGATGTGTCCTCAGTTGCTGCATGCTCCTCCTCATCTATATCAAACTAGAAATCTGCATAATTTACACTTACTTGAGTGTTTACCTGCTGCAATGCATTATTTTCATGCTCTGCATATGCCTTCTCTGGCTCAACAAGCTGGCATGGTGGAGGAATTGTTTTTATTGGCATATAGTGTTGGGAAACGTAGTAATTTCAAAATTTCCCTACGCACACGCAAGATCATGGTGATGCATAGCAACGAGAGGGGATAGTGTTGTCCACGTACCCTCGTAGACCGTAAGCGGAAGCGTTATGACAACGCGGTTGATGTAGTCGTACGTCTTCACGATCCGACCGATCCAAGCACCGAACGTACGGCACCTCCGAGTTCAGCACACGTTCAGATCGATGACGATCCCTAGACTCCGATCCAGCAAAGTGTCGGGGATGAGTTCCGTCAGCACGACGGCGTGGTGACGATGATGATCTTCTACCGACGCAGGGCTTCGCCTAAGCACCGCAACGATATGAACGAGGTGGAATATGGTGGAGGGGGCACCGCACACGGCTAAGGAACGATCATGAAGATCAACTTGTGTGTCATGGGGTGCCCCCCTGCCCCCGTATATAAAGGAGCAAGGGAGGAGGAGGGCGCGCCAAGGGGAGTCCTACTCCCACCGGGAGTAGGACTCCTTCTTTCCTAGTCCAACTAGGAGAAGGGGGGAAAGGAGGGAAGTGGAGAAGGAAGGGAGAGGGGGGCCGCGCCCCAAACCCCTTGTCCAATTCGGACTAGGCTTGGGAGGGGCGCGCGCCACCTCCTGGCTCCTTCCCACTAAGGCCCATTAAGGCCCAATACTCTTCCCCGTATTCCCGTAACTCCCCGGTACTCCGAAAAATAGCCGAATCACTCGGAACCTTTCCGATGTCCGAATATAGTCGTCCAATATATCGATCTTTACGTCTCGACAATTTCGAGACTCCTCGTCATGTCCCCGATCTCATCCAGGACTCCGAACTCCTTCGGTACATCAAAACTCAAAAACTCATAATAAAACTGTCATTGAAACCTTAAGCGTGATGGGTTCGAGAACTATGTAGGCATGACCGAGACACGTTTCCGGTCAATAACCAATAGCGGAACCTGGATGCTCATATTGGCTCCTACATATTCTACGAAGATCTTTATCGGTCAAACCGCATAACAACATGCGTTGTTCCCTTTGTCATCGGTATGTTACTTGCCCGAGATTCGATTGTCGGTATCTCAATACCTAGTTCAATCTCGTTACCGGCAAGTCTCTTTACTCGTTACATAATGCATCATCCCGCAACTAACTCATTAGTCACATTGCTTGCAAGGCTTATAGTGATGTGCATTACCGAGAGGGCCCAGAGATACCTCTCCGACAATCGGAGTGACAAATCCTAATCTCGAAATACGCCAACCCAACATGTACCTTCGGAGACACCTGTAGAGCTCCTTTATAATCACCCAGTTACGTTGTGACGTTTAGTAGCACACAGAGTGTTCCTCCGGTAAACGGGAGTTGCATAATCTCATAGTCATAGGAACATGTATAAGTCATGAAGAAAGCAATAGCAACATACTAAACGATCAAGTGCTAAGCTAACGGAATGGGTCAAGTCAATCACATTATTCTTCTAATGATGTGATCCCATTAATCAAATGACAACTCATGTCTATGGTTAGGAAACTTAACCATCTTTGATTAACGAGCTAGTCAAGTAGAGGCATACTAGTGACACTATGTTTGTCTATGTATTCACACATGTATTATGTTTCCGGTTAATACAATTCTAGCATGAATAATAAACATTTATCATGAAATAAGGAAATAAATAATAACTTTATTATTGCCTCTCGGGCATATTTCCTTCAGTCTCCCACTTGCACTAGAGTCAATAATCTAGATCACATCGCCATGTGATTTAACACCAATATTCACATGTGTATGTGATTAATACCCATAGTTCACATCGTCATGTGATCAACACCCAAAGGGTTTACTAGAGTTAACAATCTAGTTCACATCGTTATGTGATTAACACCCAAAGAGTACTAAGGTATGATCATGTTTTGCTTGTGAGAGAATTTTAGTCAATGGGTCTGTCATATTCAGAGCCGTATGTATTTTGCAAATATTCTATGTCCACAATGCTCTGCACGGAGCTACTCTAGCTAATTGCTCCCACTTTGAATATGTATCCAGACTGAGACTTAGAGTCATCTGGATCGGTATAAAAGCTTGCATCGATGTAACTCTTTACGACGGGCTTTTTTATTACCTCCATAATCGAGAAATATTTCCTTAGTCCTCACTAAGGATGTTCTTGACCAATGTCCAGTGATCTACTCCTAGATCACTATTGTACTCCCTTGCCAAATTCAGAGCAAGGTATACAATAGGTCTGGTACATAGCATAGCATACTTTATAGAACCTATGACTGAGGCATAGGGAATGACTTTCATTCTCTTTTCTATTTTCTGTCGTGGTCGGGATTTGAGTCTTACTCAATTTCACACCTTTGCAACACAGGCAAGAAACTCTTTCTTTGACTGTTCCATTTTGAACTACTTCAAAATCTTGTCAAGGTATGTACTCATTGAAAAAACTTATCAAGCCTCTTAATCTATCTCTATAGATCTTGATGCTCAATATGTAAGTAGCTTTATTGAGGTCTTTCTTTAAAAAAAACTCCTTTCAAACACTCCTTTATGCTTTGCAGAATAATTCTACATTATTTCCGATCAACAATATGTCATTCACATACACTTATCAGAAATGTTTGTAGTGCTCCCACTCACTTTCTTGTAAATACAGGCTTCACCGTAAGTCTGTATAAAACTATATCCTTTGATCAACTTATCAAAGCGTATATTCCAACTCCGAGATGCTTGCACCAGTCCATAGATGGATCGCTGGAGCTTGCACATTTTGTTAACACCTTTAGGATCGACAAAACCTTCTGGTTGCATCATATACAACTCTTCTTTAATAAATCCATTAAGGAATGCAGTTTTGTTTATCCATTTGCCAGATTTCATAAAATGCGGCAATTGCTAACATGATGCAGACAGACTTAAGCATAGATATGAGTGAAAAACTCTCATCGTAGTCAACACCTTGAACTTGTCGAAAACCTTTTGCGACAATTCTAGCTTTGTAGATAGTAACACTATCAGCGTCCGTCTTCCTCTTGAAGATCCATTTAATCTCAATGTCTCGCCGATCATTGGGCAAGTCAATCAAAGTCCATACTTTGTTTTCATACATGGATCTTATCTCAGATCTCATGGCCTCAAGCCATTTTGCGGAATCTGGGGTCACCATCGCTTCTTCATAGTTCGTAGGTTCGTCATGGTCTAGTAACATAACTTCCAGAACAGGATTACCGTACCACTCTGGTGCGGATCTTACTCTGGAAGACCTACGAGGTTCTATAGTAACTTAATCTGAAGTTTCATGATCATCATCATTAACTTCCTCACTAATTGGTGTAGTAGTCACAGGAACAGATTTCTGTGATGAACTACTTTCAAATAAGGGAGCAGGTACAGTTACCTTATCAAGTTCTACTTTCCTCCCACTCACTTCTTTTGAGAGAAACTCCTTCTCTAGAAAGGATCCATTCTTAGCAACGAATGTTCTGCCTTTGGATTTGTGATAGAAGGAGTACCCATCAGTTTCCTTTGGGTATTCTATGAAGACGCACTTCTCCGATTTGGGTTCGAGCTTATCAGGTTGAAAACCTTTTTCATATAAGCATCGCAACTCCAAACTTTAAGAAACGACAGCTTAGGTTTACTGCTAAACCATAGTTTATACGATCTCGTCTCAACGGATTTAGATGGTGCCCTTTTAACGTGAATGCAGCTGTCTCTAATGCATAACCCCAAAACGATAATGGTAAATCAGTAAGAGACATCATAGATCGCACCATATCCAATAAAGTGCGGTTACGACGTTCGGACACACCATAATGTTGTGGTGTTCCAGGTGGTGTGAGTTGTGAAACTATTCCACATTGTTTTAGTTGAAGACCAAACTCGTAACTCAAATATTTGTCTCCGCGATCAGATCGCAGAAACTTTATTTTCTTGTTATGATGATTTTTCCACTTCACTCTGAAATTCTTTGAACCTTTCAACTATTTCAGACTTATGTTTCATCAAGTAGATATACCCATATCTGCTCAAATCATCTTGTGAAGGTCAGAAAATAACGATACTTGCCACGAGCATCAACACTCATTGGATCGCATACATCGGTATGTATTATTTCCAATAAGTCAGTAGCTTGTTCCATTGTTCCGGAGAACGGAGTTTTAGTCATCTTGCCCAAAAGGCATGGTTCGCAAGCATCAAATGATTCATAACCAAGTGATTCCAAAATTCCATCTTTATGGAGTTTCTTCATGCGCTTTACACTGATATGACCCAAACGGCAGTGCCACAAATAAGTTGCACTATCATTATTAACTTTGCATCTTTTGGCATCAATATTATGAATATGTGTATCACTATGATCGAGATCCAACAAACTATTTCCATTGGGTGTATAACCATCGAAGGTCTTATTCATGTAAACAGAATAACAATTATTCTTTAACTTCAAATGAATAACCGTATCACAATAAACATGATCAAATCATATTCATGCTCAACGCAAACGCCAAATAACATTTATTTAGGTTTAACACTAATCCCAAAAGTATAGGGAGTGTGCGATGATGATCATATCAATCTTGGAACCACTTCCAACACTCATCGTCACTTCCCCTTCAACTAGTCTCTGTTTATATAACTCCTGTTTCGAGTTACTAATCTTAGCAACTGAACAAGTATCAAATACTCAGGGGCTACTATAAACACTAGTAAGGCACACATCAATAACCTGTATATCAAATATACCCTTGTTCACTTCACCATCCTTCTTATCCACCAAATATTCAGGGCGTTTCCGCTTCCAGTGACCATTTCCTTTGCAGTGTAAGCACTCAGTTTCAGGCTTTGGTCCAGCTGTGGGCTTCTTCGCGGGAGTGATTGCTTGTCATTCTACTTGAAGTTCCCTTTCTATCCCTTTGCCCTTTTCTTGAAACTAGTGGTCTTGTCAATCATCAACACTTGATGCTCTTTCTTGATTTCTACCTTCGTCGATTTCAACATCACGAAGAGCTCGGGAATCGTTTTCGTCATCCCTTGCATACTATAGTTCATCACAAAGTTCTACTAACTTGGTGATGGTGACTAGAGAACTCTGTCAATCACTATCTTATCTGGAAGATTAACTCCCACTTGATTCAAGCGATTGTACTACCCAGACAATCTGAGCACATGCTCACTAGTTGAGCGATTCTCCTCCATCTTTTAGCAATAGAACTTGTTGGAGACTTCATATCTCTCAACTCGGGTATTTGCTTGAAATATTAACTTCAACTCCTGGAACATCTCATATGGTCCATGATGTTCAAAACGTCTTTGAAGTCCCGATTCTAAGCCATAAAGCATGGTGCACAAAACTATCAAGTAGTCATCATATTGAGCTAGCCAAACGTTCAAAACGCCTGCATCTGCTCCTGCAATAGGTCTGTCACCTAGCGGTGCATCAAGGACATAATTCTTCTGTGCAGCGATGAGGATAAACCTCAGATCACGGATCCAATCCGCATCATTGCTACTAACATCTTTCAACACAATTTTCTCTAGGAACATATCAAAATAAACATATGAAAGCAACAACGCAAGCTATTGATCTACAACATAATTTGCAAAATACTACCAGGACTAAGTTCATGATAAATTAAAGTTCAATTAATCATATTACTAAAGAACTCCCACTTAGATAGACATCCCTCTAATCTTCTAAGTGATTACATGATCCATATCAACTACACCATGTCCGATCATCACGTGAGATGGAGTAGTTTCAACGGTGAACATCAATATGTTGATCATATCTACTATATGATTCACGCTCGACCTTTCGGTCTCCATGTTCCGAGGCCATATCTGTTATATGCTAGGCTCGTCAAGTTTAACCTGAGTATTCCGTGTGCGCAACTGTTTTGCACCCGTTGTATTTGAACGGAGAGCCTATCACACCCGATCATCACGTGGTGTCTCAGCACGAAGAACTTTCGCAACGGTGCATACTCAGGGAGAACACTTCTTGATAATTTTTAGTGAGAGATCATCTTAAAATGCTACCGTCAATCAAAGCAAGATAGGATGCATAAAGGATAAACATCACATGCAATCAATATAAGTGATATGATATGGCCATCATCATCTTGTGCTTGTGATCTCCATCTCCGAAGCACCGTCGTGATCACCATCGTCACTGGCGCGACACCTTGATCTCCATCGTAGCATCGTTGTCGTTACGCCATCTATTTCTTCTACGACTATCGCTACCGCTTAGTGATAAAGTAAAGCAATTACAGGGCGTTTGCATTTCATAGAATAAAGCGACAACCATATGGCTCCTGCCGGTTGCCGATAACTTCGGTTACAAAACATGATCATCTCATACAATAAAATATAGCATCACGTCTTGACCATATCACATCACAACATGCCCTGTAAAAACAAGTTAGACGTCCTCTACTTTGTTGTTGCAAATTTTACGTGGCTGCTACGGGCTGAGCAAGAACCGTTCTTACCTACGCATCAAAAACGCAACGATAGTTTGTCAAGTTGGTGCTGTTTTAACCTTCGCAAGGACCGGGCGTAGCCACACTCAGTTCAACTAAAGTTGGAGAAACAGATACCCGCCGGCCACCTGTGTGCAAAGCACGTCGGTAGAACCAGTCTCGCGTAAGCGTACGCGTAATGTCGGTCCAGGCCGCTTCATCCAACAATACCGCCGAACCAAAGTATGACATGCTGGTAAGCAGTATGACTTGTATCGCGCACAACTCACTTGTGTTCTACTCATGCATATAACATCAACGCATAAAACCTAGGCTCGGATGCCACTGTTGGGAAACGTAGTAATTTCAAAATTTTCCTACGCACACGCAATGTCATGGTGATGCATAGCAACAAGAGGGGAGAGTGTTGTCCACGTACCCTCGTAGACCGTAAGCGGAAGCGTTATGACAACGCGGTTGATGTAGTCGTACGTCTTCACGATCCGACCGATCCAAGCACCGAACGTACGGCACCTCCGAGTTCAGCACACATTCAGCTCGATGACGCTCCCCGGACTCCGATCCAGCAAAGTGTCAGGGATGAGTTCCGTCAGCACGACAGCGTGGTGACGATGATGATGTTCTACCGACGCAGGGCTTCGCCTAAGCACCGCAACGATATGATCGAGGTGGAATATGGTGGAGGGGGGCACCGCACACGGCTAAGGAACGATCACGAAGATCAACTTGTGTGTCATGGGGTGCCCCCTGCCCCCGTATATAAAGGAGCAAGGGAGGAGGAGGCCGTCCCTAGGAGGAGGGCGCGCCAAGAGGAGTCCTACTCCCACCGGGAGTAGGACTCCTTCTTTCCTAGTCCAACTAGGAGAAGGAGGGAAAGGAGGGAAGTGGAGAAGGAAGGGAGAGGGGGGCGCGCCCCAAACCCCTTGTCCAATTCGGACTGGGCTTGGGAGGTGCGCGCGCCACCTCCTGGCTCCTTCCCACTAAGGCCCATTAAGGCCCAATACTCTTCCCCGTATTCCCGTAACTCCCCGGTACTCCGAAAAATACCCGAATCACTCGGAACCTTTCCGATGTCCGAATATAGTCGTCCAATATATCGATCTTTACGTCTCGACAATTTCGAGACTCCTTGTCATGTCCCCGAGCTCCTTCGGTACATCAAAACTCAAAAACTCATAATAAAACTATCATCGAAACCTTAAGCGTGCGGACCCTACGGGTTCGAGAACTATGTAGACATGACCGAGACATGTTTCCGGTCAATAACCAATAGCGGAACCTGGATGCTCATATTGGCTCCTACATATTCTACGAAGATCTTTATCGGTCAAACCGCATAACAACATACGTTGTTCCCTTTGTCATCGGTATGTTACTTACCCGAGATTTGATCGTCGGTATCTCAATACCTAGTTCAATCTCGTTACCGGCAAGTCTCTTTACTCGTTACATAATGCATCATCCCGCAACTAACTCATTAGTCACATTGCTTGCAAGGCTTATAGTGATGTGCATTACCGAGAGGGCCCAGAGATACCTCTCCGACAATCGGAGTGACAAATCCTAATCTCGAAATACGCCAAACCAACATGTACCTTCGGAGACACCTGTAGAGCTCCTTTATAATCACTCAGTTACGTTGTGACGTTTGGTAGCACACAAAGTGTTCCTCCGTTAAACGGGAGTTGCATAATCTCATAGTCATAGGAACATGTATAAGTCATGAAGAAAGCAATAGCAACATACATAGAAAAAACGATCAAGTGCTAAGCTAACGGAATGGGTCAAGTCAATCACATTATTCTTCTAATGATGTGATCCCGTTAATCAAATGACAACTCATGTCTATGGTTAGGAAACTTAACCATCTTTGATTAACAGGCTAGTCAAGTAGAGGCATACTAGTGACACTATGTTTGTCTATGTATTCACACATGTATTATGTTTCTGATTAATACAATTCTAGCATGAATAATAAACATTTATCATGAAATAAGGAAATAAATAATAACTTTATTATTGCCTCTAGGGCATATTTCCTTCATATAGTTCACACTTTCTTGTGTACCAAGAACATATGATGAGCCACCATAATGATATGTTGTTTTGTGCACAACACCTGACTCATTGACAGCAAAAACAACAGGTTGGTCCACTGTCAAATCTACAAGTGTTTCAGCTGGGTCCACTTCTTCAGGTTCTACTGGTGCTTGCTTCCTATTTAAATTCCCCTCTTTAACATACAAACACAATGTCTGACTAGTTTTAAATTGATTTATCATATCATCCACTTCAGTGTTGTTTGTGATGACAGATATCCCTTGCATCCCTATGCCATCCTTCCTCAGGTAACAAATACTGTCATCACTTCCATATCCATTTCTGACCATCACATTAAGCAAACTGCCATAACTGATGTCTCTCTCATACATCTTCACAAGGGCATACTTTCTGGCAGCATCTTTAGAAGGAAACTGGAAATATAATGACCATGGCTCCTCAGGCCTACACAATACAAAACAAAATAACAACATTTTCAGTACAGTTAAAAAATTCAGTACAAACAACACTGAATATCAGCAATATTCAGTACAAACAACACTGAATAACAGCAATATTCAGTACAAAAAACACTGAATAACAACAATATTCAGTACAAACAAGAGTACTCTACAAACAACACTGAACAACATCTCATTAATAAGCAGTTCCTCATTCACTAAGATCTATGTATGAGGATAATAAAATACAATTAGGCTGGTCATAGTGGGGAGTAACTTAGACTAGTAACATGCACATGTTACTAGTCTATGTTACTACCTTCATAGTGGAGAGTAACATAAATGTGATAACATATAAATCTTCATTTATTGCTTTGTAGACTCATTTTGCATTGGGAAGCGCTATGTGATGGTAACATATTATGTTACTCTATTTGCCTCTCTCTTCATTAATTGTCTGACACATCTTCTTTGCTTATGTGGCATGTATGTTACTACCTATGTTACTCCCACTATGACCAGCCTTAAGATCTATGTATAATATTCAGATAATAAAATGCAGTTCCTCATTCAGATAACAAAATGCAGTTCCTCATTCAGTAGCACAATATTGCTGCAATCAACTAGGCCTAACCCTAGGTACAACTAGAACTAACACTAGGTATCCTAACTAACCAGTACTGCTAGACCTAACCCTAGGTATTTTGCACTGAGATTTACCTAGATTCAGATGGATGCAAGGGGGGTACTTCCTCCCCCAACGAATCAGCCCCAGCCGACGCCTTCTCTGCCTCCGCAGCTGCCTTCTCTGCCTCCTCCGCATATTGGGACGGCGGCGGCAGGACAGCTTTACCCCAAGCCGCCGCCGTCGAGTCCGAATCGCCATTGGGGTTGGGGACCCACTTGCCATCGGGGTCGCATTGCGGGCGGCGGACACTTTTAGAACGGACACCGCCGCCGGAGCCGTCGACTCCTTCTCCGCCATCGCCGCCGCCGGAGCTGGTCGCCATGAGTGGAGCGGGAGGAACGCGCGGGAGGAAACTGAATCGGGGATTGGACAGGGAAACGGCGGGTGCGTGACCTAATAAGCGGGCGTGAAAACGGTCGTCCCCCTCCGTCTAACGGTGTCCGTCAGCCCGCGCCACGTCGGCCTGACAGGTGGGTCCCACCTGTCGGTTTCGCTGTTTTCGCGGCCAAATCGGCCCGTCAGTGCTCCGTGTTACCGATTAGGCTCAGAGTTGGTGGTTTTTTGTGACTTGGCTCAAATCTGGTACTGAGTTGTTACCCTAGCCCCAAGTGTGGTGGTTTTGGGTAAATAACTCTAAATTTGTAGTAGTCTTTTTTGAAGTATCATCCAGGACTTATGCAGAAGATATGCTAAACTGCCAGCCAGACAGATGGGGAATATCTTATTGCCATCTTCAGATTAGAAAAATCAACTCACATTTTTTCGAAAATCTCTGCCTTGATGGAAAATTGATTCGTTGCAGTTTATATCATTAAATATTATTTGTGCAGCAGCAGAGATAGCTGTAGGGTCAGCATATTTTAAAACAGGGATAGAGTTCACGATATGGCTTATTCTGCACTGCGCAGCTAGCGTACACCAGTTTGTTTAGAAGCAGCATATATAACGAGGTGCTAACCAGTAAGACAGCACACAAGAGAATCAAACAAGACACCATAAAGTATCTTGCTAGATGAACATCTGCCATTTATAGTAGTGTTTCCAGAGTACACATAAAGAAAAGGGGGAAAAACATGGAACCAAGACTGAAGCATCCATGGATTCATCACACAAAGACTTCCAATTATTCGATTTCCACCATTGCCGATTATTCAAGTTCCACCTGATACAACTGAATGGAGAGAAAATGATAAAAAGGGGGTGGACTCCTGCCGGAGTTCACCATTGCCGTTTTGTGACTTGCCGATTCTTGCGTACCTCAGGCGACCACCTGGGAGGTCAGGAGAGGCACCGCAAAGCTTTAGCGCTTCCTGCGCAGGAGAGCTCAGCTTTGCGGTTCATCCTGACACTGCTTCTGCTCTCAAGAACCATGAAGATCCTCAAGCCATGCGCCTTCCATAGTCGGTAGGGGCTGTCGACAAGAGGAGAGGGAAGGGTTGCCTTATATGCTCGCGAGGCTGCTGATGTCTGCAGGTGCTTTGCCAGGTAAATCATAGTGCAAGGACCAAGAATCTGCAAGGTGGCATTTTAAATTGGCCAGCGTACAATGCATTATTGGAGAAAGGACAATGAGAGTAAACTAAACTTTACTGTGCCGAGTGCTCAATTGCTGGGATTCACAATGATGTCGTTGTTGCCTCGCTACATGTCAATTTCATCTACATTCTCTCTCTAGAGAAATTCCCATTCCACTCCCAGGCCCACTGTTATCAAAAGCAGTTATTTACTCACGAGAACAATGTTAAAACCTATATTGTAAAAAGGAGGGCATTTTACAAAAGGCACTGCAGAAGCTATGATCAACATCCAATTCCAGGGCATCTATACTCATAAACTTCATATCTCTTTTCACTAGATGCAGATTTTACCTCATTATCTATTTGATTTGTCATTTGATTTTCACTAGTTGTCCCATAATTCCATTGACATTAGACCTTTCAGTTTTATCCAATAGCGCGTATAATAGGTCCTTCCTCAGCGAGCAGTGTTTTCAGCAAGAGATATTTACCAACAAATATAAAACTCAGGAACTGATCATGTGGACTGAATCTACCATAAAATATAAAGGTAGCCTGAGCCTTTGCAAAAAGCTGAAGAAGCACACTCAACCTCTAAAGCTATGCCTTTAAGAATATGCAGCTAGAGCAATGTGGCCTTCCTATTCAGCCACTACTTCATGCTTATCCGAAGTGTTGCATTTCCCAACCCTGGAGTGTAGATTAGAAAGTCCTCTATCTAATTAAATCATCTCCCATCTCGATGCTATTAAAGTTGACATGATCACCAGATCTCAGTTCCAACTTCCAAGTAAGATTACTAGATTAGCACTCTCGAGTCCTAGCTGGGCCATCCCTGGATATACATTAAAATCTTCCAAAAAAATCAACTAGTACGTATAATCAGTGGACAGGTGCTCCCAGTACGATAGCAAGGAAATCACTACCACCAATCGTGGGGCTCCACTGCTCCACCAAAGTGGGATTTAATCGTTGGCCGCAATCAAGTGGAGCAATCCAACGAACTTTCTGAATGTTACCCCTTTTAATAGATGGCTGAGGGATGCACATAGTGAGTGCCCTCGCAGAAATGCACCAATCAGTGACGTCAGAGACAAGAACCAAGGTTTGTGGTTCCCACCATAGTGATTGGTTGGTTACCACTGGCGATGGCCATGGAACATGCTGTGCCTGGTTGATTCTATCAAATCCAGGCAGGCAGGCAGGCAGGGAGTAGATACTAGATTTATGTTGTAAACCAAGTTAGTTACTTCTTATCAATGGTTATGTGGGTAATTCATATAGCTGCTGTAGAGCTGACTAATTCGGGAATGGCTATTATGTTATGACAAATATACAGCATCTCCTCGTGGATGTGGAAATCCAAATGCTCAGCACATCAACATGGCCAAACTAAATACTCAAGATATGCTTGAAAGACGACCCCATCAACATGGCCATTCCCTTCTCCTGGTAGCGATTCTCAAAAGAAAACAGACCAGAAACTCGAAACTATTCCTATTCGCCAGGTGGCTTTATCAAATTGAGTTTAATAACTTTCATACAAATGGCGGTTCCAGCTACGTTTGCGTACCTCGAGGACCCTTGAAACTCGTGATCATATTTTCTGGAACTGCTCCATCAGCAGGGGCTGCTGGGCCTCAATTAATCTTCACCTTGCTCCTTCCTCTCAGCAAACCTCTCTCCAGAGAAGCCTTTCTTGTAGCAGCTTGGAACATTTGGAAACAAAGAAATGCTAGAATTTTTTCATAATATTCCTCCTAGTTTAACCTCCTGGCCTTTTCTCATTAAAAGAGACCTTTTCCTTCTCTCTTACAGAATGAAGGATGAGCAGGCTTACCAGATTAGCAGTTCTTCTCCCCCTCCCCCTGTACAGCCCTCTCTTGTAAATATTACTACTCCCTCCGATCCATATTACTTGTCTCTGGTTTAGTACAAAGTTGGGTACTTATTTTACTAAATTTGTGCTGTCGAGCCTCCCCTATAATTTTCCGTTCAAAAAATATATATCATGTTCAGGGTTGGAAATTAGGTTTGTCATGCTTAAGGAGAGTAAAACTGATGTATAACGGCCCATGTTTACTTAGAAAGTTAAACTCTGGAACATAGATACAATATTCTTACCAGACTAATCCATAAATTAGGTTTAGCCATGTAGGGGTGACCCCCTTCACGTCAAAGAATCCCCTGAGTAGCCATTCATGATGAAACCAAAGGAGGTCATGACATCAGCAGATAAGGTCTGGAAAGTCAACTATATTGTCAATTCAATACAACAGGGCTGAAAGATGAGTAGGATCAAATTAGAGATTTTATGTCAGACGTAAATCAGATTCTCTACAATGAAAATTCAAGCAATAAGTTGTCACATACTAGCCTCTTAGGTCTTGGGTCTAGATGCTTCGTGCAAATCAGTGGGATGAATCCAATACAACACTATAAGGCTCAGCTAAAGGGTAGATTAACATACCTACTGCATGTCAGCCATCAGGGGAAGGCCTAAGAGCACAACTAAACCAGCTAGTGTAAGTCATTCTAGCATAGCTGCATAATAAAATTCAAGTCCCCTTGGTAGCTAACCTAAACAAACAGTTGATATTGAATCCTTTTTAAGGAAAAAGGTCAGAAAACATCAAAGGTTACTTAGCTACATAAGACTGAACACATCACTGTCTTTATTGTTCATGTTCGGAATACAGCTATTCTTGGTGACCTGATGTAGAAACAGATAATTCTGATTAGTGCACAGTTAGTACTTAGTAGTGTCAGATAGAAGGATGCATGAAGGGAAACCTTTGAGCTTTTTTCGCTTATCATCCCAAGCAAACCATATGATTCTCATTATTCTATTTCTCTGACTTGCCAACCAGCATTCCCGCTTATTCAAAGTGACACAGATCTCATCTTGTCCAGTATTACCAAGGTATCTCATTCTACTGTAGATGATTTGCATCTAATAAATTCAGAACAAGTCACAAACAAATTGAAGCATCCTTTGAGGTTATCTTCAAATATTACCCATAGTTATTTATACCACGGTCAAGTACATGTCAAAATTGATTCATGTCTTCATTATTTTCACCGATAGGAGCAGAACAGTTCTGTAAACTGGACCAGTTGATCTGTTCTGCGTTCTGCCTTCTGAGCCATGTGTGATTAGCACAAAGACAAGACTCAGAACTTTCTGGGAAAATGCAAACGATAAAGAATAAAGTAGCTCTACTGAAGCATGGTATGAGTATTGCTTCATGAGTCACTAGTAACTTAGTAAGATCCACTAGACCGCAATATATTTTTAACTTATCAAAAAAGTAACTAACAAAACTTATCAGAAAAGTAACTAACAACTTTTTTGCCCTTGTTTTGGCCCGCCGAGGCTGTGGCAACTACCCAACACCTCAAATTTCATCCAAGAAAAACAATGATCCAACACTTTTAAGAATCGTGATTAGCATGTTGACCATACTGCGCACTAGGTTAATATAAGCAACAGTGCATGCACTGGAAAAGTAAAATCGGTAACCATTCCAGCCGTTATCAGAATGTGATGAGAAAGAAAAATAAGAAAGCACTGCGTACAGCATATTGTAAGTTTTCAGACAGAATTATTAGTTTATGACCAGCAAAAAACTCAGTCAGAGGCTCTTCCAGGTAGATGTCTAGATTGGTGCTGAATCATCACTTCTGTGCACCAGTCACCAGATGAAGTTCAAAACAGTTTGTGCTCAAATAACATGAACAGATAGCTTCAAAGTTTTGTGGAAGCTTACAACAAATACTGATTACTGTGAATGCCTAGCTATAAATTAGACACCATACTACTATAAGCTCATCATTTGAAATAAATTAACATAAATTCACAGAGCTACCTGAATGAAATCAATTTGGTTCATTCAGGGAATAGGTTGGTCCATGCCATATTGATACTTCAACTGGGCATAATGATGTTTTACGCCTTAGAGGTTGGGTGGTTGACTAGGTTCTCTGGTTGCCACACACGGAGAAGGCGGTCATAAAATGAACAAGTAGCGATAACTGAAGAATTTGTGTTATGTTCCGCTGCTTCACTTGTCTGCCAATCTGCACCATATGCTAAGGACTCATGCTTGCAATATGTTTCCATTATGGTAGCATCTCCAGCCCCTGCTTTAACAATGGCAAAACCATTGTGCATGCATGCAGCCAATACGACATCTGCAATATTAGGATGATATTTCAACCTCCATACACCACCTCCTAAATTTAGGGACTTCTCGTCCACAGGTTTCATCATTGATCTCATGTCCCAAACTCTGAGAAATTCATCATAGCTTCCAGTGAGTAGCATATTCCCCTCCAATGGGTTCTGAGCAATGCAACACACACCCATAGTATGAGTCTTCTTATTCCGAAACACAGCATTCGATGGGCTTTCCCGCAAATCCCAGCAACCGAAAGAGCAGTCGTCCGATCCACTGTACAACAAGTGTGGTCTTGCACGATCGAAATAACATGTCCAAACTTCATACTGATGAGCAGTCCATTGTTCTGATACCTCCAGGCGGTCCTCTCTCATGGGAACCACAGACAGTGAACCATCTGATAATGCAATGGCCAGGGAATCGGCATTTTGGTTCCAGTCCACATACAAGCACATTGATGAAGAAATGTTTCCAGCAACCACGTCTGTGAGAACAACACCTGTGTAATTTGGTCATACAAAGCACTTGTATCAGCCCTCAGGATGTACTTTTAGACATGATCAAGATATTACATATATGAAGTGTTTATTATACTTTACAGCTACATCAGTTCCCGGCATCAGTATGGAATTCACTAGGCTAACTCTTTAATCGAACAACGATATTATGAAAAATATGAGCTATGCATTTCAAGAAGACTAGCAGAGCAACCCAACTTTACTTTGATCATCAATCAGCAGCAATTATCCTAGTTGTCAACAAAGTAATGGCAATCTTCCCAGAATATCGCAGTCTACAAACAGCTTGTTCTGAATCCAGATTAAACTACGCCTTTTATATGAACATTGGTAACAAAACCTGGTCATGCTAGTTCTAATCTAATGGCAATATTTACTTGTGAGACGGTAACAGCAGTAGCAAGCAGCACCTTCGTCCGAGCCGTCTTCATGCTGGAGGCGCCGGAGCACGAGGCGTCCGTGGGCGTCGGCCTGCGCGAGCAGCGGCGCCGTGGGGCTCCACTTCATGTCGAAGACGCCGGCGGTCTCCACCGTGTGGAGCAGCCGGAGCCGTCGGGACTCGTCCTCGGCGCCGGCGTCGACGGAGAAGAGCGACACGGTGCCCGCGCGGTCCTGCTGCTGCTGCTCCTCCCCCGCCTGCTCCTGCAGCGTGTATGTGGCGGCCGCCAGGATGTGGCGGAAGGGGCGGTGCGGGCAGAACTCCACCGCGTCGGCGTTGCCGCCGAGGTGGCAGGACCCCACGTCCATCCCCATACCCTCGCTTTCCCCCGGGATGCAGGCGGCGGCGGCGGCGGCGGCAAGAGTGGAGAACTCCCAAATCGTTGAGCTTCAGAGGCAGGGGCAAAAGAGTCAATGGTCACCAGTCAAACCTAGTCATACTTGTAACCTATCCTAATCATGTGGCGGGGGCGAGCAAACGGACACCGATGGGCACCTTAGCCGCGGCGATTCCCGTGACCGCCGGGGCGACGGCGACGGGTATAAGCCACGCCGGCTGCCGACGACGACGCCGCGGCTCCGTCGCCGTGCGCTGCTCGTCCGCGGCTGACGAGCGGCAGGCCCTCTTCAGCCGCATCGCCCCCGTCTACGACCATGTCCGTACCTCCCACTCCCCTCCCCCTTTCCGCTGCATTGGCAAATACGTACTGTACTGACGACAGCGCTGCGGTGCCGCGTTCCTTGTAGCTCAACGACGTGCTCAGCCTGGGGCAGCACCGGACGTGGAAGCGCATCTGCGTCTCTTGGTCCAAGTACATCCCCAGTGCTAGTCGCAGTAATGTGAATTCAGAAGACAACTGGTTGATGGGAAAAATTTTGTTTTCTGAACATCAGGGCGAAGAGAGGGGATCGGGTTCTTGATCTCTGCTGCGGGAGCGGGGATTTGGCGTTCCTTCTGTCTCAGAAGGTCGGCCTGGACGGAGAGGTTGGTACTCTACTGAAATGTCGGATTGGCTTCAGGGTTCAGAACTTCAGAATATCCAAGCGATTTTTGGCTCTCAAATGTCGCAGGTGATGGGTGTGGATTTCTCATGGCAGCAACTGCAAACTGCTGCTAGCCGTCAGGACCAACGCTGGAAGGCTTGCTACAAGAACATCAAGTGAGCACCCCCAATGTGAGAGCTTGGGAATTCTGAAGTTCCTGTCATGCGCAGTTTTTTGGAGCTTTTTTGAGGATATGCAGAATGTGTTTTTCTTTCGGGTCTAGATGTGCAATACTTAGGGCACATCTAGATGTGCTTTAGCAAAACCGTTTTCTTTTGATCAGCTTAACAACCTAGCTAAGACATGCTTTCTTGCAGATGGATCGAGGGCGATGCACTTGATTTACCTTTCACGGACCGTTACTTTGATGCTGTTACGGTTGGTTATGGATTGCGCAATGTGGTTGACAAACCCAAAGTAATGCAAGAGATTCTTAGAGTCCTAAAACCAGGTTGGGTGTACGGTTCAAGTTTCAGTCCAGTTCAGCATGAATTCTCATGATTTGGTTTTACTGGACTGCAGGATCACGAGCATCTGTTCTAGATTTTAACAAGAGTTCATCATTTTTCACGGCATCGTTACAGGTAAATATCAGCCCAACGCATGATACAGATGAATTGGTCCGTTCAACTTCCCTAACAAAGACCAATCATCCACTCTTGTACCATGACATTCTAGCAAAGTCACATGTTTGGAACTGATCCTACAATCCTGGCTAACTAAAGTGATATTTTTCTTTGACAGAGTTGGGCGATCGATAATGTCGTGGTTCCTCTGGCTAGTAGCTATGGACTTACTGAAGAGTACAAGTACTTGAAAAGTTCGATTGCACAGTATCTTACAGGTTTGAACTTGATGTTTCGTTCCTGTGAAAACTTCCATGACACAGAAAATATATCACGTCATCAAGTAAAACATATATAAGAACTAAACTAGAGTTACCCGCAAAAAAAATAAAAAGATAAACTAGAGTGTACCTAGTAAAAGGAATAAAACAAGGAAGGTGCATCTCAAAACTTACATAGCCCACTCTGATAGCACAAGTACACCATCTATTTCCTTCACGCGCAAAGCTGTGGCATTATATAAATGTACATATCATTCTGCTTTTTTTAAGAAAATAGTGAATTATTTTGTTCCAAACGATGGAGTGGTATGTGCCATTTCACCGACGACCATGTACTGATTCACGATTTTATCACCTTCCTTTATTTACATCAAGCTTGTCTTTGTTCATCTGTTCTCCAGGAGAGGAGTTGGAGAAGTTGGCCAAAGAAGCGGGTTTTTCTTCCGCCAAGCACTATGAACTTGGTGGCGGGCTCATGGGGAACCTAGTAGCAACTCGCTGATTAGAATTGTAGCGACGAACAGGGATCTGTATGAATTATCTGAATTTTAATTTAAATAATTAATTTTCCTCTGCATTACCGAATATGCAGTTTGGCTGATCCCATATGGAACCAATGCTTCAAACTTCCCAGCTGTGCATTTCGACTGCTTGAACAAGAAAACTAACACACCTACGGCATGGAAACATTCAGGTCACCATGAAATCACACCTACGGCATGGTAATCAAAACCACAGTTCTGAAATGCAGGCCGTTCAATCAAAGTCATGGTTCTGAAGTGTAGGCGCCACTGTGCATACCGGGTGTGCTGTTCTGCAACTTCTGAGCATAAGACTGTAAATCGAACATAAAAAACAAGCACCCCGTCGTCTTATTGGCGGAACTGGCAAGGCATGGGAATGATCAGTGAGAATTTCAGGCTCCGTATATTTTCCGGTGAAGCGCACTGCTGTATTCTGAATCCTGTATCCTCTGCCCTCCTCTGTTTATTCGGTCCCCATTTCGGCAGTTCAGATCTACACTGGAGTATTTATGTTCAGTGATTTTTCCAGTGACCATGGTGAAACTTCTTCGGTTAAACTCGATGAACGACCCAGCAAAATATTGGCAGTAAAACACAAGTAACCCCCTACCAGGAGTCTAGCACGCAAAGGGTGATATGTATGAATTATCTGAATTTTAAGTTTGTTAATCCATTTTCCTTTGCATTCAAACTTCCCAGATGTGCATTTCCCTGCGTGAACAAGAAAACAACACACCTACGGCATGTAAATCAAAACCACAGTTCTGAAGTACTCCCTCCGTAAACTAATATAAAAGCGTTTAGATCACTATAATAGTGTTCTAAACACTCTTATATTAGTTTACAGAGGGAGTACTACGTACAATCATGGTCACAGTTCTGAAGTGCAAGTGCAGGCGCCACTGTGCATGCCGGGTGTGCTGTTCTGCAGCTTCTGAGTAATATGACCGGAAATCGGACATAAAAAACGAGCACCTCCTCGTCTGATTGGCAACTGGAACTGGGAAGCCGTGGAATGATCAGGTGAGATTTTCAGGCCCTGGTTTTTTTCTGGTGAAGTTCGCACTGCTCTGAATTCTGAATCATGCATCATCTGCCCTCCCCTGTTTATTCGGTCCCCATGTCGACAGCTGAGATCTACACTGGAGTATTTATGTTCAGTGATTTTAATCAGTGATTCTGGCCAACCTTCTTCGGTTAAACCCGATGAATGATCTAGCATAATATTCGCAGTAAAACATAACATGGTATAGTAAAAATCACTACTGAAAAAGACAAAAGGTTCACAAGCTACAACGAATTCTTGGGTCAATCATTCCAGCATAAACCACTGTCTTACAAGTTCCTAGCCACTAAGCTCTGTTAAACAATCTGGAGTAGCAAACAGAAAATAAACAATCTCTCTTAATTAACACCCAAATTACTCTGAAGTCTCAACTAAACCAAGGAAGAAGGACCCATCAAAAACTTTTGACCACCAGCTCCAGGCACGTAGGGAGAGACCAATAACAAATTAAGCACCATATATATGTAGCTATATATATGTAGGTCGGCACACACGGATGGACTAGTCCTACTGGCTAGCTACGTACGTAGCGTAGAGGTAGACGTGCTAGTTCCTGGTGTTGTCCATGGCGAGGATGGTGCTGAGGTTCATGGGGCTGATGTGGTCGGTGGTGCCGTGCATGAAGTTGGCGACGATGATCCGATTGGCCCGCTCCGTGGGGTGGAAGGCGTCCCAGTAGGCGTACACGTCCCGGTTGGCGCACACGTTGGACGCCGGCGTGCACAGCCCGATCCCGTTGTACGGGCCCTGCCCGCAGCACGCGATCTTGGCCGTCGCGAACCCTGCGCAGGCATGCATCGTTAATTCTCTTTCTTTCACAGATCTGCATGCCATTGCCAGCATGAAAGAATTTTGTTTGATCGGAGACGAGGCCATACCGTACTGCTGCGGGTTGAACATGAAGTCGAAGCTGACCCTGTTGGTGTTGGCGGCGATGAAGACGTCGTCGTGGCCGACCTCGCCGTTGAGCTCCGTCAGCATCCGCTCCAGCTGCGGGTTGAAGAGGTCGGCGGCGCGCGTGAGGTCCGGCGCGCAGGACCCGTCGAGGCTGTGGAGGGCCAGCTCCGCCGGCACGCACCCGATCATCCCCGTCCCCGTCACGATCACGCGCCGGGCGCCCAGCTCGTACAGCCGCTGCACCCCATTCCATTTCCACACGGTCAGTCAGTTTACTTTCGGTGTAAGACAACTTAGACAAGACAAGCAGCTCGCGCCGTTGCATCTTGCATTGCATGCGAGCATGGCCCCCCAACCCAAGCCTCTACCCACGCCCTACACGTAGCTGCAACGAAGCATGCATGCATGCATGCATGGATAGTAGGAGTACCACACACGAAGACGAAGGTGCATGCACGCACGATCGAGCGCCACAGTTGTTGCATGTGGGAGGAGTCTAAATGCATCGTGACAACCTCTCGATGGGTGGTACAACAGTAAAAAAAACAGTACTAAAACGCGAGCCTGCTGCTCTTTTACGGCGGATAGAGACGCATGACAGATGCGTATGGCGTGGTGCGCGCGTGTGTACCGTGTACTCGACTGCTGTCCACTGGTTGGCCTATATTGATTGCATGGGCAGTGTGGTTGGTGGCAACATCCAACATGCATGCATTGCATCCAGACGATCCCACGACGCCGAGACAGGCATACTACTCCAGCCCTCCCTCCCTACGGTAAGAACTGAGTTTTCTCGGTTGGGAAACTCGGCAGTGCCAAATGTTTAGGCGGCCTACTGTCACTGGAGCCTATGAATGAATCATAAATGTCAAGGAGCACCAATGCAAAGAGATCTGGTACGAACCAGCCTTCATTTGCTTTCAATGGAGGAGTACTCTGCAGCTCTACGTAATGTAAAACATTGGGTACTTTGGAGATACTCTGCGTGGAACATTTCCGATCGCTGTTTACGAATGTTGTTTAAGTGTTTTCATAGATCTTACGTTGATGATGCCCAATCTCTAGCTGCATTATGAAGTGTGAGTACGAATAACAGTGTTGTTTGTGAGTGTTCTTACTAGCAGTACTGGTGTGCTCAAGTGCAAGCTTATTAACTGTACACTATGTTTGGATTCAGTCTCAACAGTGAAGATGTCTCGCACAGCTACTGAAACTAGCTATCAACCATGAATAAAATCGTTTCTCGCTTCATGGGCTAACTCTTGCCAGAAACAGTGTGCTTCTGAATTCGGCGTGCAGAACACTACATGCCGTGTCACTTTATTGCTTGCTGAACATACCACCCAAGTCCACTACAAACAAATGTTCACCGGTGCTACGGCCCATTTCCCTCACCATCATATCAGGCAGGCAGGCCACCATCATATCAGGCAGGCAGGCGGGCAGCCTACAGACTCTTCTCTTTCCACAACTGTTCTAGCCAGCGTGCAGCAAGCATTTCGTTTCCCTGTCTAATTTTGGGAATTTTAGGCCTACCACTCTTGTACACCATGCTGACAAAATAGAAGACAAAAAACGTCCTGACAATTTTTCACCTTGAATGCTAACCATGTTTTACAAATGCAAGTATGTTTTGGAGCAGAAATTATGTATGTTTGGGAATTGATTGGTGGTAAGTAAGAGAAGAGGTTAACTATTACCGCGAGGACTTTCTTGTACTCGGAGATGATGAAGGGGACGTAGTCGTGGATCTCGAACTGCTGGGACCTGGCGGAGAAGGGCACCAGGTAGTAGTTGTTGACGAAGTCGTTGCCGCCGAGCGTGATGAGCACCAGCGACTGGCTCACGCGCTCCCTCGCCGCGTCCTCGCCGATGTACGCCGCCAGCCTCCGCTGGTAGTCCTGGAAGTTCTGCAGCTGCTGCGCGATCCTGATGATGTTCACCTGCACGCACACGCACAGCATTGTCATCTCCGTTGCATTATTATAGATACGTATACATAATTCAAGCGTGCGTGCGTGTGGAGCTTACGAATTGCACGCCTGTGTCGTTGAGGATGCCGACGCCGGCGGACGCGAAGTTGGCGCCGACGAGCAGGTTCTCGCCTCGCATGTAGGGGCTCAGGTACGGCAGCGCAGGCTCTGCCCCGAGGTACTCGCCTGCTCAACATGTGGCAATGTCAAGAATTAACGAAAGAAAGAGAGAGGCATGTTGTGATTAGCTGAGCTAGATGAGAGGAGGCACGCCGGAGACGTACTGATGATGTCGGGGATGTTGAGCCCGTTGGAGAACCTCCCCGTGGGCATGTGCGTGGGGAAGTCGATGCCGTAGGGCGGCGCGTCCGCGCGCGCCGTCGTCATGAGGTAGTTGTTGTTGCCGTTGTCGACGAGGGAGTCGCCGAAGACGAAGAAGGCGCGCGCCGCGGACGCCGTCGGCGCCGAGGCCCCCAAGAGGAGGAGCAGCGCCCCGACGACGACGAGGACCGGAGAGCAAGCGTCCATGGCGGACCTGGGCGCGACGACTCGTGCCGCACGGGTGGTAGCTACGGAACTGACGAGCTCCAGTGGGTGGCTGCGACTTGGCAAGGCGCGCACGTCGTGGACACGAAAGGTGGCGAGCGCCCTCTGCCTCCTCTTATAGAGGCCAGATGCCAGACTGAACTCTCACTAGCTGTCTCGCAACCGCAACCTCACTCAGGGCGCCGAGTTAAGGAGGCCGGACGGCAGTGGGTTAGTGGGTTAGCGGGCGGGAGGCAGCTAGCTTGGCTGGCTAACTAGGACCACCCGAAACGGATCGCGTTAAATGAGGCGAAAGCGGGTCGATGGATGGCACGGTGGTTGGGGGCGCTAAATGCGGCGCCTTGGCGTGCGACGCCGGCCACTTGGCTCTCGCTCTCCGCCGTCGGCTCTCCTGCCTCGGATCACGTGCCGGCCCTGCGCGCGATGGGGGCGCTAGCTGCCTATTATTGCCCGGAGGCTACAGACAGATCGGCTCATCTGATCGACCTGAGAGCCGGCACGGCGCCGGAATGGAAGGCCTCGTCGTCGCAGTCTTTCAGAAAATTCAGACGGCGCAGGCCCGGCCGGGGTGTCAACCTCGTTGTTTTTCTTTTCTTTTCTCGTTTCTCCAACTCATGACTCATGAGTATCTAGTCTAGTCTAGCTGGAAAAACATTTGCACCCATGCACGTATCATACGATGATGTTCATGTGATGAGAGTGACATCGGATTCTGTTTGGAGAGACTCGATCGGGCTCTTGCCAGTTTAATTGTCTGATGACGACCTATGTGTGCTCCAGTGCACTTGTTATTACTTCTAAACGGGGATATGGAGCACGAACAGCTTAATCCCAGTACTGCCGGCAAGAAAACGAATTGTACTACTACTAAGTATGAGTGCTCCCAATTAAACCGATGTTAGGATATCTTCAACGCGCATCACCAAAACACCTGCAACTGTCTGGATTAGGTTGTCTCTATGCACTTTTAGCCATCCAAAGCGGATCATCAAATTAGGCCTGACCGGTCCAGATGTTCGGAATCCCATAGACCGACCCTAAATCAGGGGAGCTCCGGGGAGTCCGGACATCCACCACGACATACTTCAACTCTCCAGACCCACGCCAAAAGCCCACCCGAAGCCCCGCTATTTTCAGAAATCCCGTCCTCCTCTGCCCGTCTTGGCCTACGCAACCACCACACTTGTCGTATCCGGCCACCACCCAGGTACCTCCGCCCCTGCCGGCGACATCCATGGCAGACACTGTGCACAACAACTATTGATATTTGGCACACATGTGCCAGATTGCTAAAAGTGCCACACCACTCTTCTCCCTTCGATCCCACCTCCTCCCGAGCGACCGCCCTCCTTCTTTTCAGGTCTGTAGTTTAAAATAGGCAAAAAGAAAGGCATTGAAGGGGAATCAAACCCAGACCCTCCCACACCAAACTAAGCTGCAACATTCAGTTGCGCTAGCCCACTTAACTAATTACATACAACTTACATACTAATTGTATCTTCCTGTGACGAGAATAAACAAAACAAGCAGCGATTAGTAACTGAAAATCCAAACCGGCAGCCTCACTTCTACGGGTTTTGGAACAATGCCCCCCCCCCCCCCCCCCCCGCTCTGGTCATTGTTACCATGGTGTTTGTATGTAAGTACTCAAATCTGCGGTGAGTAAATTATCACGTTATTTAGGCAGAAGTTATCGCGTGTTCATAAAAAAATCACTTGGGCAAATTTACTATGGTGTTTCGTACCAAAGTTACCATGTTTGCGGTATGTAAATCATCATGCTAGGTACATAGAAGGTATTGTGTCTACGTTTTCAACATTTTTTTCAACCCCAGATTAGAAAGTTACCATGATGTTCATACACAAGTTATCAGATCTGCATGAGTAAACTATCATACTATTTACACAAAGGTTATCAGGGATATGTTTTTATCAACTTTTTCCTGGGTCAAAAATTACCGTGGTGTTTGTACGAATATTATCACGATCGTGGTTTGTATATTACTGTGTTATTTATACACAATTTATCGTTGTATGTTTCAACATCTTTTTCTCCGAGTCAAAAGTTAACACGGTGTTTGTA
Organism: Triticum timopheevii; assembly: GCA_963921465.1. Classification (NCBI taxonomy): domain Eukaryota; kingdom Viridiplantae; phylum Streptophyta; class Magnoliopsida; order Poales; family Poaceae; genus Triticum; species Triticum timopheevii. The sequence goes on along the minus strand of OY997264.1, from coordinate 470,881,117 downwards.
CATAACTTATCAAGTTTGCGGTGCGTGAATTACCGTTATATTTACATAGAATTAATGGGGATTATTTTCTCAATATTTTTCACCTAGTCAAACTTTTTCCTTATTTGGTCAATGTTACCGAGGTATTTACATCCAGGTTATCAAATATGCAGTTTGTATATTACCATGCTATTTACAATTTATCTAGGGTATGTTTTTGAACAACTCTTTCCCCTGATCAAAGTTACCGAGGTGTGTATGTAAGTTATTATTAGGTCTACGGTTCATATATTATCATGCTACTTACACTGAAGTTACCGGAGGTATGTTTTAACAAACTTGTTTCTCCGCAGACGAAAAGTTACCGCGGTGTTTGTACATAAGTTATCACGTCTGTTGTCTGCACATTACCATGCTATTTGCACTGAAGTTACCAGAGGGTATGTTTTTCAACAACTGCTTTCTTCGGGGTTAAAAAGTTATCGTGGTGTTTGTACATAAATTATCACTTCAGTTGTGTGCATATTACCATGCTATTTGCACAGAAGTTAGTGGGGTGTATGTTTTCCAACAACTTTTCTCCCGAATAAAAGAAGTTACCGTGATATTTATACGTAGGTTACCATGTTATTTACACACACGTTATCGGGAGTACGTTTTAAACAAAAAAAATCTAGCTCAAACTATCACTGTGTTTGTATGTGAGTTATCAGGTTTTCGTGTATATATTACCGTGTTATTAACACGAGATTTACTGGGATAAATAGTTCAGAGAAAAAATGCTTTAGAACTAGCAATATCCGAAACAATGTGCAACAAAAGAGATGGAAGTTCAAAATAAAATGTCGTTGCGTTCTTGTTCTCTGTCGGCGGTAGCAAAAAATCCACAATCTAAAACAAATGTAGGCCTACATGGAACATCAAGACGTGCCGGAGTGTCCCATCTTGAGTACCTGCTTCATGGGAGATAGGTTCAAATGAGGTTCAGAAGAATGTTGAGATTCTGATGCAAGAAAAAAAAGCGGTTCTAAGCGGGGTAGTAGCTTTTTTGCATCAACGGTGAAGTGCATAAGTGGGCAATGTCCAAAATTCACATGAGAGAGAGTAAGAGAGATGGTGATGGATATATAGCAGCAGCCTGCATCGGTTGACGAGGACGTCCACATCAACGTGCGTCTGTCAGCGGCACTTGAACTTTTATCCCGATTTTCCTTCTGAAACTGCAACCTACTAGTACAAGCCAGCAGTGCTCTTCTTCTCCGCCGATGAGGGGCAAAACCTGGTTGATGTCTCCCAGTTGACATGTCCAAAAAACAATCCAGTAGCAGGTGTGTGTAGTGTTGGAACGAACCACCCGATGGACCGGAGTGAATGCAGATCGGCGACCAAATTTAGTTGGTGTGGAACCTACAACTAGGCTGTCAAACCAGTAGTACACGTATGTGCGTGTTGTGATATGAAAACATCCTCCCGGAGATTGAGACAGGTCGAGCTCAAACATGTCAACCGAGAAGAAGCATGTTTCAGTTCATAGGATGAGCTCAACCCTCTCTCAATTAACATGTTAAACGCAGGGGAAAATCCAGGGCGACGATGCAGAGGCCGAGCTCCCTGAGGTTGGGAAGGTGGCGAAGCACGGGATGGCGACTATGTTCGGGAGCGTCCAGGCGCTGAGGAAGAAGTGGGTGAGGCGCATAGCAGAAGAGCATGACCGTTAGTGCACGTTGGAGAACAAGAGAGGGCGGCGATGGGAGTCCTCAACGGAGAAGCACTTGGCAGGCTGCGTTGGTGAAGAGTGGAGGCTGTGCACGCCTGCGCAGTCGCCGGAGTTGAGGAACTGGGTGGGGCGGGGCTGGAAGCTCTGCCGACGGCGTCAGCCCCTGGTCATCCACTTCCTAGGAGCAAGCGATGCTGGTGCGGGGGTCGGCGAAGCCTGGGAGGGGCGGCGCGAGGAAGGCGGTGGCGGTGTGCAGTGGTGTGACGGTGGTGGCCGATAGAGAGCCGGCGGCGCGCGTGAGGTAGTGCAGCGGCGGCGTGAGGTATATGATGTAAGGTCGGGAGGTTGAGGAAGGGCCCCGCTTTTCTGAGGTGCGGGGACGACCCCGTCTTGCGGGACGAGGATGCGAACGAGCTTCATCGGACGAAGAAAAAAGGTGTCGTGCGATGCGGATCGAACGCCAAAGGAACCGTGTGGCAGTTTTGCAAGCGGGCACAGGGTTGCCAAATACATATTTCGTTCATTCCAATGTCATAGTGAAATTTCTTGACGTTCTTGTTTTTTTAACTTTGAAGCAAACATGATAGATTCCGATGAGGAGTCGAAAGCGGGGTCGGTGTATGGACTAGGAGACACACTATGGGTGGGCGCTAAATGGGGCACCTTGGTGTGCAACGCTGGCCACTTGGCTACCACTCTCGAGCGTCGGCACCTGCCTCGAATCACGTGTCGGCCCTAACACCGCCTATTATTGCGAGGCTACAAACAGAGCGGCTCATGCTCATCTGATCGGTTTGAGATCGAACAGGCACAATGGCGGAATGGAGCTCTCCCCGAAGAGAAGGCCTCATCCTCATAGCCTTTCCGAAATTCGGATGACACACTTTAGTGAGGCCTGCATGCCCGCTTGTCGTTGATACGTCCATTTTGCATCATCCTTTTATATCAATATTTATTGCACTATGGGCTGTTATTACACATTATATCTCAATACTTATGGCTATTCTCCCTTATTTTACAAGGTTTACCATGAAGAGGGGGAATGCCGACAGCTGGAATTCTGGCTGGAAAAAGAGCAAACGTTGGAAACCTATTCTGCACAACTTCAAAAGACTTGAGACTCCACGAAACAATTTTTCAGATTTAATAAGAATTTTTGGGCAAAATAAATAGGCCAGGGGGCCCACACCCTGTCCAGGAGACAGGGGGCGCGCCCCCTATCTCCTGGGCCCCCTGGTGGGCTTCCGGCTGCCATCTTCTGCTATATGAAGGGTTTTTCCCTGGAAAAATCGTGGGTAAGCTTACGGGACGAAACTCCGCCGCCACGAGGCGGAACCTTGGCGGAATCAATCTAGGGCTCTGGCGGAGCTGTTCTGCCGGGGACACTTCCCTCCGGGAGGGGGAAATTATCACCAACGTCATCACCAACGATCCTCTCATCGGGAGGGGGTCAATCTCCATCAACATCTTCACCAGCACCATCTCCTCTCAAAACCCTAGTTCATCTCTTGTATCCAATCTTGTATCAAAACCACAAATTGGTACCTTGGGTTGCTAGTAGTGTTGATTACTCCTTGTAGTTGATGCTATTTGGTTTACTTGGTGGAAGATCATATGTTCAGATCCTTTATGCATATTATTACCCCTCTGATTATGAACATGAATATGCTTTGTGAGTAGTTACGTTTGTTCCTGAGGACATGGGTAAAGTCTTGCTATCAGTAGTCATGTGAATTTGGTATTCGTTCGATATTTTGATGAGATGTATGTTGTCTCTCCTCTAATGGTGTTATGTGAACGTCGACTACATGACACTTCACCATTATTTGGGCCTAGAGGAAGGCATAGGAAAGTAATAAGTAGATGATGGGTTGCTAGAGTGATAGAAGCTTAAACCCTAGTTTATGTGTTGCTTCGTTAGGGGTTGATATGGACCCATATGTAATGCTGTGGTTAGGTTTACCTTAATACTCCTTTTTGTAGTTGCGGATGCTTGCAATAGGGGTTAATCATAAGTGGGATGCTTGTCCATGTTAGGGCAGTACCCAAGTTTCGGTCCACCCACATATCAAATTATCAAAGTACCGAACGCGAATCTTATGAACGTGATGAAAACTAGCTTGACGATAATTCCCAATGTGTCCTCGGGAGCTCCTTCTTCATTATTAGAATTTGTCCAGGCTTATCCTTTGCTACATAAAGGATTGGGCCACCTTGCTGCACTTTATTTACTTTATTTACTTTTTGCTCGTTACTATTTATTTTATCACAAAACTATCTATCACCTACTATTTCAGTGCTTGCAGAGAAAACCTTACTGAAAACCGCTTATCATTTCCTTCTGCTCCTTGTTGGGTTCGACACTCTTACTTATCGAAAGGACTACGATAGATCCCCTATACTTGTGGGTCATCAGTCGTTTTTATTCTTTTGTTTCTCTCACTAGTAGAAAACAGGGCATTTGTCCCGGTTCGTAAGGGCCTTTAGTCCCGGTTCTTGAACCGGGACTAATAGGTCGTTACTAATGCCTCCCCCTTTAGTCCCGGTTCTTACACGAATTGGTACATATGGGCATCCACGTGGCCACTGCGGGCAGCCCAGGCAGGGGGGCCTTTGGTCCCGGTTGGTGACATAAACCGGGATCAAAAGGCTTCCACGCGTCAGCAGCTGGCTGGAGCTGAGGTTTTTCTTTTTTAAAAAAAAACTGGCTGGTTTAGGGGTTTTGGGGGTTAATTTTAGGTTGTTATTAGCTAGCTAATAGAGAGAAGTGTCCTCTCTTATATCTTCGTCCTTGGTTTACCAACGCTACTGCTATGTTCATTTCACCCGCTGATATATAATAACTCATGCATGCTCGCATCATACATCATCATATATAATAACAAGTCCTACTAATCATGCATCATCATACAACTTATACTCGTTATTAATAATAAGTCATACGATCATCATCCTCATAGTCATCGAACCCAACCCTACATAATTGTTCTTAGCACATGATCATCAGTATCAGGTAGGACCTAAACACCATTAAGGTAAAATAGCATAAAACAATATAGACCCTGACTCTCCATTATAAAGAATGGAGATCATCCTGTCTCCAATTCTTGCGCTTCACTTCCTTTTGCTTCCAAGAAGCTCCTTACGACTGTCCATACATTTTTTCCATTCTTTGATTGTCATGTCTTCACTTCTTTTAGAAATCCGGTATGGACAGTTGAGATTCGTAGGACGACCTGGTTATATGTTCAAAACATCAAGGCGACCGTGCGTATACATCAGATGAGGCACAAAATCATTCGGGATTATCTGTTGAAAACCATAGTAATAACTTCGTAGTTAGCAATGATGTATTAGTTTTAGAAGTATGCAAAAATATGCACGGATATCGTAATAGTAAAAAATCTTACCAGGGTATCTCCATGGTAGTTACCGTAGTTCAACACGTGCACTAGTGGAACGTATTGACCATAATGTTGAGGAGTTCGATTGTAGACATTGTAATTCTCAAGATCGGTACAAAATGCGATCAAATGATTTTTCTCCTTATAAGTTAATTCGGAGCCATCGGTGTAGTGGGTTTTGTCTACCATCTTCCGCACATTCTTTGAAGAATGAAAATAAGCTGTCAATGGAAATAAGCTGTCAACTATTTTGAAATAAACAATAGAAATTACTTAATAACTATGTTAAGCTCACATGGGGGAAGAATTGGAGGTGTATTCACAAGGACCCAAATGTCCATATTGTCTTGCTCGATTGTAGGATCACCAAGATCCATGGTGACAAGCATACCCTCATCAAAACCATACATCTTGCAAAGTGCTTCCCAATTTTTACAACCAAAATGGGTTACACTCTCAGCATTGTACAACTTTATTTTAAAATCCACACCATGATGGGTCCTTAGGAGAATTTTTTTGGTTTCCATACTTTCACGGTCTTTAAAACCCATCCTCTTCAAGACATAGCGTCTTGCATAGCATGTGATAAGCTAGTCGAATTGGAAAAGATGAAAAATACACGTTAAAATAGTTGAAGTCGTGCTTAATTACGAAAAAACTATTGTCGTCGTTGCGTACCGTATGAATATCGAAGGTCTCCTCGAGCTTAATGCTGAAGCGCCGATCTTCATCCAGCTCAATGAACCTGTCACAGATACCTCGGTCATCGTGGCACCAGTCGCACTCCCCCGGGCGGTTTTCGTCGTCTGAGTACGACATTTCCGACCTATGTTCATAATTCAAATATTAATCTTGTACAATTAAATATATGTGCTAAAAAACCTAAATTAGATCATTATTATTAATCATGGGTTGACTATCGGTGATGGTACGTAGTTCCTCCTTTCATTCCCGAGTGCATTATTACACCAAATTGTCTAGCACACGGGAATGAAGGAGAAGCTACCCCCACGACGGTGTGGATGATGGAGGGGGTTCCTAGATTTCTGCATAGTGCCCTACAATTTTAGCATTCAAAGTAGGAGTACTTTTCCAATATGAGCATTCAATAAGCAAAACCAAATCATAAAATAAAGTAGTATTCAAATTAGCATGCATTCAATTATAAGCAAAAGCACATCATCTCTTGTGTCCGTACATCGTCGAATATTATCACTAATACTCCTCGAATACTATCATACATATAACATCACTAATACAGCTAGAACCGTAGCGCCCGACGGGTATCGTCGCGGGCGGTGGACACCCAAAGATAAGGAACCATCACAAGATCATAGCTCCAGTGAGATCCCTGAAGAACCTGCCAGGTATTGTCGAACCTGCCCTCCAATGCAACCATGTAGCGACGGACGTGCTCGTCCTCCTCGCTGACACGGTGATGTACCACCTCCTCGGTGTCCGGAAGCCTCGGCACCGTCACTGGCCCACGCGAGCGCCACCAAACAAGGATCGGGTCAACAACGGGCTGCCTCCTCACCAACCTACGCCCCCCTGAAGGTAGCACCTCCCAATACCAGCCCGGCGGAGCCCGGTCCCGAACATGGCCCTGATCAAGCAGGCCTCCACCGCCGAGTCGACGATGACGAGGTTGCGGGATAGGCATCGCCGACATCGATGCGGGAACTACTTCTATATATAGTTAAATAAAGTAGTTTTATTAATTAAATCAACTAGTTCAACTACTAAGCACTTACTATAAATAAATAAAGTAGTACTTGCTAAAAACAAACTACTTCTATATATAGTAAAATAAAGTAGTTTATTAAATCAACTAGCTAGTTCAACTATATATGAAGCACTTACTATAAATAAAATAAAGTAGTACGTACTAAAAATAAACTAGTTTAACTATAGTTCTATTATTTTTCTAACTAATTACATTAAACACTTTCTTTTCTTATTTTTTAATTTTTCCTCTATTCTAGATATGAACATATTCATAAATGACTTCTATCATTCACAATTTTCCTATACATACACAATAAATTGACAAAGAAAATACTATGAACAAAAAAATCATTAAAATTCTATGAACAAAATTACAACAGAAAAAATCATAAAAATTCTATGAACAGAAAAAAATAATAAAAATTTGACATATTCGATCTTTGCATATATATGAACATACAAACATGCATATTCAACAATAATATCACCAAAAAAATCTATTAACAGAAAAAAAATCTAACACAATATGAACAAATTAATTACACAATATGAAAAAAATCTAACAGAAAAATCTATGAACTACACATCTAACAAAAAAAATCTAAAAAAATCTAACTCAATTAACTACACATCTAAATTAACTACTACTAACATCAAATTAAATTAGCAAAGCTCACGGCGACGGAGTCGGGGGCGGCGACGGCGACGGCGAGGTGCGGCGCGGGGCGGGGCAGCACGGCGACGGTCGACGGTGAGGCGGTGCGGTGCGGGCCGGGGCGGGGCAGCGACAGGCAGGGCCGGCGGCGTCGCGGGGCACGGGGCGTGGGTCGAGGGGCGGTGACGGAGTCGGGGCGGCGCGGGACGGCGCGGGGCGACGACGACGACGGCGAGGCGGAGACGGACGGGCAGCCTGGCGGCGTCGGGCGGCGGGGAAGAACGAACTGAACCAAATTTTCGCGAGTGCTGCTTATATAGGCAGAGCATTGGTCCCGGTTCATGGCACCAACTGGGACCAATGCACCCCTTTAGTCCCGGTTGGTGGCACCAACCGGGACCAAAGGCATCTTTTCAGCAGCCTAAATGGCGGGAAACAGAGACCTTTGGTCCCGGTTGGTGCCACAAACCGGGACAAAAGAGAGGCATTGGTCCCGGTTGATGCCACCAACCGGTACGAATGCGTCCCTTAAGTCCCGATTGGTGCCACCAACCGGGACCAAAGGTCATGTGCTGGAACTGGCGCAGTGTGGTGCTATGTTTAGTCCCACCTCGCTAGCCGAGAGGGGCTCGGAGTGGTTTATAAGCCCTGCCGAACCAACCACAACGAGCTCCTCTCTACTGCAGACTTACGGGCCTAAAATCACTCTCTGTGCTTGTGGGCCTATTGGGCCTAATGCGGGCCTGCATCCTGGCCCTTGTAATGGGTTTCTAGTCGTATGCAGGCCGTGGTGGCCTTGTAGGTGGCACTTTTTTTAATTTTTCCCAGTTCTTTTGCTTTCTTTTTTGTTTCTAATTACTTATTTATTTTTTTACGATAATTCTTGCTATTAAAGTTTGTAACAAAATTCTAATTACTTATTTATTTTCTTTTATGATAATTCTTTTTGCTTTTAATGTTTTGAACAAAATTCTAATTACTTATTTATTTTCTTTTATGATAATTCTTTTTGCTATTAAAGTTTGTAACAAAATTCTATATAATTATAGTTTCAATAATACTAGAGGTTTATAAAAGCTTTTTAGTTGATTCCTTTAGTACCAGTTCTAAGGCTGTTACAAAGGCATTTTATTTGGTACAGATTTTAAGGCTGGGGCCCCACGAGCACCTTTTAGTACCGGTTCGTGGCATGAACCGGTAAAAGAGTTTTTTAGTTGATTCTTTCTGCAGCTATTTTTTAGTCCCACCTCGCCAAGCGAGAGGCACTCACAGCGGTTTATAAGCCCTGAGTGTAGAGACGATGAAGGGAGAAGCACGGTGCTCACCTACACGTTGGCCTGAAGCTAAGCAACGTGCAGGTGAGCATTGCGCCTCTCTTTTATTTTGGCATGGTATCATCATTTCATCCACATAGCATATGCAAGAAAGTTGAGAAGGTTACGGCAAAAACTGGATGCACTTCGTGTACAAAACGGACAATCAGGATTTCATACGGAAACTTGTCTGTTACAACATGCATTTCAAATGAACTACAAAAAGGTTGAAAGTTGCCATGGTATCATCATAATAGTTGTGGAGAAAGTCTTCACTTTTTTTTCGCTTGCGTCCTTTCCTTATTGCGCCGTAACCATGGATAATCTTCATCATTTATCAGGATGCTTGGGTCAGCCTTGACTTTGAAGGGAGGAATTTCATGAAACTTTTCATAATCTTCGGACATGTCTGTCTTGCCCTCCACTCCCACGATGTCCCTTTTTCCTGAAAGAACTATGTGGCGCTTTGGCTCATCGTATGATGTATTCGCTTCCTTATTTTTTTTCTTGGTTTGGTAGACATGTCCTTCACATAGATAACCTGTGCCACATCATTGGCTAGGACGAACGGTTCGTCAGTGTACCCAAGATTGTTCAGATCCACTATTGTCATTCCGTACTGTGGGTCTACCTGTACCCTGCCTCCTGACAGATTGACCCATTTGCACTTAAACAAAGGGACATTAAAATCTACTCCGTAGTCAAGTTCCCATATGTCCACTATGTAACCATAATATGTGTCCTTTCCCCTCTCGGTGGCTGCATCAAAGCGGACACCGCTGTTTTGGTTGGTGCTCTTTTGATCTTGGGCGATCGTGTAAAATGTATTCCCATTTATCTCGTATCCTTTCCAAATCGTAACAGTCGAAGAGGGACAATGAGTACAGCCCATCACAAATAGTGTTTTTATCTCTGAGACGTGTTTCCAACCAACTGCTGAAAGTCCTGATGTGTTCACATGTAATCCAGTCGTCGCACTGCTCCGGGTGTTTGGAGTGCAGACTGTTCTTGTGTTCATCGACATAAGGGGTCACCAAGGTAGAGTTCTGTAGAACTGTGCAGTGTGCTTGAGACCAAGAATATCCGTCCCTGCATATTATTGTCTCCCCTCTAAGAGTGCCTTTTCCAGTCAGTCTCCCCTCATACCGCGATTTAGGGAGACCTATCTTCTTAAGGTCGGGAATAAAGTCAACACAAAACCCAATGACATCCTCTGTTTGATGGCCCATGGAGATGCTTCCTTCTGGCCTAGCGCGGTTACGGACATATTTCTTTAGGACTCCCATGAACCTCTCAAAGGGGTACATATTGTGTAGAAATACGGGGCCCAGAATGACAATCTCGTCAACTAAATGAACTAGGACGTGCGTCATGATATTGAAGAAGGATGGTGGGAACACCAGCTCGAAACTGACAAGACATTGCACCACATCACTCCTTAGCTTTGGTATGATTTCTGGATCGATCACCTTCTGAGAGAGTGCATTGAGGAATGCACATAGATTCACAATAGCTACTTGGACATTTTCCAGTAGAAGCCCCCTCAATGCAACCGGAAGCAGTTGCGTCATAATCACGTGGCAGTCATGAGACTTTAGGTTCTGAAACTTTTTCTCTGCCATATTTATTATCCCTTTATATTCAATGAGAAGCCAGTCGGGACCTTCATACTAAGCAGGCATTCAAAGAAGATTTCCTTCTCTTCTTTGGTAAGAGCGTAGCTGGCAGGACCTTTATACTGCTTTGGAGGCATGTCGTCTTTTTCGTGCAAACGTTGCAGGTCCTCCCATGCCTCAGCTGTATCTTTTGTCTTCCCATACACGCCCAAGAAGCCTAGCAGGTTAACGCAAAGGTTCTTCGTCACGTGCATCACGTCGATCGAAGAGCGGACCTCTAGGTTTTTCCAGTAGGGTAGGTCCCAAAATATAGATTTCTTCTTCCACATGGGTGCGTGTCCCCCAGCGTCACTCGGAACAGCTAGTCCGTCGGGACCCTTTCCAAAGATTACGTGTAAATTATTGACCATAGCAAGTACGTGATCACCGGTACGCATGGCGGGCTTCTTCCGGTGATCTGCCTCGCCTTTGAAATGCTTGCCTTTCTTTCGACATTGATGGTTGGTCGGAAGAAATCGATGATGGCCCAGGTACACATTCTTCCTGCAGCTTCCCAGGTATATATTTTCGGTGTCAGCTAAACAATGCGTGCATGCGTGGTATCCCTTATTTGTCTGTCCTGAAAGGTTACTGAGAGCGGGGCAATTGTTGATGGTTACAAACAGCAACGCGTGCATGTTAAATTCCTCCTGTTTGTGCCCATCCCATGCACGTACACCGTTTCCATTCCACAGTTGTAAAAGTTCTTCAACTAATGGCCTTAGGTTCACATCAATGTCGTTGCCGGGTTGCTTAGGGCCTTGTATTAGAACTGGCATCATAATGAACTTCCGCTTCATGCACATCCAAGGAGGAAGGTTATACATACATAGAGTCACGGGCCGGGTGATGTGATTGCTGCTCTGCTCCCCGAAAGGATTAATGCCATCCGCGCTTAAACCAAACCATACGTTCCTTGGGTCACGTGCAAACTCAACCCAGTACTCTCTCTCGATTTTTCTCCACTGCGACCCATCAGCAGGTGCTCTCAACTTTCCGTCTTTCTTACAGTCCTCACTATGCCATCACATCAACTTGGCATGCTCTTTGTTTCTGAACAGTCGTTTCAACCGTGGTATTATAGGAGCATACCACATCACCTTCGCAGGAACTCTCTTCATGCGGGGCTCGCCGTCAACATCACCAGGGTCATCTCGTCTGATCTTATACCGCAATGCACCGCATACCGGGCATGCGTTCAAATCCTCGTACGCACCGCGGTAGAGGATGCAGTCATTAAGGCATGCATGTATCTTCTGCACCTCCAGTCCTAGAGGGCATACGACCTTCTTTGCTGCGTACGTACTGTCGGGCAATTCATTATCCTTTGGAAGCTTCTTTTTCAATATTTTCAGTAGCTTCACAAATCCTTTGTCAGGCACAGCATTCTCTGCCTTCCACTGTAGCAATTCCAGTACGGTACCCAGCTTTGTGTCGCCATCTTCACAATTGGGGTACAACTTTTTTTGTGATCCTCTAACATGCGATTGAACTTCAGCTTCTCCTTTTGACTTTCACATTGCGTCCTTGCATCGACAATGACCCGGTGGAGATCATCATCGGGCACATCATCTGGTTTCTCTTGATCTTCAGCAGCTTCCCCCGTTGCAGCATTATCGGGCACATCATCTGGTTTCTCTTAATCTTCAGCAGCTCCCCCCATTGCATCATCACCGTATTCAGGGGGCACATAGTTGTCATCGTCCTCTTCTTCTTCGCCGTCTTCCATCATCCTATTTCTCCGTGCCCCGTCCAAACATTATAGTGTGACATGAAACCCTTGTAAAGCAGGTGGGTGTGAAGGATTTTCCGGTCAGAGTAAGACTTCGTATTCCCACATTTACTACATGGACAACACATAAAACCATTCCGCTTGTTTGCCTCAGCCACTTCGAGAAAAATATGCACTCCCTTAATGTACTCGGAGGTGTGTCTGTCACCATACATCCATTGCCGGTTCATCTGCGTGCATTACATATAATTATGTGTGTCAAAATTAAGAAAATCAGACAAATATCTATCTAAAGTAAGAAAATCAGACAAGTATCATAAAGAAGATAAGAACAAGAGGCTCACCACGGTGGTGCCGGCGACGAGATCGGCGCGGACGATCAATGGCGGTGAAAACGGGGACGGGGCGTGACGGACCCCTAAATCTAGACAAATCTCGAAAAAATGGAGCTCCTAGGTCGAGCTTCGAGAGGAGAAAGCTTAACTAGTGTGGTTCGGGCATTTCATCGAACACCTCATGTGCATAGGAGGTGAACTAGAGCACCCAAATGCCCTCTCCTCGCCGGATTGAAAAAACAGAGCACTGTGGAGTGCTCTGCCGCGGCGGTGGGTATATATAGGCAAGTTATTTGTCCCAGTTCGTGGCATGAACCGGGACAGAAGGGGGCTTTAGTCCCGGTTCATGCCACGAACCGGGACCAATGGTTGTGGGCCAGCAGCGAGGACCATTGGTCCCGGTTCGTGGCTCGAACAGGGACAAATGGTTCTACACGAACCGGGACCAATGCCCGCGAGGCCCCGGCCGGCCCCCTGGGCTCATGAACTGGGTCTAATACCCCCCATTGGTCCCGGTTCTTGAAGAACCGGGACTAATGGGCTGGCCAGGGCCGAACGATAGCCCTGTTTTCTACTAGTGTCTAGCTACTTGAAGAGTTTTGCGACTTGCCACGTGTCTAGTTTGAAAAACATTTGCACCCGTTTCTTTTAAGAAATGAGGCTTAATACGGGCCCGATTTTAAATTAACAAAGCCATCAACTGATCAGGATTACAAAAAACGAGCACAACACCCAACTCCACTTACAAAGAGAAGAAAAAACATCAATATAACGAAAGATATAAGAACCCTGGAAACACATCTTACAACATAACCCAAACTTCAGGCACCTAAACTAGAGGAGATGAAGCGCCGCATGAAGAAGGGGTCGCCCTTCTTCTCGCACACCGAAGAGGGACCCTACCCCCTCGTTCTGGCTCGAAGGGCGCCCGCAGTGTCGAGGGAGAGATGTGTTCACCCTAGAACATTTGCACCTACGGTCCGTGGACGAGAAGAGATGATGTCCATGACATCGAGTGACATTGGATTCCGTTTCGGGAGACTCGATCGGGCTCTAGATAGTTTGCCCGGCCGACGATCTATGCGTGCTCCAGTGTTACTAATAAACCATAAACCAGGACATGGAGCACGGACAGCTTGATCTCAGTACTGCGGGCGAGAAAACGATCGACTTGTACTCCCACTACTCCGTAGTTAAAACCGGAGTTAATGGCCATTTAATCCCAAGACGAAAGGAAAGCACCAGAAGTGAGGGGTCTTCTTATCAGTCGTGACCACACTAGTACACTACACGTAGTAACGTAGCAGTGAAAATTAACTCGAGAATGTCTACCTCTACCAGCAGCTGCAGAGCTACTCAGTCCATGATGGCTTTCTTGCCAATGTAGCCTCTGCCACTTTCTCCGATACAGAACCACAAAGCGGAAGCGACTCGCATCACAAGTCACGAGTCGTCGCGCGCGTCTCTCCGTCTCCGTCCATGGACTCCACACCGCTGTAGGAGAAGTAGAACTCAAAACGCCATGGGAGTACATTGCATCCATTTTTCATCCTTGGGCGCGCCTGGCCGGGCCCCTGACTAACCGCCAGTCGTCCTACCTGCAAGCTAGCTAGCGTCGGAGAGGCCGGCCGGCTGGCAGAGGTTAATCAATAGGCCTCCCTCGCCATGAATGCCAACCAACCGGTAACTCCCCCCAGAAAAGAAAAGAAAATAAAAGCTTGAGATGGTCATAATTCCGTCGTGATAGGCAGCATGTACTGTGCCGCTGGCCACTGTTACGGCTCAACGGCCGTCGACGCTCGCTGTCGCTCATGGAACCCGTAGCTTAAAAGAGCTACGCGCTCCCGCCTAAATATACCATAGTCGGCAAAGCTACACCGCCGGCCGTGTTGTACGTGCGTAGGCAGCTACCGCCCGGTCGGCTCCCATTCACTCATTCATGGCGCCATCCATATGAGGTGGTACTGCTGTGTCTGTGCCAGTAGCTAGCGCGGATGCACTCGTTACAGCGGCACATGTGAAATTCATGGCGCGGTGGGGTGGGGTGGGGTAGAAGGAAATTTCAATGAGCGCCCCGCCATCTACCATGCATGCATGCACGGCAAATCATGCGCGCAGTGCAGTCGCCGATCGACCATGAATTCATGCAGTTCGTCGTACGTTATCTTTGTGCGGAATTGTGGATGCATGATGCCTTACGATCCTGCGGCCACGAGAGGAGATTCCTCTTCTTCTTCAGGCTATAGAAGGGAGAGACGTGCGTTTTTTTCTTTACCAATGTCCGAGGGAGAAGAACACGAAACAGGCTATTTATTGGAGGAATATATGCGATCAATCAGCCATTCAGTAGTACTGTAGGTGTCTTGGATTTCGTATGAGAAAAGGAATAAACCAGCTACGATCACTAACACATGAATAAATTCAAGAATGCACCTGCTTCAGAGCAAAGAAAGAATGTGTTCGACAGTTTGCACCACCCCAATTTCTTGAATTTCCGAACGTCTGAATATGATAGACAAGTCATTTTCTGAATCACTCTACTGTCTTGAGTGAATTCTTCAATACGGCAGTCATCCCGAGCAGCTATGCCAAGTCGTCAGTAAACTTGGCTGCAAAGCCGCGAATGCAGAGCTTTTACTGGGACGGGTTAAATCACAAGCTGCCGATCGAGCTACCAGACGTAAAGCCTGAAGCGAGCATTCAACTCGCACAGTCAGGCCTCCCCCAGTGGCAGTTATACAAAGCCGGCCTGGCTGGCTCCTGTGCGCCAGTAAGAAAGAGATCAGGCCGATGATCTGTGCGACCGACAGCACGCATCCTCGCCTCGCCGTCTCTACCTGGCAGCAGGCGATCGCCGTGGTGTTGTAGTGCAGAGATGAAAAGCTGCCGTAGATCGAAGATTCCGATCGACCTTCGTCCCCATGCCGGCCATAAGTTTTTCGACTGTGCGCACAGTGGCTCGGGCCATCCAGATCCGGTTCCACTGGCTGGTGCATACATTCAGAGATGGATGCATGTGCCGAGGTGCAGTTCGTATCCCATCCGTATGACTGTTTCACTGTGCGTCTGTGTTAACTCGACTGGATGGTGTTTTTCGAGGGATTAGATAGACGAGTAATCGACATTGGCACGTTCCGGAGTTTGTTTTACTGGCAGGTGGTGCTACACTGGTAGCCGCCGGCCATCCGTCCCTGCTGTGCACAGTCGTCTCTTTCTCTCCCTCTCTCTGAACCTGCAAACAGCCAAGAGCTCGATATTCTACTGAATTAGGAGTAGTTCTTTTCTAACACTTTACCTGAATTAGTTTGTGCAGAGGGCCGAGCACTTAAATATTAGACGAGTCCATAAGTTGGAAGTAGCCATGGTTCCGTCCGTTGCTTGGGTAAAGACACCTCCTACGTGATGCTGCAACCAATTTTTTATGGAAACCTGATACTGCCACTCAAGAACTGCAGTCAGTGCCCAGCTGCATCTCCTTTAGCACAACGCTGATTTTTTCTTTTCTTTTTGAGTAACAGCACAACGCTGATTTGAGTTTCGAGAAATGCGGTTCCGCGGCAAGTTTGGGGCCGCTGTCTCGCGCTCGGGCTGCCACGTGGGCCAAGTTTGCTGGGTGTCCAACGAGTGTTGTTTCAGGGAGGATCCTCTACGACGACGGCGGATCCTCAGCAAAACTAGAGCAACTTACTGATCAGCGCTCCTTTGGAAGTCTACTTAAGGGTCATTTGAGATGGGCTGGGAGCGCGTCAAGTGGCGTCCTCTCAGCCGCCGCCACGTGTTGTGCTATGGCGCTCCCTTCGGATTTTTTTTATTTTTTTCTGCATGCGTTTTAGCCTTTTTAGATGGTTTTTTTTGGCTTTTCAATTTTTCACCGATCTTTCTCAGCTTTCCGACTAAAAAAATAGTGAAAAAAGAAAAGTTTTGCATGAAGAAACACGTTTTTTACTACCGTGAGAGGCACGGCTTTGCTTCCGCGAGAGGCATGGCTGCCTCTCAGAAACGAAAAAAAACATTTTCTTTTGCTTTCACGAGAGGCACGGTTTTACTTCCGCGAGAGGCACGGCCGTACCTCTCGGAAATGGAAAAATGTGTTTTTTTTCTTCAGCGAGGCACGGATTTTCATCTCAGAAACGGCTTTTGGAAAGGGAAAAAAAGGTGCTCCCCGTATGATTTTTTCATCTAGTTTTTTCTTGGAAAAAAGTTCTTCAAAACCCATCAACATGGGATCTAATTTTGAAGATCTCCACGCGAGAAATCCAATAGTAAAACGGTTCGAAATTTGGACGCACGGTTGAATAGACGAATCTATTAAAAAGGGGAAAACTCCCAAGTTGCGATAAGTGGCGATCTGGAGAGGTGAAAATGATCTTTAGAAGGAGTACTCCTCAATTAGTGATTTTGCAAGGAAAAACCATTTGCCGCACCCTCCGGGGGCTCCGCACAAAGGCGCCCCAAACTTGGCTGGCCCATTTTTGTTTTCCTTTTCCTGTTTCTTTTTCTTAATTTTGTTTTCCCTTTTTTGCTTTCTTCAGTTTCCGTTTTCAAGTTTATTTTTTCTTTTCATACCTATTCGAAATATTAAAAAGTGTTCTTGTTTTAAATTTTTGTTCACAATTTTGAAAATTGTTCGGATTTTTTAAAAAAATCTATGGGTTTCAAAATGTTGTTCATAATTTCAAAAAATATTCCCCTTTTCATATATTTTTGCATTACTGAATAATTTGTGTTTCCAAAAAAACACACAACTTAAATTTTTGTCTACATTTTTAAAAAATATGCTTTGTAAATTCTTATTGAAAGGATCGATATGGTTGACTAGGGGGGGGGGGGGGGGTGAATAGGCAACTAACAATTTTTAGTTTTTCTTGATCAAATTAAACTTAGCACCAAAGTAGGTTGTCTGGATGTGCAACTAGGTGAGCAACCTATATGATGCAACAACAACAAGCACACATGCAAGCACGGGATACAACACAATGAAAGTTTGCACAAGTAAAGGTAAGACATAACCAAGAGTGGAGACGGTGGAGACAAGGATGTGTTACCGAAGTTCCTTCCCTTTGAGAGGAAGTACGTCTCCGTTGGAGCAGCGTGGAGGCACAATGCTCCTCAAGAAGCCACTAGGGCCACCGTAATCTCCTCAGGCCCTCACACAATGCGAGATATCGTGATTCTACTATTGGTGCCCTTGAAGGCGGCGACCGAACCTTTACAAACAAGGTTGGGGCAATCTCCACAACTTAATTGGAGGCTCCCGACGACACCACGAAGCTTCACCACAATGGAATATGGCTCCGAGATGACCTCAACCGTCTAGGGTGCTCAAACACCCAAGAGTAATAAGATCCGCAAGGGATTAGTGGGGGTTCAAATTTCTCTTGTGGAAGTGTAGATCGGGGCCTTCTAAACCAACTCCTAGAAAATCAACAAGTTCGATTGGCTAGGGAGAGAGATCGGGCGAAAATGGAGGTTTGAGCAACAATGGAGCTTGGTGGAGAAGAGGTGGTCTTCTTGGGAAAGAAGACCCCCTTTATATAGTGGGGGAAAAGATCCAACCGTTATCCCCCACACTCAGCCCGCACGGTGCGGTACTACCGCACACAGCCGCGGTACTACCGCTTGCACAGTAGAGACCAACCGAGGCATTGTTGCATAGGGCAACGAGCGATAGAACCTCCTAAGCGGTACTATCGCGCGCCCCTACGGTACTACCATAAGGCAGGGCTCAACTGGAGCTGGAAATACACGGAATAAATAAATTACATCCGTAAATACTTCCATTGAGTTCGGAGCTGTGCAAAAATCCGGCACGATACTACCGCTCATAGGGAGCGGTACTACCGTGTAGGAGCAGAAGTAAAAAATTACTTCCACACATACTTCCGCATGCTTCAGTGTCAGGACTGGAGGCAGCGGTACTACCGCTCACCAGGAGCGGTACTACCGCTGGGCCCTGCAGTACCACCATTGCCGTGTGCGGTACTACTACTCCCTTGAGCAGTACTACCGCACCCCACAGACACTTTAGTATTTGGAAGCCTTAATTTCGTAGAGACAAAGATAAATGGACAGTGCTCCATTGATGCAAAGGAAAGGTGGTGCAAAGGAACAGATGTGTATGTGTTGATTCCACCCTAACCTTTCTAAAGCGGACCCCTCTTAATAGTACGGCTTTCCTACGACTCAAATCCACCAAAAAGAACCAAAGGGAACGGCCGTCTTCGATAGGCTCCGAGGGGCACTGAATCGTCTTGTGCCTAGATATGAAATATCTTAAATGCTCAATGCACACGATTAGTCCGTAAATGTACTGTCATCAATCACCAAAACCACTTAGGGAGAAATATGCCCTTACAATCTCCCCCTTTTTGGTGGATTGATGACAATATGGGATTTGCACATGGAGATATATAATGAGCATAGGCAACAAAATCTATAAAATATAGACGGGCTCCCCCTAGATGTGTGCATTCCATAGATATGCTTTAGACTGCAAAATACACACACTAGGATCAACACTGCCCCTATATTTTATAGACAAGGCAATCCTTGCAACAAGATAAGTGACAATAAGCATGGAAGCAAGGTATAGCAAGTGAGCATGGCGTAATGAGGGCACAAGATAGCACAAGATAAGATAATCTCACAAGCTACAAATCATACTAGACAATATGAAGATAAGAGTGAGCGCATATGTCTGACACCATATGATAGGATAGGTCACACACAACTAACACAAACCAAAGCAAACGAAGGTCCAACGAAAGCAAGACAAAGCAAAGACTCGCAAATCCTACACTCTCTCCCCCTTTGGCATCGAGACACCAAAAGGGCAGAGAGGACACTTAAGACACAGGTGGTAGCTCCCACAGAAGTGATCACCCAACGGTCTCCTCATCAGAAGTAGTAGGAATGGTCTCCTCATCTGACTCAGCCCACTGATAGCCCTGCTTCGACATCCAAGCAGCCTCAGGAGTGATGTTCGTCTTAGACCCGCTCGAGACGTGCTCGCCAAGCTTCCTCAAAATCCGCTTCTCGTGCTAGCGACTCTCCTTCTGAGCAACATGAGCCTTGTATTGCCTCTGGGCCTGCATGCATAATAGACCCTTCACCTTGGCCTTGGGCTTCTTAGCCCAAGATGGCTCAACAGAGGGAGGTGCATATCCCTCAGAACTGTCCTCTGCCTCCTCCTCCTCAATCTCATCATCATCAACATCCATGCGGGCCGCTTCTGCCTCAGCCCGGGTAGTGGTGTTGGCCCACTTGTTCTTCTGGCGCAGCCGAATGGGCTCATGGCGAATCCAATTGGCAGCATGAAACTCTTCACCTGGAAAGAGCTTCTCCCAAGTCTTCGAAATCAAGAGGTGCAAATAAGTTCCATAGATAGGAACCTTGCGATGGAACACCGCAAACTAAAGCTCACACCACATGATATGAGAGACATCAAGTGGTCCGGGTTGCTCACGACGCGCATCCTCACAAATAAGCATCATGTCCACAAGATAGGAATGCACCTTGTCCTTGTCGCCTATACGAGGAAACAGATAGTTGCGGAAGATCCGGTGCATGATGTCAAGAAACATGTTCAACACATAAGCCTTCTTGCCATTGGGTAAAGACTTCTCAACAACGTAGGGTTGAAGCTTATTCTTGTTGGCAGACTCTGGGTTGGCATGCGGGCGGACACCCACGGGCACATCTAGCCCCTCATCACGAACATGCAGCAGATCCATGAACTCCTTCCACTTAGCAGACATCCTCTTTCCATTAGTCATCCAAGTCATGGTTTGCTTCACATCCGTGTGGAAGTGGATAGAAGCAAAGAGTTGATCCACAATCTCCGGGTCAAAGTCAAGGTGGAACGTGAGGAGCTCCTCGATACCAAACTGCTCGACCAAATCCAGAGGCTCACTAAAATATTCCTGGTTCTTCCTCAGATGGTCCATGTCAATCCACTGGACGGGTACGTAGATGTTTTGCTTGGCCTTGATCACATCTAGAAAGATGAGATTTTGTTGCTTGGTCCAAAACAAGTCATTGCCCCTTATGAGTTCCCTTGGCTTGACGTAGGGGTTGAGCCTCCTTAGAATTAGAAACTCTGCTTGAGGCATTTCATCCAAGCCGACAACTGGCTCCTTGAACTTGGTAGCCGAGGTCTTGACGTGGTGAGTTGGGTCACTGGACCCCTCAGGAAGTTCTTGGTTGCGAAGATGCTTGGAGCTTGTATCACGGCTGGGATTCGAGCGCCTGGAACCGGAGCCACCACCTATGACAAACAACGCAAACACACGAGAAGAGCAAGAAGAATTATTTCAAAGACCAAGGCCAAACCAAAACAAAACACATAGAAATGAGATTGGGTGTGACAAAATGAGGTAATTTTGGTCAAGCGGTAGTATCGCAGCAGGATGCGGAAGTAAAAAATTTACTACTTCTCTGACCGCGGTAGTACCGCGCCGGGTTGGCACGGAAGTAATTTTTTACCTCCGTGCCCAGGGCGGTAGTACCGATCCGGGGAAGCGGTAGTACCGCACGGGGCCCGCCACGGGCGGTAGTACCGCTCCAGGGGAGCGGTAGTACCGCACGGCCGGATATGGCAAGATTGCATCTGAGAAGATCCGTAATGATGAATCGGTACTGCCGTTGATCAAAACTACATGGTTGTATCACACCAAATAGCTATTTACTGTACAAACACTCTCCAACGATCTCCTCTTGCAAAGATTTAGCCAAAAATCTCAAGACCTACACATGCATATCCCAAAACCTAGAAGCACAAAACGAGAGGCAAGGAGAGAGGGACAAGGGGAGATACTGGGGTCCATGGCAAGAGGGCGGGGTGGCGAACGATCCCACCGGTTGAAATGAGAGGAGAGTGGCCGGAGAAGAAGATCCGGTGAGGTCCTCCGGCGCCGTTCTTGGGCAGGAGAGAGAGAGAGAGAGAGACAAGGTGAGGGGAAGGGATGAATGGGTATGGGGGAGTTGAAACTCCCCCTGCCCTCCCTTAACCCCACGCGGTTTCGATAGCGCGGTAGTACCGCCCGGGCGGAAGTACCGGACCCAGGGAGGTAGTACTGCTCTACCAGCGGCAGTAAAAAATTATTGTCGTGATTGAAGCGGTAGTACCATGCCGTGGTCGCAGCTGTGCAAGCACAGAAGCCACCCACCTCTAGCGGTAGTACCGTGGCTTGCCACGGTAGTACCGCAAGCCCAAGAAAGTGCAAGTTTCAACAAAAGGAAACAAGAAGGCCTTTTCAATACAAACTTCAAGCAAACGGACACACAAGAGAGACCATAGACAACGCAACTTAACCACGAACAAGGTCCAAAAGAAAGAAAAGAGACACTGAGGACCAACAATGATCAAACCTCTCAAGAAGAGGGGGTGGTGGCCGGAGCCACCTATGTTTGAGTCAATTGGTATGGCACTGCGAATAATTATCCTTGGGACCATGACCAAAACTTGTCTTTGAAGCACAAGTACCATCACAAATGGCGAATGTGAAAGAGTTGATCGATTTATGCATAATGGGGGGAGGAAGAGTTCATTGAGAGAACAATACTCCCCCTATGTCCATGCCTACATCTAAACAAGACAACATGATGAGTATGGTGGGTTGTGCACAGGTTCAATCCACATTGCTCAAATCGATGATATTTAGCTCATGCCTTAACTCGCGAAATCTAGCTTCATCCAAAGGCTTCGTGAAAATATCTGTAAGGTTATCATGAGTGTTGACATAGTTAAGATCGATCTCCCCTCGCTTGATGTGATCCCGGATGAAGTGATACTGAATCTCAATATGCTTCGTCTTGAAGTGTTGCACCGGGTTGAGAGAAATCTTGATGGCACTTTCATTGTCACACAAAAGAGGCACTTTGTCACAAGTGACACCGTAATCCTTTAAAGTTTGCCTCATCCATAGAAGTTGAGCACAACAACTACCGGCAGCCACATACTCAGCTTTGGTGGAGAAGAGAGACACACAACTTTGCTTCTTAGAAGACCAACTCACCAGAGAGCAACCAAGAAATTGGCACCCTCGGGGAGTTGACTTCCTATCCACGTTGTCTCCCGCCCAGTCTGAATCTGAAAATCCCACGAGATTGAAGCTTGCTCCTCCAGGGTACCATAAGCCAAAGTTTTTGGTATGAGCCAAATATCAAAAGATTCGCTTGACCGCCACATATTGGCTTTCCTTAGGTGAGGCTTGAACTCGTGCACAAATTCCCACACTCAACACGATATCCGGTCTAGATGCACAAAGGTAAAGCAAGGAGCCAATCATAGAGCGATATACCTTTTGACCCACTGCTTTACCATTGGGATCACTGTGAAGTTGGCATTTGGTAGGCATTTGAGTTGATGCCGGCTTGACATCACTCAACTTGAATCTCTTGAGCATGTCGTGAGTGTATTTGGCTTGGTTGATGAAGATTCCTTATCTTTGTTTGACTTCGAACCCGAGAAATAACTTCAACTCTCCCATCATGGACATCTCAAACTCTGCGGTCATGAGTGCGGCAAAATCCTCATTAAAGGCATTGTTAGGAGAACCAAAGATAATATCATCAACATATAGTTGGCATACAAACAACTCCCCGTTGACCTTCTTAGTAAAAAGAGTGGGGTCGATTTTCCCAATTTCAAACCCGCGATCTTGCAACAACTCGGCAAGGTGGTCATACCACGCACGTGGGGCTTGTTTAAGGCCATAGAGCACCTTATCGAGTTTGTACACATGATTGGGGAACTTGGGATCCTCAAACCCCGGGGGTTGTTTGACATACACCAACTCATTAAGAGGACCATTAAGAAAAGCACTCTTCACATGCATTTGTTGCAACTTGAAGTTGTGATGAGAAGCATAAGCAAGCAACAAACAAATAGATTCAAGGTGAGAAACGAGAGCAAAGGTTTCACCGTAGTTGATACCCTCAACTTGGGAGTAGCCTTGTGCCACCAAAAGAGCCTTGTTGCGAATGACAATCCCATGAGTATCTTTCTTGTTCTTGAAGATCCATTTGGTTTCAATGACATATGATTCTCCGTTGGCCTTGGCACTAATCTCCACACCTTGTTGCGCTCGAAGTTGTTGAGTTCTTCATGCATGGCATTAATCCAATCCGAATCCTCGAGCGCATCATAGACCTTTTGGGGTTCAACACAAGAAACAAACGCATGATGTTCACAATAGTTTTCCAATTGTCTATGAGTGCTTACCCCCTTTCTTAAACTTCCAAGCACATTCTTCATGAGATGCTCTTGGGAAGTGAGCTTGGAAGCAATCTTGGTGGCACGACGCTCCAATTGCTCCTCAAGAGTCGAGGGGCGGTAACTTGATCATCATGAGCGTCGTCTTGAGCTTGTTCTTGATCTTGAGGTTGCTCTTGATCTTGAACTTGCTCGAAAGCAAGAACTTGACCTTGGGCATAAATTTGTGGATCACCAGCATCTTGAGGTCGATCTTGCCCTTGATCTTGTTCATTTGGAGGAGGGCCTTCACTTTGTTCTTTGGAAGCATGTGGGTCTTGGGTTGGTGATGGTTCCACTTGAGTGGAACATTTTCCTTCTCCTTCGGCTGCAAGGGGTTCCTCAATGGGTAGGATATGACCGATACCCATTCTCCTACATCACAAGTACCACCTTGCTCCACTTGGGAGCCGTTATTTTCATCAAACTCCATGTTACACGTCTCCTCAATGAGTCCCATGGACTTGTTGAGGACACGATAAGCATGAGAGTTTGTAGCATAACCAAAAAATATGCCCTCATGAGCTCTAGCATCAAATTTAGACAAACGAATGATAACCTACAAGTGTAGGGGATCGCAACAACTTTCGAGGGTAAAGTATTCAACCCAAATTTATTGATTCCACACAAGGGGAGCCAAAGAATATTCTTAAGTATTAGCAGTTGAGTTGTCAATTCAACCACACCTGGATAACTTAGTATCTGCAACAAAGTATTTAGTAGCAAAGTAGTATGATAGTAATGGTAACAGTGGCAAAAGTAAAGACAATAGTTTTGTAGTAGTTGTAACAGTAGCAACGGAAAAGTAAATAAGCGAAGCACAAGATGTGAAAAGCTCGTAGGCATTGGATCAGTGATGGATAATTATGTCGGATGCGATTCCTCATGTAATAGCTATAACATAGGGTGACACAGAACTAGCTCCAGTTCATCAATGTAATGTAGGCATGTATTTCGAATATAGTCATACGTGCTTATGGAAAAGAACTTGCATGACATCTTTTGTCCTACCCTCCCGTGGCAGCGGGGTCCTAGCGGAAACTAGGGGATATTAAGGCCTCCTTTTAATAGAGAACCGGAACAAAGCATTTGCACATAGTGAATACATGAACTCCTCAAACTATGGTCATCACCGAGAAGTATCCTGATTATTGTCACTTTGGGGTTGTCGGATCATAACACATAATAGGTGACTATAGACTTGCAAGATAGGATCAAGAACACACACATATTCATGAAAACATAATAGGTTCAGATCTGAAATCATGGCACTCGGGCCCTAGTGACAAGCAGTAAGCATAGCAAAGTCATAGCAACATCAATCTCAGAACATAGTGGATACTAGGGATCAAACCCTAACAAAACTAAATTGATTACATGGTAAATCTCATCCAACCCATCACCGTCCAGCAAGCCTATGATGGAATTACTCACGCACGGCGGTGAGCATCATGAAATTGGTGATGGAGGATGGTTTATGATGACGACGATGACGAATCCCCCTCTCCGGAGCCCCGAACGGACTCCAGATCAGCCCTCCCGAGAGAGATTAGGGCTTGGCGGTGGCTCTGTATCGTAAAACGCGATGAAACTTTCTCTCTGATTTTTTTCTCCGCGAAACGGAATATATGGAGTTGGAGTTGAGGTCGGTGGAGCCTCAGGGGGCCCACGAGACAGGGGGGCGCCCCCCACCCTCGTGGAAAGGGTGTGGGCCCCCTGGTCTTGATTCTTTCGCCAGTATTTTTTATATTTTCCAAAACTTGTCTCCGTGGATTTTCAGGTCATTCTGAGAACTTTTGTTTTCTACACATAAAACAACACCATGGCAGTTCTGCTGAAAACAGTGTCAGTCCGGGTTAGTTTCATTCAAATCATGCAAGTTAGAGTCCAAAACAAGGGCAAAAGTGTTTGGAAAAGTAGATACGTTGGAGACGTATCAACTCCCCCAAGCTTAAACCTTTGCTTGTCCTCAAGCAATTCCATTGATAAACTGAAAGTGATAAAGAAAAACTTTTACAAACTTTATTTGCTCTTGTTGTTGTAAACATGTAAAGCCAGCATTCAGGTTTTCAGCAAGTATTATGAACTAACCATACTCACAATAACACCTAGGTCTCACAATTACTCATATCAATGGCATAATCAGCTAGCGAGCAATAATAATAATACTCGGATGACAACACTTTATCAAAACAACCATAATATGATATAACAAAATGGTATCTCGCTAGCCCTTTCTGAGACCGCAAAACATAAATGCAGAGCACCTTTAAAGATCAAGGACTGACTAAACATTGTAATTCATGGTAAAAGAGATCCAGTCAAGTCATACCCAATATAAACCAATAATAATGAATGCAAATGACAGTGTGCTCTCCAGCGGGTGCTTTTTAATAAGAAGGTGATGACTCAACATAAAAGTAAATAGATAGGCTCTTCACAGAGGGAAGCAGGGATTTGTAGAGGTGCTAGAGCTCGATTTTAAAATAGAGATGAATAACATTTTGAGCGGCATACTTTCACTGTCAACGCAACAACTATGAGATGGCTGTATCTTCCATACTACATGCATTATAGGCAGTTCCCAAACAGAATGGTAAAAGTTTATACTCCCTCACCACCAACAAGCATCAATCCATGGCTTGCTCGAAACAACGAGTGCCTCCAACTAACAACAGCCCTGGGGGAGTTTTGTTTAATTATATCGATTTGCTTTGATCTTTTGGATCATGAGACTGGGCATCCCGGTTACCGGCCCTTTCTCATGAATGAGGAGCGGAGTCCACTCCTCTTGATAATAACCCATCTAGCATGGAAGATATAGGCAGCCCTAGTTGAAACATGAGCTGCTCGAGCATACAAAACAGAATTTCATTTGAAGGTTTGGAGTTTGGCACATACAAATTTACTTGGAACGGCAGGTAGATACCGCATATAGGTAGGTATGGTGGACTCATATGGAATAACTTTGGGGTTTAAAGAGTTTGGATGCACAAGCAGTATTCCCGCTTAGTACAGGTGAAGGCTAGCAAAAGACTAGGAAGCGACCAACTGAGAGAGCGACAACAGTCATGAACATGCATTAAAGTTAATTCACACCGAGTACAAGCATGAGTAGGATATAATCTACCATGAACATAAATATCATGAAGGCTATGTTGATTTGTTTAACTACATGCGTGAACATGTGCCAAGTCGAGTCACTTAATTCATTCAAAGGAGGATACCATCCCATCATACCACATCATAATCATTTTAATAGCATGTTGGCACGCAAGGTAAACCATTATAACTCATAGCTAATCAAGCATGGCACAAGCGACTCACTACAAAAAAAAGACACATCCGTGACATTTTGGGCCGAACGAATTTTTTTCTGTCATACATATGACACTTCTATGACGATAATTGTGACAAAACCCGGTATCATCATAGATGTGGTGGGCTCCTACTTCTATGACAAAAAATCATGACAAAAAATGGGCTTTTCGTCCTGGGCGGGCCAGAGACGCAGCTGCATGACATTCTTTGGGCCGTCCATGACGGAAAAAACCATGGTAGAAGCGAGGGGAAGGAAAATTTCGGGGAGTTGCCGGTTACGGTGGGAGGTCGGGGGCTGAGCGATGCGCGTTTCTCTCGTACACGTGCGAGGCATTGGCTCTAACTGAACCCGAGCGAGGCGTTGGGCTCTAATTGAACCTGAGCGATTACACTGCAAGCTACGCGTTACTGAACCCGAGCGATCGATCGATGGTTGTTAACTGAACCCGATGGAGCGATTCCTTCGCTACTGCTGTTAACTGAACCCGATGGAGCGATTCTTTCGCTACTGCTGCTAACTGAAGCCGATCGATTGGATGAACAGTGAGCGTTGCGGGGGGGGGGGGTGGATGAACAGTGAGCGGTGGCATTGCCTCTGGATGAACAGGACCCCGTGGTGTGGAGGGTTGGATGAACAATAGACGGTGGAGGGGTGGCCGTGGAGGGGTGGTTGAACAGGACCCCGTGGTGTGGAGGGCTGGATGAATAGTAGACGTGGAGGGGTGCCCGTCGAGGGGTGGTTCAACAGTAGCCGGTGGAGTAGCACGCGGTGGAGGCTGGATGAACAGGAGCCCGTGGAGGCTGGAGGAGGTCAACGGTAGCCCATGGAGGCTGGAGGAGGTCGACGGTGGAGATGAACAGTATCTCGTGGAGTCCCATTTTGCGGTACGCCACACCCCTCCCGATGAACGGGACCCTCGTTTCGACCGTAGCGCTCCAACACAAGTCCGTTTCGTCCATTTTGCGGTAAGACACACCCCTCCCGATCAACAGGACCCCCGTTTCGACTGTAGGAGGTCCGTTTCGTCCATTTTGCGGTACGCCACACCCCTCCCGATCAACAGGACCCCCGTTTCGACCGTAGGAGGTCCGTTTCGTCCGTTTTGCGGTATGCCACACCCCTCCCGATCAACAGGACCCCCGTTTCGACCGTAGGAGGTCCATTTCCTCCGTTTTGCGGTACGCCACACCCCTCCCGATCAACAGGACCCCGTTCCGAACGTAGGAGGTCTGTTTCCTCCGTTGTGCGGTACGCCAAGCCTCATTTCCATCGCCTGTTCCGTCCAAGCCCTCCCGATGAACACGACCACGCATTCCGTTCCGACCCAGCCGGTTGGATCCCCATGAACACGACGACGACGCTGTTTCTCCGTTCCAACCCAGCCATGTACGTAAGCGCGAGTAGGCGTTCGAGACCCTGCCCGTATGTACGTACGTGGCTGTATTTTCTTTCTTGCACCCTCGCCGATGTACGTACGTGTACATGCTACATGCGCGCCTCTACTACGACACGTGCGCGCCTCTACATCCACCAGTATATATATACGTACACGTTCGTGACCAGAATGACAACGCTATGTACGCTTTGACCAGGTGGGTCCTGACTGTCAGGCACTTCCTTGCCTGCGAAGATGTAGCTGGTGGGTCCCAGCAGTCAGGGGGCGAATCGTTTTGTTTTTTTACCCGAACGCACTTTCTTGCGTGCGAAGATGTAGCTGGTGGGTCCCAGCAGTCAGGGGGGCGAATCATTTTTTTTTGCCCGGACGCACTTCCTTGCGTGCGAAGGTGTAGCTGGTGGGTCCCAGCAGTCAGGAGGGAAACGTTTTTTTCGTAAAATACGGTGGCCTGTCCGGTGGGTCCCTGCTGTCAGGTGGAGGAATCATTATTTTCCGCGTAATAAGGAGGCACTTCCTTGCTGCGGCCATGGACCCAGCTGTCAGCCTCTCGACGTACAGTCCACGTCCGATGGAAGTTGTTCCTTGACCATGTTGACCATGCCACGCCGAGAGCACCAGGGCGATGGACGACGGTGAAGCCTAGGAAGGGGACGACGCAGAGCCGGTGAAGACGCGGCAGTGGATGCCCACACGGAGAGGAGTATGAGTATTCACTCGTTCGGCTGCGGTGTGAGGCTGCCGTCGTCGCAGGGCCTGGCCTAAGGTGGGAACAGTAGGGGGCGGTGAGGCCTCCACAGCAGCACAGCCGGCCACGAGAGGCAGGAGCAGGCGGCACGACTGGCGCTGCTTTGGGCGGCTGGAGCAAGAAGACCAGAGGTTGAAGAAGCACTACAATTGTTGGATGGACATCGTACGGTCACTGGAGCTAGAATCGTTCATATTGACTAAGTTGACAAAGCCCTCCGTCCCCGTCAACTTAGTAGGCCCACAAGCTAGCTTCCCACCAAGGTGAGTCCTAGCTAGCAGGGGGAGTATTCATTTTTTTGTGCGTAATAAAGAGGCACTTTCGGTGGGTCCGAGTTGACAACGGGGGGAACGTTTTTTCGCGAAATACGGTGGCCCGTCCGGTGGGTCCCAGCAGTCAGGGGGGAAACGTTTTTTCGCGAAATAAGGTGGCTCGTCCAGTGGGTCCCTGCTGTCAGGTGGAGGAATAATTATTTTGTGCGTAATAAGGAGGCACTTCCTTGCGGCCGCCATGGACCCAGCTGTCAGCCTCTCCACGTACGGTACTCTTCCGATGGAAGTCGGTCGTTGACCATGTTGACCACGCCGCGCCGAGAGCACCAGGGCGGTGGACGACGACGACGCCTAGGAAGGGGACGATGCGGAGCCGGGGAAGACGCAGCAGTGGAAGCCCGCGCGGAGAGGAGTACGAGGGTTCACTGGTTCGGCTACAGTGTGAGGCTGCCGTCGCCGCAGAATAACAGGGGGTGTGGGTGAGTGGAGGGATGGCCTGGCCAGCGGTGGGAGTAGTATGGGGTCAGTGAGGCCTCCGCGGCAGCACAGCCGGCCACGGGAGGCAGGAGCAGGCGGCACGACCGGCGCTGCTGTGGGCGGCCGGACCAAGAAGACCAGAGGTTGAAGAAGCACTACGGCCATTGGATGGACATCGTACGATCACTGAAGCTAGAATCGTTTATATTGACTAAGTTGACAAAGCCCTTGGTACGCTCCAACTTAGTAGGCCCACAGGTCAGCCTCCAAAATGGTGCGCCCCAGATGTCAGGGGTAGGAATCATTTTTTGGGCGGCCGAAGCTAAGAATATCCGAGATTGAAGAAGAAGCACGACATCCGTTGGATAGACATCCAACGGCCACTGCTACTAGAACCGTGTGTTGACTATAATAAGTTGACAAAGCCTTGCATATGCGTCAACTTATTTTTTTAGGGGACGCGTCACTTAGTAGGCCCACAAGTGTGTGGCAGAGAACTTATAGCCCATTTGCATTTTATAAGAATGTACAACCCATTTTTAAATTCTAATGAAATTTACAACAGCCCATTTACACTTTGTTAAAAGTACAGCCCATTTTCTAGCTAGGACAACGATTAATAATTTCAACCAACCGTTGAAGATAGAATTCAATAAAATTTCCCACGTTTTGATGGGATCCGAAATATTTTTATCCCAAAATTTCTAGTCAGATTAAATATAAATTTGTATTACGTAAAAATCCAACGAAACATTGCGCGCGCAATAATGAAAATTTAAGATTTTCAAAATCCATAAATAATATTTTATAAACTAATTTTGTGTTTGGTGCATTTTTTTATAGTTACTACCCAGTTTTTATAATTACATCCCATTTATTATTTTTAAAGCCCATTTTCCTGTTAAGCCTAATGCATCCCTCCTAGGAAAGATTTGCAGCCCAGCGAGGCGGAGAATAACAAGTTGACCTTGCCTGGGTATTCCTCAAAAAGACGTATAGCTGGGCTAGCCATTTTCATCTTGAAAAAAGTAGTATCTGGGTTGGATATCTGGCATGGGCTAGACGGGCCACAGCCTGCCCAGTTAATACCCTGCTCTCCTCTGAACAACAACAAAATCATCGCCAAGAAAAACTCTGCAGTGCTCACGCCTCAAAAACACAAATACTGCTCGAGCTGCTTGGTCCCAGCTGTCGGCCGCGCCTTGTGCAATTCTCTCGTTTATATTGACTACATAGGTTGACAATGGTGTGGGACCGTGATGTCAGGAAACCAGGAGAAAGCAAAAAAAAATAGTTGTACATAATAAGGAGGCACTTGCGTACGTACGGCAATGGCCCTAGTGGGTCCCTAGTGTCATCCAGTCAAAATAAAGTCATCTCCTGAATCCTCATGTTCGTTGACCATGTTAACAATGCTCGGCGCCACGGCGAGCGCAACAACTCAAAGGACAACGGAGAGGGCCTCGCGGCCCCTATGGAGGTCTGATACAGCGCCCGCTGCTCATTCAGGAAGCCAGGATCATCGGACACCTATGAGCACCTTCGAGAAACTGAGACGGCATGAAACGGTAAGGCCGCGCTTGGGAGCTCTGGTTTATTTCAAACCTGTATTAACATACAAGTGTAATTTACTCGTCATCGGAAGGCCCAAGGTCTGTAAGTAAAACCGGCGGGTTACGCGTGTAATTTGAGAGACCAGTGTATATTTTACGAGCACTGCTATATGGACGACATTACCAGACGATACATGCACGACGTGCATATCATGCCATCCATGGGCAAGGCCGAAACAGCAGCTAACGGCTCGATTAGCAATCGTCCGAGTGTCGTTCAGCGTTTTTATCATGTGTGAAGTACTTCCGATATTTTACTAGTCGAAATTGACCAACCAAGCGCCTTCGCCCGAGACCATCTGCTTTAATTTACAAGCGTCAGTTTTACAAGCGGTTTTGGTTGGAAAACGACGATCCAATTATGGCCTAATATCATGAGTTGGTCGGAAGATCATATGGTTTCACGTCTAACCTACCCGACATGTCGTATAGGCTATGAATGAAACATCAGACGATGAACTTCTTATGCACGGAAACAACAGAAGAGGATGATCTTCTTAACAAGCAAATCACTGGCATTAGATCGACATGCAAAACAATACGAAGCATTATTCTCAGGAGGCACGGTGAACAGCTCGTGATGCCACATGCCACAACATTCCAAGCTCAACTTTGCAAATCAAACACAAGGCCTGGCATTACATAGACAATATTTAGAACAAACTCTTAACACAGGAATATCTCAGCAGAGTAACTATTTACTTCTAAACTGAACACAGGAATAGTAAAAAACACTCGACGCTGCTCACAGCAAGGGCGTCCCACTCAAAAATATCAAATGCATGTCTTCTGGCTAACATCAATGAGCAAATTTTGACAAGGTTTTCCAATTCCAATATATTAAACTAACGTCTTCTTGCTAACATCAATGATTAAACTTTGACAAGCTTTTCCCATTCAAAATATGTAATGCCTATGATTGTGTCCTGTCATAGCTTCTTGTACTTGTTTGGGCACTTTTTGCCCAGGGCACTCCACGTGTTGTTAAATTGCCAATGGTCTCTGCAGACTAGTCATGTCACTGGTGTCTAATAATACTCTGTAAAGCTTCTCGGTCATTCCTTCTGTAATGTACCGCAACCAGTGACTACTTCTTTCTGCAAAGTGGAATGACCAACCGGACCTAGTAACGCAGCAGTTTGCCTTGGACACATTGGCTCCTTTTGTGCAGTTCAACTAAAATCGAAGTCGGAATAAAACCAAGCTTTAATTTTGATATCCCTGTAAGCAACAATAGGTATAAGGGAAACAATTACTAAGAAATAACGGTTGATGACTTGTCTTAATGGGAAACAAAGCAGGAGAGTAGCAATTCTCCATCAGTGTGATTCATTCATATTGACTGAGACATTATCTTAACAATGCCTTGTTTCAACATGTATAAAGAATGACAAAGCAGAAAAGTACCATTCCTAAAACAATGCAACTGATTCATTTTTAAAGAGACATTATCTTAACAATACCTTGGTTAAACATGTAGAAAGAACTACAAAGCAGGATAGTACCATTCCTAACAAGTGTTGCAGTTTTGAACTAAGATTCGGTAGTTAATTAATTCTGAGAGTGGCATTGCTTAATTTTACCAGCGGCATTAGATTAACGAAAAGCATAAACAGTTCCAGGGGAGAGTGGGCGCAACAACAATATGTGCTTCCATCTACTTATAAAGGGGGTGATGTAGAGTTTGTTGTAACAAAGCAACAAGCATCATGTCTGGGTTGGTCCCATTTTTGTTAACTACTTAATGGGAAAAGACAGCAATACAATAGCTTCAATTCAACATTTATTTAAAACAACACCAATACAAGTAGCACAACATCTCAAAGCACACTGCACAATCATGTGGATGAAGGCCTATACTGACCTTTCATGAGAACACCAGGATAAAATACGAATCTGCTAACACGAATAGGAAATCCAATCTCCTTTTGTGCAGTTGCACTGAAATCAAGCAAAGTGTTTCGCGTAGCGAAGCAAAATGTCGCAATAGCAACGAGTTGAATAGATATCATGTGGTTGAGACCAAGATTTGAAACAACTCGACAGGAACACTGGAAACAAATCTCAATCTCCTTTTGTGCAGTTCCACCAAAATTAAGCAAAGTCACCGGTGTGACATTCAAGTTGAACTGCACAAAACACTCTTAAAACATAAGTGTTCCGAGTAGTGAAGCAAAATGTCGCAATAGCAACAAGTTGAATCGATACCCCTGTTTTAACAGAGGCAAAAAAGGAAACAATTACTTGCCGATAAAGGAGGATGAAACAAACGGTGACAGAAAGAAGCATCTAACTTATCTTGGATGGAAAACAAAGTAGGATAGTAGCATTTCTAAAACGGTTGCATTGATTCATATTAACAGAGACACTCTCTTGAAACAACATTCGTTAAAAATGTAATTTACTTTTAACAGTGACATTGCTTCAATTTTCCGGCGGCATTCTTAGATTAACAATAGCAAAATAGCTGTATGGGACATGCTAGCACCATGTGCGTCCACACGTATAAAATGGGTGATGCAGAGTATGTAGCCAAGCAGCATATCTGTGTTGGTCCCATATTTGTTCTCTTTGAACTTTTTTCCTATGTGAGAGCAGCAAATCTAGTCCTACACAAACTACCCGACCCCCCCCCAGTTTCTTTCCCTTTTCAACAAAGAGATTGGTTCCTTACCTCATTGAACCACGTCCTAGATTCATGCTCCACCCCACCGCACCTTTCTTTCCTCTTTGAACCAAGACCTAGATTCGACTACAGATCGAAAAAGATCCACATGCAGCTAGAGCAACGACGGTTTCAAAGAAACTTATACCTTAGGGTCGTCGGGATGTGGCAAGGCGTGCGGCGGGAGGCCGGATCTGCCCACACTACGTACAACAATGAGGAAGAAGGGGTCGGTGGCCCTCCCGCACAGGCACTAGGTGAAAGAGAACAGCGCAGCCGGCAGTGGATTGCCTCCCTCGCCGAAGGCGACAGAGTTAACGCTGCACCTGCTCCCCTTCCCAGTGCGACGGGACACAGACGCCTCCTTCACCAGCTGTGAGGGGGGAGAGAGAGACAATAGGCCAACGCAGTCTTGTTTAGATCTGGTGAAGAGAGGGTGAGAGACTGTGAATATAGCAAACCCTAGCAAATGAACGCTGAGCCTCCAGCGTGCAACATATATGTATTGCGGCGAGCGTGTGAAGAGTGCAAACCCTAGCGAACAAGCGCTGAGGCTCCCTCTTATATATATACTAATGTAGTATGGACTGAGCTCCGGTGCCTTCACTCCATCTGCTTTTGGCTGTATGACAGGTGAGCCAACCACATTTTGGGCCCACCTATCATAAACCCAAAGGCAGGTGCACTAAGTCAATGAAGCTGCGTCCATATAGTACTCTCGTGTTTATACGACTAATATATAGTGGAGTGGTTTTCTTATTCTCTCCATAACAATCATTTTAAATTGTGTAAGTACGAAATGAAACTCTTTATTTAATATACAGTGAAGAAAACTAGTACTACTTCCGGTGAACTAACAATCCACGCCCACGCGTCCTGGTCGCACTTCCTGTCCTTCACGTGTGGTACACTACCCTCCCTTAAGTGAACAACCAACACATGTGCCAAATTATCGGAAACGTGTGAGAGTGTGTACAAATAAAGAATTTTAATTTCAATTATCGGAAAGGTTTGAGAGTATTACAAAGTTTGACTTCAGTCAAATCTAATATGCGGAGTAAATAAAAATGGAGGGCTACTACGTCCATTCGGGTTTTTAGTCCACACCATTTTTTAAATCAAATTTAATAGCTGAACAAATAAAATTACAGGGGAGCTGGAGACAAAGTTGTGAGAAGGCTTAGAAATCAATACAAAACTTATGCTCGTAGTACCAACGTCGATCCTTCTTCGAGGAAACATTTGGTTCATAGCCAATTGTGTGATAAAATTGCACCAACGTGAAAGACGACTGCGTCTCCAACGCAACCAAGGTGAACTGACGAAGGATATCATCTTTGTGCGTAACAAGCAAAGAGCACTGATGGAAAACAACTTGTTTTTCATTGAAAATCGATCAGCTTCACCAGCCGACGCAACCATGAGCATCGATAGGTCATCGTGGTGATGCATCATCCATTTGGGGTCAAGTTTGGGTGAGGCACCTATGAAGTTCGACAAATCCTCACTGTGGTCTGTTTCTTCTCAGCAATCAAGCTCGAGGAAGGAAGAACCACGTGGCAGAGGAAAGTGAGGCGGAACAACAATAGCCATCCAATTTTGTGCAGTTCCACTAAAATTGAGGAAGACATGCCCGGGTATGGAGACACGCATCGATGTTTCCAAAAATATAAAAAACGGTTAATGAAAAGTACACCAACAAATAGAAGCATCATAATTATATCTTGATGGGAACTAAACCAGGATACCCGAGAAAAAAAGCATTTCTTCATTTAACCAGTGATAGTACTACCACCATATGGACAATGACCGCACAACCACCATGTACTTTTTGTCGAAACAACATGTATACCTCCACTGAGGCATAAATCTGGACAACTTTTCGAGTGGCATTTCCTCTATAATAGTACTAGTAGGTGATGTTGGACCAGCCGACGAACCCTAGCTACTATGCATGGGGAGCTGGGGAGTAGTCGCATAGAAGAAAACCCGCACGCAGTGACCTGGGGAGCTGGAGCAGTACAAGAAGTTATACCTCAGGTGGGCGAGATGTCGTTTAGGCAGGTGGGCGGGATCTGCCCACACGACGGCAACGAACAAGGGCGCGGAGGATCTTCGTCCGCGCCAGCGCCGGCTCCGAGAGGACGGTGCGCATCGGCTCCCTCTGTCGCCGAAGGCGACAACGTCAATGCTGCACCTCCTCACCTCCCACAGCAGACAGGATTCGGCCGGATCTGTGACCACCGGTGAGGAGAGAGATAGAGTGGACACTGTCATCTTGTTTTGATATGGAGAGGGTGAGAGAGCGAGATGCGAGAAACTCTATCAAACAAGAGGCTATAATGGAGTAAAAAAATCTCTCCATAGCAGTGGTTTTAAATAGAATACGCGCGTTCCCAAAAAAAAGAAACGAAAACTGGCGGACAATTTTTTAAGGGTCTGTCTAGGACACATCTAGATGTGACATAGTTATGTCACATCTAAGTTGATGTCCAGTCTGTTTATGGTCTATTTTTTTGTCCTAGTTTTTTTTTGTTTCTTGTTGCTACATTATATACTTGTGGGAGCTTAGATGTGATATTCTTAAATAACATCTAGATGTGAATTAGACAAACTGATTTTCTAACGTACCAAGAAAGAAAACTTGATCAAAAACACGCCCCTGCTTCCAGGTCGCGAGAGTAATCGCGCACACACACATAGACATAGACATGCATATCCGTGTTTACGTAAAATTCCATTTCCATCTCCATCCCCAATCATATTTGTCCAACTAGCACATTATTTACGTTGTTAATTATATACATAGCAATATTAACGTATAGCATCTCTTGTTTGCGCACGTCTGGACCACTGCCACGGCCGATCCTGACCAACCCGAACCCTCTTCATCACCCGCATGTGCTTCCCGCCCGAAACGGTCAGTGCCGCATTCATGCCCGGCCAGAGCGGACGCGACCTCTCACTGGCGCCGGCATTGAAGCGGCACGCCGGTCGAGAGAGCGTCGCCCGCGCCGCTTCTGGGTGCATGTGGCTGCTCCGCGTTCAAAGGTCGCAATAGCCGGCTACAACATGCATGTAAAAAGTTCTTGGGAGTCCGTGCTACAGCTAGCTGTCCTCCCCCAACTCGTCAATCTCTTCCAGTAGTGCTAGTAGTACTCCATGGTGCAATCCATCGACGAGCAAGCGGGAAAGTTATCATATACTGGTTTGCAGTGAGTGGCATGCCGAGCGACCGTGTGTGGTCGAGCCGTGGAGGAGGGTGAGACACGAACACGACAGACGTGATTTAAATGTTGGTTTTTCTCGATGGTGCGATACAACGAAACGAAACATAGGTTTCTCTCCATTTCCATTTTTTCTCCGAAAAAATGGAAACTTTCCACTCCATTTTCATTCCTATTCCAAGGTTGCCCCGTTACAACATTCCATCAAATACAAAGGAAAACTAACACGCATGTTGATGCATCTCAATGATTCACAGATCATAGCCAATATTTACTTCACAACTAAAGAAAAAAGTTGTGAGAGCGTGTACGAAAGAAAAACTACTGATGGGGTCACTACGACTTAAACCCTAAACCCTAAACATGATTTAATTCCCTGGCCAGGTAGAACCTGTCGAAGGAAAGACGGCTGGCACCCTCGGATCATACGATGCTTTTGTGCAGCTCCACTAAAATCGACCTGAGCATCCCTGATGGCAAAGATATTGAAGAAGTGTGATTAGAATAATAGTACTGGCACTAGTTCATGAGACATAAACTCATCACAAGTAGAAGTTGGTAGAAGTAGAGAAAGATCGACATGGAGATGGAGCTATGGTAGTGGAGCAAGCCGGATCCAAAAGGAAGATGGACTACCTTGGACGTCGGGCTATAGCTAGAAGGGCGGTTGGGACGCGGCATCGGCCCATACCGTGGTGACCCCCGATTGGGACGCACCGACTATGGGTTTTCTCCCTCGCCGATGTCGACCGCGTCTACGCAGAACATTGTTCCCTTCCCCCACATGCGGGATCAGGCCCGTCATTCTATGCTTGTGAAGAGAGCAACCTTAGCAAGCAAGCTTGTAGCTTAGGCTCGTGCTAGTGTATATATAGTGCTTTTTTCTCTCCATATCAACCATTTTATATTGCGTACGTGTCATTCAAGAGTGAAATGATGGTTGCTTCTTCCGACTAACTTACTGTGTGATTTGACTGCTCCTTAGTGGCCCCTACACGTACTCCCCCTACGTGTATACAATAGTCACACGTATACATGGACGCAAAAACGTGCGCGACGCCCTAATGCATGCATGTCCGAGCACATGACGGAACACACACGGTCACGCTAAGTGCTCAACCTACACGTGCATGCACACACATACTCAGTCAGGGTGAGCTAGTGACCGTATAAACACCGGAAAATATATATATTGAGCGCAATGAGCGTATTATGAAGTCCACTGACCATATTTTTACAAATATATAGTGACAGACAGTGTATTTATCTCGTTTGAAATTAATCCATATTAACCGGAGAGGAGGCAGTATGGACTAGCATTACTTGCGCACGGTGGCTCGCAGGACAAGGAGAAACTTTTGACTAATGCAAGCTCTCCCTCGCTCAGGCGGTGGACGTGCAACAGTTAATTCGGTGTCAGATTGCCAGAAGCATACACTATACTACTAGTGCTACTATTGTTCGACTTCCCAAATAGGCGAACAGCCAAGCGCAGAGTTTACTAGTACTAGTACTACTAATATAGTCTATAAAGGTACGTACTATACTAGTACTAGGAATCGGATGGAGGAGCGTCTGCACTCTTATTATAATTTTAAAATGTGATAAAGCAATCTTCAACACATTTAGTTCTCTTCGAGGGTTCTTGCATGTGATAATGGAAGTTGATTGCATGGAACACTCGCCACAATTCTCGCTTAATTCTAGCTCATATCCTGTTACAAATAGTAGCGCTCGGTAATATTTCCTCTTTTTTTGTTATTCAGCATGTAAACAGGTCAGCAAACCTTGCGACGCATGTTCGTGCGAACCATGCTTGCTGCATTTTGAATGTGGCCGAGAGCTGGCTTGATGAAACACCTCGCTTCCTACTTCTTTTTTTGCGGGTACCTCGCTTCCTAGTGACCAGTGTCTTGGCTGATCGTCCTAAGAATGCTTATATATGAATAAAGCTCTCTCATTTACCCGCAAAAAAGATTAAGCCATATTAACCGGAAAGGAGGGACTATGGACTAGCACTACTTTTTGGTGTGTCCCGTCAACTCGCAGAATGAGGAGAAGCTTGCAGGACAAGGTGAAGCTCGCTTACGCCTTTTGACTAATGCAACCTACCCTCGGTGGACATGCATCAGTCCATTCAGTGTCAGATTGTCAGAGGCATACACTGTAGTACCCAACATGCAGAGTACCATCATTGTTCGACTTCACGAAGAGGCGAAGAGCCAAGCGTAGTAGTACGAGTAGTACTACTACTAGAACCGCATGGTGGAGCGTCTGTACTCTTATTTTTTTATCTCTGATAAAGTACACGTTTATTTCGGAGAAGGGCGAAAAACGGTAGCCCAACATGTAATGAATGATACCGATCAACCAACCATGCTCGAATATATCTTGGCCTCCATGTGAACCCGTATGTGTGTTCTCGCTCCTCGTCTCTCTCAAGGAACGGTGGGTTGGCTCTTTGCCGTCAATTGAGATCGGTTTGCTCACACTCCTGTCCCACATGTCAGTGATATGCCAAGAGGAGGTGCATTGACCGACTGGCCATACGCGTACTTGGTTTTGAACCTTCATACTACTCCTCCCTCCGTCACAGTTTACAAGGCGCGCTTCATTATGATGCATTTCTCTCAATGCATTTACACCACCAGAGAGACTTTAGACGCGTTTGGTTTAATGCTCAATTAATTAGGGCGTGGTAACCGCAATCAAGTCCACAATTTTCTCTCCATATACTCTGTACTACAGTACTACGGAGTGGAGTAAGTGCATGCATGTGTGTACCCGGGGTGTAAGCACTGCATGCATGTGTGTACGCGTTATTCCCTCTAGTAATAGACGCCGTGCTATAACTACCAATGCTATTTTTCAGGCCGATCGCTAGTCGCCTTGGCCCCACAGATCTTTTTTCTTTTTTCTGAAGCGCGCTATATAAACAGTGACGGATGGAGTAGTATGAGCGGATTCAAAGAAGAGCGTATTGATGGTTGCTTCTTTAGAGCAACTTACAGTGGGAAAGGTGGGGCTTATGATTTGACTGCTCATTACTCACTATTAATGCGGCGCAACGACCGGGCTGAGTCTCCCATGCGGTTGTGCACTATCCCCTCGGTTCTTAAATATACTTCAGAGTATATTTGTCTTTCTAGAGATTTCAACGAGTGACTACTCAAATATTTGTCTTTTTGGAGATTTCAAATGGACTGGCACATACGGATGTATATACATATTTTAGAGTGTAGATTCTCTCATTTTGCTCCGTATGTAGTCACTTGTTGAAATCTTTAGAAAGACGAATAGAATATTTAGGAACGGAGGGAGTACACATACGAAGCAAAATGAGTGAATCTACACTCTAAAATATGTCTGTTTGAAATTTGTAAAAAGATAAATATTTAGGAACGACGGAGTATAATTTTGTGCATGGCACATGGACCCGAATGATGAAGAGGCTTCTGGCAATGCTATCAAGCTTCCATCATTTGTTTACATAATTGACGTACTATACAAATAATTTTCTAGCGAGACATGAAATTGTACAATGGTGTGAGCTTTCAGCTTCTGTTTCGCGTGTCTTGCCATCGATGCTCTTTCAGAAACAATAAAAAACTAACTTCCTTGCTAATGCATGTCAATTATTAGCAGATCAGAGCTAATAATTACATCACAACTGAAGACAGAGTTGTGAGAAGGTGTTAAATTAAAATTGATCCATGCTTTCATTAGCAGCAATGTCCCCCTAGCTCTGTCTAAATAAACAAGGCATGTTGGGAAAAAAAGTAGCTGTCTGGAGCATGCAACATTCCGATCATTTTGTGCAGTTCCACTAAAATAGAGCTGAGCACCCCTGTTCCAAAGATATTAAGTGTGATTACGATAATAGAGGACTGTTGATGAAACAATAAACACATAAATAGAAGCCGGTCACCTTTGCAGTCTCTCTTAAGACTAACTAGTTGGAGAAGATTAGGCTCGGAGTTGGATGAGGAGGATAGAGCAAAACCAATCTCCCTTTGTGCAGTTGCACTGAAATGTAGAGACGTTGCCCATGTGACATTTTAGTACAACTGCACAAAACTCTCTTAAGAAAAAAGTGATTTGTGCAGTTCACCAAAAGGTCGCAATAGCAACGAGGTGAAATGGATAGCCCTGTTTGCAAAAAAGAGGTAGAAAGGAAACAATTACTGGCCAATAACAGTTGACGACACATGCGACGACAAAAAAGAAGCATATTCCTTGCCCTAAGGGAAGATAACAACACGGTTGTGTTTGTCTAAAACGGTGTGAGGACGAGAATGCAATATGGAAAGTACGCTGGATGAGCTACATTTTGGGCAAAGAACTATGGAAGATCCACATGCATCGACGTGGGAAGACGGGCAGTGGAGCAAGGCCGGAGGGGATACCTGGAGGTCATCGGGATGTAACTCGGTGAGCGGCGGCGGGCGGAATCTGCGAGCAGGTGGCGTAGGCCCTGCCGCGCCGGAGCTTGGTCAGAGAGAACAGCGTGTACCGCAGATCGGGACATGCTGCCTCGGCACCGTCGAACGGAGAAACGATGCACTTCCTCCCTTTCCCCCGACGGACGGGATGCAGCCGGATCAGTGACCAACAGTGAGAGAGAGAGAGAGGCCACCGCACTCCCTTTCCCCCGGCGGACGGGATGCGGCCGGATCAGTGACCAACAGTGAGAGAGAGAGAGAGGCCACCGCAGCCTTGTGTGAGATACTCTGAAGAGCGACAAACCAGGCACGCAAGGCTCCATTGTATATAGTGAGTGGACTACCTTTTTCTCCATAAAAATCGTTTTATATTCTGTGTACGTGCCATTGAGCGCTATAACTTTATTTAAAAATAACGCGTCAAGTCGAACTTTGTTTCGTGCAGGCGTGGTACACGACCTCCCTAGGTAAACAACCGCTACAGGCGTTCAAATTAGCACGTGGGCTGCCATTTCGTAAAGAAATGAGCTCCAACGTGTACCCGCGCAGGTGTGGCTGGGCACGAAGCGTGAGTACATGCATGGTGCACCTATTCTCTTCTTGTACAGGTACACCACCTACGTGGGGTTGTGTGAGAGAGATACAAACCTAGAGAGATATAGTGTGTGGGTTCTTGAGAGTTTTTTTTGGGGGGGGGGTTCAATCAAAAAATGTAACATATGCAATGTGTGTGAAATAGGGTCCTGGATATAACATATATATAGAGGGGGCGATCCACGAGAAGAGAGTGGAGGTATCACTGGCTTGAGGGTCCATAGAATCGAAAAGAGGGATGATGTGTGTGTGCGCGCGCGCAATCGATAAAGGGTGCCATTGAATTTGTGTGTGCCCATGTAAAGATATAGAGTGGCTGGCCTACTGGAACGTGAAAGGGGACATGTGTAGTTTGTCTCTGTGGCATGGATACCTACCTACAGCGCTCGACTATCGGTGTGTGGTGGGGGAAGAGGGAGGCCCAATTAACTATAGAGGTACAATGGCTGGTATATGTGTGGAGGAGGAGAGAGGCCTACCTCATGTATTAAGGAGATCGATCTGCCTCATGTATTAAGGGAGATCGATCGGCATCCATGCATATGTGCAGGAGAGGAATAAGGTCGGGAGAGGGACAGAGCTAGAGTGTTGGAGGGGGTGGTGGTGGAGTTGCTTCTAACAAATGGTGGGATAGGCTTGCTAGACAAATGGAGGGCACGCCCGCAATATCAATAAGAGAGGAGATGGCTGCTTGTTGTATGTGCACGTGCGTGTGAGAGACGGGTCAGGAGGCATGCATGAATGATGAGGGGGGACGATGTGGCTGTGGTAAGCAGACATAACCACATAGGAAGATCAATCGCCCTTTGTTAGAGAAAGGAGAGACATAACTTGTGAGGTACGTCGATCGATGGGGGGAGGGGGGTAGTTAAAGTCGATCCAGGTATATGTTGGGAGATCGATCGGTATACATGCATGTGTGTGTTAGAAGCTGTAGCGACCAGACCTCAAACAGTCTGATCTCTGTGCTCAGTGTCATCCCTGGATCAGTAATGCAGACACCACACAGTACTTGGAGGATTTATAACAGAGTAGCAATCATACACTTATTACTTCGAATG
Organism: Triticum timopheevii; assembly: GCA_963921465.1. Taxonomy (NCBI): domain Eukaryota; kingdom Viridiplantae; phylum Streptophyta; class Magnoliopsida; order Poales; family Poaceae; genus Triticum; species Triticum timopheevii. The sequence goes on along the minus strand of OY997264.1, from coordinate 470,837,531 downwards.
TCTCAAAAGAGAACTTATGGAAATAAATATGGCTTAAGGCCATCTAAAAACGATAACAGCGGAAGGCTTGGAAGATAAGCGAGTCCATCAACTCCAATGGCATCACTGAGTATAGAACCACGACCTAAAAGCATCTTACTCGTCGTCTGAAAAGTCTGCAACATGAAACGTTGCAGCCCGAAAACGGGTCAGCACATGGAATATGCTGGCAATGTAACACATAGAGAATAATAATAGAATAAGCTATACTACAAGCATATTTGGCTGGTGCTAAAGCTCTACGGTTACAGTTTTTGCATAAAGCCAATTTTTCCCTACTGCAAAGGAATAAAATTATTTAACTATCATGGTGGTTGTTAAACATTGAGAATGGTTGACAGCATTCTCAATCCCAATTAAAAGTACTCATTTAAACCCAACAATATTGATTATAGTAACATGATGAGATTCATAGGATATCCAAGTGCTAGATACTCAAGATGTCCATAACCGGGGACACGGCTAACCATGATTAGTTTATACACTCTGCAGAGGTTTGCGCACTTTTCCCCACATGACTCGATCGCCTTCGCTTGGTTTCCCGCACTACATGGTGTTTGAGAAACGGATGACCGAGACATAGTCTTTCAGAAGCACTAGCACCTTACATGAGGGGTAGATCGTACCAACCTACATCCCCTACATCTGCTAGTCCACCCCGTAAGAGTTCGCACAACTTAGTCAACTATGCTAGAGCCCATAATAGCATGTGGCTGCACACGGAAGTTTCTAGTTTGAATAATCTCATGATCCCTTTGAGCCTGGGTGGCGGTCCGAAGAAATACAGGCAAGTCCTGCTAGAAAACAGGTTCCTCAATCCACCCAGATGTGTGTTTAAGTTGCCACCTTAAATAAACCATTAATTAACAATCTCACATCTGTCATGGATACACTCACCCAATCCACGTCTACTAGCATAGCATGGCATAATAAGCAAACGTAGAAGTAACTCCCAAAGGTTTGATAATAAAACAGGTAATAGGTACTACCTCATCTACTTCCCATCCCACAATTTAGTTAGATCCTAATCATGCAATGTTTGAGGATTGATCTAATGCATAAAAACTGGGTAGTAGAAAGGTATGATCAAGTGTTACTTGCCTTGCTGATGATCCGCGAGACCTAGAGACTCGAAGTAACAGGCGGCGCACTTCGGGTATTCTATCGCAGACAAACAAACAAGCATCCAATAAGTACTCATCTAATGCACAGGTAAAACTCGAATAAAAGATCTAACCAGAATATTCAACTTAAGAACTCCGGTTTGCAAAAAGAAACAAATCAAACAAAGCAACAAAAGTCAAACGGCGAAAGAAACAGCTTCGTTTTACTAATCTGGATCTAAGTCAAATTTTACAGAAGCAAAAACTTGTTTAAGTAGATTATTCGGAAAGAGGGTTTTGAGACGAAACTCCAGGCGCTTGAATCGCCTGATTCCAATAAACGAGCGAAAAATTATACTAAAACGAAAATCGGATCAGGAATCGCGATCAGAAAAATCGCGGATTAAATCCGAGAAAAAGAAAAACGACGAACGGGTTAACGTACGAACGTTCGTTAACTAAACTAATCTGACGAACACGTTCGTTAAAACGAACGAAAGCGAATGCTCTCCAAAATAAACTAAACCGAAAATAAAACCGATCTAACGAAAAAAAACGAATCTAAAAAACGTAATAAAACCGCCCGGTCTTTTTTTAAAAAAACTGACGGTACGCGGATCGAGGCAGCGGCGAACCTCGGCAGCGGCGGCGGTGAAGTCCGGCAGGGTCCGGCGTCGGCGGGCGGCGGCGGCGGCGGATCGGGCGGGCGGCGCGGCTAGGGTTAGGGTTTGCGGTGTGGGCCGGCGGCGGCGGCGTGGGCTGGCGGCGGCGCGGGCTGGCGGGGTCAGGCGGCTAGGCTAGGGCGCCGGGGCGGCGCTATTTATAGTGCCCCCCAAGCGGAGTCCCGCTCGGGCACGGCCCATAAGTCGGTTGCGCGTTTTTTTAATAATTTCATGCAGAAAAAAATAAAAAGAAATACTAAACGGACTCCAAAAATCCCAAAATAAATTTTTCCCGACTTCTAAAATCAAGCCGGACAAGATGAACATTTATTTGGGGCCTAAATGCAATTTTGAAAAACGCGCATTTTTTCCTAAATTCAAATAAAAAGCGAAAACTCCAAAATAAATCTTATTTGATTTTTTTATTAAATCTTCATTATTTCTTTATTTTGGGAAAGTCATTTTATTCCCTCTCTGAAACTTTGGTAGTAGAAATAATTGAAGATAAAATAAATAAAATCAAATGATCCTATTTTCAAAATTTGAGAAAAACTCAAATAAGAAAATAACGAAATTCCCAACTCTCTCCGTGGGTCCTTGAGTTGCGTAAAATTTCTAGGATCGAGCCAACAATGCAACAAAATATGATATGCAAAGATGATCTATGTATAACATTCCAAATTGGAAATTTGGGATGTTACAAACCTACCCCCCTTAAGATGAATCTCGCCCTCGAGATTCGGGTTGGCTAGCAAATAGGTGAGGGTTGTCCTTGAGTAGGTCTTCCTCTCGCTCCCAGGTGGCTTCCTCCTCGGTGTGGTGGCTCCACTGAACTTTACAAAACTTGATAACCTTACTGCGGGTAACTCTGCTGGCATAATCCAGAATCTTAACTGGTTTCTCTTCATAGGTCAGATCTTCTTTCAACTGAATCGCTTCCAGTGGCACAGTATCTCTCAGTGGTATATCAGCCATCTCTGTGTGGCACTTCTTCAACTGTGAAACATGGAACACATCGTGAACTCCTGACAATCCCTCAGGTAATTCCAACTTGTATGCTACTTCTCCCATGCGTTCCAAAACCTTGTATGGCCCCACAAAACATGGCGCTAACTTTCCTTTAACTCCAAAATGTTTAACTCCTCGAAGTGGAGATACTCGTAGGTAAACTCTGTCCCCGACTTTATATTCTGTCCCCTTGCATTTTGAATCTGCATAGCTCTTCTGCCTTGACTGAGCTACCTTGAGCCTGTCGCGTATCAACTTTACTTTCTGTTCAGACTCCTTAATCAAATCTGGTCCAAACAACTGGCGGTCTCCAACCTCATCCCACAACAACGGGGTTCTGCACCTCCTTCCGTACAAGGCTTCGAAAGGGGCCATCTTCAAACTGGATTGGTAACTATTGTTGTAAGAAAACTCCGCGTATGGCAAGTTGTCATCCCAACTTGATCCATTGTCCAACACACAAGCTCTAAGCATATCCTCCAAAATCTGATTGACTCTCTCGGTCTGTCCATCTGTCTATGGGTGGAAAGCTGTGCTAAACTCTAGCCTGGTTCCCAACGTTTCGTGCAACTGCTTCCAGAACTTCGAGGTGAATTAGGTTCCTCTATCTGATACGATACTCCTTGGAACTCCATGCAAACATACAATCCTCGTCATGTATATCTTAGCCAATTTGGCACTGCTGTAGGTAGTCTTTACTGGGATAAAATGAGTTACCTTCATCAAACAATCGACTACAACCCAAATCGAGTCATAGCCTGAACGAGTCCTGGGCAATCCCGTGATGAAATCCATGCCTAGTTTATCCCACTTCCATTCGGGTATAGGCAATGGCTGCAACAATCCAGATGGCTTCTGATGTTCTGCCTTCACCCTCTGACATACATCACAAACTGTTACATACTCTGCAATATCCTTCTTCATTCTAGTCCACCAGAAAGTTTCCTTCAAATCCAAATACATCTTTGTATTTCTGGGGTGAATCGAGTATGGTGAATCATGTGCCTCTTGCAGAATCAACTTCCTGATCTCCGGATTATTGGGTACATAAACACGGTCCTCAAACCATAAGGTATCGTGCTCATCCTCACGAAATCCTTTAGCCTTTCCTATTCTCATTCATTCCTTAATGGAGGCAACTTCCATATCTGCCTTTTGAGCTTCTCTGATTTTATCCATCAAAGTAGACTGAATTTCCAATGCTGCTACATAGCCTCTCGGAACTATTTCCAAACATAGCTCTTGAAGATCCTCGGCTAACTCCTTGGGTATTTCTCCCGTCATTAGAGTATTGACATGGCTCTTGCGGCTCAACACGTCTGCTACAACGTTAGCCTTCCCGGGGTGATAATGCAATCTCATATCATAGTCCTTAATAAGCTCCAACCATCTTCTCTGCCTGAGATTTAACTCCTTCTACGTGAAGATGTACTTCAAACTCTTGTGTTCCGTGTACACCTCACAATGATTTCCAATGAGAAAATGTCTCCATGTTTTCAGTGCATGCACTATGGCTGCTAACTCCAAATCATGAGTAGCATAGTTCAACTCATGAGGCTTAAGCTGTCGTGAAGCATACGAAACAACTCTTCCCTCCTGCATAAGCACTGCTCCAAGTCCTCGTCGTGAAGCGTCGCAATACACTTCATAATCCTTGGTCTGATCTGGCAAAATCAATACTGGCAAGGTAACCAAACGTTTCTTCAACTCTTGGAAACTAGCCTCACACTCCTCAGTCCAAATGAACTTAGTATCCTTCTTCAACAACTCTGTCATAGGCTTCGCAATCTTGGAGAAATTTTCAATAAATCTGTGGTAGTATCCCGCGAGTCCAAGGAAACTCCTAATCTCTCCAACTGTTGTTGGTGCTTCCCAGTTAGTCACGATGACAACTTTAGTGGGGTCTACTGCGATACCTTCTCCGGATATAACATGTCCAAGAAATCCAACTTCCTTCAACCAAAACTCACACTTGCTGAACTTGGCGTATAGCTGATGTTCTCTGAGCTTCTCGAGTACCAAACGCAAGTGCTCCTTATGTTCCTCTTCATTCTTCGAGTACACCAAAATATCATCAATGAACACCACGACGAACTTATCCAAAAACTCCATAAACACCTTGTTCATCATGTTCATAAAATAGGCTGGGGCGTTAGTCAGACCGAATGACATAACGGTATACTCATACAGCCCGTACCTGGTGGTAAAAGCCGTCTTCGGTATATTCTCCCGAATCTTCAACTGATGGTACCCTGATCGCAAATCTATCTTGGAAAACACCTTAGCTGCTTGCAACCGATCAAACAGATCATTGATCATAGGTAGTGGGTACTTGTTCTTCATTGTTACTTCATTCAATCCGCGATAATCAACAACCATTCTCGATGATCCATCCTTCTTTTCCACTAGAAGTACTGGCGATCCCCAAGGTGAAGAACTTGGGCGAATAAAACCTTTGTCCAACAACTCCTTAATATGCTTCTTGATTTCCTTCAAATCTTGGGCTGGCATCCTGTACGGTCTCTTGGATATAGGCCCAGTGCCTGGCAGTAGTTCAATTAAGAACTCAATGTCTCTATCCGGTGGCATGCCTGGCAACTCTTCTGGAAACACATCGGGGAATTCCTTCACCACTGGTACTTCCTCTTGCACAACTCCTGATAAGGAATTTACATGTGCCCTTCTCGGCTCATGCCGCGATACATACTTGATTCTTCTTTCTTCAGGGGTGGTAAGCCAAATCGACTTACTGACGCAATCAATATTCCCTCCATACTTCGATAACCAATCCATGCCTAATATTACATCCAAACCTTGTGATTCCAAAACTATTAGGTCCGAGGGAAATACATGGTGTCCAATCCTTAATGGCAGTCGATCGCACCATTTACTAGCCGTATACTCTGCTCCGGGTGAGGTTACTAGCATGGGTAACCTAAGTGCTTGGGTTGGCAATTTATATTTATCCACAAATCCCCTTGATATGTATGAATGCGATGCACCAGTATCGAAAAGAACAACTGCAGTAAATGTCTTAACCAAAAACTTAGCTATTACTGCATCTGGCTGAGCTTCAACCTCCTCCACGGTAACGTGGTTCACTTGCCCCCTGTTGAAAGGGTTCGGCCTCTTTCCTGAGCTTCCATTGCCATTTCCATTTTGGGCTTCTGGGAAATCATTTGCATAATGCCCCATCTTACGACACTTATAACAAGTGATATGGCTCAGGTCTGCCTTGGATGGTGTTGACGGGTTGGTGCGGCTTTGTCCATTGCTTCCTCCATTCCCGTTTCCATTCTTTGCGCCGTTATGATTGTGCGAGCTGCCTCCTCCGTGAGTATGCTGGAAATGTCCTCCTGACTTTGGGGTAAAGCGTGGCTTCTGCTGAGCTCCAGAATTGTACTTCCCCTGTGCATACTTCCTCTTACGATTATCAATCTGCTGCTGCTTCCCTTCAATCATAAGAGCACGATCTACTAACTCCTGGTAGTTATTGAAAGTGGCTACCATCAACTGCATGCTCAGCTCATCATTCAGTCCTTCTAGAAACTTCTCTTGCTTAGCTGCATCCGTAGCAACGTCATCTGGGGCATAACGTGCTAGCTTACTAAAGTCATCCACATACTGGCCAACTGTCCGTCCTCCTTGGCGTAAGTTGCGAAACTCACGCTTCTTCATGGCCATAGCTCCTGCTGAAACATGGGCAGTACGAAACGCTTGCTGAAACTGATTCCATGTGACAGTGTCTACAAGGTAAGTGGCTGTAAAATTCTCCCACCATGCTGTTGCGGGTCCGTCAAGCTGATGCGCGGCAAACTTCACCTTTTCTCCATCTGTGCATCCTGCAGTGGTCAACTCCCTCCCTATCTTACGGAGCCAATCATCTGCTACTATCGGCTCGGTGCTACTGGAAAACACCGGCGGATTCAACCTTAAGAAACATGCCAGATGGTCAACAGGTGGTGGTGGTGGTGGGTTGTTGTTGTTGTTGCCTTGGTTCTGTACCAATGTTTGAATCAAGGTATTATGCTGCTGAATCAACTGGGTGATCTCTGGCGGGAAAACAAACTCGGGGTCGCTTCTCGGAGGCATCTGAAGGTTTAAAGGGGAGAGTTAAGAATAGAATGAGGTCTAGTGAGATAACACTACCCAAATGCACATGAGACAAGCACACACAATATCATTCCAATCAATTCAAACAAGGGCATATAACGGTCTAACTATCATTACAAAAGTGCTTGGACTAAAACTAATTAAATGGTGGAAAATTCTACTACTGTTATGGTGGTCAACTAGAAAAACTGCTCCGATGCAGATTCCATGATATCTGATCTAGCTTCATCAACATAGTCATCATCGCTGTCATCGGGATCCGAGTCGGTGTCGTCGATGATGATATAATTATCTGGACAAGTAGGTTCATCCTCTTCTCCTCTGGGTGCTGATCCTCCCATGAATACTCCAATCTTCTCCTTAAGGTCACCGTTCTGTCTTACTAGAGCGACGATTTCTTCCATATAGTCTTTACGTGTGGCCTTGAGTTCTGCTTCTAGCTCCTTGATCCTGGTCATAGCCTTCTGTAGCTCCTCCATATCTGCGCACATTTGATTCTCCTGGCGTTGGATGTGTTGGTTTAACTCATGAATATAAGCTGTGATTGATCTGTCCTTCCTGGTGGTGATCATCTCCCAATGCTCATCTCGGCACCCGCAAATCTGGTAGATGGTATTCTTGAGATTGTTGTGGTAAACTTCTCCAATTCGTCCCATGGCGATGTGAGCTGCCATGCTCTTTCCTAGGCTCCATGTTGGTACATCAAAGGTAAACTCTATTGGCTCTGTGACTGGTGCAAACGTCCTTCCTGGAATGTAGACTTGAATCCTCCAGTGCTCCTCTTCGGGTAAAGTGGCGTTGAAAGTTTCGGTGAAGCTTGGTACTCCTATGTTCAAGTATCTAGTGGCTTCCTTCAAGTGATATCCAAAAGGTGAATTCTCATCTGGTTGCGCGAACTTGATCCTTGCATCCGCCATCCTAAAGAATAGAAAAGATGAGGAGTCAGAAATGAGAAGAAAGAGTAGTGATCTAGGGCTTAAGCTTAGTGGCCGTGTCCTACAGTCAGCGTGTGCTCTGATACCACCTTTGTAGCGACCAGACCTCAAACAGTCTGATCTCTGTGCTCAATGTCATCCCTGGATCAGTAATGCTGACACCACACAGTACTTGGAGGATTTATAACAGAGTAGCAATCACACACTTATTACATCGAATGTCTCAAAAGAGAACTTATGGAAATAAATATGGCTTAAGGCCATCTAAAACGATAACAGCGGAAGGCTTGGAAGATAAGCGAGTCCATCAACTCCAACGGCATCACTGAGTATAGAACCACGACCTAAAAGCATCTTACTCGTCGCCTGAAAAGTCTGCAACATGAAACGTTGCAGCCCGAAAACGGGTCAGCACATGGAATATGCTGGCAATGTAACACATAGAGAATAACAATAGAATAAGCTATACTACATGCATATTTGGCTGGTGGTAAAGCTCTACGGTTACAGTTTTTGCATAAAGCCAATTTTTCCCTACTGCAAAGGAATAAAATTATTTAACTACCATGGTGGTTGTTAAACATTGAGAATGGTTGATAGCATTCTCAATCCCAATTAAAAGTACTCATTAAAACCCAACAATATTGATTATAGTAACATGATGAGATTCATAGGATATCCAAGTGCTAGATACTCAAGATGTCCATAACCGGGGACACGGCTAACCATGATTAGTTTATACACTCTGCAGAGGTTTGCGCACTTTTCCCCACATGACTCGATCGCCTCCGCTTGGTTTCCCGCACTACATGGTGTTTGAGAAACGGATGTCCGAGACATAGTCTTTCAGAAGCACTAGCACCTTACATGAGGGGTAGATCGTACCAACCTACATCCCCTACATCTGCTAGTCCACCCCGTAAGAGTTCACACAACTTAGTCAACTATGCTAGAGCCCATAATAGCATGTGGCTGCACACGGAAGTTTCTAGTTTGAATAATCTCATGATCCCTTTGAGCCTGGGTGGCGGTCCGAAGAAATACAGGCAAGTCCTGCTACAAAATAGGTGCTTCAATCCACCCAGATGTGTGTTTAAGTTGCCACCTTAAATAAACCATTAATTAACAATCTCACATCTGTCTTGGATACACTCACCCAATCCACGTCTACTAGCATAGCATGGCATAATAAGCAAACGTAGAAGTAACTCTCAAAGGTTTGATAATAAAACAGGTAATAGGTACTACCTCATCTACTTCCCATCCTACAATTTAGTTAGATCCTAATGATGCAATGTTTGAGGATTGATCTAATGCATAAAAACTGGATAGTAGAAAGGTATGATCAAGTGTTACTTGCCTTGCTGATGATCCGCGAGACCTAGAGACTCGAAGTAACAGGCGGCGCACTCCGGGTATTCTATCGCACACAAACAAACAAGCATCCAATAAGTACTCATCTAATGCACAGGTAAAACTCGAATAAAAGATCTAACCAGAATATTAAACTTAAGAACTCCGGTTTGCAAAAAGAAACAAATCAAACAAAGCAACGAAAGTCAAACGGCGAAAGAAACAGCTTTGTTTTACTAATCTGGATCTAAGTCAAATTTTACAGAAGCAAAAACTTGTTTAAGTAGATTATTCGGAAAGAGGGTTTCGAGACAAAACTCCAGGCGCTTGAATCGCCTGATTCCAATAAACGAGCGAAAAGTTATACTAAAACAAAAATCGGATCAGGAATCGCGATCAGAAAAATCACGGATTAAATCCGAGAAAAAGAAAAACGACGAACGGGTTAACGAACGAACGTTCGTTAACTAAACTAATCTGACGAACACGTTCGTTAAAACGAACGAACGAGCGAACACTCGCTAAATAAACTAAACCAAAAATAAAACCGATCTAACGAAAAAAAACAGAATCTAAAAAAAACTGTAATAAAGCCGCCCGGTCTTTTAAAAAAAACGACGGCACGCGGATCGAGGCGGCGGCGAACCTCGGCGGCGGCGAAGTCCGGCGTCGGCGGGCGGCGGCGCTGGCGGCGGCGGCGGCGGTTGGCGGCGGTGGCGGCTGGCGGCGGATCGGGCGGGCAGCGCGGCTAGGGTTAGGATTTGCGGTGTGGGCCGGCGGCGGCGGCGTGGGCTGGCGGCGGCGCGGGCTGGCGGGGTTGGGCGGGTGGGCCGGGGCGCCGGGGCGGCGCTATTTATAGTGCCCCCCGAGCGGAGTCCCGCTCTGGCACGGCCCGTAAGTCAGTTGCGTGTTTTCTTTTTTTAATAATTCCGCGCAGAAGAAAAATAAAAAGAAATACTAAACAGACTCCAAAAATCCCGAAATAAATTTTCCCCGGCTTCTAAAATCAAGCCGGACTAGATGAACATTTATTTGGGGCCTAAATGCAATTTTGAAAAATGCGCATTTTTCCTAAATTCAAATAATAAGCAAAAACTCCAAAATAAATCTTATTTGATTTTTTATTAAATCTTCATTATTTCTTTATTTTGGGAAAGTCATTTTATTACCTCTCTGAAACTTTGGTAGTAGAAATAATTGAAGATAAAATAAATAAAATCAAATCATCCTATTTTCAAAATTTGAGAAAAACTCAAATAAGAAAATAACGAAATTCCCAACTCTCTCCGTGGGTCCTTGAGTTGTGTAAAATTTCTAGGATCGAGCCAACAATGCAACAAAATATGATATGCAAAGATGATCTATGTATAACATTCCAAATTGAAAATTTGGGATGTTACAGAAGCAAACGAGGCACGAGGAGGAGGATAGAGATAGAGGGATGCATGTAGGAGGTGGTACGAGAGGCATACTATATCGAGCGGGGAGGAGTGTGCGAGTACGAGAACGATGAAAAGAGTGGTGGGAGTGAGGCATGGACGGTGACAAGAGAAGTGGGGAAGCTTGTGTTTGTGCTAGGCACACCTGGCTAGAGAGGCATATCGATCGATGTGTGCCGTAAAGAAGGAGCTGGGGGGCCTACACACACCGTGGGTGAACGACCTAAAGTGAAAAGACGAATTTGCGCGATGGAGCAAGAGAATGTTGAGGGAGGGTGAGAGGGATGCGGGCGTGTGCATGCACAAGAGAAAGTTAGCGCTAGCTACAAAGATAAGAGGGTTGTGTGGGTGTAAAAGACGAATAGAGATCATATATACTTCATTATAAAAAGCGAATTCGGATATTTGAAGAATTTATCATAGTGTTTTAAACCGACGCATGTGTGAATATATATAACGGTGATACACATGGTGTGTTTATGAACATGTTATACTACATTTAATATATTTTATCTCTACTCTTATAAAAAAAACGGAGTTGTTGATGATGGTGTGCCTGCCATCCTGCATTATAGGCCGTCCGATTTATATCTGGCGGATAGCAAGGAAACTATGATGGTTGAAGTTGGCAACAATCATGATTGTAGATTCTTATTGAAATAGAGAAACAAATTCAAATTTAGTTCGAATTGTAGCGGTAGTAGAGACATTTGGAATGCACTAAAATGTTGGTATGAGTAGGTTACATGCATTATACAGCAAGCGAAAAAATTAATCGGACATAACATGGATTCATACTCCCTCCTTCCATCTATATAGGGCGTAATGAGATTTTTAAGACCGCCTTTGACTATTGACAAGATTAATAGTACATGACATGCACAATGTGAAAATTATATCATTGAAAGAACCTTTCACAGACGAAGTTAATGGTGTGCTTTGTGTAAGTTGCATGTCATATATCATTGCTCTAATATTTGGTCAAAGTTAGCATCAAAAAATGCATTAGGCCCTATATAGATGGAAGGAGGGAGTAGCTTTGAATAGCATTTGTATAGTAAAACGGGGCAAGACTCTCTCTTTGTGTGGTGTGAATAGTTTTATTTTTTTCGTTTTCTTTTTGGTTGAGGGAAGTGCAAATTGATTTGGTACATACAAGTACAATATTACTACACGTTAGGCTTGTCCCTAAATTCAACCTGCATCTTGTTATATCCCGAAAATTCAGATATCGTGCTCCCAAAACTGGCGCCTTCACAACCCGCGCCTTGCTATCCCGAAATTACAACGCGCACGAAAACTCCCTCCAGCTGCCAAATCCCGACACGCGAAATTCCCATTCTAACCCCGAGTCGGAAGGGCCGCTAGTTCAAATCGGTGGAGGGTACTTTTGTAACACACCCTACATTTTGGACAACCGCGTCCCTAAGTCATGCTTCACCCCCTCCCATCGCCCCTTTTCGCCATTCGAAATCCCAGGCCGCCATAACCTCTCCGCTCCAGCCGCGAAACCTCACCCTCCTCCGTCCGCCACATCACCGCTGCCCAGCTGAAGCCTCTTCCCCGACGATGTCGTCCACCACAATAGCTTGACATCCCTCGTCCACCTCCCCAGATGAGGGTCCGTCGTCCATCTCGCCGTCCCGCCGGTTCAGCCGCCTCGTCCTCCACCTCCAAGGAGCTCCTCCAACGATCGCCTCGTCTATCGCGGCTGCTCCATCGCCACAGCGCCGCCTTAACCTGCTCCACCAGAACCGCAACATCCTCACCGACTCCTCAGACGAAGCCGAGGCCTACTCAGCACCGCCAAAGAGGTTGTACACTCATCGCATCGCACCTTCTCCTTAACTCGACCTCCCAGCGTCGATGGTGCTCCATCTCGCACCCCCATGGAGCAGCTACCTTGAAGCCGGCGCCGCGAGCGACATGTCCACGGCGGCTCTCCCCAGTGCGAGGCTGCTTCGGCAGCGGCGTCCATACCAGCTGGATCTGCTGCTGCTGCTCCGGCTCTCGCTCGATCGCAAGCTCGCCCAGCTACTGCTGCTGCTCTCCCCCTCGCTCGTGCTACTGCTCTGCTTTGACTAAGCCACACTTCAGTCGACTGAATCGACTTTTGGGTCAGTCGATTTTCAGAGGTTGGGGGGCTCACCGGAGTTAAGGAAGAACCACCCGCAGCGGGGACGGGGGCTCGCCGGAGAGGTACCCCACAATCTATCTTAGGGTTTAGGGTGGGGGCGGGGGGCCTAGAGGGCTGGCCGGGGTGGCGGTGGCGAGTTGTTTGGGGGCGGCGAGGTGGCGCTGGGGCTGGCGGTTCGGCCGGTGGTGGCTGGCGGCTCAGGGGGGTGCAGGTTGAAGATGAACTGCAGGCCCTCCCTAAACTACATGTCAAGTGCCTCTCTGCTACCATTGCGTTCAGTTTCGACAGTAGCATTCAAATTCCACAGTAAATTTCAGTTTTGACAGTTAAGTTCAGAGTCAACAGTTTTTACCTCATCTGTTGTAGTCAGGTGGTTTTTGGTGATGTTAATTTTACATCCATTTTACATCATCTATTGGAGATGCTATTAGAATCCCACTTGAGATTGACAATGTCTGTCTTGTGCTGCTTCAGCCTTGACGTCTTACGGCTCACCGGAGCTGCTCCAACGACAGAATGATCCATCACAACAGAGCAGTGCCCTGGACGCCGTCTACAGATTCCTAAGATCTTCCTCCACACCTCCAACAGCCACCTCTGCCTCAACTGCTTCAGCGACCAACCCAATGATGCTGAGGTCGACACGGCTACGGCAAAGAGGTTGTACACTTCTTGCATCACTTATTACTATACATCACGTCGATCCATTAGGGCTATTTTGGTTCAACGGAAAAACGTCGATCCACTGGTTGTTACCATCACTCTAAATTTCTGCATGCTCTCCTTACATAATCTCACCATATTTTTTTCGTATGCATGTCAGATATTGTACACAGTCATACTGAACATGTAGAGAAAAAGAGAAGAGTTTTGCGCGGCAATACAATGTCATGTAGACATCGCTCCATGGTGGGTTCAGTGGCAAACCCTCTCCACCCCTCTCCAGATTGTAATTCAGAGGAAGATATCTGTTCTGAGGCGTATTCAGATGCTGCTGACCACTCCTATTTACCCCCCCCCCCAAGGTGTTTGCTCTATGTTGGCATGATGATATTAGTCATATCATGCATATGTTGCCTTGCAGTACCTACTTTTGACATCATATATGACATCTGCTTAGTTTAGACATGTTCTGTAATGCCACCTATTTATTTTCTATATCATATATGGGAATTATGCAGTCTCATGTCTTTTAGCTAGCCATAATATATGTGAAATGTGCAATGCCATCCTGTTTAACCAGGCATCATATATTTGAATGATATCTTGCCCATCCTTTTCTTCATTACATTTCCATTTGTCGACAATGTTTGTACATTAAACTACTCTTCCTGTGAATCAGCCATTTGGGTGGGAGATGGAAAAATCTGGAGTGAAAACAAGGCCTTCAGAGCAGACAGTGCTACATGTCGAAGCAGATCTCTTGTTGGGTCCCGATTGCTCCTCAGAGATGGATACAGAGACAGATGACCAGTCCTATTCCCCCACTGAGGTGTATGCTCTAACTTGGCACGATTATACTGCTCATATCATGCATACGGTGTCTTGCATTGCATAGTTTAGACATCATATACACAATATTCAACACCATGTTCTTAGTTCAGACATCATATCGAATGCCCTCTGTTTAGCATATAAATCACATATGTGAATTAAATGATGCGATCCTGATTACTTAGATAACATGTAGGTGAATTATGTCATGCGATCCTGTTTAGTTATTCATAATATCTTTGAATTATGTTATGCTATGCTATCCAGTTTAGATAGACATCATATATGTGAAATTATGTCATGCTATCCATTTTAGTTAAACAATATACATGTCAACTATTTCATGCCCTCTTTTTTCCACACTATCTATTGCATCTGTCTCTCATACAATGTATGTACATTCAACTATGTTTCCTGTTTATCAGCCATTTGAATTGGAGCGGGTGATGCCAGTATTTAGCGGAATAAAAACACGGTCTTCAAATAAAACAGTGCTACCTCTTGGTGGAGATAGCACCCCGGTTGTACATGCACAAGAACTAGCCCTACCACACATAACCCAAACTCTCGCAGATTGTACCCCTGCTGCGATGGACAGAGAACCAGCTTCACCCAATCTAACCCCAACCCCAGCCGATAGTAACCCAGTTCCTGTTGACACAGCACCATCTCCACCATAGAGCTCCCAAACAAGAGCAGTTAGTAAGGCATCTCCAGTGCCCAAAGGGCTAGTACTATCACGGCGAACCCCAACTCCACCAGTTAGTACGCCTATTCCTCTAGAGGAAGCACAACCAGCCAGTCGTAGTTTAGCATCTATCGCATTTGATGTTGTTAAATCGTATGTGCGTATCTTCCCATCTTGGAAATATTATACTGAAGATGAAGGAAAATGCCAGTTGCAGGTGTTTGTCCAGGAGTTATGTGTAAGTAATGTTATTCATGGCAATTACTTTGCTTCATCCCATACATCCTACCTCCATGATGGTTATAATACAACAAATTTTCCTATTTTTCTCTATAGAGAAGGACTGATTTGGAAACTCAAGATGAGGTAACCTGTGCTAATACCTCTGCTATCTTCAAGACTGCTTGGTGGAAGTATCGGAATTACCTGAAGAAAACGTACTTCAGCGGCAAAGAAACTCATCAAATTCCCTTACGTTCTCCTAAGACACGTTTACTGGACGATGACTGGGAACGCCTTGTTCTGTATTGGTCCCGAACCAAGAATGTGGTAAGGTCTATGAGCTCATTTTCTATTTTAAGTATTTTATTCTTGCGTCTTACTGTACTCTGTTCATGTAGAACAAGTGCCTAAACCTGAAGAACAACTATTCTAATTTAAGATTCCATTGCTATCATAGTTCGAAAAAGCGCTAGGCGTTAATTATGCATTTGCCACCGCCTTGCGCTTTACTGACCAAAGTGCATGCTTATGCGCAGTTATGCACAGATTATGCGTAGTTATGCGCAATGCATTTTGCCAACGCCTAGAGCCTAGGCGCGCTTAAGCGCTCGCTTAGGCGCGCCTTTTTTAACTATGATTGCTTTGCTCTTGTATCACTATATTTACTCATACAAACTTATTTTTAAATTGAAGGATCCAATCGAAACTCCAATGGCACAGTAGGTATGTTCACGCATGTTTCTTTAACAGGTTTGCTCTTATCAATAGCTCTGTTGATTTCAATTTCAATTGTGTATACAGTTGACTTTCATATCATGCACATTACTAGCATCACAACAGAGCCAATAGTGTTGTTGTACATGTAGACCCATGGTACCCATCTGAAATCTTGTTGTGCCGTGTAGTTTCCCACGCTTTGTATTCTTTCACTACTGCTTTGTCTTGAACTGATATGATTTGAACCGTGTCTCTATTTTGATTTGGCAAGACAATGCAGTGACCATAGGACATAGATATATGTTTGTTTGATGCTTTTATTATGTACTAGTACTTGGCAATAAAAGACTTGGTAGTTTAATCCCGTCCACCTTACTAATGAACTGGTTCACCGAAATGAGTTTCATATACTAGTACATGCTAAACTTGTTATGTGTTTGCTTGTCTCTTCTTTTAGAATGCTAACAGAATATTGGGGAAGAGTGCCTTATTAAGCAATGGTAAAGGAAGTAATGCAGATAAGGTTCAGGATAGTGACACATCCTTGTTGGTCTCCAACAAAGCTGATAAAATAGCTAAGGAAGACTATCTTGAAGACAGCGAGACAACCCCAAAGTCCTGTCTTGGTTTAGTGTTCAAGTTACTGACCACTACCGCATGCACAAGCTATTCAAACTCACTGTCTGAATCAGTTCAGTTTCTTGAGTCTCAACTACAAGCTGAAAGACATCGATCAGTTGTGCTGTGACAAGAAGCGGAAGGACTGCGGAAGTCCCTGGAGCATTCAGATGCATACTTTCTGGTGCAACAGCGAGCGTTGGAGGATTTTAGCGCCAAACAGGACAAAGCTAATCAGCTTGCTAAGCTTATTGCCAGCATGGTGGATACCCAGGATAACGTTTCTTGAGCTCTTCTGAAGTTGTTTCAGTTATGCTCTTGTTTTGCTGCCGCGTTTATTTGCACTGGTGGCCAATTTTGACGGCCAGTGTATGTAATATGCTGCTTTGTTCCCTATATTTGCACTGGTGGCGAACTTTGATGCCTAGTGGATGTAATATGTGTAATAGCGGTAATAGGCTAGCCTTAATTGCTTACTTATTTATTTCCTTATTGTCTTGTTTAGTTGTTTGCTTGTAGTCACTGCAGTTCTTTTTCTGTGTTTTTCTAGTGGCCACAATAGCCTATTTTTGGTAACTAGGACAAAATAATCATGGCAACACACGGACTGTTGTAACCATGGGCCTCCTGCAGGGCATATGATCCATGGGCCTTCGTTCGGCCATAGGACCATTGGCCTTCTATACGGGCCGTAGGATCCATCGGCCTTCTATACGGGCCTTAGGGATCAATGGGCCTTCTACGGGCCATAGGGTCCATGGGCCTTCTACGGGCCGTACGATCCATGGGCCTTCTACGGGTCGTACTATCACTGGGCCTCATACGGGCCGTAGGATCCATGGGCCTTCTACGGGGCGTATCATCATTTCGCCAATCATGGGCCGTACTATTCATGGACCATAACGGGCCGTTAATAGGCCGTATTTGATAACTCTATGAAAACAGCCCAACGGGTTTTTTTGACATGAAAATGGCCCAACGTATTAACGGTCCGCAAACGGGCCGACTGTAATGACGGGCTGAATTTGGCCCACAAGCAGAAAATGACAGTAACGGGCCGTATGTAACCGAATGCTACAAATGAGCCCAAGAATCAATGGGCCCTGAGAAGGCCGAAAGATAACTTGGGCTGGAAACGGCCCAATGGAATAACGGGCCATTAATGGGTATAAAATGATACACTGTTCATTACGGGCCAGTTTCACCATAGGCCGTTAATGGGCCAAGAGTTACAAAGGTCCGCTGAAAGAAGTCATGGGCCACACATGGGCCGGAAGTTAAAACGGGCTGAATCATATTGGACGGCCCAGATGATGCTACTGGGCCTAATTCGGATAGGGCGTAAAGGGCCCTGGATTAGCGGGCTGTAAATGGGCTATATGCAAACATGCCTTTAACAGGCTTTCCGTGGGCCGGCTCGCCACCTTTTGACCAAGTCAAACGGGCCGGCCTTTTCATAGGAATGGGCCTCTGTTAGGCCGTGCCACGTGTCGCCGTATCATAGGCGCCTTCCGTCCAATGAGCGGATGACATCTGTCCCAACGGTGAGCCGACACGTGTTTCCTCCAGCCAATGATGATTTTACACGTGGAAAATCCCCATTGGTCGGGGCTATTAACGGGTTATCGGATCCAAAACCCGACCCGATAGCTTAACGGTGTTCCGTTACGGTGGATGCCACGTGTCGGTCACCCTTGATGAAAGCACTTCTGTGACGCGCGATTTATCGTCATGGAAGTGGACACTTCCGTGATGATAATTTTGGTAATGTCATGGAACACTTCTACGATAGCACAGGTATGACTATCTTGATTCTGTCATAAATTTGTCATGGATGTACATGCATGACAAAAAACGCGACCTACTGTGACAAACACGTATCATCACGGAAGTGTATTTTTTTGTAGTGACTATAATCTCTAAATGTCATTGCAAATATGTTTACTTCATAATAAGCTGAATCAGGAACGATGAACTCATCATATTTACAAAAACAAGAGAGGTCGAGTTCATACCAGCTTTTCTCATCTCAATCAGTCCATCATATATCGTCATTATTGCCTTTCACTTGCACGACCGAATGATGTGTATAATAATAATCACTACAAAAAAATACACTTCCGTGATGATACGTGTTTGTCACAGTAGGTCGCGTTTTCTGTCATGCATGTACATCCATGACGATTTTATGACAGAATCAAGATAGTCATACATGTGTTGTCGTAGAAGTGTTCCATGACATTACCAAAATTATCATCACGGAAGTGTCCACTTCCATGACGATAAATCACGCGTCACAGAAGTGCTTTCGTCAAGGGTGACCGACACGTGGCATCCACTGTAACGGAACGTCGTTAAGCTATCGGGTCGGATTTTGGATCCGATAACCCGTTAACAGCCACGACCAATGCCGATTTTCCACGTGTAAAATTTTCATTGGCTAACGGATCCACGCGTCAGCTCCGCGTTGGCACAGGTGTCACTCATCCAACGGTCGAGATGGGCCTATGATATGTTGACATGTGGACTGGCCCAAAAGTGGCCCACAAAGTTTAAATGGGCCGGCCCAACTGAAGGCCCATAAGATTTAGCGGACCATAATGGGCCGACCCAGCTAAAGGCCCACAAAATTTAGCGGACCATAATGGGCCGGCCCAGCTAAAGGCCCACACAATTTTGTCGACCATAATGGGTCGGCCCAGCTAAAGGCCCACAAGATTTTGCGGACCACAATGGGCCGGCCCAACTAAAGGCCCACAAGATTCTGCAGACCATAATGGGCCGGCCCAGCTAAAGGCCCAACATTCCTTGTCAAATCGGCCCGTCAATGGCCTGTCCTAACCTTGTCATCAATGTGGCCCATAGTCACTTCTGGCCCATTAACAGTCCGCTAAGTAATTGGGCCGAATTACGGCCCGGTGTATTTTCGGCCTATTAAAGGTCCGGCTTCATTTGGGCCCATTTACAGGCCATCAAAAATTTCAGCCCATAAACGACCGTGGAGGATTTGGGTCATATTCGGCCATGTCTGACATTCGGCCTGTTAGAGGCCCACTATAGATTTGGGCCACTTTTGGCCTGTTGTCATTTTCGGCCTGTTAACGCCGGACGTAAACCATGGGCCATATGTGGCCCAACGTCATATAGGGCCCATTAACGGCCCATATAAAAAAGACGATAATCTAGCTCGACCAAAGTTCCGACCTGTTAAAGGCCTGTGTATTAGGTCAGCGCATTTACGGCTCGTCCGAATTTTGGCCTGTCAAAGATCCGCATCGTAAATGGGCCACCATTTCGGCCTGCTAAGTCCAGTGGGTTATTTGGCACAATAAGGGCCCAATCTCACTTTCGGTCTATTAAAGGCCCGTGTTTTTTATGGGCTCGAGATATTTACACCTGTAAACGGCCTATTTTTACTAAGGGCCCAAATTATGTTTAGGCCTGTTAAAGGCCCACTATGGGCACAGGCCTACCAGAAAAATATGAAAGCTTATGCTGATTTAGGCCCAGATATTTTTAGTGGGCTACATGCCAATTTCGGCCCGTAATCATTTTTAGCCCAATTGGAATTGGCCCGACGAATGTTGGCATGTTGGGCTCCTACGAAGCTTTCGTCCGAATACATTACTAAGATAAACCTACACTATACAAAAATAGCATCGTAATTACTGCAGCCTGTGGCAGCATCATAAATGTTGTATCACAACAAAATAAATTCCAACCATACAACAAAAGGCCTGTTGGCATAAAGTTTACAATCCTTCCAGATAAAAGCACCATCAGATGTATAAAGCACAAATCATTTGACCTGAGTGCTAATGTTTCAGGCTGTAGAATCTGATGGAGCAGCACGATCTCCACCTTTTTCCGCCATTGCTCTTGAACAACAAAGCGAATGTCTGATAGTCTGGTTTCAAAACCATTCATATCTTGAGGACATTTCTCAACCACTATTCTTGTTTCCGAAACAATGTCCATTAGGGACTGGACTTGTGTCTGGAGCACAGATATATCACTCTATCTAGCAGGAAGATTTTGTTCAGTAGGCGATTTGGATGAGGTTACCTTGACAACCAACCCAGAATTACGTAGGAAGGTGCTTTTTGCACTGTTAGTGGAGAGATACTGACGCACTGTAGCAAGAGGTGACATTGTGCCTGTAGTAGCCTCGTCACCTTCAGGTGGCTGTGGCTGTTCAATCATTTGTTCCATAGCTTCCTGAAAGTTTAAACTTGTAGATTAGTGTACCAGATAAGTTACTAATGAGATAAAAACAAACAAAGTAGGTTAAACATTTATACATAATTTATTTTGGTGAACTAATGTAATACATTAGCATGTATTGTAGTACCAACTACATAATAAAATCACTTTCGGAACATATGTCCATGTAGCATGCCTACTGTATTGTCTATTTCCTCACATTCGTTGACATCTAAGGATAAAGAGACATGGTTTAAAGTAGGATGAACATAGTATGACATCATTCATATCATGGGCAAACAGATATAAAACAGCAGGCTATTTTATCATTGTGTGCGCACATGAACATAACAACTAGATTACAGATCAAGACCAAAAGAATATCCTTCATCTCTTTTAAACCATGTAAGGTGAAATGATACGTTAAGACAGCTGTGTATAGAAGTGAACAGAGTAACTGACATTGGTTGCAAACCAAGTAGTTAAATGAACACATCACAGTACCAATCAGTTCAAGGCATGAGGAGTAAGGACTTACAACAGCGGCTTGAACTGGTGTGCTCATGCCCTTCATATTGCTGGTGTGGCAATCCTTGAAGATTTGCACTGCATTCGGTTCAGGTTCTTTTTGGTCCGCACGGGATTTCCTCTGTATTTGGAACAAGTCAATATAGATACGATAATATGGCACAAAAAAAGAAGGAAGTAGCAGCTATATACAAGAGCCTCGCAGTGTGCAATATAGCTACGAGATCCTGTTGTCTGTTGGAATTTCACTTTAGAACGGTTGGTTTTGTTCTTCAAACAGTTAGCCTAGAAGAAGTTACACTTGTAAGGAATATACATAAATACAAGTTCAATATTTGGTCTGATAAAATACATATAGCCTACCTGATACTTTGGATCAGACCAGTGTTTAACGAGGGTTGTCCAGTCTTCATCTGTAATATATTCCACTGGAGATGTTTGGGCGATTTCATTGTTAGCCTTGCCTTCAAAGTGAGATTTTCTAAGGTGGTACCGATACTGTCGTAGAGCAGATTGAAAAACATGAGTGCATGCTTGTTTAGTTGCATCATCTTTCAGATCCAACTTGAACCTCATCTGTTGAAAAAAGAATGTGAGTCTTATTAGGAGGAAGCTAGAAAGTATGGGACAGAGCAAGACAATATTACTAATTGCGATGAATAACATTTCTTACGGATAAATGGTCAAGGAAGGTGTTAAACTTGGTATTGTCTTTCTCATTCCTGTACTGGTCCACGTTGGGAGGATACGTGCATGACACCTAGCGGCAACGGCTGCCTCTGATACTAACTTGGCTGACTCTGTAGCATCATGTGGCCTTTTTAAACCTGCCTCAAAATGGATCTCCATTCTTCCTCCTTTAGATTTTGTTAATCTGTCAAGCATTATCCCTGATGTCTGTTTCCGCTTGCGCCATGGTGCTAGTTCAACAACGAATATGGAAAGTGTTAGTGTACATCAAACTGTGAGAGTACATATAAAGGAGCATGCAACTGCAACTTTACTAGGTCAGGTACCGTCTTGGTGTTGATGCTCATGAGGTTCATCTGATCTTGCCAAGTCATGTTGTGTCAGCAGTGCTTCAGAAGTAGTGTTAGGTGTGAAGGCAGCTTGGGAACTGGCTAGTTCTGGAGCAAACAAACGAGTAACTGGTTGAGATGCTGGTACAGTTGAAGAAGATGCTGCAGCTGGTGGAGCAGGTGATACTGTGTTTGTAGATTTAGCCGGTGGACTTGGACCTTCTACTGCACTATAAGTACCAGCAGAATCTCGACGGCAGAACCTTTTCCGTTTCACCCGACGAGTAATAGCACTCCCTACTATATTATTTTCCTTGCTCTTTTTTGACTTTGCCATGTCAAGTTGTACCCACAACACAAAAGAATAAAATCACTCTTCAGAACTCATTGATGCATGATACAGACAAGCAATACTTTGATGTAAGACAACCGTATGAGGATGGAATATGTAAGACAAACAGGACGGCATGACATATTCACAGCTACGATGTGCAAACTAAGCAGAAGGATTTTCAAGAAAATTGAAGTAATGCAAGCTAGACACCATATGAAAGATGCAACCAATATTACTCTGCCAAGTTAAAAGTGTCTTGTCATAAGTGGCAATTCGAAAAATTAGAAGCAGTACAACATAGAAATCAATGCAAGATGCAACCACTATCAAACTGCCATGTTAAAAGCGTCCAATCATGAGTGACTGATGCGGGATACACAACAGCAGTACTTTGATGTAAGAACATGGTATGATAGATAGATGCAGTGTATTCTAGACACAGAAAGCCATGTCATATGCACATGTATAACGTATAAACTCAGCAGGTGCAATTTAATCAAAATAGAAGAAATACAGGCTAGACAACATATGCAACATGAAACCAATTATCACACTGTCAACTTAGAGCAAGCACCTGCGATGGTGGAGTACGGGAGATGAACTCATCATGTAGACTTGGGACTTCAACTTCATTAGCAGTAGCAGTGGCAAATCTAGAGAGTCTCTGTTTGCATCAATGCGGAGGACCACCAACATCCCCTAACTTACTCTTTTCCTTCCTATTTTCTGATATTGCCTTATGAAGTCAAAACCACAAGAAGATGAATAAAATTAGCTCTGCATAACTGGTTGATGCATGATACAGACGAACACTACTTTGATGTAAGGCAATATATACAAAAAAGAGAGCGTTTCATATTCACACGTACGATAGGAGGATGGAATATGTATGAAAAAACAATAAGCAGAAGGCATTTCAACAAAATTAGAAGAAATGAAAAGTGCCTCGTCGTAAGTGCCATTTCAAGAAATTAGAAGTAGTACAAGCTAGAAGACAATGCAAGATGCAACCTACATCCCAGTCCCAAGTTAAATGTGTCTTATGGGTAAGTGATCGTTGCAAGTATAAGTTGTAAGCTACGCAGACATCATACGGAAAATGCAATACAAACTAGAAATCATACGGAAAATGCAACCACATATAACAGTTCCAAGTAAGAGCAAGCACCTGTGATGGTGGAGTAAGGGAGATGTGCTCATCATGTACACGTATGTTCTAGAAACAGGAACACGTGTCATATTCACAGGCATTATGTGTAAAGTAAGCAGATGCAATTCAAGTTAGAAGCAATACAAGATAGACATCATACGCAACATGCAACCACATATAATAGTGTCAAGTTAGAGCAAGCACCTGTGATGGTGGAGTAGGGGAGATGTGCTCATCATCTACACAGCTACGTTGACTGTCCAGCCTTGTGTTGTCTTGCGAATCTTGTTGGGAGGATGGCGGAGTAGAATCTGTAGAGACCCCCTGTTTGAGTAGCTCCGAAGGACCACCATCATCCACTGCCGGACTAATTTCCTTCAACTATAATGATTTTGCATTGTGAAGTCAAACTGATAAGAAAAAGGAATAAATTCGCTCTTCAGAACTCATTCATGCATGATACTGACGAACACTACTGGGATGAAAGGCAAACACATGATGCAAGGATGGAATATGTATGAAAAACAGGATGGTGTGACATATTCACACCTATGATGTGGTAACTAAGCAGAAGGCATTTCAACAAATTAGAAGCACTGCAAGCTAGACACCATATGAAAGGTGCAACCAATATCACTTTGCCAAGTTCAAACTGTATGGCGTTTCAACAAATTAGAAGCAGTACATGCTAGAAATCATATGCAAGACACAACCAATATCACAATGGCGACTTAAAGGTGCCTTATCATAAGTGACTGATGCGGGATATGCAAGAATAGTAGTCTGATGTAGAAACAGGAACACATGTCATATTCACAGGCATTATGTGTAAAGTAAGCAGATGCAATTCAACAAAGTTAGAAGCAATACAAGCTAGACATCATACGCAACATGCAACCACATATAATAGTGCCAAGTTAGAGCAAGCACGTGCGATGGTGGAGTAGGGGAGATGTGCTCATCATCTACACAGCTACGTTGACTGTCTAGCCTTGCGTTGTCTTGCGAATCTTGTTGGGAGGATGGCGGAGTAGAATCTGTAGAGAACCTCCATTTCAGTTGCTCGGAAGGACCACCATCATCCAGTGCCTTGCCAATTTCCTTCAGCTTTATTAATTTTGCATTGTGAGGTCATACCAACAAGAAAAATGAACATCATTCGCTCTTCAGAACTATTCATGCATGATACTGACGAACACTACTCTGATGAAAGGAAAAGTCATGATACGAGGATGGAATATGTACGAAAAAATGGACGGCTTGACATATTCACACCTCTGATGTGGTAACTAAGCAGAAGGCACTTCAACAAATTAGAAACACTGCAATACACCATATGGAAGGTGCAATCAATATCACTCTGCCAAGTTAAAACTGTCTCGTCATAGGTGGCGTTCATCAAACTAGAAGCAATACATGCTAGAAATCATATTCAAGACGCAAACCAATATCACACTGCCAACTTAAAGGTGTCCCATCATAAGTGACTGATGCAGGATACACAAGAAGAGTAGTTTCATGTAAGAACATGGTGTGATAGACAGATATAGTATGTACCAAAAACAGGAAAGCGTGTCATATTCACATGTATCATATGTAAGCTAAGCAGATGCAGTTTACACTAATTAGGAGCAATACGAGCTAGACACCATATGCAACATGCAACCAGATATCACACTTCCAAATTAGAGCAAGCACCTTGGATGGTGGAGTAGGGGAGCGGAGACTTGGACCTTGTAATGCACTATCAGTACAAGGAGAATCGGTATAGATGCTCCGTTTACGTTGCTGCAGGGGACCATCATCATAGCCTTCCTTACTCTTTTCCTTCCTCTTTCTTGATTTTGCCTTGTCAAGTCAAACCCACAAGAAAAAGGAATAAAATTTGCTCTTCAGAACTCATTGATGCATGATACTGACGAACACTACTTTCATGTAAGGCAGCCGCATGATAGGAGGATGGAATATGTATGAAAAATAGAACGGCGTGACATATTGACATGTATGATGTATAAAGTGTAAACTAAGCACAAGGTGCTTGAACTTGTTAGAATCGATGCTAGCTAGAAACCATAAGAAAGATGAAACCAATATCACTCTGCCAAATTAAAAGGGTGCCCTAACAAATCTATTTGACCAAATTAGAAGCAATACATGGCAACAGACTAGAAATAATATGCAATATGCAACGAATAAAGGTGACTCATCGTAAGTGATTTATGCAGGATACAGAAGAGAGGTAGTTTCATGTAAGAACAAGGTTAACACATAGATGTAGTGTGTACCAAAAATAGGAAGGCATGTCATATTCACAGGTATAGTGTAAACTAAGCAGATGCAATTTACCCTAATTAGAAGCATTACAAGCTAGACACCGTATGCAACCTGCAACCACATATCACACTGCGAAGTTAGAGCAAGCACCTGTGATGGTGGTGTAGGGTAAGTGCGGTCTTCAGGTACAGAGCTACGTTCAATATCTTCATTTAGGCTTGCTGTTTCTTGAGAATCATGTGGAAAGGATGAATTTGCATTCTTTATAAGAGTATTGCATCTCATATTAACCCACGCGCGTGACTGTCTCATCATAAGCGATAGACGCAGGATACACAAGAACAGTAGTTTGATGTAAGAACATGGTGTGATAGGCAGATGTAGTATGTACCAAAAATAGGAAGGCGTGTCATATTCACATGTATAATGTGTCGGCTAAGGAGATGCAATTTAACAAATTAGGAGCATTGATGAGGGATACACAAGAAAAGTAGTTTGATGTAAGAACATGGTTAATAGAAAGACGTAGTATGTACCAAAAACAGGAAGGCATGTCATATTCACAGGTATAATGTGTTAACTAAGCAGATGCAATTTACCCTAATTAGAAGCATTACAAGGTAGACACCATATGCAACATGCAACCACATATCACACTACCAAGTAAGAGCAATCACCTGCGATGGTGGTGTGGGGGAATTGCGGTGATCAACTAGAGAGCTACGTTGACTATCTTCATTTAGCCTTGCTGTTTCTTGAGAATCATGTGGGGAGGATGACACTGCACTCTTTAAACGAGTAGGGCGTCTCACAGTAACCCACTCGGGTGACTGTCTCATCGTAAGTGATTGACGAGGGATACAAAAGATCATTAGTTTGATTAGTATGTATCAAAAACAGGAAGGCATGTCATTATCAAAGGTATAATGTGTAAAGTAAGCATATGCAATTTAACCAAATTGGAAGCAATACAAGCTAGACACCATATGCAACATGCAACCACATTTGACAGCGTGAAGTTAAAGCAAGCACCTAGGATGGTTGTGTGTGGCAATTGAGATCATCAACTGCAGAGCTACGTTTACTGTCTCCAACTACTGACACTGCACCCATTAGAGCGCTAAAACGCTTAGTGCTTATCTTCGAATTACACTGGAGCGACTTCTGTCTTTTCTTTTCTGCATTCATCAACACTATGTCAGAGTATGAAATACCCATGCATAAAAAAACAATAATGTGAGTATGGGTGAAGTATGTGCACAATTAGTACAGTGTAAAGATAGAAGATAGCAGGTCGGTGAGAAATAAATGACGGGAGACATATGATAGCTCTACAACATGCATGGCACACTAAATTACTACAGGATTCTATGAAAATACAGTCGACTGAAAGCAAATAGGTCAGTCCATTTTTTCTGCATCGTCCAATGTACAAAGAATGGGCAGATCGCCTTCATCTACCTCCAGCCAGTCAATGTTGACGATCTTCCTCGAAACGCCAGCGACCATCGGCCCAGTATTCCTCCCCTGCCTGCGCCCTCCCCTCGACCTCACCACACCGCCCTGCTTGGCACCCCCCCCCGGCCATCCATTCAAGTCCCGCCGACCTCCAGATCGGGCGCAAGCAGCTCCTATGCCCCACACCCCTATGATAGACACCGATGCACCACTTCCCCGGGGAACAGGCGGACTACATGCTCCGCGTGCCTAAACGGGTGCTGCTTCTTTTAATTGCGGTTAGACTGACCCTGAATTGAAATCCAGGTGGGCTACTGACCTCTAGCAAAGGTGAAATAGTAAAAGGGAGGAAACCTTGTGCATTTAGTATCACGAAGAAGATGCAGTAAGAAGCGCTCAACAAGTTTCTTTTGTGGGATGAATACGGTGTGAGCAGAGACGTAATATTTGCACGAATAAGGGGAGAGGAGTACCTCTTTCTGCTGGTAGTGCTGTGTCCTCCTTCTGTTTTTCCGACGATCTTCTTGTTGTTCGCCGGAAACCAGAAGTTGTGGAGGACGGTGCAGCCTTGGACGAACCCATGGCCAAGTTGTTGAGTGTGGTGCGGTGGCCGTCTGTCGGCGGCGGGGAAGCAGATCCGAGGCGGCGAACAACGGTGTAGCGGGAACAGCTCCGGTGCGGTGGACGGTTGCGACAGTGGAGCCGCAGCAGTGAGGCGCATGACGGCGTGGTCGGAGTGGTTCTGGTACGGCGCACGTCGGCGTCGGCATCGTGGAGGCAGCTCTGCCTTGGCTTCAGCTACTAAGTCCTTGAGGGTGTTGCAGTTGCGGTTGCGTTGGACGACGACGTTGGGTACCGGCTCCGGCGTGATGGAGGAGGGCGGCGGTGGATTGGCCGCTATGGGGTGGAGGACGGAGGAGGCTGGGGTTTCGTGGCTGGTGGAGAGGGCGTTTTCGCGCCCACGGAGTATGAATGGGGAAACGGAGGGAGGCGGGGAACTAAGGGGGAACAATGTTTCGGTTTGAGACGCGCTTGTTTGAAATTTGGGGAAAGTTACAGACTTTGCCCCCATCTAAAATTTCGGACATATTGCGGGTTGGGGGTAGGACAGTCATGTCAGGTGTCCCAAATGTGGGCGGGATAGATTTCGGTCGAGTGCATGGGTGTTTAGGCACCGACGGCGTATGAATGCTTCTCGGAGGCGGTTGATACTGGCGTCTTGGTGAAGTTACAAATCTACCCTGGTTTAGACCTTTGGACATCGGGCCGATAGGCATAGGCTACACGGGCCAGAGTCAGGACAGTAATTTCCTACCACCAAAACATTAGTCTCGCGCGGTTTCGGGTGACCAGAGGCCTATTTGGCCCTTCGTTCAATATTTGGGAGCAGAAGCATTAACGTTTTCGGTTCTCTTGAATTGAACTTTCAGGATTTGTCAAACTTCACAAATCTTTACTCTTGAAAATCCTAAAGCTACGATTATTTTGGAATGGAGGGGGTACATTTGAATATACATTGTACACGAGTATATATTTAAAAATATGCAACTTACCTCAGTTCATGCATGGTTCCAGATATAATATCCTTGGTTGCAAAAAAAAGTTAGATATGCGTATGAATATATATAGCATGTTCAAACTCACAACAAAGATTGATGCCCCCTTTTACATCTGATTTACAAATGCCATTATCTCGGGTTCAAATAGATGAATGCACTTCCTATGAATTCGAATCTTCGAAACCCTTTATGTTGAATTCGGCATGTATTCTATTTCGTAGCTAGCAATTTGGAATGTATCCATGCAAGTGACAAATGTATAAAGTGCTTCACACTAACAACATGGAGTGCACTAATTAATGTTTAAATATGAATTGCAAAAGCATCCATTGCATGTATTTCAAACCGCTCTCACTCTATAGATCGATAATATGAAATAAACACATGCACATGCTAGAATTCAATAGAATATGGGTGTATGATAGACCGATTTTCGTTCGTACGCAATTTGCAAAATTCATGATCTCATCCAAAAATAATAATGTCATTTATATTTTAATTTAATGCATAGAACCGCCTTTGAACTATGCCTCGCCCCGTTCTCACAAACGCGTTATATATCTCTCTATCTAACGCATAAGTGCACACACTTTATATGCATCGACATTTCTCTTTCACACATGCTCACAATCTCCCTCAGGGTGTCGGGGTGTCTCACGCACATGCTCTCTTTGTTTCTCTCTCTCTCTCTCTTTTTGACTACTATGTACCACTCTTTTCACTAATCTTAGTTGGAAAACACTATTTCTCTCACATGCATATATACACATGCACGGTCTCTACTATCCCTCTATACGCACATATATGTGCCTACTTGTCTCCCGCACGCACATTATCTTTAGGCCTCTCTCGCACACATTGCCCCCCCCCCCGACACACCTCTCTCTTAGTAGTTGGCAGATATGATTTCATCATATCATTCGGTAGGATATCCCTGGCTGTTAGGCTGGATGGTAATATGAGGCAAAGTTTTACCCTAGTTCAGATCGGAACCTTGTAGTTGAAGAAAGAGCCTATTCCTGGTACTGTATATTAGTGATAGGGGTGTGTACAAAGTACACGTGAATACCGGGCATTGTGCGTGTGTGTATACCATCGACGAACTAGCCCCCAAGCTTGTATAACATACTAAGGGCCTAGGGTTACAAATCATATATAGTCGGCTTATCACCAGTGGGGATAGAGTCCTCCGCGACTCTGGTAGCTTCGTGTTGTACGCCGAGTCCTCCACATGGGTCTTCGTATAACACGTCTCGGTCCAACCTATATGTGGCGCGGGATGGAACCGACCCATGAGTCTTCATGTTGACCCACCACAACTAGAAATGATGTGCCCACCACACCACACACGCAATTGGCCACTAAGAAAATAAGCATATACAATAGTACAACGATATCTAGCTCACGATACGTCTCCATATTTTGTTGATGACACTGACGGACTTTGCATTTGATGCGTGCTCTGTATTTTGTTGACGACACTTACGGTCATTGTATTTGAAGCAAAAGCACAATATGGTCACTGGACTTCAGAATAAGCTCATCACGGTCACCACATACATTTTGTCATGCTAACCAACATGTGGTTGGATGGTTAGAGGACAGTGGTTTCTCGAGCCCACCAAGGTTAAAGTCCCGGTGCTCGCATTTATCTTGTGTTAATTTCAGTATTTTCCGGCGATGTATGTTCAGTGGGAGGAGACGTTCCACTCGACTACGAGGCACCTATGGTGACTTCGTAAAATCTCAAGATCATATATGCTGGCCCACTCTCTCGAAGGTGCTCATAGGGGTAGGCCGGTGGTGGCTGGCGGCTCAGGGGGGTGGAGTTTGATGATAAACTGGAGGCCCTTGATTTCGTATCCAACGGCTGGAAAATCTAATGACCAGAGATGAAAAAGTCAGTCGACTGACGTGCAGCCTCACCCCGCATGTACACATGCACGCACGCAAGACACGCACGCATGTAGGCGTGCAACACTGACACGTACACATAACGTACACACACACGCATGTTGGCGTGCAACACTGACACGTACACATGCACTCACGAACACACGCACGTACGCACCCATGCATGCAACACTGAAACGTACCCTTTCACGCACGCAACACTCGCACGCCTGCATGCACACAGCACACGACGCAAGACACACGCTCAACCTATACGTGCATGCACCCTTTGTTAAGGACATGGATTGTTACGGGTATTAATCAATCTTATCTGTGATAAGCAGAACATTGATGTTTGCAGCGGTCTTTATGAATCACAACGTATCGAACGGGCTATCAACATAGTAGGCTTATCTACATGAAAAAGATGACGTCACACTCAATGAACAATCATCGGTTTATGAAATGCCCGCTTCTGACCACCCTGGCCCACCAAAGGTTCCTCTACTATGCACTGCCTGCGTTGGGTCACTGACATGCAGGCCATGCACCCAAAGAGCCCACACGTCAGTGGAAGAACAGTGCGGTGTCCTAGGTCAGAGTCGAGGGCGCCACTAGCGGCACGCCCGGCTGAACACGCCTCCGTGCCGCATTCAAACGCCTCAATGAAACCCGCCCGTGTGGAAGCCGAGAAACCCACTCTGGACACACGTCCGTTCATGACCGGGCCGGCGTTAAACGCAACACCGGCCAAGCTCCTCCCGTCCGTCGTATATTTAATCTCCTATTTAAACGAGGCCAAATGTCGGCCAAGAATCGCACACCTCTGCCGCTCCCCTATCTCCTCCACCATTTTGTCCACTCTTACAATGGCTTACGAAGAGTAGTTATTCCGCATCCAAGCCGGCTGGGTAGTCCGCCGGATACGAGCTATGCAGCTCGCTGATCCACCTCCCTCCCCTCGCCCGACGGAGCCAGTTGCCGCCCCAAGCCGGCGCGCGGTTCAGCAACTCGCCGCTCCAGGCCGCTCGACGAGGAGCGGCGCACGGGCGTTGTTGCTGCCTTCCACGCCGCTGCCTCGTACCACGTCTCCCATTTCTATGGCCGAGACTCCCATGCCGGCGGCCGCGCCATGCAAGCAGCGACAGAAGCCGGTTGCGCAGAGAGCGATGAGTCGATGGCCAGCGCCTCTGCGTCCGCCGCCATCATTGAGGAGAAGTAGAACACGGGAGACCTTCATCGACCCCGCATGGGCTCCACGGAAGAGGGGAATGTTAGGATGAACTCGAGCCGGTGCCGGCCATGGCGAAGTAGTGGCCGGTGATGAACTCGAACCAGTGCCGGCCACCATCATCTTCGGCACCAGCCAATGATATCAGTTGGGCAGTGGGGAAGCAAGCTGTCCTTTGCACTGAAGCATATACCTCCGGGGCTCCCGGCAGTCCGGTGATCGTGCTGCCGGACATGAGGAACACAAATTGATCGGCGGGCAACCATTTAGGCCAGGTATTATATACATGTGCTGTCCAGAACTAGCACCACATAGTTCATTTGAATGTAATGAAATCTGTCATGTTTGTATGAAAATCCAGTATTTTATATGATTTCCGTCGTTGTTTATATGAAATATCAGTTTGTCTACGTGTTTGCGTGAATTTCGTCCGGTTGGTTGAGTTGCTGTCATAATGTGTGCGGCTACGGTTGGATGGCGTAATTTGCGGGTCACCGGTCGGTCTGTGGGCGGCTCAGGAGGTGTTGTGGGACAAAAAAACACAGCTCGTGCGAGCTTGTCTCCAACGTGCGCGCTGGAGGATGCATGACAGCATGAGCACTCGAGCCATTCCTCGTTCATCGGTGGCAAAGGCACCAGTGGACAAAAGGGTCGCCAATATTTTGGCTACCCCGGGCAAGATCCAAACAGCCCCTCCCAACAGATTCAAATCCCTCGTTTGCCATGGAATTTTGCCATGTGTTGTTTTCATGGACTAGCAAGATGCCCGTGCATTGCACGGAACATCAAGATGCATTTTTTTTACAAACTCCCGCATGCATGCAAGGGATAATTAATGTCCTCCTTTGTGAGTACCACGAGGCAAACACCATTAATATTGCATCGATTAGTGTTAGTGGCCTTGTATATCTGCAAATTGTAATTTTGATAGTGTCCCCTTGTATATAAAAATGGAGGGAGAAAGATGAGAGATAAGGTGAGGAGGAGAGGGGCGTGTGGTGACTGGTGGTCGGACTGGGCGGAGGCATGGGGATGGACAGCGCATTATGTCTAGGTTTGTATCTCTCTCACACACACCCACGTAGGTGGGGGACGTGCACGAAGAGAAGAGGTGCACGCATGGCGCACGTACTCCCATCTCTTTCCCAACCACACCCGCGTGGGTACATGATGGAGCTCATTTCTGTACGAAAAAGGCAGCCCACATGGTAATTTGGCACGTGTGCTGGTTGTCCACTTGGTGGAGGGAGGATCGTCTACCACGGGTGAACAAACAAATTGCGACTTGACGCGTTATGTTAAATTAAAAAAAGAGGCAAACCATGTGGGGCCTACCTTAGAGGCAAGGCTCTATACACTGGAGTACTTTTGATGTGTTCCGTCAACTCGCAGAACGAGGAGAAGCTTGCTTAGTACACCGTCTCCCCCGCCCACGGGCGCGGTGGCTCGCAGGATGAGGTGAAGCTTGCTTACGAGTAGTAGTACTACTACTACTGTACGCCTTTACGCCCGCTCCCTCGCCCACGCGCGCGGTGGCTCACAGCATGAGGAGAAAATTTTACTACTCCCTCCGTTTACTCCTCATCCCTACTACGTACTTTGGTTAGTACTCCCTCCATTTACTTATACAAGGCCACTATAAAAAAATACATTTTGCATCTATACAAGGCCACAAATAGTAATCGAGACAAAAGTTACTACTCTCTCCTTTCCATTTTATGGCTTAATTTCAAAATCTCTCCAACCAAGGTAGACGGTGAGTGGTCGAATTAATTTTGTAGTTTGCACAAGTAATTAGTACGCTCGTTTTTCTCAAGAAGTTATGTTTACCGAGGCATTAATTAGAATGAATGCATGAATGACGACTAAATTTCCATGAACTTGTACATGCATTGGTTAGTTTCCTCTTGACACTGCTTGCGTCGGGTGATCTAACGCACCTCGAAATCCAACATGTAATGGTACTACTACTAGTATAGTAGAATTGAGACTTATCAAACGGAAAAATGAATGTTTTTAGATGAGCCCTATAAACCCTAGTGGGTACGTACTCCGTAAAAACAGATTTTTCCAAAACTAAGTCGCTCCCTTTCATGAATTCTGTAGTATACTCCTCCCTCGATGCTCCCTTTCATGAATTATGTACTTCCTGTCGCCGACATGTGGGATATATAGCAACCGGGTCAACGTGTCAAGCACCAAATAATAGTGCAGAACAGCAGGGGCGACGCACCCCACTCGTACCGGCCCAGTAGTAGTAATGAGCAATGAGACGTCAAATCACAATACGAAGCAACCATTATTTCACACTTCGGTTCGCCATCATCTCAAACCACGTAGTATTGCTTCTGCCTCAAGAGTGACACGCACATCGCCTTGGTACATCATGACACGTGGGACCACATGACAGGCCATGCTCCCCCGACGATCGCTCGGTAAAATCACCTCATTTTTACTATACTTCCTCCGTATCAGTTTACTACATGGCATGCACGTCATTCTAGGTTGAGAATTTAACTGGCTATATATGTGATGAACAACACTCTAGCCATTTAAAAAATGTATACTTTTGTACAGTAGTACTATCGATGGATTGCGCCATGGAGCAAAAATTGAAATTAAAAAAGAGGTGGTACATATAGAGAGCGCTCGTCGCCAAATTATGCATATAGTACTATTAAAAAAGCTAGTACGTGCTTAATTGGGGTGCTAAATTCTATTAAAGAAATACTAGTAGTATGTACATACTGAAGAGTTAAAGTAACGAGAAGAAACATAACATAGTTCTGCTGGGGGCTCGGCACAACACACCCCTCAAATTAAACTAAGCACACCTAAAATTAAACTATGCAACTAATCCGGTAGACACCGCATTAGAAGTTTAGAACCACCATGAGCAACGGCACTGCCACCTTACTCGGAGTCCTCGTCCACGTCCTCGACTTCGTCCTTGTCCCTCTTCCTCTTGGCCAATACTTCTTTGCTTGAACCCCACGCTTGGCTGTTGCTCTTCATCCAACCCTTGTAGATATTGAAATAAAGGTAGCCATCCATTGCAGCGTAGTGGATGTGGTTTATATCTAGTACATTCCGCTGCCATGCATGACGATGAAACGTGTAATGAGGTTTCTCCAGTTTACGGTACGAAGGATGAACCATGGCTCCAGCCAGGGTCAACATTGAAGGCTGACGAGAGGGCACCAGCCGATTCTTCAGGAGGTCAAAGGGGTTGCCTACAACGAGGCCTATCCGACCCAAGACTTCTTTGTCATTCTTAAAGTCTACAGTAACGAATTTCACTGTTTTGTCCTTGAGGAAGTTCTTAAAATCCTGGCACTCAACGTCGGTATGGCATATGTGGTAGACCAAGCAAACGTTATGTACGCAAACCTGGATCACGGCGGTCTTCTTCCTCTCTTCGTCCTTTAGATCCTTCTCTTGTCCCAGGACTGTGGTGTACTCAACATCTAGCCCAGCGACCCACTCATCATCTGAGTTTTCGAACATGCGTCTGAAGCGAGAAAGGCATCCTTTCATCGTCGTGGAAGAACGGGTGTAGATGACATCAAACTCATCGCCGGTGATGGTTCTTACCTTGTACTCACCGCCGATCGTGGAGATTTGGGACGCCATGGATTTGGGAGGAGGGTTAGGATTAGTGGAACTGCCGTAATGTGAATGGACGGGACGACTAGGAGCGAACCGCCGTAGTATTAAAGGACGTGCGGGGACGAGTAGGAGCGAACTGCCAGCATGCGAACGGCAGGGTAGTGGCTTTCCATTCTCCCATGATATGGGCTTCTGAGAGCCCTTGGATCTGAGATTGAACGGTTGCATGGCGTGATTCTAGACCTATGTGTGAATATCCTATCCTGGAGGGTTATTCTGCAAATTTTCAACAACTTAGCATGCG
Organism: Triticum timopheevii; assembly: GCA_963921465.1. Lineage (NCBI taxonomy): Eukaryota > Viridiplantae > Streptophyta > Magnoliopsida > Poales > Poaceae > Triticum > Triticum timopheevii. The sequence goes on along the minus strand of OY997264.1, from coordinate 470,801,441 downwards.
ATCGTTTGATCTCAGATCCAAGGGCTGCCAGCAGCCCGTATCATGGTCGCGCCTACCACGATCGTCGCATCGCTTGCGCGGTCGCGCCCTTGGAGATTTAACATGGTGCGTTAGGCTATATGATGTTGGCATGTCATACATAGTCATCACTTAGTCACATATACTACAACAAGGTTGGCTATAAGGTTGGCTATAAGTGTTATTTTACTCCTCTCTATCTATTTCTTCATACTCCCTCCGTCCCATAATATAAGAACATTTTTGACACTAGTGTAGTGCCAAAAACGTTCCTATATTATGGGACACAGGGAGTACTAGTATTTATTGCATTTGCCAAGGAGTGACCTCTTCCAATGAAATGGTGTTGCTAAGTTTGCTTCATTTAATTAGCTATAGACTCAAAATTGTCTTTTCACCTAGGTACACGCGCTTAGCACCATTTCTTCCTTGGGTCACCAAACTAGTCTCTCTCTTCTTGATTAACTTGCCACATCAGACTTTATGCCTATGTGGCAAGCTTAAGCACCTGTAGGAGCAAGTAAGTACAATGGTGCGCTTTACATGGCATTTTTGCATATGTGGAGGAAAGAGAGGCAAGGAAAAAGTGGAGAAGTGGGCTCTCATGCAAGAGACAGCCTCTACTACATGGTGGAGCATCAGGAGAGGCACCTGTATGGAGGTGGTCCGGAATCGGGAGACTCACGCCGGTCGTAGTGCCGCAATTAAAATGATAATGGCAAGTCAAATCATGGGGCCCCACCTGTCCAGCAGTAACTCGCTGTCAAATCACACAGGCCTACATTTGCAGCAGCCTACTCCCTCGTCTTCTCGCGTCTCTGTCAAACCGACTAGGCGGAACTGTCCCGCCTACCGCGCAGGAAAAGCCCCGCCCTCGACTTTTAAATACAACTACATCCGCTTAAGAATCCAATGATATACTTTTTGTGACATAGTAACTCATATTTAGTTAGTCAAATGGATGACCTAGAACTACATGCAGGCCCTATAAACCGAGACGCCTAAAAATAAAAAACCGAGACGGAGAGGGTAGTTCAGCATGTATCTTTTTAGATCAATATAGTCAGGATTCACCAAGGAGCAAAACCAAGTGGTAGGCTGCTCCTGTCGTGTTGGCGTAGCAACTCAAGCAGGGTCAGTCCGCACACGAAATGGCGACACACTTAATAGGACCCCTTTGGCCAACATGTGGCTCATCCACCGTCTTGTTCCACATGCGATGCACCAAATTAAAGTTCGGAGCAGCGGTTGGAATTGGAGGCACCCCGGTCGTAGCGCCACAGTAGTAGAAAATGAGCGACGAGGGGTCAAATCACAAATCCCCACTACAAATCATTTCACTCTAGGGTGCAAGAGCATAAAGAAAAGAGAAAACAATGATGTGTGTGGCAGCTACCTAGGGCACCCTAGGGTAGGGGTCTCCACTACAGATCCTTTTTTTTAAAGCGCCTCCACTACAAATCGGCTTCTCCCTCGTCCTCTTGAAGAAAACCGATGATGAGTGCGGCGGTAGGGTTTGTAGGAGTACTACGGCGTGCGGGGCCACGTCGTAGTAAACGGGTTCGAGTCGACGCCTTAAATATGTGTGGGCTGCTTGGTTTTACGGGAACGAGGCAACATTTTGGGTTCGGGGACCAATGGAGATATAGTACGTACAAAAAATTGTGGACGTAGGTTCGACCGAAAGGCAATGATGCATGGGCCCTGCATTTTGATATACCCGGGGCCGCTTGAAATTTGCTACTCTACTCAAAACTAGTAAGGTACACATGTATTGAACGCATGAGATTGGCTCTAAAGGAAAAAATCCTATAAAAATCATATCATATAGAGTTCCTATGATATTCCTCAACACTAAAGGATGGTTGAAATTGTTGTGGGTGATATGATGGTCTTTCTTTGTAGACTCCTCACCCATATTTATAGTTACCTCTCGAAGATGAATGAAATGATATATACAGGGTATTCTACATGTGCAATTTGGTACACAAAAACTCGGTAAAAGTTTGGAAAGTTTGAATTTTCAATAAAGCTATATGGACTGCATTTTGGAACGGAGGGAGCATAAGGCAGTTGCTAACACTCACGTGGAAGATTTGTGTGTAGGAGGAGTGGCTGTTCTGTTAAATGACATGGCAAAACTGACACTGTCGGATGCCGATCTAACGGTTCTTACGGCGTTCGTCAGGAAAAGGCTTGTGGCGAACATTTGTCGGATAATGATTTATGGACACATGCATTGCATTGATACGTGCCCCCCTCTCTCTCACGCACACGCACCCTCACGAGTCACGACTCTCCCGAGTCCTCTCGCAGACTTGCACGTCGCACCCACCATCTATCTGCAGGTAGACGTCACGCACATATGTGCTCTTCACACCCTACCCACAGAACTTCTGAAAAATAAAAGACGGCGCGCACATTTTATTTTAGCTCACACGTCACACACTTATACTATTACTCTTGCGGCGAACGTTCTTTGGGCATAGTATATTGTACTCTCATGAAGAGAAGCAGTGCACGCACGCACTAGTTCTCTCACACCCACTCGCGGGTACACGTAGGAGCGCATTTTTTGAAGCTGGTACAACAAAATCACTCCACTATATATAAAAGCAAGAGCCTTAGCGCTTGCTTTACTAGGGTTCCTCTCATTCACTCTCTCATGCTCTCCAGATTTAAGCAAGACATAGGTGGCCACACTCTCTCTCAACTCACGGCTGGTCACAAATCCGGCCGGACAACCTCGACCGGGGCAGGGGTGTAGGTGCATCGTTCACGCTGTCGTCGGCGACGAGGGAGGAGACCAATGGCTGCCCGCGCGTCCCGATCGGCGGCCGTGTCGTTCTCTCTGAGAGAGTGCCGGCTCGGGAGGGCCTCCGACCCCTTCTTCCTCCCTGCGGTATTATGTCCAAGATGCGGCCTCCCGACGCCGTCTTTGCCACATGCCGACGACCCTCAGGTATATATTCCTTTGAAACCTGCCTTGCTCTACTGCCCCAGCTCCCTTCGTGTGGATTCTTTTCTACTTCCGTCCACTGTTCCAAAGCCACCTAGACTTCTACTATTATTAGAAGTAAAGCTAGTTCATACAGTCGACTCAAAGCGTTGGTTCAAACAGGGAAGAAAGTGGGAAAGCTGTAGCATGAATCTAGGACTTGGTTCTAAGAGGAAACGGGGGAAAGTAATAATATCTATCACTGTTACCGTATTTCGTATTTGCGCAAACAGGGATGTCTGTCTCCATATCGTTTCGGGATGTCTGTCTCCGTATCGTTTCTATCCGCGCAATCAAAAGCACACACCTCAGTTTTAGTGCAACTGTGCAAAATGAGATGGCTATCCCTCGTTGTCGTCGTCTAACCTCTTGTCTTCAAGGTATCCCTATATTAGTAGTAACTAAGGTAGAATGACCAAAGCAATCTAAAAGAAGCTGATTCGTACGTTTTACTTCCTGATTGCGGTGCAGGGACAAGCAAAAACAACTGCATCCTAGTCCGGAATGCACTTTCTACCAGTTCATCCATGGACCAAGGACTAGCTAGCATGGCTGCACGGCGGTTTTTTGGACAGGTGCGCAAACAAGAGGCATTGTGGTCTGCTTATTTCTGCAAATAACGGTGCTTAAATTTAGTGGAATGCACAAGCATTTTAGCTGGTCAGTACACTGCATGGTTCAGTTCAGCATTCCAGCTGAGACCACAATTATAATTGGTTATTCTGGAATGAGAGAACCTAACCCTGGATGGTGGCAACAAGAAAAAACCAGAGTGAACTCCAGGAAATTTAAGCCTGCCAGGAGGCCCTTTGCTCAGAGAAGCCTTGCTTGTTTTTTCCTGATTTGTAAACCTTCTCACAACTTTGTCTTTTGCTGTGAACTAGTATATGTTTGTTATGTTCTATGAATCATTGAGATGTATAAAATTGCTTAACTTATGCTTTTCAAGTTTTTTATGAAGACGAGTTTAATGTGAGTGTTCCACATGAGCGCTGGACTAGCGTGTGAACGTTTGGAATTTATTACATTGTGGCCTCAATTAAATGCATGAACCACTGTAACAAGATACATAGTTGCTTATATGTCAGACAGCAGATTGTTGATTGTTAGCTGGTCGATAGCCTAGTGTTGAAGCGAGCTGAGCCAATGTGCCGTGTTTTGCACAACTGCTTACAAGTGGGGTAGCACCAACAGTGTTTACAAGTACTTATGTATACGTCAGCGCAGGGTTCTCGAACGAGTGCTCTATTTCATCAAAACACACACTGCTCGTATGATAAACCGTGACAACTTATGTCTTACCATGCCATATTCATGAAAAAACTAGTGAGGATGTATCTGTTTCGGCAACAATTACGATGGTTCTCACATGATTCACGGGCACACAAAAGTAGCAGCAGTTCCCATAGACGGATTCAAACAGAGTACTAGCCCCAGAGGGGTCGATAACAGGCAAGGTTCGGATAATTAGACACAATCCAAACTACTATTAAACACTAGCTGGGGCAACTATTTCATGCCTCGATCTAATTTGGGCTGGACACAAGACAGACCTTGCCATGAACATCATCGAGGACGTCCCGCAGCAGCTCAATCCTGTGAAACCTTCATGAAGACAACCTTGTGGCCTTGCCACTAATAAACTTGTTTGTGGAGGCATGCCACGTCATCTTCCTGTGTAAGCTTGACAAGAATAGTATGCCTCACAAACGAAGGAGTAGCTTTGAACTTCTTGTGCTTCAGTACACCCTGGACAACACGCCTGACAATAGTGAGGCTAGAATACAACTCTTCATTGGTATAACCGCAAATGGCTTCCAAGATCCAACAGCCTAAGAACTCTGTTTTCCCAGTGCGTATATTCAGGTCATCCGCCTCATAGCGAGTGACATGTACAACCACACAATCCTTGTCTGCATCAGGGCTCTAATTGAAACAGAAACAAATTCTGAATTACTTTTCAGTATAAGAAACACAAGTTATTTAAACCACTATGTATAGCATGGCATCGAAGCTAATAAAATTTTGCATTATTAATCACCACATACTTCATTTTCTAAAAAAATCACCACATACTTAGATGAAAAACCACAATCGAGATCGGCAAAGAAGGAAATCACCTTGGGCAGCTCAGCGGGGGGGGGGGGGGGGGGACACATCCTCGAAGGAGGAAAACTGCTCTTGCAGTGCCACGGGGGTTGTAACCTCAAACGGGGCGTTGACCATCTCAATAGTGGTCGTGAGCGTATCTGGGGTTGGCTCGGTGGTTGCCTCCATCTTCTTGGAGCTCTCTGTCTCGTGGGATCGTCCTCCCGCATCTGCTCCAATATCAGCAGATCTTTGCCTGGTTCTCCTTGGTCCATCACGAAACTGACGAATACTAGGAGACCACTGAAAGGAAAACACAATCGCAATGACAATGAAACAAAAAAGAGAGTGAGGATCGGTTACTACTTTTCAAAAGTTCTTTGTTTTCTCTAAACGAAAATATACCAACATCACGGATCCGCTTACCTTCCCTTCGTTCGGAGAGAAGAACAGTGGCAGATGCGAGTGTTGCCTTTCTTGAAGACGGTGAGGGGGAAGGGGATTCAGCGAAGAGTGAAATGATGGTTGCTTCGTCCGTCAAACTTAGACTGCGGGGAGGTGGGGTTTTGTGATACGACGGCTCGTTACTGCCGCGCTATGACCGGGGTGACTCTCCGCCTGCATACTGCCTTCTAATTTGGTGGATGGCATTTGGGCCCGCGTGCTACATGGCCCGCATGTCGGTGAACAAAAGTATGATGGCATTCAGTAGAGGGACATGTTTCAATGACCTAGGAGGAGCTTGAAGCGGTAGAGTGTCTCCACTGTACTAGTAGTAATTGTTTTTCTGGGTAGCTGTAGAGTGTCTCCACTGTACTAGTAGTAATTGTTTCTCTGGTCCCAAGACAAAACAGCCCATCCACACTAGTAAATAGTAAAATCAATTCAAAAGCCCATATATTTACTGAATGAGAGGCGCTACCCACACCCAGCACACACCCCCCCAAAAAAAACCTAGCATGGCCTTGGTTCACTTGCGGTGCGCGGTGCGCCGCCCTCTTGCGTTGTCAACGTCGTCAACAACCGAGAGGAACAAGGAGATGACTGTACGTGGAGAGGATGACAGTAGGGACCCACCAGCGTCATGGCAGTACGCAAGCAAGTGCCTCTATAGTACAAGCCCAAAAATATGGTTCCTCCTAATGGTTGGACATCTGGGGCTCACGCCATTGTCAACATAGTCAATAAACGATAGAATTACACTACAAGCGGTTGACACCAGGGACCCAGCACGTCGCGTAGTTTTTTTTTAGGAACAAGCAGTTGTTATTTATACTAGTTTTAGCCACGGATCAGGGTAACAACGGGGTTGTGTGGGGGCTGTGGCCCGTCTAGCCAGGGTTTTATTTATGTTTACCACATCATGAGCCCAGATGTGTTTTTTTCTTGCTAAAAATGGCTAGCCCAGTTCTATCTTTTTTAAAGAAATACCCAAACAAGGCCTACTTGCTTTATCGACCCTGCTGGGCTGCAAATCTTCCAAGACAAGGAGAGTTTCATTCGGTTTGCCCAGAAATGGGTTGTACATTTTTAAAACACATCAAACCGGGAATTAGTTTCAATTTTTTTTCATTACAAGATCTTAAATTCCATTGATTTTTATGCGTGGACAATTATTTGGATTTTATATGTATATAAATTGTTTTTCAAAATAGTTTGAATGTGAATCAATATTTCTGGATTAAAAACAGTTGACCGCACCGAAATATGCAAAATTTCGTATACTTTTTAAGCGTGGCCACAATATGGGGTGTAATGCTAGCAAAAAGAAGATGGGCTCCAAAAAAATTCTTAAGAATTAGCAAATGGGATGTACATTATTAGAAATAATGGCAGATGGGTTGTATGCTGTTTTCCACAGGTTTGAGGCTGACTTGTGTGCCTACTACAGGTTGACGCGTATGCTTTCATAAAAAAAAGGTTGACGCACACGCAACGCCCTATCAACTTAGTCAACACACGAGAGCAGTGACTGTTGGATGTCCATCCAACGGCTGTCATGCTTCTTCAATCTCTGCTCTTCATGCTCCAGCCGCTCAAACAAGCGCCGGCGGGACTACCTGCTCCCTCCTCCCGTGGCCGGCTATGCTGCTGCGCAGGCCTCAAGGCCCCACCGTACTCCCATCGCTGGCCTAGCCATCCCTCTACTCACCCACACATGTTGTTATTCTCCAGCGACGGCAGACGAACCAGTAAACCCTCGTACTCCTCCGCGTGGGAAACAACTGCCGAGTATTCCCTGGCTCCGTGTCATTCCCTTCCTAGGCCTCGTCGTCGTCCACCGCCCTGGTGCTCTCGGCGCGGCCTGGTCAACATGGTCAATGAACGACATCCATCAGAAGTGGACTGTACGTGGAGAGGCTGACAGCTGGGTCCACGGCTGCACGCAAGGAAATGCCTCCTTATTACGCGCAAAATAATGATTCCTCCACCTGACAGCTAGGACCCATAGGAAGGGCCTCTGTATTTCGCGAAAAAACGTTCCCCCCGCTGACAGGTCGGACCCACCAGCTATATCTTCGCACGCAAGGAAGTGCCTCCTTATTACGCCCAAAAAAATGAATACCCCCTGCTAGCTGGGACCCACTATATTGTTGGGCTGACTTGTGGGCCTACTAAGTTGACGGGGACGGAGGGCTTTGTCAACTTAGTCAATACTCCAGTGACCGTATGATGTCCATCCAACGGCCATAGTGCTTCTTCAACCTCTGGTCTTCTTGCTCCAGCCGCCCAAAGCAGCGTCGGTCGTGTCGCCTGCTCCTGCCTCCCGTGGCCGGCTGTGTTACCGCAGAGGCCTCACCGCCCCCATACTACTCCCACCACTGGCCAGGCCATCCCTCCACTCACCCACACCCCATGTTATTCTGTGGCGACGGCAGCCTCACACCGCAGCCGAACCAGTGAACGCTCGTACTCCTCTCCGCGTGGGCATCCACTGCCGCGTCTTGCCCGGCTCCGTGTCGTCCCCTTCCTAGGCCTCACCGTCATCCACTGCCATGGTGCTCTCGGCGCGGCGTGGTCAATGTGGTCAACGACCGACTTCCATAGGAAGAGTACTGTATGTGGAGAGGCTGACAGCTGGGTCCACGGCAGCCGCAAGGAACTGCCTCCTTATTACGCGGAAAATAATTATTCCTCCACCTGACAGCGGGGACCCACCGGACGGGCCACCAGTATTTTGCGAAAAAATCATTTCCCCCTAACTGCTGGGACCCATCGGACGGGCCACCGTATTTCGCGAAAAAAATGCCCCCCCCCCCCCGCTGTCAGCTCGGACCCACTGGAAGTGCCTCCTTATTATGCACAAAAAAATGAATACTCCCCCAGCTAGCTGAGACCCACCTTGGTGGGAGGCTGACTTGTGGGCCTACTAAGTTGACGGGGACGAAGGCCTTTATCAACTTAGTCAATATGAACAATTCTAGCTCCAGTGACCGTACGATGTCCATCCAACGGTCGTAGTGCTTCTTCAACCTCTGGTCTTCTTGCTCTAGCCGCCCAAAGCAGCGCCGGTCGTGCCGCATGCTCCTGCCTCCCGTGGTTGGCTGTGCTGCCGCGGAGGCCTCAACGCCCCCTACTATTCCCACCACTGGCCAGGCCCTGTGGCGACGGCAGCCTCACACCGCAGCCGAACCAGTGAACCCTCGTACTCCTCTCCGTGCGGGCTTCCACTGCCGCGTCTTCCCCGGCTCCGCGTCGTCCCCTTCCTAGGCCTCGCCGTCGTCCACCTCCGTGGTGCTCTCCGCGCGGCATGGTCGTGGTCAAGGAATGACTTCCATCGGAAGAGTACTATACGTGGAGAGGCTGACAACTGGGTCCACGGCCACAGCCCAGTTTTTTTGTGATTTGCCAAGTAAGTCGCTTTTTCAGGCCTGTTGGGCTGCAAATCTTTCAAGACGAGGAGAGCTTTCATTTGGCTGGCCGAGAAAATGGCCCATCAGTAATGAGAAATGGGCTGTACATTTTTAAAACACATCAAACCGGCAATTAGTTTCAAATATCTTTTTTTCATTTCAAGATTTTAAATTACATTAATTTTTATGCATGGAGAATTAGTTGGATTTTATATTGATATACATTTATTTTTAAAATCAGTTTGAATGTGAGTCGAAATTTCGGGATTAAAAACAGTTCGGACCGCACCGGAATATGCAAAATTTTGTATAATTTTTTAACCGTGGCCACAATATGGGCTGTAATGCTAACAAAAAGAGTATGGGCTCCAAAAAAACCTTAAGAATAAGCAAATGGGTTGTATGCTGTTTTCCACAGATTTGAGGCTTTTCTAAAATAAGGTTGACGCACAAGCAGTGACTATTGGATGTCCATCCAACGGCCGTCGTGCTTCTTCAATCTCTGCTCTTCCTGCTCCAGCCGTTCAAACAAGCGCCGGCGGGACTGCCTGCTCCCTCCTCCCCGCGGCCGGCTGTGCTGCCGCGCAGGCCTCACCGCCCCACCGTACGCCCATCGCTGGCCTAGCCATCCCTCTACTCACCCACACCTGGTGTTATTCTCCGGCGACGGCAGACGAACCAGTAAACCCTCATACAGTCGCACTCCCCTCCGCGTGGGAAACAACTGTCGAGTCTTCCCTGCCTCCGTGTCGTCCCCTTCTAGGCCTCGTCGTCGTCCACCGCCGTGGTGCTCTCGGTGCGGCGTGGTAAATGTGGTCAATGACCGACTTCCATCGGAAGAGTACCATGCGTGGAGACGCTGACAACTGGGTCCACGGCCGCAGCAAGGAAGTGCCTCCTTATTATGCGCAAAATAATTATTCCTCCACCTAACAGCGGGGACCCACTGGATGGGCCACCGTATTTCGCGAAAAAAACGTTTCCCCCCTGACTGCTGTGACCCACCAGCTACACCTTCACACGCAAGGAAGTGCGTCCGGGCAAAAAAAAACAATTCGCCCCCTGACTGCTGGGACCCACCAGCTACATCTTCGGACGCAAGGAAGTGCGTCCGAGCAAAAACAAAAACCAAAACAATTCGCCCCCCTGACTGTTGGGACCCACCAGCTACATCTTCGCAGGCAAGGAAGTGCCTGACAGTCGGGACCCACCTGGTCGAAGCGTACGTAGTGTTGTCATTCTGGTCGCGAACGTGTACGTACATATATACTGGTCGATGTAGAGGCGTGCACGTGTCGTAGTAGAGGCGTGTACGTGTCGTAGTAGAGGCGCGCATGTAGCATGTACACGTACGTACAGCGGCAAGGGTGCAAGAAAGAAAATACGGCCACGTATGTGTACATACGGGCGGGGTCTCGAACGCCTACTCGCGCATACGTACGGCGAGGGATTGTGTACATGGCTGGGTCGGAACGGAGAAACAGCATCGTCGTCGTGTTCATGGGGAGGCAACGGAATGCGTCGTGTTCATGGGGAGGCAACGGAATGCATCGTGTTCATCGGGAGGCAACGGAATGCGTCGTGTTCATCGGGAGGCAACAGAACGCGTGGGAGCCAACCGGCTGGGTCGGAACGGAATGCGTCATCGTGTTCATCGGGAGGGCTTGGACGGAACAGGTGATGGAAACGAGGCCTGGCGTACCGCAGAACGGAGGAAACAGCCTTGTGTTCGACCGGACACGTTCGAAACGGGGGTCCTGTTGATCGGGAGGGGTGTGGCATACCGCAAAATGGAGGAAACGAACCTCCTACGATCGAAACGGGGGTCCTGTTGATCGAGAGGGGTGTGGCATACCGCAAAACGGATGAAATGGACCTCCTACGGTCGAAACGGGGGTCCTGTTCATCGGGAGGGGTGTGGCGTACAGCAAAACGGGACTCCACGGGATACTGTTCATCTCCACCGTCGACCTCCTCCAGCCTCCACGGGCTACCGTCGACCTCCTCCAGCCTCCACGGGCTCCTGTTCACCCAGCCTGCACCGCGCGCTACTCCACCGGCTACTGTTCAACCACCCCTCCACGGGCACCCCTCCACCGTCTACTGTTCATCCAGCCCTCCACATCACGGGGTCCTGTTCAACCACCCCTCCACGGGCACCCCTCCACCATCTATTGTTCATCCAGCCCTCCACACCACGGGGTCCTGTTCATCTAGAGACAACGCCACCGCTCACTGTTCATCCAACCCCCCCCCCCCCCCCGCCACCGCTCACTGTTCATCCAATCAATTTTTTTTATTGCACGGATAATTCAGAAAACAGACGGATAATACTATTTTTGCTTTATTTATTCTAATTAACAGAAAGTAAAAAAGAAGGTACATAAGGTTGTGCCTTCTAGTTTTATCCATCTCATGATCATCAAAATAAATCCACGAACAAGGTTGATCAAGTCTTGTTAACAAACTCATTCCGAATAACACGGAACCGGAGAAATTTCGAATAACACTAAGTTACCTCAACGGGGATATGAACATCCCCAACAATAAGAATATCATACTTTTTCTTGACAGTAGGAAGAGGAAATTCAAAACCTCCAATAGTGATAGCTAGACTTTTTCCAATAGAGTTGATGCTATGAACTTGAGATTGTTTCCTCGGAAAGTGTACCATATGCTCATTACCATTAACATGAAAAGTGACATTGCCTTTGTTGCAATCAATAACAGCCCCTACAGTGTTCAAAAAGGGTCTACCAAGGATAATCCACATACTATCGTCCTCGGGAATATCAAGAATAACAAAGTTCGTTAAGATAGTGACATTTGCAACCACAACAGGCACATCCTCACAAATACCGACAGGTATAGCAGTTGATTTATCGGCCATTTGCAAAGATATTTTAGTAGGTGTCAACTTATTCAAGTCAAGTCTACGATATAAGGAGAGAGGCATAACACTAACACCAGCTCCAAGATCACATAAAGCAGTTTTAATATAATTTCTTTTAATGGAGCATGGTATAGTAGGTACCCCTGGGTCTCCAAGTTTCTTTGGTATTCCACCCTTAAAAGTATTAGCAAGCATGGTGGAAATTTCAGCTTCTGGTATCTTTCTTTTATTTGTAATGATATCATTCATATACTTAACATAGGGATTTAATTTAAGCATATCAGTTAAGCGCATACGCAAGAAGACAGGTCTAATCATTTCAGCAAAGCGCTCAAAATCCTCATCGTCCTTTGTCTTGGATGGTTTAGGAGGAAAGGGCATGGGTTTCTGAACCCATGGTTCTCTTTCTCTACCGTGCTTCCTAGCAACAAAATCTCTTTTATCATAACGTTGATTCTTTGATTGTGGGTTATCAAGATCAACAGCAGGTTCAATCTCTACATCATTATTTTTGCTAGGTTGAGCATCAACATGAAGATTATCATTAACAGTATCACTAGGTTCATGTTCATCACTTGATTGAGTTTCAGCATCAGAAATAGAAATATCATTGGGATTCTCAGGTGTGTCTATAACAGGTTCACTAGAAGCATGCAAAGTCCTATCGTTTTTCTTTTTCTTCTTTTTAGAAGAATTAGGTGCCTCTAAATTATTTTTTTGAGAATCTTGCTCGATTCTCTTAGGGTGGCCTTCAGGGTACAAAGGTTCCTGAGTCATTCTACCAGTTCTAGTAGCCACTCTAACAACAAAGTCATGTTTATTATTTAATTCATCAAGCAAATCATTTTGAGCTCTAAGTACTTGCTCAGCTTGAGTGGTAACCATAGAAGCATATTTGCTAATGAGTTTAAGTTCACCTTTAACTCTATCCATATAATCACTCAAGCGTCCTATTTCTAAAGCATTATTCTTTAATTCTCCACCAACATAAGCATTAAACCTTTCTTGTCTAGCCATAAAGTCATCAAATTCATCTAAGCATGGGCTATGAAATTTAGTAGAGGGAATTTCAACTTTATCATATCTATAGAGAGAATTTACCTTTACTACCTGTGTCGGGTTATCAAGACAATGTGTTTCTTCAATAGGCGGTATATTAAGACCATGTATTTCTTCAATAGGTGGTAAATTCTTAACATCTTTAGCTTTTATACCTTTTTCTTTCATTGATTTCTTTACCTCTTGCATATCTTCAGGACTGAGAAATAGAACACCTCTCTTCTTCGGAGTGGGTTTAGGAATAGTCTCATGAGTTGGCTCAATTGATTCAGGAATTGGCTCAGGAAGAGTCCAATTATTTTCATTAGTCAACATATTATCCAATAGTAATTCAGCTTCGTCGACTGTTCTTTCCCTGAAAACACAACCAGCACAACTATCCAAGTAGTCCTTGGAAGCATCGGTTAGTCCATTATAAAAGATATCAAGTATTTCATTTTTCTTAAGAGGATGATCAGGCAAAGCATTAAGTAATCGGAGAAGCCTCCCCAAGCTTGTGGGAGACTCTCTTCTTCGATTTGCACAAAATTATATATTTCCTGCAAGGCAGCTTGTTTCTTATGAGCAGGGAATTATTTAGCAGAGAAGTAATAAATCATATCCTGGGGACTACGTACACAACCAGGATCAAGATAATTAAACCAAGTCTTAACATCACCCTTTAATGAGAACGGAAATATCTTAAGGATATAATAATAGCGAGACTTCTCATCATTAGTAAACAGGGTGGCTATATCACTCAACTTGGTAAGATGTGCCACAACAGTTTCAGATTCAAGGCCATAAAAAGGATCAGATTCTACTAAAGTAATAATTTCAGGATCAACAGAGAATTCATAATCCTTATCAGTAACACAGATAGGTGAAGTAGCAAAAGCAGGGTCAAGTTTCATTCTAGCATTAAGGGATTGCTGCTTCCATTTGGCTAATAACTTTTTAAGATCATATCTATCTTTGCAAGCAAAGATAGCTCTAGCAGCTTCCTCCTCCATAACATAACCCTCAGGAACAACAGGTAATTCATAATCAGGGGGAGAACTTTCATCATCACTATCATCAATAATAGCATCTTCAATAATTTCATTCTCTCTAACCCTAGCAAGTTGTTCATCAAGAAATTCACCTAATGGCAAAGTAGTATCACGCACAGAAGTAGTTTCATCATAAGTATCATGCATAGCAAAAGTGGCATCATCAATAACATGCGACATATCAAAATTCATAGCAGTAGTAGGTTTAGGTGTCGCAAGCTTACTCAAAACAGAAGGAGAATCTAGTGCAGAGCTAGATGGCAGTTCCTTACCTCCCCTCGTAGTTGAGGGAAAAATCTTGGTTCTTTCGTCTTTCAAGTTCCTCATAGTTATCAACAGATATAAATCCCAAGTGACTCAAAGAATAGAGATGCTCCTCGGCAATGGCGCCAGAAATTAGTCTTGATAACCCACAAGTGTATCACAACAGCTTTCGAGGGTAAAGTATTCAACCCAAATTTATTGATTCGACACAAGGGGAGCCAAAGAATATTCTTAAGTATTAGCAATTGAGTTGTCAATTCAACCACACCTGGATAACTTAGTATCTGCAGCAAAGTATTTAGTAGCAAAGTAGTATGATAGTAATGGTAACAGTGGCAAAATTAAAGATAATAGTTTTGTAGTAGTTGTAACAGTAGCAACGGAAAAGTAAATAAGCGAAGCACAAGATGTGAAAAGCGCGTAGGCATTGGATCAGTGATGGATAATTATGTCGGATGCGATTCCTCATGTAATAGCTATAACATAGGGTGACACAGAACTAGCTCCAGTTCATCAATGTAATGTAGGCATGTATTCTGAATATAGTCACACGTGCTTATGGAAAAGAACTCGCATGAAATCTTTTGTCCTACCCTCCCGTGGCAGCGGGGTCCTAGCGGAAACTAAGGGATATTAAGGCCTCCTTTTAATAGAGAACCAGAACAAAGCATTAGCACATAGTGAATACATGAACTCCTCAAACTATGGTCATCACCGAGAAGTATCCCGATTATTGTCACTTCGGGGTTGTCGGATCATAACACATAATAGGTGACTATAGACTTGCAAGGTAGGATCAAGAACACACATATATTCATGAAAATATAATAGGTTCAGATCTGAAATCATGGCACTCGGGCCCTAGTGACAAGCATTAAGCATAGCAAAGTCATAGCAACATCAATCTCAGAACATAGTGGATACTAGGGATCAAACCCTAACAAAACTAACTTGATTACATGGTAAATCTCATCAAACCCATCACCGTCCAGCAAGCCTACAATGGAATTACTCACGAACGGCGGTGAGCATCATGAAATTGGTGATGGAGGATGGTTGATGATGACGCCGGCGACGAATCCCCCTCTCCGGAGCCCCGAACGGACTTCAGATCAGCCCTCCCGAGAGATATTAGGGCTTGGCGGCGGCTCCGTATCGTAAAACGCGATGAAACTTTCTCTCTGATTTTTTTTCTTCATGAAACGGAATATATGGAGTTGAAGTTGAGGTCGGTGGAGACTCAGGGGGGCCACGAGACAGGGTAGCGCGCCCAGGGGGTGTGGGCGCACCCCCCACCCTCGTGGACAGGGTGTGGGCCCCCTGGTCTTGATTCTTTTGCCAGTATTTTTTATATTTTTCAAAACTTGTCTCCGTGGATTTTCAGGTCATTTCGAGAACTTTTGTTTTCTACACATAAAACAACATCATGGCAGTTCTGCTGAAAACAGCGTCAGTCCGGGTTAGTTTCATTCAAATCATGCAAGTTAGAGTCCAAAACAAGGGCAAAAGTGTTTGGAAAAGTAGATACGTTGGACATGTATCAACGAACACCTTTCTTGAGAATGAAACACTTACAACCGAACACCCAGAAGTACTTGAGGTTGTGCTTGTTGCCGGTAAGTATCTCATATGAAGTCTTGTTCAAGCCTTTGCGGAGGTAGAGCCGATTGGATGCATGACAAGCGGTGTTGATGGCTTCAGCCCAAAAGTTGTATGGAGACTTGAACTCCGCCATCATGGTCCTTGCCGCATCCATCAATGTCCGGTTCTTCCTCTCCGCTACACCATTATGTTGAGGGGTGTAAGGTGCAGAATATTGATGCTTGATCCCCTCATTACTAAGAAACTCATCCAAGGTGTAGTTCTTGAACTCGATGCCGTTGTCACTTCTTATCATCAAAACCTTTGCATTGTGTTGATGTTGAGCTTCATTTGCAAAGTCGATGATAGTTTGTTGGGTCTCACTCTTCCTCTTGAAGAAATACACCCAAGTGTATCTTGAATAATCATCCACAATCACTAAGCAGTACTTTCTTCCCCCAAGACTATCAAAGGATGGAGGCCCAAAGAGATCCATGTGAAGGAGCTCCGAAGGCCTCGTCGAGTAGATGATAGTCGTGGGAGGGTAAGCCTTCTCATGTAGCCTTCCTTTGATACTAGCACTACAAGCACGATCTTTGGCAAAACTAACATTTGTTAGCCCACGTACATGGTCCCCCTTGAGAAGACTTTGCAAAGATCTCATATTGACGTGGGCTAAACGGTGATGCCAAAGCCATCCCACGTCAACTTTAGCCATTAGGCATGTCGCGATCTTAGTGGGTCGCTCCAAAAGGTTAATCACATTAAGATCGTTCTTGACATGCCCAACAAAGGCTACTTTAAGAGTCTTGATCCACAAGAGGGCCACAGAATCAATATCAAAGAAGGTGGCAAAGCCCATGAGTGCAAGTTGACGAACAGAAAGTAAATTGTATGCAAGGGACTAAACAAGCATGACTTTCTCGATCGTGAGATCATGAGAAATGACAACCTTGCCAAGACCCAATACCTTAGAAGACAAGGCATCACCCCATTCGACATTGGTGGGCATAGATGAAATTTTGTGCACGTCCACCACCAAGTCCTTGCTTCCTGTCATATGATTTGTGGCTCCACTATCGAGCAACCATGATCCCCAACCGGAAGCAAACACCTACAAGAGATCAATGCTTGGTTTTAGGTACCCATTTTGTAATGGGTCCTTTGATGTTAGCAACAAGGGTCTTAGGAACCCAAATAGACCATTCAATGTACTCATAAGAAGAACCAACAAATTTGGCATAAACATGCCCATCACTAGCACAACATAACACATAAGAAGGGTTAAAGCCATAGGCTTTATTGGAAGGAGTGGCATTGCCCTTCTTGACACCACCACCCTTCGTGTTCTTCTTCTTCTCCTTAGGAGTACCCTCTCCCTCCTTCACAAATGTTTGCTTGAGAGGAGGAGGTTGTTTGGTCTTGCCATTTTTCTTCTTCTTCTTGGACTTGGGTGCAAACCCAATCCCCTCCTTAGCCACAACTTCCTTTTGATTGCTCAAAAGGTCCTTGAGGTTCTTGTCACCTTGTATGCATGACACAAGGACTTTCTCAAGTTGATCCTTCAACTTGGCATTCTCCTCCATGAGATGCACATGCTCACAACATGGGTTAGTAGCATTTGCATTATCAATTAAAACCACATAAGGAAACATGGCTTTCTCCTTGGTTAGCTTCACTTGGAAACGTGTCAAGGAAGGATTAGTAGTGATGGTAGTCTTGATGTTGGGGGTCACCTGTTGGTAGATTTAGCCATGAGGCACTTGGCGGTGATGTTCTCGTTGGGTGAATCGAGGAGGGACACCCGTGGAGTTGTTGCAATGGCAACGGAGGCCATGGCAACCGTCTCACCGTCTTCGTCATCATCATCATCCTCCTTGTACTCTTCTTGTACCACCAACCCCTTGGGAGAAGACTTCTTGGTGAAGTTGTTCTTGTTGGGGAAAGTCCTGGCCTTGTCTTTTCGGATAAGCTTGCCACCATTGTCTTCTCTCTTCTCGTACGGGCAATCCACAACAAAGTGACTCACATTGCCACAATTATAGCATGTCCTCACATGTTGCTTGCCCTTGGTGCCACTTGAGTTGTTCTTGTTGAAGTTGGGCCTTGTGTTCTTCTTGTTGCCCCAAAATTGCCGTGACGCAAGAGCCATGTGCTCATGATAGGAATATTTGGTGTCTTCGGGGCAACTCGCCTCTTATTCCTCTTCACCCTCTTCATCCGCACTAGCCTCGGCCTTCAAAGCAAGGTTGGGCTTCTTTGACCGTTGAGCATGCAACACCGCATTGTCGGCGGTCTTGTCCAAGATCCTCATTGCAAAAAACTCATCCAACACTTCACTTGAAGACAAGGCGTGGAAGTCTGGCCTTTGGCGGATATGACGAAGGACATGGCCTTGTGGTAAGGCATCATGACCTTGATAAACTTGCGCTTTATCCAATTGTCATCTGTATCCTTGCTCCCATGATCTCGGAGTGAGACTACGAGAGTAGTTAGTCTTCGATAAAGCTCTCGAGGTTCTTCATCCCCAATCATGGCAAACTCATCGGCTTCATCTTTCACCACTTAAAAGTTTGAGCGTTGAATACCCGCACTTCCCTTGTACGAGGATACAACATGCTCCCATGCTTCCTTGGCCACGGTGAAAGGACGGAGATGGGCAATATCTTCGGGAGGAATAGCTTCTTGGAGAATGAAGAGAGCGGACTCGTTGAATTGATGATCCGCGACTTCTCTCGGAGTGAAGTTGCTTGGATCGTGCGGGTAGAAACCTTGCTCAATAATTCTCCAAAGGTTAGTAAACTATTATATAAATGACGTTTAAAGCGATACACCCAAGCGGCAAAATCCTCATTTTTCACAAGCTTGGGAGGCGGACCAACATGATTCATATGCGTGGAAGGGACCGGTCCTCCATAGGTGAGGGGAGGCTCAACATGGGCAAATATGCCACTCCCACTCCTACCACTAGGCAAAGGAACTTGCTCACTACTAGCTTCCCCATTTTTGAAGTTAGCATCCGCCACCTTGTTAGCGGGATCAACCACTTCCAATGGTTCAGTGGATATTTTAAGCCCATCAAGAAACTCCTTAAACATGCCTTTAACCTCGGTCATCGTGGAGGTTTTCAATGTGTCCAAAGCCGCATTGAACTCCTCATGAGAGACCGAGTTTTCCCCATCGACCTTAGACGAGGAAGGATTCACACCGGGGTGTTTCTCCCCCTTGTCTCCGATGCCAACCTTACTCTTCAAACGGTAAAGTCCTTAAGAAAGGGACGAGGCTCTGATGCCAATTGAAAGGATCGATATGGTTGACTAGAGGGGGGTGAATGTGCAACTAAATTTTTTTAGCTTTTCTTGACCAAATTAAACTTAGCATCAAAGTAGGTTGTCTAGATGTGCAACTACGTGAGTAACCTATATGATGCAACAACAACAAGCACACAAGCAAGAACGGGATACAACACAATGAAAGCTTGCACAAGTAAAGGTAAGAGATAAACAAGAGTGGAGCCGGTGGAGACAAGGAATTGTTACCGAAGTTCCTTCCTATTTGAGAGGAAGTACATCTCCATTGGAGCGGTGTGGAGGCACAATGCTCCCCAAGAAGCCACTAGGGCCACCGTATTCTCCTCACGCCCTCACACAATGCGAGATGCCGTGATTCCACTATTAGTGCCCTTGAAGGCAGCGACCGAACCTTTACAAACTAGGTTGGGGCAATCTCCACAACTTAATTGGAGGCTCCCAACGACACCACGAAGCTTCACCACAATGGAATATGGCTCCGAGGTGACCTCAACCGTCTAGGATGCTCAAACACCCAAGAGTAACAAGATCTGCAAGGGATTAGTGGGGGGGGTCAAATTTCTTTTGGTGGAAGTGTAGATCGGGGCTTTCTCAACCAATCCCTAGAAAATCAACAAGTTTGATTGTCTAGGAAGAGAGATCAGGTGAAAATGGAGGTTTGAGCAACAATGGAGCCTCCGAGAGACAAGAGGTGGTCTTCTTGGGAAGAAGACCCCCTTTATATAGTGGGGGAAAAGATCCAACCGTTATCCCCCCCCCTCACTCAGCCCGCGCGGTGCGGTACTAACGCACATAGCCGCGGTACTACCGCAAAGGGTTGCGGTACTACCGCTACTGGGTGCGGTACTACCGCTTGCACGGTAGAGACCAGCCGAGGCCCTGTTGCACAGTGCAACGAGTGGTAGAACCGCCTGAGCGGTACTACCACGCTCCCCTACGTTACTACCATAAGGCAGGGCTCAACTGGAGCTGGAAATACATGGAATAAATAAATTACATCCGTAAATACTTCTGCTGAGAGTTCGGAGTTGTGCAACAAAATCCGGCGCGGTACTACCGCTCACAAGGAGTGGTACTACCGCATAGGAGCGGAAGTAAAAAATTACTTCCGCACCTACTTCCGCATGCTTCAATGTTAGGACTGGAGGTAGCGGTACTATCGCTCACCAGGAGTGGTACTACCGTTGGGCCCTGCGGTACTACTGCTGCCATGAGCGGTACTACCGCAATCACCTGCGGTACTACTGCTCCCTTGAGCAGTACTACCGCACCCCACAGACACTTTACTATTTGCAAGCCTTCATTTCGCAGAGACAAAGATAAACGGACGATGCTCCATTGATGCGAAGGAAAGGTGGTGCAAAGGAACAGATGTATACGTATTGATTCCACCCTACCTTTTTGAAGAAGACCCCTCTTAATAGTACGGCTTTCCTACGACTCAAATCCACCAAAAAGAACCGTAGAGAACACCGTCTTCGATAGGCTCCGAGGGGCACCGAACCGTCTTATGCCTAGATATGAAATATCTGAAATGCTCAATGCACATGATTAGTCCGCAAATGTACTGACATCAATCACCAAAACCACTTAGGGAGAAATATGCCCTTACACTTTTTGAATTTCAAAAAATGTTTTTGCTTTCAAATTTTGTTCAAATATTTAATTAATATTCCTGTTCTCAAAAAATATTTGGGGATTTTATAAATGTTCATGTTTTTCAAAAATTATTCAGGATTTCAAAAATTCATCACGTTCTCAAAAAGATGACGGTGTTTTTCAAAAACAAATTTTACAATAAAACTTTTGTTCACACTTTTTTTAAATACGTGGAATTTTTAAAAATATTTGCGTTAAAAAAATATTTGTGTCATCTCAAAATTGTTGGCAGTTTTCAAGAAATATTTGGAAATCTTTGAAAATGTTTTCAAATATCAGACCTACCATGTGTTCTTATATATCTAGCGCTTCCCGTGATCGACATCAGCTGCCACATCGAGTAGGTGAATCATCACAAGCTCGCTCCTTTTTCATGAATTTTTACGCCGCATATTACGAAAAGAAACAAGTGGCATTGTGCTAGTGGGCCGACCCAGTTGTGCGCGGACACTGTGCTTCGCGCTCCTATATGACGCAAAATTCATCATATAGGACGACCCTGATCCCAGGAATTCCCTATTCGCCGCTATCTGCGGCAAACAGACGCTGCTTCGCACAGGCGATCAGGCGATCGTTCGGGTTTGGGCCGGCCCGTCTGCGCGTTTTCAGCGTTCCCGGTTTTGGGAACCTTCAGAAGGTTCCCAGCCGGTTTTTTACGGTTTTAGGAACCTTCTAGAAGGTTCCTGAACCGGATTTCTTTCTTTTCTTTTTTTTCTATTTATTTTTTCCTTTTCTCTCCCTGTTTCCTTTACTGTTTATTTTATTTACTTGTTTCTTTTTTCTCTGATTTTCTTTTCTTTTCATTTTCATTTTCTTTCTCAGATTTCTTTTTCTTTTTCAAAAATGTTCGCATTTTACAAATTTTGTTCATTTTTACAAAAAATGTTCGTGTTTTCAAATTTTGTTCATAACTTGCAAAATTTGTTCGCTTTGTTTCAAAAAATGGTCATAATTTCATGAAATGTCCCATTTTAAATATTTGTTCAAAAATTCAAAAAATATTCGCGGTTTAAAACTTTGTTCAGAATTTCATAATTTGTTCGCAACTTCAAAAAAGTTTCATATTTTTTAAAATCATTTTCTGCAGTTTCAATTTTCTTGTTAGCCTAGGCAAAAAAAAAATGTTCCTGTTTTCAAATTTTTGTTCAGAAATTTTATAAATTTTTAGAATTTAAAAAAGTGTTCATCTTTTCAAATTTTGTTCACAAACTAAAAATGTTCGGTTTAAGAGATATGTTTCCGCTTTCAAAATTTGTTCAAAAATTGCCCAGGAATTTCAAAAAATGTTTCCATTTTTGAAAATTGTTCAAAAAAAGTTCAGTAAAATGTGCACACTCTCACTTTTGAGTTTCGAGATTGTTCAGTTTCAAATTTTTGTTCACAAATTTCAAAAAATGTTCGGACGGTTCAAAACATGTTCCCGTTTTCGAAAAATTGTTCGCAATTTTAAAAAATGTGCACCTTTTATTTTTTTCAGGTGTTTCGAAATCGTTCAGTATCAAATTTTTGTTCACAAATTTCAAAAAATGTTCGGGCGGTTCAAAACATGTTCCTGCTTTCAAAATTTGTTCACAAATTTCCAAAAAAAATTGGGCAGTTCAAAAGTGTTCTCGTTTCCAAAAATTGTTCGCAATTTTCAAAAATGTGCATGTTTTCATTTTTTTTCAGGAGATTTGAAAATTGTTCAGTTGAAAATTTTCAGAAAATGTTCTTGTTTTCACATTTTTCAAATATGTTCGCGTTTTCAATTTCTGCCTTGGAATTTTAAAAAGTTCCCATTTCAAAAAAATGTTCCTGATTTTTGCAAACATTTCGGTTTTTTTGCAAATCAGCAATTTGCTTGTGTGTCACAGATCCCTTCGGTTTTTTTTAATACAAATACTTTTGAAATTCAAGATATATATTTTGGACTGCGCTGCGTGTTTAGTTCTTTAAGCTTGGCGCTGCTCAAGAATCATTTTTTTTAGGGATGCTGAAGAATCATTAACGGCTGATAGCTCAACTGGTAGTACCACTTTTCGTATGCGGGCACTGATAGGCGCCGGCAGACTGGCCCAACTTTCGGCCGGTCGGTCGCTAGCCGCCCGATATGTGCGTGCGGTCCCGCACAAATCTGCGATCCCCTCTTCGTCCTCCTCCGCACATCTCACGGGAAGAAAAAAAAGAGTCACTTACGCTGCCCTCTGCATCTCGCTCCCGGCTCCCGGTCATAGCTTGCCGTCTTCGCCAGTTGCAACTCACAACCGATGTAGCTCCCCTCTCTCGTCCATCAGCGGAACAAAGGTCGATGCAGCTCCCCTGTCTCGTCCATCAACGGTAGTAGCAAACAAGATTGGCGGATGTAGCTGTTCATGTTGCCGGTTCCAGCAAAAATCAACGATGCAGCTCCCCTGTTCGTGTTGGTCCCATCACCGGTTCCAGCAAAAAAATTGCTGGATGCAGCAAAATCGACAATGGTTCCAGCAAAAATACCTCTGTTGTTGGTCGTAGCACCGCGCACTGCTGGTTGTAGCTCTCCGCAAAGCCGGTTGCAGCTCCCCGGAGTGCCGGTTCCAGCAGCTCTCGACCTGCCAGCTCCAGCAAAAAAATTGCCGATTGCGGCAAGGACAGATGCCGGTTCCTGCATTTGGGCATCGCGGTTGTAGCTCAGGGCCGAGCCGGTTCCAGCATCTCATGCCGTCCCATGGTCGCATGACGTTGTCGACGCTCCAGCTGCGCCCCTCGCTGTATGCAGCTCTCCCTGAGCCGGTTGCAGCTCGCGGATGAGCTGGTTCCAACATCTACCTACTGGTCAGGGCGCCGCGCATCTGTCCACAACCACCCGCACGCCTAACCGCCATGACGCCATGAGGGAAGAAGGAGGAGGAGGGGGCGGGGAGAGGCGGCCATGGCTGTCATTTGGTGCCACGGGATGAGAGGAGGTTGGGGCCAAGAGTGATGCAACGCGACCGTGGAGAAGGAACGGCGCCAAGATGGGGTGAGGAGGTTGGTGCGAGCGCGGCGCCGAACTCATCGGTGGCGACCATGGCTGGCGGATAATGAGGGGGAGAGAGAAGTGTGTGAGCGATCTGAGAGATGAGGAGATAGGATGGAGGAGAGAGGCTGCGATATTTGTGTTTCCTTTCGCCGCTCGTGCTCACATGGGCCCCATCGCGCATGGGGCTGCAGGGGGACACATGCAGCAACCGTGGACGCGTGATCAATTTTAATCGCATGGTCAGCATGCGTCCGGCGGAATCGTTGAGCCGGTCCGCCGGCTACAAATGTTTACCTTTTCGTATAGTGTTAGGTCCTGGGTTCGAATCCCTGCAACCGTGGTATTTCTTTTTTTAGACAGAAGGGAAGCGAACAGCAGTACAAACAGAAAACGGCCCAACAAGCCCGCCAAGTCGAGTCTCTGTGCGAAACACCAGCAACTTGACGCAAAGAGCGTCATATAGGACCTCCCCTGATCCCAGGGAGCTCCTATAGGGCGCATAAGGCGCCGGGAACGCAGCGAGCGCACAACCCCCGCTCCCCCTTCGCTCCCATATGGGCCAACCCATGTTGGGCCGGGACGCTTCCTGTTTTTTCCTTTCTATTTTTTTCTTTTTCTTAGTAATTCAGGATATAAAAAAGTTTTAATTTCAGAAAAAAAATACTACTTTAAATAAAACAATCATGATTTCAAAAAAATTCAAAAATTTGTAAGAAAACCTTGATAAATTTAAATGTTCATGATTTCCAATAATGTTCATGAATTTTAAAAAATGTTCACAAGTTTGTAAAAAAATGTTCATGATTTCAAAAACTGATTCTTGAATTAAAGAAATTTTCGTGATTAAAAAAATGTTCATGATTTCAAATAATGTTCTCGAATTTAAAAAAAACCATGATTTTAGAGAATGTTCAACATTTCGAAAAATTCTTTAGGATTTCGAAATAATGTTCGTTTGTTTTGAAAAATATTCGCAATTTCGAAAAGATGTTCATGAATGCTCACAATTTCAAAAAAATGTTCACGAGTTAGGAAAAAATGTTCATGATTTTCAAAAACTATTTGTGACTTTTAAAAATCTTCATCATTTCAAAAATGTTCACGGTTGCAAATTTTGAAATTTGATGAACATTTTTTCAATCCTATGAACAAAAAAGGAATTTTAAGAATATTTTTTGAATCGTTGAGCATTTTTACACATTGATGAACATTCTTGGAATTTTATACAAGAAACATTTCACGAATTTGGAAAGAAAATAAAAAAAGAAAAAATATATTTTGAGTTGAAGAACAAATTTTGAATGTGGTGAACAATTTTTCAAATCTATGAACAAATTTCGATTTTGATGAACATTTTTTAGTTCCATGAACAATATTTTATATCAATGAACAAAATTCGAATTTGACAAGCATTTTTTTAATTTGATGAAAAAAATTTGAATTTTGATGAACATGTTTTCAACCCGATGAAGAAAAAAGGAAATTTATGAACGTGTCATGAATCATTGAGCATTTTTACACATTGAGAACTTATTTTTATTTTGCTACAAAGAATGTTAACGGATTTGGAAATAAAAAGAAAAAACAAAAATAAAAATGGAAACAGAAAAGAAAAAAAAGTAAAGAATTCAAGAAAAAACGAAAGAGAACGGTATATGGGCCGGCCCATACGAACGCCCAGCGCGCCAGGTCACTCGGCTATGCCCTATGCGCCATATAGGAACCCAGCTGATCCTATCCATCTCCTATTTGGTGCATTGAACTCTCAAGTGTTACTCATACACAGCGCACAGGGGGGCCGATCGCTGCGTGGTAAATCGTTCGGCCCATTCTAGTTTACCCTTCACCAATATTCCTTTCTTGCAAGTTCCCATTGATTTTATTTGAAATAGTTTCTTTATTTTTTGGGACGGATTTATTTTGATTTGTTTTATTTTTCCTATCATTTGTTTCCATCACCAGTTTTGTTTTGCTCGATTTTCTTCTTTTTTTATTTTTTTCATTTCTTTTTCACCTTTTCTAAAAAAAATCTAATTCGCTAACCTTTTGTAAAGCCATGATCTTTCTAAAATTTATGAACCTTTTTCAAAATTTGTCAGCTTTTAGAAAAAGTTTTTGTGAATTTATCTTCAAATTCGTGACTTTTTCCCATTTTTGTGAACTATTTTCTAATTATGAACATTTCCAATTCTTGAACTTTTTTCAAATTCATTAGCTTTTTCCGGATCTGTGATTTTTTTTCCCAAATTTCATGATCTTTTTACAAATATACGAACATTTTCCATCTTTTTGACTTTTCTTCAAATTCGAGTTGTTTTGGGTTTTTTTAAGTCAACGGTCAAAGGTCACTGCTCAATCTTCCTAGGTCGAAGTCAATGGTCAAACCATGCTGGTCATCGATGTGAGCTAACACAACGAACGACGGCTGCGTTCGCATGTTGTTGGGCCAGCCCAAAGCAAGCACCACGCGAGCGCGAAATAGGAGTACGCGCGCACAAGGCGACGAAGAGGAGGACGAAAAGTCAGCTACCTCATGCCTCCAGGATCATTCCGGGTTTAACGAGTGTTTCTCCCACCGGTCTTGGAAAGGTTATAAAACCTTCCCCGATCCGTTGTGTCTATTTTTCCTTTTCTTTTTAGGCTTCTTTCTTCTTTCTTCCTTTTCTTTTATTCTTTTTAGAACATTGTGATCACTTTTCAAATTCGTGACTATTTTCAGAATTTCATGATGAAATTTTCAAATTCATCAACATTTCTTTAAATCTGAAAACATTTTTGAAACTTGTGAGCATCCTTTGAAAAAAATAGAACTAGGTGAATAATTTTCAAATACATGAATATTTTGTAAAACTGTTGGCACTTTTCAAATTCATGAACATTTTTGAAATAGAGGAACAATTTTCAAATTTGTGAAGAATTCCCGAATATCATTAACAATTTTCAAATTCATGAACATTTATTGAAACCTGGAAACATTTTTCAAATGCGTGACATTTTCTAATTTTATTTTTTTGAAAAATACAGGAAAATCATTCAAATGAACATTTCCTAAAACTTTGTCTTTTTTCAATTTCACTACAAAAATAACGGTAACAATTTTCATTTTTTGAGCATTTTCTTAAATGTTTGACATTTTTTTGAAATACATGAGCAATTTGGGAATTTAACTAAACTTTTCATGCTTTTCAAATTCGTGATTATTTTTTAAATATGGGAAACAATTTTCAAATTCATGATTTTTTTTCTTGAAATCGAGTAACAATTGTCAAATTCATGAACTTTTTCAAATCCAAGAACAATTTCAATTGTTTATCATGTCTTTACATTCAAGAAAACTTCCTTGAATTGTGTGAACTATTTTCTAATCAACGAACAATTTTCCAATTCATGAACATTTTTTGAAATTTGTGATCATTTTTTGAAATTAGTGAACAATTTTCAAAGTCATGAATAGTTTTAGAAATATATGAACATTTTCAAAATTCCACACAGAAATCATATTCGTGAAAATTTAGTAATATTTTTCAAATTCGTGAGTATATAGTTAAATCCAAGAACAACTTTGAATAAGAAGGGCTTTTTTTAGGATAACCATGTATTCCTTAACCAGATAATGTTGTGTCTTCCACGCACACGCCAATATCCATCCGAACCAGCTACGACACATTTTTTATATCTGTTTGCATAGGTCCCACCTGTCAGGAGGGGTGTAGAAATAAAAAGGAATCATAAAATGTCTCATCACGATGATTCGAAAGAGTGACTTCAACTAGCCAGTGGCATATGTAGCGCTAGAAGGATGGGCATGTACACAGACATGTATCACTCCTCAGTCTATCTGCATAACCTTTTCGCTTAGTCTACCTAGCCATCTAATCAACTGCCTGTGGGCCACTTCTCCCATTTACTTCTCCATTGGGAATGGATTTTCCTCGGCTTCTTCACCTATCCTTCGTCTTCATTTGCATTCAAACCCCACTGTATTCACATTGTTTTAACCTCTTCACATACTCCTGGAGTAATTCCGAAGCCCCTTTAAATAATCATATTCTTCAGTTAGACTAGCCATCTAATCCTAATTCTCCAAACCATAGCCCTTCGGTCCAGCAGTTCCAAATGGCGAAAGAGATCCAGATGCAGATTTTTAGCGCCCAGCATGTCCTCATCGAAGGCTCGTTGAGCATTGCCACCGTCACTGACCACCCAATGGTTGTTCGGAAGTGGATCAACAATGTATCCAACCCCCTCCAAAAGGTAGAGATGAAGGTCATCGGTCTTGACGCAGAGTACACGGAGCGTGCCACTGGGAAGATCCAACGCGCCTCCGTCCTTAAGCTATGCCTCGAAGATGATGTTTTGGTGTACCACATCATACACGCGCCCTCCATACCAGGTGAACTCCATGATTTCTTGTCTCGGGAGGATATATACTTCTGTGGGGCAGCCATCAAATGGGACAAACAGAAGTTGGCGCCGTACAACCTTGATTTGAAAAGCATTGCTGACCTACAAACCAGAATAAAAATTCATGTAGAAGATTGTGATAAACAGACACCATCCCTATTCAACGTAGCAAATTTTGTGCTCGGTGCAAATATTCAGAAGGGTGACGAGACGCTGGCATTAAGGTCGTCTCGATGGGAGATACGAGCGGATAAAATATAATGCCCTCGATGCCTGTGTGAGTTTCGAAATAGCTGCAAGGTCCAAAGAGTTTGTTGCGAAGCCGTCTCCCATATAAAATGAGAAGAAGAAGAAGAAGAAGAAGAAGAAGAAGAAGAAGAAGAAGAAGAAGAAGAAGAAGAAGCTGCACTAGTAGCAGGGCATTATGGATGGATGAACTATTTGCTCTCTTGTGAAAAAATATTTACTCTCTGTGTATATTGATATAGATGAACTATTTCGATGGTGTGCATGTCTTTGGAACAAGTAGCAGCGTAGGTCCGCTTGACTATAAGGAACTATTTATCCGCCTAGCTTTCTCTCCTACTCCTTCTAGTGACCGGTATGCAATGCATGTGTCAGTAGACATGACAGCTTGTCCATGAAAGTTGAACTATGATGACCATCACGTTTCATACACTGCCACTCGCGATTCCCACGACGCCGCTCCAACCAACGACACCACGTCCCCCGACGTGCACCTCACCCCTCTCGGACGCACCGCCCCTCTGCCTCTGTGTGCATGACATGTGGGCCAGCTGAAATGCGGCGAGCATCAAGGTTCTACCACAGCCACACGTGATTCCCATGACGTCGCTCGAATCCATGACACCACACGTCCCCCGACCTACGGCTCACCCCTCTCAGCCCCACCGCCCCTCTGCCTTTGGGAGCATGACATGTGGAGTAGCCACCTATCGGGTCCACTGAAGCTCAGTCCCGTGGGCCTCGAGAGGGAAATGTAACTCCTGCGCCAGGCCTTGTGGTGCTACCGCTGCACGAACTCGTGCCAAACTCAAGATTTGTTTCTTACTAGCAAGATGCACGTGCGTTGCACGGAACATCAAGATGCATTTGTATGAGTAGTTTATCCCGTGGGAGAAAAGGATAAACGAGGGAAGGCCTTACTTGCAAATGTGGAGAGGGGTGTGGGTATCTTTTTGCAAAATTGTCATGGTTTCCTTCCATGGACATCTATGCCTCATAACACCCTGACGTCCGGCTATGGCACCCTCACCACGGCCAGGCCACTACCGACCGGTTCAACTCAAACGAGTGAGTCGCGAACGCCGCCGTGACAATAGCTAGCTGGGCATCTCGAACCACATCGATGCCGCTTCCGCATAGCCGACCTACGTTGGCACATGGCCGCATGCCGTTGAGCCGCACATCAATGTACGACGGCAGGAACACCTCCAGGCTCACCGACTCAACTACATAGAGTACATCACGTTCGCAAACTGGGATCCATTGAGCAGGTTCCTCCCGCCCACAAGCACACGCCTATACGTATCCAGCATTCCAGCCTCGTCGCTGAGTGGTACATCCTTGGGACGGTGCAAGCGGTCGGAATCTCGAGCCCAAGTCAAGCTTTGTGCCTCGGGTAGATCACTGGCCCTCGCCCGAGCTCCCACCCGGTCGTCGTTGCCGTTGCATCACTGACGATCCGGAGCGCGAGCTAGTAAACGTCGTGCGGCACGTCACAACAGTCAAGCACCTCGACATGCATCAGCCGGGCAGAGACTTTTCTTGGCCACAAGCTCCATGGTCTCGTCCAAGATCTGTATGGTACTGCAGTCGAACATGCAGGTAAAATACTACGAGAGCAGCTGCATGTGCATGGCCTAGACGCCGATGTTGGTGTGGAGGTGGTGGTACTCGCTGGCGCCGCAATGTGCTACATGGCTTAGGCAGGCACCTGTTGCGACGCTCTGGCGTTGGCACCGGCATTGTCAACGCAGCTGATGATCCGGAGGAGGACGAGCGAGAAAGGAAAAGATCTTGCATGCGTGTACAGATTCATGCAAGAAATTATTTCCTGGAAATACGACCTTTGTTTACCTTTCTTTGAGGCTATAGATGACCCACACGAGGAAATCTATTATAACCGTTGGATGAAAATTAGTGGTGCGGGAGTACGGATCGGAGCATGGGAGGGGAGCAGGCAAGCCTCGTCCGCCGACCTGCGCCTCACCCCTCTCGGTCCCACCGCCGCTCGGCTTTCATGAGAATGACATGTGGGCCAGTCGCATTTAAGGTCCACTTGTCATTGACTCATAGGCCGGTGCACTAAGCCACTGAAGCTCGGTCCCGTGGGCCCCAAGAGGGAAATGTAACTCCTGCGCCAGGCCTTGTGGTGCTCCCGCAGTATGAACTCGTGCCAAACCCGGAATTTGTCTCTTACTACTACCGATGTGCCGGCCCGTGCGTTGCAATGGATCCAAAGTATCTATTTAGTGGAGTGCACTCTAAACACATTATCTACTTATTTTTCTCTAGCCTTTCCTAGCCATGCAATCAAGCCACATAAGCTTCATGGGTGCCCCCCACATCATATTATTCATACTACGTTGACTGAAAAAAAGATAAATCACCCAGAACACGATCTTCCCGTTTTTCATTCCTACAATGTTGTGTCGTGCACGTACCTAGTTGTATAATGGTAGTACTAGTTGTAGTACAAACTTCGTGCTAGTAGGAGTAGTAGTACGGAGTGCTCCTACTCTATCATGAGCCCCATCTAACACCAAATTTCTTGGCTTCCACGCAACAACTAGATCTTCCCCTCCTCGTTTCCGTTTTCCAACACGGCGGGCGGGGTGCGGTTTGCCGATAGTCGGTTTGCTCAACTGCGGTCCCACAGGAAAGTGAAAATGCTAGGCGACACGCCTTCCCTAGCTATGTGGCGTGTCGGACGGGCCGTGGAGTACTCCCGATTCCTGGGCGTGTGGGGGTGCGACGCAAATGCATCAGGCCTTTTTCTTTTACTAGCAAGATGCTCGTGCATTGCACAGAACATCAAGATGCATTTTTTTACAAAACACCTGTTGTGATTGACCCATGCAGGAGTAATCCCATGTGTAAAAAATAATGATATCTCAAGAATTTCATCGGAAAAATGCTATCTCGAGAATTTCATCAAAAATGATATCTCGAGAAAGATGAGAGATAAGGTGGGGAGGAGTGGGGCGTGGTGGTGACCGGTGGTCGGACTGGGCGGAGGCATGGGGATGGACGGCGCCGGCAGCGGCCACCATGCCAGATTGTTCGAGAGACTTCCTTTTTTAATTGCTCAACAATGAGGTTGTGGGAGATAAGGATGAACGAGGCAAGGCCTTATTTGCAAATGTGGAGAGGGGTGTGGGTATCTTTTTGCAAAATTGCCATAGTGTCCTTCCTATCCGTCAGATATAGATTGGACGGCCTATATTGCAGGATGGCAAGCACACCATCATCACCAACTCTGTTTTTTATCTAGGGACTAGCAATGTGCCCGCGCGTTGCGACGGATCCAAAGTAGAATAGTACTTGTTCACAAACTTTAAAGAAAACACTCTTGTTTTGATATACATATATACCACTAAAAATATATTACTTTTCACTCAAAATATATTTCTCAGACTGTTTTGATGAGGTGAGGGAGGGAGGGATGGATAATAAGGGGGTTTTCTGCAAATTGGAGCAGAGAAGTGGGCTATTGTTGCAAAAATGCCACAACTTACCTCACAGCCGTTAGATGCAGATCTAATGGTCAGAAATGACGGATGACAGACACACCACCATCACCAACTGAGTATTTTATAGGAGTAGAGAAACATGTCTAAATTGTAACATTTGGTTCTGCTCCTTGGCACGATTGATAGAAAGAAATAACGATTGGAAACACTAGGGCAGGGCACAGATAAGCAGGGTAGTAGCTAGGTTGGCGCATCGTCGGTTGGGTCACATGCAGTTCGACATGTTGTAGTGTTTCTAGCAAGATGCCCGTGTGTTGCACGAAGTTGATGGAAGAGGTAAGCACAACTTATAAATTGAAGAATGGAGTACTAGTTACAGTGACACATATAATTGCCTCCAAATGTGAGCAAAGGGATCGCACATGTCTGTATTGACTGGAACAAGAATACAATAGCACAATAAGAATTAAGGCCACGATGATGCAATCGCAGTGGTGGTTACAGGAGGCAAGCATAAAGATGCATCCATCAATGTATGACCTCCTCCTCCTCGACTCAGTGCGTCGGGCCACCGACTGGGGGCTTAGGAGCGGCGACTTTTTTGGCGATGTCAAGGTGCTTCTCAACAAAGGCGTCCAATGCTTCCAGCCGGTTGATGAAGGCCAACGCCGCAACATCCTCACCAGCCTTGTAGATACCTATGTACATGACTTCCTCGTACATGTGGATGTGTAGGTCGACGAATTCTTGCAGGGCGAGGCGCCTCGTGGCGAGCGCGACCTCCAGGTGGACATTATTTGTTGCGTCGGCGGGCAGTCGCAGGGCCACTAGTGCTTGAAAGAGGTTCTCGCCATGGAGGCCGCTTAGGGTGGCAGGCAATGAGGAGCTAGCTCGGGCGCGCGGGCTGGAGGAGTATGGTGATGTCGTCTGTGAGCTTCTTGACAACGGTGAACTTGTTGATGGTGGCAACGATCATCTAGTCCAACTACGAGTCGTAGCTGACGTCGACGACAACCATGAACTAGCCGGTCGCCAACACCGCATGGAGACAATCCTCGATGCCATGCCGCAGGCTGCCGTCGTGGACTATCTGGCATAGCCGCTGGCCGCTCGCGCGCATCGCTACCATGGGTCTAGAGCGAGCACTTTTGCACTTAGTGTAGATGCTTAGGTGCGTACGATGTGGTAGATGCATTGGAATGGAGGGGCGCCTTTATATGAGTGCAAACTGTGTTGCATTCACATCATGCTGCCTCTTTTCCCCATCCTCCTCCCATTACTTCCCTCATGCATTCAGGATGCTAACTGAAGGAGGATGCATCATTGGCCGTTCAACATTTCGGGAACCTCTACACTCTCCCTCGTCTGCATTAAAGTCGTATCGGGAAATGTCCTGGTTTTACTAGTAGCTGTCAATTTGAACACTAGTAATGCGCCGCCCGCTGCACGCCCGGCTAAACAAGTCTCCTCGCCTCCATCAAAAGCCTCCGGCTAAACACTAGTAATGACTGTTTTGGCTCCAACCTATGAAGTGAAGGAAATATGCCCTAGAGGCAATAATAAAGTTATTATTTATTTCCTTGTTTCATGATAAATGTTTATTATTCATGCTAGAATTGTATTAACCGGCAACATAATACATGTGTGAATACATAGACAAACGTAGTGTCACTAGTATGCCTCTACTTGACTAGCTCGTTAATCAAAGATGGTTAAGTTTCCGAACCATAGACATCAGTTGTCATTTGATTAACGGGATCGCATCATTAGGAGAATGATGTGATTGAATTGACCCATTCCGTTAGCTTAGCACTTGATCGTTTAGTATGCTGCTATTGCTTTCTTCATGAGTTATACGTGTTCCTATAACTATGAGATTATGCAACTCCCGTTTACCGGAGGAACACTTTGTGTGCTACCAAACGTCACAACGTAACTGGGTGATTATAAAGGTGCTCTACAGGTGTCTCCGAAGGTACTTGTTGGGTTGGCGTATTTCGAGATTAGGATTTGTCACTCCGATTATCGGAGAGGTATCTCTGGGCCCACTCGGTAATGCACATCACTATAAGCCTTGCAAGCATTGTAACTAATGAGTTAGTTGCAGGATGATGTATTACGAAACGAGTAAAGAGACTTGCCGGTAACAAGATTGAACTAGGTATTGAGATACCGATGATCGAATCTCGGGCAAGTAACATACCGATGACAAAGGGAACAACATATGTTGTTATGCGGTTTGACCGATAAAGATCTTCGTGAATATGTGGGGGCCAATATGAGCATACAGGTTCTGCTATTGGTTATTGACCGGAGACGTGTCTCGGTCATGTCTACATAGTTCTCGAACCCGTAGGGTCCGCACGCTTAAAGTTCGATGACGGTTATATTATGAGTTTATGTGTTTTGATATACCGAAGGAGTTCAGAGTCCTGGATGAGATCGGGGACATGACAAGGAGTCTTGAAATGGTCGAGACGTAAAAATCGATATATTGGACGACTATGGGCCAGTTCTTTTGGGCGGCTTAAAAAATAAGTTGCCTCTCCCCATCTTAAAAAATAAGCCGCTCATAAAATTTGTTGGGACTTCTGAATTAGTTATCCCATGACTAGTTTAGAAGCCCCAATTAATAAGAGAGGC
This sequence comes from Triticum timopheevii, assembly GCA_963921465.1. Classification (NCBI taxonomy): domain Eukaryota; kingdom Viridiplantae; phylum Streptophyta; class Magnoliopsida; order Poales; family Poaceae; genus Triticum; species Triticum timopheevii. The sequence goes on along the minus strand of OY997264.1, from coordinate 470,766,945 downwards.
AGCTTATGGGATAAGCTGGGGAGGAGGCGGCTTATTTTTTAAGCTGCCAAAAGAACTGGCCCTATATTCGGACATCGGAAAGGTTCCGAGTGATTCGGGTATTTTTCAGAGTACCGGAGAGTTACGGGAATTCGTATTTGGCCTTAATGGGCCATACGGGAAAGGAGAGAAAGGCCCCAGAGGGTGGCCGCACCCCTCCCCATGGACTAGTCCGAACTGGACTAGGGAGGGGGGCGCCCCCTTCCTTCCTTCTCCTTCTCCCTTCCCTTCTTCTACTCCAACAAGGAAAGGAGGAGTCCTACTCCCGGTGGGAGTAGGACTCCCCCCTTAGCGCACCCTCCTCCTAGGTCGGCCGCCTCCCCCCTTGCTCCTTTATATACGGGGGCAGGGGGCACCTCTAGACACAATAATTGATCGTTGATCTCTTAGCCGTGTGCGGTGCCCCCCTCCACCATAGTTCTCCTCAATAATATTGTAGCGGTGCTTAGGCAAAGCCCTGCGTCGGTAGACCATCATCATCGTCACCACGCCGTCGTGCTGACGGAACTCTCCCTCGACACTCAGCTGGATCGGAGTTCGAGGGACGTCATTGAGCTGAACGTGTGCAAGAACTCAGAGGTGTCGTGCTTTTGGTGCTTGATCGGTCGGGCCGTGAAGACGTACGCCTACATCAACCGCGTTGTGCTAACGCTTCCGCTTTCGGTCTACAAGGGTACGTGGACACACTCTCCCCTCTTGTTGCTATGCATCACCATGATCTTGCGTGTGCGTAGGAAATTTTTTGAAATTACTATGTTCCTCGACATGAAGTGCCTTTGCCGGAGTACGCTGATGTCACTGCAGCAATGCAGGACGATCGGTCGACTACTTTCACTGATATAACTGAAGAGGCTATGATGCAGGATCAACCGGACACTGCCAACACAGCAAACTCTGAAGATGCAGCAGTTGCTCTCAAGTGCAAAGGGAAAGTTGTGGTGCCTGAAAGCTCTGTCTCTCTGTGCCGTAGTGCTCGCTCCAATAAGTGTGATGGCTTCCGCGTCCATCTGGTCTCTGGCACTAAGATGAAGGTCTCCAAGGTTAAGCCTAGAGTTGTTCCAGTTGCTGTGAGGATCAGTGACAACATTGAGGATCATATCCCCCACCAACTCCTGTCAATGTTATTCAGCAGATTGGCACCAACTTGTGTGCTATCCCAGCCGGTGAGCTCTCTGGTGACGCTCTCATGGCCCCTCTAGAGGAGGAGCATGAAGACTCTACTTAATATTTTCTCCTCTTTTATTTAATGCCTTCTTTAGTGAACTGGAATGTCTTATGTTGGAATGTTCGTGGGTTAAATTCAGACGATAAGAAGTTAGCGCTCTCAAATGCTATCAGGTCTAGTGGTTGCGATGTCGTGTGTCTGCAGGAAACAAAAAAATACCTCTTTTGATCTACCTTTTGTTAAATCTTGTTGCTCGCAGAACTTTGATCAATTTGCTTTTGTGGCTTCGCGTGGGGCCTTTGGTGGTATTGCGACAATGTGGAACAACTCGATCTTCTCGGTTGTTACTTTATTCTCTAAAGATTTTGCACTTGTCACTAGGTTTACATCAACACGGTCTGCATAGAATTGGACACTGGACAATATTTATGGGCCCTGCCAAGGAGAACAACGTCAAAACTTCATTCAATGGCTATTTGATCTTGATATCCCTCCACATGAGGATTGGTTATTTGTGGGTGATTTTAACTTCATTCATGCACCTGATAATCGTAACAAACCTAGGGGCAATGTAAATGATATGATAACCTTCAATGATTTCATACGAGCTCAAAGTCTCATCGAACTACCAATTAAAGGTCGTTCTTTCACATGGAGCAATATGCAGGTAGATCCCCTCCTCGAACAACTAGATTGGTTTTTCACCAGCAATAACTGGACTACCACATATCCCAAAACCATGGTAAAACCCTTGGGCAAACCTGTTTCTGACCATACTCCATGTGTTGTGAATATTGAAACGACAATCCCAAGATCTAAGTTTTTCATATTTGAAACATACTGGATTCATCATCCTGGGTTCATGGAAACTGTGGCAAAATCTTGGGCTAAGCAGGTCAAATCGACAAACTATGCCACTATCCTCTATCGTAAGCTCAAGAACCTGCGACGAGACCTCAAACAGTGGAGTAAAGGGATCTCCAAGCTCTCAGTGGCCATTGCTAACTCAAACAAAGCTCTCAATGAACTTGATGAACTGGTGATCAAGAGAACTTTATCGATACCAGAAAGCAACTTCAGAAAAATATTGAAAGCTCACATTTTGAGACTCTTACGGTACCGACAGCTGTACTGGAAGAAACGTTGCACGGTGAGGTAGGTCAAATTTGGAGACAAGAACTCAATTTTTTTTCAAGCTCTAGCCTCTGAGAGATACAGACGGAATAACATTGCATCTCTCACCACTGCCAATGGAGACATTGTAGATGACCATGCTGGGAAAGAATCGATCATTTTTGAAACCTTCAAAGAAAGAATGGGCACTACTAAACCGCACAATATGAAATTTGACCTGTCCGTATCATTAAGAGGTATGAGGCTCTTGATCAACTTAAGCTCCTGTTCACACATGAAGAGATAGATCGGGTCATTAAGGAAATGTCGGCTGATCGGGCACCTGGACCGGATGGTTTCACCAGGGTTTTCTTGAAACGTTGTTGGTCCATCATCAAAGAAGCCTTTTATCGTCTCTGCAATCAATTCCATGTGGGCAATCTTAATCTCGAAAGTATTAATGATGGTTTCATCACTCACATCCCTAAGATAAATTCTCCAGCTTCAATTAATGACTTTCGGCCGATCATGTTACTAAACTGTTGTTTGAAAGTTGTCACAACTTTTTGGCAAACTAACTGCAAAAAGTTATCTTAAAGATAATTCATCGCAACCAATATGGTTTTCTCAAAGGTAGATCCATTCAATATTGCGTCGCTTGGGCATATGAATATATTTACCAGTGCCAATCTTCGAAGAAGGAAATTATTCTGCTAAAGTTAGATTTTGCCACGACATTTGACACCATTGAACATGAAGCGATGATTGAAATTATGGCAAGCATGGGATTCAATGAAAAATGGTTGAATTGGATACAATGCATTTTCTCTTCGGGCAAATATTTTGTCCTTCTTAATGGCACCCCGGGGCGATAATTCCACTATAAATGTGGGGTCAGACAAGGCGATCCGCTGTCCCCACTATTTTTTGTCCTTGCAACGGATCTCCTCCAAGCAGCCATTAATGATGCTTTTGCACGAAATGAAATTCAGCTGCCGTTTCCTTCAAGCAACCAAAAAGACTATCCGGTCATCCAATACGCCGATGACACCATCCTCATTCTCCCGGCCTGCCCTCAACAAGATTTGGTCCTAAAAAAACATTTTAACTGATTATGCCACCTCCATTGGGCTGAAAATAAACTTCCACAAGTCCACCATCATTCCTATCAACTGTGTTGCGGATCACTGTGAACACTTGGCACGCATTTTTGGATGTGTCATTGGAAAAATGTCGTTTACATATCTTGGGTTGCCTTTGGGAACAACACGGCCCACTGTTCAAGAACTTATGCCCCTAGTCTGCATGGTAGAAAGAAGATTGACAACCACACTCAACATGATTTCATATGGTGGAAAGCTCTTTTACTCAACTCAGTGATTACCTCTTTAGTCATCTTCGCCCTATGCACTTTTCGTTTACCAACCAAAATCATTGAGTTGTTGGACAAGATCCGAAGAAGGTGTCTTTGGACCCAAAAAACAGAACAGGGCGACAAACGCAACTCGTTGGCATCCTGGGACATGGTGTGTAAACCAAAAGCAAGTGGAGGTCTAGGGGTCATTGATCTTAGAATTCAAGGGGATGCACTTCTGCTCAAATATCTTCATAAGTTCTATAATAACTGGGACGTGCCTTGGGTACAACTTATTAAGGACACATATTATGAGGGGCAGATCCCACATGCATCAGACCCTTGTGGCTCGTTTTGGTGGAGGGACGTAACAAAACTCATGCCAGTCTTTCGTGGGATCACAAAAGTTCAAGTGGTGGCTGGCAACACGGTCCTCTTCTGGAAGGATGATTGGTGTGGTAACATTTTAGCAGAAGCATACCCGCGTGCATTCTCGTATGCCACCGAGGAAGATATTCCGGTTAGAGATTTCTTGTCCATCATGTCACTTCGAGAAGCGTTCCACCTTCCCCTCTCTCCACAAGCGCATGGTGAAGTGAGGCAAATTCAGATGGACACAAGGGGTATTGACTTATCAAATTCACTGACACACAATGATATCTGGATGTATAGTTGGGGTGACAAAGAATATACCACTCATAAATACTACACCTTCTGTTTTCAAGAAATCCAAGGACATCGAGCTTTTTCATTGGATCTGGAAATCTAAATCAACAGTGAAGATTAAAGTCTTTGGCTAGCTACTATTTTCGGATCGTCTAAACACAAGAAATATGCTTAAATGGTGCCATTATAACATTGGGAATAATCATGATTGCATCCTTTGTGGACAACACATAGAAGAAACTTTGGAACATTTGTTCTTTGAATGCAACATCAACACACAATGTTGGTCCACACTAGGAATTGGATGGCAGCCAGGGGGGGCAAGATTGTCTAATGTCTCCATGGCAAAAGAAGCTTGGGGGAGGCCACTATTCATGGAAGTTTTTCTCTTGGCAGCATGGAGCATATGGAAAGAATGCAATAACAAGCATTTTTGGGGGATTTCTCCCTCCCGCTTTACATAGATTCAAATTTGATTTCTCACTCCTAGCCCATAGGGTCAAGAAGAAGCACAAAAACTTCATCCCCTTGCTACTATTTTCCCTTCATTATAGTAGCCCCTTGACCTTCTCCCAAAGGGAGAATGGAGTTGTAAATTAACCATGTGACTTCTTACCACTATTAATTTAATTCTTTCACAGTAGGGGGTTCCCCTACTGTTTACGATCAAAAAAGTAGAGATAAGTATTTCCCTCAGTTTGAGAACCAAGGTATCAATCCAGTAGGAGACAATGCACAAATCACCGAATACCTACACAAACAATCAAACAAACTTGCACCCAACGCGATAAAGGGGTTGTCAATCCCTTCACGGTTACTTGCAAAAGTGAGATCTGATAGAGATAGATACAGGATAAAGTTATTTTTGGTATTTGGTTTATAGATCGGAAAGTAAAAGATTGCAAGAATAGTAGATCAGAAACTAATATTGTAGATCGGAAACTTATATGATGGAAAATAGACCCAGGGGCCATAGGTTTCACTAGAGGCTTCTCTCAAGATAGCAAATAATACGGTGGGTGAACAAATTACTGCCGAGCAAATGATAGAAAAGCGCAAAGTTATGACGATATCTAAGGCAATGATCATGAATATAGGCATCACGTCCGTGTCAAGTAGACCAAAACGATTCTACATCTACTACTATTACTCCACACATCGATCGCTATCCAGCATGCATCTAGAGTATTAAGTTCATAAAGAACGGAGTAATGCATTAAGTAAGATGACATGATGTAGAGGAATTAACTCAAGCAATATGATGAAAACCCCATCTTTTTATCCTCGATGGCAACAATACAATATGTGCTTTTCTGCCCCTACTGTCACTTGGAAAGGACACCGCAAGATTGAACCCCAAGCTAAGCACTTCTCCCATTGCAAGAAAAACCAATCTAGTTGGCCAAACCAAAACGATAGTTCGAAGAGAATTACAAAGATATCAAATCGTGCATATAAGAATTTAGAGAAGATTCAAATAATATTCATAGATAAGCTGATCATAAATCCACAATTCATCGGATCTCGGAAAACACACCACAAAAAAGTATTACAACGAATAGATCTCCAAGAACATCGAGGAGAACATGGTATTGAGAATCAAAGAGAGAGAAGAAGCCATCTAGCTACTAGCTATGGACCCGTAGGTCTGTGGTAAACTACTCACGCTTCATCGGAAGGGCAATAGAGTTGATGTAGAAGCCCTCCGTGATCAAATCCCCCTCTGGCAGGATGCCGGAAAAGGCCCCTAGATGGGATCTCACGGGTACAGAAGGTTGCGGCGGCGGAAAAGTGTTTTCGTGGATGCCTCTGGTGGTTTGTGGATATATGGAAATATATAGGTGAAAGAATTAGGTTAGGAGGGTCATGAGGGGCCCACAAGGGTGGGGGTGAAAGAATTAGGTTACCTTTTAGCTAATACTTTCATGGACATCATCATATGTGTGTTTTACTCTATGTCTATGGATATCCTTGTATGTTCCTTGTGGGACTAATCCATGTAGGTATTGAAAATGCAACACTCCAATAGATTGCTCCAAAAGATCTACATCAACATTGAGTATCCACATCTTCAACATCTATATGAAGTCATCATCGACAAAACCCGAGGTTAGTTCATCCCTCTTAGGGGGGATATCACATCTAGGGTGAGCTTTGATCTTAAAATTTGAGCTAAAGCAACTCTAATGGTGTGAACATAACAATGCTTTATGTAAAAGTGGTAACCCCACTTATGCTTAAACGATGAGTATGACCTATTGATACGTCTCCGTCGTATCTACTTTTCCTAATGCTTTTCCTCTTGTTTTGGACTCTAATTTGCATGATTTGAATGAAACTAACCTGAACTGACGTTGTTTTCAGCAGAACTACCATGGTATTGTTTTTGTGCAGAAATAAAAGTTCTTGGAATGGAATGAAATTGTGCGAGGATTTTTTATACAATAAAAGAAAATATCTGGAGCCAAGAACCACCGGAGGGGGGCACCTGGGTGGGCACAACCCACCAGGGCGTGCCACCCCCTCCAGGCGCGCCCAAGTGAGTTGTCCCCACCTGGTGGCTCCGCAGACCCTGAAACCGACGCTATAAAATCCTATTTTTCCAGGAAAAAATCAGGGAGAAGGAATTATCACGTTTCACGAGACGGAGCTGCCGCCGTCTCCTGTAAGCCGGATGTGGAGTCTGTTTGGGGCTCCAGAGAGGGGGATCTTCAATCTTGGTCATCACCAACCCTTCTCCATCGCCAATTCCATGATGCTCCCAACCGAGAGTGAGTAATTCCTTCGTAGGCTTGCTGGTCGGTGAGGAGTTGTATGAGATTCATCATGTAATCGAGTTAGTTTTGTTAGGGCCTGATCCCTAGTATCCACTATGTTCTGAGATTGATGTTGCTATGACTTTGCCATGCTTAATGCTTGTCACTTTGGGCTCGGGTGCCATGATTTCATATCTGAACTATTTATGTTATCACCATTATATCTATGTTCTAGATTCGATCTTGCAAGTTATAGTCACCTACTACGTGTTATGATCCGGCAACCCCGGAGTGACAATAGTTGGGACCACTCTCGGTGATGACCGTAGTTTGAGGAGTTCATGTATTCACTGTGTGTTAATGCTTTGTTCCGGTTCTCTATTAAAAGGAGGCCTTAATATCCCTTAGTTTCCAATAGGACCCCGATGCCACGGGAGGGTAGGACAAAAGATGTCATGCAAGTTCTTTCCATAAGCACGTATGACTATTTACGGAATACATGCCTACATTATATTTATGAACTGGAGTTAGTGCCGTATCGCCCTAGGTTATGACTGTCTCATGATGAATATCATCCAACAAATCACCGATTCAATGCCTACGAATTTACCTTATATTGTTCTTGCTAAGTTACTACTTCTGCTACTGCTATCGTTACTGCTACAAAATCACTACTATCATTGTTACCGTTACTATTGCTGTTGCTACTACTATCAAAATATCATATTACTGTGCTACTGATCACTTTGCTGCAGATAATTACTCTCCAGGTGTGGTTGAATTGTCGAAAATTGTTGCGATCCCATATACTTGTGGGTTATCACCTATGATCAAATGACCTCATTTGACTCCTAAGTCTCATATATAGATGACATAGTCACCGCCAATTGCTTGATAGATGCTAAAGTGTTTGTGCATGATTTGTCACATATTTCATTTGCTATCTTATTGTGTGAGAATGTTGGTTTCATAATTTTCTGCATTCGAGGACATCCATTTGTGGTTTTGATTGTTTGGTTTTTATTTGCCAAATGGATGGATAAGAATGCCTAAGTACTGCCTCTAGCTATCTATGCTTTTTCTCTTCCCAAATTCTATTCATGCTACATTACAAAATTTGAACAAATCTTTTTTGGACCCTCCGGGTGAGGAGCACTTGGAGCCACCGATCCATCAAGGGCTGACTTCCAAAACCTTCTGGTGAATTTCGGTCAGACCAACACATTCATATTCGGTCCCACCGAAACCACTAGATTGATCTAGGTTTTCACCTCTGCCACCAATTAGAACAATTCGGTCTCACCAAGTTGCAGCAATTGCAAGCAGTTTTGCATCTCAGTGCCACTGAGATGTTCCACTCGGTGCCACCGACAGCGTATGGGTATATATACCACGGCCCGTCGTTTGGAAATTCCTTCAAACACTCGAGCCCGCGCCCCCCATTGTTGCCGTCCCTTGGTCTCCGGATCATCATCGTCTCCACCGGTGCGCCGTCGCTGCAGGTCTCCACTGCCGTCAACGGGAATCCTCTCCGCCGTTGTCGCCATAGCGAGCTATCGCCAAGTTAGGGTATGGTTCGAACCCCTTGCGCAAATTCCTTTATCCGATTCAATGCACAAAGTTTTTGCATGTATTCTTGCCACGATTGAAAACTTCCTATCCACACAAAAGTTGCTTTAGATTAGATTTGATGCAAAATTAGGGTTAAGTTTCCGCCGAGCTCATCTCGGACCGACTGAAATGAAGTTTTCGGTCCCATCGATTGGCCCTGGCCATTGCACTAAGTACAACTCGGTGTGATCGAAGCGTACTGATCGGTGAGACCGAATGCAATTTCTCACTGAAACCCTAGCATCTCGGAGTCACCGAACTGCAACTCGGTCTGATTGATATTGCATATTTAGACTCTGTTAAGTGCTTATGTGTCACCGAGATTATCATATCATTAGCCCCAAAATGCTTTCTATAGAAAACTAAAATTAAGATTTTGTCTCAATTTTTGCAAAAACAAGCTGCCTTTTTTGATGCTCATCCTCTCTACCCATATCCATCTATTCACAGGGTCGGTTTGCAGAGATGTCTGAAGCTAGTGACAGTCAGAACAGATTAGAGGAACATGTCAACCTCAGTGAGGACACTAGTCCTAGCAATAGCTATGATGATGGCAGTAGGAGCACTCCTAGCAATTTGCCTAAAGCTGCTACCAGACAAAGGAAGAAGAGGAATTCTCACAGTGAAGATGAGGATTTTGTTGTTGAGGAAGAGGTAACTTCAAAGAAGAAAGTCCTTAGGAAGGAATATGCTGCAACTGCCACCACAAAATCAGGTCTTTAGAAGAACGCTCCTACCATGAGAGCTCCAACTTCCAAAGTCAGGTAGTCCAAAGTTGCTCAAGAGCAAGCAACTGTTGCAGCACCAAGTGGTGCTAGTGAGAACAAGAAGGAAAGGAAAAGAGGTAGATGGTGCAAGCTAGTTGATCCAATGGCTGAATTTGAAAGGCACTCATCTGAAGAAGAAAGAGGAGGAGAAAGAGCAAGCTGAAGCATGCTACGTCTTGAGCTTGCGTTGGTTTTCCTCGAAGAGGAGAGGGTGATGCAGCAAAGTGTAGCGTAAGTATTTCCCTCAGTTTTGAGAACCAAGGTATCAATCTAGTAGGAGGCTCCTCAAAAGTCCCACGCACCTACACAAACAAACTGAGAACTCGCAACCAACGCAATAAAGGGGTTGTCAATCCCTTCACGGCCACTTGCGAAAGTGAGATCTAATAAAGATTGTAAGGTAAGATAAATATATTTTTGGTATTTTGTAATATAGATGCAAAAAGTAAAGATGCAAATAAAGGTAGATTGAAAGCAAATATGATAAGAGATGGACCCAGGGGCCATAGGTTTCACTAGAGGCTTCTCTCAAGATAGCATAAGTATTACGGTGGGTGAACAAATTATTGTCGAGCAATTGATAGAAAAGCGCATAGTTATGAGATTATCTAGGCATGATCATGTATATAGGCATCACGTCCATAACAAGTAGACCGACTCCTGCCTGCATCTACTACTATTACTCCACACATCGACCGACTCCTGCCTGCATCTAGAGTATTAAGTTCATAAGAACAGAGTAACGCATTAAGCAAGATGACATGATGTAGAGGGATAAACACATGCAATATGATATAAACCCCATCTTGTTATCCTCGATGGCAACAATACAATACGTGTCTTGCAACCCTTTCTGTCACTGGGTAAGAACACCGCAAGATTGAACCCAAAGTAAGCACTTCTCCCATGGCAAGAAAGACCAATCTAGTAGGCCAAACCAAACTGATAATTCGAAGAGACTTGCAAAGATAACTCAATCATGCATAAAAGAATTCAGAGAAGATTCAAATATTATTCATAGATAAACTTGATCATAAACCCACAATTCATCGGATCTCGACAAACACACCACAAAAAGAGTTTACATCGAATAGATCTCCACAAGAGAGGGGGAGAACATTGTATTGAGATCCAAAAAGAGAGAATAAGCCATCTAGCTAATAACTATGGACCCGTAGGTCTGTGGTAAACTACTCACAACTCATCGGAGGGGCAAGGATGTTGATGTAGAGGCCCTCCATGGTTGATTCCCCCTCCGGCAGAGTGCCGGCGAAGGCTCCAAGATGGGATCTCGCGGATACAGGAGGTTACGGCGGTGAAAATTGTGTTTCGTGGTGCTCCTGGATGTTTTCGGGGTATGTAGGTATATATAGGAGGAAGAAGTACGTCGGTGACTGCCCGAGGGGCCCACGAGACAGGGGGCGCGCCCTACAGGTGGGGCGCGGCCCCCTATCTCGTGGGGCCCTAGGAAGCTTCTTGACTTGCACTCCAAGCTCTCCGGATCATGCTTGTTCCAAAAATCACGCTCCCGAAGGTTTCATTCCGTTTGGACTCCGTTTGATATTCCTTTTCTTCGAAATACTGAAATAGGCAAAAAAACAGCAATATGGGCTGGGCCTCCGGTTAGTAGGTTAGTCCCAAAATGATATAAATGTATAAAATAAAGCCCATAAACATCCAAAAGGGGTAATATAATAGCATGGAACAATAAAAAATTATAGATACGTTGGAGACGTATCAAAGCACCACCTGCCAAGTCTCAGAAATTGATGGCAGATGCCATTAAGAATGGTGCTACTCCCTCCAAGTCCAAGAAAGTTTCAAAGGTGTCTACTCCCAAAACTTCAGCTCCCAAGATATCTACCAGGAACATTCCTGTTGCAGAAAAGAACAAGGCCCTAGTGCCAGAAGTTCAAGAAGATGATAAGCCCCTAGTGCTTAGGAAATTGAAGCCAAAGATTCTAGACCACAATGATGATCATCCCGTTGCTGAGAACATGAAACTGAGAAAGTATGCATGTCTGAGATTATGGAGGAAGACAAATCCATATGCCACAAGGAGGACTGTTGTTGATTACCGTTTCCGCACAAGAGAATAGCAGGACTTCTATGAGACTGTTTTGCTTGACAAGAAGCCCATTGTGTGTGACATGAAGTGGGTTGACTGGAAGTATATTGATGCCAATGAGGATTACTTCCCCCATGTTCATGAGAGCTTCAAGTTGAATGGAGTTGATGGTTTTGTTGGTCAAGAGCTCACCAAGTGGAACGTTGAGATGGTGATGCAATTTTACTCCACTGCACACTTCTATCCAGATGGGAAGATAGTGTGGATGACTGAGGGCACCAGGTACTAGTCATCAATCTCTGAGGGGGCTGAGCTCATCAATGCTCCAAAGGAAGAAGATGATCTTGATGTATATGGCAAACCCAGGAAGGATCACAATTTTATGGCTCACATGTACAAGCCCATTCCTAAGGCTGCATTGGACACTCACAAGTTTGGCTTCATATACTATCTGCTAGCTGGACTGACCACCGTAAACACCATAATAAGGCATACCCTCTTGCCTAAGTCTGGAGATCATATGATGATACGTGGTCACTCCATCAACTTGCTACACCCGTTTGATGTTCCCCAAAAGTTCAAGGTCATGAGTTTGATAGTTGAGACAGTCAAGAGGACAGTTGCTGGCCAAAGGAGGTCATGTGGATATGCTCCACATATTCAGATGTTGATCAATTCCAAGGTTGGAACTGGAATATATCTACTTGACAAAGAGCATTTACCTCTTATGCCAGATTTTGAGGACAATGAAGTTGTCATGGATGCTACACATCCTACTTCTGTTGAGGCCCAGGAGAAAGCTGAGAAGGCAAAGGCTGCAAAAAGCAGCAAAGGCAGCAAGTGCTCCAGATACATATATTGTGAATCTCAAGACTAAGCAAGATTAGCTCACATATCTGCTAGAAGCTACTATGAGGATTGATAAGAGCTTGGCCACCTTGACTCAGAATCAGGAGAGCTTAGATAGGATTGTTGAGGATAAAATGTATAACCTTGATGTGAAGGTCAAGGAGATTCAAACTGTTATTGAGAAGCTGAGAGATGATGCTGAGGACAATGATGCCAGAACTACTACAGATAGAATCCAGACAGTGCCAAGGGCATAGAGGTCGCTACTAAACTAGTTGCAGACTTGAGGCCTGCTCATTCTGCTCCTGCCACCACAGCCACAGTTGCTCCTCCAGTATCTACTCCACCAGCTCCATAGACATCAGCTAAAGCATTTGCAGATGGACTCCTCTCAATGCCATCTATGCACACAAGAGCTACAAGCCAGAAGACCCCTTCAAGAGCTCCCGGAGATCGTGCCTAAAGTGACATTAACACTATATGTTTTCAAACATTTTGGTAACTTGTTGGCAAGGGGGAGAAAGTATATAGATCATAGGCTTTGAGAGAGAGAGAGAGTCTTTTGCTTCTTTTGTTGGTTCTTTATTTGCCTTGCTACTTGCTACTTTGGTTGGTTGTTTCTCCTTGATGCTACATTTGTGTTATGCTCGTGAGATACCTTGTGCGATCATGTGTTTGATCATACCACACTTAATGTGTGCTTGCATGACTATCTCTATGAATGTTTGTGTATGATCAATTCATGACCCACAGGTATAGGGGATCTATTGTAGTCCTTTCAATAAGTACAAGTGTTGAACCCAACGAGGAGCAGAAGGAAATGACAAGCGATTTTCAGTAAGGTATTCTCTGCAAGCACTGAAATTATCGATAACATATAGTTTTGTGATAAGATAGTTCATAACGGGTAACAAGTAACAAAACTAACAAGGTGCAGCAAGGTATCCCAATCCTTTTTGTAGCAAAGGACAAGCCTGGACAAACTCTTATATAAGCCAAAGCTCTCCCGAGGACACATGGGAATTATCGTCAAGCTAGTTTTCATCATGCTCATATGATTCACGTTCGTTACTTTGATAATTTGATATGTGGGTGGACCGGTGCTTGGGTACTGCCCTTCCTTGGACAAGCATCCCACTTATGATTAACCCCTCTCGCAAGCATCCGCAACTACGAAAGAAGAATTAAGGTAAACCTAACCATAGCATGAAACATATGGATCCAAATCAGCCCCTTATGAAGCAACGCATAAACTAGGGTTTAAGCTTCTGTCACTCTAGCAACCCATCATCTACTTATTACTTCCCAATGCCTTCCCCTAGGCCCAAACAATGGTGAAGTGTCATGTAGTCGACGTTCACATAACACCACTAGAGGAGAGACAACATACATCTCATCAAAATATCGAATGAATATCAAATTCACATGACTACTTATAATAAGACTTCTCCCATGTCCTCAGGAACAAACGTAACTACTCACAAATCATATTCATGTTCATAATCAGAGGGGTATTAATATGCATAAAGGATCTGAACATGTGATGTTCCACCGAATAAACCAACTAGCATCAACTACAAGGAGTAATCAACACTACTAGCAACCCACAAGTACCAATCTGAGGTTTTGAGACAAAGATCGGATACAAGAGATGAACTAGGGTTTGAGAGGAGATGGTGCTGGTGAAGATGTTGATGGCGATTGATCCCCTCTCGATGAGAGGATCGATGGTGATGATTTCACCCTCACGAAGGGATGTTTCCCCGACAGAACAGCTCCGCCGGAGCCCTAGATTGGTTCCGCCAAGGTTCCGCCTCGAGACGGCAACGCTTAGTCCCGAAAGCTTCCTTATGAATTTTTTTCAGGGCAAAAGACACCATATAGCAGAAGATGAGCATCGGGGGCCTGCCAGGTGGCCCACGAGGCAGGGGGCGCGCCCAGGGGGATAGGGCACACCCTCCACCCTCGTGGACGGTGGTGGCCCCTTTGGTGCTTTCTTCACCCAATATTTTAAATATATTCCAAAACTGACTTTCATGGAGTTTTAGGACTTTTGGAGTTGTGCAGAATAGGTCTCTAATATTTCCTCCTTTTCCAGCCCAGAATTCCAGCTGCCGGCATTCTCCCTCTTCATGTAAACCTTGTAAAATAAGAGAGAAAAGGCATAAGTATTGTGACATAATGTGTAGTAACAGCCCATAATGCAATAAATATTGATATAAAAGCATGATGCAAAATGGACGTATCAACTCCCCAAAGTTTAGACCTCGCTTGTCCTCAAGCAAAAGCCGATATCGAAAAATACGTCCATATGTTTAGAGATAGAGGTGTCGATAAAATAAAATACGGACATGAGGGCATCATGATCATTCTTAGAACATCAACATATATATTGTCATATGATTTCTTATGCTTAAGTAACAATCTATTCACAATGTAAAGTATGAATCATAAACTATCATTGAAGCAATTGCAATTTATCATACATCAGAAAGAGTCAATAAGAGCTTTTCAGCAAGTCCACATACTCAACTATCATTTAGTCTTTCACAATTGCTAACATTCACATGATACTTATGGGTATGAAGTTTTAATCGGACATAGAGAAAGATAGGGTCTTATAGTTTCACCTCCCAAGCTTTTACCTCAAGGGTAATGTCAACAACAATACTTTATGAAAACCTACATCCAATTGGATATATATATATATATATATTAGGATCTTTACAACACATAGTGCTTGCCAAAGGATAAAATGTAAAAAGGAAAGGTGAAGACCAACATGACTCTTGTATAAGGTAGAAGACAAAAATAAAAGATAGGCCCTTCGCAGAGGGAAGCAGAGGTTGTCATGCGCTTTTATGGTTGGATGCACAAAATCTTAATGCAAAAGAACGTCACTTTACATTGCCACTTGTGATAGGGACCTTTATTATGCAGTCTGTCGCTTTTATTTCTTCCATATCACAAGCTTGTATAAAGCTTATTTTCTTCACACTAATAAGTCATACATATTTAGAGAGCAATTTTTATTGCTTGCACCGATGACAACTTACTTGAAGGATCTTACTCAATCCATAGGTAGGTATGGTGGACTCTCATGGAAAAATTGGGTTTAGGGATGTCTGGAAGCACAAGTAGTATCTATACTTGGTGCAAAGAATTTGGCTAGCATGAGAGAGATAGGCAAGCTCGACATGTTGGATGATCCATGATAATATAATTTATTTCGAATATAAGAAAACATAACCCATTATGTTGCCTTCCTTGTCCAACATCAACTTTTTAGCATGTCATATTTTAATGAGTGCTCACAATCATAAAAGATGTCCAAGATAGTATATTTATATGTGAAAACCTCTCTTTCTTTATTACTTCCTATTAATTGCAACGATGACCAAAACTATGTTTGTCAACTCTCAACAACTTTTATTCATCATACTCTTTATATGTGAAGTTGTTACTCTCCATAAGGTCAATATGATCCCTTCTTTTTTTTCTTTTTTTCTTTCTTTTATTCCCTCAAGATCATAACAAGATAGCAAAGCCCTCAACTCAAAACTAATCTTTATTTTATATAACGCACGGACTCGATTACATAGATAGGGATCAACACAAAACTCAAAGCTAGATCATACTAAACTTTATTCTACTAGATCAAGATATAACCAAAAGGATCGGACTAAGAAAAAAGGTAAAGATAGAAGTGTGATGGTGATACGATACGGGGGCACCTCTCCCAAGCTTGGCAGTTGCCAAGGGGAGTGCCCATACCCATGTGTTTATGTCTCTTTCTTCGGAGGTGGTGATGATGGAGTTGTTGATGATGTAGGCTTCTTCCTTAATTTGTGCTTGATGACAGAATTTTGCTCCCTTAGGTCATCGATCTCCTGCTTAAGGCTTAATATCTTTTTGCATAGTTCTTGTTTGTTCTCCTGCAAGACACGAAAAGGGATAAACTCGATCTTAGGTTTCTTCGCTCTATCAGGGAGGCTTGGCTTTTATTCCACGTGCATGTCCCCAGGTTGAGGTAGTGGGACTTCATCTTCATCTGAGCTCGTCTCCTCCTTTCCCTTAGGGTCATAATCTTCTTCTTCCTCCGTGGTCCAACCACAATGCTCCAAGTCTCCGTAGACCTTGGGGTCTGCAAGGTAATCAGCCACATAGCTTTCTCCCTCCGAATACTGGGACGACATATTGCTCTAATCTGCGGTAGAAACAACTCAAAACAAAAACAGAGGATTTTCGTCGTGGTACGGTGGTCAAAACCTTCGGGATATTATATAATGAATTTTTACCGACCAAAAGAAGTATCGTGCAATAAAACGGAGTCCGGAGGGCACACGAGGTGTCCACGAGGCAGGGGCGCGCACAGGGGGTAGGGCGCGCCACCCACCCTCGTGGATGCCTCGTGTCTCCTTCGGACTACTTCTTATTTTCCTAATTTTTCAAATGTTCCAAAACGGAGAAAAATTGCTATTAGAACTGTTTTGGAGTCGGTTTACTTACCGTACCACATACCTATTCCTTTTCGGAGTCTGAAACATTCTAGAAAGTGCCCCTTATGTACTCCTCCGGGGTTACGGTGTTAATAACATTGGTTTCGACATTTATGGGATTACCTGAGATATACTGTTTGATTTTTTGACCATTCACCACCTTCGGCGTTGTTGATTTTTATGGCACCGAAACGATAGACCTCCTCGATAATGTAAGGACCTTCCCATTTAGAGAGAAGTTTTCCTGCAAAAAATCTTAAACGAGAGTTGTATAGCAAAACATAATCACCTACATTAAACTCATGCTTTTGTATCCTTTTGTCATGCCATCTTTTAACTTTTTCTTTAAACAGTTTGGCGTTCTCATAGGCATGGGTTCTCCGTTCATCAAGTGAGCTAATGTCAAATAGCCTTTTCTCACTGGCAAGATTGAAATCATAATTGAGCTCTTTAATAGCCTAATATGCCTTATGTTCTAGTTCGAGAGGTAAGTGACATGCTTTTCCATAGACATACACATAGGGTTTTTAAATGCGGTTCTATAGGCCCATAATGCATCATCAAGTTTCTTGGACCAATTCTTTCTAGATCTATTAACAATCTTTTGCAAAATTAATTTAATCTCTCTATTACTCAATTCTACCCGACCACTAGACTGTGGATGGTATGGAGATGCAATTCTATGATTAACATCATACTTAGCAAGCATTTTACGAAAAGCACCATGAATAAAATGTGAACCACCATCGGTCATTAATTATCTAGGGACTCCAAACCTCGGAAAAATAACTTCTTTAAGCATCTTAATGTAAGTGTTATGATCAGCACTACTCGTTGGAATAGCTTCTATTCACTTAGAAACATAATCAACATCTGTGTATACCCATTAGAGGAAGGAAAAAGGCCCCATATAATCAAAGCCCCAAACATCAAATGGTTCAATAACGAGTGAATAGTTCATAGGCATTTCTTGATGTCTACTAATATTACCAATTCTTTGACATTCATCGCAAGACAAGACAAACTTACGGGCATCTTTGAAGAGAGTAGTCCAATAAAAACCGGATTGCAATACCTTATGTGCAGTTCTATCTCCAGCGTGGTGCCCTCCATATGCCTCAGAGTGACACTTGCATAGGATCTGTCCCTGTTCATGCTCAGGTACACAACGTCTAATAACACCATCTACTCCTTCTTTATAAAGGTGTGGGTCATCCCTGAAGTAATGTCTTAAATCATAGAAAAACTTTTTCTTTTGCTGGTATGTGAAACTAGGTGGTATAAATTTAGCAACAATGTAATTAGCATAATCAGCATACCACGGAGCAGTATGAGAAGCATTTATGATAGCTAATTGTTCATCAGGAAAGCTATCATCAATAGGTAGTGGGTCATCAAGAACATTCTCTAACCTAGACAAGTTGTCTGCAACGGGGTTCTCAGCTCCCTTTCTATCAATAATATGCAAATCAATTTCTTGTAGCAAGAGAACCCATCTAATAAGTCTAGGTTTAGTATCTTTCTTTTCCATAAGATATTTAATAGCAGCATGATCAGTGTGAACAGTTACTTTGGAATCAACAATATAGGGTCTGAACTTATCACAAGCAAATACAACTGCTAAAAAATCTTTTTTAGTAGTAGCATCATTTCTCTGGGCACTGTCTAGAGTTTTACTAGCATATTGGATACCATTTAATTTCTTATCAACTCTTTGTCCTTGAACAACACCTACAACATAATCACTAGCATCACAGATAATTTCAAAGGGTAAATTCCAATCAGGTGGTTGAACAATAGGTGCAGAAATCAAGGCTTTCTTAAGTATTTCAAATGCTTCTACACAATCATCATCAAAGACAAAAGGAACATATTTTTGTAAGAGATTAGTCAGAGGCCTAGAAATTTTAGAGAAGTCTTTAATGAACCTCCTATAAAAAATGGCATGAACAAGGAAACTTCTTATACCTTTGATGTCCTTAGGACACGACATCTTTTTAATAGCATCAACTTTAGCTTTATCAACTTCAATACCTCTTTCAGAAATTTTATGCCCCAAGACAATACTTTCATTAACCATAAAGTGGCACTTCTCCCAATTCAACACAAGATTAGTTTCTTCACATCTCTGCAACTCGATCAAGGTTGCTTAAGCAATCATCAAAAGAAGTTCCATACACGGAGAAATTGTCGAATGTTGGGTTCTGGCAGACCCTCAAGGTTCGAACTCTGGGGTGCACGCGAAGATCTTCCCCCTACCAATCCGCGTCTAATCACCTCGCGAGAATCTAAGCTAAAACGATGAACAACACGAGGGACACAAGATTTATACTGGTTCGGGCCACCATTGTGGTGTAATACCCTACTCCAGTGTGTGGTGTGGTGGATTGCCTCAGGGGCGGATGATGAACAGTACAAAGGATGAACAACCTCGCGAGAGGTGTTCTTGGGCTGGTGCGATGAACTACCTGGATGAGTTCGATCGCCTATTGATCTGATGAGGACTCTCTGAAGTCTGGGCGAGATATCTCTCTACTATGGTGGCTATCTCTATATATAGTGGCCCTGGTCCTCTTCCCAAATATTGAGCGGGAAGGGAGCCAACAATGGCCATTTTGAAGGGGAACATCTAGTACAAGTTATCCTGACTAAAATTGGTCTTCGGCTGCCAAAAGCATTGGTGATGACGCCGTCTTGGGCTCCACGGTGACCTCCATCCTGCCGCTCTGCTGGTCTTGGTCTCGTTGCACTGAAATGGTAACCTTTTCATGATGCCTCGGTACTCCACGCCTGTGCTTGCCCCCTTTGCACCAAAGAGGAAACAAGGACACTGCACGGGCCGGCGCCCGCCTGGTCTCGATCGTCACGGCTTGCATCACGAGCACCTCGCAAGGTACCCCTGCCTTGATCTCTTCGCCTCCTCGCGAGCCTGCCTGGCGAGGCCGCTCCTGAGGATGCCTCGTGTCGTCCGCCCCATGAGGATTGGTCCCTCGGGAGGGTCTTGAGTCTTGCGCTAATGAAGATGGGTCGTACTGGGCCCCACTCGAGCCACGCCGCAGGCCGTAGGTAGGCAAGTCTGGGGATCCCCATTCCCAGAACGCCAACAGTAGCCCCCGGGCCCAAGGTGCGCTCGGACTTGGCTTAGCGGAGAAGCGAAGGGGCAAGTGCGGAGCACCGCAGGCCCCAACAGCCTGCAGCCTTGGGCGCCGCGTGGCGGTTGATTGGACGTGGGCACCTCCGCTTCCCCACGCTGCCTCAGCAACTGCTCGACTTGACATGTCCCTGCATGCAGAAATGGGCCATGATTACCTGTGATCGTGGAGGCCGGCGGTTGGCCTCCTCCGGACTATAAGTATGGACGGGCGAGCCCTCGCAGTCCATCCCTTCCTGCTTCACTCTTTCTTCCTCACCCTTGCCTCACTTTACGCCAATGGCGCCGATCCGCCGGTTTTCAGCGGAAGAGAAGGGGAAGGCCCCCCGAGAGGGTCCCGACCCGCTTCCGCCGAAGAAGCGGCCGGTCCCCGGCCGCCGCGATGTGGTCGCATGGCAGGAGACGTCGAGGTCCTGGTATGAGCGGTCGCCACCTGGGTTTCCGCTGCCCTTGTACGCCCAGGCCAAGGGCCCTGGAGAAGAAGACGCCGAGCGGCACCGCCGGCGACGCCGACGAGTCACTGCGGTGCGCGTCGTCGCCCCTGGGGTCCATGCCGAGGGCTCTTCTTGCGAGCTTGTGCTTCACGCCGCTATGCCTCCACGCTCTTGGATTCGCCTTCCTCCCTCCTTCGCCTTTGAGATGCCGCCGAGGGGGCCTCTGGAGCTCTGGCTGCAACATGCTGACTGCAGCACCCTTGCGACCGGAGCGGAGGTTGAGGTTGTCGCTCTGGGCAAGGTTTACATGACCCAGGGCTGGGGCGAGATCGCCCGGGTCTGCCGGACAGGGGGTGCCCTCGTAATTCATCTTGAATACGATGGCGCCTCCTTGATGTTCTTCAAGGTCTTCGATGCAGAAGGACACCGACTGGAGTGCTACCCCAAGGAAGGCGGCCGGGGCATCGAAGTGGCGAGGGACAGGCCTGCCAACCGCTTCTCCAGTAGCTCCTCTGGTAGCAGCGGAGAGGCTGGAGGGTCTAGCGACTCTCCCGAGCTTCACGTGACTCCGGAGACGAGCGACGATAGCTACGAGCCCTCGAGCTCGCGTCGCGCTCGGAGTGGGGCAGCTACATCGGGCCGCCGACGCCGCTGATCTGGATGAGGTTGGCGCCGGTGCCTGACGGCCCACTGTTGATGATGGCGTCTCCTGTGGAGGCGCGCGTAGTTAGTGTTCCGTAGGATTGGCACCTTTTGTTCCCTACGAGGAATCGAAGAAACACCCTGCGGGGGTATGTAAGGCGTATGTCATGTCTTTTGTGACTATTATCCTTATTATGGAGCGATGCGAGATGCTTGTCCTGTCTCGGCTCGGCTCCCCCTTTCTATCCTCACGAGGGCTTGGTGCTCTACGCTAACAGGTCCCAGCCCCCAGGCAAGCTTCAACCGTCGCTGGTATGCCAGGTCGCGATGCCGTGGTCAAGGCCAGGAGGTGAGTGACCCAAGGTCCAGTAAGAGCCCCCGAGGCGCGATTCTCAGGAGGTCCCCTTTAGCGCTCAAGCAGCCTCCGTTGGGCAAGAAAGGAAGGCAACGTCATCGTGACAGAGCCACACTAGGCGAGGGCTTAGCGTCGTGTTGATTTAGCTTTTCCAGGGGCGTGACTTATCTCATGAGCTTGGAGTAGTTCTTCGGCGAGGTGCCGGGCCTGCGCGCCGGCAGATGGGGTGTCGCTGGGTTGGGTCCTCGTGAGCTTCTCCCCTCTTCCCTGCACTTTCCTTCATGCTCTACGTCCTCAGGTCCCGGCCCTCGAGCGAGCTCAGCCGCCGCTGGTATGACAGGTCGCGATGCCGTGGGTCAAGGCCAGGGGGTGAGGGCTGGAGAGCCAGTAAGAGCTCCTGAGTCGTGATGCTCAGGCGCCCCCCTTTTAACGCACGAGCGGATCGCACGGGAGAGAGAGGGATAGGGAGCTCACAACGCCCCCCATGCTATTCCTTAGGCGGATCCTGTACACCAGCACGAGGAAAACAAGGACTGCCATTATGGTTGCCAGCCAACCATTGGTTGCTCTGAGGGAGTGATTGAGGCACTGAGGGCGTGGTGAGGTAGCGCTTTGTGGGGCTGCCGCGGCCAAAGCTCAACAACTCAGATTTGTCGACGTTGCAGGGGCAGACCCATGCGCAAGCGTCGTGCCAGAGCGAGTGGCTCCAAAGGTAGGTGTCAATCGAGCAGACGATTATCTCAAGCAGGTTAAGCATGAAGAAGCAAATCAACTTAGATAGATGCAGAGAAAGGCACATGCCACTGGGTCAGGCCCAAGCGGCTTGGGGATGATGCAGCCCGAGGGGCGCCCCCAACAAGGTAAGCTAAAGACATAAGCAAAACGGATACATACCGCAGGGGCAGACCCACGCGACCTGGGAATGATGCAGCCCTGAGGGCGCTCCCAGCTGAAACGAAACTTGAGAGAAGTCACCTGATACCATTGCAGAGCGAGTGTTGAAGTAGCTGACGGTGTGTGGTGAAGAAGCCAATCCTCACGAGCCCTCGAGGCTCTGAGCCTCGGGAGGCTCAGGAGGTCCGGACGGCTTGGCGAGGTCCATCTCTATTTCCTCCATGAGTGCATGGTGCTTGGCCACCTGAGCTTCCAGAATGCTCATCATTAGGCGCTGGTGAGCAGCAGCTGCGTTCGGCAGGCTGAAGGGCATGCGAATGTAGCTGTGCGGCAGACCCTCGCAATGCCCCACGCACGAAGGCCAGAAGCACTCCTGAGACGCGACTCGATTGAGCCCTGGGTAGTCGATGCAGACGCGCGGCCCGCCATCCTCGCCTGGATGGGGAGCTACGCTGGGCAGGCGGCGGTTGCCGCGCATGACTCTCGATTCCTGCAACTCCCGAGCGACCTTGGTGATGAACTCCTGAGGGTTGGGCCCTCCTTGCCTTACGCCTTCCTGAGGGAAACGTGCCATGAAGCACGCCTCCAAGTGGTGCCCGAGCGCCTCCCTCGTGATCTTGGCAAAGTCAGTGGCTCCCCAGGAGAGAGCCCCCGAGCCTTGCCCGAGGAGGGCGCCAGGCGCGCCTTCCTATGCGACGGAGGGTGGTGCCCCTTGGATGGGCGCATGTCTGGATGCGGCGACCCCGGAGGTGCCTGCCTCCTGAGGCCTTAAGCCAGGTGCCGCCTTCTTCTTCTTGGGAGCTGCTTCAAGAAGGTTTCCACTCTTGCTGTCTGGGCCCTCGATTGACGCGGCTTGGAAGGCGCGCTCAAGAGAGCACACCACATCTTTCTCTTCACAGGGGACCGTGATGACTCCGCCACTTCCTGGCATCTTGAGGATGTTGTAGCCATGGTGAGTCATTGCCATAAACTTGGCCAGGGCGGGATACCCGAGGATGGCATTGTATGGCAGGCGAATGTGGGCGACGTCAAAGTCAATGAGCTCGGTACGGTAGTTCTTGCGCTATCCAAAGGTGACAGGGAGGCGGACCTGCCCTATCGGGACAGTGGAACCATCAGTGACTCCTGAGAAAGGCTTGGTTGGTTGAAGCTGACCGTATGGCACTTGGAGATTGTTGAATGTCTCGACGGACAAGATGTTGAACCCTGCCCGGCCGTCGATGGGGGTCCTGGTAACTTGCACATTGCTGGTGACTGGGGAACAGAGCATCGGGAGGACACCGGCCGTTGCCGCACACTTGAGCTGATCCGCTGAGCTGAACGTGATGGCGCACGCAGACCGCCTGAGAGGGCGCATGGCCTCAAGCTTGGGGAGGACTGCATTCACCTCGCGAGCAAACTGCTTGAAGATGCGCTGAGAGGCTGGGGCCTGGGCACCGCCAAAGATGCAAGCGATTGCACGCGGCTCCTGGAAGCCCCCAGCCCCCTCGTCCTGATGATGGTCGTCATTCCTTCTTGGTGGTGGCGGCAGAGGGGGAAGCCATGCGTTGCCTTGCGGGCGATCCTCACGAGGTTGATCCTGCCAGCGGTCCT
Source organism: Triticum timopheevii (assembly GCA_963921465.1). Taxonomy (NCBI): domain Eukaryota; kingdom Viridiplantae; phylum Streptophyta; class Magnoliopsida; order Poales; family Poaceae; genus Triticum; species Triticum timopheevii. Next base: position 470,742,989 of record OY997264.1, on the reverse strand, counting down.
CGCGAGGCCGGTCACGCCACCCTTAGCGAGGGCCACGATCATCCCATCGTCCTCCACCTCTTCCTCCGCCTCGGCCGTAGCCCCGATCGTTGCGCTCGGGGCATCGACCGACACGGCCTTCTTGCACGGCCCTGAGCTCTTGGCATTCGTTGGTGTTGTGGGTATGGAGATCGTGGTACACACAGTACCGGCTGCCCTTGGATGACTCCGGCTAATCCCTGCCGCGCTTCATGTCCGGCTCTGCTGCGAGCACGGCTGCTCCCTTGCGCTTCACATCCTTGGCCTTGGCTTTCTTCTCTTCTGGATCTGCAGCCGGAAGCTCAAGAAGCGAAAGGCGTCCCTCCTCAGCCCTTGCACACTTGGTCGCCAGGTTGAATAACTCCAGAGACGTACACAGATCTCCATGGATCGCCAGCTCCTCCTTCATCTTGACGTCGCGGACACCATCAGAGAACGCCGAGATGATGGCCTCCTCGGTCACCTTGGGAATCTTGAGGCGAGCGATGTTGAAGCACTGGATGTACTTCTGCAAGGTCTCTCCGGGTTGCTGCTTGATGCGGCGCAGGTCACCCACGGCCGGCAGGCGGTCACGAGTGCCCTGAAAGTTGGCGATGAAGCGAGTGCGCATCTCGTCCTAGGAGGAGATCGTGCCAGGAGGCAGGTTCAGGAGCCAGGTGCCGGCATCGTCCTTGAGTGCCATGGGAAACCAGTTCGCCATGACCTTTTCGTCCCTGCTGGCGGCTTCAATGCCCAACTCGTAGAGCTGTAGGAACTCCGCGGGGTCGGCAGTGTCGTCATAGCAAGGAGGCAGGTCAGGTTTGAACTTGCCCAGCCAGGCGACACTGCATAGCTCGGTGGTGAAGGCGCGGCAGCCTGCGGTGGCCACCGGAGCTCTCTGCTGATGCGGGGCTCGCTCCTGGGGATTCCCGCGCCGCTGCCTGGAGCAGTGCGGGGTCTTGACGTGCTGGCGCAGGGATGCGGTCGTGGCGCCCCGGTGCCGGGAGCACGCGTGCACCTTCTTGGGGACGAGGGATCTCTTGGCAGCTCCTTTCTTGTCGCGCGGGTGCCGGACGCAGTGGATCTCATCCTGGGGCCGTGCGCCTTGGAGCTAGGGCGCCTTCTTGGGGAGGAGGTGGTGGAGGCACCTCCTGGGCTGCACCACCCACGTAGGACGGAGGGTGAGGCAGCGAGAGGGACGGTGCAGGGGAGCCCCCTGCGGTGCTGACGAGCTCGATGATGCGAGCGAGCCACTCCTCGTAGAGGTCGTCGACGGGACGGTAGTGCAGGAGCTCACGTGCCAGGAGCAACGCTGCGTGCGCGTCCGTGGGGGCGCGACGGGCGTGGGACGATGAACCAGCTGGAGTCAGCGATGGGGTGGTGGTGCGGCCTTCCAGCCGCACCGAAGGATGCAACAACGAGGACTGCTGCTCGTTCGCCGTCGGGCCGGTGGCGGCGTTGGCGGCAGGCAATGGGGAACGATGGGGACACCCACCGATGGGAGCCGTCTGGGCGACGCGGGCGGCGAGAGCAGCCCGACGCTCGGCACGAGCCCGGCGAGCGTCAGCCATGGACACGACGGGTGATCGAACGCAGAACAGCGGAAGAAAGATTCCGGCGCACCCCTACCTGGCGCGCCAAATGTCGGATGTTGGGTTCCGGCAGACCCTCAAGGTTCGAGCTCTGGGGTGCACGTGAAGATCTTCCCCCTACCAATCCATGTCTGATCACCTCGCGAGAATCTAAGCTAAAACGATGAACAACACGAGGGACACAAGATTTATACTGGTTCGGGCCACCGTTGTGGTATAATACCCTACTCCAGTGTGTGGTGTGGTGGATTGCCTCAGGGGCGGATGATGAATAGTACAAAGTATGAACAGCCTCGCGAGAGGTGTTCTTGGGCTGGCGCGATGAACTACTTGGATGAGTTCGATCGCCTATTGATCTGATGAGGACTCTCTGAAATCTGGGCGAGATATCTCTCTACTGTGGTGGCTATCTCTATATATAGTGGCCCTGGTCCTCTTCCCAAATATTGAGCGAGAAGGGAGCCAACAACAGCCATTTTGAAGGGGAACATCTAGTACAAGTTATCCTGACTAAAGTTGGTCTTCGGCTACCAAAAGCACTGGTGATGACGCCGTCTTGGGCTCCACGGTGACCTCCATCCTACCGCTCTGCTGGTCTTGGTCTCGTTGCACTGAAACGGTAACCTTTGCCTGATGCCTCGGTACTCCATGCCTATGCTTGCCCCCTTTGCACCAAAGAGGAAACAAGGACACTGCGCGGGCCGGTGCCCACCTGGTCTCGATCGTCATGGCTTGCGTCACGAGCACCTCGCGAGGTACCCCTGCCTTGGTCTCTCCGCCTCCTCGCGAGCCTGCCTGGCGAGGCCGCTCCTGAGGATGCCTCGTGTCGTCCGCCCCGCGGGGATTGGCCCCTCGCGAGGGTCTTCAGTCTTGCGCTGATGAAGATGGGCCGTACTGGGCCACCACTCGAGCCACGCCGCAGGCTGCAGGCAGGCAAGTCTGGGGACCTCCGTTCCCAGAACGCCGGCAGAAATCATCCATGAAAACCTCAACAATCTTTTCACATAAGTCGGAGAATATAGCAGTCATACATCTTTGAAAGGTTGCTGGTGCATTACACAAACCAAAAGGCATATGTCTATAAGAAAAGGTACCGAAAGGGCAAGTAAAAGTGGTCTTATCCTAGTCTTCTTTTGACACAGGTATTTGAGAGAAACCAGAATAACCATCTAGAAAGAAAAAATGTGTATGTTTGGATAATCTTGCTAGCATTTGATCAATAAAAGGTAGAGGGTAATGATTTGTTCTAGTAGCTTTATTTAATTTGCGGAAATCAATTACCATTCTATAACCTGTAACTATTCTTTGTGGGATCAATTCATCCTTATCATTAGGAACAACAATAATACCTCCCTTCTTAGGGACCTAGTGGACAGGACTTAAACACTGACTATCAGCAACATGATAAATTATACCTGCCTCCAGAAGCTTTAGTATTTCATTTCTTACCACTTCTTTCATCTTAGGATTTAACCGTCGTTGATGATCAACAACTGGTTTAGCATCTTTCTCCAGTTTAATTTTATGCTGGCATAGAGTGGGACTAATGCCCTTAAGATCATCAAGAGTATATCTGATAGCAGCACATTGCTTCTTAAGAGTTTTCAATAATTTCTCCTCTTCATGCTCTGAAAGGTTAGCACTAATAATAACAGGATATATCTTCTTTTCATCAAGATAGACATATTTAAGAGTATCAGGTAATTATTTAAGCTCAAACATGGGATCACCCTTGTGTGGAGGAGGATCCCCTAGGATTTCAACATGCAAGTTGTGCTTCAATATAGGTCCCTATTTAAAGAATACTTCATCTATTTCCCTTCTTTCATTCATAAACATATAATTTTCATGGTCGAGCAAATATTGTTCTAAAGGATCATTAGGAGGGATGGCAATGGAAGCAAGACCAATAATTTCATCTTTACTAGGCAATTCTTTATCATGGGGTTGTCTACGAAATTTAGAGAAATTAAAATCATGAGACATATCCCCTAAGCCAACAGTAACAATATCTTTTTTGCAGTCTATCCTAGCATTAACATTATTCAAGAAGGGTCTACCAAATATAATGGGACATAAGTCATCTTGTGGGGAACCAAGAACAAGAAAATCAGTAGGATATTTAATTTTCCCACACAAGACTTCAACATTTCTAACAATCCCAATTGGTGAAATAGTATCTCTATTGGCAAGCTTAAGAGTAACATCAATACCTTCTATTTCAGCAGGTGCAATATCATGCATAATTTCTTCGTATAAGGAATGAGGTATTGCACTCGCACTAACACCCATATCACATAAGCCATGATAACAACAATCTCCTATTTTAACAGAAACAACAGGCATGCCAACAACAGGTCTATGTCTATTTTTCGTATCAGGTCTAGCAATTCTAGCAGCTTCATCGCAGAAATAAATAACATGCCCATCAATATTATCTACCAAGAGATCTTTAACCATATCAATACTAGGTTAAACTTTAATTTGCTCGGGGATGTAGGTGTTCTAGCATTACTCTTACGAACCACAGCTGAAGCTTTAGCATGATCCTTTATTCTAACAGGGAAAGGTGGTTTCTAAATATAAGCAGTAGGAACAATAGGATCAAGATTATAAGTAATAGTATTTTCTTCAACTTTAATAGGTTCTACTACTTTCACTTCAATGGGAGGATGGTATTTAAACCACTTCTCCTTAGGGAGATCAACATGAGTAGCAAATGATTCACAAAAAGAAGCTACTATCTCACACTCAAGATCATATTTAGTGCTAAATTCACGAAAAGCATCGGTATCCATAAAAGATTTAACACAATCAAACTTAGGTGTTATACCTGACTCCTTACCTTTGTCGAGTTCCCAACCTTCAGAGTTGCGTTTAATTCTTTCCAATAAATCCCATCTGAATTCAATAGTCTTCATCATAAAAGAACCAGTACAAGAAGTATCGAGCATGGAGCGATTATTCAGAGAAAGTCGAGCATACATTTTTTGAATAATAATTTCTCTTGAGAGCTCATGATTGGGGCATGAATATAACATTGAATTAAGCCTCACCCAAGCTTGAGCGATGCTTTCTCCTTCGCGAGGCAAAAAATTATATATATAATTACGGTCATGATGAACCAGATGCATAGGATAAAACTTTTGATGAAATTCCAATTTCAATCGGTTGTAGTTCCATGATCCAATATCATCACATAGCCTAAACCATGTCAATGCCTTTACCTTCAAAGATAAAGTGAATTCCTTCTTATTGATAACATCCTCGGGCATACCTGCAAGCTTAAATAATCCACAAACTTCATCCACATATATTAGGTGCATATCGGGATGTAATGTTCCATCTCCTGTAAAAGGATTAGCTAGCAGTTTCTCTATCATACCCGAAGGAATTTCAAAGTAAACATTTTTAGTAGGTTCAGTAGGTTGAGGAGCAACTCTTTGCTCTTCTGGTCGGGGTGAAGATACCCCGAACAAGCCCCTCAAAGGATTATTTTCCATAATAACAAGTGACAATAAATTTCAGCACACTATATAAATGTTTCCTTACCAAATTCCACCTGCTAAAGGCGCTTCACTCCCCGGCAACAGCGCCAGAAAAGAGTCTTGATGACCCACAAGTATAGGGGATCTATCATAGTCCTTTCGATAAGTAAGAGTGTCGAACCCAACGAGGAGCAGAAGAAAATGACAAGCGGTTTTCAGTAAGGTATTCTCTGCAAGCACTGAAATTATCGGTAACAGATAGTTTTGTGATAAGATAGTTTGTAACAGGTAACAAGTAACAAAAGTAACAAGGTGCAGCAAGGTGGCCCAATCCTTTTTGTAGCAAAGGACAAGCCTGGACAAACTCTTATATAAGGCAAAGCGCTCCCGAGGACACATGGGAATTATCGTCAAGCTAGTTTACATCATGCTCATATGATTCACGTTCGTTACTTTGATAATTTGATATGTGGGTGGACTGGTGCTTGGGTACTGCCCTTCCTTGGACAAGCATCCCACTTATGATTAACCCCTCATGCAAGCATGCACAACTACGAAAGAAGAATTAAGGTAAACCTAACCATGGCGTGAAACATATGGATCCAAATCAGCCCCTTACGAACCAACACATAAACTAGGGTTTAAGCTTCTGTCACTCTAGCAACCCATCATCTACTTATTACTTCCCAATGCCTTTCCCTAGGCCCAAACAATGGTGAAGTGTCATGTAGTCGACGTTCACATGACACCACTAGAGGAGAGACCACATACATCTCATCACATAATACCAAATTCACATGACTACTTATAACAAGACTTCTCCCATGTCCTCAGGAACAAACGTAACTACTCACAAATCTTATTCATGTTCATAATCAGAGGGGTATTAATATGCATAAAGGATCTGAACATATGATCTTCCACCGAATAAACCAACAACATCAACTACAAGGAGTAACCAACACTACTAGCAACCCATAGGTACCAATCTGAGGTTTTGAGACAAATATCAGATATAAGAGATGAACTAGGGTTTGAGAGGAGATGGTGCTGGTGAAGATGTTGATGGAGATTGACCCCCTCTCGATGAGAGGATCGATGGTGATGATGATGATGATGATTTCCCCCTCCCGGAGGGATGTTTCCCCGGCAGAACAGCTCCGTCGGAGCCCTAGATTGGTTCCGCCAAGGTTCCGCCTCGAGACGATGGTGCTTAGTCCCGAAAGCTTCCTTATGATTTTTCAGGACAAAAGACACCATATAGCAGAAGATGAGCATCGGGGGCCTGCCAGGTGGCCCACGAGGCAGGGGACACGCCCTCCACCCTCGTGGACGGTGGTGGCCCCCCTCTGGTGCTTTCTTCGCCCAATATTTTTAATATATTTCAAAACTGACTTTCTGGAGTTTCGGGACTTTTGGAGTTGTGCAGAATAAGTCTCTAATATTTGCTCCTTTTCCAGCCTAGAATTCCAGCTGCCGGCATTCTCCCTCTTCATGTAAACCTTGTAAAATAAGAGAGAAAAGGCATAAGTATTGTGACATAATGTGTAGTAACAGCCCATAATGCAATAAATATTGTTATAAAAGCATGATGCAAAATGGACGTATCATCAATCACTTGTATGTTTGATGATGAGTGCATGTCATTTAACTCTTATCATTTTGTGCGCTCCGCCAAGATGTATGTGACATGGAAGAGTGACCCTGGTCCTAATCGAATGTGCATTTGCATTCAAACGCATTTTTTTAAATAATGCACAAATTAAGGGGAGCTCTTGTCACATGATTCTCAAAACAATGAGGCATTTCATTCATATTATCATTTGTCGAAGCTTTGATCTATATGTTGTCATCAATTACCAAAAAGGGGGAGATTGAAAGTGCAACTAATCCTCGGGTAGTTTTGGTAATTCATAACAACATATAACTCATTGAACTCACATCCATTCAAGATTGATATTTTAGGAAGTTCAATGAATGGCATGGCATGGACTAGGAATGTGGACCCCTAAAAATGCTAAGGACACATATTGGCTAAAGCTCAAAACTCTTCGTTTTATTTTTAGTGATCCAAGATCACATTGAGTCCATAGGAAAGCAAATACTATTAAAAAGGGATGAGGTGTTGCTTAATGGCTTGATTGCTGAAATGCTTAGTGATATTGCTCCAAATACCCTCAACTACTTTCTCCATCAATATATGTCAAAACCCTAACTCTAACTCAGCCCCACCGATTCATCCTATCTAGAGCCACCGAGTTCATATGACATAGCCACTGCCAGAAACCCTAGCAATTCGGTTTCACTGATGCGGATCTGATCTCACCGAGATGGCCCTGCAATCTCTCTGTTTCCCTTTGTAACATTTCGGTCTCACCGAAATGAGCAATCGGTCTCATCGAGTTTGTTTGACTGACTCTCTGTTTGCTCTTTGCTAAATTCGGTCTCACCGAGTTTATGCAATCGGCGCCACTGAGATGAAGTTTGCCCTAACCCCTAGCACATCGATCCCACCGAGTTGTTCCAGTCGGTCCCATCGAGATTCCTAACGTTCACATTTTGAACTAAATCGGTCTCAATGAGTTCATCTATTCGGTCTAACCGAGTTGGGTCAAATGTGTGTAACGGTTGGATTTTGTGTGGAGGCTATATATACCCCTCCACCCCCTTCTCCATTTGTGAGAGAGCCATCAGAACGTGCCTACACTTCAAGCATACATTTTCTGAGAGAGAACCACCTACTCATGTGTTGAGATCAAGACATACCAATCCTACCACAAGAATCTTGTTTTCTGGCCTTCCCCAAGTTGCTTTCCACTCAAATCATCTTTCCACCATATGCAAACCCGTGAGAGAGAGAGAGAGTTGAGTGTCGGGGAGACTATCATTTGAAGCACAAGAGCAAGGAGTTCATCATCAACACACCATCTATTACCTTTTGGAAAGTGGTGTCTCCTAGATTGGTTAGGTGTCGCTTGGGAGCCTCCGTCAAGTTGTGGAGTTGAACCAAGAAGTTTATAAGGGCAAGGAGATCACCTACTTCATGAAGATCTACCCAAGTGAGGCAAGTCCTTCGTGGGCGATGGCCATGATGGGATAGACAAGGTTGCTTCTTTGTGGACCCTTCGTGGGTGCCCTCCGTGGACTCGTGCAACAGTTACCCTTCATGGGTCGAAGTCTCAATCAACGTGGATGTACGATAGCACCACCTATCAAAACCACGCCAAAAATCTCCGTGTCTCCATTGCGTTTGCACTCTCCAAACCCTTCCCTTTACCTTCATACGCAATGTTTTACTTTCTGCTGCTACACTCTTAGAATTGCATGTGCAGGTTGATTATTTGACTTGTACTAGTTGCTAAAATCTGCCCACAACTAAAATTGGGAAAATGTTAGATTTTTATTTGGTCATGTAGTCTAATCATCCCCCCTCTAGACCTACTTTCGATCCTACAATTTTGGATTATATAAAAAATACTGAAGAAAAGAAATACCAGAGGGGGCCCACCAGCTGCCCATAAGGCACTTGGGCGCGGCCACCCCCTGGGCGCGCCCAAGTACCTTGTGGGGCCCCTGGCCAGCCTCCGAGGCCCATTTTCTCCTATATGATGCCATTTGTCCTAGAAAAAAAATCAAGAGAAGACTTTCGGGACGAAGCGCCACCGTCTCGAGGCAGAACCTGGGCAGGAGCACTTTTGCTCTCCGGTGCAGTGATTTCGCCAGGGATACTTCCCTCCGGTAGGGGGAAGTCGAAGCCATCAACATTACCAACAACCCTCTCATCATGGGAGGACCAATCTTCATCAACATCTTCACCAGCACCATCTCATATCAAACCCTAGTTCATCTCTTGTATTCAATCTCTGTCTCAGAATTTCAGATTGGTACCTGTGGGTTACTAGTAGTGTTGATTACATCTTATAGTTGATGGTAGTTGGTTTATTTGGTGGAAGATTATATGTTCAGATCCTTGATGATATTCAATACCCCTCTGATCTTAAACATGAATATGATTTGTGAGTAGTTACTTTTGTTCTCGAGGACATGGGAGAAGTCGCGTCATAAGTAGTCATGTGAATTTGGTATTCGTTTGATATTTTGATGATATGTATGTTGTTGCTTCCTTTAGTGGTGTCATGTGAATGTCGACTACATGACACTTCATCATACTTGGGCCTAAGGGAATGCAATGTGGAGTAATAAGTAGATGATGAGTTGCTAGAGTGACAGAAGCTTAAACCCTAGTTTATGTGTTATTTCATAAGGGGCTGATTTGGATCCATATGTCTCATGCCATTGTTAGATTTATTTTAATTCTTCTTTCGTAGTTGCGGATGCTTGCGAGAGGGAGTAATCATAAGTGGGAGGCTTATTCAAGTAAGAACAACACCCAAGCACCGGTCCACCCACATATCAAATTATCAAAGTAGCGAACGTGAATCAAACAAACATGATGAAAGTGACTAGATGAAATTCCCATGTGTTATGGAGAATGCTTTGCTTATTATAAGAAACCATTCTGGCCCGTCCTTTGATATAAAAAGGATTTGGCTACCTTGCCACACCTTTGTTACAATTGCTACTTGTTGCTCGTTACAAATTACCTTGCTATCAAACTATCTGTTACCGATCATTTCAGTGCTTGCAGAGAATACCTTATTGGAAACCATTTGTCATTTCCTTCTGCTCCTCGTTGGGTTCGACGCTCTTACTTATCGAAAGAACTACGATTGATCTTCTATACTTGTGAGTCATCAACGTACTTCTTCGGGATGAAGTAGTCATCATAGGACCTGACGCCATGGTACAAACGATCGAAGACAGTCTTGCGCATTCAAAAAAGTTGGCGAAAATGGTCAGTGAATAGTGCATCGATGGCAAAGTAGTCAGCCATCAGTGTCAAATGCCTGCGCTCCCTGTTGCGGTTGAGCACTCGATGACCCTTAATCGAGCCCTTGAAATCGAGAACATGCTCCTCCGCACGCTCCGCTGCCTACATCATCGCCGTCTCATCGGAATACTCCTCCTCGTCCGACGAGCCGTCGGAGGACTCAACATACTGCTTGTATATGTGCTCCAAATTGGAATTCATTGCTACAAACAAGAAGGGACAACTATTTCCATCTTCGGTGATTGATCGAACAACTTCTGGGCATGATAGAGGATGGTACCTGGCGGGGCGGTCGGAGGGCAGGGGGTTGAACGAAGACGAAGGAGAAGCGGCGGGGAGCCCTGCTGGATCGCTGGAGGTGATGGAGATGCAGATTTCCGGCAGGGGTGTGGCGTGGTTGCCGGGGTGGTGGAGCAGCGGCGACGACAAGAGAGGAAGAAGGAAAGAGAGAGAATCGAGAGGATGGAGTCGCGAGATCCGGGAAGGGTTTTGGGTGGGCCTGGGGTGTCAGATTCGTACGTTTCACGTGTCCGGACTCCCATAAACCTCCCTCACTTTTGTTTTCGTTTTGCATGAGAAATTGCGTCCGAATCGCCTCGCAGACCGATACAAGACCGCGTAGATGGCTTTCTCGGTTCGGACATTGCAGTCCGGACGATCGTGGAAGGTTTACACATCCATCTTGGACATGCCTTTACACCCCAGACCAATACAATGCGTACGCTTGACGGAGGAAGTATATTAGTTAAAGTCACCATGGAGTACATGCCCCCCCCGCGCCGCCTCCCTAGCGACTCGGGGGGAACCCTAGTAGCACCGCCGCCAGCACCCCAGATCCGCCTCCCTCGCGTCGCCGCCGCCGGAGGGGACGCCGACGAACTCCGGGCGTGCCCAAGGAGGGTGGCGGCGGGGCGTTCCCGCCTCCTGTGGCGTCTTCAGGTGGGGCTTGGCCTCCCGTCGGCGCGTGGCGGATCCGCGGCGGAGCTCCTCTGCGCGCGGCGGCGCCACCCCTCTCCGGCCGGCTCTCCACTCCCCGGCCGCGTCCTCTCCCTTGCTACAAGCGCGAGCTTGGCGGATCTGACCATGGGGGCCGCAGCGGAGGGATTCTGCGGGCTTAACGCGCTGGCCGTGTGTGGCCGTGTGTGGGACGCACTCTTCTTCGTCCCGAGCGCACGGGCCGACCGTGGCCATGCGCGGCGTGTCTCCCGCTGATGAGTGCTCCGTCGGTGGTGCTGCAGGTGGCTCCTTTCTAGATCCATGCGGGACTGCAGCCATTCTGCTCGGTGGTGGCGTGGATTTTCTGGTCTTCGACGCGGCGGCCTGCACACGGTGGATCTCGCCTTTGCTATTATGATCCCCCGGCTGGCTTTGGAACCTGCGTTTTCCAGGGTCCAGTTTGCCGGCGTCCTCCCGTAGCGGCTTTGGCCCGGTGCTCTTGAAGCTGCGCTCTTTTCGGCTTCATGGGTTCACCGGTGTTTTGGTGGCTCCGGCTTCGTCGATCTATGTCTGAGTTCTCCAGATCCTGGCTCATCGACTTGCTGGATTCCGTCGCATCCCATGCGTCGGTTCCTCTACGTCTTGTCGTCGCCTCTCCAACCTCTACCGCCACCCCTGCCTTGCCCCTCCCCCGCCAGGTCCAATGCTCGTGCTTCCGGTGGCATAGCTCCCCGTCCGACGATGGCGGCCCTAGCTTACGACATGTCCCCGTCCTTGAATCTTGTTCCGACGGCTTTGGGATTGTTTGGACATTGGCCGGGGCGAAATCCCTGCTTGATGCTGGCAGCGGCGACACCTGCGGGTGTCGTACCCTTCTTGAAGGCGTTGACACGGCCTATTCTCCGAGCCCCTCTTCGAGCGCAGGGGGAAACCCCAGATTCAGTTCGTCGGATCGGACGACGGCGGCGCCACGGCGTCGTTCCCCTTCATGAAGGCGTCGTCTTGCTTGCTCGTGTCGTGTCTGCTACTCGATTCTGAGTGTTGGGGCATCGTCTTGGTTAGAGTTGTTTCTCTCGGGCTGGGTAGTTTAGCGATGTGTTGTAGCTTCTGTGTGGGCTGAGCATCCCATGTCACTCTGCTTCGGCACCATGTTTACGCCACCTTTGGTTGTGCCATGTGATGTCCCCCCATTGTATTCTCATTTGAACCTCTTCTATCAATAAAAGATACACAAGCTTTGCGTATTTGCGAAAAAATTAGTTAAAGTCACCATCAAAATATGGTCCCAAATACGAGACTGATAATCCTGGACGGAGATACTACGTATACCCAAACCAAGCTCAGCCGCCGAGTCCAATCGCCGAACTGCGGTGTTCACCTTTTTGCACGACACAATCGACGCAGAAGCTTTATCGGGATCGATGCCCGAGCCCGACATTGGTTGCAGCCGCGCAGCCTGCACCGGTCCCTCTACGGCTGTATCGCCATGACCGAGGCCGGACCTCGGCCCTCGATCAGGTCCAGCGATGCCACGGACAAGTCGCAAGGGGACACCGGCCGGGAGGGGAGCGTGCGTGTGTGCGTCCAGGCTAGTCCAGACTGTGATCTCGTGCTCGTGGGGTAAAAAGTAAGAAAGATGTGATGGAGGAGGGTTGGATTGGGTAGCGTGCGGGCGACAGCATGAGCGCCCCACTATCAGCAAAAGCGAGCTCACAAAAATGATGGCCTCGGTAGATTATCATTGTTCCAGCGATGAGCCCCAGCAACAGACCGGAAGCCAGCCTGTGCGCGAGCTCACTTGAAGCGTTGGTGAGAGGAGATGGATGTTCTCGTTTCACGCACTGTCGGATGACGAGATGAGAATGTAAATTCAGCAAATAGTATGACATACTCGTTAGAGCATGGTTAATAATACAGTCAACTACTGATGGTTGGCTATAAGGAGTAGGGCATTTTAGAGACCGAGCTCCATAAAACCTTTTATTTTGAATAATTCAAAATTCATAAAATTTAGTTTAAAAAGTTTCTAAAAAAATACACATGTATGCAAGGATGTAAAGTGTATGTGTGAAAAATTTCAGGATGAAATATCTTGAATTGCGAGCTGTAAAAAGACCAAAATCATAGACTTTATAGATGAACAATACATATGCTAAAAGGCCCATATTTGTCTTTTTTGTGTAACTCACATTTTAATGTATTATTTTAAAGTTTTCAAATAAAGACTTTCATGGAGCTTGGTTTCTGTTTGACATTTTCGGGCTATAAGATGTTACCATATCATCTATAGACATCACTTATAGTCACGTATACAATAAGGTTGGCTATAAATATGCTTATAAGATTGATATTTTCTATCATTTTCTTTCTATCTTTTCTTCACATTTATTGCATCTGCCTAAGAGCACACATATGGCTAATCTTTTGCATGAATCCACTCTCCTTACCTTTTCATGTCTCTCTCCTCTCCGCGGTGACGGAGCTATGTGTGCTACTGAGGGGTTGTGCCCTGCCCCCTCCCCGCCTTAGCAAACATATGCAAAATTACAATATAAGCGGGTTATAAGTCTCCTATTGTACTTGCTCTTAATTAGCAGTTCAGAAGTGATTATTTACGCGGCTCGATTGTACTAGCATGCCATTATATTTTTAGAATGCACTTGTAACGTGTACTAACACATTATTCTCCCAATATTTTTGTACCAGGAGTGGAGTGCATATATAGCTAACCTGCTAGGTTCGTTGGTGTACACATACGACACTGATTTAATTAAACAGCGTGGTGGATCACCTGCATGCATCAATGCAACGCAGCCATCCGGGATCCGACGGATAATGATAGCCGCCCTCCCTGCAACTCGATCGCATGGTCCACGTACTACGTAACATAACATTTCCGCTGGTAAGAGACAACGACGCAAGGGGGTTCAAGGCGGAGGATGATTAGCTCAGGTGTAACATCACACACACGTACCACTAGTTGGTGCGAGTAGTTGCCATTACCATACGTACATCAAGCATCCCACCGAGCCACCTCTGCGTGGACCATATATATATCTATCTCAAACGAGACATGTTTTTGTTTCCTTGTGTTGGTATAATAATGCTCTCTAATATAGCGTCTCATACTCCCTAACATATTGTAGTGTAGCATACCATACCATCCATGTGGAGTCCTACATATTGTAGTGTACGTGATGTTGACACTCGAGTTCAAAAACGACGCTTTTGCTCCCAGCTCTCAGTTAATCACGGGGGGGCAACGACTTGACTATACGTACGTAACGACGTTTTGGCATGGAATGGCGACGTTATGCTATGTCGTCTCTGCACCGGTCCCTGGTTTTCAAAGTCATTTTTCAACCGCGGGAATTCTCCTCTGCGTTTCTTCCCTAACTGAACTTATACTTCCCCATGTAGCACAAAGTACTCCCTCCGTTCCTAAATATTTGTCTTTGTAGAGATTTTAATAAGTGACTACATACTGAGCAAAATAAGTGAATCTACACTCTAAAATATGTTAGACATCCGTATGTGATAGTTCATTTGAAATCTCTAAAAAGATAAATATTTAGAAACGGATGGAGTACACATTAAGTTTTCTTTTGAGAATGTTGGTTGAATTTAAATACTTGAGAAACAAACGCAAAAGTTTTGCGGATTTATTACACTCCATGTCATGGCCATACCCCACCCAAAATTCGGCAACGTGCTCCGCTTTCCCGGACTCCAGTTCACGGCACGCTTTTCGAGAAAGAAACGACTCCCATTTCGTACTGTGTGTAGCCCAGTAGCCTCTGTGTATCCAAATGGGGGGCATAAGCGTGAAATATCGCAGCCAGCCAGGGGCGTCATTGCACAAACCCACCTAAAGCCCCAACCACCCTACCTCTCAGCATCCGTGTACGCTCTCGCACTCCCCTCCCCTCGCCTCCGTCCCCAGATCCGACCACCCCCCTCGCCTCGCCGCCGCCCCCCCCCCCCCCCCCCCCCCCCCCCCCCCCTCCACGCAGCCCTACTGCCACACGGCGGACTCTCCGGGGCCCGCGCGCCGAAATGGAGGCGGCGCTGGAGGCGGCGCGCGCCAAGGACACCAAGGAGCGCCTGGCCGGGGTGGAGCGCCTGCACGAGGCGCTCGACGCGGCGGCGCGCCGCGGCCTCTCCCCGGCCGAGGTCACCTCGCTGGTGGACACCTGCGTGGATCTGACGCGGGACGCCAACTTCCGCGTCGCGCAGGGCGGGCTGCAGGCGCTCTCCGCCGCCGCCGTGCTCGCCGGGGACCACTTCAAGATCCACCTCAACGCGCTCGTCCCCGCCGCCGTCGAGCGCCTCGGCGACGGCAAGCAGCCCGTCCGCGAGGCCGCGCGCCAGCTCCTCGTCACGCTCATGGAGGTGGGTCGCCTGCCCTTTCGGTCGTCATGATCCCACTTGTTGTTTCTTTAATCTACTATATTCCGGGGGAATGTGGTTGCTTTGGAACTTAGCCGGAGTTTTAAATTTGGTCCAGTTATCCATAAGGATGAATTTGTTTTAGTTTTCGTGTGATGATGTGCTATTGAGCCACAATGCCGTTTCAAACTCCAATAATCAAGGGATTAGCTTTCTTAGTTTTGGGTCAAGTTTGGTTTGTAGAAACGATAAATTGCGGGTGGGTATCAAACGAAGATATAAACTTCTCATATGCAGTTAGGTTTTTGCTCGACTGTTTTAAGAACCATTCACCCTAAAAAATGCTGCTAGTTCACACGTAAAGATTGCTCTTTTAAGGTGTTGGAATGAAATCTATAATATGCCTAGTTGTTGTGAATTACTCAATTACATAATTTTTTTTCTTAATGATCTGATATTTACAGCATAAATATGTGTTGCCTTTTCTCTTTTGCCAATGTTGTTTGTTACTACTATGTTACCATTACTTTTACATGTAGACTTCTGTCCAATGAATATCAACGTATGAAGCCAAACATGCTTGCCTTGTTCTCAATGTTTTGGATTTATTACTAGGTAGCCTTCTGATTTTATCCATATCTTAGGTTTCTTCACCAACAATCATTCTCGAAAGGGCCGGAAATTATGCATGGACTCATAAGAGTTGGAGGGTTCGGGAAGAGTTCGTACTTACAGTGGCAACTGCAGTTGGCCTTTTCGCTTCTACGGAGCTTCTCATGCAACGAGTTTTACTCTCACCCGTGAGTCTAGTATTCAAGTCGATTTATTATCGTACATTTTTGTGCATGTCACAGACTTTATGTTTATTCAATAGATATATATGCTGAGACTATCTGGCTTCACAGGTCTTGCAGTTGATGAATGATTCGAACCAAAGTGTCAGAGAAGCTGCTATATCTTGTATTGAGGTTAGCTGGTTTCATACCATTTTTACCTGCTTCAGCTGATGCTTTTCATCTTTTGTCCACTTATATTCCTTCCATTTCTTGCTTTCGGATGTTCAACATTCGTCTTACTCAATTTCGCAATAGTTCTGTCCCACTCTGCGAGTTGGATAGGCTGAACCTTTCCTACAAAAATACTCAAAACAATCAATGTAGTCCCAATGCCCTTTGCTTCTAGTTGCTTTTCACTACTCCCTTGTGCTCAGTTTTATCTATTTTTGTGTGTTTTAAAAGTAGTTTATCCCGTGCTTTCAAACTATTGGTGTAACTAGTAGCAACTGCCCATACTAACTAATTGCAGCCTGTACCCGTTATCCAGGCTATGTAAAAATTATACGGCGATCCTAATATCACTTTTTCCGATCACAGGAAATGTACAAGAACATGGGTTCTCAGTTCCACGAAGAGTTGCAGCGCCATAATCTGCCTACATACATGGTAGTGTGTTCGGCCATCTAGTTGTTTTTGGCAGTTGTCTTTTGCTTGCTAGAAGTCCTCTTGATACTAGTGTATCACTCTTGGTACATCTGTGTATTTTGGACTAGTATCTAGTACTACTTTATATGATTGAACTTTACGTGTCCATTTTTAAAGGTCCACAAAGCAGTAAACCTGGATTATCCTAATTCATGTATTGTCCGATATCTGCAGCTAAAAGAAATAAATTCAAGATTGAATAGAATTGAACCAAAGATTCCCGCATCTGATGGTACTGCAACACAGCATAAGGTTGCAGCATCTAGATCCGTTAGTGTTAACCCAAAAAGAGGCAGCCCACGGACAAAAAGCACACCGAGGGAAAGCACATTATTTGGAGGTAAGCTCTATATTTTTGTCAGAAGTTCACACATGATCATTCAAATATATGTGTTTGCATTCAACTATATTTGCAAGCCAAGACGATCTATAACTGCAATTTGTCAGTCCAGGTACTGTTTAGGCACCAAGATATGTCCTTTTTCCATGTTTATATGGGTGAACATTTGCGAATGCCCGAATGCTCCTAACCAGCTCATGATAGTAGGATGGACTTACATATGAAGGGAATTCACTTTCAAAACCAGAACAACCAGTACTGTAGCTGATCGTGTGCTGTAGTTCTATGCTTTGTCAACACATTAAAACTGAAGTCCAGCTTTTGAGTTACGTATACGGGAATTGCACCCAGTCAATTCATGTCCCGACCACATATGTCAATAAACATTGGAACCACCTATTCACTCGTCCTAAGTATGTTAAAGTTGCTCTCCAGAGATCCTAATGAGATCTTGCGTGATTTCAGTGCTTGCGTGGTGTAATCCAGTAAGGAGTGCCCACATGCCAGGCACCCTATCTTCTTCCTGTTCCTTTTCTCCCATTTTCTTCCCGTCACTGTCAGCTTCATCACTCTCCTTGCTGCTCCTCATCCCACATGGGCACGGAGCCCTGCCCTGAGTTCTTGGGCCACCCCCGACCAGAGTCAAGGTTCAGTGATAGTTGTGAAAGAACTGACCACAGGGAATGAGACGACGAGATCAAAGTCACCATTGGAGGCTTGGGGCTGACAAAGATCTTACTCGGTGCGTGTGCCCAGACCAGATCCGTGCACACCACGGCTGAGAGTAGTCCTGCTGATTAGATGACACATTGTGCCCTGTTAACATGCCACATAAGTGGCCAGAGCTAGCAAAACCAGATCTGAGAACTTCCTGTGTACCCTGTTAACAAATTTAGGTGGTGAATCTATGGTTTCAGAATTTGTGGACCTTAGTGACCAGGGCGTGCAAGTTCGAGAATTCGTTCATATAATTACTGTGAAAACATATGATATATTCTTAATTTCGAAATGCAGTGATACTATGCACAAAATGTCTTTGAATTCATTTTCTGAAAGTAATCATGAATGGTACAACATTTGAAGTCCATTTCATGTGTTGAGATGCATCACTTTTTTATCCAGGCCAAGTACTGCTATATTTGTTTCTTTATTTATTTCCTTCTTACTTTTGCTCAGTGTGTAATCCAGAAGCCTTTAGTTGAGCTATGTTCCCTGGAACAGCATGTAATCTATTAGACTTAACAGAAAATTTCATTTTCTGACAAGTCAATGTTTTTCTGGTTATTCTGATAGTGGCACCTGCCACACAGACAACATGTTTCTCTATAGTAATTTGATGTTTTACAGGTGACACTGATATAACTGAAAAACCAGTGGAACCAGTAAGAGTCCACTCAGAGAAAGAATTACTTCGGGAGTTTGAGAAGATTGCAGCTACTCTTGTTCCAGAAAAGGACTGGTCAGTTCGTATTGCTGCCATGCAAAGGATTGAAGCACTGGTTTATGGAGGTTTGTCCACATCTATACCTATTTTTCTTAACAAAGCTTTATGCAATTATGCTCGGCGTTAATTACCTCTGTAGCCATTAGCAAAGAGAAAAAACATCTGTAGCAAAGATTTTGCAGTACGTCTTTGGTTGCACAGCCAACTAATATTTTGTCTAACCAGAAAGGGACCCTCATTACTAGGACTGATGACTAGGACGGAAACATTTCCCCTTTATTTGCCGATAAGAGAGCTTTTGAAGTATGCAGTGAAGTGAAATAAACAGAAGGTCCATCTTTTATAAAAATGAACATCTTCTATTAAGCATCCTATTGTCTAGTAATATTGGCTCAAAGAAAAGAGCAATGGTGCAACCTGCAGTTTTGGTGACATACCTTACTGTTTTGCAAGGCCTTCATCATTTGACTCAAAAGGGAAAATATTATCACAGTCCAGTTACACATAACAATATAATATGGGGTTATTTGAGAATTAGTCCGTAACATTCTTAGCTTTAAAATTTGTTGATAAATTACTCCTTGATAATTTGGTGTTGTATGCTTAGCTTTAAAATGTTCTATTTATGTTTCAGGAGCTATTGATTACCCATCGTTTCTGACAC
Organism: Triticum timopheevii; assembly: GCA_963921465.1. Taxonomy (NCBI): domain Eukaryota; kingdom Viridiplantae; phylum Streptophyta; class Magnoliopsida; order Poales; family Poaceae; genus Triticum; species Triticum timopheevii. The sequence goes on along the minus strand of OY997264.1, from coordinate 470,723,767 downwards.
TCTTGAAGCAGCTGATTCCTCCATTGTCTACTCAGCTAGCTGATCGACGGTCTACCATTGTAAAACAGGTATCCACCCATTTATCTTCTTTTGATAAGCATCTTTTATCAAGAAACCTATTTTGATAAGTATCAAATTGATTATCTCCAACGCTTGTCTTTCCCTCTATTTTCTTGCTGTAAAATGAGTTGAATACTTGATCAGATGAATGTGCTCAAACTGAAAACTTACTTCGTGTCATGTTTTTTATGCCCAGGCATGCCATTTACTTAATGTGCTGTCCAAAGAACTCCTTGGTGACTTTGAGCCATGTGCTGAACAATTTATTCCGGTAAATGATGCAAACAGTTTTTTCCTTCTGTTTTCCTATATTGTTTTAATAAATCTAAAATATTTGTGAAATTTTCAGATGCTTTTTAAGCTGGTTGTCATAACTGTGCTTGTCATCGCTGAATCTTCAGACACTTGCATAAAAACTGTGAGGAAGTTTTTCAATATATTTGCACTTCATGGATGCCATTTTTTAGTCTCTTTGCTGATATGGGACATCTTGCAGATCCTGCGAAACTGCAAGGTTGCACGAATTCTTCCTCGTGTAGCTGACACTGCCAAGAATGACCGAAGTGCAATTCTCCGTGCTAGGTATGCATGTTCACACCGTCCAGTGTACATGTTTCTTCAAGCTATTCAAGCTTACATTTTACTGTACCAGGTGCTGCGAATACGCGCTTCTAATATTGGAATATTGGGCTGATGCCCCGGAAATACAACGATCAGCTGATTTATATGAAGATCTAATAAAGTGCTGTGTAGCAGATGCTATGAGTGAGGTATGATCTGTTCGCTGACCTATGGTGCATATAGTGTGTTCATTTTCATTTCAAATCAGGTAGTTAAATAAATTATTCAATATGTCGCACTATCAGACACACAAGAACTTCTCTGTGTGTGGTATGCTAGTGTTTGTACTTTGTAGAATCGAAGAGTCCAGTCATAGTTCCATTCTGTTGAAATCAAACCAAGTGGAATGTTAATTATTTGCAGCACACTAGAGCAAAACAACAAAACTTGCTGCTCAAGCAGCAAGCCAGCAATGCTGCAATGATACCCACTAGGACCCTAACTCAGCCCTTACATTTTAACCTATCCCCAACTGGCTGTCTACATGACTGGAGAGGCATCAATATGACATTGCCCAGACAGAATCTATGTAGTGCTGGTTTGCATTCTGTTTGCAGATATACACATGAAACAATGTATCCATTTGGAAATACGGCAGCTTGTTTGGCATGATAATGAAGAATATAGGTTGCTTTCTGTTCATAATGTGTATAGAGTAATAAGCAATCTGTTTCTGAGAAACCAATAAAATTATGAGGGATTCACTTCATACGGAACCGGTGCCTTCTTTCTCCTCTTACCCTTGCATGCCACCCAAAAAAGTTTAGGAGACAATAATGTAGCAAATGACAAGTCCATATTCTGAGTTCATGCGCTATATTGGTAATATATGATGATATACCTGCTTATCAATGGACATAATTGTTAAAACCAAAAGGTTCTTGAGTTATCTCATCTCTGATCTCTGTGCCGCTGCCTGCTGGTATGCTGGGACCATTGCGGTTCTGTCCACATTCATTCTGATTATTTTTGTGTTCCATGCCGTTTCTGCAACTAGGTCCGTTCAACTGCAAGAACTTGCTACAGAATGTTCACGAAGACATGGCCTGAGCGCTCTCGCCGTCTTTTTATGCAATTTGATCCTGCTATACAGAGGGTACGACATGCTGCTTTTCTCTTTGTGTTTCTTCGGGTCTTACATTTTTTGTAGCTGTAACACAGCCTAAATTCTAATGTACAATTGGCAACTGTTGCAGACAATAAATGATGAGGATGGTGTGCACAAACGTTATGCTTCTCCCTCACTTCGTGAGAAGGTTCTGCAGCCTTCTCGCACTTCATCTCATGCAAGTGGCACTCATATGCCTGGATATGGCACTTCAGCTATTGTTGCAATGGACAAGAGTGCAGCTATTTCTTCAGATTCATCTCTGCCATCAAACCATCCTCGTTTATCACAGTCAAAGACAACCAGCAGAGTTTCTGATAGAAGCCTAGAAAGTGTGCTCAGTTCAAGCAAAGAAAAGGTTTCTGCTATTGAAAGTTTGCTGAAAGGTGTTAGCATATCAGATAGGCAAAATTTCTCAGTTGCACGCTCTACAAGCTTGGACCTTGGTATTCTTTAATCCGCACATACCTTTCTTTGAAGAATTTGAATGCTTTTTATAGTGTATTCCTTAGAAATCACCTGACAAAATTATCATTTCTACTTTCTCTACTGATCGTCAGAATTCTAGTTTCTTATTATTTTTTACTCCTAGTGCAGGGGTTGATGCTCCATCATCTCGTGATCCTCCTGTTCCTCTTGCAGCACCAGCTTCAAATCATCTGTCTCTGCAGAGCTCAGCGTTCTTGGATTCAACCATTCCTAGCATCAAAAGTTCTAGTACACGAAATGGAGGTTCTCGCGCATTGGATACAATGACAACACAGTTGGCCACCAAAGAGCGGTCGAGGTCACCATATTTGAGTAATCTATCATCCGAGTCCATGACAGGCTTATCACTGCCTTATGTAAGAAGATCTTCAGAGAGGCTTCAAGATGGAGGCCACATGGATGAGAGTAATGATCTGCGCTCAACCAGGCGGTTTCCTCAAATGCACACAGAAAAAAACTATGTTGATATGCCTTATAGGGATGCTGCTGCTCATAGAGATTCACATAATAACAATGTCCCGAATTTCCAGAGACCTCTTCTAAGAAAACAAGTAATGTCAAGGCCTTCTGCAAGCAGCCGTGACAGGTTTGATGATAGTCAAGTACCTTCTAATGATGTATCTAGATATACAGATACTCTGGCTACTCTACACGATGCACTTTCAGAGGGTCTCAATCCTAGTTCTGACTGGGTAGTAAGAGTCTCTGCTTTTGATTTTATTCGGAATGTAGTGCAACAAGGTCAGAGAGGTACTCAAGAAATTGTTCAGAATTTTGAAAAGGTCATGAAGCTATTTTTCCGCCATCTGGATGATCCTCATCATAAGGTTGCACAAGCCGCTTTTTCTACGCTTGCAGAGATTATTCCTGCTTGCAAGAAGCCATTTGAGAGTTATGTCGAAAGAATTTTGCCACATGTCTTTTCCCGCCTTATTGATCCAAAAGAGTTGGTAAAAAAGCCATGTTCTTTGACTTTGGAGATTGTTGGTCGATTATATGCTATCGATATGTTGCTACCTGCCCTAGTACGCTCACTAGATGAACAGAGGTCGCCAAAGGCAAAGCTGGCTGTTATTGAATTTGCAAACAGATCGTTCAGTAAGTACACGGTAGATTCTGAAGGTTATAGTAACAGCGGCTTCCTTAAGCTATGGCTTTCAAAATTGGCACCTTTAGTGAATGAAAAGAATGCAAAACTGAAGGAGGCATCTATTTCTGGTATCATATCTGTGTATTCTCAGTTTGACTCTACGGCAGTGTTAAATTTTATTCTAAGTTTATCAGTTGAAGAGCAAAACCTATTGAGGCGTGCCCTGAAGCAAAAAACACCTCGTATTGAGGTTGATCTGGTGAACTACTTGCAGAGCAAGAAAGAACGGCCACGCCCTAAATCTTATGACCAGGCAGATTTTGGAACTTCTTCCGAAGATGGTTATGCACAGACATTGAAGAAGAGCTATCCTTTTGGGTGGTATTCTTCTAGTTCCCTTGACGCTGAAGTGGGGAAGAAGACCACTACAGTGCAAGAACCAACATTACATAATGTCTCTATGGCCCGAACAACTTCGGATATGAGTGCCGGTACTAATCAAAGCCTGGAACCGGCCTCAGGAACTGAAGTATTTTTAAATAGAAGTAGAGAATCAAAGAATAATATTAGCTCAGCTGTGGAAGATAATCGTTCTTGGACAAACTACCCTGAAAAAACCGATGCTTCCTTAGATGGTGAAACCGCTATGAGCACTCCGCGCTTTGATTTCAGCCAACTGCACAGCCCTGATGGGCATAATGCCGTTGGTTCAACTACAGGAAAAGATGTTCAAGAGACAGATATGGTTGTAAACCTTAGTTCTATAAAGACCAGCATACATGCTGACAATGGCTTGAGCATACCACAACTTCTTCATCAGGTACTGATGAAAAAATCCTTTTACTTGATTGTGTGTACTGCTGTGTTTTTCTTTTTCTTTTCTAAATCTTTGTGAAGTGCTTTAATTTATTTTTCTCACTTTGTAGATAAGCACCGATACAGAAATATCAAGTTTGGAAAAGCACGAAGCATTACAACACTTGATTAAGGCTTCGCTTGGTAATGACAGCTCCATTTGGTCAAAGGTTTGCAACCTGATTTCCTTACAGAATGTACCTTATGTTAACCCCACAGTTACTAGGGGAAACCGAAGTGCTTAATTTTAGAATAGTTCAGTTTATTTTTTCTATTTCTCAGCAAAAGAATAATGGGTATTTGAAAAACAGGGTTGTATTTCAACTTATTTTAATTCTCAGCGGCATTTGCAGGTTTGCATCTACAAATGCCACAGCAGCATGTTATGTTACCTTTTCTTGTATATTTTCCGTTTTTCGTTGCATAAATATGTGAAATCATTATTTCCTTCCCAGCTGTGTTACCAGAGGTGTAAAGTTAAAATGGAATATATACTAAGCTAGAGCCGAGAGGTTTCAAACTATCTCCATTCTAATTCCAGCCTTTCAATTTTCCAACAGTATTTCAATCAAATATTAACGACCGTACTTGACGTGCTGGGTGACTCCGATCCATCTACTAGGGAGATTGCTTTGTCTTTAATTGCTGAGATGCTCAACAATCAGGTCCACTATCCATGCCTATGCACATTAAGATTAGTTTAATTAATTGCCGCTTCCTCTTTTGATAGTAATAATGCTTATTTTGCTCTCAGAAAGACGCTATGGAAGAATCTATTGAGATTGTTCTTGAAAAACTTCTGCATGTGACGAAAGATGTGGTGGCAAAGGTATACCTGCCTTTATTTTCCTCACTATAATACCATTAGATCTGTTCTTTGTTCAGCTTTGGTGTTTTAGGAACTTAATATTCTTTTTGGGCATGCAGATTTCAAATGAAGCGAACCGATGCATAAATGTTTTGTTGGCAAAATATGATCCTTTCAGATGTCTTGCTGTATGCACAAATCATTTCTCTTTATGTATCACTGTTTACTTTTTTTTCTGCTTGGTATATTTAACTTTACTTCTCATGGTCATTGGTTGTACTGCAGGTTGTTGTACCTCTTTTGGTCAGTGATGATGAAAAGATACTCGTTGTGTGTATCAACTGTTTGACAAAGGTATCTCATATACAGTGTTCTAAAAGACAATAGACCCCTTACTACTCTAGGCAGGCAGCTGTAGTGTGTTTGCATTTCTCATTATATATGCGTCAATGGGTTTAAAATCTACTTAAATTCTTGGTCTTGTTGTAGAGTGGTTCTGGCCTATTAGGAGCATATATAAATTGAACATATCTAATATGTTGAGCAACCAGTTTTGACTTAATTTTTGTCTGATAATCTTGCAGCTTGTTGCACACCTTTCCCAGGAGGAATTGATGGATCAACTGCCTACATTTTTGCCAGCACTGTTTGATGCTTTTAGTAACCAAAGTCCAGATGTTCGAAAGGTGGGTACTAATCTAGTGCAGATATTATCATGGTGGAATTCCTTTCTATTTTATTTATGATCAGTATAAAACTGCCAGTAGATGCAGACTGCAGTTGCTGAGTGCCATGGGAATTGCATGTGCTTGGAATGAATTTTTCTTGTGCATGAATTCATAACTGACACTACCTACCCATTTTTTAGAGTGTTGTATTCTGCTTGGTGGACATCTACATCATGCTGGGGAAAGCATTTGTCCCGTACCTGGAAGGGCTGAGCAGCACGCAGCTGCGCTTGGTGACCATCTACGCGAACCGGATTTCGCAGGCAAGGTCCGGCACGGCGATCGACAGCGCTAACCAATGAGGTGTAACATTCTTCTGTTTTATATGGACATTTTGTTTGGTAGGGGAGTGAGATTTTTTTGGGGGGTCCCGTTTGTTTGTGTAGGTTTGTGTATAGTATATATGCAAACGATTCCCTTGTATTGGGGAGTTCCCTGGCTTTGGTTCTTTGTGTGATTATGTATTTCTTTTTCTTTTTCTTTTTTTAGCATGTGGAGAGGAGTGTTAGCGAGCGTGTGTTGTCTTGGGTTGTACAACTAGGTGACAATGTACAAAGAAAGGAAATGTAACGTAACGGAGAAGGTGTGTGTGCAAGTTTTGTCTGGCCCTTTGAATTACGTTATTGTTCATGAATTCCCAGCTGTGGACTTGTACTGTTCTGAGGGATTTGAAGGACTGAAATATCACCAAAGAATTACCATGGATAGAGGTGGGTGGAAGTTAGCTATCCATGATCATGGCTGGGTTTTTGAGATTTCATAGGTTTCAACTCTAGGCGACTCCAACTTGTTCTGGACTAAAAGGTTTTATTGTTGTTGTCGTTGTTGATAAGGGCAAGCCATGTTTGTGCTCCGTGGCAAAAAAATTAAAAAAATTGCGGGGGCTCGGCTTTGTCCGTCAAGCGACAGCTTCTGCCTTTGACGGCTTCACTGTCGCTCATGACTGGTAGTAGTTGTCTCTATGTAGTAGTCGGCCTTTGTTAAGCTTGGCCAAGAGATGATATTACTCCTTTGTTAACCCACCACGCACACACGCACGCTCTTGCCCTCTACTGGAGCGAAGGCGATCGCGCTGACGAGTCTGTATCCGCGGCTCCATCACGCGACGAGGATCTCATCTCGGTCGTAGCACCAGGTCGGTCACGGTCGCACCTACCTCTACCTGGTTAATTCTTAGTCGCGACCCTTATTGGAATCAGATCAACATCGCAGGATGGAATAGTCATGCCATGCCAAAAGAAAGAAAGAATGGAAGAAGAAAGAAAAGCAAGGAAGCTCCATGTCCGAACGCGCTATGGTTTCGCCGGCCCGAGCACGCCCGTCAAAACAACTCCAGGAATTATCTCATCAGTTCGTTTCTGCTGACTGACCGAAATCGCATCACCAACCACGGAGGAAGGAGCGGTCATTTGCTATAGTGGACGAAAACAAGCAAACATATTTAACCATGCTCATGCACTGCTGCAAAATGTCACTACATGATCATTTGCGGGGTTGAAGGCAGAAATGGTGCGTCCTACATGGAGTGCCAAGTTGCCCATTACAGGAGCAACCCGGAATTATTATCGCGGTTCTAGAAATCCATCACTATGTTAGGGAGAGGCATTTATTTGACATACACGGTTACACATCCCATCCATGCAAACTACTCCCTCCGTTCCTAAATACTCCCTCCGTCCCAAAATACTTGTCGGAGAAATGAATAAAAATGGATGCATCTAAAACTAAGATATGTCTAGATACATCCATTCATTCGACGAGTATTTCCGGACGGAGGGAGTATAAGTCTTTGTAGAGATTCAACTATGAACTACATACGAATGTATATAGATGTATTTCAAGTGTGGATTCATTCATTTTGCTTCGTATGTAGCCCACCTAGTGAAATCTCTACAAAGACTTACATTTAGGAACGGAGGGAGTATATGACTCACAACATGTTATTTTAATATTTGGAGACGATGGAACCCATAATTTGGGAGGTGACCATGTCAACATGAACACCACCACCACCGCAACATCACTACCATAGCAAATGGCTAGAGTCACCAAGTGCCAGTAGCACCGTGGTGCAGAGGGCCCATCCGGGGGTGCCTAGGGTTGTCGGGCAGCCCAAGGCCTAATCCTCTAGAGACCCTAAGGGCAGATTCGTTGCATCCCGGGGCAACCACTAGCGAGATACCCAACACTCGTGAACCCAAGTTTCCCACCGAGCACGCGACACATGCTGCCTAGCAAGCAGCCGACAGAGCATAGAGCGAGGAAGTGGCCAAGATGGCGAATGCTCGCCACCGCCTTCATCACACAAGGCTTTGCCCAGAGGTCACTGTCGATGGCGACAGGGTGGGGGGGGGGGGGGGAGGCTAGCGGGTGGACATAGTCAAGGAAGCTAGTCGTGGCATGTGTCGTACTTGGATGAGGAGGGGATGGAGGTTGACCCCACCCATGTGTCATACTTGGATGAAGAGGGGATGGCGGTTGACCCCGCTAGCGGGTTTGAGATGGTTGACGACGCCGCTGGGGTGACGACATCCACCTTCTCTCCATGTATGAGGAGGCGGAGCACCAAGCGGCCGAACACGTTGATGTCGACGTCGTGCTCATTGCGGACCTTAAGATAATCACGGAGAACCACGCGATCCTCGCGTCGTTGGTGAGCGCACACACAATTGAGTGCGAGCGCCGCGAGATTATGCATCTCAACGTCGAGCATGCAGATATGTTCCGAGGGCTTCAAATGTGAAGTCAAGGACGAGTAGGCCGGTGGGTTTACCTCGATGCCGTGGATATGGCCCGCCGCCAACGGCCACGCGTTTGGCCCCTCCGGCGAGGGGGTGATCAACATCTCCTCCGCCAATGAGTAGAGCTATTTATCTAGTATGTAGTGATGATTCACCTTGTTTAATGTTGATGTAGTGGAATGGTAATGTATATTAGGTACTCCCTCCGTCCGGGTTTATCAGGCCTAAGAGCACCACCAACATGTCCATTTTTATAATACCTTGCTTTGAAAATTTACATGCACGCAACCATTTCATTGGGTGTAGCAGGAGGCACTGTTGCTAGTCACATGGCTGAATAATAAATACGCTACATGCATGTTTTTTTATTGGCTGCATGGGAGAGCTAGCATGTGAGAGAGTGCATTAGGAGTGGAATGAAAGTATTAATGTGAGCAAATTACTGTGTGCCTTATCCTAAGAGAAGTGATCTCCTGGCCCAATAAACCTGGACGGAGGTAATAATGGACTATTTAATGATGTTATGTTTGATGTTAATGTGGTGCCGTTGTTTAATTATGCAATGATGTAGTTTAAATTTGTGTGAAAACAAATTATTAGGGGAATGGGCTAGACAAAAGTTTAATTTTCCCCCAAAAATGGGAAATCGAAGGATGTGGAACTAATGTATTGGCTTATGTTTTGGACTGCATTCAAGTTCCTCACCATGTCAAACATATTTACGTTAAAATTCAACAAAATCATGTATAGAATTAGCTAACTCAGCTTTAATCATGACATTTATGCATAGACAAGTCACGTCTAATCAGCAGTCAAGCAGAACTTTCAACAGTCCTCGTCGTTAAATATCTTAGGCATTTCATGCGTGAAACCAACAACCACAGCCGTGAAAACCCTGCCAAATGGCACACCTACTTCTTCTCTTGTGAAAAGTTAGAGCCCAAATCATCAATGACATGAACACATGCCTTACACTTAGCAGCCACATCCAGGATCTGTCAAACCACGTGAAAGGTTTGCCGAGTAAATTATGCTCACGCGCGCATCCTCGGCCCAACCAAAAGCATGTTTGCCGCAGTGCGCGACCGCACCACCCACGGCGCTGAACAATTCTCACATCACACTCCCATCTTCTTGGTTCGCCACCGGCGACCAAACCACGATGAATTCTTCACAGCGTGAAGCCGTAAACTCGACCAACCGCTCCTATATATCTGGATGTTTGCACGTTCATAGAGATGCACACTAGACGATCGACTACGTATAACGATCCAGCGTCCGCCATTTTCCAACGGCCAAGACTAACTAAGCAGCAGCAGCAGCAGCATTCAACCAGTGATTTAGCGCTACGATGGCCGCCGCGTCCCTGGCTTTCGTAGCGCGCCGCGGCGAGCCGGAGCTGGTCGCGCCGGCCGGGCCGACGCCGCGCGAGCTCAAGTGGCTCTCGGACCTCGACGACCAGGAGAGCCTCCGGTTCTACCGCTCCGTCATCTACTCCTACCGGGGCCGCCCCTCGCGGGCGCGCGCCGACCCTGCCAGGGTCATACGTGACGGCCTGGCCGCGGCGCTCGTGCACTACTACCCCATCGCCGGCCGGCTCCGCGAGCTGCCCGGCCGGAAGCTCCCGGTGGACTGCACCGGCGAGGGGGTGTGGTTCGTCGAGGCCGACGCGGACGTCGCGTTGGACGAGTTCGGCGACACGCTGTGCCCGCCTGTCCCTTGCGCCGGCCAGCTCCTGTGCTTGCCGGAGAGCAACTCCGCCGTCGTTGTGGACAGGCCACTGCTCTACGTTCAAGTAAGTCTTGGGTGCATGCGCTGAAGAATTATTTTTCTTTCTAAAATAATAACTAGGCTAGGGTTGAAGAATTGGTGGGGCATGCTTGAGAGCATGTTGATTTGTCTGTAATTTGCACTGCGTGACACTGACATGCACCATGCATGATGGCATGAAGGTGACGAGGTTGAGGTGCGGAGGCTTCGTGTTCGGCATTGTTAAACACAAGGTTTTGGAAACTGCACGACACCCGTAAAGGGGTGTGGCTATCTCATATATATAAAGAGTACACAAGGTGTACGATACAATATACAAGACTTATACAGAGACTACGTACAAATACAGTCTAACACCCTCCCTCAATCTTAACTATGCCCTGAGGTACAAAGTACATTAAGATTGCGCCTACAGCCTACAAACTGAGGTTGTGGTAGAGGCTTCGTGAAGATGTCAGCAAGTTGATCTTTGGATGAGATAAACTTGATAGAAAGTAGCTTCTGTGCAACACGTTCCCGCACAAAGTGATAATCAACTTCAATGTGTTTGGTCCGAGCATGAAACACCGGGTTAGATGATAGATATGTCGCACCAATGTTGTCACACCAAAGGACAGGTGGCTGAGGTTGAGGAACTCCCAACTCTCTCAACAAGGACTGTACCCATATGGCCTCAGCTGTAGCATTGGCAACTGCCTTGTATTCAGCCTCAGTGCTACTCCTGGACACCGTAGCTTGTTTACGAGCAGCCCAGGCGATCAGATTAGGACCAAAGAAGACAGCATGTCCCCCCATGGATCGCCTGTCATCTGGATTACCAGCCCAGTCTGCGTCTGAAAAAGCTGAAAGTGCAAAAGACGGCGCTGGCTGAAGAAGTAAACCATATGCTGCAGTGAGACGTACATAACGAAGAATACGCTTCACCGCTGACCAGTGAGTAGTCCGAGGAGCATGAAGAAACTGACAAACACGATTGACTGCATAGGAGATGTCAGGCCGAGTGATGGTCAGATACTGCAGACCACCAACAATACTTCGATACTCAGTAGAGTTATCCGAAGTGAGAGGATCTCCATCAAATGCAGACAAACGATCAGTAGCAGACAAAGGAGTCATGGCATGTTTACACTGTAGCATACCTGCCTTGCGCAGCAAATCCATGGAGTACTTATGTTGAGTGAGTGTCAAACCAGCAGGAGAACGAGAGACTTCCAAGCCAAGGAAGTAATGCAACGTGCCTAAATCCTTCACCGCAAAATCACCACTCAAGGAGGAGATGAGACGATCAGCAGCAGCATCAGATGAGCTGATGAGAATAATATCATCAACATACACCAGCAGATACATCGTCACCTCAGGCCGATGCAGAAGGAAGAGTGACGTATCAGCAGTGGAAGGAACAAATCCCAGGGACCGAAGAACAGAGCCCAACCTGGCATGCCAGGCACGAGGAGCCTGCTTCAGCCCATAGAGCGCCTTGACCAGGCGGCACAGATGATGAGGGCGAGCAGAATCCACAAATCCTGGTGGCTGACGCATATAAACCTCCTCATCCAGAACTCCATGTAAAAAGGCATTCTGAACGTCCAACTGACGAAGAAACCAGCCTCGAGTAACAGCCAAGGACAACAGAAGTCGGATAGTCGTTGGTTTGATCACCGGACTATATGTATCCTCATAGTCAAGACCATACCGTTGTTTGAACCCTTTCGCCACTAACCGTGCCTTATAGCGTTCAATAGAACCATCAGCATGCCTTTTAACTTTGAAGACCCACTTGGAGTCAATGACATTAACACCAGAGACCGGAGGAACAAGTTGCCATGTACCATTTGTCAATAACGCTTGAAACTCTTGTTCCATAGCCTGTCGCCAATGAGGGATCCCAAGGGCAGCCTGAAAATGACGCGGTTCAGCCAAAGGATCTTCCTTTAGATGAGCAACACATGCTGCAAGCCACGCCACCGTCCCATCTTTGCGTTGCTTGGGACAAAAAATGCCAGACCTGCTGCGCGTGTGCGGCCTCTGAGCAGCAGCAGCCGGTCGTGACGGAACCAGAGAGACCGGCGAGGCATCAGGCGACGAAGGCAGTGACGAGGCAGAGCCAGACGACAGCACGGTGGCGGGCGACACCATCCCAGGCGATCCCAGCCCAGGCGAGGCTGGTCCAGGGGAGACCAGCCTAGGCGATCCCAGCCCAGGTGAGGCTGGTCCAGGGGAGACCAGCCCAGGCGACTCCGGCCCAGGGGAGGCCGGCTGCTCCACGCCGTCCACGGCCTGCCAAGGCGAGGCCAGCCCAGGGGAGTCGGGGGCGACACCTTGAGGCCCAGGCGATTCCAGCCTGGGAAGAGCTGGTGCGGCAGCCGACCCTGGTCGCGCGGGTGAGGCTGGGGCTGCCGACCCCGGTCGCACGGGAGGCATGCATGGCGCATGCATGGCACCAGGCATCACGCCAGGTGCACCCGACGGCTCCTCCTGTTCATCCAGTAACTCAAGACGAGCTTCACGACCTGTACCTGCAGCATGATTAGGCAACAACGCAGGAGAGTATGCAACATCAACAAATTGAGCAGGCAGGGGAGAAGTGGTAGATGAAGATGGAACCGGAGGTGCAGGAGTGATGGAGAAAGACGAGAACGGGAATACATTCTCATCAAACACAACATCACGCGAGATGTAGACACGATTAGACGGAATGTGGAGACACTTGTACCCTTTATGAAGAGAGCTATACCCAAGAAAAACACAAAGTTTGGATCGAAACTCAAGCTTGCGCTTATTATATGGACGAAGATGAGGCCAGCAAGCACAGCCAAAAACTTTGAGAAAGGTATAATCCGGAGACTCATTAAGCAACAGTTCAAGCGGTGTTTTCATTCCAAGGAGTCGTGTAGGAAGCCTATTTATGAGAAAACAGGCAGTGGAAAACGCATCACTCCAAAACCGAAAAGGTACCGATGCATGGGCAAGTAAAGTGAGACCAGTTTCAACAATATGACGATGCTTACGTTCAGCCGTGCCATTCTGCTGATGTGTATGAGGACAAGACACGCGATGTGAAATTCCAAGCTTATTAAAAAAAGAATTGAGGTTGTGATACTCACCCCCCCAATCGGTCTGAACATGGATAATCTTATGCTTGAGAAGACGCTCAACATGAGCTTGAAATTGGAGAAACACATCAAACACGTCAGATTTACACTTGATAAGGTAAAGCCATGTAAATCGACTATAAGCATCAATAAAACTGACATAATAATTATGACCGCTCACAGAAGTTTGGGCATGCCCCCATACATCAGAAAAAATAAGCTCAAGTGGAGTTTTAACAACATGACTCGAATTTGAAAACGAAAGCTGATGACTCTTGCCTTGCTGACAGGCATCACAGACTGTGGCAGCATCTTTATTGAACACAATGGGAAGATTATGACTATGTAGGATACTACGAACTATGGGAGTTGCAGGATGACCAAGCCGTGCATGCCAATGAGTGGGCGAAACACGGACACCGCTGAACGCTCGAGGAGTAGATGGTGGATCAAGTGCATAAAGTCCATCACGCAGGCGACCTCTAAGCAGAACGTCCCTCGTGGCCCGATCCTTGATAAAAAAATAAAAAGGATGAAACTCAGTGAAAACATTGTTATCACGAGTAAGTTGAGGAACAAACAATAAGCTACGAGTAGCAGAAGGAACTCGAAGAACATTACGGGGATGAAGAGATTTTTGTGTGCGAGTTAAGAGAGAGGCCTGACCAACATGTGATATGTGCATACCTGCTCCATTGGCAGTGTGAATCTGATCATGTCCACGGTACGGTTCTTGCATGGAGAGTTTGCCCATCTCGTCTGTCAGATGATTCGTAGCGCCCGTGTCCATGTACCAAGTTGGGTCGATGGGATATGATGGAGTGTGGCCTGCTTGGCGAGCAGGCTCATGAGTGGCCAGGGCAGCCTGCTTCTCGTTGCCTTTGCCATTGTTGCCGATGCCGAGGAAGTCCTGCTTGAAGCGGCGATGACAGCGGGAGGCGATGTGACCTGGAATGTTGCACAGCTGACAGGGGAGCTGAACACCACATGAGGGGCAGCAGGCACACCGACCACCCCCGGTCGGAGGCATGGCAGCGGCGGCAGGCGGCCGCTGAGTCTGTGAAGCCAAAGGCACTGGCTTGCCGGCGGAGGGTGACTTGAAGGGCTTCCCTTTGCCACGCGTGGCAGCGTTGGCAGCAAGAAAACTCGGGTTAGAACGGCGAGACTTGATGCGCTGTTCCGTGGCGAGGAGGCGGGCGTAGAGATCGCGAGGTTCAAGTGGAGTGTCACGACCATTGATATTTTCAGCAAGGTTATCATAGTCGTCGTCCAGTCCGTTCATGACGAAGGTGGTGAAGTCCTCCTTGCGAAGCGGCTAGCCAATGGAGGCCAAGGTATCAGCGAGACGCGTCATCTTGCCGAAATAGTCGGTGATGCTGAGGTCAAGGAGCTTGGTCTCCCCCAGCTCCGTGCGAATAGTGTGAGCGCGCGCATGCTGCTGAGATGCGAAGCTCGTGTGCAGAGCAGACCACGCCTCCTGAGACGTGGCAGCGAAGAGAACCAAGGAGGACACCCCCTCGGTGAGCGATGACTGGATCGCGGAGAGGATGGCCTGATCCTGAGCAACCCATGCATGATACGCCGGATGATGTGGTGGAGGACATGGCAAGGAACCATCAACATAGCCCTCCAGGTAGCGACTGCGGAGAAGCGGCAGCACCTGTGCACGCCATGACAGATAGTTGTCTGTCGTAAGCTTCACCGGGATGAGATGCGCGAAGTAGAACGGTGCAACTGCCGAGGCATGATCAGCCACGGGAGGCGACGTGTAGTAGGCCATGTGGGATGATCCAGCAGATGCACCAGGGCCCGGCGTCGAGGACGGTGCAGCAGCTCCAGGGTAGGACACGGCCATCGGAGGTGGATAGTATCCACCGTAGGGCAGCGGCGGTGGCGGGGCACCGTAGGGCACAGCCGGTGCCCGGGCCGACCCGCTGTTAGCAGCGCCGTAGGGCTGCGGGGCCGCAGCGACGTAGGGCGCTGTAGCCGCGGCAGCCGGATATGGCGATCCGTACGGGGCGGCGGCGTTGGTTGCAGCAGCCGCAGGAGGGGCCCCGTAGGGCCCTGCAGTCGACGGAGGAGGGGCCCCGTATGGCCCGGCGGTCGGCGGGGAGGGGCCCCGTAGGGCGCCGATCCCATCCAGGGACCCGCCGGGTCGGGGTACGCAGCGCCCCAGCCCTGCGGTGGCGCGATCGGGGAAGGAGGCGGCTGCAGATCGGACGAAGGCCCCGCCATCGAGGCCTGGCCGGAGTAGACCGAGGCCAGGGGGCGCGAAGAGAGGAACGGCGACGCAGGCGCCGTGGCAGGAGCCGGCGCGACGGCGGCGGCGGCGGATGTTGATGCGGTCGCGGCGGCGGCGGCGGAAGACATTGGACCGGTTAGGGTTGATACCATGTTAAACACAAGGTTTTGGGAAACTGCACAACACCCGTAAAGGGGTGTGGCTATCTCATATATATAAGGAGTACACAAGGTGTACGATACAATATACAAGACTTATACAGAGACTACGTACAAATACAGTCTAACAGGCATCCAGGTGTGCCATAACCTGGTGGACGCGCCGGGTGTCACGCAGTTCCTGCAGGCCGTCGGCGAGCTGGCGGGCTGCATGGAGGCGCCAAGCGTGCGGCCGGTGTGGGCGAGGGAGCTGCTCGACGCGCGCGAGGCCCCGTGCCCCATCTACCATCACCCCGAGTACGAGCTGGCGGCCGACGCGGCCAACGACAACCTCCGTCCGGGCGCCGAGCTCGTGCACCGGGCGTTCCTCTTCGGCCCCGAGGATCTGTCCTCGCTGAGGGACCAGCTACCGCCGCAGATGAGGTCGCAGTGCTCCCGGTTCCTGCTCCTGTCGGCGTTCGCGTGGCGCTGCCGGACCGCGGCGCTCGGCTACGCGCCCGGCGACGAGGTGCGGTTCATGTTCGTGGTGAACGCCCGCGGGAAGCGCGGCCGCGTGCTCCCCGAGGGGTTCTACGGGAACGCGCTCACCTTCGGCGTGGCGCGGACGACGGCCGGCGAGCTCTGCTCGGGATCTATGGGCCACGCCGTGGAGCTGATCGTGGCTGCGAAGGCGCGGGTCGCGGCCGACGACTACGCGCAGTCGGTGGCCGACGCGCTGGTGCTGCGCGGGCGGCCGCGGTTCACGACGGCTCGGACGTATCTTGTGACGGATCTGACCAAGTCGAACCTGCACGAGGTGGACCTCGGGTGGGGCCTGCCGGTGTACGGCGGGCCGGCCACGACGACGCTGGCCACGTTCCACATTCCTGCGGCGGGCGGAGGGATCACCGTGCCGATGTGCCTGCCGCCGCGCGCCATGGAGAGGTTCGCGGCCAATGTGCGCGCGGGGCTCTCGGAGGCTTCTTCGCACCGTGGCGTTCTAGTGGCGTGGAGTCGACCGTGCTTTCAAAGATGTAGGATTGTAAGAGCATCCACCCAAAAATTGGGCCGCGCTAGAATTCGGGTTTTTTGGATGCCGGACAGCTCCAGCAGAATATGTAAAGCAGTGTGCACGCAAAAATGGGTTGGCCGCGCGCTGAAAAATGTTATCAAAAGCTGCAAATTTGATGTGCCGAATTGCGTGTGCTTCACAATTTACACTGCGTGCTCTTTTGGGCGCGCGTTTTTGGGCATCTGCTAAAGCAATATTGGGTTCGACGCACTAAAAGTGCTACAGTGACGCGATAAAACTATTTTAGGGAGCGAAATTTTTGTGCACCTGTTGAAGATGTTGTGACCTGAAAACACAACTCCTAACATTCTCTCTCTGGAAAAAAAAATCTAAATTCTAAAAAGTGCAGCTGTGCTCTGTGCTCGTTAGTTGTCCCGAGCGCACGCGCTATCGACAAAACAACATACGCGCCGCCCACCTCCGTGCGCTTCCTCCCTGAGATGCGCCCGCCGCCCGCTCCTTCTCCAGGCCACGCATCCCTCCGCCGTCGTGCTCCTCCTCCCGGTTATGCGGCTGTCGCTCCGATCCTCCTCCCGGCGCCGCGCGCCACCCCAAGCACAACCCCGGCCGCCGCCTCCTCCTCTTACCTACTCCCGACGATGAGCGCCGCACCCAGCAAGTGCTCGGCCGTCGCACGCCGCGCCCGGCCGGACCTGCTCCTCGATCTCCTGCGCCGCCGGTCGCCAGCTCGTTATGCCTCCTTACAGCGTCGGCTTCCCCCTCGGTCATGTTGTGCCAGCTCTGCGCATAAGGTCTACCATCTTCTCTCGATTCTGCAATTCGATGTGATTGTTGATCAACCAGTTCTGCCAGGAACCACCAGGAGCAGCAGCAGATGCCGACGGCGGCGAGATGCAGCCGCAGCTAGCCTTCAAGGCGCTGCTGCAGACGCAGCTGTTGAGGGAAGTACGTCCAGAACGCCATCAAGTTCCTCTCCTTCCTCAAAAACAAGGGCCTGACCACCAATGAGATTGAAGAAGAAAATATTTGTGAACCATTTGTGAAATGTGCAGTTTTTCAGAACGTGTCTGTATTGCCTGTGTGATTGATGCAGGGCACTTTTTTGCTAGGTGGTGAGCATTGCTTGAGAAGGTGGAGTGTGCTCCCACAGTGAAGGAATTCAAGAAGTTCTGTCGTTTGTATACTCGCTGTAAATTCTGAACTGGCTTTGTATCTGTAATAGAAGTAGAACTCGTGGTGCATTCTGAACCGTGCCCATTTTTCATTTTGTTTTATGATGCAGACTGGTGTGTGTTGCTTCGCATTAGGTAACCCGTTCGAAGTGAATAATCAACATAAGCAGCTATTTTTTCTTCAGGCAATTTTTTCTGTGCGATCATTTTTACTGAAACCATGTTTCGCCTGATTGACTGCAGCAGTTGTATTACTTGCAAATTTGATAACAAGTTTCTTCTTGCCGAGCGAGAGCGAGAGCGCGCGCCCCCCCCCCCCCCCCCCCCCCCCCCCCCCCCCCCGCCGCTAGCCACTCCGGCTACGGCGGCCACCCCCCCTCGCTCCGCGTGCTGGGTGCCTCCTTTCCTCTCTTTTGTTCCGTCGCTATCTCCCATGGATTTGAGTCCGCGCTTTGTGACCTCGTCCTTCCAGGGCGAGCGGCCGGTCGTCTCTGGGCTGGGGCTCTCGTCCGCGTCTCCGTCAGAGAGCTCGGGCGCGGTCGGAGCCGGGGTTTCGCCGGTGGGGCTGATGGAGGGCCCCGAGGGCGGTCCGTCGCGCCGGATCTCGTCGTGGCAGCCGGCGCCTGCGTCCAAGCGGACTCTCTGGAAGCGTAGGCGCGAGGATCGGCCCGCGGCTGAGGCCCCTTGGCGCCTGTCGCCTGGCCGCGCCGACATCTCGCCGGAGATGAGAGATCGTTGTTTCAAGTGCCTTGAGAAGGGGCACTTCCTCAAGGATTGCACGAACAAGGTGGTGTGTCTCCACTGTGGCTTGCCTGGTCACATCGCCAGCCAGTGCAAGAGGCCTCGCAGCCCGTCGCCGCTCGACGACCTCCGGCACGACGCCGTCGCCAAAGCCGCCAGATTCTCGGCGGGTGCGCGCATGGATCCGCGCTCGGGACCGTCCAGGATGCCGACGCCGGCGCCGCGCGCTCGGACACCTTCTGCCTCTCCGCCCGTTGATGCGCCCGCTCTGGCGTCGTGGCCCCGCCCTGCGCCTCCGCAGCTTGTGGTGTCGAGGGACATGGAGTCGGAGTCGACCGAGCTTTGCGTCGTTCGGAGATCAAGGGCCATGGTGGAGCTCGAGGGCAGGTTGCACAACGCTATGGTGGTCTTCGCGAGCGGTGACAAGTCCGAGCTCTCGCCGGAGTTGATGCTCCGGGCATTGCAAGAGAAGAGGGGCATCTCGCCTGACAGGGTCTCCGTGCACAGGTTCTCGCCGGAGGATTTCTTGGTTGTTTTCGCTAGGCAAGAAGACAGGATCAGTGTGGGTCTACAGCCGGTGTTGGAGTTCAGAGGTCTCAGATTTGTGTTCAGGCGTTGGATCAGGCAAAACCAGGCAGTGTTCGCGGCATTGAGGACCAGGGTCAGCTTGGAGTTGGAGGGGATTCCTCCCCTTGCCTGGGAGCTCGAGGTGGTGGAGAGCCTTCTGGGCGGTTCGTGCTTCGTCAAGTCCATCACGCCAGAGACTTCGTCGCGGTCGGATGTGGCTTCTTTCAAACTGATTGCTTGGACGGCCGATCCAGAGTCGATCCCCACACGCAGGTGGCTGGCGGTGCCGGAGCCGGAGGAGCAGCGGGAGGCCTTTCTGCCGAAGACTCTGCAGTATCGTGTGCTGATTCACCTGGCCGCGGTCACCACCTTCCCTGATGAGGAGGAGCCTTGGTTTCTCATTGGTGCTTCGTCGGGGAGTGGCCAGAGCGGCGTGCCTGAGTCAGATTTGGACATGGGGAGAGGTGGGACGACGCGCAGGTGCGATTGGCAGTTTGGAGTGCGTGATCACCGTGGAGACAATCTGCTCGGATGTGCGGGCGCGGCGGGCGGCCGGACTTTCGCCGCCGTGGTGGCGGACGGTCGGGCGTCGGCGGCTTGGCAGCTACCCCCATTGGATCCGGTGCAGCTCGCGGGGCCAGGTGGGCCTACGCTCCCGGTTCAGGATAGGCTGACCTCACGCCAGTCTGCTTTTGACCGCCTCGGGGGCGCGGTTGGATGTTTGGTGGCATCAGCTGGCTCAGGCGAGGGGATTTCAAATCAGCCGGGCGCCAAAGGCCAATCCCCGGCTCCGCGGCTGGTGGTTGGCGATCCCGAGAGTGTTTCGGCCTCCCCAGTACTGCCAGCTGGTGAGCACACACCCATTCTGAGGACGTTGGTGGAAGATTCAAGGAGTTTGGTGCCGGTCGCGAATCAAGATCAGGTGTCCATTGGTGCGCAGCAAGCGGGTGGGCCCTGCGTGGCTGCCCGGCCGGAGGCTGCTCGGTCGGATTGCCCCTTGGTGCCGCCCGAGGCGCACGTTGCCACAGGCCAGGCGCCCACCCCCACGCCTTCGGTGGCTGCGCCCCTGGGCGCCCCTGTCGTGGAGGAGGCGGGCCCGTTGGCTGATTCGGTGGTGGGACAGGCGCATGTGATGGAAGAGGTGGGACCGTGTGTTGCAGCTCCGGATGCCGTGCCGCCGCGCCCAGCCACGCTGATTGGCCACTGCAACGCGCTGCATGCCACTGTGGAGATTTCGCAGCAGGAGAAGGGCCCGCAAATGATTGGTGATGTTCCCCCGGCTTGTGTGGACGTGAGGGCACACGTGGCGGCTCCTGAGGACCGTGCGCTCGTGTTGGCCACTTCCAACGTGCATGAGGACATGCAACAACGGATCCAGGGCTGCGAAGGGGGAATGACTCCACAGGAAGTGATCGCTTATGGAAAACTGAAGTGGTTTTGCAAGTCGTTGGCCAGGAAGCTTGTGCCACCTATCCTCTTGGAGGTCAAGTCCTCTCTTAGGTATGAAGCAGAGCCTTTCACCCCGCACAGGGCCACGAGGAGTGCCAAAAGAGCTCCGGCTACCAAGTCCAAAGCCACGCAGGCCGAGAATGTCCTCATGCGAGCTCTCGGTCTGGTTCCGGAGGATCTAGAAGGCAATGAAGATACTATCGCTGAGTTGGCAGAGATCTTTGACTCACCCTTGAGGGAACAACACGTGAAGGTGATCGCCGCGCTCTTTGGCAAAGAGGTGCCGCCAGCTCCGGTTGTGAGCTCTGGAGGCGTGGAGGTGATGAGCGCGGCATGATCTCCCTTGGCTGCTGGGGTGTTCGGGTGTTCCTACCGCTTACATGGATTGGAACCCTCAAGTGTTGTGTTGGAACGTGAGGGGACTTAACAACCCCGCCAAGAGGAATGCTGTCCGGGAGTTTGTTGTCGAGTCTAAGGTGAACCTTGTTTGTCTTCAAGAGACGAAGATTGATGTATTCGACCTGTTTTTAGTGATGCAATGCATTGGACCATCGTTTGATGGTTTTGCCTACTTACTCGCGTTGGAAACTAGGGGTGGAATCCTTTTGGGTTTGAGTAGTGCGTGTCTAACTATTAGCAACATCATATGTGACACCAATTTCCTCTCCGGCTTGGTAAATAGCAGAGATGGCTCGGAGTGGTGGCTCTCGATGGTGTACGGCCCCCAAGGGGATGAGCTCAAGACGCAGTTCCTTGTCGAGCTTCAGCATCGTAGGGACATGTCCCCGGGGCCTTGGATGGTGCTTGGTGACTTTAACATGATCCTTCGCGCCAATGAGAAGAATAACCCTAACCTTAATAGGAGTATGATGAGAAAGTTCAAAACATTTGTGGACAACAATGAGCTTAAGGAGTTATACATGCACGGCAGGCGTTTCACGTGGTCTAACGAAAGGGATCAAGCTGTGTTGACGAAGATCGACCGGGTCCTTGTCTCGGTTGACTGGGAGCTCAACTTTCTTGATGTGTTGCTCCAAGCCCTATCTTCGAACATCTCGGATCATGCGCCGCTTCATTTGTCCACCTCCACTCCTTTTTGCCTAAAGTGTAGATTCCGGTTTGAGATTTTTTGGGCTCGGTCGGAAGGATTCGAGCAAGCTGTCAAAGATGCCTGGGTTTGCGAGGAAGATTTCGTTGATCCTTTCAAGAGGCTCAACGTGTTGCTCAGGAACACAGATTCTGGCCTCCAAGATTGGGGCCAACGGAAGACCGGCAACATCAAAATCCGGATGGCGATCGCCAATTACGTCATTTTGAGGTTGGACAAAGCAATAGAGGCTCGGCGCCTGGATTGGAGGGAGAGGTGGTTGAGGAGAATGCTCAAACATGCTCTCTTGGGCCTAGCCTCTCTGCAACGCACCATCGAAAGGCAGCGTTCGCGTTTGAGATGGATCCGCGAAGGGGATGCGAACACCAAGCTGTTCCAAGCTGTGGCTAACGGCAGGAGAACCAAAAATTCCATCCCTCACATCAGGCATAATGGCGAGCTGGTCTCGCAACACGAGAGGAAGGAGGAGATCTTCACTGAGGCGTTCGAGCAGCTGCTGGGTCACGCTCATGCTAGAGAGGCCGACATTGATCTTGATTTTCTTGACATGGTCGAGCTCGACCTCTCGGAGCTTGATGCTATATTCACTGAAGAAGAAGTTTGGAGCACGATAAAAGAGATGCACCCGGAGCGGGCCCCTGGACCGGACGGGTTTACTGCCGCTTTCTATCAAAAGGCATGGCCGATCATTAAGCACGCGATCATGGAGGTGTTCCATAAGCTATACGTTGGAGATGGCCGTGGTTTTGGCAAGCTCAATCGAGCCCATATTGTCCTCATCCCGAAGAAACCTGACGCGGAGGAGGTGGGTGACTTTCAGCCCATTAGTCTACCTCATAGTGTGGCTAAGATTTTCGCCAAATTGCTTGCCAACAAAGCTAGACGAAGGATGAAAGAAATAGTGGCAGTCAATCAATCTGCATTCATCTGCGGGAGGCATTTACACGATAACTTCCTCCTGGTGAGGCAAGTGGCCAGGAAGTTGCATTCTCGCAAGGAGACTAGCTTTTTCCTGAAGTTGGACATCTCTAGGGCTTTTGACTCCCTCAATTGGTCGTTCTTATTGGATGTGATGAGGTGCAAAGGTTTCGGACTGAAGTGGTGTGGGTGGATCGCCATTCTGCTGCGGACTGCCTCCACTAAGGTGATCGTCAACGGGGTTCCTGGCAGAAGCTTCACCCACGCCAAGGGTCTCAGGCAAGGGGATCCTATCTCGCCCCTGCTATTTGTCATCGCTATGGACGTGCTGTCGCGCATCATGATCAAGGCCGCCAACCTTGGCGTTATCAGCAAACTTCCGGGCATTGAAGCTCACCAATCGGTGTTGTTCCTTAAACCCTCGCCGTTGGACCTAGCATTCGTTAGGATGACGCTTCAGATGTTTGGCGAGGCTTCCGGCCTGAGGATCAATTACCAAAAATCCATGGCCATCATGATTCATGGGGAGAACAGTGACAGTGCTCGGGTGGAATCCACTTTACAGTGTCGGTTGGGCAATTTCCCTTGCAAATACCTCGGCCTGCAATTGGCCATCAAGCGGCTTTCGAGAGCAGAATGGCAGCCCATGCTCGACCATGCCAAGAGCTTCACCCCCACTTGGCAAAGGGGTTTGATTCACCGACCTGGACGATTGGTGCTTGTCAAGTCTGCGATCGCGGCCAAACCCATTCACCACTTCATGGTCACTGAAGCTCCGATTTGGGTTTTGGAAGAGATTGAACAGTGGATGCGATCGTTATTTTGGGCCGGCAAAGAGAAAGTGAACAGTGGACAATGTCTTGTGGCATGGAGCTTGGTGTGTAAACCTACTTCGCTTGGTGGGCTGGGCGTTCGCAATCTCCAGCTCCAGGGGCTAGCCTTGAGGGTTCGGTGGGAGCGGCTACGCAGGACTGACCCAGACAGGCCATGGCAAGGTTTGCTGATGGCGGTGGACAGAGAGGCCCGGTAGGTGTTTGATAGTTTGGTGTAAATTTCTGTGGGAAGGGGCAGTAAGGTCCTGTTTTGGAGAGACAGATGGATTCACGGCTTTGCGGTAAAGGACATTGCGCCACTCATTCATGCTCAAGTGGACACACGTACGATAAACCGATGCACGGTGGAGGAAGGCCTATTGGATGGGCGTTGGCTATTTGATATCAGCGAAGATGTGAACTTTGTCGGCCACATGCAACTTTTGCACCTCAACCTTGCAATTAGCACGATCATCCATGACCCCACCAGTGAAGACCGTTTTTCTTGGCCTGCTGACCCTTCTGGAGTTTATACGACGAAATCCACTTATAACCGGCTGTGTTAGGGCGCTGAGAGGGCCCCCTACGCCACTTGCATCTGGAGAAGCTGGGCTATCCTTAAGTGTAAAATCTTCGCGTGGTTGGCCATGCAGCACCGAATTTGGACATCTGACAGAAGAGCAAGGCATGGACTCCAAAGTGACCCGTCCACATGCTACACGTGTTTGCAAGACGAAGACAATACGGAGCACATTCTCATCCAGTGTGTCTATGTCAGGGAAGTGTGGCACTACATGTTCAAGGAGCTGAGCTTGAGGGGCTCCATCCCTACTCAGGCAGACACCTTACTAGATTGGTGGTTGACCACTAGAGCTAACTTCAGGAAAGGCCAAAAGCGCGGTGTCGACACGGTGATCAATGTGACCATTTGGGCTCTTTGGAAGCAGCGCAACGCCAGAGTCTTTCATCGGTTCAACCAGCAGAAGACCGCGTCGGAATTGGCGCGCGCCATCGTCATAGAGCTCAAGGATTGGAGACTAGCTGGTTTAGGAGGAGGAGGTTTTGGATCGTTCTGTGAGAGTGTAGGCATAGGCTAGTTCGATGGGTGTGCTAGGGTGTGCGTTCCGCTTTGGAAGCCTTGCTTCCATTCTTGTATTGTGACTCTTGCTTTCTCCTTCTATACAATTAAGGTACGCTTTTGGCGTACTCTCAAAAAAAAACTTTTGTACTACATACTGAAATGTTTTTTGGAATAATGAAAAATAAAAATGAATGCAGATTCATTGGCTGTTTTGGCTGAAAGATGGGGCACATCAGCTTCCAGAAGCAGGTGAGGTGCCAGAATTCGACATGGGGGGAGGTTCTAAAACAGTATGCATGCATGTGGTCATGTTCTTTGTCCACTAAAGTGTGGTACCATACTGTCTAGTTGCATAATCAGTCCAGTGCCGAGTTGCTGGATGGAGAAATGAAACTTGTATAGTTATCTTATCTGATGTCTAATTTGTTCAAACAAAACAAACAGACTGAAAGACCTGAGTTGTTGACATGTGCTGCTATGACCATCAGATAGTTTGCTGGTCCTTCTCTGCTTATTCTGTAGATTTACTTGTATTTTTCTGCCCAGACTTCTCAAAGCTTGTCTTTATTGTACTACACATAGCTGGTTGCTTTACTATTTTCGCAAAGACTTTATCATGAGTTACCTGACATGTGCATATCTCGTCTAAAACTTTTTTCTTGTACTGTTTTATGCTAGTTAGTTGCCTAAGATGGTTCCAAAACATGCTAGTAGAGATATTTACACATAATTTTTTTTCTTGAAGAATCAAGATCGTGCATGTCGCCGTATGTGGAAAGGGTGTGGTGTTCCTTCTTTAGCATAGGTTCATAGACCTTTCTTTGAGTCTAGGTT
This sequence comes from Triticum timopheevii, assembly GCA_963921465.1. NCBI lineage: Eukaryota > Viridiplantae > Streptophyta > Magnoliopsida > Poales > Poaceae > Triticum > Triticum timopheevii. The sequence continues at coordinate 470,698,311 of OY997264.1, read as the reverse complement.
TCACATATGACTGAAAACTTGCAAATATGAGATTCCCTCCAAGATGAGAGTACTCGAAACTTGTAATTTCAACGTGTTACCGGAGTTTGTAGACCGAGTTGCAGGAGTCGTGTTATGCTTATGCTAGTTTTTTTGGGGGAAGGGGGGATAATTCAGTTAGGGGAACAACCTAAAACTTGCCTAACTAGCGTCCAATAGTTGCCTGATATGGTTATAGTTTTTGCCTAAAAATGGGGTGCATGATTCTGCCTAACTGGTGGCAATCAATTGCTTGATATGGTTTTAATTATTTTTTCCTAAAAACGGGGTGCCTGATTTTGCCTAACTGGTGTCAATTAGATGCCTGATATGGTTTTCAGATTTTACCCTGAATGGGGTGCGCGATATTGCTTAAATAGTGTCAATTAGATGCCTGATAGCCTAAACACGGGGTGTGTTCTTTTGTTCCAGGACTTGGCCCATTATATAGTCACTACTGAATATATCAACAGAGGAAAAATAATTCAGTTAATGAAATAAGTTTTCTCAATATAATAGTACTGTCCTGCTTTCCTGCAATTAGACTTGCTTAGAGCGAGGACATGTCGCTGTTACAAATCTAAACTTTTGACCTTTTCACTGGTTTGCCATTTGTAGCTGTACAATTGATCCGTAACTCGTCTGATTGTCACAACGACTAGGCGCACTATTGCTGAGTTTGGACGAATTAGATGGCTGCGCTGCTGTTGATGTTTTAATTTGCACAAAAGTTGCAATTTCCAATGGAATAAGTTGCCTCAATATAAATAGTACTGGCCTAAATCACTCGGTAAAAGTTTCCTGCATGTACGATCAAATTTTTTGGATGGCCGATGCATGTAAAACACAAGTTGCCAAAGATTATTAGCAAAATGACTGCACAACCAGGGAGTCTGAACATCAAGAGCTAATTCATGGACCTAGCTCAGCCCCTTGTGTGTTTTGTAATCGGGCCGCGGGGCGGGGGGGGGGGGGGGGGGGGATGTCAGTTTACTGGCCTAGACCGCCTGTGTCCACACCTTCCGACCGTTCCGTGCTCCGTGACGGCCAGCTCACCGTTTTGGTCCTCAACCCCCTCCCCCCACCCTCTACATGGGGTCCGCCAGCATGCCCCGACCGCCTCCTCACCCACATTACAGTCGATCATTCCGATCTTGTGGCCAACGTTTACTAGGTAGTTGCCTGAAGAAGCACGTTTTGGGAGTCATGATAGCCATACTAGAAAATCATTAGTTTAATATAGTCATAATAGGCAACTTGACAACAAATTTGCTTCTTGTAGCACCAAAATTGCTCATCATAGCATCAATGTTGCTTGAAAAAATAGTTCGTCGAAGGCATGCTAGTCAACTTGACAGTCATAATGGGCAACTTATGGGAGCACTGAGTTGATAGGTAGTCACTATAGGAAACATTGCAACAAAGTGATTTATGTATCACCAAAGTTGATAGGTAGTCATGACAGGCAACTTACATCTGATGCTAGACAACTTATTAGTCATATTAGGCAACTCAAAAGAACATCGGGCTGATAAGCGACCATGATAGGTAACCTAACAGAAAGTTGCTTACCTTATTTCAAAAGTTGCCTTCCCGTCCACCAAAGTTTTATATCACAAGGAAAAAATTTCATCAAAAGAAACTTCATAGGTGGAGCTAGGAAAGTTGACATTCATGATAGCCAACTTATAAAAGCATTGATTTGATATGTAGCCATCATGGGCAACCTAGCGACGAGGTGCGTTATGTAGCACCAAAGTTGATAGGTAGTCATGGTAGGCAACTTACACATGATGGTAGGCAGCTTGGTAGGCAACTTGATAGTCATTGTAGCCAATTCAAAAGAACATTTGATGGTAAGTGATCGTGATATAGAACCTAAGCGAAAGTTGCTTACTGTAATACAAAAGTCGCCTCTCCATGGCACGAAGTTGCTTGAGAAGTTTTCCGTGAGAAGGAATTTCATTGGTTACGCTAAGCAAATTGATGTCATGATAGCCATCTTTATAAGAGCATTGAGTTGATAGGTAGTCATGATAAGAAACAAGGTGGGTCATTGCTACGTCTTGAGCTTGCGTTGGTTTTCCTCGAAGAGGAGAGGGTGATGCAGCAATAGTAGCGTAAGTATTTCCCTCAGTTTTTGAGAACCAAGGTATCAATCCAGTAGGAGGCTCCTCAAAAGTCCCACGCACCTACACAAACAAACAAAGAACTCGCAACCAACGCAATAAAGGGGTTGTCAATCCCTTCAAGGCCACTTGCAAAAGTGAGATCTAATAAAGATAGTAAGATAAGATAAATATATTTTTGGTATTTTATAATATAGATGCAAAAAATAAAGATGCAAATAAAAGTAGATTGGAACCAAGTATGATAAGAGATAGACCCGGGGGCCATAGGTTTCACTAGTGGCTTCTCTCAAGATAGCATAAGTATTACAGTGGGTGAACAAATTACTGTCAAGCAATTGATAGAAAAGCGAATAATTATGAGATTATCTAGGCATGATCATGTATATAGGCATCACGTCCGCAACAAGTAGACCGACTCCTGCCCGCATCTACTACTATTACTCCACACATCGACCGACTCCTACCTGCATCTAGAGTATTAAGTTCATAAGAACAGAGTAACACATTAAGCAAGATGACATGATGTAGAGGGATAAACTCAAGCAATATGATATAAACCCCATCTTGTTATCCTCGATGGCAACAATACAATACGTGCCTTGCAACCCTTTCTGTCACTGGGTAAGGACACCGCAAGATTGAACCCAAAGCTAAGCACTTCTCCCATGGCAAGAAAGATCAATCTAGTAGGCCAAACCAAATTGATAATTCGAAGAGACTTGCAAAGATCACTCAATCATACATAAAAGAATTTAGAGAAGATATTGTTCATAGATAAACTTGATCATAAACCCATAATTCATCGGATCTCGACAAACACACCGCAAAAAGAGTTTACATTGAATAGATCTCCACAAGAGAGGGGGAGAACATTGTATTGAGATCCAAAAAGAGAGAAGAAGCCATCTAGCTAATAACTATGGACCCTTAGGTCTATGGTAAACTACTCACAACTCATCGGAGGGGCAAGGATGTTGATGTAGAAGCCCTCCGTGGTCGATTCCCCCTCCAGCAAAACACCGGCAAAGGCTCCAAGATGGGATCTCGCGGATACAGAAGGTTATGGTGGTGGAAATTGTGTTTCGTCTGCTCCCTGGATGTTTTCGGGGTACATAGGCTTATATAGGAGTGATACGTCCATTTTGCATCATGCATTTATGTCAATATTTATTGCATTATGGGCTGTTATTTCACATTATGTCACAATACTTATGGCTATTCTCTCTTATTTTACAAGGTTTACATGAAGAGGGAGAATGCCGGCAGCTGGAATTCTGGACTGGAAAAGGAGCAAATATTGAAGGACTATTCCGCGCAACTCCAAAAGTCCTGAAACCCCACGGAATACCTTAAAATAAATAAAGAAAAATCATCGCCAAAGATGAAGGCCAGGGGGCCCACACCCTGCTCACGAGGGTGGGGGGCGCGCCCCCCGCTGGGCGCGCCCCCTACCTCGTGGGCCCCCTGGTGGCTCTCCGACGTCCATCTTCTCCTATATGAAGTCTTTCGATGAGAAAAAATAGAAGGCAACCTTTCGGGACGAGACTCCGCCGCCACGAGGCGGAACCTTGGCGGAACCAATCTAGGGCTCTGGCAGAGCTGTTCTGTCTGGGACACTTCCCTCCTGGAGGGGGAAATCATCACCATCGTCATCACCAACACTCCTCTCATCGGGAGAGGGCAATCTCCATCAACATCTTCACCAGCACCATCTCATCTCCAAACCCTAGTTCATCTCTTGTATCCAATTCTTGTCTCCAAGTCCGGGATTGGTGCTAGTAGGTTGCTAGTAGTGTTGATTACTCCTTGCAGTTGATGCTAGTTGGTTTATTTGGTGAAAGATCATATGTTCAGATCCTTTATGCACATTATTACCCCTTTGATTATGAACATGAATATGCTTTGTGAGTAGTTACGTTTGATCCTGAGGATAAGGGAGAAGTCTTGCTATTAGTAGTCATGTGAATTTGGTATTCGTTCGATATTTTGATAAGATGTATGTTGTCTAACCTCTAGTGGTGTTATGTGAACGTCAACTACATAACACTTCACCATTATTTGGGACTAGAGGAAGGCATTGGAAAGTAATAAGTAGATGATGGGTTGCTAGAGTGACAGAAGCTTAAACCCTAGTTTATGCGTTGCTTCGTAAGGGGCTGATTTGGATCCATACGTTTCATGCTATGGTTAGGTTTACCTTAATACTTTTATTGTAGTTGCGGATGCTTGCAATAGAGGTTAATCATAAGTGGGATGCTTGTCCAAGTAAGGGCAGTACCCAAGCACCGGTCCACCCACATATCAAATTATCAAAGTACCGAACGCGAATCATATGAGCGTGATGAAAACTAGCTTGACGATATTCCCATGTGTCCTCGGGAGCGCTTTTCCTATTATAAGAGTTTGTACAGCCTTGTCCTTTGCTACAAAAAGGATTGGGCCACCTTGCTTCACTTTATTTAGTTTTTTTACTTGTTGCTCGTTACAATTTATCTTATCACAAAACTATCTGTTACCACTTATTTCAGTACTTGCAGAGAATACCTTGCTGAAAACCGCTTATCATTTCCTTCTGCTCCTCGTTGGGTTCGACACTCTTACTTATCGAAAGGACTACGATAGATCCCCTATACTTGTGGTTCATCAAGACTCTTTTCTAGCGCCGTTGCCGGGGAGTGAAGCGCCTTTGGTAGGTGGAATTTGGTAAGGAAAAATTTATTTAGTGTGCTGAAATTTTCCGTCACTTGTTACTATGGAAAGTAATTGTTTGAGTGGCTTGTTCGGGGTATCTTTACCCCGTCCAGTTGAGCCAAGAGGTGCTCCTCAACCTACTGAACGTACTGAACCTACTGAAAATGAAACTCCTTTCCAGATTCCTTCGGGTATGATAGAAAAACTGTTAGCTAACACTTTTGCAGGAGATGGAACAAAGCATCCTGACTAACATCTACGCTATGTGGATGATATTTGTGGACTATTTAAGCTTGCAGGTATACCCGATGATGTTGTTAAGAAGAAGGCTTTCCCTTTATCTTTGGAGGGAGACACATTGACATGGTATAGGCTATGTGATGATATGAGATCATGGAACTATAAAAGATTGAAATTGGAACTTCATCAAAAGTATTACCCTATGCATCTTGTTCATCGTGATCGCAATTATATATATATAATTTTTGGCCTCGCGAAGGAGAAAGCATCGCCCATGCTTGGGGGAGGCTTAAATCAATGTTATATTCATGCCCCAATCACGAGCTCACAAAAGAAGTGATTATGCAAAGTTTTTATGCTCGGCTTTCTGGTAACAATCGCACCATGCTCGATAATTCTTATGCTGGCTCTTTTATGATGAAGCCTATTGAATTTAGATAGAATTTATTGGATAGAATTAAACGCAACTCTGAAGATTGGGACCTCGACGAAGGTAAGGAGTCAGGTATGACACCTAAGTTTGATTGTGTTAAATCTTTTATGGATACCGATATTTTCCGTAAGTTTAGCACTAAATATGGACTTGAATCTGAGATAGTAGCTTCTTTCTATGAATCTTTTGCTACTTATGTTGATCTCCCCAAGGAGAAGTGGTTTAAATATCATCCTCCCATAGAAGTAAAAGTAGCTGCACCTATTAAAGTTGAAGAAAAGATTGTCACTTATAATGATCCTATTATTCCTACTTCTTATGTTGAGAAATCACCTTTCCCTGTTAGAATGAAGGATCATGCTAAAGCTTCAACTATTGTTCATAAAAGAAATACTAGGACTTATACACCTCCTGAGCAAGTCAAAGTAGAACTCAATATTGCTATTGTTAAAGATCTCTTGTCTGATAATATTGATGGGCATGTTATTCAATTCTCTGGTGAAACTGCTAGAATTGCTAAACCCTGTGGTAGAGATAAATATTGACCTGTGGTAGGCATGCCTGTTATTTCTGTTAAAATAGGAGATCATTGTTATCATGGCTTATGTGATATGGGTGCTAGTGCTAGTGTTATACCCATTGACTTATACAAAGAAATTATGCATGAAATTGCACCTGCTGAGTTAGAAGAAATTGATGTCACAATTAAACTTGCCAATAGAGATACTATTTCACCAGTGGGGATTGTTAGAGATGTTGAAGTCTTGTGTGGGAAAACCAAATATCCCGCTGATTTTCTTGTTCTTGGTTCTCCACAAGATAGCTTTTGTCCCATTATATTTGGTAGACCCTTCTTGAATACTGTTAATGCTACGATAGACTGCAAAAAGAATGTTGTTACTGTTGGCTTGGATGATATGGTTCATGAGTTTAATTTCTCTAAATTTAGTAAACAACATCGTGAGGAAGAATTGCCTAGTAAGGATGAAATTATTGGTCTTGCTTCTATTGCTGTACCTCCTAGTGATCCTTTAGAACACAATTTGCTAGACCATGAAAATGATATGTTCATGAATGAAAGAAGGGAAATAGATGAAGTATTCTTTAAATAGGAACCTATTCTGCAACACAATTTGCCTGTTGAAATCCTAGGGGATCCTCCTCCACCCAAGGGTGATCCCGTGTTTGAGCTTAAACCGCTGCCTGATAATCTTAAATATGCTTATCTTGATGAAAAGAAAATATATCCTGTCATTATTAGCGCTAACCTTTCAGAGCATGAAGAAGAAAGATTATTGAAAACTCTGAAGAAGCACCGTGCTGCTATTGGATATACTCTGGATGATCTTAAGGGCATCAGTCCCACTCTATGTCAACATAAAATAAATTTGGAAGCTGATGCCAAACCAGTTTGTGATCCTCAACGACGTTTGAATCCTAAAATGAAAGAAGTGGTAAGAAAGGAAATACTCAAGCTTCTGGAGGCAGGTATAATTTATCCCGTTGCTGATAGTCAGTGGGTAAGTCCATTGTGTCCCTAAGAAGGGAGGTATTACTGTTGTCCCAAATGATAAAGATGAATTGATTCCGCAAAGAATTGTCACAGGTTATAGGATGGTAATTGATTTCTGCAAATTAAATAAGGCTACTAAGAAAGATAATTACCCCTTACCTTTTATTGATCAAATGCTAGAAAGATTATGCAAACATACACACTATTGCTTTCAAGATGGTTATTCTGGCTTCTCTCAAATACCTGTGTCAGCTAAAGATCAATCAAAGACTACTTTTACATGCCCTTTTGGTACTTTTGTTTATAGACGTATGCCCTTTGGTTTATGTATTGCACCTGCTACCTTTCAAAGATGCATGATGGCTATATTCTCTGACTTTTGCGAGAAAATTTGTGAGGTTTTCATGGATGACTTTTCCGTCTATGGTTCCTCTTTTGATGATTGCTTGAGCAATCTTGCTCGAGTTTTGCAGAGATGTGAAGAAACTAATCTTGTCTTGAATTGGGAAAAGTGCCACTTTATGGTTAATGAAGGTATTGTCTTGGGGCACAAAGTTTCTGAAAGAGGTATTGAAGTTGATAAAGCCAAGGTTGATGCTATTGAAAAGATGCCATGTCCCAAGGACATCAAAGGTATAAGAAGTTTCCTTGGTCACGCCGGATTTTATAGGAGGTTCATCAAGGACTTCTCAAAAATCTCTCGGCCTCTGACTAATTTATTAGAAAAAGATGTACCATTTGTCTTTGATGATGATTGTGTAGAAGCATTTGAAATACTTAAAAAAGCATTACTCTCTGCACCTGTTGTTCAGCCACCTGATTGGAATTTACCCTTTGAAATTATGTGTGACGCTAGCGATTATGTTGTAGGTGCTGTTCTAGGGCATTGAATTGATAAGAAATTGAATGTTATCCATTATGCTAGTAAGACTCTAGACAATGCTCAAAGAAATTATGCTACTACCCAAAAGGAACTTTTAGCAGTTGTATTTGCTTGTGATAAATTCAGACCCTATATTGTTGATTCTAAAGTAACTATTCACACAGATCATGCTGCTATTAAATATCTTATGGAAAAGAAAGATGCAAAACCTAGACTCATTAGATGGGTTCTCTTGCTCCAAGAATTTGATTTACATATTGTTGATAGAAAAGGAGCTGAGAACCCCGTTGCAGACAACTTGTCTAGGTTAGAGAATGTTCTTGATGACCCACTACCTATTGATGATAGCTTTCCTGATGAACAATTAAATGTCATAATCACTTCTCGTAGCACTCCGTGGTATGCTGATTATGCTAATTATATTGTTGCTAAATTTATACCACCTAGCTTCACTTACCAACAAAAGAGAAAGTTTTTCTATGACTTGCGACATTACTTTTGGGATGACCCACATCTTTATAAAGAAGGAGTAGATGGTGTTATTAGACGTTGTGTACCTGAGCATGAACAGGAACAGATCCTACGCAAGTGTCACTCCGAGGCTTATGGAGGACACCACGCTGGAGATAGAACTGCACATAAGGTATTGCAATCCGGTTTTTATTGGCCTACTCTCTTCAAGGATGCTCGTAAGTTTGTTTTGTCTTGCAATGAATGTCAAAGAATTGGTAATATTAGTAGACGTCAAGAAATGCCTATGAATTATTCACTTGTTATTGAACCATTTGATGTTTGGGGCTTTGATTATATGGGACCTTTTCCTGCCTCTAATGGATATACTCATATTTTAGTTGATGTTGATTACATTACTAAGTGGGTAGAAGCTATTCCAACTAGTAGTGCTGATCATAACACTTCTATTAAAATACTTAAGGAAGTTATTTTTCCCAGGTTTGGAGTCCCTAGATACTTGATGACTGGTGGTGGTTCACACTTTATTCATGGTGCTTTCCGTAAGATGCTTGCTAAATACGACGTTAATCATAGAATTGCATCTCCATATCACCCGCAGTCTAGTGGTCAGGTAGAATTGAGCAATAGAGAGCTCAAATTAATTTTGCAAAAGACTGTCAATAGGTCTAGAAAGAATTGGTCCAAGAAACTTGATGATGCATTATGGGCCTATAGAACTGCATATAAGAATCCTATGGGTATGTCTCCGTATAAGATGGTTTATGGAAAAGCTTGTCACTTACCTCTCGAACTAGAACATAAGGCATATTGGGCTATTAAAGAGCTCAACTATGATTTTAAACTTGCCGGTGAGAAGAGGTTATTTGATATTAGCTCACTTGATGAATGGAGAACCCAAGCTTATGAAAATGCCAAGTTGTTTAAAGAAAAAGTTAAAAGATGGCATGACAAAAGGATACAAAAGTGTGAGTTTAATGTAGGTGATTATGTATTGCTATACAACTCTCGTTTAAGATTTTTTGCAGGAAAACTTCTCTCCAAATGGGAAGGTCATTACGTTATTGAGTAGGTCTATCGTTCCGGTGCCATAAAAATGAACAACTTCGCAGGCACAAATCCAAAGGTGGTAAACGGTCAAAGGATCAAACACTATATCTCAGGTAATCCTATAAATGTTGAAACTAATATTGTTGAAACCGTAACCCCGGAGGAGTACATAAAGGACACTTTCCAGAACGTTCCAGACTCCGAAAAGGAATAGGTATGTGGTACGGTAAGTAAACGGACTCCAAAACAATTTTTAAGGCAATATTTCTCCGTTTTGGAATATTTAGAAAAATAGAAAAACAAGTAGCAGTCTGGGGAGGACACGAGGCCTCCACGAGGGTGGAGGGCGTGCCCTACCCCCCTGGGCGCGCCCCCTACCTCGTGAGCACCTCGTGTGCCCTCCAGACTCCATTTCCTTGCACGATACGTATTTTGGTCGGTAAAAATTCATTATATATACTCCCGAAGGTTTTGACTCTCGTATCACGCAAATCTCCCATGTTCTTGTTTCGAGCTATTTTTCTGACAGGTCTAGAGCACCATGACTTCTCCCTCCTCCAACAACGAAGACAAGGATGCTTGGCTATTGAAGATAGAGTTGAAAATAGAGGAACCAGAAGAAATCAACAAGGATGCAAGGATCAAGAAGGCATGGAGGTTCAAGCTCCGGTGGTGAAAGAAGAAGACATCCCTCAACCTTTACCTAACCTTTTCACTCCAACAGAGCTTGAAGCCTTCAAGATGATTGAGTTAGCCCGCATACAGAACAAGTATCTCACACAGGAGAATATTTTGTTGAAGGATCATATTGTTGGGCTCAATGGCATTATCCGCAAATTGGAGGAGCTTTTACGCTCAATGTGCGATTATCCACCGTCATCATCAACACCTCCACCACCAACAACAAAGAAGGAGAAATAATCACATGGGTATGGGCACTCCCCTTGGCAACTGCCAAGCTTGGGGGAGGTGCCCTGGTATCGTATCACCATCACAACTCCTATCTTTATCGTTTTTCTTAGATTGATCCTATTAGTAGTATCTTGATTTAGTAGAATAAAGTCATGGCATGATCTAGTTTTGAGTTTTGCTTTATGATCCTTCTTTGTAATCGAGTCCGTGAGCTATATAATAAAGATTAGTGTTGAGTCAAGGGCTTGAGTATTTTGCCATGATCTTGGGTGATTAGAAGAAAAAGAATAAAAAGAATCAAAGAGTTCATGTTGATCTTATTGAAAGTAATGACTCCACATAGAAAGAGTATGATGATTAAAAGTTGTTGGGAGTTGGCAAATATAGCTTTGGTCATCGTTGCAATTAATAGGAAGTAATAAGGAAAGAGAGGTTTCACATATAGATATATTATCATTGACATCTTTTATGATTGGGAGCACTCATTAAGATATGACATACTAAAGAGTTGAGGTTGGACAAGGAAGACAACATAATGAGTTATGTTTTCTTACATCTGAGATAAAGTATGTTGTCATGGATCCTCTACCGTGTTGAGCTTGCCTTTCCCTCTCATGCTAGCCAAATTCTCAGCACCAAGTAGAAATACTACTTGTGCTTCCAAATACCCTTAAACCAGTTTTGCCATGAGAGTCCACCATATCTACCTATGGATTGAGTAAGATCCTACAAGTAAGTTGTCATCGGTGCAAGCAATAAAATTGCTCTCTAAATATGCATGACTTATTAGAGCGGAGAAAATAAACTTTGTATGAACTTGTTGTGGACGCAATAAAAGCGACGGACTGCATAATAAAGGTTCACATACAAGGGACAATATAAAGTGATGTTCTTTTGCATTAAGATTTTGTGCATCAACCCTAAACGCGCATGACAACCTCTGCTTCCCTCTGCGAAGGGCCTATCTTTTATTATTATCCTCTACCTTATGCAAGAGTCGCGGTGATCTTCACCTTCTCCTTTTTTATTTTATCTTTTGGCAAGCTCAGCATGTTGGAAAGAATGTGATATATTGGATGTGGGGGAGCATGAATTATTATTGTTGACATTACCCTTGAGGTAAAAGGTTGTGGGGCAAAACTATAAGCCCCTATCTTTCTCTGTGTCCGGTTAAAACTCCGTAACCACAAGTATTGCATGAGTGTTAGCAATTATGAAGGACTAAGTGATATTTGAGTATGTGGACTTGTTCTTAAGCTCTGACATAGACTCGTTTCGATGTTATGATAAATTGCAATTGCTTCAATGACTGAGATTATAATTTGTTGGTGCTCAATAAGGTTTCTGATTCATACTTTGGCTTTGTGAAAAGATCATCACTTGAATTTGAGTAATCATATGACAAAATTTATATATGTTGCTGTTATGAAATAATCATGATGCCTTCATGTCCGTATTTTATTTTTATCGACGCCTCTACCTCTAAACATGAGGACATAGTTATTGTTATTGGGTTTTCGCTTGAGGACAAACGAGGTCTAAGCTTGGGGGAGTTGATACGTCCATTTTGCATCATGCTTTTATGTCAATATTTATTGCATTATGGGCTGTTATTTCACGTTATGTCACAATACTTATGGCTATTCTATCTTATTTTACAAGGTTTACATGAAGAGGGAGAATGCCGGCAGCTGGAATTTTGGGCTGGAAAAGGAGCAAATATTGAAGTACTATTCTGCGCAACTCCAAAAGTCCTGAAACCCCATGGAATACCTTAAAATAAATAAAGAAAAATCATCGCCAAAGATGAAGGCCAGGGGGCCCACACCCTGCTCACGAGGGTGGGGGGGCGCCCCCCTGGGCGTGCCCCCCTACCTTGTGGGCCCCCTGGTGGCTATCCAACGTCCATTTTCTCCTATATGAAGTCTTTAGATGAGAAAAAAAATAGAAGGCAACCTTTCGGGACAAGACTTCGCCGTCACGAGGCGGAACCTTGGCGGAACCAATCTAGGGCTCCGGCAGAGCTGTTCTGCTGGGGACACTTCCCTCTGGGAGGGGGAAATCATCACCATCGTCATCACCAACACTCCTCTCATCGGGAGAGGGCAATCTCCATCAACATCTTCACCAACACCATCTCATCTCCAAACCCTAGTTCATCTCTTGTATCCAATTCTTGTCTCCAAGTCCGGGATTGGTGCTAGTAGGTTGCTAGTAGTGTTGATTACTCCTTGTAGTTGATGCTAGTTGGTTTATTTGGTGGAAGATCATATGTTCAGATCCTTTATGCACATTATTACCCCTCTGATTATGAAAATGAATATGCTTTGTGAGTAGTTACGGTTGTTCCCGAGGACAAGGGAGAAGTCTTGCTATTAGTAGTCATGTGAATTTGGTATTCGTTCGATATTTTGATAAGATGTATGTTGTCTAACCTCTAGTGGTGTTATGTGAACGTTGACTACATAACACTTCACCATTATTTGGGCCTAGAGGAAGGCATTGGGAAGTAATAAGTAGATGATGGGTTGCTAGAGTGACAGAAGCTTAAACCCTAGTTTATGCGTTGCTTCATAAGGGGCTGATTTGGATCCATACGTTTCATGCTATGGTTAGGTTTACCTTAATACTTTTGTTGTAGTTGCGGATGCTTGCAATAGAGGTTAATCATAAGTGGGGTGCTTGTCCAAGTAAGGATAGTACCCAAGCACCGGTCCACCCACATATCAAATTATCAAAGTACCGAACGCGAATCATATGAGCGTGATGAAAACTAGCTTGACGATATTCCCATGTGTCCTCGGGAGCGCTTTTCCTATTATAAGAGTTTGTCTAGGCTTGTCCTTTGCTACAAAAAGGATTGGGCCACCTTGCTGCACTTTATTTACTTTTGTTACTTGTTGCTTGTTACAGTTTATCTTATCACAAAACTATCTGTTACCACTTATTTCAGTACTTGCAGAGAATACCTTGCTGAAAACCGCTTATCATTTCCTTCTGATCCTCGTTGGGTTCGACACTCTTACTTATCGAAAGGACTACGATAGATCCCCTATACTTGTGGGTCATCAAGGAGGAAGAAGTACGTCGGTGGACGCCCGAGGGGCCCACGAGACAGGGGGACGCGTCCTATAGGGGGGGCCTCCTATCTCGTGGGAGCCTCGGCTGCTTCTTGACTTGCATTCCAAGTCCTCTGGATCACGTTCGTTCCAAAAATCACGCTCCCGAAGGTTTCATTCCGTTTGGACTCTGTTTGATATTCCTTTTCTTCGAAACACTGAAATAGGCAAAAAACAGCAATACGGGCTGGGCCTCCAGTTAGTAGGTTAGTCCCAAAAATGATATAAATGTGTAAAATAAAGCCCATAAACATCCAAAAGGGGTAATATAATAGCATGGAATAATCAAAAATTATAGATACGTTGGAGACGTATCAAGCATCCCCAAGCTTAATTCCTGCTCGTCCTCGAGTAGGTAAATGATAAAATAGAAATTTTTGATGTGGAATGCTACCTAGCATAATTCTCAATGTAATTTTCTTTATTGTGGCATGAATGTTCAGATCCAAATGATTCAAAAATAAAAGCTTATAAAACATAAATATAATAATGCTTCAAAGCATATTAACAAATAATCATGTCCTATCAAAATAGCGTAGCCAAAGAAAGCTTATCCCTACAAAATCATATAGTTAGGCCATGCTTCATTTTCATTACACAAAATACTCCCATCATGCACAACCCCGATGACGAGCCGAGCAATTGTTTCATACTTTTTAACGCGCTTCAGCTTTTTCAACCCTTACGCAATACATGAGCGCAAGCCATGGACATAGCACTATGGTGGTATATGGTGGTGGTTGTGAGGACAAAAAGGGAGAAGATAGTTTCACATCAACTAGGCGTATTAACGGGCTAGGGAGATGCCCATTAATAGATATTAATGTGAGTGAGTAGGGATTGCCATGCAACGGATGCACTAGAGCTATAAATATATGTAAGCTCCACAAAATAAACTAAGTGAGTGTGCATCCTACTCGCTTGCTCACGAATACCTAGGGCATTTTGAGGAAGCCCATCATTGGAATATACAAGCCAAGTTCTATAATGAAAAATTCCCACTTAGTATATGAAAGTGACAACATAGGAGACTCTCTATCATGAAGATCATGGTGCTACTTGGAAGCACAAGTGTGGAAAAAGAGATAGTAGCATTGTCCCTTCTCTCTTTTTCTCTCATTTTATTTTTTTCTTCTTTTTCTTTCTTTCTTCTTTTTTTTTCTTTGGCCTTCCTTTTTTTGGCCTTTCTCCCTTTTTTTCTTTTCTCATTTTTTTTCTTTTTGTAAAGTCTGAAGTCTCATCCCGACTTGTGGGGGAATCATAGCCTTCATCATCCTTTCCTCACTAGGACAATGCTCTAATAATGAAGATCATCACACTTTTATGGATTTACAACTCAAGAATTACAACTCAAAGATAGAACAAGATATGACTCTATACGAATGCCTCCGGCGGTGTACCGAGATATGTAATGAATCAAGAGTGACATGTATGAAAATTATGAAAGTGGCCTTGCCACAAATACGATGTCAGCTACATGATTATGCAAAGAACAATATGACAATGATGGAACGTGTCATAATAAACGGACAGTGGAAAGTTGCATGGCAATATATCTCGGAATGGCTATGGAAATGCCATAATAGGTAGGTATGGTGGATGTTTTGAGGAAGGTAAATAAAGGGTTCATGATACCGGCGAAAGTTGCGCGGTAATAATAAAGGCTAGCAAAGTGGAAGGATGAGTGTGCGTATATCCATGGACTCACATTAGTCAAAAAGAACTCATATACTTATTGCAAAAGTCTACTTATCCCTCGAAGCAAAGTACTACTACGCATGCCCCAAGAGGGATAGATTGGTAGGAAAAGACCATCGCTCGTCCCCGACTGCCACTCATAAGGAAGACAATCAAAAAAGCACCTCATGCAACAAATTTATCACACAACTTTTACCATACGTGCATGCTATGGGACTTGCCAACTTCAACAAAAGTATTTCTCAATTTCATAATTACGCACTAGCATGACCCTAACATTACTACCTTTATATCTCAAAACAATTATCAAGCATCAAATTGATCATAGCATCCAATTCTCTTCCTATGATAGTTTTTATTATACCCAACTTGGATGCTCATCATTCTAGGACCAACTTTGTAACCATAGCAAATACCATGCTGTTCTAAAGACTCTCAAAAAGATATAAGTGAAACATGAGAGACTAGCAATTTCTTCAAAATTAAGACACCACCGTGCTCTAAAAAAAATATAAGTGAAGCACTAGAGCGAAAACTATCAAGCTCAAAAGATATAAGTGAAGCACATAGAGTATTCTAGCAAATTCTAATCAAATAGGCTTCTCCCAAAAGGTATGTACATCAAGGATGATTGTGGTAAACTAAAAAGCAAAGACTAATATAATACACGACGCTCCAAGCAAAACACATATCATGTGGCGAATAAAAATATAGCTCCAAGTAAAGTTACCAATGAACGAAGACGAAAGAGGGGATGCCTTCCCGGGGCATCCCCAAGCTTAGGCTTTTGGCTATTCTTTAATATCTTGGGGTGCCTTGGGCATACCCAATCTTAGGCTCTTGCTACTCCTTATTCCATAGTCCATAAAAGCTTTACCCAAAACTTGAAAACTTCACAACACAAAACTCAACAGGAAATCTTATAAGCTCCGTTAGTGAAAGAAAACAAAACCACCACATAAGGTACTATAATGAACTCATTATTTATTTATTTTGGTGTTAAACCTACTGTATTGCAACTTCTCTATGGTTTATAAACTATTTTATTGGCCATAGATGCATCAAAATAAGCAAACAACACACGAAAAACAGAATCTGTCAAAAACAGAACAGTCTGTAGCAATCTGTAACTAACTCAAACTTATGGAACTCTAAAAATCCTTCAAAAATAGGAAGTCCTGGAAAATTTATATATTGATCAGCAGCAAAACGAATCAACACAAAATCACGTTTCTGTGATTTAACAAAATTATATTCGTGCGTGCAAAGTTTCTATTTTTCAGCAGAATCAAATCAACTATAGGTTATCCTATAGGTTCTACTTGGCACAAACACTAATTAAAAGATAAAAACACATCTAAACAGAAGGTAGATGCAAGATTTATTACTAAACATGAGCAAAAACAAAAAATACAAAGAAAATTGGGTTGCCTCCCAACTAGCGCTATCGTTTAACGCCCCTAGCTAGGCATAAAAGCGAAGATAGATCTAACGAGTGCCATCTTTGGCACTAAATTCATAAGTAGCCCGCATGATAGATTCATAAGGTAATTTGACTTTCTTTCTTGGAAAGTGCTACATGCCTTTCTTTAATGGAAATTGTAATCTAATATTCCCTTCCTTCATATCAATAATCGCGCCAATCGTTCTAAGGAAAGGTCTACCAAGAATAATAAGGCAAGAAAGATTGCAATCTATATCAAGAACGATGAAATCCACGGGCACCAAATTTCTATTTGCAACAATAAGAACATCATTGATCCTTCCCGTAGGCTTTTTAATGGTGGAATCCGCAAGGTGCAAATTTAAAGAGCAATCATCAAGATCATGGAAACCTAGAATAACACATAAAGTTTTCGGAATCATGGAAACACTAGCACCCAAATCACACAAAGAAAAACACTTATGATCTTTAATTCTATTCTTTATAGTAGGTTCCCACTCATCATTAAGTTTTCTAGGTATAGAAACTTCCAAATTAAGTTTTTCATCATAAGATTGCATCAAGGCATCAACAATATGTTTGGTAAAAGCTTTATTTTGACTATAAGCATGTGGAGAATTAACAATGGATTGCAACAAGGAAATACAACCTTCTAAAGAACAATTATCATAATCAAATTCCTTGAAATCCGAGATAGTGGGTTCAACGCTATTTAAAGTTGTGGACTCTCCAATCCCAACTTTACCAAATTTAGCATCAAGATCTAAAAACTCCGAATTCTTGGGACGCCTTCTAGGCAAAGTTGATTCATCATCAGTCCCATAATTATCAAAATTCATATTGCAAAACATAGATCTAATAGGAGACGCGTCAATAACTTTAAGATCCTCATCATTATTTTCATGGAAACTAGAAGAACACACTTTTATAAAGCTATCTTTTTTAGCACGCAATCTAGCGGTTCTTTCCTTGCACCCGTCAATGGAAATTCTCATTGCTTTGAGAGACTCATTGATATCGTGCTTAGGAGGAGAAGATCTAAGTTTAAGAGAATCAACATCAAGCGAAAGTCTATCAACGTTCCTAGCCAAATCATCAACTTTGAGCAATTTTTCTTCAAACAAAGCATTAAATTTTTTTTGAGAAATCATAAATTCTTTCACACCTCTCAAAATCAGAGGGCATATTATTAAAATTACCATAAGAATTATTGTAGGAATTTCCATAATTATTAGAGGAATTAATAGGGAACGGTCTAGCATTAAAGTTTCCTCTATAAGCATTGTTTCCAAAACTATTCCTACCAACAAAATTTACATCCATAGATTCATTATTATTCTCAATCAAGGAATACAAAGGCATATCATTGGGATCAAGAGGAGTATTTTTAGTGGCAAACAATTTCATAAGTTCATCCATTATTCCACTCAAAACACTGATTTCTTCTATAGCATGCACTTTTTTACTAGAAGATCTTTTGGTGTGCCATTGAGAATAATTAGCCATAATATTATCAAGAAGTTTTGTAGCATCTCCTAACATTATTTCCGTAAACGTGCCTCCCGCGGCCGAATCCAAGAGATTTCTAGAAGCAAAGTTCAAACCGGCATAAATTTTTTGTATGATCATCCATAAATTCAACCCATGAGTAGGGCAATTGCGAAGCATCAATTTCATTCTTTCCCAAGATTGGGCAACATGCTCATGATCAAGTTGTTTAAAATTCATGATATCGTTCCTAACAGTGAGAATCTTAGCGGGAGGAAAATACTTAGAGATAAAAGCATCTTTGCATTTGTTCCAAGAATCAATACTATTTTTAGGCAAAGACGAAAACCAAACTTTAGCATGATCTCTAAGTGAAAACGGAAATAACTTCAATTTGACAATATTGTTATCCGTATCTTTCTTCTTTTGCATATCACACAAATCAACAAAGTTGTTTAGATGAGTAGCAGCATCTTCGCTAGGAAGGCCGGCGAATTGATCTTTCATAACAAGATTCAGCAAAGCGGTATTGATTTCACAAGACTCAACATCATTAAGAGGAGCAATCGGAGTACTAAGGAAATCATTATTATTGGTATTCGAGAAATCACACAATTTGGTATTATCTTGCGCCATGGCAACAAGTAATCCGACACACAAGCAAACAGAAAAAGGCAAGCGAAAAGAGAGGAGGAGATTGGTAAAGAGAGGGCAAATAAAATGACAAGGGTGAAGTGGGGGAGAGGAAAATGAGAGGCAAATGACAAATAATGTAAATGCGAGGGAGATGGGTTTGTGATGGGTACTTGGTATGTCTTGACTTGAGCGAAGACCTCCCCGGCAACGGCGCTAGAAATCCTTCTTGCTACGTCTTGAGCTTGTGTTGGTTTTCCTCGAAGAGGAGAGGGTGATACAGCAATAGTAGCGTAAGTATTTCCCTCAGCTTTTGAGAACCAAGGTATCAATCCAGTAGGAGGCTCCTCAAAAGTCCCACGCACCTACATAAACAAACAAAGAACTCGCAACCAACGCAATAAAGGGGTTGTCAATCCTTTCACAACCACTTGCAAAAGTGAGATCTAATAAAGATAGTAAGATAAGATAAATATATTTTTGGTATTTTATAATATAGATGCAAAAAATAAAGATGCAAATAAAAGTAGATTGGAAGCAAATATGACAAGAGATAGACCCGGGGGCCATAGGTTTCACTAGTGGCTTCTCTCAAGATAGCATAAGTATTACGGTGGGTGAACAAATTACTGTCAAGCAATTGATAGAAAAGCGAATAATTATGAGATTATCTAGGGATGATCATGTATATAGGCATCACGTCCGCAACAAGTAGACCGACTCCTACCTGCATCTACTACTATTACTCCACACATCGACCGACTCCTGCCTGCATCTAGAGTATTAAGTTCATAAGAACAGAGTAGCACATTAAGCAAGATGACATGATGTAGAGGGATAAACTCAAGCAATATGATATAAACCCCATCTTGTTATCCTCGATGGCAACAATACAATACGTGCCTTGCAAACCTTTCTGTCACTGGGTAAGGACACCGCAAGATTGAACCCAGAGCTAAGCACTTCTCCCATGGCAAGAAAGATCAATCTAGTAGGCCAAACCAAACTGATAATTCGAAGAGACTTGCAAAGATAACTCAATCATACATAAAAGAATTCAGAGAAGATTCGAATATTGTTCATAGATAAACTTGATCATAAACCCACAATTTATCGGATCTCGACAAACACACCGCAAAAAGAGTTTACATCGAATAGATCTCCACAAGAGAGGGGGAGAACATTGTATTGAGATCCAAAAAGAGAGAAGAAGCCATCTAGCTAATAACCATGGACCCGTAGGTCTGCCAAAAAGAGAGAAGAAGCCATCTAGCTAATAACTATGGACCCGTAGGTCTATGGCAAACTACTCACAACTCATCGGAGGGGCAAGGATGTTGATGTAGAAGCCCTCCGTGGTCGATTCCCCCTCCGGCAGAACGCCGGCGAAGGCTCCAAGATGGGATCTCGCGGATACAGAAGGTTACGGTGGTGGAAATTGTGTTTTGTCTACTCCCTGGATGTTTTCGGGGTACGTAGGCTTATATAGGAGGAAGAAGTACGTCGGTGGACACCCGAGGGGCCCACGAGACAGGGGGGCGCGCCCTATGGGGGGGCGCCCTCCTATCTCGTGGGAGCCTCGGCTGCTTCTTGACTTGCTCTCCAAGTCCTCTGGATCACGTTCGTTCCAAAAATCACGCTCCCGAAGGTTTCATTCCGTTTGGACTCCGTTTGATATTCCTTTTCTTCGAGACACTGAAATAGGCAAAAAAAAACAGCAATACGGGCTGGGCCTCCGGTTAGTAGGTTAGTCCCAAAAATGATATAAATGTGTAAAATAAAGCTCATAAACATCCAAAAGGGGTAATATAATAGCATGGAACAATAAAAAATTATAGATACGTTGGAGACGTATCATGGAACATATCTCCAACTAATATTCTCTCTGGTTTTAACATGTTTTGGTTGTTGAAAAAACAGAAATTGATACCCCTCTTTTGTTTAACCGTTTAGTATTTGTCCTTCATGTGATGTTGCATGGTTGATTAACTCTTCAGGATTACAGGAAGAAGTTGGAATAAATCCTTGTGGTGTAGAATTCAAGGCATTAGTGAAAACAGTAAAGAAGGCAGCAACAGCTGAGAGAAACTTTTGATTTGTGTTCACTATGGTCTTCTTAAATTTTTATAAGGGCATGTGATGTCGTCACCATATGAGGTGGATAGTGGCCCATCTATGAACACACATTAGATAGGATCAGGACTCCACTACTCCGGCACTTCACCAGCCACCCTATTAGGTCTAGCGAGGTATGTTCTGCTCTCCCTCCTTCCTCTCCTTTCAGTTCCTATCCACTCCCCTCCTACGCTCTTTCTTTTTTGCATGCACGATGTTGTGAGGTGTCAACTAAGAGAAAAATACGATGGATAGTAAGGAGAAAGTGGGAGATTGAGGAAATTGCTGAAGCTGGCCAAACAAAAGTAAGAATGACCCACCTCGGTGTTTAAGACATAGAACATGTGTTCTACATTGATAATATCATTAGTCTAATGACCAATATTCAATTTTACTATCATCGACTAGCTTGGGAATGTAAGTGCATCTTTTTTGGTGTGCCTAGCTTCAATATTTTGGTTTTGATATCTACCCAACTTATAAACTGACTACTGTTCAAGGAAAGTTCCATCTTTGTGAGATAATTTTCTATAATGCAGAACTGTAAGAATGACCCTAGGACCATCTTTACAATCAATAAATAATGAGTTGTATGTACCATAGGATTTAATGGTTAGCTTTTCATGCCTTAGTTAGGAATACATGTGTGATTTCAAGGCTCGTACTAGTGTTTCCTAACACTGCTTTTTCTCTCAAAGGCTAGAGAGAAAGCATTCAAGAAAGCCTGATAGTTATGTCAATGTTGATGCACCCAAAAAACTTGTGGTAGAAAACAACGGGCGCAAAAAAACATCCACACGCACGCACATCTCTGCTTTTACAACCCCCTATTCCTTGGTTAAAGGAAAACCTATTCCTCACGATCTCCACAACACTCACTCATGCACCCCTATCAGTCGCCATGGCGGCATGGTGTGTAGCGAGGAAGGTGAGCACAGCAAGCAGTGCAAGGAGCACAAGCGCATCGATCGCCACCGCCATGGGGTGTGGTTGCAGAGGCTGGTGAAGAGCCTTTGAGCGATGAGGATGATGTCACATGGCGGGGTGGGAGCGCCAGCATGGGGAGGGTTCTAAAGAGCAGGGATGAATCAGAAAGTATTTTTCCTTGTTATGAGTAGGATCATATTTTGATTGACCAAGCTTCTGCATGATGTTGCTTTTCTAAACGCATGAGTCTCACACTTTCTCATGAACAATAGTAAATTTTCACAGTAAGCAAATTTTTTGTACGTTTATTTATGTCTTTTTCTTACTCCATAGGTGGATTTGCTTCGGTGATTCTGCAACCCTCGAGGAGGTGTGGTTTCCATCAAATGATTTTACAATTCGTTTGGTGTTAACAATGGGTGGCAGTAATCTGCACTGCTACTAAGCGCGGAGTAAGGACTAAGCATTTGTCTTATTATATACACATGACATATATCAAAATGACCATGAAGGATATAGATGCTGCTTAGAAAATGCCTAGAAATATGAGTTTGTTATAGCGGCTATTTAGTTGGAAGAAAACTTAGATTGAAGATGGACATATTAGATGTGCCTGCTTGATAGGTTGCTTACTTGGTTATGAAGATGTAGTGATGCTTCCTTTGATGTGGATAATGTGTTCTTTTTTTTAATGTTTTCTCACTTGCTTTTTGCTTGTCTGTCAGGCTATGTTGGTACTCCCTCCGTCCGGGTTTATTAGGCCTCTCAGCATCACAAGCATGTCCCCTTTTATAAGGCCCCACTTTGGAAAGGTGGATGCATGCAACCATTTCATTGGATGCATTGAAAGCCATTGTTGTTGGTGCCATGGCTGGAAAAACAATACACTTCATACGTGTTTTTTCATTGGCTGCATGCATGTGAGAAAGTGCATTGAAAGTGGAATGGAAGAATTAATATGAGCAAATTACTATGTGTCTTGGTCTAAGAGAAGTTGTCTTTAGGCCAAATAAACCCAAACGGACGGAGTAGATTGTAGAGAGAAACTTGTCTTTGAACAAGACTACCAAGGAAGCATGAGGGCAGAGATATCTATTGCATTATTATAGTTGAGATAATTTGGTCTAATTATAATATGTCAAGCTTCCGAAAGTTCAGTATGTAGAGTGGTTTGGTGATTTGATATTTGTCGCAATGTAGTAATAAGCACCATACAACACATAAATTCTTGTTTTTTTGTTCTTCTGCGAGACACATCCTTGTGGAGTACAAGACATTTTTATAAGTATGCCTATAACTCAAAATCCTAAATTTATTTATTGTTTTGTGGCACTGTGAGCACATTTTTCTCTTGGCGACCAATATCCC
Source organism: Triticum timopheevii (assembly GCA_963921465.1). Taxonomy (NCBI): domain Eukaryota; kingdom Viridiplantae; phylum Streptophyta; class Magnoliopsida; order Poales; family Poaceae; genus Triticum; species Triticum timopheevii. Next base: position 470,675,176 of record OY997264.1, on the reverse strand, counting down.
TCGAGCTATATGAAATTTGATAAAGAATATGGGGATATTTTTTGAAGTCATGATGATAAATATGTATATCTGGAATTCAATTTGAGTCGCATTTATTTGGTTTGGCTATACATTGTATAGGGAAGAAGGTATCATACTATTTTTGTGTGATGAGTGCTTTAAGCAGGAGGGGTTGTTAGGGCCACAAGATGGCTTATTGTGGTTTCGTCGATAACAATGAGACGACTAGCAATGTTGGATCAGCGTTGGCGGCCCGTGGCAACGTATGGGCACTTAACTAGTTTCAAGATAATATGCCGGTTCAGTCTGTCGGAGGTGCTTGTACGAGTAGGATGTGCGTGCGTGTGTTCATAAAGGGAAAGAAGTCCATTTTAAACCTTGAACTCGTAGAGGTTCGGCGAATCAAACCCTCAAATCCAAATTCCTATCATTTGCACCCTAAACTTTGCAATCCCGGTCTAAATCAAACCTTGACAAAAGTCAACCGGGATTTGTCTGGTGGGCCAGCCCCTTTATTTTTTTGTTTGCTCAAAAAAAGTTGGCTTTATTCCTTCTGTCGCACGCACAGACGAAACTCCGACAGGGCCGGCCCATGAAAACTGGCGACCGTGCGGAGCGCGTGGCCGTATGCTAAATTCGACCGGGCCGGCCCATGAAAACTGGCGACCGTAAGCGGAGCGCTAAAAAATTGCACGCTAGCCAAGTATCCCAGCACCTCTCTAGTTTCTCTACGAGATGGAGATGGCTCATTCTCTAGTTTTCCTACGAGATATAAGTAAGTTTCTATTGTACTTTGAAGTTCAGGAAGGAGTTATTAATTAAGACGAAGAAGAACTGGGTGGGGATATGCCTTTCCCATAACAATAGAAAGAATCCAAGCCAATATACACTAAACTATCACTATAGAGTTTTCGCCTACCTATGAAAAGTGAGATGAGAGCTTTGTGCTAATAATTTATTATAAAGGTGTACCTATTGACCCCAGGCGAATTGTGCAAAGGCTTGTAACTCTGCGAATTGAGCTAGTTCCAATTTTGATTTGCCAGCTACTTGTTTCATGGCTTTAATTTGAGCCGCGGATCCTACTCTGGAAACAGAAATACCCACATTAATAACAGGCACTCTTCTCAAGAATATCGATCTTAACTCGTTCCAGAACCATCACTTTGAAGAGGAAAGCGCCTCTGATCTCGCCGCGGCGGCCCTACTCCATAAAGACAGCCCAGGATTTGGGGCAACAGATACCCTGGCTACCGGTTCAGCTACCGACTGAATCTGTTTAATTAGCAACACAAAGCAATATATGCCTAAAGAAAAGTTACATAAAACTTTAAGAATCAACACCAGATTTGAATATTTTTTAAAATTTCGAACTAAAAAATGTTTTGATTCTTTTTGAGTGTTTATGAAAAGCGACCACATTTCAAATTTGTGAACACATTTACGAAACTAAATTTGGAGAATTCAAACAAACTTTTGGAACATGCACATTTTTAAAAACACCCGAACAAATTTAGGAAAACGAACATTCTTTAAAATTCGCAAACAATTTTGAAATGGGAAAAAATTTAAACTCCTGATTTTTATTGAAAACATAGACATTTTTAGAATTTTATGAAATATAGGAATATTTTTTAAAACTCAATAACAAAATTAGAACACACCAACATTTTTTATTTTTGTGATTTTTTTGAAACTGAACCAATTTTTGAAATCACAAATATTTCTTTAAAAAGTTGTCGACATATTAAAAAACATTCTTAACAAATTTTCAAAATAAGGAACATTTTTTTTAAATTCCGTCTGTCGACAACACAATGTCTCCGGTTCGAGCCAACCCTGCGGCTTATATTTTTTAACAGAGAAAAAACTAAAGCAGGCCTGCCCAGCAGGGAGCAGGGTGTGCGTCTGCGTTTTAATACAAAAATGAATAATTCCGACCATTGAACATTTTTTAATATACATTGAACATTTTCGTAATATACAATTAACATTTCTTAAATACACATTGAACATTTGTGTGATATACGCTAAACAATTTGTAAATACACAATGAACATCACTGTGATATACGCCGAACAATTTGAAAATACACAATGAACATTACTGTGATATACGCTGAACAATTTGAAAATACACAAAAAAGAAGAAAGTAAAAATAAACAGAAGAAACACAGATTGTTCATCGTATTAAAGTATTATTAACGAAAAAAACACAACGAAACATTTCCTTATAATGTATTAATGGAAGCAAAATGAAAAAAGAAAACCAAAGAAAAAGGCAGGAAGAACATGAGAGAACCAGAAAGAAAAAATCTAAAAGATAAAATAAAACAAAAGGTCAACAAAAGAAATGAACGGAAAAATAAAGCAGTGAACGGGCAGCGAGGCCGCGAAATGGGCCGGCCCACGCGCGGGCGTAGCGCTGCTGCGGGCGGCAAATAGGTTCCGCCACCAATCCCGGCCCTCCTTTGTAATCCCTGTTTGGCAAACGACTCCAGGGTCTGATTTAGACCAGGATTGCATAGTTTAGGGTGTAAACGACAGGGATTTGGACTTGAGGGTTTGATTGGGCGAACCTCTACGAGTTCAAGATTTAAAATGAACTTTTTTCGTTCATAAAGGTGAGTGCATACTTATATATGTGAGCGACTTTTTCGATTGTACTGTGTTTTATGAAAAACATTGTAACATTGTACTAACTTTAATACAAAATTATACTCCCTCTTTCCCGAAATCTTGGGCGACTAGTGTTTTCCTCTCGTCCCTGGCGACTTGAACCCTAGCCGCCGCCAGGGGGAGGCCGATCTTCCAAGGCCGCTCTCCGGCGGCTCCCCTCCACCGGCGACCTCGGTCATCGGTGGTGAGGGGGGTCGCCGGATCCACGCGTGTGGATCGTTTTTTACTCTCTCGTAGTTTAGGTTTTTAGGTTGTTCATCGTCTTTGCTTCGGCGGCGAGGATGACAACGCTGAATAAAGATTTTTTGGATCCTTCCCTGATGAGGCCATTGGTCCTATGATTGGGGATGGATTTGGAAACCAAACTGTTCAAGCAAGGATGGCGTGGCGGCGGCGGCATCCTCGTGGTGGACCTGTGTCCTCGGGCTCCGCCGTTGCGATGGCGTTTGCTCCAGCGTCGGCGCGGAGCTTGGGAGGTAGTCCAGGAGCGGATGCAGATTGTGGTCTGCATCGACGACATCTGGAAGACGGAGTATGTGCTGGGCTCGTGGTTGGTGGATGGCAGATATGGTTTCCTCCTTCGGCGTTTTAGTCGTGGTGGGTTGCCAGATCTGGAGTTCGATGGCGTGTCCGGGGTGTTGCCCTGGTCTGATTCGTTCAACGGTAAGGGTTTCACTTTTGGTGAACCACCTTGGAGGTCCGTAAAGCTGTATATCAGCGATGGAGCCGCGTCGAGCTCGGGTCAGGAGGTGCTTCGTCATTCTTTTCTTCGATGGCTGCTGTGGTGGTGCCGAAGGCAGGTGACGGGCGTTGGTGTCAAGCTCAGAGATGTTCTGTTATCTTTTCAGTTTTGTCATGTCGGTCTTTACGTAACTTGTACTTTGTTTTTTATGATATGAATGAGACACGTATTATCATGAAAAAAAAAGTGTTTCAGCACGAAATTAGTGTAGGCGTTCGTTACTTAGCTGTCAGTGGTTGGGAGAGGAAAATTGCCTTCCACGATCTCCTCTACGCCCCACGAAGTCCCCCGTCGTGGGATTAGCGTGGGCTAACTCCAATTAAGACCCAATCAGCGATTGTTTTCCTTCCCAAAAGCGTTGTCGTTGGTTGTAACGGAAGGAGAGAGGAAGACGTGCACGCCCTACATTTGGAGTACATTACGGGATTATTATATGCAAAAGATTAGACGGTGAATATTTAGAAAGGAGGGATTACTAAAGTTACGAAAAGACTTTCTGACGAGCGCACGTCGCAACGCTCCATGGGCTGCGTGGAGTTTTTCCTAATCACTCTCCCATGGATTTTCTCCTAATCGATCTCTCCGAAGAGGAGGTCACCTGATTTTACGTGGAGTTCTTCCTCTAAACGTACAAAAGGATATATGTTTTTACATAAAGGTGGGTTTTGATTCGAGATTAAGGGGGAAAAGGGGCTCACCTCGATGAAAATCCGGGGAAGAGGTTAGTTAGTTTAAAATGATCCTAGTTAAGAACATGTAAATCTTTGTATGTTTAGCATTATTGTTTTCTCTCCCCATAAGTTCTCCCTCTAATCTCTTTACCCCTCATTTTAAGGGGGTGTGTAGCTGCATGCAATATAAAGAAAGGAAAGAAATAAAAAAGAAACAACACATCGAACCAGATCGATATGAAAACGTACCGACTAAATCTATAGCCGGGCGTCTTAAACCCGTCTCATACCTCTGCGTGGACTGCTCGATCACTGATCGGTCATTATTGTTCGGTCTAGACATGCTTCTTAAACAAGTTTCAAACGTCTGGGCTGATCGGCACCCTCATATCCAGCTCAAAATATGGAGCGGATATGGGGCGCCCAGGCGCCCCGGCATGCCAGCCACGTCAGACTTGACAACCCGACGTCATCGTAAATTGCACCAAATCCACCAAACCCTTCCTCCTTCTCCCCCGCCCTCCAACCTTTCCCATGCCCCGAGCCTCACTATCCTTCATCCTTATTGTCAATCCTCACCACCGGTCATGATCCATAGCCCGAGTTGTCGTCCAGACCGCCGCGACGGAGACGCAATCCGCCTCGTCCGTCGGCGGGATCCCTTCTTCGGCTACGACTTGCAAGGCATAAAACATCACCTGGAAGTTGCGGCGACGCCGGCAGCGAGAGAGGGAGGCGGCGGTGGCGTCGCATGGAGGTCCGAACATGGTGGAGCAGCTGTCTCCTCCGCCGCGCCCGAATCCCCGCACTCCTTCCATTCGGAGGAGGCATCCCAGATGCAGGCGGAGCAGGGAGCCCGGATGCAGGCGGAGCAGGACGAGCACGACGCATTCCGTTCGGAGCAGGCGGCCGGCCAGTGATCCGAGGCCATCCGTCACGATCGGACATTGATTTTACTTTGGCATGTCTGGTTTGTTAAATAATGATTTGCTTTGCTTCGTTTCAAACTTTTGCACTTGAACAATTTGTATGGTATCTTATGATTGACTTGCATGGGTTGCATGATTTTAAGGATCAAAATTTGAGATATGTGAATGTAAGTCACAACATATGAGGGGCCGTATAGGAGCCGGATTTGTCAAGTTCGATTGTAAATGCTGTAAGCGTCCGATTGTAAATGTTGTAAGCGACCGCACCACGCGCTGAACAAATTCTCAGATCACACTCCCATATTCTGGCTTCGCCACCGGCGACCAGACCACGATGAATTTCTTCACAGCGTAAACTCAAGTACTCAACCCACGCCCCTATATATATGGCCGTTCGTACGCTCATATATGCATACGAAACGATCCAGCGTCCGCCATTCGCCACGGTAAATTAAAGCAACAGCGGCGGCGGCCTTAAACCAAGTAATTTAGCGCTTCTACTATGGGCGCCGCGTCCCTGGCTTTCGTGGCGCGCCGCGCCGAGCCGGAGCTGGTCGCGCCGGCCGGGCCGACGCCGCGCGAGCTCAAGCGGCTCTCGGACCTCGACGACCAGGAGAGCCTCCGGTTCTACCGCTCCGGCATCTACTTCTACCGGGGCTGCCCCTCGCGGGCGCGCGCCGACCCGGCCAGGATCATACGTGACGGTCTGGCCGCCACGCTCGTGCACTACTACCCCGCCGCCGGGCGGCTCCGCGAGCTGCCCGGCAGGAAGCTCGCAGTGGACTGCACCGGCGAGGGGGTGTGGTTCGTCCAGGCCGACGCAGACGTCACGTTGGACGAGTTCGGCGACACGCTGTGCCCGCCAGTCCCTTGCGCCGACCAGCTCCTGTGCTTGCCGGAGAGCAACTCCGCCGTCGTTGTCGACCGGCCACTGCTCTACGTTCAAGTAAGTCTTGTCTTGGGCGCGCTCAAGCTTTTTTTTTTAAAAAAAAAATATAGTAGTCTGCAATTTCTACTATACGTGACCCTGACATGCACCATGCACGGTGGCATATGAAGGTGACGAGGTTGAGGTGCGGAGGCATCGTGCTCGGCTTCCAGGTGTGCCATAACCTCGCGGACGCGCCGGGCAGCACGCAGTTCCTGCAGGCCCTCGGCGAGCTGGCGGGTGGCATGGAGGCGCCAAGCGTGCGGCCGGTGTGGGCGAGGGAGCTGCTCGACGCGCGCGACCCCCCGTGCCCCATCTACCATCACCCCGAGTACGAGCTGGCGGCCGACGCGGCCAACGACAAGCTCCGTCCGGGCGCCGAGCTCGTGCACCGGGCGTTCCTCTTCGGCCCCGAGGAGCTGTCCTCGCTGAGGGACCAGCTACCGCCGCAGATGAGGTCGCGGTGCTCCCGGTTCCTGCTCCTGTCGGCGTTCGCGTGGCGCTGCCGGACCGCGGCGCTCGGCTACGCGACCGGCGACGAAGTGCGGTTCATGTTCGTGGTGAACGCCCGCGGGAAGCGCGGCCGCCCGCTACCCGAGGGGTTCTACGGGAACGCGCTCACCTTCGGCGTGGCGCGGACGACGGCCGGCGAGCTCTGCTTGGGACCGCTGTTAGAATAAATCCGAGGCATACCGTTGATCATCCGAGGACCAAGCAATCACACGAGCACGACACCGAGATTTGTTAACGAGGTTCACCGATATGGCTACATCCCGGGGCTTGACTACGGGCGCTCCTCCCCGTGACACCGTCACAATACCGCACACCGGCCACCCGGGTGCCGGCACACGCCGCCGGCTCCCCCTTGCGCGCCTGTGCTATTATGCTGGCATAGGTTACATCGTGTGTCTGCCCCTACTATATATATGAGAGGCTTAGGATACAAGTGTCCTACTAGGACACGACTCCATATCCTATCTAAACACAATACAACTACAAGTCCAACTGTAACCTACCTCGTACACTATATTCGACACAACTCCAACAAACTCCACCTTGGCGAATATACTCCACCACCCTGGATTTGTCCATGCGTCAAACTTACATGTACATTGGACTTGAGCTTATCCCATAAGTACCGCTGCTACTTCAAAGACTCCACGCGACTCCACCTGCAACTTGTAGTCCCTTCTTTTCTTGACCACAGTCAACACTCGAGCAAAATTAAGTTCCTTGTTACTCTAGTTTGCGCTCCCAACTTCCAGAGTATCAGTCCAACGCCATCACACACTGATCACCGGCCTGCGTGAAAGTGAACAACTCACATATTGGGTGTCACACATAAGAGTTACCTGAACTCAACATCACCGCTCCTTTCTTGACAGCCTGTCTGAAACTTGAAGGAATTTCACCGTTGCTTGTAGTCATCCCGAGTCAAATTCGCAGTTGTCTCACCACATGTATGACCACCAGAGCCCTGGCCCGTCTCCATGTCCCGTGCATACCGCACGCCTCGCCGCTAGTACTGTGTCGAGCCTCCACTGTCCCGATCGAGCCTCAAGGGTCGCGAACCCACACCACTCAACCTCCACTGCAGAGTACCACCGATCATCACCGACCGATGACGAGTTTCACGCTTCCATCAGACCACTGGGCTCCAGTCCAAACTACGTGCCACTCGCTTTTCCCATCCGCTGAATAGGCTTCGATTCTCTGGATCCTTACATCGTAGCCCCTCAATCTAGCTCCACCTTCAACATGACTCCATGGTAGATGATCAGTCCACCCTCGCGCCCCGTCGACTTCAAGCTCACATGTGCACCGTCTTGAATCAACCCCGCGCCATAGTCTTGTCGAAGCCACACAAGCACTCGGGCCTGCGCCACGTGTTTCCACGCCCAGAAGTCGGTCACCATCAGCATCACGCTCCTATGTCGTCGTCGCCGATCCCACCACCGTCTTCTGTACCAACCGACTTGCGTCGATTCCGTCAGACTGTCCAGTCTGACCCAGACTCCCAAATCATTCTGCGAATTCCCATCCATCACGTGATAACTCCATCTCAGCTGACATGGCTTCCCGCAACGCTTTCAAGCATCCCTGTTGTGTCAATAAATATTTCACCATTGTCTGCCATAACCCAAGGCTTCCAGTTCCGTTGAACTTCTCCACCTCAAACCTGATACCCGATGGCGCCATGATTCTTTGTATGGCTGACCCTGCGAAAAATAACCGAGCAGTCTTCCCGTGATACCCAAGTGCACGGACAGAACTCCGTGTACTACTAGCGATCAACTAGCTGGTCTTCACGTGACGGCTCTTGCTTTGGCTCAAACCATGATGCTAGCTTTTGCTTTGTCAAATTCTCAACTTTCCTGATGTACGTGTATCACTATACGGAATTTTCCGCTAGATTTGGCCTGCCTCCTTGTCTCGTCACGAGGCTGCATGCTGCTGTTTTTATATGCAACGCAGGTACACTCGTCGCAGAGACACGTGTTCTCCCTGGACTCGGTCCGGTTTTGTTTTCCAAACAAATCTCGTATGTACTCCTAGCTCGCGCCGTATGCATCCAACTTGCACGGCTCCTCAGCAATCCAGGGCCTTGGGCCACCACTGACACCGTGCACCTGGGTCGCGTCGCTACTGCCGCAACTCGCGTACGACACCTGACGCTCGTCCGATCGATCCACCTCATTGACCGCCGTACGTCTCGACTACTTGCATAACCTCGTTAACAAATCTCGGTGCCGTGCTCGTGTGATTTCTTGGTCCTCGGATGATCGACGGAGTGCCTCGAATTTATTCTAACAAGTGGTATCATGAGCTAGGTTGTTCGGAGTTCTTGGAAGGTTGATCTAGAGGAAGGAGCGGAGCGAAAGAATTCGTCAAATCGGTGGTCGTGCAACGACTGGGAAAATCGATGTGCGGCGAGATGCTCTGTTCGTTTAGCAGTCGGAGGAACTGTTCGTGCGGAAGCTGTTGGTGTGGAATTAGATCGGTTGATGGTCTCTTCGATTTCGATCTGGCGATCTCAGTGGCAGCAAATTAGAGGCGGCTCTCGGCGAATCGTGCGGCAGTACGAGTCGATGAGAGCTCGGTCACAGGAGGTCAAGACGGCTCGTGGGCATCAGCTTAGGACGTGGCAACTTGGCCCAATGGGGGACTGGTGGTGCGTGCTTGGTGGGCTAGGCCCTTGTGCAGCCGTGGGACTGGGTGACCGAGGCGGAGGCTGGAGTGCACGCACGGGAAGTTGGACCGATGCAGGGGCTGCTGTACGCACGTGTTGGGGTGGACTGGAGATTTGTTTGAAAACAAAAGAAGAGGCACGATGTCCAGGTTTTGCATGATACGAGTGTGCATGTGTGTCATGGGCAGATAGGTGATCTTTGCTGCTAAGGGTACACGGACATGCACTAGCAAATAGTGAAAGAAAAAATAATGTGCAAAGAATTCTTCGGGTCAGGTTTGCATGGAAGTTTTTCTATCAAGATTGCTTGGATAGCTCGGAGGTTATGTGAAGTGGAGGATATTGTGCTGTACCAGATCATGCATACACATGGCGTCCAAGACATGCACGAATTACAGGGCAGTCATGATGCAGGGTGGAGCATGGTTGTAGCCGGACAAGTTCGGCTGGGTTGGACTAGACAGTCTGATTGATCGACGTGAGTCGGTTGGTACAGAAGACGGTGGTGGGATCGGCGACGACGACGTAGGAGCGTGATGCTGATGGTGACCGACTTCTGGGGCATGGAAACACGTGGCACAGGCCCCGAGGGCTTGTGTGATTTCGACAAGACTATGGCGTGGGGTTGATTCAAGGTGGTGTACACACGGACCTTGAAGTCGACGGGGCGCAAGGGTGGACTGATCATCTACCATGGAGTCATGTTGAAGGTGGAGCTGGATTGAGGGGCTACGGTGTAAGGATCTAGAGAATCGAAGCCTATTCAGCGGATGGGAAAAAAGCGAGTGACACGTAGTTCAGACTGGAGCCCAGTGGTCTGATGGAAGCGTGAAACTCGTCATCGGTCGGTGATGATCGGTGGTACTCTACAGTGGGGGTTGAGTGGTGTGGGTTCGCGACCCTTGAGACTCGACCGGGACAGCGGAGGCTCGACGCAGTAATAGCGGCGAGGCGTGCGGTATGAACGGGACATGGAGACGGGCCAAGGCTCTGGTGGTCATACATGTGGTGAGACAACTGTGAATTTGACTCGGGATGACTACAAGCAATGGTGAAATTTCTTCAAGTTTCAGGCAGGCGGTCAAGAAAGGAGCAGTGATGTTGAGTTCAGATAACTCTTATGTGTGACACCCAGTATGTGAGTTGTTCACTTTCACGCAGGTCAGTGATCAGTGTGTGATGACGTTGGACGGGTACTCTGGAAGTTGGGGAGCACAAGCTAGAGTAACAAGGAACTTAATTTTGCTCAAGTGTTGACCGTGGTCAAGAAAAGAAGGAACTACAAGTTGCAGGTGGAGTCATATGGAGTCTTTGGAGTAGCAGCGGTGCTCAAGTCCAATGTACATGGAAGTTTGATGCATGGACAAATTCAGGATGGTGGAGAATATTCGCCAAGGTGGAGTTTGTTGGAGTTGTGTCGCATATTGTGTACAAGGTGGGTTACAGTTGGACTTGTAGTTGTACTGTGTTTAGATAGGATACGGAGTCGTGTCCAAGTAGGACACTTGTATCCTAGGCCTCTCATATATAGCGGGGCTAGACACACGATGTAACCTATGCCAACATAATAGCACCGGAACGCAGGGGAAGCCGGCGGCATGTGCCGGTGTCCAGGGCGATCATCCGAGGACCAAGCAATCACACGAGCACGGCACCGAGATTTGTTAACGAGGTTCACCGATATGGCTACATCCCCGGGGCTTGACTACGGGCGCTCCTCCCCGTGACACCGTCACAATACCGCACCCGGTCGCCCTGGACACCGGCACATGCCGCCGGCTTCCCCTGCGTTCCGGTGCTATTATGTTGGCATATGTTACATCGTGTGTCTAGCCCCGCTATATATGAGAGGCCTAGGATACAAGTGTCCTACTTGGACACGACTCCGTATCCTATCTAAACACAGTACAACTACAAGTCCAACTGTAACCCACCTTGTACACAATATGCGACACAACTCCAACATGCCGAGAACCACACCGCAACCGGCTGCATCTCGAACTCGATACTTCCTCTAGATCAACTTTCACAATCTCCTCGTAACCTTGCTCATGATACCACTTGTTAGAATAAATCCGAGGCATACCGTTGATCATCCGAGGACCAAGCAATCACACGAGCACGACACCGAGATTTGTTAACGAGGTTCACCGATATGGCTACATCCCCGGGGCTTGACTACGGGTGCTCCTCCCCATGACACCGTCACAATACCGCACACCGGCCACCCGGGTGCCGGCACACGCCGCCGGCTCCCCCTTGCGCGCCTGTGCTATTATGCTGGCATAGGTTACATCGTGTGTCTTCCCCTACTATATATATGAGAGGCTTAGGATACAAGTGTCCTACTAGGACACGACTCCATATCCTATCTAAACACAATACAACTACAAATCCAACTGTAACCTACCTCGTACACTATATTCGACACAACTCCAACAACCGCTGGGCCGCGCCGTGGAGCTGATCGTCGCCGCGATGGCGTGGGTCGCGGCCGACGACTACGCGCAGTCGGTGGCCGACGCGCTGGTGCTGCGCGGGCGGCCGCGGTTCACGACGGCTCGGACGTATCTTGTGACGGATCTGACCAAGTCGAACCTGCACGAGGTGGACCTCGGGTGGGGCCTGCCGGTGTACGGCGGGCCGGCCACGACGACGCTAGCCACGTTCCACATTCCTGCGGTGGGCGGAGGGATCACCGTGCCGATGTGCCTGCCGCCGCGCGCCATGGAGAGGTTCGCGGCCAATGTGCGCGCGGGGCTCTCGGAGGCTTCTTCGCGCCGTGGGCGTTCTAGTGGCGTGGAATCGGCCGTGCTGTCCAGGATGTAGGAATGTAACGCGAGATCATCTCTAGCAGATCCAGCAAAAGCCGTTAAACCACGGTACAGGCTGAAAAAAAGTACCTAATACTCCCTCCGTCCGGAAATACTTGTCATCAAAAGGGATAAAAGGGGATGCATCTAGATGTCTTTTAATTCTACATACATCTATTTTTATCCACTTTGATGACAAGTATTTTCGTACGGAGGGAGTAGATCCCTAAAATAGCATATCCTGTAAAAAATAACAGATTTACCACATCTAAGTCCTTTACCATTAGATTTGTTTGACTCGTTTTTTTGTCCACGTTTGAGCGTGCGATCTCGCAATTTGTACGCAGAGATAAATGCACTCACGGTCACTATAGTTGCGATGGAAGCACGATACGGTCACTGAAATTTGGAATACGCTTGATACGGCCACTGAATATGATGTGACGTGAAAATACGGCCACTGTAGCACCATACATGGTGGGTACAGGGCGGTTGACCACGTGTTGACTGGTCGTCTAGGCCAGGTGGCGAACCGCGGAGGCGTCGCCGTCGATATTTTGCGTTCAGCCCCTGGCCATCACGGAATCCACCCATTCACCCCTCCTCCACTCACGTCGCCTCTTCGTCTTCGATTGAAACAGGGGAGCGGCTGCACAAGCGACGCCACCCCCGGCGATCATTGACGGTGCAGGCAAGTTGAGGCGTGGTGGTCCTCAGCGGTTGCATAGGCGCCGCCGCCGCGTGTCTTCTTCTCGTGGGAGGCGTCTGGCATGGCCCTTGTTCGTCGCGCAGAAGGAGCGCCACCCCCCGTGTATAGTAAGTATCCGCCCCCCATGGAACCCGAGCCTCTGTGTGTTTTGATCGTCAAAAGACCTCCTTTTAGGGCCGCATTTCCATCTATGATGTGTTCTAGTTGCAAGGTAGGACTGATTGTTCTAGGGTTTTCACTCAGGATTTGGGGGTTAGGAGAATTGGGGCTTAGGGTTTTTGAGAGTTAACCAAATTGAAGCTCTCATCGATTGTGATGCATCTAGTATTGTTGTTGTTGTGTCAGGTCATCGAAGCAGCAATTTTTTGGTGTAGACCAACCATGGTGGATTTTTTGTTGGCGAAGGCAGGAACCATTCTTATGTAGATGGACGTGCCATTTGGTATGATCAAGTGGAAAGGGTCACCTGGTCTCCTATTATGATTGAAATCCTTGTGGAAGAAATAGGTTATGAGATGGCAGGTAGGCTTAAGGTTTTCTACTGTGTCCCCATCCTGACACTTAGCACAAATGGTCTAAGGGCAATTACTAATGATGAACGGGCTGATAGAATGCTAATGTTTCTTGATATGGGTCACCACTTTTTTAGCATATATTTGGATCATGATGATAGCTTCTCTGCTAACCTTAGTGAGGATGATGTTGTGAATCATCCAAGAGCTAGTCTGCCTCCAGTTTTCAGCCCAACAAGGAGAGTGCATAGCAATGCAGAGAATGAAGAAGCTCAGGCAGAAGCAGAGCATGGAGAAGCTCAAGCAGAAGCAGAGCATGGAGAAGCAGAAGCAGAAGCAAAGCATATAGAAGTTCAGGTAGAAGCAGAGCATGGAGAAGGACAGGAAGCACAGACAGATGTGGCTGTTGGGGAACATAGTAATTTCAAAAAAATTCCTACGTACACGCAAGATCATGGTGATGCATAGCAATGAGAGGGGAGAGTGTTGTCCACGTACCCTCATAGACCGTAAGCGGAAGCGTTATGACGACGCGGTTGATGTAGTCGTACGTCTTCACGATCCAACCGATCCAAGTACCGGCACCTCCGAGTTCAGCACACGTTCAGCTCGATGACGATCCCCGGACTCCGATCCAGCAGGGTGTCGGGGATGAGTTCCGTCAGCACGACGGCGTGGTGACGATGATGATGTTCTACCAACGCAGGGCTTTGCCTAAGCACCGCAACGATATGACCGAGGTGGAATATGGTGGAGGGGGGCACCGCACACGGCTAAGGAACGATCACGTAGATCAACTTGTGTCTAGAGGTGCCCCCCTGCCCCCGTATATAAAGGAGCCAAGGGGGAGGGGGCGGCCGGCCAAGGAGGGCGCACCAAGGGGGAGTCCTACTCCCACCGGGAGTAGGACTCCCTTCTTTCCTAGTAGGAGAAGGAGAAGGGGGAAGGAGGAGGAAGAGGGGAAGGAAAGCGGGGGCGTCGCCCCCCTCTCCTTGTCCTATTCGGACTAGGGAGGGCAGGGGGCGCATCCCACCTCTTGCCTCCTCTCCTCTTCTCCCTTAGGGCCCATGAAGGCCCAATAACCCCCGGGGGGTTCCGGTAACCCCCCGGTACTCCCGTAAAATCCTGATTTCACCCGGAACGATTCTGATATCCAAATATAGGCTTCCAATATATCAATATTTATGTCTCGACCATTCCGAGACTCCTCGTCATGTCCGTGATCACATACGGGACTCTGAACAATCTTCGGTACATCAAAACTTATAAACTCATAATAAAATTGTCATCGTAACGTTAAGCGTGCGGACCCTACGGGTTCAAGAACTATGTAGACATGACCTAGAACTATTCTCGGTCAATAACCAATAGCGGAACCTGGATGCTCATATTGGCTCCTACATATTCTACGAAGATCTTTATCGGTCAAACCGCATAACAACATACGTTGTTCCCTTTGTCATCGGTATGTTTACTTGCCCGAGATTCGACCGTCGGTATCCAATACCTAGTTCAATCTCGTTACCGGCAAGTCTCTTTACTCGTTACGTAATGCATCATTCCGTAACTAACTCATTAGTTACATTGCTTGCAAGTCTTATAGTGATGTGCATTACCGAGAGGGCCCAGAGATACCTCTCCGACAATCGGAGTGACAAAACCTAATCTCGAAATACGCCAACTCAACATGTACCTTTGGAGACTCCTGTAGAGCTCCTTTATAATCACCCAGTTATGTTGTGACGTTTGGTAGCACACAAAGTGTTCCTCCGATAAACGGGAGTTGCATAATCTCATAGTTATAGGAACATGTATAAGTCATGAAGAAAGCAATAGCAACATACTAAACGATCAAGTGCTAGGCTAACGGAATGGGTCATGTCAATCACATCATTCTCCTAATGATGTGATCCCGTTAATCAAATGACAACACACGTCTATGGCTAGGAAACATAACCATCTTTGATTAATGAGCTAGTCAAGTAGAGGCATACTAGTGACATTATGTTTGTCTATGTATCCACACATGTATCATGTTTCCGGTTAATACAATTCTAGCATGAATAATAAACATTTATCATGATATGAGGAAATAAATACTAACTTTATTATTGCCTCTAGGGCATATTTCCTTCAGTCTCCCACTTGCACTAGAGTCAATAATCTAGATTACACAGTAATGATTCTAACACCCATGGAGTCTTGGTGTTGATCATGTTTTGCTCGTGGAAGAGGCTTAGTCAACGGGTCTGCAACATTCAGATCCGTATGTATCTTGCAAATCTCTATGTCTCCCACCTGGACTTGGTCCCGGATGGAATTGAAGCGTCTCTTGATGTGCTTGGTCCTCTTGTGAAATCTGGATTCCTTTGCCAAGGCAATGGCACCAGTATTGTCACAGAAGATCTTCATTGGTCTCGATGCACTAGGTATGACACCTAGATCGGAAATGAACTCCTTCATATAGACTCCTTCATTTGCTGCTTCCCAAGCAGCTATGTACTCCGCTTCACATCTAGATCCCGCCACAACGCTTTGTTTAGAACTGCACCAACTTACAGCTCCACCGTTTAATAAAAACACGTATCCGGTTTGCGATTTAGAATCGTCCAGATCAGTGTCAAAGCTTGCATCGACGTAACCATTTACGACTAGCTCTTTGTCACCTCCATATACGAGAAATATATCCTTAGTCCTTTTCAGGTATTTCAGGATGTTCTTGACCGCTGTCCAGTGATCCACTCCTGGATTACTTTGGTACCTTCCTGCTAAGCTTATTGCTAAGCATACGTCAGGTCTGGTACACAACATTGCATACATGATAGAGCCTATGGCTGAAGCATAGGGAACATCTTTCATTTTCTCTCTATCTTCTGCTGTGGTCGGGCATTGAGTCTGACTCAACTTCACACCTTGTAATACAGGCAAGAACCCTTTCTTTGCCTGATCCATTTTGAACTTTTTCAAAACTTTATCAAGGTATGTGCTTTGTGAAAGTCGAATTAAGCATCTTGATCTATCTCTATAGATCTTGATGCCCAATATGTAAGCAGCTTCACCGAGGTCTTTCATTGAAAAACTTTTATTCAAGTATCCCTTTATGCTATCCAGAAATTCTATATCATTTCCGACTAACAATATGTCATCTACATATAAAATCAGAAATGCTACAGAGCTCCCACTCACTTTCTTGTAAATACAGGCTTCCCCAAAAGTCTGTATAAAATCATATGCTTTGATCACACTATCAAAGCGTTTATTCCAACTCCGAGATGCTTGCACCAGTCCATAAATGGATCGCTGGAGCTTGCACACTTTGTTAGCACCTTTTGGATCAACAAAACCTTCTGGTTGCATCATATACAACTCTTCTTCCAGAAATCCATTCAAGAATGCAGTTTTGACATCCATTTGCCAAATTTCATAATCATAAAATGCAGCAATTGCTAACATGATTCGGACAGACTTAAGCATCGCTACGGGTGAGAAAGTCTCATCGTAGTCAACCCCTTGAACTTGTCGAAAACCTTTCGCAACAAGTCGAGCTTTGTAGACAGTTATATTACCATCAGCGTCAGTCTTCTTCTTAAAAATCCATTTATTCTCAATGGCTTGCCGATCATCGGGCAAGTCAACCAAAGTCCATACTTTGTTCTCATACATGGATCCCATCTCAGATTTCATGGCTTCTAGCCATTTTGCGGAATCTGGGCTCATCATCGCTTCCTCATAGTTCGTAGGTTCGCCATGGTCAAGTAACATGACTTCCAGAATAGGATTACCGTACCACTCTGGTGCAGATCTTACTCTGGTAGACCTACGAGGTTCAGTAGAAACTTGATCTTAAGTTTCATGATCAATATCATTAGCTTCCTCACTAATTGGTGTAGTTGTCACAGGAACCTGTTCTTGTGATGGACTACTTTCCAATAAGGGAGCAGGTACAGTTACCTCATCAAGTTCTACTTTCCTCCCACTCACTTCTTTTGAGAGAATCTCCTTCTCTAGAAAGGATCCGAATTTAGCAATGAAAATCTTGCCCTCAGATCTGTGATAGAAGGTGTACCCAATTGTCTCTTTTGGGTATCCTATGAAGACACATTTCTCCGATTTGGGTTCGAGCTTATCTGGTTGAAGTTTCTTCACATAAGCATCGCAGCCCCAAACTTTAAGAAACGACAACTTTGGTTTCTTGCCAAACCACAGTTCCTAAGGCGTCGTCTCAATGGATTTTTATGGTGCCCTATTTAACGTGAATGCGGCCGTCTCTAAAGCATAACCCCAAAACGATAGCGGTAAATCAGTAAGAGACATCATAGATCGCACCATATCTAGTAAAGTATGATTACGACATTCAGACACACCATTTCGTTGTGGTGTTCCGGGTGGCGTGAGTTGCGAAACTATTCCGCATTGTTTCAAATGCAAACCAAACTCGTAACTCAAATATTCTCCTCCACGATCAGATCGTAGAAATTTTATTTTCTTGTTACGATGATTTTCCACTTCACTCTGAAATTCTTTGAACTTTTCAAATGTTTCAGACTTGTGTTTCATTAAGTAGATATACCCATATCTGCTCAAATCATCTATGAAGGTGAGAAAATAATGATACCCGCCGCGAGCCTCAATATTCATTGGACCACAAACATCAGTATGTGTGATTTCCAACAAATCAGTTGCTCGCTCCATAGTTCCGGAGAACGGCGTTTTAGTCATCTTGCCCATGAGGCACGGTTCGCAAGTACCAAGTGATTCATAATCAAGTGATTCCAAAAGTCCATCAGTATGGAGTTTCTTCATGCGTTTTACACCGATATGACCTAAACGGCAGTGCCACAAATAAGTTGCACTATCATTATCAACTCTGCATCTTTTGGCTTTAACACTATGAATATGTGTATCACTACTATCGAGATTCAATAAAAATAGACCACTCTTCAAGGGTGCATGACCATAAAAGATATTACTCATATAAATAGAACAACCATTATTCTCTGATTTAAAGGAATAACCGTCTCGCATCAAACAAGATCCAGATATAATGTTCATGCTCAACGCTGGCACCAAATAACAATTATTTAGGTCTAAAACTAATCCCGATGGTAGATGTAGAGGTAGCGTGCCGACCGCGATCACATCGACTTTGGAACCATTTCCCACACGCATTGTCACCTCGTCCTTAGCCATTCTTCGCTTAATCCGTAGTCCTTGTTTCGAGTTGCAAATATTAGCAACAGAACCAGTATCAAATACCCAGGTACTACTGCAAGCATTAGTAAGGTACACATCAATAACATGTATATCACATATACCTTTGTTCACTTTGCCATCCTTCTTATCCGCCAAATACTTGGGGCAGTTCCGCTTCCAGTGTCCAGTCTGCTTGCAGTAGAAGCACTCAGTCTCAGGCTTAGGTCCAGACTTGGGTTTCTTCTCTTGAGCAGCAACTTGTTTGCTGTTCTTCTTGAAGTTCCCCTTCTTCTTCCCTTTGCCCTTTTTCTTGAAACTGGTGGTCTTATTAACCATCAACACTTGATGCTCCTTCTTGATTTCTACCTCCGCAACTTTTAGCATTGCGAAGAGCTCGGGAATAGTCTTGTCCATCCCTTGCATATTATAGTTCATCACGAAGCTCTTGTAGCTTGGTGGCAGTGATTGAAGAATTCTGTCAATGACACTATCATCAGGAAGATTAACTCCCAGTTGAATCAAGTGATTATTATACCCAGACATTTTGAGTATGTGTTCACTGACAGAACTATTCTCCTCCATCTTGCAGCTATAGAACTTATTGGAGACTTCATATCTCTCAATCCGGGCATTTGCTTGAAATATTAACTTCAACTCCTGGAACATCTCATATGCTCCATGACGTTCAAAACGTCGTAGAAGACCCGATTCCAAGCCGTAAAGCATGGCACACTGAACTATCGAGTAGTCATCAGCTTTGCTCTGCCAGACGTTCTTAACGTCGTTAGTTGCATCAGCAGCAGGCCTGGCACCCAGCGGTGCTTCCAGGACATAATTCTTCTATGCAGCAATGAGGATAATCCTCAGGTTACGGACCCAGTTCGTGTAATTGCTACCATCATCTTTCAACTTTGCTTTCTCAAGGAACACATTAAAATTCAACGGAACAACAGCACGAGCCATCTATCTACAACAAACATAGACAAGCAAGATACTATCAGGTACTAAGTTCATGATAAATTTTAGTTCAATTAATCATATTACTTAAGAACTCCCACTTAGACAGACATCTCTCTAGTCATCTAAGTGATCACGTGATCCAAATCAACTAAACCATGTCCGATCATCACGTGAGATGGAGTAGTTTCAATGGTGAAGATCACTATGTTGATCATATATACTATATGATTCACGTTCGACCTTTCGGTCTCCGTGTTCCGAGGCCATATCTATATATGCTAGGCTCGTCAAGTTTAACCTAAGTATTCCGCGTGTGCAACTGTTTTGCACCCGTTGTATTTGAACGTAGAGCCTATCACACCCGATCATCATGTGGTGTCTCAGCACAAAGAACTTCCGCAACGGTGCATACTCAGGGAGAACACTTCTTGATAATTTAGCGAGAGATCATCTTAAAATGCTACCGTCAATCAAAGCAAGATAAGATGCATAAAGGATAAACATCACATGCAATCAATATAAGTGATATGATATGGCCATCATCATCTTGTGCTTGTGATCTCCATCTCCGAGGCACCGTCGTGATCACCATCGTCACCGGCGCGACACCTTGATATCCATCGTAGCATCATTGTCGTTACGCCATCTATTGCTTCTATGACTATCGCTACCGCTTAGTGATAAAGTAAAGCAATTACAGGGCATTTGCATTTCATACAATAAAGCGACAAGCATATGGCTCATGCCAGTTGCCGATAACTTCGGTTACAAAACATGATCATCTCATACGATAAAATATAGCATCACGTCTTGACCATATCACATCACAACATGCCCTGCAAAAACAAGTTAGACGTCCTCTACTTTGTTGTTGCAAATTTTACGTGGCTGCTACGGGCTGAGCAAGAACCGTTCTTACCTACGCATCAAAACCACAACGATAGTTCGTCAAGTTAGTGTTGTTTTAACCTTCACAAGGACCGGGCGTAGCCACACTCAGTTCAACTAAAGTGAGAGAGACAGACACCCGCCAGTCACCTTTAAGCACGAATGCTCGTAACGGTGAAACCAGTCTCGCATAAGCGTACGCG
Organism: Triticum timopheevii; assembly: GCA_963921465.1. Classification (NCBI taxonomy): domain Eukaryota; kingdom Viridiplantae; phylum Streptophyta; class Magnoliopsida; order Poales; family Poaceae; genus Triticum; species Triticum timopheevii. Next base: position 470,654,759 of record OY997264.1, on the reverse strand, counting down.
TAATGTCGGTCCGGGCCGCTTCATCTCACAATACCGCCGAAACAAAGTATGACATGCTGGTAAGCAGTATGACTTGTATCGCCCACAACTCATTTGTGTTCTACTCGTGCATATAACATCAACGCATAAAACCTAGGCTCGGATGCCACTGGTGGGGAACATAGTAATTTCAAAAAAATTCCTACGTACACGCAAGATCATGTTGATGCATAGCAACGAGAGGGGAGAGTGTTGTCCACGTACCCTCGTAGACCGTAAGCGGAAACGTTATGACAACGCGGTTGATGTAGTCGTACGTCTTCACGATCCGACCAATCCAAGTACCGAACGTACGGCACCTCCGAGTTCAGGACACGTTTAGCTCGATGACGATCCCCGGACTCTGATCCAGCAGGGTTTCGGGGATGAGTTCCGACAGCACGACGACGTGGTGACGATGATGATGTTCTACCGAAGCAGGGCTTCGCCTAAGCACCACAACAATATGACCGAGGTGGAATATGGTGGAGGGGGCACCGCACACGGCTAAGGAACGATCACGTAGATCAACTTGTGTCTAGAGGTGCCCCCTGCCCCCGTATATAAAGGAGCCAAGGGATAGGGGCCGGCCGGCCAAGGAGGGCGCGCCAAGGGGGAGTCCTACTCCCACCGGGAGTAGGACTCCCTTCTTTCCTAGTTGGAGAAGGAGAAGGGGGAAGGAGGAGGAAGAGGGAAAGGAAAGGGGGGGCGCCGCCCCCCTCTCCTTGTCCTATTCAGACTAGGGAGGGGAGGGGGCGCAGCCCACCTCTTGCCTCCTCTCCTCTTCTCCCTTAGGGCCCATGAAGGCCCAATAACCACCGGGGGGGTTGCGGTAACCCCCCGGTACTCCGGTAAAATCCCGATTTCACCCGGAACGATTCCGATATCCAAATATAGGCTTCCAATATATCAATCTTTATGTCTCGATCATTCTGAGACTCCTCGCCATGTCCGTGATCACATCCAGGACTCTGAACAATCTTCGGTACATCAAAACTTATAAACTCATAATAAAACTGTCATCGTAACGTTAAGCGTGCGGACCCTACGGGTTCAAGAACTATGTAGACATGACCTAGAACTATTCTCGTCAATAACCAATAGCGGAACCTGGATGCTCATATTGGCTCCTACATATTCTACGAAGATCTTTATCGGTCAAACCGCATAACAACATACGTTGTTCCCTTTGTCATCGGTATGTTTACTTGCCCGAGATTCGACCGTCGGTATCCAATACCTAGTTCAATCTCGTTACTGGCAAGTCTCTTTACTCGTTATGTAATGCATAATTCGGTAACTAACTCATTAGTTACATTGCTTGCAAGGCTTATAGTGATGTGCATTACCGAGAGGGCCTAGAGATACCTCTCCGACAATCGGAGTGACAAAACCTAATCTCGAAATACGCCAACTCAACATGTACCTTTGGAGACACCTGTAGAGCTCCTTTATAATCACCCAGTTACGTTGTGACGTTTGGTAGCACACAAAGTGTTCCTCCGGTAAACGGGAGTTGCATAATCTCATAGTTATAGGAACATGTATAAGTCATGAAGAAAGCAATAGCAACATACTAAACGATCAAGTGCTAGGCTAACGGAATGGGTCATGTCAATCACATCATTCTCCTAATGATGTGATCCCGTTAATCAAATGACAACACATGTCTATGGCTAGAAAACATAACCATCTTTGATTAATGAGCTAGTCAAGTAGAGGCATACTAGTGACATTATGTTTGTCTATGTATTCACACATGTATCATGTTTCCGGTTAATACAATTCTAGCATGAATAATAAACATTTATCATGATATGAGGAAATAAATAATAACTTTAGTATTGCCTCTAAGGCATATTTCCTTCAGTGGCACCAATTCCTATTCAAGTTGTCTATCCTGATTGTGATGCAGAGGATGATGTCAACCAGTTTGAGTTTGTTAAGAGGGCATCAGTTCAGTCAGAGGATGGTAATCGAAGACATGAAGAACAAGCCGATGGTGTGCTAGAAGGTGATGCAGGTGGAAATAGAAGAATGAGGAGGAGTGCCACGTAGAACCAGTTGAACTATGCACTGGAAGAAGAGGATGGAGCAAGTGATACAAATGATGAAGATTATGAACCTGATATGCTTGTGGACAGTGACAATGAGATAGGAGATGGTGATGATGATCTGTATGCAGATAATGTAGATGAGGATGAACCTGAGCAGAGAGATGAAAAGAAATCAAATGAGAAAGTAAAGCAAAAAGGGAAAGAGAAAGTAGTTCCTACCAATCAAGAGAAAGGGAAACAAGCAAACCACTCTGATGAAGACATATCTGAGACTGATGATTTGTGGGATCCTGATTCAGATGATGAAGATCTCAATTTGAAATTCAAATCCTTCAGAGAAGAGGATCTTCATAGGCCAAAGTTTCAAGTTGGACAGGTGTTTGAGAGTGTAGAGCTGTTAAGGACTGCCATCAAAGAGTACTCATGTCAGAACGGAGTTGATATCAAGTTGCGTGTGAATGACATGAAGAGATTGAAAGCAAAGTGTGATGAAGACTGCACTTGGTACTTGTGGGCATCATATGATAATAGGACTATGGCTTTCATGGTGAAAAGATATGTGAGTGAGGACACATGCAGCAAGAAGTGGAAGATTAGGGCTTTCACAGCTAAATTCCTAGCACATAAGTACCTAGAGAGGTTCAGGGCTAATCAAGACATGAACCTTATGAATTTTTCTAGGGTTGTTCAGAAAGAATGGCATATGACACTGTTGGGGAACGTAGTAATTCAAAAAAAATCCTATGATCACGCAAGATCTATCTAGGAGATGCACAGCAACGAGACGGGAGAGTGTGTCCACGTACCCTCGTAGACCGAAAGCGGAAGCATTTAGTAACGTGGTTGATGTAGTCGTACGTCTTCACGATCCAACCGATCCAAGTACCGAACATACAGCACCTCCGTGTTCAACACACGTTCAGCATGATGACGTCCCTCGAGCTCTTGATCTAGTAGAGGGTCGAGGGAGAGTTCCGTCAGCGCGACGGCGTGGCGATGGTGTTGATGAAGTTACCGGCGCAGGGCTTCGCCTAAGCACTACGACGATATGACCGAGGTGTTAAACTGTGGAGGGGGGGCACCACACACGACTAAGAGATTGTCTGTTGTGCTTTGGGGTTCCCTCCTGCCCCCGTATATAAAGGAGGGAGGGAGGACGCTGGTGGCCAGGAGGGGCGCGCCATAGGGGGAGTCCAACTAGGATTCCCAATCCTAGTTGGACTCCCCTTCCTTTTTCCAAGAGGGGGAGAGAGGGCAGTAGGAGGAGAGGGAGAAGGAAAGAGGGGGGTGCCGCCCCCTCCCTAGTCCAATTCGGACTTTTCATGGGGGGTGCGGGGCAAGGCCACCCTTGCGGCCCTCCTCTCCATTTCACTAAGGCTCATGATTGCCCACTACTTCCCCTGGGGGTTCCGGTAACCTCCCGGTACTCCAAAAAATGTCCAAACTCTTCTGAAACCTTTCCGGTGTCCGAACATAACCTTCCAATATATCAACATTTATGTCTCGACCATTTCAAGACTCCTCGTCATGTCCGTGATCTCATCCGGGACTCCGAACAAACTTCGGTTATCAAAAACACATAACTCTTAATACAAACTGTCATCGAACGTTAAGCGTGCGGACCCTACGGGTTCGAGAACTATGTAGACATGATCGAGACACATCTCCGATAAATAACCAATAGAGGAACCTGGATGCTCATATTGGCTCCTACATATTCTACGAAGATCTTTATCGGTCAAACCGCACAACAACATACGTTGTTCCCTTTGTCATCGGTATGTTACTTGCCCGAGATTCGATCGTCGGTATCATCATACCTAGTTCAATATCGTTACTGGCAAGTCTATTTACTCATTCCGCAATGCTTCATCCTGCAACTAACTCATTAGTCACATTGCTTGCAAGGCTTATAGTGATGAGCATTACCGAGATGGCCCAAAGATAGCTCTCAGATACACGAAGCGACAAATCCTAATCTAGATCTATGCCAACCCAACAAACACCTTCGGAGACACCTGTAGAGCATCTTTATATCACCCGGTTACGTTGTGACTTTTGATAGCACACAAGGTGTTCCTCCGGTATTCGGGAGTTGCATAATCTCATAGTCTGAGGAACATGTATAAGTCATGAAGAAAGCAGTAGCAATGAAACTTGTAACGATCATAATGCTAAGCTAACGGGTGGGTCTTGTCTATCACATCATTCTCCTAATGATGTGATCCCGTTCATCAAATGAGACACATGTCTATGGTTAGGAAACATAACCATCTTTGATTAACGAGCTAGTCAAGTAGAGGCATACTAGGGATACTATGTATTGTCTATGTATGCACACATGTACTAAGTTTCCGGTTAAACAATTCTAGCATGAATAATAAACATTTATCATGATATAAGGAAATATAAATAACAACTTTATTATTGCCTCTAGGGAATATTTCCTTCAATCTCCCACTTGCACTAGAGTCAACAATCTAGATTACAAAGTAATGATTCTAACACCCATGGAGTCTTGGTGTTGATCATGTTTTGCTCGTGGAAGAGGCTTAGTCAACGGGTCTGCAACATTCAGATCCGTATGTATCTTGCAAATCTCTATGTCTCCCTCCGCGACTTGATGACGGATGGAATTGAATCGTCTCTTGATATGTTTGGTTCTCTTGTGAAATCTGGATTCCTTTGCCAAGGCAATTGCACCAGTATTGTCACAAAATATTTTCATTGGACCCGATGCACTAGGTATAACACCTAGATCGGATATGAACTCCTTCATCCAGACTCCTTCATTTGCTGCTTCTGAAGCAGCTATGTACTCCGCTTCACATGTAGATCCCGCCACGACGCTCTGCTTGGAACTGCACCAACTGATAGCTCCACCATTCAATATAAATACGTATCCGGATTGTGACTTAGAGTCATCCGGATCAGTGTCAAAGCTTGCATCGACGTAACCATTTACGACAAGCTCTTTGTCACCTCCATAAACGAGAAACATATCCTTAGTTCTTTTCAGGTATTTCAGGATGTTCTTGACCGATGTCCAGTGCTCCACTCCTAGATTACTTTGGTACCTCCCTACTATACTTATAGCAAGGCACACATCAGGTCTGGTACATAGCATTGCATACATGATAGAACCTATGGTTGAGGCATAGGAAATGACTTTCATTTTCCCTCCATCTTCTGAAGTGGTCGGGCATTGAGTCTGACTCAACTTCACACCTTGTAACATAGGCAAGAACCCTTTATTTAACTGATCCATTTTGAACTTCTTCAAAACTTTATCAAGGTATGTGCTTTTTGTGAAAGTCCAATTAAGCGTCTTGATCTATCTCTATAGATTTTGATGCCCGATATGTAAGTAGCTTCACCAAGGTCTTTCATTGAAAAATTCTTATTCAAGTATCCTTTTATGTTATCCAGAAATTCTGTATAAATTCCAATCAACAATATGTCATCCACAGATAATATTAGAAATGCTATAGAGGTCCCACTCACTTTCTTGTAAATACAGGCTTCTCCAAAAGTCTGTATAAAACCATATGCTTTGATCACACTATCAAAAAGTATATTCCAATTCCGAGAGGCTTGCACCAGGCCATAAATGGATCGCTGGAGCTTGCACACTTTGTTAGCACCCTTTGGATCGACAAAACCTTCTGGTTGCATCATATACAACTCTTCTTTAAGAAATCCATTAAGGAATGCAATTTTGACATCCATTTGACAAATTTCATAATCATAAAATGCGGCAATTGCTACCATGATTCGGACAAAATTAAACATTGCTACGGGTGAGAAGGTCTAATCGTAGTCAACTCTTGAACTTTTTGAAAACCTTGCAGTTGAGCTTTGTAGAGAGTAACATTACCGTCACCGTCAGTCTTCTTCTTGAAGATCCATTTATTTTATATGGATTGCCGATCATCGGGCAAGTCCACCAAAGTCCACACTTGTTCTCATACATGGGTCCCATCTTAGATTTCATGGCCTCAAGCCATTTCATGGAATCTGGGCTCATCATCGCTTCCTCATAGTTCGTAGGTTCATGATGGTCTAGTAACATGACTTCCAAAACAGGATTACCGTACCACTCTGGTGCTGACCGTACTCTGGATGACCTACGTGAAGGAAATATGCCCTACATGCAATAATAAAGTTATTATTTATTTCCTTATTTCATGGTAAATGTTTATTATTCATGCTAGAATTGTATTAACCGGAAACTTAGTACATGTGTGAATACATAGACAAAACATAGTGTCCCTAGTATTCCTCTACTTGACTAGCTCGTTAATCAAAGATGGTTATGTTTCCTAACCATAGACATGTGTTGTCATTTGATGAATGGGATCACATCCTTAGGAGAATGATGTGATGGAGATGACCCATCTGTTAGCTTAGCATTATGATCGTTACAGTTTCATCGCTACTTCTTTCTTCATGACTTATACATGTTCCTTAGACAATGAGTTTATGTAACTCCCGAATACCGCAAGAACACCTTGTGTGCTACCAAAAGTCACAACGTAAAAGGGTGATTATAAAGGTTCTCTATAGGTGTCTCCAAAGGTATTTGTTGGGTTGGCATATATCAAGATTAGGATTTGTCACTCCGTGTTTCAGAGAGGTATCCCTAGCCCCTCTCGGTAATGCTCATCACTATAAGCCTTGCAAGCATTGTGACTAATGAGTTAGTTACGGGATGAAGTATTATGGAACGAGTAAAGAGACTTGCCGGTAATGAGGTTGAACTAGGTATGATGATACCGACGATCGAATCTCAGGCAAGTAACATACCGATGACAAGGGGAACAACATATGTTGTTATGCGGTTTGACCGATAAAGATATTCGTAGAATATGTAGGAGGCAATATGAGCATCCATGTTCCACTATTGGTTACTGACTGAAGATGTGTCTCGGTCATGTCTACATACTTCTCGAACCCGTAGGGTCCGCACGCTTAACGTTCGATGACGATATGTATTATGAGTTATGTGTTTTTGATGACCGAAGTTTGCTCGGAGTCCCGGATGATATCACGGACATGCCGAGGAGTCTTGAAATTATCGGGACATAAAGATTTATATATTGGATGGCTATATTCGGACACCGGAAGTGTTCCGGAAAGTTTCGGGTAAAACTGGAGTGCGGGAGGGGTTACCGGAACCCCCCCCCCCCCCCCCCCCCGAGGAACTAATGGGCCACATTGGGCCTTGGTGGAGAGAGAGAGAGGGGCGGCCAGGGCAGGCTGTGCGCCCCCTCTCCCTTGGGTCCGAATTGGACTAGGGAAGAGGGGCGATGCCCCCCTTTCTTACTCCCTCTCCCTCTCCTTCCTTCCCCCTCTCTCCCTTGTGGTGGAATCCTACTAGGACTAGTAGTCCTAGTAGGACTCCTCTCTTGGGGCGCGCCCTAGGGGCCGGACAGCGTCCCCCCTTGCTCCTTTATGTACAGGGGCAGGGAGGCACCCTAGAAGACACAAGTTTCTCTCCCAACCGTGTGTTGTGCCCACCTCCACAGTTACACACCTCGATCATACCATCATAGTGCTTAGGCGAAGCCCTGCGCCGGTAGCATCATCATCACTGTCGCCACGCCATCGTGCTGACGGAACTCACCCTCGTCCTCAACTGGATCAAGAGCACGAGGGACGTCAACAGAGCTGAACGTGTGCTGAACGCGAAGGTGTCGTACGTTCGGTACTTGATCGGTTGGATCGCGAAGAAGTTCGACTACATCAACTGTGTTATTGAAACGCTTCCGCTTTCGATCTACGAGGGTACGTGGACACACTCTCCCCTCTCGTTGCTATGCATCACCTATATAGATCTTGCGTGATCGTAGGATTTTTTTTTGAAATTACTGCGTTCACCAACAGTGGCATCCGAGCGAGGTCTATGCGTAGATGTTATATGCACGAGTAGAACACAAAGTTGTGAGCGATAATGGTCACACTGCTTACCACCAACGTCTTACTTCGATTCGGCATTATTGTTGGATGAAGCGGCCCGAACCGACATTACATGACTGCGTTCAGGAGACTGGTTCTACCGACGTGCTTTTGCACATAGGTGGCTGGCGGGTGTCTGTTTCTCCAACTTTAGTTGAATCGAGTTTGACTACAGCCGGTCCTTGTTGAAGGTTAAAACAGCACTCTTGACAAAAAATTGTTGTGGTTTTGATGCGTAGGTAAGAACGGTTCTTGCTAGAAGCCTGTAGCAGTCACGTAAAACTTGCAACAACAAAGTAGAGGACGTCTAACTTGTTTTTGCAGGTCTTGTTGTGATGTGATATGGTCAAGACATGATGTGAGATAAATTGTTGTATGAGATGATCATGTTTTGTAACAAAGTTATCGGCATCTGGCAGGAGCCATATGGTTGTCGCTTTATTGTATGAAATGCAATCGCCATGCAATTGTTTTACTTTATCACTAAGCGGTAGCGATAGTCATAGTAGCAATAGTTGGCAAGACGACAATGATGCTACGATGGAGATCAAGGTGTGAAGCTAGTGACGATGGAGATCATGACGATGCTTCGGTGATGGAGATCATGAGCACAAGATGATGATGGCCATATCATGTCACATATTTTGATTGCATGTGATGTTTATCTTTTATGCATCTTATTTTGCTTAGTACGGCGGTAGCATTATAAGATGATCCCTTACTAAATTTCAAGGTATAAGTGTTCTCCCTGAGTATGCACCGTTGCTACAGTTCGTCGTGCCGAGACACCACATGATGATCGGGTGTGATAAGCTCTACATTATACAACGGGTGCAAGCCAGTTTTGCACGCGCAGAATACTTGGGTTAAACTTGATGAGCCTAGCATATGCAGATATGGCCTCGAAACACTGAGACTGAAAGGTCGAACGTGAATCATATAGTAGATATGATCAACATAGAGATGTTCACCATTGAAAACCACTCCATCTCACGTGATGATCGGACATGGTTTAGTTGATTTGGATCACGTGATCATTTAGATGAATAGAGGGATGTCTATCTAAGTGGGAGTTCTTAAGTAATATGATTAATTGAATTTTAATTTATCATGAACTTAGTCTGATAGTTATTTTGCATGTCTATGTTATTGTAGATCTATGGCCCGTGCTACCGGTCCTTTGAATTTTAATGCGTTCCTAGAGAAAGCTAAGTTGAAAGATGATGGCAGCAATTACACGGACTGGGTCCGTAACTTGAGGATTATCCTCATTGCTGCACAAAAGAACTACGTCCTGGAAGCACCGTTAGGTGTACCACCCGCGCCAGCAACTACACACATTGTGAGTGCCTGGCAGACGCGTGTTGATGACTACTCGATAGTTCAGTGTGCCATGCTTTATGGCTTAGAATCGGGACTTCAAAGACGTTTTGAACATCATGGAGCATATGAGATGTTCCAAGAGTTGAAGTTAATATTTAAAACAAATGCCCAAGTTGAGAGATATTAAGTCTCCAACAAGTTCTACAACTGCAAAATGGAGGAGAATAGTTCTGTTAGTGAACACATACTCAGAATGTCTGGGTACCATAACCACTTCACTTAGCTAGGAGTTAATCTTCCCGATGATAGTGTTATTGACAGAGTTCTTCAATAACTGCCACCAAGCTATAAAGGCTTCATGATGAACTATAATGTGCAAGGGATGAACAAGACTATTCCCGAGCTCTTCGCAATACTAAAAGCTGCGGAGGTAGAAATCAAGAAGGAGCATCAAGTGTTGATGGTCAACAAGACCACTAGTTTCAAGAAAAAGGGAAGAGAGAAGAAGGAGAACTTCAAGAAGAACAACAAGAAATTTGCTGCTCAAGAGAAGAAACCCAAATCTGGACCTTGATAACCCACAAGTGTAGGGGATCGCAACAACTTTCGAGGGTAAAGTATTCAACCCAAATTTATTGATTCGACACAAGGGGAGCCAAAGAATATTATTGGGTATTAGCAGTTGAGTTGTCAATTCAACCACACCTGGATAACTTAGTATCTGCAGCAAAGTATTTAGTAGCAAAGTAGTATGATAATAAAGGTAACGGTGGCAAAAGTAATGTTTTTGGGTGTTGTAGTGATTGTAACAATAACAACGGAAAAGTAAATAAGCGAAACACAAGATGTGAAAAGCTCGTAGGCATTGAATCAGTGATGGATAATTATGTTGGATGTGATTCCTCATGTAATAGCTATAACATAGGGTGACACAGAACTAGCTCCAATTCATCAATGTAATGTAGGCATGTATTCCATATATAGTCATATGTGCTTATGGAAAAGAACTTGCATGACATCTTTTGTTCTACCCTCCCATGGCAGCGGGGTCCTAATGGAAACTAAGGGGTATTAAGGCCTCCTTTTAATAGAGAACTAGAACAAAGCATTAGCACATAGTGAATACATGAACTCCTCAAACTATGGTCATCACCGAGAAGTATCCCGTTTATTCTCACTTCGGGGTTGTCGGATCATAACACATAATAGGTGACTATAGACTTGCAAGATAGGATCAAGAACACACATATATTCATGAAAACATAATAGGTTCAGATCTAGAATCATGGCACTCGGGCCCTAGTGACAAGTATTTAAGCATAGCAAAGTTATAGCAACATCAATCTCAGAACATAGTGGATACTAGGGATCAAACCCTAACAAAACTAACTTGATTACATGGTAAAGCTCATCCAACCCATCACCGTCCAACAAGCCTACGATGGAATTACTCACACACAGCGGTGAGCATCATGAAATTGGTGATGAAGGATGGTTGATGATGACGACGGCGACGAATCCCCCTCTCCGTAGCCCCGAACGGACTCCAGATCAGCCCTCCCGAGAAAGATTAGGGCTTGGCGGCGGCTCCGTATCGTAAAACACGATGAAACTTCCTCTCTGATTTTTTTCTCCGCGAGACGGAATATATGGAGTTGGAGTTGAGGTCGGTGGAGTCTCAGGAGGGCCACGAGACAGGGGGCGCGCCCCCCACCCTCGTGGACAGGGTGTGGGCCCCCTGGTCTTGATTCTTTCGCCAGTATTTTTATATTTTCCAAAAAGTGCCTCCGTGGATTTTCAGGTCATTCCGAGAACTTTTGTTTTCTACACATAAAACAACAGCATGGCAGTTTTGCTGAAAACAACGTCAATCCGGGTTAGTTTCATTCAAATCATGCAAGTTAGATTCCAAAACAAGGGCAAAAGTGTTTGGAAAAGTAGATACACTGGAGACGTATCAACTCCCCCAAGCTTAAACCTTTGCTTGTCCTCAAGCAATTCAGTTGATAAACTGAAAGTGATAAAGAAAAACTTTTACAAACTCTGTTTGCTCTTGTTGTTGTAAACATGCAAAGCCAACATTGAGGTTTCAGCAAATATTATGAACTAACTATACTCACAATAACATTTAGGTCTCACAATTACTCTTATCAATGGCATAATCAGCTAGCGAGCCATAATAATAAAACTCAGATGACAACACTTTCTCAAAACAATCATAACATGATATAACAAAATGGTATCTCGCTAGCCCTTTCTGAGACCACAAAACATAAATGCAGAGCACCTTTAAAGATCAAGGACTGACTAAACATTGTAATTCATGGTAAAAGAGATCCAATCAAGTCATACCCAATATAAACCAATAGTAATGAATGCAAATGACAGTGTGCTCTCCAGCGGGTGCTTTTTAATAAGAAAGGTGATGACTCAATATAAAAGTAAATAGATAGGCCCTTCGCAGAGGGAAGCAGGGATTTGTAGAGGTGCCAGAGCTCGATTTTAAAATAGAGATTGAATAACATTTTGAGCGGCATACTTTCACTGTCAACGCAACAACTATGAGATGGTTGTATCTTCCATACTACATGCATTATAGGCAGTTCCCAAACAGAATGGTAAACGTTTATACTCCCCCACCACCAACAAGCATCAATCCATGGCTTGCTCGAAACAACGAGTGCCTCCAACTAACAACAGCCCTGGGGGAGTTTTGTTTAATTATTTTGATTTGCTTTGATCTTTTTGGATCATGGGACTGGGCATCCCGGTTACCGGCCCTTTCTCGTGAATGAGGAGTGGAGTCCACTCCTCTTGAGAATAACCCACCTAGCATGGAAAATATAGGCAGCCCTAGTTGAAACATGAGCTGCTCGAGCATACAAAACAGAATTTCATTTGAAGGTTTGGAGTTTGGCACATACAAATTTACTTGGAACAGTAGGTAGATACCGCATATAGGTAGGTATGGTGGACTCATATGGAACAACTTTGGGGTTTAAGGAGTTTGGATGCACAAGTAGTATTCCCGCTTAGTACAGGTGAAGGCTGGCAAAAGACTGGGAAGCGACCAACTGAGAGAGCAACAACAGTCATAAACATGCATTAAAATTAATTCACATCGAGTACAAGCATGAGTAGGATATAATCCACCATGAACATAAATATCATGAAGGCTATGTTGATTTGTTTCAACTACATGCGTGAACATGTGCCAAGTCAAGTCACTCAATTCATTCAAAGGAGGATACCATCCCATCATACCACATCATAATCATTCTAATAGCATGTTGGCACGCAAGGTAAACCATTATAACTCATAGCTAATCAAGCATGGCACAAGCAACTATAATCTCTAAATGTCATTGCAAATATGTTTACTTCATAATAAGCTGAATCAGGAACGATGAACTCATCATATTTACAAAAACAAGAGAGGTCGAGTTCTTACCAGCTTTTCTCATCTCAATAAGTCCATCATATATCGTCATTATTGCCTTTCACTTGCACGACCGAACGATGTGTATAATAATAATAGTGCACGTGCATTGGACTAAGCTGGAATCTGCAAGCATTCAACTCAAGAGAGAAGACAAGTAATATGGGCTCTAATTAAATAAACAATCATGCATAGGAGAGCCACTAAACATTTTCAATATGGTCTTCTACTCTCGACCCCCAAAGGAAAGAAAAGAAGATAAAACTATTTACACGGGAAAGCTCCCAGCAAGTAAAAGAAGAACGAGAAATCTTTTTGGGTTTTCATTTTAATTTCTACTACAAGTATGGAAATTAAACTAACTAATTTTTTGGGTTTTTCTTAAGGTTTATCAAACACACAAGAAGAAAGCTAGAAAAAGAAATTTAAACTGGCATGGATAATACAATGAAAGAGTATGAGCACCGATGACTAGAATAGTGTGTGAACACGAATGTAAAGTCGGTGAGAAATACGTACTCCCCCAAGCTTAGGTTTTTGGCCTAAGTTGGTCTAATGCCAAGGGTAGCCTGGCTGATATCCGTAGTTGTAACTGGGGTTGTACTGAGATGCAGCGGCAAATGCCTCCTGAGCTGCGGCATGCTGGCGAGCAGCCTACGCTCTCTCCTCGTGTTCAGCTGCTTCCTCCCTGGTAACAACATATCTTCCTTTTGCCTGGTAATCAAAGAGGAGAGGAGTAGGAAGAGTAACATGGACAGCGCTGCGTCTGTCATAGATTAGTCGATATTGGAGGAATTTTTCATTCCTCTTAAGAAAATGATGTTGGACCATAGCGTCATAATCTAAATAAGCAGAAGGTAACATCATATCCCCCCTCTCGTGGGGCTATACCAAGATAATTAGCCACATGGGTCGCATAAATTCCTCCAAATAAATCTCCAGCTCTACCATTATTATGCAACCTACGTGCAACTATTGCCCCCAAGTTATAATCTTTATAAGCTAACACAGCACTCTTGAGGACACAAAGATCAGGGGCACACATATGACATGCTTCATCTTTACTATTAATGCATCTACCAATGAAGCGAGCAAAATAATGTATAGCAGGAAAATGAATGCTCCCTATGGTAACTTGTGCTATGTCCCTAGATTCTCCCACAGTAATACTAGCAAGAAAGTCTCTAAATTCAGATTTGTGGGGATCATTAATATTAGCCCACTGCGGGAGTTTGCAAGCAGTTATAAAATCCTCTAAGTCCATGGTATAAGATGTATCATAGATATCAAATAGGACACTCGGAGAATTACGTGTACATTTATATTTAAACCTTCGCACAAATGAATCAGTCAATTGATAGTACTGAGGACACTTATCTTGTAAGAAGTCCTCAAGATCGGTATTGCGCACATATACGTCAAATTCCTCCTTAAAGCCAGCTTTGACCATAAAATCGTCGGATGGCCCATCACAAGCTCGTACTTCTACGTCCCTCGGTAGTTCCTCGTCTTGTTCACGTATAGCAATCCTGGGTCCTTTCTTTACCGAGGAACCACCTTGGTACATTCTCCTAGACATAATTCTTTTTCTGAAAAATTTCTGAAATTTTAGTAACTTCAAAATAAAAGTGAATAAAACTAAACAAGATTGGTAGCAACTACTCCTACAAGTTCCTAGAGCCTATATCATGCATTAGAATTGCTTGGGACCTCATAAATTTAACATGCAAGCTCAAGAACATTGTCGCCTATGCAGCAAAAATTTGCAATGAATAAAGCACTAGAACAAAAACTAATTGGACCAATGGAGGAGTTACATACCAAGCAACAATCTCCCAAAGTAGTTTTGTGAATGGAGCTTTGAGCAAGGAGATCGAAAATCGCAGCAAGATGAACTAGAACTCGTGCTTGAGCTGGATGGGGATTTTTTGGGAAGAAGATGGAGTGTGTGGGTGCTGGCATAAGTGGAGGGGGGCCACCAGGGGCCCACGAGACAGGGGGGGCGTGCCCAGGGGGTTGGGCGCGCCCTCCACTCTCGTGGCCTGGTGCTTGCCCCTCCTGCAGTGATTTCGGTGCCTAAAATCCTCAAATATTCCACAAAAAAATCATACTAAATTTGCAGGGCATTTGGAGCACTTTTATTTTCGGGATATTTTTTATTGCACGGATAATTCAGAAAACAGACGGATAATACTATTTTTGCTTTATTTATTCTAAATAACAAAAAATAAAAAGAGGGTACAGAAGGTTGTGCCTTCTAGTTTCATCCATCTCGTGATCATCAAAATGAATCCACTAACAAGGTTGATCAAGTCTTGTTAACAAACTCATTCAGAATAACACGAAACCGGAGAAATTTCGAATAACACTAAGTTACTCAACGGGGATATGAACGTCCCCAATAATAAGAATATCATACTTTTTCTTGACAGTAGGGAGAGGAAATTCAAAACTTCTAATAATGATAGTTGGCTTTTCCAATAGAACTGATGCTATGAACTTGAGATTGTTTCCTCGGAAAGTGTACCGTATGCTCATTGCCAACATGAAAAGTGACATTGCCTTTGTTGCAATCAATAACAGCCCCTGCAGTATTCAAAAAGGGTCTACCAAGGATAATCGACATACTATCATCCTCGGGAATATCAAGAATAACAAAGTCTGTTAAAAAGTGACATTTGCAACCACAACAGGCACATCCTCACAAATACCGACAGGTATAGCAGTTGATTTATCAGCCATTTGCAAAGATATTTCAGTAGGTGTCAACTTATTCAATTCAAGTCTACGATATAAAGAGAGAGGCATAACACTAACACCGGCTCCAAGATCACATAAAGCAGTTCTAACATAATTTATTTTAATGGAGCATGGTATAGTTGGTACCCCCGGATCTCCAAGTGTCTTTGGTATTCCACCCTTAAAAGTGTAATTAGCAAGCATGGTGGAAATTTCAGCCTCCGATATCATTCTTTTGTTTGTAATGATATCCTTCATATACTTAGCATAAGGATTTACTTTAAGCATATCAGTTAAGCGCATACGTAAGAAAATAGGTCTAATCATTTCAGCAAAGCGCTCAAAATCCTCATCATCCTTTGTCTTGGATGGTTTAGGAGGAAAGGGCATGGGTGAGGGAGTCCTGGACTAGGGGGTGTCCGGGCAGCCGGACTATCATCGTCCGCCAGACTCCAAGACTATGAAGATACAAGATTGAAGACTTCGTTCCGTGTCCGGATGGGACTTTCCTTGGCGTGGAAGGCAAGCTTGGCAATACAGATATGTAGATCTCCTACCATTGTAACCAACTCTGTGTAACCCTAGCCCTCTCCGGTGTCTATATAAACTGGAGGGCTTTAGTCCGTAGGACATATAACATCCATTACAACAATCATACCACAGAGCAGCCTTCTAAGGCAATTTTCGAGTCCGGCCGTTAAACGGCCGGACACAGCCAAACGTGCCCGGAGCAACATCAACCAAGACCACCTAGCACGTTCCGAGCACGCGTAGCAATGCGGCCCCAACCCCAGCCCTCGCATGATTGCAAGACCAACCCTCCGCGTACATCATTACTCTCTGGAGATACCATGGGCCTAGGGGGAGGGGCACGACCACAACAGACCTAGAGTGCGGCTCGACCACACCAGGGGCTCACAAGTGTGTCGCTCTTTTTTTTTCTTTCTTCTATTTTCCTTCTTTGTATACACAGGACTCTGTTCACCAGAGGCCCTGTCCGGCGGCGAACCCGCCGAACTCACGATGCAACAGCTAGGGAGGGAAAAAGGCTGCGACGAACACTCAGGTGGTCTCCATTACGAGCATTAAATTCAATTATATACACCAGTCCGCAGCCCACCCCTGGAGGGGGACATGTTTATTTAGTCCAATCCCTTGCTTACCGCACTATTTGTATCCTTCCGCACTCATAGCAGAATTCCTTGAATAAATAATGCAGCACTTTTTGCCTGTAATTGCATTACTTTACATATATGTTCACTAATGACATCTTGCACCCGTATATTTTGGTACAGCCGAATACACCAGGGGCTTATGTTCCCCGCATTATGGTGTGAAGTCCGAACACTTTTACAAGTGCGGCACCCCAAACTTATAGCATTATATGAATCGGCTCTGAATCATGTCTTGGGTCAATAGTTGGGTTTGCCCGGCTCCCACGTTTTGGTGCCTTACGTTCCGTTCTGTCGGCTAAGGTGGCACTGGGAGAACCACTGCGATTGCGCCCCGGTTGAGCTGGGCGAGCGCCTCAGTGGAGAAAGCTAAACTGACTGGCATGATAAGGCGAGAGACTGGTCGCTGTTCGAGAGGTCTTTTCGGGTCCCTAAAGACTTATGCCGCTTCGAGCGAAGTACCGGATAATGTCTGACGAAGGCATGGATAGCGCCCCGAATTCGGTCTTCCGAATACTAGGGGCTTCGCCGAAATTTAAAATTATAGAATTCTATGGCTAAGTGAGAGTGTTCAAGCATTATAAGTCCGGTTGCCTTGTTCGTTGTGTTGAGCGCCTCCCTAGATGGACCCAAAAATGGGAACAAGAGTGCTCAAGTTTATCCCGAACACCCCAGCACTCGTGGCTTGGGGGCTGAAGCCGACGACTTGCCATCTCTCAGATTTTATAAACGGCAGCACAGAAGGTAATATTTTAAATCAAACAAGCGTTGCTTCGCGCATATGAACAAAGTTTTCAGCGCACAGGATAATACATAGCGAGTCTACTCAATAATTACATCTCTGGGGCACTCAGCCGCAATCTTGCGGGCACCCTTCAGGACAGTCTTATAGTACATCTCGGGCATACGATACTCCTTGCCCGCTGGCGGCGCGTCGGTGATAAGCCTCTCCGCATCCAGCCTACCCCAATGCACCTTTGCGCGGGCAAGGGCCCGACAAGCACCTTCAATACAGGCGGAGCGCTTGATGACCTCCACCCAGGGGCACGCATCCACCAGCCGCCGCACGAGGCCGAGGTAGCTCCCAGGCATGGCCTGTCCAGGCCACAGCCGAACTATAAGGCCCTTCATGGCCTCCTCAGCTACCTTGTGGAGCTCGACCAGCTGCTTCAGCTGGTCGCTAGGGGGCACCGGATGGCCGGCCTCAGCGTACTGAGACCAGAAGACCTTCTCTGTTGAGCTCCCCTCCTTGCCACGGTAGAATGCGGCGGCATCGGACACACTGCGAGGCAGATCTGCAAATGCCCCTGGAGAGCTCCGAATTCGGGTAAGTGTCAGGTAGTTTACATTAACATGCTTGCTTTGCATGAAAAATGCCTTACCCGTTGCTATTTTCTTCATATCCTCAACCTCCTGAAGGGCCTTAAGGGCCTCGGCCTTGGCGGACTTGGCACTTTCGAGAACCGAGGCGAGCTCGGACTCTCGAGTCTTTGAGTCGCGCTCCAAACTCTCATGCTTCTCCATGAGAGCCTGGAGCTCTTGCCGCACCTCCGCCACCCGCGCCTCCTGCTTCTCTCGCTCTGCCCGTTCCGCGGCCGCATTGTGTTCGGCCGCGGACACAGCCTCCTTCAGGGTTGCCACCTCGTTCGTGTCCCCTGCAGTACCCATGTTATCCCTGTTATTCTCTTATTGCAACCTAAATCCTTTTCTGTAAGGTAACTATTCAAAGTGGTGTTACTCACCTTCTTTGTCCTCGAGCTGCTTCTTGGCACGGCCGATCTCTTGCTCGGACCGCTCGAGATCCTGCTTCAATGCACCGACCTCCGTAGTCAGTGCGGCAGAGGTCAGCAGCGCAGCCTGCAAACCCATATTGACATACTTTTTAGCAATCCTGCGTATATCTTTTTAGATCCTCAGTCCGGCTTTTCTTTCCGAACACCGAACTAAGCATCAGGGGCTACTGTCTATGCGGTATTACATTACATAATTTTAACTTCTTACCTCAAAGCCTGTTAGAAGGCTACTGCAGGCTTCGGTCAGCCCGCTCTTGGCGAGCTGAACCTTCTGAATCACCGCACCCATAACAGTGCGGTGTTCTTCCTCAATGGAAGCGCCTTGGAGCGCCTCCAGCAAGTTGTCCGGCGCCTCCGGTTGGACGGAGGCCGTCGGCGTCACGGTCTTGCCCTTCTTGCGAAGGGGCCGCCTGCCGGACTCCGGAACCACTGCGGGTTCTGGTGTGGAGTCCGGCGCAAAGTTTGGGAGGCTGCCTTGCGGCGCCTCCGGAGCCTCCTCCTGATGGGTCCCTTCCTGGGATCCCACCTCGGCGTCCTCAGTGGCGCGAGGGGTGGAGGCAGTCGGGATGGAATCCACATCCGACGGAGCCAGCGACCCGCTCGATGAGGCGGGGAGATCATCATCGGCCGGACTACAGGCAGTATGCGGCATTAGAAGGACACTATGTGACACAAAAGAGAAATTATAAATCATTCAGGAATCCGGATACTTACGATCTCGCCGGAGGCCTGGCCCTTGAAGGCCACTCTTCACCGCCAACGTTGGTGTTGGCAGAGCTGTCCGGGGGAATAGTTCTTCCCCTCTTGGACCCTTCGGCCTCCCTTGTTGGGGAAGCCTTCCTCTTCCTCTCTCCCTCCTCTGGGAGAGAGTCTTCTTCCTCCTCCTCATCTTCGGGGGAGGAGTCCGCCTCGGAGTCGTCGGAGACCTGAAAACGGGAACTCTTTCGAGTACCCGTGGCCACCTTCTTGGCCTTCTTCTCCGGCACCACATGCGGTGCGGAACCAGTAGCCCCGCTAGACGGGCGTCTACTGGGTTTTCTGGCATGGGAGCCGGGCAGATGAGCTGCTCCGCCTTCTTCATCCAGTCCTGTCAAAGGAAAGGGGGAGATTGAAACCCGCTTAGAATCAAACTATTAACAACAAGTGTCCCGTAAAGGGGTAGAATCACTTACCTCGTTAGCTAGACGCTGCGAGTGAAATCCGCGATCTTCCGTCGCGGATGCGGGGGCTTCGGCGCCCTTAAACAGCACCCACCAGGCGCCTTCGTACATCGTGTCGAAGAGCCTGCTCAACGCCTGGTGTTGTTCCGGATCAAACTCCCACAGATTGAATGCCCGTTCTTGGCATGGGAGAATCCGGCGGACGAGCATGACTTGGACCACGTTAACAAGCCTGAGCTTCTTGTTCACCAGCTTCTGGATACAGGCTTGGAGTCCCGTCAGCTCCTTCGAATTACCCCATAGCAAGCCCTTCTCTTTCCAGGAGGTGAGCTGCACAGGGATACCAGATCTGAACTCGGGGGCCGCCACCCATGTAGGGTTGCGCGGCTCGGTGATGTAGAACCACCCCGACTGCCACCCCTTGACGGACTCCACGAAGGCCCCTTCGAACCAGAGGACGTTGGGCATCTTGCCCAACATGGCACCTCCGCACTCCGCCTGCGTGCCCTTCACTACCTTCGGCTTGACATTGAAGGTCTTGAGCCACAAGCCGAAGTGGGGCTGGATGCAGAGGAAGGCCTCGCACACGACGATAAACGCCGAGATGTTGAGGATGAAGTTCGGCGCCAGATCGTGGAAATCCAGGCCATAGTAGAACATGAGCCCCCGGACAAAGGGGTGAAGTGGAAAGCCCAGTCCGCGGAGGAAGTGGGGGAGAAATATGACCCTCTCATGGGGCCTGGGGGTGGGGATGAGCTGCCCCTGGTCAGGTAGCCGGTCCGCGATGTCGCCAGAAAGGTATCCGGCGCTACGCAGTTTGGCGATGTTCTCCTCCTTAACGGTGGAGGCCAACCATTTACCTCCCGCTCCGGACATGGTCGGAGAAGGTTGAGACAAGATGCGCGAACTTGGGCGCTGGAGCTCGAGTGCGCGGAGATGGATAAGCAAAGGAGGAAGAAGGCGTAGGTGAAAAGGTGAATCCTTATCCCTTATATATAGGCGGACGAAGACTATGCGTCCCCACCAGCCTTGTAAAACTCACTTATCTCCCAAGCGCCACCATCAATGGCGCGGTTGGGTTACCCACGTCCGTATTGATGAGAATCCCGAAATAAGGGGAACACGATCTCTGCTTCGACCAGACGTGCCAAGGAAACCGCTTCGCTAAACGCGCTGAGGTGGTATAGTAAAAAACGATTAAGTAAAGGCTTGGTAGTGGCGTGACGTCATGCCACGGAGTACGTCAGCAGATTGAACTTGTGTACATTTTATTCTCTCTACGGTGGAATGTGGAATTTATTTTGCAGAGCCGGACACTATCCAGGTGTTCACAATCTTCTATGGATTATTCGGAAGAGGAACCCGCCTTGCAATGCCGAACATTATGCGCGCCGGACTCATCGTCATTGAAGTCAGGTTCAGGGGCTACTGAGGGAGTCCTGGACTAGGGGGTGTCCGGACAGCCGGACTATCATCGTCCGCCGGACTCCAAGACTATGAAGATACAAGATTGAAGACTTCGTCCCGTGTCCGGATGGGACTTTCCTTGGCGTGGAAGGCAAGCTTGGCAATACGGATATGTAGATCTCCTACCATTGTAACCGACTCTGTGTAACCCTAGCCCTCTCCGGTGTCTATATAAACCAGAGGGCTTTAGTCCGTAGGACATATAACATCCATTACAACAATCATACCATAGGCTAGCTTCTAGGGTTTAGCCTCCTTGATCTCGTGGTAGATCCACTCTTGTACTACCCATATCATCAATATTAATCAAGTAGGACGTAGGGTTTTACCTCCATCAAGAGGGCCCGAACCTGGGTAAAACATCGTGTCCCTCGTCTCCTGTTACCATCCACCTAGACGCACAGTTCGGGACCCCCTACCCGAGATCCGCCGGTTTTGACACCGACAATGGGTTTCTGAACCCATGGTTCTCTTTCTCTACCGTGCTTCCTAGCAACAAAATCTCTCTTATCATAATGTTGATTCTTTGATTGTGGGTTATCAAGATCAACAGCAGGTTCAATCTCTACATCATTATTTTTGCTAGGTTGAGCATCAACATGAACATTATCATTAACATTATCACTAGGTTCATGTTCATCACCTGATTGTGTCTCGGCATCAAAGATAGAAATATCATTGGGATTCTCAGGTGTGTCTACAGTGGGTTCACTAGAAGCATGCAAAGTCCTGCCGTTTTTCTTTTTCTTCTTTTTAGAAGAACTAGGTGCCTCTAAATTATTTCTCTGAGAATCTTGCTCGATCCTCTTAGGGTGTCCTTCAGGATATAAGTTCCTGAGTCATTCTACCAGTTCTAGTAGCCACTCTAACAGCAAAGTCAGGTTTATTATTTAATTCATCAAGCAAATCATTTTGAGCTTTAAGTACTTGCTCAGCTTGAGTAGGGACCATAGAAGCATATTTGCTAACGAGTTTAAGTTCACCTTTAACTCTGGCCATATAATCGCTCATGCGTCCTATCTCGAAAGCATTGTTGTTTAATTCTCTACCAACATAAGCATTAAAACTTATTGTCTAGCCATAAAGTCATCAAATTCATCTAAGCATGGGCTATGAAATTTAGTAGAGGGGATTTCAACTTTATCATATCTATAGAGAGAATTTACCTTTACTACCTGTGTCGGGTTATCAAGACAATGTGGTTCTTCAACAGGCGGTATATTAATACCATGTATTTCTTCAATAGGTGGTAAATTCTTAACATCTTTAGCTTTAATACCTTTTTCTTTCATTGATTTCTTTGCCTCTTGCATATCTTCAGGAATGAGAAATAAAACACCTCTCTTCTTCGGAGTGGGTTTAGGAATAGGCTCAGGAATTGGCTCAGGAAGAGTCCAATTATTTTCATTAGTCAACATATTATTCAATAGTAATTCAGCTTCGTCGACTGTTCTTTCCCTGAAAACACAACCGGCACAACTATCCAAGTAGTCCTTGGAAGCATTGGTTAGTCCATTATAAAAGATATCAAGTATTTCATTTTTCTTAAGAGGATGATCAGGCAAAGCATTAAGTAATCGGAGAAGCCTCCCCCAAGCTTGTGGGAGACTCTCTTCTTTGATTTGCACAAAATTATATATTTCCCGTAAGGCAGCTTGTTTCTTATGAGCAGGGAAATATTTAGCAGAGAAGTAATAAATCATATCCTAGGGACTACGCACACAACCAGGAGCAAGAGAATTAAACCAAGTCTTAGCATCACCCTTTAATGAGAACGGAAATATCTTAAGGATATAATAATAACAAGACTTCTCATCATTAGTAAACAGGGTGGCTATATCATTTAACTTGGTAAGATGTGCCACAACAGTTTCAGATTCAAGGCCATAAAAAGGATCAGATTCAACTAAAGTAATAATCTCAGGATCAATAGAGAATTCATAATACTTATCAGTAACACAGATAGGTGAAGTAGCAAAAGCAGGGTCAGGTTTCATTCTAGCATTAAGAGATTGCTGCTTCCATTTAGCTAATAATTTCTTAAGATCATATCTATCTTTACAAGCAAAGATAGCTCTAGCAGCTTCCTCTTCCATAACATAACCCTCATGAACAACAGGTAATTCATAATCAGGGGGAGAACTTTCATCATCACTATCATCAATAATAGCATCTTCAATAATTTCGTTCTCTCTAACCCTAGCAAGTTGTTCATCGAGAAATTCACCTAATGGCAAAGTAGTATCATGCATAGAAGTAGTTTCATCATAAGTATCATGAATAGCAGAAGTGGCATCATCAATAACATGCAACATATCAGAATTCATAGTAGTAGCAGGTTTAGGTGTCGCAAGCTTACTAATAACAGAAGGAGAATCTAATGCAGAGCTAGATGGTAGTTCCTTACCTCCCCTCGTAGTTGAGGGCAAAATCTTGGTTCTTTCGTCTTTCAAGTTCCTCATAGTGATCAATAGATATAAATCCCAAGTGACTCAAAGAATAGAGCTATGCTTCCCTGGCAACGGCGCCAGCAATTAGTCTTGATAACCCACAAGTGTAGGGGATCGCAACAGCTTTCGAGGGTAAAGTATTCAACCCAAATTTATTGATTCGACACAAGGGGAGCCAAAGAATATTATTGAGTATTAGCAGTTGAGTTGTCAATTCAACCACACCTGGATAACTTAGTATCTGCAGCAAAGTATTTAGTAGCAAAGTAGTATGATAATAAAGGTAACGGTAGCAAAACTAATATTTTTGGGTTTTGTAGTGGTTGTAACAATAACAACGGAAAAGTAAATAAGCGAAACACAAGATGTGAAAAGCTCGTAGGCATTGAATCAGTGATGGATAATTATGTCGGATGCGATTCCTCATGTAGTAGCTATAACATAGGGTGACACAGAACTAGCTCCAATTCATCAATGTAATGTAGGCATGTATTCCGTATATAGTCATACGTGCTTATGGAAAAGAACTTGCATGATATCTTTTGTCCTACCCTCCCGTGGCAGCGGGGTCCTAACGAAAACTAAGGGATATTAAGGCCTCCTTTTAATAGAGAACTGAAACAAAGCATTAGCACATAGTGAATACATGAACTCCTCAAACTATGGTCATTACCGAGAAGTACCCCGATTATTGTCACTTCGGGGTTGTCGGATCATAACACATAATAGGTGACTATAGACTTGCAAGATAGGATCAAGAACACACATATATTCATGAAAACAAAATAGGTTCAGATCTGAAATCATGGCACTCGGGCCCTAGTGACAAGCATTAAGCATAGCAAAGTCATAGCAACATCAATCTCAGAACATAGTGGATACTAGGGATCAAACCCTAACAAAACTAACTTGATTACATGGTAAATCTCATCCAACCCATCACCGTCCAGCAAGCCTATGATGGAATTACTCACGCACGGCAGTGAGCATCATGAAATTGGTGATGGAGAATGGTTAATGATGATGACGGCGGCGAATCCCCCTCTCTGGAGCCTCGAACGGACTCCAGATCAGCCCTCCCGAGAGAGATTAGGGCTTGGTGGCGGCTCCGTATCGTAAAACGAGATGAAACTTCCTCTCTGATTTTTTTCTCCGCGAGACGGAATATATGGAGTTGGAGTTGAGGTCGGTGGAGCCTCAGGGGGCCCATGAGACAGGGGGCGCGCCCAGGGCGTGGGTGCACCCCCCACCCTCGTGGACAGGGTGTGGGCCCCCTGGTCTTGATTCTTTCGCCAGTATTTTTTATATTTTCCAAAAAGTGCCTCCGTGGATTTTCAGGTCATTCCGAGAACTTTTGTTTTCTACACATAAAACAACATCATGGCAGTTCTGCTGAAAACAGCGTCAGTCCTTATTAGTTTCATTCAAATCATGCAAGTTAGAGTCCAAAACATGGGCAAAAGTGTTTGGAAAAGTAGATACGTTGGAGACGTATCAGACCTAAGGCTGAAACTAAGTGCTTCTACTGCAAAGAGACTGGTCACTAGAAGCGGGACTACCCCAAGTATTTGGCGGATAAGAAGGATGGCAAAGTGAAAGGTATATTTGATATACATGTTATTGATGTGTACCTTAATAATGCTCGTAGTAGCGCCTGGGTATTTGATACTAGTTCTATTGCTCATATTTGCAACTCGAAAGAGGGGCTACGGATTAAACGAAGATTGGCGAAGGACGAGGTGACGATGCGTGTGGGAAATGGTTCCAAGGTTGATGTGATCGCAGCATGCTACCTCTACATCTACCTTCAGGGTTAGTTTTAGACCTGAATAATTCTTATTTGGTGCCAACGTTGAGCATGAACATTACATCTGGATCTTGTTTGATGCGAGAGGGTTATTCATTTAAATCAAAGAATAATGGTTGTTCTATTTATATGTGTAATATCTTTTATGGTCATGCACCCTTGCTGACTGGTCTATTTTTGTTGAATCTCGATCATGATGATACACATGTTCATAATATTTGTGGCACTGCCGTTTGGGTCATATCGGTATAAAGCGCATGAAGAAACTCCATGCTGATGGACTTTTGGAATCACTTGATTATGAATCACTTGGTGCTTGCGAAGCGTGCCTTATGGGCAAGATGACTAAAACTCCATTCTCCGGAACAACGGAACAAGCTACTGACTTATTGGAAATAATACATACAGATGTATGCGGTCCAATGAGTGTTGAGGCTCGTGGCGGGTATCGGTATTTTCTTACCTTCACAGATGATTTGAGCAGATATGGTTATATCTACTTAATGAAGCATAAGTCTGAAACATTTGAAAAGTTCAAAGAATTTCAGAGTGAAGTGGAAAATCATCATACAAGAAAATAAAGTTTCAACAATTTGATCGTGAAGGTGAATATTTGAGTTACGAGTTTGGTCTTCATTTGAAACAACGTGGAATAGTTTCACAGCTTACGCCACCTGGAACACCACAGCGAAATGGTGCGAACATCGTAACCGTACTTTATTGGATATGGTGCGATCTAAGATATCTCTTACTGATTTACCGCTATGATTTTGGGGTTATGCTCTAGAGACAGCTGCATTCACTTTAAATAGGGCACCATCAAAATCCGTTGAGACGACGCCTTATGAACTGTGGTTTGGCAAGAAACCAAAGTTGTCGTTTCTTAAAGTTTGGGGCTGTGATGCTTATGTGAAAAAGCTTCAACATGATAAGCTCGAACCCAAATCGGAGAAGTGCGTCTTCATAGGATACCCAAAGGAGACTGTTGGGTACACCTTCTATCACAGATCCGAAGGCAAGATATTTGTTGCTAAGAATGGATCCTTTCTAGAGAAGGAGTTTCTCTCGAAAGAAGTGGGTGGGAGGAAAGTAGAACTTGATGAGGTAATTGTACCTTCTCACTTATTGGAAAGTAGTTCATCACAGAAATCAGTTCCAGCGATTCCTACACCTAGTGAGGAAGCTAATGATGATGATCATGAAACTTCGGATCAAGTTACTACCAAACTTCGTAGGTCTTACAGAGTGAGATCCGCACCAGAGTGGTACGGTAATCCTATTTTGGAAGTCATGTTACTAGACCATGGTGAACCTATGAACTATGAGGAAGCGATGATGAGCACAGATTCCGCGAAATGGCTTGGGGCCATGAAATCTGATATAGGATACATGTATGAGAACAAAGTGTGGACTTTCGTGGATTTGCCCGATGATCGGAAAGCCATATAAAATGAATGGATCTTCAAGAAGAAGACCGACGCTTTCGTGGACCAGAAGTTTTTGTCGATCCAAAGGGTGCTAACAAAGTATGCAAGCTCTAGCGATCCATTTATGGACTAGTGCAAGCCTCTCGGAGTTGGAATAAACGCTTTAATAGTGTGATCAAAGCATATGGTTTTATACAGACTTTTGGAGAAGCCTGTATTTACAAGAAAGTGAGTGGGACCTCTATAGCATCTAATATTATCTGTGGATGACATATTGTTGATTGGAAATTATATAGAATTTCTGGATAGCATAAAAGGATACTTGAATAAGAATTTTTCAGTGAAAGACCTCGGTGAAGCTGCTTACATATTGGGCATCAAAATCTATAGAGATAGATCAAGACGCTTAATTGGACTTTCACAAAAAGCACATACCTTGATAAATTTTTGAAGGAGTTCAAAATGGATCGGTCAAAGAAAGGGTTCTTGCCTGTGTTACAAGGTGTGAAGTTGAGTCAGACTCAATGCCCGACCACTTCAGAAGATGGAGGGAAAATGAAAGTCATTCCCTATGCCTCAACCATAGGTTCTATCATGTATGCAATGTTGTGTACCAGACCTGATGTGTGCCTTGCTATAAGTATAGTAGGGAGGTACCAAAGTAATCTAGGAGTAGAGCACTGGACAGCGGTCAAGAACATCCTGAAATACCTGAAAAGAACTAAGGATATGTTTCTCATTTATGGAGGTGACAAAGAGCTTGTCGTAAATGGTTATGTCGATGCAAGCTTTGACACTAATCCGGATGACTCTAAGTCGCAATCTGGATACAGATTTATATTGAATGGCGGAGCTGTCAGTTGGTGCAGTTCCAAGCAGAGCGTCGTGGCGGGATCTACATGTGAAGCGGAGTACATAGCTGCTTCGGAAGCAGCAAATGAAGGAGTCTGGATGAAGGAGTTCATATCCGATCTAGGTGTTATACCTAGTGCATCGGGTCCAATGAAAATCTTTTATGACAATACTGGTGTAATTGCCTTGGCAAAGGAATCCAGATTTCACAAGAGAACCAAACACATCAAGAGACGCTTCAATTCCATCCGTTATCAAGTCGCGGAGGGAGACATAAAGATTTGCAAGATATATGGATATGAATGTTGCAGACCCATTGACTAAGCCTCTTCCACGAGCAAAACATGATCAACACCAAGACTCCATGGGTGTTAGAATCATTACTTTGTAATCTAGATTATTCACTCTAGTGCAAGTGGGAGATTGAAGGAAATATTCCCTAGAGGCAACAATAAAGTTGTTATTTATATTTCCTTATATCATGATAAATGTTTATTATTCATGCTAGAATTGTATTAACCGGAAACTTAGTACATGTGTGAATACATAGACAAAACATAGTGTCCCTAGTATGCCTCTCCTTGACTAGCTCGTTAATTAAAGATGGTTATGTTTCCTAACCATAGACATGTGTTGTCATTTGATGAACGGGATCACATCATTAGGAGAATGATGTGATGGACATGACCCATCCGTTAGCTTAGCATTATGATCATTTCAGTTTCATTGCTACTGCTTTCTTCATGACTTATACATGTTCCTTAGACTATGAGATTATGCAACTCCCGAATACTGGAAGAACACCTTGTGTGCTACCAAACGTCACAACGTAAAAGGGTGATTATAAAGGTGCTCTACAGGTGTCTCCGAAGGTATTTGTTGGTTTGGCATAGATCAAGATTAGGATTTGTCACTCCGTGTTTCGGAGAGGTATCTCTGGGCCCTCTCGGTAATGCTCATCACTATAAGCCTTGCAAGCATTGTGACTAATGAGTTAGTTACGGGATGAAGTATTACGGAACGAGTAAAGAGACTTGCCAATAACGAGATTGAACTAGGTATGATGATACCGACGATCGAATCTCGGTCAAGTAACATACTGATGACAAAGGGAACAACGTATGTTGTTATGCGGTTTGACCGATAAAGATCTTCGTAGAATATGTAGGAGCCAATATGAGCATCCAGGTTCCACTATTGGTTATTGACCGGAGATATGTCTCGATCATGTCTACATAGTTCTCGAACCTGTAGGGTCCGCACGCTTAACGCTCGATGACGATATGTATTATGAGTTATGTGTTTTTGATGACCGAAGTTTGTTCGGAGTCCCGAATGAGATCACGGACGTGACAAGGAGTCTCGAAACGGTCGGGACATGAAGAGTGATATGTTGGACGGCTATATTCAGACACCGGAAGTGTTCCGGAAAGTTTCGGGTAAAACCGGAGTGCCAAAGGGGTTACCGGACGCCCCCCCTAGGGGACCTAATGGGCCACATTGGGCCTTGGTAAAGAGAGAGAGTGGCGGACAGGGCATGACGCTTGGCCCCTACCCCTTGGGTCTGAATTGGACTAGGGAAGGGGGGGCGAGGCCCCCCTTTCCTACTCCCTTTCCCTCTCCTTCCTTCCCCCTCTCTCCCTTGTGGTGGAATCCTACTAGGACTAGTAGTCCTAGTAGGACTCCTCTCTTGGGGCGCGCCCTAGGGGCCGGCCGGCCTCCCCCTTGCCCCTTTATATACGGGGGCAGGGGGCACCCTAGAAGACACAAGTTTCTCTCCCAACCGTGTGCGGTGCCCCCCTCCATAGTTACACACCTCGATCATACCCATCATAGTGCTTAGGCGAAGCCCTACGCCGGTAGCATCATCATCACCGTCGCCACGCCATCGTGCTGATGGAACTCACCCTCGTTCTCAACTGGATCAAAATCCCGAGGGACGTCATCAAGCTGAACGTGTGCTGAACACGGAGGTGTCGTACGTTCGGTACTTGAT
Source organism: Triticum timopheevii (assembly GCA_963921465.1). Taxonomy (NCBI): domain Eukaryota; kingdom Viridiplantae; phylum Streptophyta; class Magnoliopsida; order Poales; family Poaceae; genus Triticum; species Triticum timopheevii. The sequence continues at coordinate 470,625,101 of OY997264.1, read as the reverse complement.
CGGTTGGATCGCAAAGAAGTTCGACTACATCAACCGCGTTATTGAAACGCTTCCAGTTTCGGTCTATGAGGGTACGTGGACACACTCTCCCCTCTCTTTGCTATGCATCACCTAGATAGATCTTGCGTGATCGTAGGATTTTTTTTGAAATTACCGCGTTCACCAACACTACGAGGTTCGATGGTAACTTGATCTGAAGTTTCATGATCATCATCATTAGCTTCCTCGCTAATTGGTGTAGAAATCACTAGAACTAATTTCTGTGATGAACTACTTTCAAATTTGGGAGAAGGTACAATTACCTCATCAAGTTCTACTTTCCTCCCACTCACTTCTTTTGAGAGAAACTCCTTCTCTAGAAAGGATCCATTCTTAGCAACAAATATCTTGCCTTCGGATCTGTGATAGAAGGTGTACCAAACAGTTTCCTTTGGGTATCCTATGAAGACGCACTTCTTCGATTTGGGTTCGACCTTATCAGGTTGAAGCTTTTTCACATGAGCATTGCAGCCCCAAACTTTCAGAAACGACAACTTTGGTTTCTTGCCAAACCACAGTTCATATGGCGTCGTCTCAACGGATTTTGATGGTGCCCTATTTAACGTGAATGTAGCCGTCTCTAAAGCATAACCCCAAAATGATAGCGGTAATCAGTAAGAGAAATCATAGATCGCACCATATCTAATAAAGTACGGTTATGACATTCGGACACACCATTACGCTGTGGTGTTCCAGGTGGCGTGAGTTGCGAAACTATTCCACATTGTTTCAAATGAAGACCAAACTCGTAACTCAAATATTCGCCTCCATGATCAGATCGTACAAACTTTATTTTCTTGTTATGATGATTTTCCACTTCACTCTGAAATTCTTTGAACTTTTCAAATGTTTCAGACTTATGTTTCATTAAGTAGATATACCCATATCTGCCCAAATCATCTGTGAAGGTCACAAAATAATGATACCCGCCACAAGCCTCAACACTCATTGGTCCGCATACATCGGTATGTATTATTTCCAACAAGTCAGTAGCTTGTTCCATTGTTCCGGAGAAGGGAGTTTTAGTCATCTTGCCCATGAGGCATGGTTCACAAGCACCAAGTGATTCATAATCAAGTGATTCCAAAAGCCCATCAGCATGGAGTTTCTTCATGTGCTTTACACCAATATGACCTAAACGACAGTGCCACAAATAAGTTGCACTATCATTATTAACTTTGCATCTTTTGGCTTCAATAATATGAACATGTGTATCACCACGATCGAGATTCAACAAAAATAGACCACTCAACAAAGGTGCATGACCATAAAAGATATTACTCATATAAATAGAACAACCATTATTCTCTGATTTAAATGAATAATGGTCTCGCATCAAACAAGATCCAGATATAATGTTCATGCTCAACGCTGGCAGCAAATAACAATTATTCAGGTCTAAAACTAATCCCAAAGGTAGATGTAGAGGTAGCATGCCGACGGCGATCGCATCGACCTTGGAACCATTTCCGACGCGCATCATCACCTCGTCCTTAGACAATCTTCGTTTAATCCGTAGCCCCTGTTTCGAGTTGGAAATATGAGCAACATAACCAGTATCAAATACCCAGGCGCTACTATGAGCATCAGTAAGGTACACATCAATAACATGTATATCAAATATACCTTTCACTTTGCCATCCTTCTTATCCGCCAAATACTTGGGGCAGTTCCGCTTCCAGTGACCAGTCCCTTTGCAGTAGAAGCGCTCAGTTTCAGGCTTAGGTCCAGACTTGGGCTTCTTCCCGAGAGTAGCAACTTGCTTGCTATTCTTCTTGAAGTTCCCCTTCTTCCCTTTGCCCCTTTTCTCGAAACTAGTGGTCTTGTTAACCATCAACACTTGATGCTCCTTCTTGATTTCTACCTCCGCAGCTTTTAGCATTGCGAAGAGCTCGGGAATCATTTTCGTCAACCCTTGCATATTATAGTTCATCATGAAGCCTTTATAGCTTGGTGGCAGTGATTGAAGAACTCTGTCAGTGACACTATCATCAGGAAGATTAACTCCCAGCAGAGTCAAGTGGTTATGGTACCCAGACATTCTGAGTATGTGTTCACTAACAGAACTATTCTCCTCCATTTTGCAGCTATAGAACTTGTTGGAGACTTCATATCTCTTAACTCGGGCATTTGCTTGAAATATTAACTTCAACTCTTGGAACATCTCATATGCTCCATGACGTTCAAAATGTCTTTGAAGTCCCGACTCTAAGCCGTAAAGCATGGCACACTGAACTATCGAGTAGTCATCAACACGCGTTTGCCAGGCATTCACAATGTCTGCAGTTGCTGGCACAGGTGGTACACCTAGCGGTGCTTCCACGACGTAATTCTTCTGTATAGCAATGAGGATAATCCTCAAGTTACGGACCCAGTCCATGTAATTGCTACCATCATCTTACAAGGGAACGATAGCACGGGCCATTGATGTGCAACAACATAGACATGCAAAACTACCAGGACTAAGTTCATGATAAATTAAAGTTCAATTAATCATATTACTTAAGAACTCCCACTTAGATAGACATCCCTCTAGTCATCTAAATGATCACGTGATCCAAATCAACTAAACCATGTCCGATCATCACGTGAGATGGAGTGGTTTTCAATGGTGAACATCTCTATGTTGATCATATCTACTATATGATTCACGTTTGACCTTTCAGTCTCAGTGTTTCGAGGCCATATCTGCATATGCTAGGCCCATCAAGTTTAACCCGAGTATTCTGCGTGTGCAAAACTGGCTTGCACCCGTTGTATAATGTAGAGCTTATCACACCCGATCATCACGTGGTGTCTCGGCACTCGAACTGTAGCAACGGTGCATACTCAGGGAGAACACTTATACCTTGAAATTTAGTAAGGGATCATCTTATAATGTTACCGCCGTACTAAGCAAAATAAGATGCATAAAAGATAAACATCACATGCAATCAAAATATGTGACATGATATGGCCATCATCATCTTGTGCTCATGATCTCCATCACCGAAGCATCATCATGATCTCCATCGTCACTGGCTTCACACCTTGATCTCCATCGTAGCATCATTGCCGTCTCACCAACTATTGCTACTATGACTATCGCTACCGCTTAGTGATAAAGTAAAACAATTGCATGGCGATTGCATTTCATACAATAAAGCGACAACCATATGGCTCCTGTCAGTTGCCGATAACTCTGTTACAAAACATGATCATCTCATACAACAATTTATATCACATCATGTCTTGACCATATCACATCACAACAAGCCCTGCAAAAACAAGTTAGACGTCCTCTACTTTGTTGTTGCATGTTTTACATGGCTGCTACGGGCTTCTAGAAAGAATCGTTCTTACCTACGCATCAAAACCACAATGAATTTTTGTCAAGTGTGGTGTTTTAACCTTCAACAAGGACCGGCCATAGTCAAACTCGATTCAACTAAAGTTGGAGAAACAGACACCCGCCAGCCACCTATTTGCAAAGCACGTTGATAGAACCAGTCTCATGAACGCGGTCATGTAATGTTAGTCCGAGCCGCTTCATCCAACAATACCGTTGAATCAAAGTAAGACATTGGTGGTAAGCAGTATGACTATTATCGCCCACAACCCTTTGTGCTCTACTCGTGCATGTATCATCTACGCATAAACCTGGCTCTGATACCACTGTTGGGGAACGTACTAATTCAAAATAATTTCTATGATCACACAAGATCTATCTAGGAGATGCATAGAAATTAGACGGGAGAGTGTGTCCACGTACCCTCGTAGACCGAAAGCGGAAGCGTTTAGCAACGCGGTTGATGTAGTCGTACGTCTTCACGATCCAACCGATCCAAGTTCCGAACGTACGGCACCTCCGTGTTCAGCACACGTTCAACACGATGACGTCCCTCGAGCTCTTGATCCAGTAGAGGGTCAAGGGAGAGTTCGGTCAGCACGATGGCGTGGCGATGGTGCTGATGAAGTTACCGGCATAGGGCTTCGCCTATGCACTACGACGATATGACCAAGGTGTTAAACTGTGGAGGGGGGCACCGCACACGGCTAAGAGATTGTCTATTGTGCTTTGGGGTGCCCCCTGCCCACGTATATAAAGGATCGAGCAAGGAGGCCGGCGGCCAGGAGGGATGCGCCATAGGGGGAGTCCAACTAGGATTCCCAATCCTAGTTGGAGTCCCCTTCCTTTTTCCAAGAGGGGGAGAGAGGGAAGGAGGAAGAGAGGGAGAAGAAAGAGCGGGGCGCCGCCCCTCCCTAGTCCAATTCGGACTTGTCATGGGGGGGCACCCTTGCGGCCCTCCTCTCCTTTTCACTAAGGCCCATGAAGGCCCACTACTTCCCCCGGGGGGTTCCGGTAACCTTCCGGTACTCCGAAAAATGTCCGAACTCTTCTGAAACCTTTCCCCGTGTCCGAACATAACCTTCCAATATATCAATCTTTATGTCTCGACCATTTCGAGACTCCTCATCATGTCCGTGATCTCATCCGGGACTCCGAACAAACTTCGGTTAGCAAAAACACAAAACTCTTAATGCAAATCATCATTGAACGTTAAGCGTGCGGACCCTATGGGTTCGAGAACTATGTAGACATGATCGAGACACATCTCGGATCAATAACCAATAGCGGAACCTGGATGCTCATATTGGCTCCTACATATTCTATGAAGATCTTTATTGGTCAAACCGCACAACAACACACGTTGTTCCCTTTGTCATTGGTATGTTACTTGCCCGAGATTCGATCGTCGGTATCATCATACCTAGTTCAATCTCGTTACCAGAAAGTCTCTTTACTCGTTGCGTAATTCTTCATCCTGCAACTAACTCATTAGTCACATTGCTTGCAAGGCTTATAGTGATGAACATTACCGAGGGGCCCAAAGATACCTCTCCGATACACGGAGTGACAAATCCTAATCTTGGTCTATGACAGCCCAACAAACACCTTCAGATACACCTATAGAGCATCTTTATAATCACCCAGTTACGTTGTGACGTTTGATAGCACACAAGGTGTTCCTACGGTATTCGGGAGTTGCATAATCTCATAGTTTGAGGAACATGTATAAGTCATGAAGAAAGCAGTAGCAATGAAACCGTAACGATCACAATGCTAAGCTAACGGATGGGTCTTGTGCATCACATCATTCTCCTAATGATGTGATCCCGTTCATCAAATGACAACACATGTCTATGGTTAGGAAACATAACCATCTTTGATTAACGAGCTAGTCATGTAGAGGCATACTAGGGATACTATGTATTGTCTATGTATTCACACATGTACTAAGTTTCCGGTTAATACAATTCTAGCATGAATAATAAACATTTATCTTGATATAAAGAAATATAAATAACAACTTTATTATTGCATCTATGGCATATTTCCTTCAGACACCAGGCAATATGAAGTTGCAGAGAGCAAGAAGAATGGCAATGAAAATAGTATATGGTGATGAAGAAGGCCAGTATAAGCTTCTTTGGAATTATGCTAATGAAGTTAGGAGAAGCAACCCTGGCTCATCATTTTATGTCTCACTTGATGAGAATGCAAGGTTCAGCAAGCTATATATGTGTCTGGATGCTTGCAAGAGAGGATTCCTTTTGGGTTGCAGGCCAGTGATCTTTGTTGATGGCTGCCACATAAAAACAAGGTACAGAGGTCAATTACTTGCAGTTGTTGGTGTAGATCCAAATAATTGCATCTTTCCAATTGCAATTGTTGTTGTTGAAGTGGAGGACACCCCTAACTGGTTGTGGTTTCTTGACACACTGAAAAGGGATCTTGGCATCATCAACACTGAACCCTGGACTATCATGTCAGACAAGCAAAAGGTAACACTTGTTATTGTTGATCTTCATCTTGTAGTTGTTTCATGCATTTGTTTCTGTTGGTTGTTTGTCCCTATAGTTAAAGCCTTTCATTCATGAAATGTGCAGGGTCTCATTAGTGCAGTTGAATAACTATTCCCTCAATCAGAACACAGATTTTGTGTGAGGCGCATGTGGCAGAACTTCCAGCAGCATTTCAAAGGGGATATTTTGAAGAACCAACTATGGAAGATAGCAAGGAGCAACACGGTTCAGTTATATGAGAAGGGGATGGAGGAAATGAAGCTACTTAATGCATATGCCCACAAGTGGCTTCATGAGCTGGAACCTAACACTTGGGTGAAAGCTTTTCGGAGTGATTTGCCAAAATGTGATATACTATTGAACAACATATGTGAAGTTTTTAACAGGTTAGATCACAATATTTTGATGCTTAGGTTATTTGCTACCAATCTTACCAAAATATTTTCATGCTTAGGTTCTTCTAACACAAGTGACATTTGCAGGTATATTTTGGAGGCTAGGGAGCTACCAATACTTATCATGGTTGACAGAATATATAAGCAGCTTATGACAAGGCATTACAACAAGCTGATTGAATCAGACAAGTGGCCTGCATTTTCTTCCCTTTTTTGCAACCGAGTTATTGTTGCAAAAAAAACCTTTGCAACTGAGGTGATGGCGCATTTTCTTCTTCTTTGTCTTCTTCACCTCTACATGGTGTTACGGAAGAAAGTTTTGCAACATGACTGATGTTGCCTCTTTCTTGCAACAGATTGGATGTTATTAAACAAAACATCACCATTGTTCGCTGCGAGTCCGTCAGACGATGGCGAGGGAGGAGCAGCGCTGCCACCACCTGCGGGCGCCGGACCTCTGACCAGGTCGCCTCGCCCCCATCCTTCTCTTCGTGAAGGCTACACCATTAATTTCTTCTGAGGCACTTGTGTATATGAGCGAGATTGGGAAAAGAGATAAGATGAGGAAGAGAGACGTGTGTGGGAAAGAGATAAGATGAGGAGAAGAGAAGTGTGTGGTCAAGTAGGCCACGTGTCGAGCAAGGAAGGCGACGGACACCCCGTGCTAGATCGATCAGCTGATCAGAATCATTTCTCTTTCCATAAACTTGATCAAACTTTATAAAATTTGACTTAAGTTAAAGCTATGTATCATATAGGGAGTAAATAAAAAGATGTGGCTTGATCTCGGTTGACCGAGACTTAATCAAGTCTCATTCGAATGAGACAGTAGTAGGATCGTAACGAAGTCGGGAATAATAAGTTTCATCGCTGGTGGGTTCATGTAATCTCATTTTGGTGACGTACACGATTATTTACCCAAAAAATATCTTCACCCATTTCCACCACTTTTTTGCCTCGGTCCCTCCACTCGTGCAAACCCAATTACGGAACTATCGCCTCCATGGATTGGCTCCTGACCACCGGCTTGTCGGCCACCGCCGGCGCGTGGGGCGCCCACGCAGGCCTCGGCGACGAATTGGACAGGCTGCGTTCCGTGCTGTCCCGCGTGCACGCGCTCGTCGAGCAAGCGGAGCAGTGGCGGTTCGCCAACCCCGGTGTCGCCGATCTCCTCGCCCGGCTCAAGGACGCCGCCTGCGACGCCGAGGACCTCGCGGACGAGCTCGCCATGGACGAGAAGCAGGCGAGCCAGAGCCTCTTCCCATCCGCGCGCAGTTTCCTGCGCGGATTGATCACCGGCGCGACGGATAGAGCCAGAGGCGTCAGGTCTCGGCTCGAGTATGCGTCCACCGACCTGGAGCGGGCCCTCGCCGTGCTGGACGCGGACGGCAAGGCGACGCCGCGGCGCGCGTTCCGGGAGACGAGCTCGTTCGCCGGGAGGCCCCTGGTTCTCGGCAGAGACCGGGAGCGCGAGGATGTGGTCCGTCTGCTTCTGAATCCGCTCCATGCCCACGATTCCGGCGATGGCGGCGGCAGCGCGAAGCGACGGAAGAGCCGTGACGGCGTGGCCGTGCTGGCGATCCTTGGCATGGGCGGCGTAGGGAAGACCACTCTGGCGCAGGTTGTGTACAACGACCAGAGGTTGCAGGACCACTTCGACCTGCGGATGTGGGTTTGCCTGCCGGAATCGCCGGACGTGGCGCTGGTGACGAAGGCGATCATAGAGTCGGCGACCAAAGGCGCGGCGCCGCAAACCGGCCTTGGCAATTTGGACTCACTTCAGGTGGTTCTCAGGGATTTGGTCAGGTCCAAGAGGTTCCTTCTTGTCCTTGACAATGCCTGGTGTGAGGACAGTCTGGAGTTTCAGACGCTCATCGCGCCACTGAAGTTTGGGCATCCTGGAAGTGCCATCTTGGTGACCGGTCGCTCTTGCAAGGTTGCGGATGCCGCCGGAGCGGCGGAACTGTTATGTCTGAATGGGTTACCGGAGGAGGCTTACTGGGAGCTGTTCAAGCAGTATGCATTCGGCGATGAGGACCCTGCAGACCATCCTGAATTGGTGGCCCTTGGCAAGAAGATTGCCCATAGGCTCAAGGGCTCCCCTCTTGCTGCCAAGACTGTCGGTGGGGCACTGAGCTCTGACATAAGCACAAAGCATTGGAGCATAGTCATGGCAAGTGGGTTGTGGGAGCTTGATCAAGGTGCAGGAGGCATTCTCCCGGCTCTCCGACTGAGTTACCAGTACCTGCCGGCACACCTGAAGCGATGCTTCGCATTCTGCGCGATATTTCTGAAAGGGCATATCTTCGGGAATGAGACTTTGATTGACATGTGGATTGCAGAAGGCTTCATCTCTCCTCAAGGCGACTTTGGGAACAAATGCTTGAAAGAATTGCTCAGCAGGTCCTTTTTTCAGCAACACATATTCAGTGACTCATGTTTCGTCATGCATGACCTGATATCTGATCTCGCACAGTCACTCTCTATAGATGAATGTTTTGTCTGACTGATGAAAGATGCCGTCCGAAAATCCCTTCCACTGTTCGCCATCTGTCAGTGTGCACCAAACATCTTGAACTGAGCAAGTTTCTTGAACTGGGTCGATACACAAAGCTGCGGTCACTTTTGATTCTCGGTATTATCTGGGCAAGATTTGAGTTGCTCACTTGATATTTTGTTTGATAAACTGAGTAATATCCGAGTGCTGGTGCTACGGGAGTGTGCGATCAAAGAGCTCCCTAGGAATATTGGAATATTGGCAATCTAAAACTTCTCCGGTATATTGATATCTCTTACACAAAGATCCAATGGTTGCCTGACTCCATCTGCCAGCTAAGCAATTTGCAAATTCTGAATGTACTGAACGTCCCTCTGAAGAACCGTCCCAACGGTTTGACTAGATTAGTCAATCTGAGGAAATGTTACATGAATGAACCGATTACTTCGGTGATGAGCAATATAAGCGCTTCGACATCACTCGAGAACTCGTTGGTATTTGAAATTCCGAAAGGACAAGGGCACAGAATCGCCGAACTGAAGGACATGACACAGCTGACTGAAACTTTACATGTTACGAATCTTGAGAATGTTGTGAAGGATGATGCCTTAAAAGCCAAGATGAACACAAAAGCGCACCTACAACGGTTGATTCTGCAATGGTCTTCAAGCGAAGCTGGTAATGCGGAATTCAGCAATACCAAGTATTCACAAGAAAGCATTATTGTTGAATCATTTGAGCCTCATCCCAACCTTGAGAGTTTGAAATTGAAGCACTACAGTGGCATCCAAAGTCCAAACACCATCTTGGTTGCAGGCTCTTTGCTGTTTGTGTGAGCTCAGTCTCTCCAACTGCCATTTCCTAACTGAAATCACCAGCCTCCCTTCTTCTCTTAGGAGACTGCACATCATATGATGCAGAAACCTGACGAGTCTCGATGAGTGTCTACAGGTAGAGAGCTTGCAGGGAATATCTGAAATAACTGTTATGAACTGCTCAAAACTAGCATTGCTCCCTGTGGAAAGATTTCGGGGCTTTGCTTCTCTTCGCGTATTGGAATTACAAAACTGTCCAGAGCTTCCACCCACAAGGAAACTGACCCTGCCGCCATCGATGGAGGAGTTGCTTATGAGGTCATGCGGCCATGTTGATGCGTCACTTCCATCCTGCTTGCACAACCTGTCTTCACTCGTAACCTTGGTTATATACAACTGTCCTAACTTACTGTCCCTTCCAGCAGAAATAGTTTCGCAGCTGCGATCACTCCGAGGGATGTATGTCGATAACTGCAGCAGCCTGCGATCCTTGGGTGGATTGCACCACCTTTCGTCACTCATCAACCTGCATATTGTGAACTGTCCTAGGTTGACAGACCTTGATCCCTTGATGTTTCTCGACGTCGGTGAAGGCTGGGGGTTGCAAAAGCTCGAGTGCCTGACCATCAGCAGCACCTCTCTCCTTAGCCTGATGATGAGAAGTTCAGTGACTGCTCTTAATACCCTTGTCCTCTACCAGTCCACCGACTCCGTGGTTGTTCATGGCCCTCACAACAAGAAGCTGTGTTGGTGTTTCCCGTCGGTGCAAGAGCTGTTGTTTCAGGACTGTGGGAATCTTGTTGCACTCCCTGAAGAGCTGTACACTTTGTCGACTCTCCAGTTCCTGCGGATATTCAACTGTCTGAAGATCAAGTCGTTGCCACATACACGCTTGCCGGTCTCCCTGAGGACGCTGTCCTTCGAGAAGTGCCACCCGTTGCTGGAGGAGCAGTTGAAGAAGCTCAAGTTCTCCTACAATACGGCGTAGTCTCTGTGACTCCGAAATCAGGGTGTGAATATCAGCTTGTTTTGCCTGCAGCTTACTGGGGTAAGCTTGGAGCTTTGAGAAATTTTAACCTCTGCAGGAGTGCCCTTTTTAGTTTCATTTGGATACTTTGTTGTGTCTCAGGAACTCAATTAACACAAAAGGTGTGCTCGTCCCATAATATAAGTAGTGTAAAAAACGCTCTTATATTATGGGACGGAGGAAGTAGAAATCTGCATATAGATAATTGCAGTAACTGCCAAGTTTTGACACAGCCTAAGCATAACCATAACCTTTTGTTGAAGCCTTGTTCTTGCTAATTCCATTATGACAGGCTTTCTATCCGAGGAACACAAATAGCACCAAGTTTTTGGAATTTGTTCAGCCTGAATACAGATCAATGCGTCTGTTTTTCTCCAGAGCAAATGCATCAGCTTAACAGTTGTTGAGACTTGAGAGTAACCATAACCGTGGTGCAGTCTTGCCAATACCATCTGGGACATTTCTTCTGCCTCAGGAGCTCAAATGGCAGTAAGCATTTTGGAATTTATCTGGACACTGGCACTGCTAAAATACACACCAACTTGTTCTTTCTAGAGAATATACACAGCAACTTGGCATTCGGAAAGCCAGGCAAACTCGAGCGAAGTGGCGGCAGCCTGCCTACAAGGCCAAGCGTTGGCCTCTCCTTCGCTTCCCTTCCCGCCTTGCTGTTGCGATTGCCGCCACAAATCGAGTGGCGGTTAAAAAAGCAGAGGAGAAAGAAAGGGAAATCCTACCCTCCGTCGCAGCGAGAGGCTCCGGTCACGCTGGCAGCGCGAGCGAGCGAACCTGCAGCTCCATGACGATGGCCGCGCGGCCGATCCCCTCCCCTCCCGCCATCGTCTCCCTGCCCGCCCCGCTCCTCTTGCTGCCGCCAATTTCTCGGAAGCCGTCGGTCTCCTTATCCTGCAGCAGCAGAGCACGCCGCGGCGCCCGGTGCTCCGCGGCGAACAAGCCCTCCCCTCCCCCTTCCGCCGCTCCGGGCAACGAGGTAAGGTAGCCGCCCCGTCGTCTTTCTTCCTGTCTGTATTTGGCTCGCCTCTGGGCCCGTCGTTGATCGCGTCGTTCGACTCTCGCAGCGGCGGCAGCAGCAGCTCCATGGCCAAGATAAGGAGCGAGGTGCTGTCGCCCTTCCGGTCGGTGCGCATGTTCTTCTACCTCGCCTTCATGGCCAGCGCGGGCCTCGGTAGCCTCATCGCGCTCACGCAGCTCCTCCCGGCGCTGGGGAACCCCGCGAGGGCGGCGGGCGTCGCGGAGACGCTCAAGGGCCTGGGCATCGACGTGGCGGCGGTGGCCGTCTTCGCGTTCCTCTACTCGCGCGACCGCAAGGCCAGCGACGCGCAGGTGGCCAGGCTGACGCGGGAGGAGAACCTGTCCAGGCTCAAGCTCCGCGTCGGCGACGGCGGCCGGGTGGTGCCGCTGAGCGAGCTGCGGGGCAGCGCGCGGCTCGTCATCGTCGCCGGCCCCGCCGAGTTCGTCGCCGAGTCGTTCCGCCGGAGCAGGCCGTTCCTCAGGGACCTCATGGAGAGGGGCGTGCTGGTGCTGCCCTTCCCCACGGACGGCAACGCGCCGGCGCTGGAGTTCGGCGAGGAGGGCGACGGCGGGGAGGCGGAGGCGGAGGACGAGGAGGTAGCCAGGAAGAGCAGGAGGCTCTGGCAGCTCACGCCGGTGTACACCTCCGAGTGGGCAAAGTACGAAGCCACTCGGGCCGAGCTTGTTTACTCTCTTGCTCGTACACGGAGAACTGACAATGGCGAATCTCATCGTGCTGATTGCTGCTGTTACTTGTTGCAGATGGTTGGCTGAGCAGAAGAAGATGGCGAATGTGACGCCTGATTCCCCTGTGTGAGTATCGCTGCAGATTGGTCTGAACATTTCGCTGAAGCTTTCGCTGAACATTTCGTATGATCGAACTGCTTGTGCGCAGGTACCTGTCGCTGAGGATGGACGGGCGCGTCCGGGGCAGCGGCGTGGGCTACCCGCCATGGCAAGCGTTCGTGGCGCAGCTGCCGCAGGTCAAAGGGATGTGGTCGGGTCTTTTTGATGGAATGGACGGGAGAGTCTAGTTTTCTTTGCGGGCTTCTTTTTTGTGTTCTGTCTTCTGGAATTCGCGTGTTTTGCAAGTTTGCATAGTACTCTACACATGTAAAGCAGGCAAGGGCATGTCTGACCTGGTTAGTTCATGCGCAACTGTCTCGATGACAACAGATGTAAGTTTGACTCTTTTTAAAGATAAGTTTGACTGACTAGTTCTGAGCAAACATCATAAACGAAAATGTGATGGTCTAATCGACACCTTAAGGGCCTCTTTGATGCAAATAATTTCTCAAGGAAATTCGCAGGATTCTAATCCTTAGGATTTTCTAGTGCATAGGTTGTTTCATTCGTGCGATTACAGCTTCATAGAATCTACCACCGCTCTGTAGTTGCTATGTTAGGAAGTATCGACTTATTAGTGTGCTCGCGCCTACTTCTGTATCGTACTGTATCTTGACCCGAAATGGTTGTCGGTCGGGTCAACCCCCCTATGTAAGGTGTCACTCTAAGTTTCAAGTATGAAGAACGCCTCCTACTCTATTATCTCCTGGAATGTACGAGGACTAGGTTATACTGACAAGTGTGCAAACATATTATCTGAAATCAATCTCTTGCGCCCATCTGTAGCCCTTCTTCAAGAAACCAAATTACAAAAGCCAGCCAGATACAATTAAGATTCGATCGATTTTGCCACGTTTCCTTGACTCTAATAACCACCTTGACGCAATTGGGTCCGCGGGTGGCATACTTTCGGCCACCAACTCCAGATGCTTCTCGCTCCTCAACTGTCAACATAGGCGTTTCACATCCACCTTAACTCTAGCATGTCTTGCATCACCACACCATATCTTTATCACAAACGTGTATGCGCCCTCCCAGCGAGACCTAAAGATGACTTTCCTAGACGAGCTAAAATTAAATGAACCACCACCACAATCACCCTGGCTACTAATTGGCGACTTTAACCTCACCCGATTCCCAAACGAACGTAACAACAACAATTTCCGCCGATCAGAGGCTGACGCTTTCAAAGACACCATTGATCAACTTGCTCTCATTGAGCTCCCTCTCCTTGATCGAGAGTTCACATGGTCAAATAAAAGGTCCTCTACTACGTTAATCCGTCTAGATAGGGTTCTTATCAACCTCGCTTGGGACGCCACCTTCCCGAACTCGCACCTTACCTCTCTCACTAGGTTTATTTCTGATCACGTACCCCTGCTAGTCACAGTATCCACGGCTGTCCCATCTTCCCGCCTTTTTCGCTTTGAACGTTTCTGGACCTCTTTTCCGGCCTGTGCAATCCTAGTACGAGACTGTTGGCAGCCCAACTCTCGTCGTACTGGGCCTCCCTTGGACCCTACTGCCTCCCTGACCAGTTGCATCAAATCTACACGATCGGCCCTAAAATCCTGGGCCAAATCGTTGCAGCCCATCTACCAACGCGAAATAAACTGCAAACTGGCTATCCAGGCCCTAGATTTAAACGAGGAACTCGCTCCTCTCTTCCCGCTCGAACAAAAGCTAAGGCTTTTGCTCTCCAAACTACTTCAACAAACTATCAAACAAAAAATCTCCTTCTGGAAACAAAGGGGCAAGGTCAGGGTCGCCGTAGACGGTGACGAGAACACTCGATTCTTCCATGCTTCGGCCACCCAACGTTCGAGATCAAACAAAATCCCAATGCTTATTCACAACAATGCTGAAGTGTTCCTCCATGAGCAAAAAGCGCACATCTTAAAAGTTTTTTTCAACCAATTGATCGAAATCACAAAACAAGCTACCTGGAATTTCAGTCTACTGCAGCTATACCCCTCCCCCCTCCCACAGCTACGAGACCTAGCACAACCATTCTCCCACGAAGAAATCCACCAAGCCTTCTTATCTATGAACACCAACGCAAGCCCTGGACCTGACGGCTTCGGGCCCATCTTCTTCAGAAAATTTTGGAATATTGTCAAACCTTCCATCATAGATTTCTTCACTGCCTTCCAAAATCAATCGGTCTCTCTCGAACGCTTCAACCGTGCCTTCATGGTACTCCTACCAAAAACGCAAGCCCCAACATCTCCGGATGCGTTTAGACCGATCTCTCTCCAAAACTGCACGCCAAAAGCAGTGGCCAAGATACTCACAAATCGAGTTAAACCTCTCATTCCATTACTCATTCATTACGATCAGACGGGCTTCCTTCATGGCCGCAACATTGCCGAAAACTTCATCTATGTTGCGGATATTCTCAGTACGTGCCACTCACGCAAAGCTCCGACTATGGTTTTTAAGCTAGACTTCAGGAAAGCATTTGATTCGATATGCTGGTCCTCCCTCATTCAAATTCTAAAAGTCCGGGTTTTCCTAACACCTTCTGCAGTTGGGTCCAAAACATCCTCTGCACTGGCAAAACGGCCATTCTTCTGAATGGAGTTCCAGGGTCCTGGATTCAATGTAGATGTGGCCTTTGCCAGGGTGACCCCTTCTCACCTTACCTGTTCATCATCGTAGCCGATGTACTTCAAAGGCTAATCGCTAAAGCTTTCCAATCCAATGTTCTCTGCCATCCACTAAGACCAAACGAGCCGCCAGTAACACTCCAGTACTCCGATGACACTCTCATTATCGCTGCTGCCAATGAAGACGCCACATTGCGGCTAAAGGAAACCCTCCATGACTTTGCCCTTGCAACGGGGCTGGTAATCAACTTTCACAAGACAGCTCTCCTCACAATTGCTACTAAATCCACAACACAAAACAACATCGCTACTGCCATTGGATGCTCACTGTCCTCCTTTCCACTAATATACCCAGGACTTCCACTATCTCCTACCAAATTGCCCTTGACAGCTTTCGACCCGATCATAGACAACTTTCGAAAATTCCTCTTTGGATGGGTCGCGCGCCTTCTCTCACGGGGCGCCAGGCTCACCCTGCTGACTGCGGTCTTAGACTCCTTAACAATTTACTTTATGTCAGTTTTCCGTCTACAAAATCGATCTTAGCTAAACTAGATGCCATTCGGAGGGCGTTCTTCTGGTCTAACGAGTCCACCTGTACTGGGGCGAGCTGCTTAGTTGCGTGGAAAAACATTTGCAAACCTAAAGATTATGGTGGTCTAGGCATTAAAAATCTTGAAATTCAGAACCACTGCCTGCTCATGAAATTCTCTTCCAAAGTCCTACAACACCCAAACGTCCTGTGGACCTTGTGGTATAACCAACAACACCCTCTTGGCATTGCTACAAAAACTACAAGACCCTCCTTTTTATGGAAGATTATCAACAGCAACTTGCCACTGCTAATTGAACACTCCTTTGTCATCACATACAATGGTCTCTCCACCTTCTTCTGGCTTGATAAATGGCTGCTACACTCACCACTACAAAAAGTTTTTCCAAACCTATACTCACATTCCATTGATGACAAGGTGTTAGTGGCTACTGTTTGGCAAACTAGCTTATTAGCGAACCTGCGGAACCGTCTGTCTAATGCTGCGGCTCGAGAGTTGGATTGTGTGCTGTTGTTGTTGCAGGACTTTCAGCAGGTGGACCAACCGGACGAACAGTCTCTCACCCATGGCCTGCCATTCTCTGCCAAGAATGCCTACTCCTCCATAGTAGCTGAAGACTTAACTGACCCACACCATGATCTTGTTTGGGCCTCCAAAGTCCCAATCAAAGTCAAGATCTTCGCATGGCTCCTCCTCCGCGACAGACTAAACACGAAGGCAAACATGTTCCACAAAAAAATTGCACAGTCTGCCGCATGCCCCCGCTGTCAAGACCCTCATGAAGACGCCCTGCACCTAATTTCAAGCTACTCTTATGCTACCCAAGTATGGTCCTCCCTAGGACTACAGGCTCCAACATCTCTCAATGATCTACTTCAACACCCAACACTCCAAGGCCTCAACCCCAACATATGGCCCTCAGTCGCTCTGTCTATCTCCTGGAAACTTTGGGACTCAAGAAACGCCCTAGTCTTCAGAAATGAGGATCACTCTACCAGGACCACGATTCGTAACATTGTTGCTGATTTCTCTCTATGGGTTTTTAGATTCAAAAACAAGGAAGACAATTCATTTGCTAAACAATGGCTTCATTTCTTATCCTCAGTTGTCCCCTAAAAGCTGATTTTGTAACAAATACCTGGTTGTAACCCTCGGTGTAATCCTCAAATCTCCCTTTTGAGTGGTAATATATTCAGGTGGGAAGCTCTCCCCCCCGGTGACCGTCCAAAAAAAACAGCTTCATAGAAAAATGTCCTTATGTTATAGGAAAACATCTACAACCACATACTCCTAGATGATTACAGATGCCTCGTGCACTAAATCAACATGGTACAACGACGAAGACAAAGCTTGCGAAGCCCTCATGCCTTAGCCATGGGCGTCGAGAGTGTCTTCTTCCTTATTCTCATGTTGAGACAATAGCCAGAATGCCATTATAAGAAATCAAACTTGTTGTCGGTGTCAAAACCGGCGGATCTCGGGTAGGGGGTCCCGAACTGTGCGTCTAGGCGGATGGTAACAGGAGACAAGGACACGATGTTTTTATCCAGGTTCGGGCCCTCTCGACGGAGGTAAAACCCTACTCCTGCTTGATTGATATTGATGATATGGGTAGTACAAGAGTGGATCTACCACGAGATCAAGGAGGCTAAACCCTAGAAGCTAGCCTATGGTATGATTGTTGTTCTTGTTGTTCGTCCTACGGACTAAAACCCTCCGGTTTATATAGACACCGGAGAGGGCTAGGGTTACACAGAGTCGGTTACAATGGTAGGAGATCTACATATCCGTATTGCCAAGCTTGCCTTCCACGCCAAGGAAAGTCCCATCCGGACACGGGACGAAGTCTTTAATATTGTATCTTCATAGTCTTGGAGTCCGGCCGATGATGATAGTTCGGCTATCCGGACACCCCCTAGTCCAGGACTCCCTCAGTAGCCCCTGAACCAGGCTTCAATGACGACGAGTCCGGGACGCATATTGTCTTCGGCATTGCAAGGCGGGTTCCTCCTCCGAATAATTCAGAGAAGATTGTGAACGCCAGGATAGTGTTCGGCTCTGCAAAACAAATTCCACGTACCACCGTAGAGAGAATAATATTCATACAAGTTCAATCTGCTGACGTATTTTGTGGCGTGACGTTACACCACTACCAAGCCTTTACTTAAATCATTTTTATTATACCACCTCAGCGCGTTTAGCGAAGCGGTTTCCTTGGCACGTCTTGTCGAAGCAAAGATCGTGTTCCCCTTATTCCGGGATTCCCATCAATACGGATGTGGGTAACCCAACCGCGCCATTTATTGTGGCGCTTGGGAGATAAGCGAGTTTTACCAGGCTAGTAGGGACACATAGTTTCATCCGCCCATATATAAGGGGATAAGGATCCACCTCCTTTACCTATGCCTTCTTCCTCCTTTGCTTATCCATCTCCGCGCACTCGAGCTCCAGCGCCCAAGTCCGCACATCTCACCTCGACCCTTTCCAGCCATGTCCGGAGCGGGAGGCAAGTGGATGGCCTCCTCCGTTACGGAGTGGCACATCGAGAAGCTGCGCAGCGCCAGATACCTGTCCAGCGACATCTCGCACCGGCTGCCCGACAAGGGGCAGCTCATCCCCACCCCCAGGCCTCATGAGAGGGTCATATTCCTTCCCCACTTCCTCCGCGGACTGGGCTTCCCACTCCACCCTTTCGTTCGGGGGCTCATGTACTACTACGGCCTGGATTTCCATGATCTGGCCCCAAATTTTATCCTCAATATCTCGGCGTTTATCGTCATGTGCGAGGCCTTCCTCTGCATCCAGCCCCACTTCGGCTTGTGGCTCAAGACCTTCAATGTCAAGCCGAAGGTCGTGAAGGGCAGCCAAGTGGAGTGCGGAGGCGCCATGGTGGGCAAAATGCCCAACGTCACTTGGCTTGAGGGTGCCTTCGTGGAATCCATCAAAGGGTGGCAATCGGGGTGGTTCTACATCACCGAGCCGCGTGACCCTAAATGGGCAGCGGCCCCTGAATTCAGATCTGGCATCCCCATGCAGCTCACCTCCTGAAAAGAGAAGGGCTTGCTATGGGGTAGTTTGGAAGAGCTGACCGGACTCCAGTCCTGCCTCCAGACCCTGGTGAACAAGAAGCTTAAGCTTGTCAATGTGATCCAGGTCATGCTCGTCCGCCGGATTCTCCCCTGCCAGCAACGGGCCTTCAATTTGTGGGAGTTTGATCCGGCACAGCACCTGACCTCGAGCGGGCTCTTCGGCACGACGTACGAAGCTGCCTGGAGGGTGCTGTTCAAGGGCGTCGAAGCTCCCGCATCCGCGATCAAAGATCGCGGATTCAGCACGCAGCGCCCGGCCGGCGAGGTAAGCTATGTCATCCTTTATGGGACACTCATTTTTTCATAGTTTGACTCTATGTGGGATCTAAACTCCCAATACCTTTAACAGGACTGGCAGAAGAAGTCCGGACAGGTTAACTGTCCGGCTCCCCTTCCAGAAGACCCAGCGGACGCCCGTTTGACAGGGCTGCTGGTCCCGGCACTTTACGTAGTGCCGGAGAAAAAGGCCAAGAAGAAGGCCACGGGAACCCGAAGGAGTTCCCGGCGTCAGGTCATATCGGACGCATCGTCCGATGACTCCGAGGCAGACTCCTCCCTTGAAGACGAGGAGGAAAAGAAAGAGGCCTCTCCCCCAGCGGGGGGAGAGAAGAAGAGGAAGGCCTCCCCAACGAGGGGGGCCGAAGGGTCCAAGAAGGAAAGGACCCTTCCCCCGGACTGCTCCGCCAACGTTGGCGACGGCAACGAGGAGTGGCCCTCAAGGGCCAAGCCCCTGGCGAGATCGTAAGTATCCGGACTCCTAGATAATTTATCATTTTTCTTTTTGCCACACGGTGTCTTTCTAATGCCGCATACAACCTGTAGTCCGGTCAAGGACGATCTTCCCGCTTCGTCGAGCGGGTCCTTGGGCACGTCGGATATGGATTCTCTTCCGACCGCCTCAACCCCCCGTGACACTGACGAAGCCGAGGTGGAATCCCGGGAAGGGACCCGCCAGGAGGAGGAGGCCCCGGAGGTGCCGCAAGGCAACCTCCCGGACTCTGCACCGGACTCCACACCGGAACCTGCAGTGGTTTCGAAGTCCGGCGAGCGGCCCCTTCGTAAGAAGGGCAAGACTGTGACGCCGGCGGCCTCTATCAAACCGGAGGCGCCGGATAACTTGCTGGAGGCGCTCAACGGCGCTTCCATTGAAGAAGAACACCGCACTGTCATGAGTGCGGTGATTCAGAAGGTTCAGCTCGCCAAGAGCGGGCTGACCGAAGCCTGCAGCAGCCTTCTTACAGGCTTTGAGGTAAGAATTTTAAGATATGTAATATAATACCGCATAGACAGTAGCCCCTGATGCTCGGTTCGGTGTTCGGAAACAAAAGCCGGACTGAGGATCTAAAAAGATATATGCAGGAGTTCTAAAAAGTATGTCAATATGGGATTGCAGGCTGTGCTGCTGACCTTTGCCGCACTGACTGCGGAGGTCAATGCTTTGAAGCAGAGCCTCGAGCGGTCCGAGAGCGAGCTCGGCCGTGCCAAGAAGCAGCTCGAGGACAAGGAAGGTGAGTAACACCGTATTAAATTTGTACCTTACAGAAAAGGATTTGGTTGCAAGAGAAATAACAAGGATAACATGGGTACTCCAGGGGCCACGAACGAGGTGGCGACCCTGAAGGAGGCGGTGTCCGCAGCCGAACGCAATGCGGCCGCAGAGCGAGCCGAGCGAGAGAAGTAGGAGGCGCGGGTGGCGGAGGTGCAGCAAGAGCTCCAGGCTCTCATGGAAAAACATGAGAGTTTGGAGCGCGACTCAAAGACTTGAGAGTCCGAGCTTGCATCGGCTCTTGAGAGTGCCAAAGCCGCTAAGGCCGAAGCCCACAAGGCCCTCCGGGAAATCGAGGATTTGAAGAAAATAGCGGCGGGTAAGGCATTTTTCATGCAAGCAAGCATGTGAATGTGAATTACCTATTACTTACCCAAATTCGGAGCTCTCCAGGAGCGTTCGCAGATCTGCCCCGCAGCATGTCCGATGCTGCCGCTTTCTATCGGGCCGAGGAAGGGAGCTCGACGGAGAAGGTCTTCTGGTCTCAGTATGCTGAGGCCGGACATCCGGTGCCCCTTAGCGACCAGCTAAAGCAGCTGGTCGAGCTCCACAAGGTGGCCGAACAGGCCGTGAAGGGCTTCATAGTTTGGCTGTGGCCCAACGAGGCCATGCCCGGGAGCTACTTCGGCCTGGTGCGGCGGCTGGTGGATGCGTGTCCCTGGGTTGAAGTCGTCAAGCACTCCGCCTGCATTGAAGGTGCCCGTCGGGCCCTTGCCCGTGCAAAGGTGCACTGCGGCAGGATGGACGCTGAGAAGCTTGTGATGGACGCGCCACCGGCGGGCAAGGAGTACCGCACACCCGGAATGTATTATAAAAGTGTCCTGAAGGGTGCCCGCATGATTGCGGGTGAGTGCTCCAAAGATGTAATATTTGAGTAGACTCGCATTTTGTTATCCTGTGCGCTGAAAACTTTGTTCATATGCGCTAAGCAACGTTTGTTAATTTAAAATATTACCTTCTGTGCGGCCGTTTATCAAATCTGAGAGATGGCAAGTCGTCGGTTTCAGCCCCCATGCCACTAGTGCTGGGGTGTTCGGGATAAACTTGAGCGCTCTTGTTCCCATTTTTGGGTCCATCTAGGGAGGCGCGCAACACAATGAACGAGGCAACCAGACTTATAATGCTTGAACACTCTCACTTAGCCATAGAATTCTATAATTTTAAATTTCGGCGAAGCCCCTAGTGTTCGGAAGACCGAATTCGGGCGCTATCCACGCCTGGGCCGGACAAAGCCGGTTCCTCGCTCTAAGCGACATAAGTCTTTAGGGACTCGAAAAAACCTCTCGAACAGCGACCAGCTCTCGCCGTATCATGACGGTCAGTTTTAGCTTTCTCCACTGAGGCGCTCGCCCAGCTCAACCGGGGCGCAATCGCAGTGGTTCTCCCAGTGCTACCTTAGCCGATACAACGAAACGTAAGGTACCAAAACATGGGAGCCGGGCAAACCCAACTATTGACCCAAGACATGATTCGGAGCCGATGCATATAATGTTATAAGTTTGGGGTGCCGCAGTTGTGAAAGTGTTCGAACTTATCACACCATAATGTGGGGAACTTAAGCCCCTGGTGTATTTAGCCGTACCAGAGTGTACGGATGCAACATGTCATAAATGAACATATGTATAAGAAAGAAATGCAATTATAAGCAAAAAGCGGTGCATTGTTTATTCCAGAAATACCGCCATGAATGCAGAACGATACAAATAGTGCGGTAAGCAAGGGATGGGACTATTAAACATGTCCCCCTCCAGGGGTAGGCTGCGGAGTGGTGTATAAAACAGATTTAATGCTCGCAATGGAGACAACCTGAGTGTTCGTCGTAGCCTTTCTCCTTCCCTGGCTATTGCATCGTGAGTTCGGCAAGTCTACTGCCGGACAGGGCCTCTAGTAAATGGAGTCCTGTGGATAAGAAAGAAAAAAGAGGAAAAAAGATGACACACTTTGGAGCCCCTGGTGTGCTTGAGCCGCACTCTGGGCCTGTCGTGGTCATGCCCCTCCCCCTATGCCCATGATATCTCCAGAGCGTAATGGTGTATGCGAAGGACCAGTCTTGCAATTTGGCAAGGGCAGGGGTTGGGGCCGCATTGCTACGCGTGCTCGGAACGTGCCAGATGGTCTTGTTGTAGGTTACTCCGGGCGCGTTTAGCCGTGTCCGGTCGCTTAACGGCCGGACTCGAGAATTGCCTTAAGAGGCTGCTCTGTACTTCTGACGCGAGAGCCGCTGTGTGTTCCTCCGTTCGGAGGGAGCGTTCGGTGTTTCTGTTGACCGTGATGACTCCTCGAGGGCCTGGCATCTTGAGCTTGAGGTATGCATAGTGCGACACCGCGTTGAATTTTGCAAACGCGGTCCGTCCGAGCAGAGCGTGATAGCCGCTGCGGAACGGAACTATGTCGAAGTTTAACTCCTCGCTTCGGAAGTTATCCGGGGATCCGAAGACCACTTCAAGTATGACTGAGCCTGTACAATTGGCCTCTACACCTGGTATGACGCCTTTGAAGGTCGTCTTTGTTGGTTTAATCCTTGAGGGGTCTATGCCCATCTTGCGCACTGTATCCTGATAAAGCAGGTTCAGGTTGCTGCCGCCGTCCATCAGGACTCTGGTGAGGTGAAATCCATCGACGATTGGGTCTAAAACCAATGCGGCGAATCCGCCGTGACGGATACTGGTGGGGTGGTCCCTTCGATCAAAAGTGATCGGGCAGGAGGACCATGGGTTGAACTTCGGGGCGACTAGCTCCATCGCATATACATCCCTGAGTGCACGCTTCCGCTCCCTCTTGGGTATGTGGGTTGCGTATATCATGTTTACCGTCCGCACTTGTGGGGGGAAACCCTTCTGTCCTCTATTTTTCGGTGGCCGGGTCTCCTCCTCGTCATCGCTATGCAGCCCCTTGCCATTGTTTTCGGCAATTAACTTGCCTGCCTGCTTGAATACCCAACAATCCATGTTGGTGTGATTAGCTGGTTTTTCGGGGGTGCCATGTATCTGGCAAGAGCGGTCGAGTATTCGGTCCAAATTGGACGGACCCGGAGTAGTTCTTTTGAATGGCTTTTTCCGCTGACCGGGTTTAGAGCCTCTGAATCCGGCGTTGACTGTCGTATCCTCAGTGTTATCGCCGTTAACGCGGTGTTTGTTTTTGTTGCGACGCGACCTGCCATTACGGTCCTTGGTATCCGGACTGCCAGAATTTTTGCTGAGGTTGTTACTGCGGGCTAGCCAGCTGTCCTCTCCCGCGCAGAAGCGGGCCATAAGTGATGTGAGGGCTGCCATGGATTTCGGCTTTTCCTGTCCTAGGTGCCGGGCAAGCCACTCGTCACGGATGTTATGTTTGAAGGCTGCGAGGGCCTCTGCATCCGGACAGTCGACGATTTGATTTTTCTTTGTTAAGAACCGTGTCCAGAACTGTCTGGCCGCTATTGAATTATGTGGCTTAGGTCATCGGCGTCTGGTGGTCGCACATATGTGCCCTGGAAGTTGTCAAGGAATGCGGCTTCCAGGTCTTCCCAACACCCAATTGATTCTGCTGGCAAGCTGTTAAGCCAATGTCGAGCTGGTCTTTTAAGCTTGAGTGGGAGATATTTGATGGCATGAAGATCGTCACCGCGGGCCATGTGGATATGAAGGAAATAGTCTTCGATCCAAACCACGGGGTCTGTTGTGCCATCGTAGGATTCAATGTTCACGGGTTTAAACCTTTCGGGGATTTGATGATCCATTACTTCATCTGTGAAGCATAGTGGGTGTGCGGCGCCTCTATATTGGGCTATATCACGACGTAGCTCAAGTGAGCTTTGTCTACTGTGTTCGGCCCGGCCAGAGTTGCTGTATCCGGCGCGACGGTCGTCGTCGCGCATTGTGGGGCGCCCACGCGATCTGTAGATCGATCTTGATTGTCTTGCCTTATCCTCCAATATGTCTCGCAAGTCCGGCGCATTCCCCCGTGGCTTCGTGCTTTTCGAGCGGTGCCGGGGTACGGTTCTGGTGGAGGGCCTAGAGGCCTCTCTGTCGCGGCCACGAGGTGGTCGGTCAGCCGTATTGTGCGCTGGTGATGCAGGTTTATATGCCTCCTCCTCTAATCGGGGGAGCAACTTGCGTTTGGGGTAGCTTTTGGAGGGGCGTCCGAGTTCATACTCTTCGGCCGCAAGGACTTCAGTCCATCTGTCGGCTAGCAGGTCTTGATCAGCTCTAAGCTGTTGCTGCTTTTTCTTTAGGCTGTTCGCCGTGGCCATTAGCCTGCGTTTGAAACGCTCTTGTTCGACGGGATCCTCGGGCACGACGAATTCGTCGTCGTTGAGGCTTGCCTCGTCTCCGGAGGGAGGCATGTAATTATCATCCTCTTCCTCTTCGTCCGCCGCTCTCTCATGAGGGCTGGCTTCTCCGTCCTCCTGTGCTGAATCTTGCTGGAGGAGGTTCTCTTCGGCACTCTCTAGGGTGTTATTATCTCCGGTGCCGGAATCTCCATTCTTGCTGTGGCGGGATTTAGAGCGGTGCCGCTGACGCCGGCGCTTGGACTATTTCTTGGAGGAGTCTTCCTCCGCTGCTTCCTCACCATTCCCATCCTTTGGGATGTCCACCATATATATGTCGTATGAAGAGGTGGTCTTCCAGTGCCCCGTAGGTGCTGGTTCTTGGTCGTCTCCGGCATCGTCGTCCATACCGTCGATGTCTTCGGAGTCGTAGTCTAGCATGTCGGTTAGATCGTCGACAGTGGCTACAAAGTGGGTGGTGGGTGGGCTTTGAATTCTTCGTCGTCCGCATCCCAACCATCCTGACCGCAATTCGGCCAGGGCTCTCCTGATAGAGAGAGATACTTTAGCGAATTCAGGATGTCGCCAAAAGGTGAGTGTTGAAAGATGTCCGCGGAGGTGAACTCCATGATCGGCGCCCAATCGGATTCGATTGAAGGGGGCGCAGGAGGTTCGGAGTCCGGCGAGGAGTCCGGCACCTCGAAGTCACGAGCGTCGCAAGGGACAAGGTCAGTATTCGGCTCCATCGCCGTAGAGGTTGCAGCCCCAAGGCAGTGTCTAGCCACCCATCCTCGATCTGCGCGGTCGGCTCCGAATTAAGGGTCGGAGCGGACTCATGTGCGGCCTCCAGGGCACTGTTCGGCAGCAGAGCTAAATCATGCCCATCGAGACAGTGCGGCTCGCTCGGCTGTGGCTCGAATCCATTGAAGATCAAGTCTCCGCGGATGTCAGCCGTGAAGTTTAGACTTCCAAATCTGATCTGATGGCCAGGGGTGTAGCTTTCGATCTGCTCCAGATGGCCAAGCGAATTGGCCCGCAGTGCAAAGCTGCCGAATACGAAGATCTGTCCGGGGAGAAAAGTCTCACCCTGGACTGCGTCGTTGTTGATGATCGAAGGAGCCATCAAGTCTATCGGTGATGACACAGAGGAACTCTCAATGAAAACACCAATGTCGGTGTCAAAACCGGCGGATCTCGGGTAGGGGGTCCCGAACTGTGCGTCTAGGCGGATGGTAACAGGAGACAAGGGACACGATGTTTTTACCCAGGTTCGGGCCCTCTCGACGGAGGTAAAACCCTACTCCTGCTTGATTGATATTGATGATATGGGTAGTACAAGAGTGGATCTACCACGAGATCAAGGAGGCTAAACCCTAGAAGCTAGCCTATGGTATGATTGTTGTTCTTGTTGTTCGTCCTACGGACTAAAACCCTCCGGTTTATATAGACACCGGAGAGGGCTAGGGTTACACAGAGTCGGTTACAATGGTAGGAGATCTACATATCCGTATTGCCAAGCTTGCCTTCCACGCCAAGGAAAGTCCCATCCGGACACGGGACGAAGTCTTCAATCTTGTATCTTCATAGTCTTGGAGTCCGGCCGATGATGATAGTTCGGCTATCCGGACACCCCCTAGTCCAGGACTCCCTCACTTGCGAAAATACTACTATGAAAAAACAACTTGCCAATATACCACTACTTTCAGTTTTTTCTAGCCAAAATACCATTAGCGACTAACAGAGACTAACAACATCCAAAAAAGACTTCTATATCCTTATCTCTTCACAGCCTAGGCATACATTTCAACAACAAAAAGAGCAGCTATGGTATAACATTTCAGCGGCCAATTGACATGAAAACATCATCAACTCAACATAATCTTACTTTGCATCATCCAACAAAAAGATAGCAACTTTTCAGCAGCATTTTGACAACATTTCAACAACATTTTGACATGAAAACATCACAAATTCAACATAATCTAAGTTTACATCATTGAACATCAATATAACAACATTTCACCAATATTTTGACATCATTTCAGCAGCATTTGGACATGAAACATCACCAATTCATCATCATCTGAATTTACATAATTGAGCAGCAATATAACAACATTTCAGCAGCATTTTGACAACATTTCAACAACATTTTGATATGAAAACATCATCAATTCAGCATAATCTCAGTTTGCATCATTGACCATCAATATAGCAACAATTCAACAACCATACATAATGGTTCGAAATAAGATAACATCAACAACGATACATAATGGTTTGAAATAAGATAACATCAACAACGATACATAATGGTTCAAAAGAAGCTAGCATCAACACATAATGGTTCAGACCACCATTTCTTCAAACAAAAGATCATGGTTCTCACAACCATAAGCAAAAGATGATGATTCTCCCAACCAAGTGCACTAAACTCGCCGTAGAGGGCTAGGAGCAACAGTTTTGCTCCTTGTAGATCCACTTGGAGGTGTACAAGCAATTGCAATAGCTGCTGCCCTCTACCTTGTCATTGGACTTGTAGGAGTATCAAGTTGAGTACCTTGCTTAGTTGGTGTCTTAGGAGAAGTAGCCGCAATGCTTGCTTCAACCTTTGACTTTTTCCTACGTTCAAACCAATATTGTTAGCAATTAATATGCAGGACATTTGGCAACAATCTGAGAAGAAGTAGCATCATGGAAGAAATACCATGGAAGAGGACTAGCATCATGAAAATAATATACAAGTGAAAGAGATGAGACTTATGAAATAAATACCACGGAGGAGGAGTAGCATCTTGATCCGTGTCACTTTCCATCTCAGGCTCCTTGCATGTCTTTCAAAGATGGCCTATTGCTCCACATCTTTTGCATTTGTGTCTTCTACCGGATCCACCTTCGATGTAATTCTTTATCCTCCTAGTTCTTGGACGTCCAACACTCTTGGTAAGTTTGGGAGGGGTCATATCAAAACCAGGATTTACCTTGGGCCACTGGGATCTGCCCCTAATTGACATGAGAACTCCAGCATATGCCACTTGGAACCTTGCCATTGAGAAGCACTCGGCAACATAATCCTCTAGCTTGGTTTTTTTGAGAAGATGAACCGAAGAGCATGTGTGCAAGGTTTACCACAAATCTGCCGTCTTCTACAAGAGCACTCGTTTTTCTCCAAGTTAACGGTGTGCCTCCATCCATTTTCTGAAATCTCAGCTATATCTGGCGATGCTCTTGCTTCCAAATAATGCAGCCCTTTACTTTTCAGATTCAACTCCTTTATCACACTAGGTAGTATGTGACCTAGCAGCGCTTCACCAACGGCTCTCCTTTTCTCGAACAATATCATTATCATTTCTCTAGGGGTGTCCAAAAGCTCAACAAGTGCAAGTTGCTTCACATCCTTAATCCAATTGTTGAAAACCTCTGCCAAATTATTGCTAACATACTCAACTTTGTCATTGCTGAAAATTTGCTTCTTGTCCACACACGGTTGTGATGCATGTTCAAATAGGCTATTGCTTCGATGCTTTGTGCTTGTATTTCTGCCATTAGTAAATCATGATCCTCTACTTCATATGTCCAAGCTGCATGCCACATATTATCTAGTATGTCACCTTTGAACTTTTTCTTGAAGTTGAGCATTAGATGCATCATGCATTCTCTACGTTCACAATTTGGGTAGACCTTAGAAATGGCATTCTCCAACCTCTTACATGCACCGGTATGGATTGCAAGCCCTTGTGGCTCTCCAATAGCCAATTTCAACTGCTCCATGAACCATACCCAATTTTCTATATTTCCTTTCTCAAATATTCCAAATGCTATCAGAAACATCCAACTATGTCCATCTACACCAATTGCGGCTGCCAATTGGCCAGTGTATTTCCCACAAAGAAAAGTTGCATCAACCCCCAAATATGGTCCACACCCTGCCAAAAACCCATCAATGCATGGCTTGAAGGCAATGAACAACCTATTGAAAACATGCACAATTTCACCCTTACTATTGGTAGTTGTTTTTACGTCTATCTCAAATATATTTCCAGGATTGGCTGCCAACAATTCAGCTCTAAAGTCCCACAACAACTGAAAATTATCTTTATATGTACCTTCTAATTGATCCTTTGCACGAGCTCTCCCTTTCGAAACATTGGTGTATTGAAGCTTAATATCATATTCCCGTTGCAAGCGTTCTTTAAGCTGTTTTGCACTCGCCGTGGCATTCTCCTCAAGTGCAACCTTCCCTTTATCAGCGAGCCAGTCTCTATTTGCTATTCCTTTGCTGTAGTTTTTGCTCCCATAAGTATGTTCAAAGGGAAGTTTCTTTACCTGCAATGACATCAAGAAACACAAGTGTCAAATAAATAACAATATAAAGAAAAGAAATAAACAATACCATGTGCCAAAGAAAGAAGCAAACAATGCTACTAATCATACAATGAAAGTGTTAATGTTCGATAACTTGGAGGCATGTATCCTCCATGGACAATCCTCATCGGTGCAACTAGTCCTGAATCTTTTAGTGTCACTATATTGCGTGTCAAAGGACCAATCTTATCTAATTGCTAGTTGTCTTAATGCAACTCTAAATGCTTTGGAGTTAGGAAATGTGGCTCCTACTTCGATTCGAGGATTGTTTTTATCGTGGAGATAAGTAGGAGCCACATTGTTTGCGAGTGATGTCTCATCATCCCCTCGCACATGATGTGGATCATAAGAGTTGTCAACATCTAGTGTTCCCAATGGTACTCTTGCAGCCTTTGGCTCGACAATTTTCCGTGGCTCGACATTCTCCTTTGACTCCGCATTCTCCTCATGCAAATAGGTGTTCTCCTCACCACTCCTACAGGCTCATCATCCTCATACTCGCCTTCATAGGCTTGCTTAGGCCAAGCAAAGAATGGAGCATGAATAGGTTGATCATCCATATCCTCAGCCATGACATGAGCTTATTCCTTGTGTTGCTGTTTGTTCTCAATGGTCACACCAAACCTCACTATTTTTGTATTAGAACACCTATCAAACAATTCAGCTATCTCTGACTCAGAGATCAATGGGATGGTGTTATATCCTGTTCCATACCAAATGGTCATTCTCTGATCACGAGACCACTTGAACTTCTCCTCCACACCCTCCTTTATCCGCGCCACAGACAAGTCCCGACCGATCATGAAATCCCATGTTTTGCCCCTTCTGTACACTCTTTTGCCGTCTACAATCGTCAAGTAGGATTGAACATCTATTTCTACTTTGAAATCGCCCATTGAATCGACTCTGAAACACACAAACACAACAAATTATAAATTTAATGCACTTACAATGAAAAGATCCAT
This sequence comes from Triticum timopheevii, assembly GCA_963921465.1. NCBI lineage: Eukaryota > Viridiplantae > Streptophyta > Magnoliopsida > Poales > Poaceae > Triticum > Triticum timopheevii. Next base: position 470,595,226 of record OY997264.1, on the reverse strand, counting down.
GAAAACAGGGGGAAATTTTGTACCTTTTGCCGCTGGGGATGTACTGGAGGGTTGGAGGCAGAGGAACCACTCGAAGGCGAGGTTGCAGAGGAGGCCGCGAGCTGGTCCGGTCGGTGCCAAGCAATGGAGCGCCGCCATCAGGCTGATCCGGGACGAACTCGAGCAGATGGACGAGTTGGGTGAGGTTGCAATGGAGTAGGGGAGGCCGACGAACTGATCCGGGACGAGCTTGGATGATAATTATTTGTATATCTAGGGGCTATTTTATTCAAATGATTTTATAGAATTTAATTGGCATTAGAGGCGTTAAGATCAAGACTTGAAGGTGGTGTTGTACATGTGCTCGAGAATGTTAGACTCGTATTAAGATTTTTAATAAATCTAATTTTGCTTAGTAAACTTTATGGCAATGGTAGTGTCTACAAAGTGGACAGAAACAAGGAAACTAAGAGTCTATAAGGAAAAAAATACTCATGATGAAGGGAACAAGGACCAATAACATTATGTAACAATCATAGTTGCAGGCTCGTCCGATGAGAAGCTAGCCTAGGTGTGGTGATATCTTCCAATCAATGCTAATAAGTATGCGAATGAGGACTTGGCGGCCAGCTCATGCAAGTGAGCAACAAGGGAATACCCAAGTCCAAGAATGCACATGCGTTCATGTGAAGACGACATATTCGCAAGGTGATGTCTGATGGAATTAGTGTTCAGTATGTGTATGAGACTACAATTGGACTCGGAATATGCGCAAGGTGGGGTGATGGAGTCGAACGCGGGTGAAACCAAAACTAACAGATGAAAGACACAACGGGTAGCCAAAAATAGACTATACAAACTAGTAGGCTAAACATGAGAGAGACAATAGCCAGAATGCCACTACGAGAAATCGAACTTGCCAAAATACCATTATGAAAAACCAACTTGCCAATATACCACTGCATGTTCTGTTTTTCTTGTCAAAATAGCACTTCCGTTAGTTGTCAACTTTTTCTGTTAGTCAATCCGGAGACAACTTGTCAGTTTTTTTTGGGTATTCCAAAAATACCTCGTGGATCTTAACCCTATGCAAGAAATCCTCCCCGCCCCCTCTCCTTCTGCACGCAACCGCCAGGAGCATGGCGGCGTGAGGAACCAACCGTCGCTGGCGCCGCCCTGCAGCTCCTCTCTCCCTCTAACCCTCTCTGCCACCCATCCCCCAGCTCCGCTCCGGATGGTTGGTTCCTCGCTCTCTCCCTTTGACCCTCTCCGCCACCCATCCCCCAGCTCCGCTCTGGATGGTTGGTTCCTCGCGCCGGGGGCGAAGAGGGTCAGAGGGAGAGAGGAGCTGCAGGGGGAAGTTGATATATGAGTCCTTATTTTGCTAGTCTGACCGAGTGTTTTCATTTAATTCAAAGTATTGATATAGTCTTGTACTCTCACTGTCCAAGGGAAAGGAAAAAGGTGGGGCACAAGCTTGCTAGAAGTTCCTATGATTCTAATTTTGTAATTTCTTGGGAGGGTGATCCTCCGCATATTATCGTAGCTGAACTTAACAATGATGTAACAGATACTCCCTCCGTCCCAAAATAAATGTCTTGAGCTTAGTACAAATTTGTACTAGAGCTAGTACAAAGTTAAGACACTTATTTTGGGACGGAGGGAGTATTTGATTCGGATAAAGTGTGCCACAAGTTCAGAAAAACACACCCACACTATAGAGCAGGAAATCCCCTCACTAAAAAAAACTACAGAGCAGGAAAAGGCACCAGGCCTGCCATAGACACAGGGTAACCGCGAGCCCGTGACCCCTCGGCCCCAGCAGTCAGATCCAACGGGAAGGGTGCGCACCGCATAGGGAAGCGCGCGACCAGAAAGCCCTCCCCGACCATTACTCCTGCCTGCTGCTCGCGCGCCCCGACATTTCCCAAAACCCGACACCACTTCCTCCCCTGCCTCTCGGCCTCTGTCTCTCCGACTCGCGGGCCGGAGAGGCCGCAAAACCCTAGCTCCGCTCCGGCTCCGCGCCGTCGCGATGCACCGGCTGCTGGCGAGCTCGGTCGTGGCCGCCGCGCCGCGGTGGCTCCCCATTGCCGACTCGATTCTCCGGCGCCGCCGCCCGCGCCGTTCCCCGCTCCCCATCCTGTGAGCTTCCTCACTCCTTGCCGCGAATATTTTGTGGCGTGTGGGGTTCTGTTGATTTTTTTTCTGTTGGTATGGATATTGCCGGAGCGTGGGACACCGGCATTGGTGTGGCTTTTAGAGTGCGGCCTACCGGCACCTGCGGGGGATGTTTTTTTCTGAACCCCGTGGACATTTTAAACGCATCCTGTGTCTGGATAAACCTATTTGAAATCCGTCAAAACAATCTTCATCGCTGTTTCTACCATATACTAGTTCCTGTGTCCAGGTTAGGACCATTGGCTTAAGACTTGCATTTAAAAATTGGCTTAAAAATTGGTCATACATGAGTTGATTATAAGCTATATTCCGAAGTTCCTATATATGTAGCCTATTCGTATTAAGAACTCAAGTTCAAATGCTGAAATTTTAATAGCCAACAGAAGGACATTGGCAGAGGATGCTTTTGTGATTTTTCACTAAATGCACACAGATATGCAACTGGCAGTGTGTGCTGCATTGCGCCACAAGCTTAGTTATTGGGGATGAAACCAGTGAGCACCAAGCATTGGCGAGCGACGTAATGTTGAACATATATGTCCTGGAAAATCCAGTCATGTTAAGATAAAACAATTCTGTGATATCACTCAGCAATACAAGTAATGTCACCGATATGAGCGGGCTCAATTTCAGCTGAGCAAACCTTGAAGGATACACGGAACGGAGTGATCAAAGAATTTGTTGCATATAAATTATTGCACTATGTACATGCACTTATTTTCGCTGAAGACTGAAGTGCTTTGATGTGCTTTTTGATCAAAGTTGATAAATAATCTGGCGCATTTAGAGTTTCAGATTGCTTTCTTAATCTTGATGGCTGTCTCTACTCCAGGCTATTCAACAGGTCTTGGTCCAAACCAAGGAAGGTTTCACGGAGCATTTCGATGGTGTCTAGTAAGGTGAACAAACATGGGGATCTCTGCAACGAAGGCATGCTGTCTCATATTATGTGGTGGAAAGAGGTGCTTGCAAACATTTGGCTTCTCTGTTTCTGAGGTGTTTTTCACTTCCATGTTCTGACGGTGATGCTTCTGTTTTGTCACTCTTGTTTTCTTATTTATTGTTTCCAGAGAATGGAGAGCTGCAGGAAACCATCATCTGTGCAATTGACTCAGAGACTTATGTATTCAAACATATTAGGGTTGGATCCAACTTTAAGGAATGGAAGGTGAATCAGATGCTTGACACATCCTGAACATAATTATGCAATGGTCATATCTCATATGGTCAAACAAATTGTTATTGTTTTTTAAATACACCTTGTTTTAAGTGGTTAACATGATATTTATACTGCGTCCCAACTCCTGTGTGGATTGCTCCGTCCTTTTGGTTCTCTTATTTGTATTACAGTTTGCATGTTTTTATCTTTACCTTGTTATTGTAGACATTTAACAGAAATCGTGGTGGAATTTTTGTCTCAAAAAGACAAACCTATCTAGCCTGCCCCGAGAAGTTTGCTGTGATTTTGTATCATCTGTAGCTAGTAGTTAGTACCTTCCTTGCAGGGATAGCTTTGTCTTATAATTTTTTCCCGGTGAAATCAGATCCATTTTCATGCTATTTGCTTTGTCATGTTGATAAGTTGCCATGACCCTTTGCAGCTTAAAGGATGGAACCCTGAACATGGAGATGTTACAATTCAAATCGAAGTTTCCTCGCGAGGTCCTACTTTGCAGAGTATGCTACTACTCTATCCTAATAAATCCGTATGCTCGATCATCTATTGGGAGAAATATGGAACTATGTTGGGCCACCTTTCCTCACCGGCTACTTTTTGGGTGAATTGGTTTGTGCATGAAATCAGTATGATATCATGGTTGAAAGGTCCTGCGGTGTATACGTGGCTGCTGCTGTATTAAGAAAAATAATTGCGACCATTACAAGCCCCTGTCTTAGTCCTGGACGCCTGGTTCATAGACGTGTGGGAAGATGTTGAAGTATATTGAGTACCAATTTTTCAACAGCTTAAGATTTTTGGTGGTCTGTTTAGTTTATGAAACTCAATACCTCTAACTCTAGTCCATATAGTTACTCAGGAAGGGAAAACAATGCTAAAAGTTATCAAAACCCTATGCTTATATCTTGAGATCTCTCATTTTTTACATCCTTATGTCTTAAGATCTCTTTTTTTACATCCTTATGTCTTATATATCTTTTTTTACATCCTTATATCTTGAGATCTCTATGACATTTACATGTGATGATGTGCTTTGTGCATTTCTTATAAATCTTTGATATGTCACATGCCTGTAATGGATGCTTAGTTTGTAAGGAGTGATGCATAAAAGATAAAGATCCTAGTTGTTTCTCTAGTTTGATAATCCACACGTGACACTGATTTAACCGGGAATAAGGGAATTGGTGCCTGTGCCGGCCTGGTTTTGTTCAATAACTGTCACACATGTGTACCAACCTTAACTGGCCACAACATGGTCTAAATCTGGCTTCACACAAAATTGCGTGCTAGTTGGACAAACACTCTTGCTTGGGCGAAAAATGGTTCGCATGCTCTTGGATTCTGAACCTAGAATTTCTTCAAGTTATCATGCTGACCACTGCGCATGTGTGACTTTCCTCCTTTGGAGGTAAAATATGCCTACATAACTTAGACTTATTTCCATTATACCACAAGCTCAACTGTTTTATTATATTTTGCTAAACCATCAGTTGGGTCTTTGAACTTGCGCTTTGAGTGTGAAAACCACTGAGTCACTGGGTCGATCACTGGTCTGGTTTAAGACTATGCAGGTTTCGTTAAATGCCCCTATCTAGATTCCCACTTAGTCAACTGGATTCACTTTCACCATGTTATGAAAAATAATGCTCATATATTTTGTATTTTCTCTATTATATTCTGATTCTCCTCCCCAGACCAAGTTGGATACTCACCTAAGCTTGCCTCTTGTTCAGGTAGGAGATTTCTACGAAGCCATTGGATTTGATGCCTGCATTCTTGTAGAGCATGCGGGCTTAAATCCTTTTGGAGGCTTGCGTTCTGACAGTATTCCAAAAGCTGGATGTCCGATCGTGGTATGCTGTTACATATAATTGTTTATGCTATATACTTAGTACTATATGCTTAGATGGCCATCACTACTGAGCTGCTTAGAGAATCATCAAATTCTTGCATCAGTATGTAAACAAAGTATCATGAAGGAATCAGAGAATATGAAACATTATATTTCTATAGTGAGCAGATGTTACATTTTACTTAGATTTATAAAGAGACAACACATAGGTATTAATCTATTTGACATTTACTGGTGCTACTTTTGCTTGCCTGATTTAAGTTTTAGCCTAATAATCAGCATCCCATAGGATATCTTATTTCGCCTTTTTCCCAGCTAAATATAATGATCGTAGACAACTTATTGTCTAAATCTTCCACTGCCATCTCATCGTTCTCAAAATTTTCATGCTCCTCAATATGGCTCATATCTCATCTAAGCAAACATGCTATATCTATAGTTACCCCTCAAGCTAAGAGATATGAAGAAATTTGAATTTGATGTGGTTAATATTCAATTCATAGGTTAATGTTTTCTTGAGTATGCATGTCACATGAGCAAGTAGCTTTGCAGAATTTGCGAGTATAGTTGTTATTTAATTCAGATGTTAATGTTCTCTTGCAAATAGTATGGCATGAGCAATTTCCTTTGCAGAATTTGCGGCAAACATTGGATGATTTGACTCGGTGTGGTTATTCTGTGGTATGGTTTCAACTCATTGCTTATTTGCTTGATACATTGTATTGATAGAAACAAGTTCTATGCTGTTTAATATGTATGTAACTCCGAGGTCTAAAACCAATGTTCAACATATTGGATAAGCCACAAGTTCAGTGAACCACAGGAAATGACATTTGGGAGCTGTATTGAGTAGTGGGTCTGGCTGAATCTCGTCGAACACTGGCATCAAGCTTAAATGGTGTAAAAACTGAATGCCCATAATACAGATGAATGATGCTATTAGTTTTTATCGATCGGACTGAAATTTCTGGTCACATGAGCAACACGGGCTTTTTGTACTCTGGTCTATATTACTTGTCGCTGACTTAGTACAACTTTACATGAATTGCTCACATGATACTGCATCAAGTAAGAATGTCTTTTCCTGGTCTTTCTTTTTACCGCGGGGATTTGATTGATAATGTTGGTCAAGTGTGTGTAATGTAGCACTTACATTTTGCTCTTTTATGATCAAGTACCAGACCATGCTTTGTGAACTATAGCAATAAGTTGAATATTTTCGCCATTCATATACCTATCACTTGAGGCATGCGTGATGCATTTAACTACTCAATTTCCTGGTGCTAACCTTTTAGTGACTTTACACATTATTGTTGTCTTTTATTTGTGCCCTGCAGTGCATAGTTGAGGAAATTCAAGGCCCAACTCAAGCCCGTGCTCGGAAAGGTCGATTTATTTCTGGGTAATTGCATAATGATGTAATCGATTCGAGAACTTCCGCTTATAACGTGGTTCCTCCGTCTGGGTTTATTGGGTCTCCTCGTATTTTATGTGAAACTTTGACCCTCTATACGACTAACAAAATATGATTTATATGCTACAAAAATTATATCATTGGGTTATTATTCGAAAGAGGATACACACATTTTTTTGGCATATAACTTGTATTTTGTTAGTTATTAAATTTATGGTCAAAATTTGACTCTAAATACAAGGAGGTCCAATAAACCCGGACAGAGGGGGTATTTAATAGTGAACTGTTGATGTTGTTTGTGAAGTTTACTATTTTACTATGTTGATTGATTATTCTATTCATTTATTCACGGCTCAACTTCAAAAGTCTTGCATTGTATTCCGTGCATTTATTCACGGCTCATCATAATTACATTGTTCGTCATAACTTCTTTGACATTTGATGTTGCAAACATGTATGTGCTGTTTTCTAATTTAGTGATGTAGTAGTGTTTATCTCCCTTGAGTCTGTTTCTTGTTGCATCACCCATGGTTTTGTACAATATTGTTTCTACTTGAATAGGTTTCTTTTTGGGATTGTACTGCGGTTGGGATGGGGTCTAATAGCAGGAACTAGCATGTTACATTTGATGGCTTGCAATTACTTCAGTTGATTATTTTAACTTCTACCTTTTGTTACAGCCATGCACATCCTGGTAGTCCTTATGTATTTGGGCTTGCTGAAGTAGACCATGATCTTGAGTTTCCTGACCCAATGCCGGTAGTTGGTACGTTATACTTCCATAACTCTAGATAGCTATATTGTTGTGCTTTTCTTTTCCGCTGTAAATAGACCACTATTAAACTCGCGATATGTTTGTTCCCTAAAATTTCATGTGCAGCTCGGTGTGCTTTACGATGAGAGTTTGATACTAGATGAGATCTGCATGGAGTTTTGTTGGTGAACGGTCAAGTAAATTAGCTGATATGAATGTTGAACATTGTCTTAGTTATTACCCTTAAATCTTGAAACGATACTCTTCCAGTTGTATTATACATAAGGTTTTACGTTTGTATTAGACAAGAGCTCGGATAGCAGCTATGATGTAGAAACCTGCAACATTCAAGGTGCTATGTGCTGTGAGCTATTACTCCATCTGCCCAGAAATAGAAAGGACAGACCCAATGCTAGAACCACCCACACCAGGTGGGGTCTGGGGAAGGATTATACGAGGCAAGCCTTACCCCTGCACAGTGCAATGCAGAGAGGCTGCGTCGAATCCAGGACCTCTTGGCACAAGTCCTTCATCTGCCCAGAAATATAAGGCACATAATTATGCATGCACTCAACATTTTAAAACTTTGACAACTAGTACGTGTATAAGTATATGGATTGAGCATGCGACAATTATTGTGTCGTCTTGCAATTTTTTTATGTTAATAATTGCATTTTACTATTTTAGGCATAACATTACTAGTCAAAATGGTACATGTCTTACATTTCTGGGCAGAAGGAGGATGTGACTATTAATTTTTTGTAAGTCTTACAATACTTTATCATTTATGTGTGTTCTTGACTTTTGCATTTCCTGGTTATTAATTAATGCATTCCATAAGACACTCTGCTCTAGTTCCAGCATGGAAGTATTGCACATTCTGATGTTCTTATTTATCAGGGATTTCACGCTCCGCGAAAGGCTATTGCTTGATTTCTGTGCTAGAAACCATGAAAACTTATTCAGCTGAGGAGGGTCTAACAGAGGAAGCCATAGTCACTAAGCTGCGTATATGCCGTTATCATCATTTATACCTTCACAGTTCTCTGAGGAATAATTCTTCAGGTTTGTATTTATAAATTGCTTCTACCATAACTTTATGTGTTTGATCCTGGCATGACTTCTCAGGAACCTGGAAACCAGAAAGTTGTATCTTATGTTGTTATTATTATCATCTGTTTATATTTTATAATATATCACAACTAAGATTTTGACACTAACACTTTTTTCTCGAACACGCACCAAAATAATTTTTTATTGGAAACCGAAAAATCTAAACAAGCCTACAAAAGAAAGGCAAACAAAACAAACAAAAACTAGGCTAAGGTGAGCTAAACTTGGCTGCGTTTAGATTTTTTTCTCAAGAAAACACAAAGAGACTTGCGTTTCTTTCCATTGAAAATATATAGTTTATGTTACAATCCTCCTAGGAGGTACAGGGGTGGTGATGAATGCAGGACATTAATGTACATCCCAGGTCTGGGGCATGGTGTCTCGAAGGCCAGCAGCACCCGCCTTGGCCCAGAGCGGCTCCTCATCCTTGATCTTCGCAACAAGGTTACCCACCGTGGGTTGGGCGCCCTTGAAGACACATTCATTGCGGTGTTTCCAGATCGTCCATGGGGTCAGCGGCCATGGAGGCTGATAGCCATGCTAAGCTCACGTCATAGGCTAGTGTAGTTTTCTTCTTAAAATAAACATTGCATGGCTGCTGATGTGACGCTTCCATGCAGCATGCACGTAGTAGACGGGGACGTGCTGTACGCACGATCTCCCCCCCCCCCCCCCCCCCCCCCCCCCCCCCCCCCCCCCCGCGTTCTTTCTGTTATTGTTTAGCCCGGTCAGCGTGGCGCGCTTGTTCATCTGGAGGTCGTGGGATGGTGCGGCCAATCCGGATCACAGCGAGCTGCCCGGGGTGGTTACTCGTTTCAGTTTTGTAACAGAAGAAGAGATAAAGGGAAAGAGTGGAAAATGCTGCTTAGTTACCGCAGCACAAAAACCACTGTCTCATCGTGTTCGTCTCTCTCTCTCTCTCGCTAGTCCGGCGACGACAGGCGAGGCCCTTGCGCATGGGCTGCGGGGTGCACTGTTTAGCAGCGTGCCACAATTCCATGATGGAAGATTCATGGTTTGGCGGCGCGCAAGGCATGCGAAGCCAGGCAATAATTTTATGCCAATGGACAGCGGAGCAGCAGGTGGTTCATCTTCTCGGTGCTCTGGCAGCAAAGGAGGCATCAGGTGTGGTGTTGCAGTCCTCGGCGTGCCAAGCGGTCGGTGGTCCGACATCTGTCCTGATCGGCGAGCCAGTGCAAAGGAGGCATGAGGTGTGGTGTTGCAGTCCTCGGTGTGCCAGGCGGTCAGCGGTCCAACATCTGTCCTGATCGGCGAGCCAGTGAAAGAAACGTACCCGAGGGGTGCCCAGTTCTTCCAAACAAATTTCTAAGACTTGCTATGGATTGAACCCTGGAAGGTGGCCTTGTAGCAGGACTTTGCAGAGTAGGATCCGCTCGTAGTCCATTTCCAGAGGAGTCGATCAGGCTCCGTGGTCAGGGTGATGCGCTCGACAGCGTGCCTGAGCCCTATGTACTGGCCGATCTCGTGGGCGCCCAGCGTGCCCTCGATGTCACGAGCCCAAGCGTTAGCCTGGAGCCCATCAGAAACAGTCCGCATCTTCCTCCTGCATTTGGAGATGCAGCTGCGGCATGATCTTGCTGATGGAGCGGCCGTCGATCATCTGTCGTCCCAGAAAAGGGCCATACAGCCGTCACCTAGGGCCATGGAGGTACAGGCGAAGAACAGGGCACGCTCATCCATGCAGAACTGCAGGTCCAGGTTACTCCATGCCCTGTTTTGGTCGATGTGGCTGAACCACAGCCATCGTAGGCGTAGCGCCAGCCCGGTGCGCCCCAGGTCGGGGATGCCGAGGCCTCCCAGTTCGATTGGACGGCAAGTCCGGGGCCAGTTGACATGGCAGCTGCCGCCATTGGCAGCCTCGCGCCCAGCCCACAAGACCCCTCGTTCGATCTTCTCTAGCTGCTTGATTGTTTTCTTGGGTGGTGCGAAGACCAGCAGCTGGTGCATTGGGATCGCGCAGAGGACGGATTTTGGATCGACTTTTACCATTCAGATACTTGGTACTGCCAATGTATTGGCAATAACTATTTATGAAGGATTTTTAACAGTATCTCCATCTTCCTCCATTAGCTTGATCGTGGCTTGACCCTTCTGTCTGGGCATTTGCTCCTTTTCAACATTTATCAAAACATTGATGTTTGTTATAAATGTTGCAACCCAAGATGTTCCTCCTGTGATTTTAACACAAGAAACTCTATCATAACATTAACAACAACATTGTTTGTGGAGGCATAGTTGTGTTATTAGGATGAGAAAATTGTGATGTTAATGTACCTTGAGTTTTCTAATCTACCTGTTCATGTAAATATATTTCATGTCATTTGCTCATGGTGTAGGGACATCACGCTGGGGAGAATTTGGCGAGGGAGGGCTCTTGTGGGGAGAGTGCAACGGAAAGTCTTTTGACTGGCTTGATGGTTCTCCTATTGACGAACTTTTATGCAAGGTCTATATCTTTTTGTTGATATGCATCGTTGAAAGAATGATCATCGTTCATTTTGTCTGCACAGTCCATATTTTGTTATCAATTGTTGTTATTGTGCCATAAGCTGTTCTATATTCTTCTCAATAAGGTTTGGATATTGTTTCATAATTCTTACAACTAAAAGCTTTCTTTTGTCAAGGTAAGGGAAATATATGGCCTGGACGAGAAAACTAGTTTTCGCAACGTCACTATCTCGTTGGAAGGGAGGCCTCAACCTTTATATCTTGGAACTGCTACTCAAATTGGTATGCAGAAGCGTATTCACTATTGTTTTGATCTTTCTAAAGTGTAGGAATCTTATTTCTGAAATCCATGTGCTAACATAGGAGTGATACCAACTGAGGGGATCCCCAGTTTACCAAAAATGCTACTCCCTCCAAATTGTGCCGGGCTTCCATCAATGTAAGTGTTGTTATTTGTTAGATTAACATCACAAAAATGCTTGTGGCACCAGCTAAAATGATATATTTTAGGCCTCGATCTTGTTATTTTGTATGTTTGTTGGGCCATCATTAGTTAATTAATTCTACTTATGCAACGATTTCTTCCCATGCTAGTCATCGTGGTAACTCAGCAAACAGTTGAGTGACCTTTGTGACCTTGTATGCCTATATTGGTTCTGAAATTTCAGTGGTATACAATTTGCCTAAAATATGGGTTATGTGACAAAAGAATGATATCATCAACTCATATGTAAAAACACGCTCAAGTAATATCACTTTTGTGTCATACAGCCAACAACTTTATTGTGTTTAATAGTTAGTCAACCTTAAATCTTGCATGCATGGACGCCTTACATGAAGAAACATAGGGAGCACTATTTTCAAACGGAGTTAATAATTCGTTTTGTAATCCTAATTCCTACCACCAATATTACTTGTGAAAATTTTAAGCAGTGAGCTATTGAGTACAATAAGAGACGCCATTTAGGAATTGCTGTATATCTTCCTTTGCAACTGTACTTACTCAAATAAAAAATGTATCACTTTTCACAGGGATTGCTAAAACTGTATCACTATGCTATGCATTATGTTGTAGTACATGGGACTACATTTATACGAGATACCATCTTTGGGGCATGACCTTTGTAATCCATTCTTTGTGTTTGCTTTACTTCTTGAGGTTGACTTCTTATTATTATGATATGCAGGTATATAAGAGATCTTCTTCTTAATCCTCCATCTTTTGATGTTGCCTCTGCAATTCAAGGTAAAAATCTGTTCAGAGTTGCAGGCATGATCCTTTCATGATGGATTCAGTTCTTGCACTTTTTTACAGTTAAAACTTGAAACTTTTAGTTCACTGTGGAAGATAATATTTATTTGACGGAGCTTGCTTCAGCACTTGTCTTAAAGAAAAAACTTGGTGAACCTTGAAGCAAAAATTGTTATACATAAGTAGGTTGATATGGCTAATGATGATCGATCATGAGTTATGTAGAGTTGATGAGCCGCTTTAAAATGTTACAATGGTACTGTAAAATGAAACTAATTTACTTTGACATATATTAAACCTATAAGAATACTTTTGTCCTTTCACATTTTGTCGATCCATGAGCATAAATCGAATGTTTCCCCTTCAAGAAATCTTACCGAACTCCGTGAACAATTAGCCCTCAGGAGGTAACATGCGATGCTGGTGTTCGCATTTGGCTTGCACCCCGGCAACGGTGCTACGACATTTGCTGTGCAGCCATGAGAGCCAACTGAAAATAGTTAAACATATGTCTCTGTGGTCTTGTTGTGGTTGCTGGCCAACATTCAACCATGGAAGAACAAAACTAGGTAGCTGTATCGATGTGGTAGACCACGACAAGAACATTGATCTGTTTCTCAAAGTTTGGGTTTACATGCCCGATTTCATAGTTGAGGGTTGCTTTGGTTGCAGTTTTTTTTGTGTGTGGCAATTTTGTATTTTCCACTTGTCCCAGTTTATCTCTTAAAGGGTTATGATTTGTGATATTTACTACATGTGCTAGAATTTTTTTACTAAACTCTGTAAATCTTACTCTTGCAGAGGCTTGCAGGCTTATGTGCAGCATAACTTGTTCGATTCCAGAATTTACTTGCATACCATCAGCGAAGGTTCCTTCCTAACATTTTAGAGTAAATATGGCAACAATTGAACCATTGGTTATCTAAGTTATTTCTTTTTTATGCATGTTCATGCCAGACAAGTAAATTTGACGTTTCGTAAAAACGGATGTCAGCAGTTATATACTACAGCATAACTCTCAGTATATTGGTCTCATTTTTCTCATCTTACTTGATACTTACGTACAATATAGTCGATTGGCCAGATGTGTGTGTTAAGTACATGATTTACGTTTTCATTGTTACTGTTAGTTTGAACAATTGGGTATGGATTCTTTTAGCTCCTTTGAACTGTAATGAATGCATAATTTATTAATTTATAGGAGAAATGGAACAAAATTCAAAATAGATAATGGAAGATATTCTACGTTTATTCTTTATAGCCAGATGCCCAGACCAGCCAGATGCCCAGACCTGTGCTTAAAAGTACAATTCAAGAATATTGACTCAAACAAAACTATCCACACCTTATCACTGTTATTAACAGACTATGGCTTTTCAAGTGATAACTGGATTTCTAGGAGCTCTGCAAAATGGCCTTGGACTTGGTGTTTCTAACTGCTACAAACCTACAGTCTATGTTGATGAATCATTGGCATTATTGTTATTGCACCTTTTGATTTTCCTTTTGATAATCTTTTTAGTTGGTACTCATCGATTTATATGTTATCTCATTATTCTAATCCATAACTTGCTTTGCAGCAGTTTTTCACTTTATCATGTTGTACTTCAGCTCATTTGTTTGCCTTATATTTATCTAGCAAATTTGCTTTTGCAGCTTGTGAAATTACTTGAGTCAAAAGAGGTTAATCACATCGAATTTTGTAGAATAAAAAATGTCCTTGACGAGATTATGTTAATGAATGGGAACACTGAGCTTTCAGCTATCCAAAACAAATTGCTCGAACCTGCTTCGGTGGTTACTGGGTTGAAAGTTGATGCTGATATACTAGTAAGTCTTGTTTGATATTCATGAGCCACAGATGTGCAATATTCATGCATATTAATATTTCTAGTCAATCGTATTTCCGTCTACCTATCATCGATCTGGAATCTCTTTTTATTTTGTTGCAGATTAAAGAATGTAGAGTTATTTCCAAACGTATAGGTGAAGTGATATCTTTAGCTGGCGAAAGTGATCAGGCAATAACTTCATCGGAATATATTCCCAAGGAGTTCTTTAATGATATGGAGTCATCTTGGAAGGGGCGTGTGAAAAGGGTCCATGCCGAAGAAGAGTTCGCCAATGTTGATGTCGCTGCTCAGGCATTATCAACAGCGGTATGTTTCAAGCAATGCATTTATTTGTATAAATTGGGCGTTATGCAAAAACAAAAGAGAACTAAAAAAAAGTTATTACCATTGTGGGCGTCTACATTTATTAAACTTACCCGCATGGAAATATTGTAGTTAGTTCATTTACGAGAAACATCAGCGCTATGATACATCTAGGTCACTGAGATTTATACAAACATCAACTATGGTCTTGAACATTTCTTTTCATCTCATCTTTGACTTGGTTTATACAAACACATATCAATCTTCTCAGGTCACTGAAGATTTTCTGCCAATTATTGTAAGAGTAAAAGCCGTGATGTCCTCACATGGAAGTTCTAAAGGGGAAATCTCTTACGCAAAAGAACACGGGGCTGTTTGGTTTAAAGGGAGGCGACTCACACCAACTGTGTGGGCCAACACACCTGGTGAAGAACAGATAAAACAACTAAAGCCTGCGATTGATTCAAAAGGTAGAAGAGTTGGGGAAGAATGGTTTACAACAACCAAAGTTGAGAATGCTTTAGCCAGGTACTGACCGAATGGATGACAGCCACTTTCTGACTTTGTAGTGCTGCTTAATAAATGTTTCACTGCTCTGGCAGCAGCCCCCTTGACCGCTTTCATAAACATTGTACAATTAGCTCATTATCAGAAGTTTCTGCATTACTGCAAAATGAAACCTCGCTGTGGTCACATATGTTAATGAAATATGTACATGACTACATTCTGAAAAGGTTGCATATGTCAATTAATCTACTGTTACATTGAACTGTACTGCTTTATTTGAACTCCTTAAGCTAAGATAGTTATAATACTTTCTGAAAAATGGTAATTTGGAATCTGTGAATCAAATATATTGTAGGTTTTACCACCACATCGAAAACTATACCAACATTTGCAACACTACATTGATATTACTAGATTTTTCATGAAATATATCATTAATGTTTATTTAGTTTTATTTGAAACAATATATCTTCATCAAAATAGATTCTCAGTGTATTTAGTGCCTTCTAGAACAGGCAATTATAGCAGCACACCCCAGTCCCCGTAACATTTATTGAAACTATGCTAATATTGCTTTTCTCAGGTATCATGAAGCTTGTGATAATGCAAAAGGTAAAGTTCTAGAGCTATTGAGAGGTCTTTCAAGCGAATTACAGGACAAGATCAATATCCTTGTCTTCTGCTCGACGTTGCTCATCATAACAAAAGCACTTTTTGGTCATGTTAGGTGATTACTTTTGGCCTTCCTTCTAGAAGTATCATTTGAGTATTGAACTATTGTGTGCATTTTCTCTTTGCATAAGCCTATAACATGCACTTTGATAGAGTTCATCCATTCTTGCTATTCTGTCTGTTGGGCTGGTTAGTCTGTATAAACAACTGTTTGATATTAAACGGGTCAGTTATTTTGCATTAATTCCTGGCATTGTCTTCTGTGACTGGTAATAGCCAAAATTCAGTTTCGTAGTTAACTTGTTGTTATGCCACTGACATGAAACCTGGATATTGGGTGTGCATCTCTGTATGTTATGCAGTTTATATATCTGCTGGAACCCATTGACAGCTATGGACACTAGAATTAAATGTCCTAATATTCCACACCTTTGCACTCTTTACAAAGTCATTTTATTAGGCGTATTGTCATATTTATGTTCATATATTTCTGTCATGGCGATCCACCTATGCACATTGATCTGATGCCATGCATTTTCTGGGATCTTGATCAGTGAGGGTCTAAGAAGGGGCTGGGTGCTTCCTGCCATATATCCCTTATCTAAGGTACGCATTTTGATCACGTCTCTCTATTTTGAGTCTAGATAATGATCTCAAACAAAAGTAGGTGGATTAGGACTCTATGCCATTTTTCTTGCTTAGATTTAATTAACCTCTATGTGTTGCTTCAGTTTGTTGGCCTAATTGTGTTGCACGGCGTTTTCTTCATTCCATGGAATGATTATGATTTTAAGTAGTCATATTTCATTTTTCATGCATGCATATGCTAAGCCCAGTTGGAATACTCTTTTGACATGCACGTGGATCACTGTTGTTCTCTGGCTAGTCATGGCTACCTGAGGCAGTTCAGAATGACTCTGATTAGTCCAGTTAGCATATATGGCAGAAATATAGCATATAAAATTGGAAAACGGATGAATGATGGCCCACAACCCCATTGAAGCCCAGGGCCGTTATCCGACGATGGGACATATGTACCTTTTATCTATGGGACATCTGCATATAGGAGTCCATATCCATTCAAAGAAAGTTTAAAACAAGTATTTACCAGCGAATATGCAGTTTCAGTATAAGAGAAGTGTATGCATGATGAGAGCATCAAACATTTGCACTAGTTTGAGTTTAGAAGCCCTGACTGAGGTGGTCCAGTATCCAGTGAGTTTCCCTTCTGTGTGTGATTTGAGGTATAAAATAATCCATCCACATGATTTGCAGTTTTGCAGTCAACCAATCAGCACCGGCATCAAAATCCTGAAACGATTAGATGTGGAGTACCTGATCTGCTCTCATAATAACGCAGTCCCTTATTACTAGCTTCTTAAGCGAGGAATTACCCTATTGTTCTTTGCTACAATTAACATGGATACAGAAGACTAAGTAGAACCAGGGCATCATGCACCAGAAATTCAAATAGTGCACACTGGGACCAAACCTTTAGCTCGTGGGTCTTGTTGATTCAGTGCAAAAACATATTCTTGAGCTAGATTTTTCGCTAATTTGAATTTGTGCTGTGGTCTTACAGTATTGTTAAATGTCAGGTATACAATGATACACATAATCTTGATTTGATTTTTATCAAGAAGGGTTTAACATAGTTTTGTTGGACCAAGATTATCCTTTGCTTATATCTGTGATCTGTACCAAGCAACACAGCTGCCAGATGAAATGTTCCTTTCTGATGAACTTAAGTGTTCCGATCTCTTCTCTACCACTAACATCTTTACTAATTCTTACAATGTTGTAAACTTGACTACTTGAGCGTGGATTGTTTATGCAGGATTATAGTATGGAAGAAAGCTCAAGCGAAATGGATTTATTAAGACTCTTTCCTTACTGGCTTGATACTAATCAAGGGAATGCAATACTGAACGATGTCAACATGCGCTCTTTGTTTATTCTGACTGGTCCAAATGGTGGAGGTAAATCCAGTATGTTGCGATCAGTCTGCGCGGCTGCATTGCTTGGAGTATGTGGCCTGATGGTGCCAGCTGCTTCAGCTGTCATCCCACACTTTGATTCCATCATGCTGCATATGAAGGCCTATGATAGTCCAGCTGATGGGAAAAGTTCGTTTCAGGTGCCAATTTTGTAGCTTTGCATATTTGTTTTCTGTACAATCTGTGTCCTGTATTTCCAAGAACACAGGTGCTACACTATCTTATAATGTTCAGATTTTCTGGATCATGGAGTCAAGCCTGATAAAAGTTAATTTATTGATGTTATTTAATTTTGGCGTCGAGCTTTCTCAATATATATCACTGAAAAAGTCAAGATGCTAGAAACTATATGTCTGAATGTACTACATCTTGAAGAACAAAACAACTGTGCTGGATGTTCAAATCACATGTAATGATAAATGGTCTGGACGGTCGAATCCCCACCAAGTTGGTGTTCCGCAGTTAGCTAAGCACGATAATAAGTTCATGTTACATATGTTATGGTGAAGTTGGTTTAACTTGGTTTTGACATTTTCTTACTCTAGTATGAATTTAGTTTACTAGTGTGCTAGCACTATTTGTTTTTAGTTCTTTGTGCATGTGATACTATTGTTTATTTCTTAATTCTGTTTTCCTGTGACATTATTTAATTATACATAGAATAATCTTTCTAATGTCCATGGAGAATACTTTGTTTTGATAATATATTCTTTTCAGATTGAAATGTCAGAGATACGATCTTTAGTTAGTCGAGCTACTGGCAGGAGTCTTGTTCTCATTGATGAGATTTGTAGAGGCACAGAAACTGCAAAAGGAACCTGTATAGCTGGTAGCATCATTGAAAGGCTGGATGATGTTGGCTGCCTAGGCATCGTATCAACCCATTTGCATGGCATTTTTGACCTGCCTCTTTCACTCAACAATACTGATTTCAAGGCTATGGGAACAGAAGTAGTCAACGGGTACATTCAGCCAACATGGAGACTTGTGGATGGTATCTGTAGAGAAAGCCTTGCTTTTCAAACAGCCAGGAAGGAAGGTATGCCTGACTTGATAATTAAAAGAGCAGAGGAGCTATATTTGACCATGAGCAGAAGCAACAAACAGACATCATCAACAGCCCACCATGGGCCTTCCGTTGGCTACTCCAATGTAAATGGCTTGGTTGATATGCCTGATGGTCTGGGAAATATGTTCGAACCTCCGTCAGGTGCTTTTGTACTGCTGCGAAAGGATGTTGAGAGCATTGTTACCGCAATATGCAAAGATAAACTATTGGATCTCTACAACAAGAGAAGCATCTCAGAACTGGTTGAGGTGGTCTGTGTTACTGTAGGTGCTAGGGAGCAACCGCCACCTTCAACTGTTGGCAGGTCCAGCATCTATATCATTATCAGACGTGACAACAAGCTCTACGTTGGACAGGTATTTCCTCGATTATTACACATTCATGTATTCTTCTGTTTCTTCGTCTAAGGACATGTAATATTGACTCCACCCCTGCCTGCAGACGGATGATCTCATGGGCCGTCTTGGTGCTCATAGATCAAAGGAAGGTATGCAGGATGCCACAATATTATACATCGTGGTTCCTGGCAAGAGCGTTGCCTGCCAACTGGAGACTCTTCTCATAAATCAGCTACCTTCGAAAGGTTTTAAGCTCATCAACAAGGCAGATGGCAAGCATCGGAACTTTGGTATGTCTGTAACCTCTGGAGAAGCCATGGCTGCGCACTGAACTGACCCACTGAACATCCAGTTTTAACTCGTAGAGGCCAAAGGGGAGCGGAGCTTCATCTTTGATTTCGTTTTTTTGGCTTAGAGGAGGCAGGAGCTAACTGATACCATGTTGTCCGCCCCAATTTTGTCTGATTGGTAATATGGCCCAGCTATGTTCGTAGTAGGGGTAATTTTTCTACCATGTGTAAGGATTTACAAACATAAATATTTTTGCAATCTGGTAAATGCAGTTTGAGGCCCTACTGGCCCTAATAGTAGTTCACTTTACTGGCTACAGGTTCCAAACATGAGTTTGGGCGAAAATAGCACTAATCACCAGTGTTGTAAGCAATATCCCAAATATAACCCCAGAAAAGGCTACGTGTAGAATATAGTTATGCAGAATGATGCAAATTCAAACTGAGATTTCATTTTTGTAAGAATCATGTTTTCACATTATAGCATACTCCCTCCGTCTCATTTTAGTGTCAAAAAAACGTAGACGGAGGGAGTAGTTCTACATTTTCTGAACAGAAATCACCCAGATAGCAAACCCCAAACACATACACCACCATTACAGCCGCAAGAAGAGGAGTAGATGCTTTCGGTGCCTTCCTAGCGACCACACTATCGCTGACTGCCGTGACCCCGTATGGTGCTCTCGCTGCTGGTGCTCTGGCCACCGGAGTTTCAGGTGCAAGGCCGTCCGCTTCCTCCCGTTCTTCCCTGCTATGCCTCCTCCTCGTATTAACCCTGCTTTTGTGCGGCCTCCTTGCAGCTCAATGGCTCATACGACGGGCACCCACACCGCCTCCGGCTCTTCCGCCAGTTCTGCGCACTCCAACGGCGCACCGATCTGGTTCGGCTCCCACTGTGTTCTCACCAATGACCTGCCACCCTTCCGCCTCCCGCTCATCTTCGGGCCGTGTGCATCCTCCTCATCCTCCTCGGAGCCGTCCTTCGCCCCGCCTCCGCCTCCCTCTCCAGTCACCATGCCCTCTGCAGCCTCAGGCTCCCCTCCCACGTCACCACATATCCCCCTCCTCGTCCCTCCCAGCTGCCTCGTTAGGCAAGTTGACAACCTAGCCTACGTGCACATTGCCACCCCTCTGCACAACCCATTTAGGTTCATTCGCCAAGCCCTTGCTCACCACCGCAACAACCCCTCGTTCGGCCTCACCTCCTCCGCACGTGGCGCTGGGCGTCTCTCCTTCCCTAACGCGGAGGAGCGCCTCGCGGCCACAGGCCATGGTCCAATCCACTTCCAGGGCACCACACTCTTCTTTGAACGGCCAGAGCACGCCGACAACAGATCCACGGCCATCTTCATTCACATGGCGGAGATCGAGGCTTTCGATTTCCCCGACGAACTATGGCACCCAGAGGGAGTCGATTACTTCTTCTCTCACCTTGGAGACTTCGTCTCTGCCGACCAGCACTGCTTTCAGGGTGACTACTCGAGCGTCCGCGCTGTGGTCATGGTTGCCCGTGACTTCGTCCTTCCCCCATGCCTCATGGTGAGGCTCCCTGACAACGACGTTGTCATTGTCAAGCTTGAGAGCCGTGCGCTCTTCCGTCATGGTTCTCATGCTTCCCCCTTCTCCTCGGAGGATGGTGACGATGGCTCCCTCTCCTCCCTCATTACAAACCCTCATCTCTCACCCTCCACCATCACACAGATCAGAAATATCGCCACGGCCATGTCCCCATTCGCTTGTACACCGGAGTCACCCACGGGTCCTCCTCCATCTCCCGTGGACCGGCCTCTCGAAGGCATCCCGATCCTGGCTGTCATGGCCGATAGCATGCCTGTCGCCATGCTGGTTCATGCCCCTTGGGCTCCCCCATCTCGCTCTCCCTCTCCGGCTAAGGATCGGGCTCGACCTGGCCCTTCTCGTCCTCTGCTTGCCCTGCCAGCTCCACCACCTTCACCGCCGCTCCCAACTCCGCCGTCTCCACCACCACCCCCACCTGCCCCCACGGCCATCCTCTCGCCGGAGCCCACCCATGAGTGCCTTGCCAGGCGTATCAGCAGACGCGCAAAGATGGCGGCCGACTCTGGCATCAAGGCCAGGCGCAGCGCCAGGCTGGCTGAGATCGAGCCGCCTATCTACTCCTCAATGACCGCCAGGGCTATGCGCTCCAAGGCAAAGAAGCTGGACCTGGCTGCTGCGTCCAAGGATCTTTCTGACGCTCTGATCCACGCTCGTCTCTGTGATGAGTCTGGGCTCGTCGACGGCTCGTCTCACGGCCACGCCTCGCCTGAAGATCTTGCCGCTGTTGCTGCTGCCTGCGGCGCCTCGCCGGAGGAGGTTGCGGATATCGCTTCGGGTTCTGGTGACCTGGGCTCGCCATGATCTGCTATCCGTTCTGTGGCCACGCGTGTGGCGGCCAATCATGGCCATGTATCCGGTGTCTAGCACTGCTCAGTAGTTGCTATGTTAGAAAGACCCAACCTGCTAGTGTGCTCACGCCTACTTCTGTCAGTTTATCGTACTGTAACTTGACCCGATATGGTTGTCGATCGCGTAAATACCCCTATGTAAGGTGCTACCTCAAGTTTCATCTATGAAAAACGCTTCCTACTCTATCATATCTTGGAATGTACGTGGTTTAGGTGATAATGACAAGTGCGCTAACGTGTTCTCTAAAATCAATAGCTTGCGCCCGTCTATAGCCCTTCTTCAAGAAACCAAGTTACAAAAACCAGACACAATCAAGCTTCGATCGATCTTGCCACGATTCCTTGACTCTAACAATCACCTTGACGCATCTGGATCTGTGGGCGACATTCTTTTGGCCACCAACTCCCGATGCTTTTCGCTCATCAACTGCCAACATAACCGCTTCACATCAACCTTAACACTATCATGTCTTGCATCACCACACAACATCTTCGTTACAAACGTATACGCACCATCGCAACGTGATCTAAAGATGGCATTCCTCGACGAACTAAAATTAATTGAACCACCACCGCAATCACCTTGGCTCCTAATTGGAGACTTCAACATCACAAGATTCCCCTACGAACGTAACAACAACAACTTCCGAAGATCAGAGGCAGACGCTTTTAACGATACAATTGATCAACTTGCTCTCATAGAGCTACCACTCCTTGACAGAGAGTTCACCTGGTCAAATAAAAGGCAGGCTCCTACTCTAATCCGACTGGATAGGGTTCTGATCAACCTAGCTTGGGATGCTATCTTCCCAAACTCTCACCTAACCTCTCTCACTAGGTTTATTTCTGATCACGTACCGCTACTAGTCACTGTATCCACGTCCGTCCCATCTTCATGCCTTTTTCGATTTGAACGGTTCTGGGCTTCTTTCCCAAAATGTGCAGATGTGTACGTGAATGTTGGCAGCCCACCACTGCACATCAGGGCCCCCCCCCATGGACCCTACTGCCGCCCTGGCTGTATGCATCAAATCTACGCGATCGGCCCTAAAGTCTTGGGCCAAAACGCTGAAGCCCATCTACCAACGAGAAACAAACTGCAAACTGGCTATCCAGGCCCTTGATTTAAACGAAGAAATCGCTCCACTCCTCCCGCTCGAACAAAAACTTCGGATCACGCTCTCCAATCTGCTTCAACTGACTATCAAACAAAAGATCTCCTTCTGGAAACAAAGGGGCAAGGTTAGAATGGCCGTGGACGGTGACAAGAACACTAGATTCTTCCATGCTTCGGCCACCCAGCGATCGAGAACAAACAAAATCCCCATGCTTATTCACAACAACGCTGAAGTTTTTCTCCACGAACAAAAAGCTCACATTTTAAAAGATTTTTTCAATCAATTGATAGACCACTAAACATGCAACCTGGAATTTCAGTCTTCTGCAGCTGTACCCCTCACCCCTCCCTCAGCTTCGTGATCTAACACTGCCCTTCTCTCATGAAGAAATCCATCAAGCTTTTCTCTCCATGAACACCAACGCCAGCCCTGGACCAGACGGCTTCGGGCCCATCTTCTTCAGAAAATATTGGCACATCATCAAACCATCCATCCTACCTTTTTTTGCTGCCTTCCAGGATCAAACCGGCTCTCTCGAACGCTTCAACCGAGCCTATATGGTACTTCTACCAAAAACACAGGCGCCAACTGCTCCTGACGCGTTTAGACCTATATCCCTCCAAAACTGCATGCCAAAAGCAGTTGCCAAAATCCTCACAAATAGAGTTAAACCTCTCATACCGCTTCTCATCCACTACGATCAGACGGGCTTCCTTCATGGGTGTAACATTGCCGAAAACTTCATTTATGCTGCGGACATTCTCAGTACGTGCCACACTCGCAAAGCCCCGACCATGGTTCTTAAGCTGGACTTCAGGAAAGCATTTGATTCCATATGCTGGTCCTCCCTCATTAAAATTCTAATAGCCCGTGGTTTCCCTTCCATCTTCTGCGCATGGGTCCAAAATATCCTCTCCACTGGAAAAACGGCCATTCTTTTGAATGGTGTTCCAGGGCCATGGATTCAATGTCGATGTGGACTTAGACAAGGGGACCCATTCTCACCGTATCTGTTCATCATCGTCGCAGATGTTCTTCAAAGATTAATCGCCAAAGCCTTCCAACCTAACGTTCTCTGCCACCCTCTACGACCAAATGAACCACCGGTGACACTGTAGTACACGGATGATACCCTCATAATCGCTCCTGCTAGTGATGCAGCAACCTTGCTTCTCAAAAAAACCCTTCATGATTTCACCCTGGCAACGGGGTTGGTAATCAACTTTCACAAAATAGCTCTTCTCACAATTGCTACAGACTCAGCCGCACAAAACAACATTGCTGTAGCTTTCGGATGCTCAACATCCTCCTTTCCACTGGTGTACCTAGGGCTCCCACTATCCCCTACAAAATTACCACTGACTGCCTTCGACCCAATCATTGATAACTTTCGGAAATTCCTCTTTGGATGGGTGGCGCGCCTTCTCTCACGGGGGGCTAGGCTCACCCTCCTGACTGCGGTCCTCGACTCCCTAACAGTTTATTTTATGTCAGTATTCAAGCTACCTAAATCCATCTTAGCAAAAGTTGACGCTATTCGGAGAGCCTTCTTCTGGTCTAACAAGTCCACATGCACTGGGGCGAGCTGCCTTGTCGCGTGAAAAAACGTTTGCAAACCTAAAGATACTGGTGGTCTAGGCATTAAAAATCTTGAGATCCAAAACCACTGCTTGCTCATGAAATTCTCTTCCAAAATCCTGCAACACCCAAATGTCCCTTGGACCCAGTGGTTCAACCAGCAACACCCTCTTGGCATAGCTACAAAAACTACACGACCTTCCTTTCTATGGAAAGTTATCAACAACAACTTGCCACTGCTAATTGAGCACTCCTTTGTCATCACATACAATGGCCTCTCCACCTTCTTCTGGCTAGATAAATGGCTTCTACAGTCACCATTACAAAAAGTTTTCCCAAACCTCTTCTCGCACTCCATTGATGACAAGGTTTTAGTGGCTACTGTTTGGCAAACCAACTTATTGGCGAACCTGCGGAACCGTCTGTCTAATGCTGCTGCTCGCGAGCTGGATAGTGTGCTGTTGTTGTTGCAGGACTTCCAACAGGTGGACCAACCGGACGAACGGTCTCTTACCCATGGCCTGCCGTTCTCTGCCAAGAATGCATACTCCTCCATTGTTGCTGAAGACTACACCGACCCACACCATGATCTTGTTTGGGCCTCAAAAGTCCCGATCAAGGTCAAGATCTTCGCCTGGCTACTCCTCCGCGATCGGCTGAACACGAAGGCCAACTTGTTTCGCAAGCACATTGCACAGTCAGCCGCATGCCCTCGCTGTTAAGACCCTCATGAGGACGCGCTCCACCTCATCTCCAGCTGTTCTTATGCTACACAAGTCTGGTCCTCCCTGGGTCTGCAAGCTCCAACCTCTCTTGATGATCTGCTCCAACACCAAACGCTTCAAGGCCTCAACCCCAACATATGGCCCTCAGTCGCTTTGACTATCTCTTGGAAACTATGGGACTCAAGAAACGCCCTAGTTTTCAGAAACGATGACCACTCCCACAGGACCACACTACGCAACATTGTAGCTGATTTCTCTCTATGGGTTTTTCGGTTCAAAATCCAAATCGCAGTGGCAAACTATGTCATCCTCAGGCTCGATCGCGCTATGGAAATTAGAGCGCTTACCCCTCTGGAGCAGTGGCTTAGAAGAATGATCAAACTTGCGTTGCTGGGGCTATCTTCGCTACAACGCACCATTCAGCGACAGCGCTCGAGGCTGCGCTGGATACGGGAAGGGGATGCTAATACCAAGCTGTTTCAAGCTGTGGCTAACGGGAGACGCTCTAAAAACTTCATACCCCACATCAGGCACAATGATGAGCTTGTCGCGGAACAAGAGAGGAAGGGAGAGATTTTCACGGAGGCCTACAAAAACTTGCTGGGACACGCGGTGTCTAGAGAGGCCGACCTTGACCTGAACTTTTTGGGGATGGAGACGCATGACCTGACAGACCTTGAAGCCATTTTTATTGAAGAGGAAGTTTGGAACACCATTAAGGAGCTGCCTCCGGATCGAGCCCCGGGACCAGATGGTTTTGTGGCTGCTTTCTACCAAAAAGCTTGGGAGATCATTAAAAACGATGTTATGGCCATGATGTTGAAGCTTTATGTGGAGGACGGGAGGGGTTTGGGGAAGCTCAACAAAGCGCACATTGTTCTCATACCGAAGAAGCCGGATGCTGAGGTGGTTGGTGACTTCCGTCCTATTAGTCTCACCCATAGCGCCGCCAAGCTGTTTGCCAAAATGTTAGCCAACCGTGTGAGGAGAAGGATGAAGGAGATTGTCACGGCTAATCAATCCGCTTTCATTTGCGGCAGGCACCTTCACGACCATTTTATTTTGGTTAGACAAGTGGCAAGGAAGATACATTCCCGCAAGGAGGCTGGGGTGTTCTTGAAGTTGGACATATCGAGGGCTTTTGACTCGATAGCTTGGCCTTTTCTGTTTGAGGTGATGAGGACCAAAGGGTTTGGTCAGAAATGGAGGATGTGGGTTGCTATCCTGCTTAGGACGAAATCTACTAAGGTGGTGGTTAATGGTGTGCCGGGCAAAAGTTTTGTGTTAGCAAAAGGGTTACAACAAGGTGATCCGGTTTCCCTCCTATTGTTCATCATCGCTATGGATGCCCTGTCCTGCATTATGGTCAAGGCAGCTGAGCTGGGAGTGCTGTGACCTTTCACCGGAGTAAAACCTAACCAAAGTGTATCTATCTATGCGGATGACGTGGCACTCTTTGTTAGACCTAATGAGGTGGATCTACAGTTCGTCACCATGGCCCTCAATGCCTTCGGAGATGCATCAGGGTTGCGAGTGAACTATGCAAAATCTTCTGATATCTTGATCCATGGAGACGAGGAGGACCGGATTAGAGTTAATAGTCTGCTGCAGTGCAATCTTGCTACGTTCCCTTGCAAATACCTAGGCCTACAGCTTGCCATTCACCAACTAAAGAGGACAGATTGGCAGCCTATGTTGGATAGTGCAAAGAAGTGTGCCCCGGGATGGCAACGTGGCCTGTTGCAGAGATCGGGACGGCTAGTTTTGGTTAAGTCTGTGGTTGCTGCGAAGCCCATTCATCATTTCATGGTCACAGATGCGCCAGCTTGGGTCTTTGAGGAGTTGGACAAGTGGATGAGGGCCTTTTTCTGGGCTGGCAAGGAGAAGGCATCGGGCGGCCAATGCATGGTCGCTTGGAACGCGGTGTGTAAGCCGACGTGTTTTGGAGGGCTGGGGATCAGGAACCTTAAGCTGCAGGGACTTGCTTTAAGAGTCAGATGGGAGTGGCTGAAACGTACGGATCCGGAGCGCCCATGGCAGGGTTTGAGCTTGATCAAAGATGAAGATGCTCGAGCAGTTTTTGACAGCATGGTGAAAATCGAAGTTGGGGAGGGCACTAAGGTCCTGTTCTAGAGAGATCGCTGGATCCATGGTTTCGCCATCACTGACATTGCTCCTATGATCCATAAAATGGTGGATATGCGCACAAGGAATAGGCGCACTGTCAGGGAAGGACTGGACGAGGGCCGTTGGTTGCACGATGTCGAGGGGGAGCTCACTTTTATGGGACATCTGCAGCTTGTGCAGCTCAACCATGCCATTAGCACGGTGCAAAGAGATCCTATCGGCCCGGACAACTTCGCTTGGCCAGCTGATCCATCCGGCATGTACACTGTGAGGTCGACCTATCAGCGGCTATGCCTTGGTGACGAGCACGCCCCCTATGCTTCGTGCATCTGGAAGAGTTGGGCGCTTTTGAAGTGCAAAATTTTTATCTGGCTGGCGGTCCAGCACCGCATTTGGACTTCGGATCGGAGGGCAAAGCATGGGCTACAAGATCATTCCTCGGCCTGCTACACGTGCCTGCAGGACGAAGACAACGCCAAGCACATCTTGGTTAAGTGTGGATATGCCCGGCAGGTGTGGCACACCTGCTTTGACACTCTCCATTTAACCACTAGGGCACCGGTAGCCGAGGACACTTTTCTGGAGTGGTGGATCGAGACTAGGAGGAGTATGCCTAGTAGGTTGAAGAGAGCATATGATACCTTTGTCATCCTTGTAGCCTGGGAGCTTTGGAAGCAAAGGAACGCCCGCGTGTTCAACAGGGTGCAGAAACAGAGGACCCCAATGGAGCTGGTGAACGATATCTTCCGTGAAGTAAAGCAATGGAGTCTAGCTAGGTTTGGAGTTGGTAGTTTGACGCAATTTGTGAGAGAGTAGCCCTAGAGTGTTGTGTCGGGTGTAAAGGGTGTTTGGACTAGCTCGGATGCTCTCATCCAGCTAGTACCATCTCTTGTACAACTTTCTTCTGCCTTCTATAAAGATATGGTACGCCTTTGGCGTACTCTCGAAAAAAAACCTCCGTTCACGTGGGCTGCTGCCATCGATCACAAGGTCGTCTGAAAATCCTCCAGCAAATCATCACGTGCACAGTAATTTTGGTTGCAGGCCGAAGGAGGAGTGAGCTAGTACCACGCATATAGCGAAGGATCCTCTTGATTATGGCAAGTTGACACACCCTCCGATCATGCATATGTAGGCAGACTTGTTGCATAACATAAGTGATGTTGGCGCGGGTGATCGTGAGATAATGTTGACCTTCGCGAGGCTCCAATAGTAAGAGGGATCACCAACATCGACTTTTTATTCATCAGTGTGGACTGGTTTACAGGCTCACCCACAGTATTAACTGGAGTATTAAGAAATGGTCTTCCAAGAATAATAGAGATACTTTTTTTTATCTTCAAGCATATCAAGTACTCCCTCCTTCCGAAAATACTTGTCATTAAACTGGATAAAAAGAGATGTATCTAGAACTAAAATACGTCTAGATACATCGCCTTTTATCCATTTTGATGACAAGTATTTCCGGACGGAGGGAGTATGATATAATTAGTATGTATCAATTGATTATATAATCTCAAGGGAACATTCTCTATATACCCACCAGTATCTTTGTAGACTTAGGCCCTGTTCGGATCCCCTTCGCTCCCCAATTGCAGCTCCAGGAGCGGAGGGAGCGCCAGCACGATCGGGCGGAGCAGCTCGAACCCAGCTCCTCGCGCGGAGCGGAGTTGAGAGTCGGGAGAGCTTCCGAACAGGCTCTTATGGGCCATCTGCAAGGGTACGGAAGTATGGGTATAGTTCACTATATCAAGTTTTCCATAAAGCAAAAGTGACATTTCACTCACCCCGTTGCCCATATCACATGAAGCATTAACAATACTGATTGCCCTGATTGAGCAAAGATATATTAGGAACTATATAGGGTCTCGAATCCTGGTTGTTATTTTTTCCTTCAGAAGGATAGTTAGCCAATATAATGGCCACCTCTTCATTGTCGATCTTCCACTTTTTTCTACTTAGAATAGCTCTCATGAATTTTTCATACATGGATCTTAATAGCAGCAAGGAACTACGTATTGGGTAACATGAGAGTTAGAGGCCAATACACCTATTTGACTGCATTAAGTTTCAATCACGTGAGAATGCTTATCAAGAATTTTAGCACATGACTCATGTCATCCACCCCCCCACCCCCCACATATGATCAATCTTGTGGTCTTGACCTTGAAGATGCTTACTAAGTACCTTGTTTGAGTTTTATTGACTCTTCATAAAACTTCCAACGGCTGTTAACAAGGTCAAATCCTCTCCACTACTTCCTAGGAGACGTCCTTGTCACTGACACAATATTGAGGAAATTCTATCAAGAGTTTAGACCCCCCCCCCAAAGAGACTATGGCAGATTTCTGGTTCTTGAAGCCATCAAGATTTGCTTGAACCAGAGAGAACATTCTGCCCAACTGAGATACAATGGTGTGGTCGATCAACAAGCCATTACTTTTCTTTAACTTTAAAAGCGACAACCTAAAAAGTTTTAGCCAATTTTTTCTCTTTAATTGTACCACAAAGGACATCAAAGTCCATAAAATGGTCAAACAGGTTCTCCTTTTCTTCTCCTGCAAAAGTTTGACTTTATACCATGTGGATTAATAAACATCGATAACAAAATCTTCAATGGTGGTATTAGGGAGAATAATAGGTGATCTAACTTTAATCAAAGAAGGAACACCATATCCCCTAATAGTTCTTTCCACTACCACCTTAGGCACATGTTCCAAAGACATAATTGCACAAAGAAGATTAAATCAACATTTTTGAAAGTTTTTTCTACCTTCTTGACAAACTCCCCACATATCTCTTGTGGGATTCTTCAAAGTATGGTGGTAAATAATTCTTTCCAGAGCAAGAAGATCTCGTGTGGTCTAGAAGTATCATCTAAGGAAGAAAATTCCTACAAGTCAGTCAAAGGAACTAACGCTAAGAGATAGACTCTGACAATGGTGCCAGAAAACATGTTTGATATCCCACACATGGTTAATTGAAGCATGAATTTCAGAAGTATCATTTCTAGCTTAATACTGGTCCCAAGAATCAAGGAGAGTGTTATTGTTGGTTTTTCGTCACACTTGCGTGTCACTTGTCTCAAATGCTTTAACTAGAAAAGAGTTCCTAATAGACTTTGCGTAACAACGGTTGTAAACTACATGACTGGATTTAAAATGTAAAATTTGAGAGAAAAGTAAATAAATGGAAAAGTAATGAACTTTTCCCTACAATGTGATGATTAGGTGCAGGAGATATGAGTTCATGGTAAATATTAGAGATGCTTTTTGTCAAGCAGTAGTGCGATTTTACTCTTTATCTTGGATGCTTGGTAGGTGAGTCACCTGTAAATAATTGAACTCCCCATGCTAGGATTGCTCAACATTATTGTGTTCCTTCTCCTTAAAAACAATGTTGTCCTCCTCATGTTACCAATAATCGATGACTGATTCGGTAATTAGGATCAATGGATCGAACTAGTACCTTAAGTGTCATATATTCCCGTGCTTTTTGACTTTGCTCCTTATTGATACCAAAACTTGCCACATGAAGTTCGCATAATCACTAGACAACACATGCTTACCCATGTAGGACTTTGGATCATGTTGCCTAGGTTCTTAAATTAGACAAAACACAATGCGTACACCATGGATAAACAACCACACTGACCAATGCTCAAAGCAATCACACAATTATCAAATAATATTAGGCAAATCTACATCTTATTAATCTTGTACATCTCCCAACCCGAGGTGAACTACTCATGCATGGGAGAGGGGACATAATGAAGCACATAGATCAAATAAATGGAAATCATCTGGTGTAAGTGTATATAGTGCCCCTTAGTGATTTTGGTGTATTGAAGACTTATAGGTTAAGGGACTGATGCGTTTGAAAGTGTACACATGTCTATAAGTCTATGAGGAGTTTGATATTTATAGAGAGAGTCGACCCCTAAAAATGAAGTTCTTTGACTAAAGACTTTGGATTTCTGAAGACTTTGAAAGTGAAGAAATGGTGTGACCTTGAAGACCTGGAATTCATTCGAGAAACATGAAGTGTAAAGACTTTTGTTTTCGTAGTTTCAGTTTCTCTTTCTTGAGTCATAGGAAACACCGTACTGTTAAAGGGGGTCAAGTAAATACTAAGGAAAATTTCCATGTGATGCTCAACTCAAAATCTTACACCTACCAATCCCTTCGAGTGAAGCCATTGGAAATCTCATACAGTCCAGTCATATTCTTCAGTGACAGAGACAAAGTTCTTCTGGTCTCTGAGGAATTTGTTCTGACTGAGGAGTTAGGAATTCTCCAGTGCGGATTGCCTACACAGTGAGGAACATGATAGCCCTGAGGTATTTGATACTCAAAATTCCGACCGTTGCTGTGCTATGCGCCAGCTGTCCCAAAATATCTACCCACCTAACAGTCATATCATTGAAGGGCATTTATGTCTTATCATGTCGGGCTGCTCCCTAGGCTATAAATAGCCGCCCCCTACAACCACTAGCTGGTTGGCTGCTCCGAGAGAAACTGACACTTGTCATTTGAGAGCAGCCCATCCTCCGAGGACTTTGAGCGAAAATCATCAAGTGAGGAAAACCCAAACCCAAACACCTTCAAACCCAAAGTGATCGAGCATCACTGAAGAGATTGATCCTGCGTGGATGTGATGCTTGTTACCTTTGAAGACTGTGCTTCTTCCAGACGGTTAGGCATCATGGTCTAGAGCATCCAAGAGGAATTGTGGATCGCCGAGTGACCGAGTCTGTGAAGGTTTGGAAGTCACCTGAAGACTTACCACGAGTGATTGGGCGAGGTCTGTGTGACCTTAGCTCAAGGAGAATACGGTGAGGACTGTGTGTCCAGGACTATGTGTCCTCAGGTTTAAATACCTAGCTGCTCCAACCAGACGTACAACTGAGACAACAGTTGGAACTGGTCTACCAAATAATTGTCTTCACCAAGCTTACTGGTTCTATTTCCTCAACTCTTCCATTTCCTCATTTCAGTTGTTGTGTGCTTGTTCATATCTGTTTGAAGACTTTGACTGAAGACTTTCTCAATTTTCTCAGTTCAATTTCTTCAGTCTGTTGATCTTCATCCTGTGTTATCATGTGTTTACGCTTTTTGTACTCTATGCTTGTCTTCATTTCATCATGATGACTATGCTTGTGTTCTATTATGTTTACTTTTGAGTACTTATTCCACTGCAAGTAGTTCTTCGCTAAGGAATTTCCTCACCAGCAAATTCCTCAGTGAAGAATTCATAAAAATTGCCTATTCACCCCCCTCTAGTCGATATAACGCACTTTAATCTAGATAATAACATAAATCATCATGATAAGATGGATGATTAATAGGTTCCTTATCTCAAGAATAGGTTCCTTATCTCAAGAATGTGTATATCTCTCTCATGATGTGGATCTCCGATAGTGGATCTTGTTTGAAGGATGAGAAATCTGACATGGATCTAAGTGAGGGTCCTCCCTTATGGATCTTCTCTTTCCTAGTCTTCTCTTGTTTCGGGGCTCTTCTAATCATTAGAATGTGCCACCCTTCATGAAAGTTGTAAGTTTTGAAGTGTTAAAAGGTGGTGTTGAGTGGGATGACCGAGAGTGGTCGCTGATACGTCTCCAGCGTATCTATAATTTTTGATTGTTCCATGCTATTATATTATCTATTTTGGATGCTTTATATGCATTAATATGCTATTATATATTATTTTTGGGACTAACCTATTAACCTAGAGCCCAGTGCCAGTTCCTGTTTTTCCTTGTTTTTGAGTTTCGCAGAAAAGGAATACCAAACAGAGTCCAAACGAAATGAAACCTTCGCGATGATTTTTCTTGGACCAGAAGACAACCAGGAGACTTGGATATGAAGTCGGAGGAGCCACGAGGCGGCCACAAGGACGGAGGGCACGCCCCCCACCCTTGTGGGCCCCTCGTGCACCTCCTGACCCAATTCTTTTGCCTATATATTCCCATATATCCCCAAACCAACAAGGGCATCCACGAAAACACTTTTCCACCGCCGCAACCTTCTATACCCGTGAGATCCCATCTAGGGGCCTTTTTTGGCATCCTGCCGGAGGGGGATTCGACCACGGAGGGCTTCTACATCAACTCTATTGCCCTTCCGATGAAGCGTGAGTAGTTTACCACAAACCTATGGGTCGATAGCTAGTAGCTAGATGTCTTCTGCTCTCTCTTTGATTCTCAATACCATGTTCTCCTCGATGTTCTTGGAGATCTATTCGATGTAATACCTTTTTGCGGTGTGTTTGCCGAGATCCGATGAATTGTGGATTTATGATTAGCTTATCTATGAGTATTATTTGAATCTTCTCTGAATTCTTATATGCATGATTTGATATATTTGTAATTCTCTTCTAACTATCGGTTTGGTTTGGCCAACTAGATTGGTTTTTCTTGCAATGGGAGAAGTGCTTAGCTTTGGGTTCAATCTTGCGGTGTCCTTTCCCAGTGACAGTAGTGGCAGCAAGGCACGTATTGTATTGTTGCCATCGAGGATAAAAAGATGGAGTTTTCATCATATTGCTTGAGTTAATTCCTCTACATCATGTCATCTTACTTAATGCGTTACTCTGTTCTTTATGAACTTAATACTCTAGATGCTTGTTGGATAACGGTCGATGTGTGGAGTAATAGTAGTAGATGCAGAATCGTTTTGGTCTACTTGACATGGACGTGATGCCTATATTCATGATCATTGCCTTAGATATCATCATAACTTTGCGCTTTTCTATCAATTGCTCGGCAGTAATTTGTTCACCCACTGTATTATTTTCTATCTTGAGAGAAGCCTCTAGTGAAACATATGGCTCCCGGGGTCTATTTTCCATCATACAAGTTTCCGATCTACAATCTTAGTTTCCGATCTACTATTCTTGCAATCTTTTACTTTCCGATCTATAAACCAAAAATACCAAAAATATTTACTTTGTCCTTTATCTATCTCTACCAAATCTCATTTTCGCAATTAACTATGAAGGGATTGACAACCCCTTTATCGCGTTGGGTGCAAGTTTGTTTGATTGTTTGTGCAGGTATTCTGTGATTTGTGCGTTGTCTCCTACTGGATTGATACCTTGGTTCTCAAACTGAGGGAAATATGTATCTCTAGTTTGCTGCATCACCCTTTCCTCTTCAATGGAAAAAACAACGCAAGCTCAAGAAGTAGCAGGAAGAATTTTTGGCACCGTTGCTGGGGAGATCTACGCCAAGTCAAGACATACCAAGTACCTATCATAAACTCTCATCTCTTGCATTACATTATTCGTAATTCGACTCTCGTTTCCCTCTCCCCCACTTCTAAAATGATTTTCGAAAAGATTTGCCTTTTCTTCGCCCCTCTTCCATTTGTCTTCTTCACTTGCTTTTTGTGTGCTACTGTGTTGAATTGCTTGCTTTATCACGATGGCTCAAGAGAATACCAAATTGTGTGACTTTTCCAACACCAATAATAATGATTTTATTAGCACTCCGATTGCTCCCGCCACTAGTGCAGAATCTTGTGAAATTAATGCCGCTTTACTGAATCTTGTTACGAAAGATCAATTTTCTGTCCGTCCTAGTGAAGATGCCGCATCCCATCTAAACAATTTTGTTGATTTGTGTGATATGCAAAGAAATAAAGATGTGGATAATGATATTGTTAAATTGAAGCTATTTCCGCTTTCACTTAGAGATCGTGCTAAAACTTGGTTTTCATCTTTGCCTAAAAATAGTATTGATTCATGGCACAAGTGTAAAGATGCTTTTATCTCTAAGTATTTTCCTCCCGCTAAGATCATCTCCCTTAGGAACGATATTATGAATTTTAAGCAACTTGATCATGAACATGTTTCACAATATTGGCAGAGGATGAAATTGATGATATGAAATTGCCCTACTCATAGTTTGAATTTGTGGATGATTATACAAAAAATTTATGCCGGATTGAATTTTGCTTCTAGAAATCTTTTAGATTCGGCCGCGGGAGGCACTTTTATGGAAATTACTTTAGGAGAAGCTACTAAACTCTTAGATAATATTATGGTTAATTATTCTCAATGGCACACTGAAAGATCTTCCACTAGTAAAAAAGTGGAGACGATTGAAGAGATTAATTTTTTGAGTAGAAAGATGGATGAACTTATGAAATTATTTGCTAGTAAGAGTGCTTATATTGATCGTAATGATATGCCTTTGTCCACTTTGATTGAGAATAATAATGAATCTATGGATGTGAATTTTGTTGGTAGGAACAATTTTGGTAATAACACATATAGAGGTAATTTTAATCCTAGGCCGTTTCCTAGTAATTACTCTAATAATTATGGTAATTCCTACAATAATTCTTATGGAAATTTTAATAATATCCCCTCTGATTTTGAGACGAGTGTTAAAGAATTTATGAGTTTGCAAAAGAATTTCAATGCTTTGATTGAAGAAAACTTTCTCAAGATTGATGATTTGGCTAGGAACGTGGATAGAATTTCTCTTGATGTTGATTATTTGAAACTTAGATCTATTCAACCTAAGCATGATATTAATGGGTCTCTCAAAGCCATGAGAATTTCCATTGATGGGTGCAAAGAAAGAACCGCTAAGATGCGTGGTAAACGAGTTTTGTTTGAAAAGGCATGTTCTTCTAGTTTTCATGAAAATAATGATGAAGATCTTAAAGTGATTGATGTGACTCCTATTGAATCTTTGTTTTCCAATATAAATCTTGATAAATATGGGACTGGAGATGAGTCAACTTTAGTTAAAAGGTGTCCCAATGATTCAGAGTTTTTAGATCTTGATGCAAAAATTGATAAAAGTGGGATTGGAGAGGTTAAAACTTTAAGTAGCAATGAACCCACTCTTTTGGATTTCAAGGAATTTAATTATGATAATTGTTATTTCATAGATTGTATTTCCTTGTTGAAATCCATGTTGAATTCTCCTCATGCTTATAATCAAAACAAAGCTTTTACTAAACATATTGTTGATGCCATGATGCAATCTTTTGAAGAAAAGCTTGAATTGGAAGTTTCTATCCCTAGAAAACTTTATGATGAGTGGGAACCTGCTATTAAGATTAAGATTAAAGATTATGAGTGCCATGCTTTGTGTGATTTGGGTGCTAGCGTTTCCACAATTCCAAAAACTTTATGTGATGTGTTAGGTTTCCGTGAATTGGATGACTGTTCTTTAAATTTGCATCTTACGGATTCCACTATTAAGAAACCTATGGGAAGGATTAATGATGTTCTTATTGTTGCAAATAGGAATTATGTGCCTGTAGATTTCATTGTTCTTGATATAGATTGCAATCCTACATGTTGTATTATTCTTGGTAGACCTTTCCTTAGAATGATTGGTGCAATTATTGATATGAAAGAAGGAAACATTAGATTTCAATTTCCGTTAAGGAAGGGCATGGAACACTTTCCTAGAAAGAAAATTAAATTGCCATATGAATCTATTACGAGAGCTACTTACGGATTGCATGCCAGAGATGACAATACCTAGATCTATTTGTGTTTTATGCCTAGCTAAGGGCGTTAAACAATAGCGTTTGTTGGGAGGCAACCCAATTTTATTTTTTGTTCTTTGCTTTTTGCTCCTGTTTTGATTTGAATGATTCATCTAGCCTCTAGTTAGATGTGGTTTTGTGTTTTAATTAGTGTTTGTGCCAAGTAAGACCTTTGGGATGGCTTACGGTGATAGTTGTTTTGATCTTGCTAAGAAACAGAAACTTTTCCGCCCAGGAAAATAATTTTCATAATTCACAAAAGTGTACTTTTGATCTGATTCTTTTCGCACTGGTTTGGTACACAAATTTCCCAGGTTGTCCAACTTTTCAGATTTTTTGGAGTTACATAAGTATTCGAAAGTTACAGATTGCTACAGACTGTTCTGTTTTTGACAAATTCTGTTTTCTATGTGTTGTTTCCTTATTTTGATGAATCTATGGATAGTATTGGGGGGTATGAACCATGGAAAAGTTGGAACACAATAGATGTTACACCATTATGAATAAATAATGTGTTCACAACACTACCATAAAGTGGTGATTTATTTTCTTATACTAGCAGAGCTTATGAGATTTTCTGTTGAATTTTCTGTTGTGAAATTTTCAAGTTTTGGGTAAGGATTTGATGGACTATGGAATAAGGAGTGGCAAGAGCATAAGCTTGGGGATGCCCAAGGCACCCCAAGGTAATATTCAAGGACAACCAAGAGCCAAAGCTTGGGTATGCCCCGGAAGGAATCCCCTCTTTCGTCTTCGTCTATCGGTAACTTCACTTGAGGCTATATTTTTATTCACCACATGATATGTGTTTTGCTTGGAGCGTTTTATATGATTTGAGTCTTTGCTTTTTAGTCTGCCACAATCATCCTTGTTGTACACACCTTTTTAGATGGACACGCATGAATCGTGATTTATTAGAATACTCTATGTGCTTCACTTATATCTTTTGAGTTAGGCAATATTGCTCTAGTACTTCACTTATATCTTTTTAGAGCACAGCGGTGGTTTTATTTTATAGAAATTGTTGAACTCTCATGCTTCACTTATATTACTTTGAGAGTCTCTAAACAGCATGATAATTTGCTTTGGTTATAAATTTAGTCCTATCATGATAGGCATCCAAGAGGAATATAATAAAAACTTTCATAGAAAGTGCATTGAATACTATGAGAAGTTTGATTCTTTATGATTGTTTTGAGATATGAAGATGGTTATATTAGAGTCATGCTAGTGAGTAATTGTGAATTTGAGAAATACTTGTGTTAAAGTTTGTGATTCCTGTAGCATGCACGTATGGTAAACCGTTATGTGATGAAGTCGGAGCATGATTTATTTTTTATTGTCTTCCTTATGAAGGGCGGTCGGGGACGAGCGATGGTCTTTCCTACCAATCTATCCCCCTAGGAGCATGTGCACAGTACTTTGTTTCGATGACTAATAGATTTTTGCAATAAGTATGTCAGTTCTTTATGACTAATGTTGAGTCCATGGATTATACGCACTCTCACCCTTCCACCATTGCTAGCCTCTCTAGTACCGCGCAACTTTTGCCGGTACCATACACCCACCATATACCTTCCTCAAAACAGCCACCATACCTACCTATTATGGCATTTCCATAGCCATTCCGAGATATATTGCCATGCAACTTTTCACCGTTCCGTTTATTATGACACGCTTCATCATTGTCATATTGCTTTGCATGATCATGTAGTTGACATCGTATATGTGGCAAAGCCACCGTTCATAATTCTTTCATACATGTCACTCTTGATTCATTGCACATCCCGGTACACCGCCGGAGGCATTCAGATAGAGTCATATTTTGTTCTAAGTATCAAGTTGTAATTCTTGAGTTGTAAGTAAATAAAAGTGTGATGATCTTCATTATTAGAGCATTGTCCCAGTGAGGAAAGGATGATGGAGACTATGATTCCCCCACGAGTCGGGATGAGACTCCAAACGAAAAAAAGGAAAAAAGAGGCCAAAAAAATGAGAAAGGCCCAAAAAAATGAGAGAAAAAGAGAGAAGGGGCAATGCTACTATACTTTTTCCACACTTGTTCTTCAAAGTAGCACCATGATCTTCATGATAGAGAGTCTCCTATGATATCACTTTCATATACTAGTGGGAATTTTTCATTATAGGACTTGGCTTGTATATTCCAACTATGGGCTTCCTCAAATTGCCTAGGTCTTCGTGAGCAAGCGAGTTGGATGCACACCCATTTAGTTTTTCTTTTTGAGCTTTCATAAACTTATAGCTCTAGTGATACGGAGCATCCCGTGATCATCCCCATGGACACCACCTCGACTATCCAAGCTCCAAGTGGACCCATGACAAGAGCAAGGGCTCGTGCTATTCAATCCGAGGTGACATCACTCCTACTTGAGTTCCCCTTTCCTTCCAGTGAGACATGGCTACTACCTAAGTCCGAGATGCTATGCGTGATCAGGTACAACGCTCAAGCCACGGAGTTGAGAGCTGAAGAAGAAACGACAGGCGTCAACTCTCTGGACAGCCCGGAACTTCCGGTCAAAGCCCGGAACTTCCGCTCCCCAGAACATCCGGCCTACCCGGAGCTTCCGGACTCCGTCGACCTCGACCAGCCCGGGCGTGCCAACTCTCTGGTTAGCCCGGAACCTGCCCGGAACCCGGCCCGGACCTTCCGGTCCCCGGAACCTCTGGCCCGCCCAGACCTTCCGGCCCCCGGACGCCAGCCCAGCTCCACCCGCGCCAACTCTCTGGTTAGGCCGGACCCTGCCCGGAACCTCCGACGCCCGGAACTTCCGGCCCAAAACTTCCAGCCGTACCTGCGCGCAGCCACTTGGGCCGAGGCCTGTGTACCCTTTCGCCCCGTAAACTATATATACACTTCTCCTACCTACGTTTTAGGGTTAGCATTGTGATAGCTCATTTGAGATAGAGCATTGCTCATCCGTACCGGATCTACTCCTCGTGAGGGACCACACCTCTTCGGAGAAGATCCATCCGGATTCAAGGCCTCCATCCGGAGAAGACAATCAAGACCTCCTCACGGATAAGAACGATTACTCTTGTATCGTCCCTTTTGGACTTTGGATCTCGTGTTACTTTGTGCCTCGATGATCTAGCACTTGTGTGATCAATTTCGTGTCGATTGAGTGTTTCTCTTGTTTTCACCCGTGATTTCCCTCGTGTTCTTCCGCGCATTCTTCGTGTTCCTCATAGGGATCCTCTCCAAACGTGAAAGATCGGCCCCATAGGGTTCCGCCCTACATAATCTTGGTATCATGAACCACGTTGATCACATTTTTGGAGCCCCTACCCCATGTTTTCTAGCTTGATTTTGTTGTTTTCGTCCTAAAATTCGTAAATCCCCACCAAAAATAGCCCCAATTTTTTTTGTGATTTGTTGGTGTGATGAAGTTTTGTTGGATTTGATCCACGGATCTGCTTTGTATCGAGTGGATCTAGCTTCCCCACCCTTCTTTCCTCCCCAATTTCTTCTTTCCCCTTCAGATTTGGGTTTCCCCCTAGGTTTTTCCGTCCAAATCCACGATCCCCAAGTCTTTGTTTTTGGCAGAATCATGACCACCGGAACTTCCGGCCCTGCCCGGAACTTCCGGCCGTCCCCGGAACTTCTGGACCCCGGACCTTCCGTCTTGCCCGGAGCTTCCGGCCTTGACAGAAAGATCGCGCATCTTCGACGACTTCCGCTACTTCGACAACTCCAACCACGGTGCAGCGGCATCTTCGCCAACGTACTGAAGACCGTGCACTACGACATCAACTACAATCGCATCCTTTTGGAACCTTCAACCGTAAGCAAGGACGGTAATCTCGACGACATCTTTGTCCAAACCTTGCCTTTGCATTGATAACCATCGTAGCCCATCTTTTTCGTTGCTTACCCATCGAGACTAGCCATTGAGTATTGCCAGCAACGTGACTTGTGCACATTAGTGATCATACTCCATAGCATACATACCATACCATAGTGGTGCATATCTTGGCATCAACTTTTGTGTCACAAAGTTGTCATCGCATACACAATTTCTATCTTGGTTCGTGAAGTTTTGCATGAGAAAAGAGCTCAAAAGTGAAAGAGCCAACCAAGCTTTTAAGGAAAGAGAAAAGATAAGCAAAGAGCTTATAGGCAAGAACCATAGCATCATACTACATTAAGATTGTCATATCCGATCATCTTGGATCATAGCATCGAAATACCATACATATAGCATACTTGGGATAGAGGTCGTTGCATTTTTTCCTAGTAGGTTGTGCACAAGTTCCGTATCCGCCTATTGTGCAATCGTGCTAGCGTCTCTCATGTATTGTGCAACAAGAGCATTTTCGTGGATTCCACATTTTGGCTCACTTTTGGTTTGCACAATCCCACTTATCTATTTGCGTGTGTGTTTCCGTGTACAACCACTTGCTTGGTCTACTTGTTGCATTTGCAAATTTGTGAATCTCTTACAACAGTATTGAAGCTCACTTACAATTGCATCAAATTTTGTGCCACCATCCTAACCAAGCTCCACCATAAGCTTTTACTTGTGTAGGTGTGAGAACCGACAAGAATTGGTACCAATAGTGCTATTTCATTGTCCGCATTTGAGTGAACTTGATTCATCGTCAACATCGGTCAAGGTACATTGGTATAAGTTCTTCTCCTTCTACCATTCACATTTTTGCTTGGAACGATGGATAGGCCAAGTACTTCTACCAACCCACTCTTCATCGAGCAAGATGACGACATGTCATCATTCGTCACCAAGAGCCACCTCTTTGGTGCACAACGAGCGTTGCATCAAGAGTAACAAGCTATGACCGACCGCATCGACAACCTCGCCACTGACTTGCGACTCTCTGAGCAACGTACAAAGGACTACTTTGACAACAAGCTCGACGCTCACAAGCAAGAGAACGATGCAAGGATGGACGAGATCTGCACCTTGTTGGTGAACCGTCCTCCTTCTACTTCTTCATACTCAAGACGGAGCCGCTCAAGTCGACACTCCGATGACACCTTCTTCGGCTCAAGTACACCGACATCGAACACTCTTCGACGAGCCGCGCGTCAAGACCGTCATGCATCTCGCAATCCACTACATGACAAGCATTCACAAGAGCAAGTCGATGAGCAAGAACTTCGTCCTCCACCACATCAAGTTGCGTTTACTCAAGCTCAAATACAACAACGTCAATGTTGCCAAGAGGAAGAACGAGCGCGTCTACACCAAGAGGAACAAGACGTCGAGGCTCAATGTCTTCAACAACAACAACGTGAAGCACAAGCTCTTGAGGCGCAACGTTCCCTTCAAGAATCAAGTCAAGCCATTGCCAACCACAACCGAGATCGGCGCAATCAAGAGGAAGCACTTCGAGAAGAAATCCAAGAGCGAAACTATCAATCGCGCGTGCAACGTCAAGTTCCTCAAGCTCATCCACAAGCTCGTTAAGCTCCACCTCAACCTCAAGGTCAACAAGAGAAAGTTGATCATGGACTTCCTCCATGCCAAGAGCAACATGATGATGATTACCCTCCATGTCAAGGGCGTCATCATCACCATTGACCACAACACAATGAAGAGCAACGCTACGACAAACTAAAATTCACCATGCCCAAGTTCAATGGAAGCAATGATCCGGAAGAGTACCTATCATGGGCATTGAAGGTTGACAAAATCATTCGTTTGCACAACTATGAGGAAGAGAAGAAGATCGCTATGGCATCACTTGAGTTCCAAGATTATGTGCTCATATAGTGGGAACAAGTCCTTGAGCGCCGTGAAGCAAGAGGTGAACCACCAATCACCACTTGGGCTCAAATGAAGGATGTCATGCGAGCATCTTTTGTGCCCACCTACTACAACCGTGATCTCTTAAAGAAACTCCAACTCCTCAAGCAAGGAACAAAGAGTGTTGAAGAATATTACAAGGAAATGGAGATAGCCATGATTCGAGCCAATGTCACGGAAGATGACGAGCAAACAATGGCACGTTTCTTGAATGGACTCAATCATCCCATCAAGAAGATTGCCGACTTCCAACCCTACTCCAACCTCATTGAGCTCGTGCATCAAGCTACCAAGGCGGAACGCCAAGTGCAAGATGACTTCAAGTACGCCAAGTACTCATCCAAGACCTACGGCTTCTCCAACAACCAAGCTTCAATGACTCCTCCAACTTCTACCTCAACCAAGCCATCTCCAAGCAATGACGATAAGTCAAGTTACAAGAAAATTTCGACAAGCTCAAGCCGTCCTCCTCCTACTACAAGCAACTTCAAGCCGCGCGCTTCATCATCTACTCCAACCGATGAGACCGTCAAGACAAGCTCCTTCAAGTGTTTCACTTGCAGCGACCGAGGCCACAAGTCCTATGAATGCACAAACAAGTGCACCATGATCCTCAATGATGATGGAACCTATGACTCCGTGAGTGACGAGGAGATGGAAGCCCTTGAGCAAGTGGCCATGCACCGGCGCGTGAACGAGGATGAAGATGATCAAGTCTTTTGTGATGAGGATTCGAGCCCCGCTCTCGTTGTCTCCAAAGTCTTGACTCTTCAACGTCAACAAGAAGAAGACCAAAGATGCCACATCTTCCACACAAAGGCTGGCATCAATGGAAGGTCCGTCAAGGTCATCATCGATGGAGGTAGTTGTCACAACTTGGCTAGTGAAGAACTATGCTCCAAGCTTCAATTGGTCAAGATGAAGCACCCACACCCTTACAAGGTCCAATGGCTAAGTGACTCTGGCACTATACGAGTTGAGCATACGGTCCAAGTCTCTTTCAAAATTGGTGCATATGAGGACACTTTGGAGTGTGATGTCGTCCCGATGTCCGTTTGCCACCTCCTTCTTGGTCGACCATGGCAATTCGATCGTGGCGTCATCCACAACGGGCGTACCAATCACTATAGCTTCAAGATGAAAGGGAAGGAATATGTGCTACGACCTATGTCTCCTAGTCAAGTGATAGCTGACAAGCAAGTCACCATGATGGAGAGAAGAGTGAGAAAGTGATCCACCAAAAAGTGAGTGAGAGCCACAAGCCAAACTTGAGCGCCTCTTCGCCTAGAGGGAAAAACCTAGTCTTATTTTCCACCAAAAGTGAGATGAGAGAAGTGTGTGAGAACCTATTGAGTGTTATGCACTTTGTCCTTGTGTGCAAGGATGGGGACCCAAAAACTAACACCTCTCACGAGCTACCTTTAGTGTTTCAATCTCTTTTGCATGAATTCCAAGATGTTTTCCCGGATGAGCTACCTCCGGGTCTACCTCCTCTTCGAGGCATTGAGCATCGAATCGACCTCATCCCCGGAGCACCCCTACCAAACAAAGCTCCATAGCGCGTCAACCCCGAAGATACTAAGGAGATCCAACGACAAGTACAACAACTAATCGACAACGGTCATGTACGTGAAAGCCTAAGCCCTTGTGCCGTTCCGGTTATACTTATCCCTAAGCAAGATGGAAGTTATCGCATGTGTTCTGATTGTAGACCCATTAATTCTATCACCGTTCGCTATAGGCATCCCATTCCTCGCCTAGATGATATGCTTGATGAACTTAGCGGTGCCGCCATTTTCTCAAAAAATTGATCTTAAAAGTGGCTATTATCAAATCCGCATACAAGAAGGTGATGAATGGAAAACCGCTTTCAAAACTAAATTTGGCTTACACAAGTGGTTAGTCATGCCTATGGGGTTATCGGAAGCTCCCGGTACTTTCATGAGACTTATGCATTTTGTGCTCGTCCTTATATTGGAGTGTTTGTTGTGGTTTACTTCAATGACATTCTTGTTTTTAGCAAATCCATGAAAGAGCATCTTAATCATGTTAGGGCTGTTTTGCAAACCCTTCGCAAGGAACGTTGTCGGTATCAAAACCGGTGGATCTCGGGTAGGGGGTCCCGAACTGTGCGTCTAGGCGGATGGTAACAGGAGACAAGGGACACGATGTTTTTACCCAGGTTCGGGCCCTCTCGATGGAGGTAAAACCCTACTCCTGCTTGATTGATATTGATGATATGGGTAGTACAAGAGTGGATCTACCACGAGATCAAGGAGGCTAAACCCTAGAAGCTAGCCTATGGTATGATTGTTGTAATGGTTGTTGTGTCCTACGGACTAA
Organism: Triticum timopheevii; assembly: GCA_963921465.1. Taxonomy (NCBI): domain Eukaryota; kingdom Viridiplantae; phylum Streptophyta; class Magnoliopsida; order Poales; family Poaceae; genus Triticum; species Triticum timopheevii. Next base: position 470,550,388 of record OY997264.1, on the reverse strand, counting down.
AGCCTTCCGGTTTATATAGACACCGGAGAGGGCTAGGGTTACACAAAGTCGGTTACAATGGTAGGAGATCTACATATCCGTATCGCCAAGCTTGCCCTCCACGCCAAGGAAAGTCCCATTCGGACACGGGACGGAGTCTTCAATCTTGTATCTTCATAGTCTTGGAGTCTGGCGGATGATGATAGTCCGGCTGTCCGGACACCCCCTAGTCCAGGACTCCCTCAGTAGCCCCCGAACCAGGCTTCGATGACGATAAGTCCGGCGCGTATATAGTCTTCGGCATTGCAAGGCGGGTTCTCCTCCAAATTCCGTGCGTTTGCCGAACAGTGTCTGGCTTCCTTATCAATGCTGCGCTTCTTTGCTTCCACGCCCAATAATGGCCATCTTCCACGCGTCGCACGAATGCGAAAAGCCAGGGTATCTTTTATGTTTTACCCCCTAGCTGTGCAAATAATCTGCCTATAAGAGAGGCAAGAATCCAGATCCAAATCACACCATCTTCCTTCCGCAAGTACTCATCGGAGCGCTTCTGACCAAGAATCCATTCTATCATGGACCGTCGACGCGGCTCCTCTTCTCGCGCTCCCAGCCCTCCGCCAGGAGATTGGAGGAGATGTTCTGTCCCGCACAACGAGCTGGTGACGCTCCAAGCAAAGGGATATCTCCCTCCGGCCTTCATGGTCCTGGTTCGAGCCGGGTTAGCCACCTACCAAGGTGGGAAGCAAGCGGAGGCTACCCCAAGTCCCAACAAAGGGGAGCGGGTAGGCTTCGTCCCCTATCTGATAAGGGGGCTCGGGTTTCCTATACACCCGTTCCTCCGCGGGCTCCTGGAGTTCTACGGACTCCAGCTCCATCACCTTACGCCCGCCTCTATCCTGCATATCGCGGGTTACGTAGCTCTCTGCGAGCTATTCCTAGGCGTTGAGCCCCATTTTGCACTGTGGAAGAGGTTGTTCTGCCTTGTACCCCGCTCTCACGAGGGGTCCATATATCAAGTGGGCGGCGCCGAAATATGGCGCATTGCCGGGACCGGATATCCATCCGGAACCCCTAAGAAGGCGTCCGAAGACTGGCCTTCGGAATGGTTTTACATAGAAGACGTTCTGCTGCCGGACCCTGTTCGGATCGGCCTCCCGGAGTTCAGTAATGCTCCTCTGAAGAAACGCCTTAGTTGGCGTCCGCGGAGCCCCCAACTGGAGGAAGACAAGAGCGTCCATTATTTGATGGGCCAGATAAGATTACTGGCCCATTCCGGATTCACCATGATTGGAGTCATGGCAACATGCATTACGCGGGGGGGCGGGGGGGGGGGGGGGGTGCAGCCACTGCAATACAGGGGCCACCCCATGTGGGATTTCAACGGGGAGGACGATGCCACCCGTCATGGCCGCAAAGGACCGGATTCGGCCGAGGATCTGGCGAAGATCCTGTCCGGCCTGTACAAGGGAGAGAAGGAGGACTTTCTCCGGACGAACCTGTTGAATGGGTTCTCCATGAATAACCCTCGGCGTTGGGTAAGCGAACACTTTACGGGCCCGGCCCATGCTTTCAAAGTTTAAATTTCTTATATCATGTTTTCAACGCAGGAGCTGCGTCGGGTTGTGGAGGACATGCTAAGTCCAGCCCGCAACCCGAGGATCCAGAGAGATCCCAGGATCCGGCCTCCGAAGAGGATCCGGACATAAAAGTGGAGCTAATCGACGGGGTGTTCCACCAGCTCAGCATGGATAATGCTTTAGTCGCCATTACGGCTGACTACCCCGGACTGTATCCGGCTTCCCAGGTGATTGTGACCGAAGCCTTGACACCATTATCTCTTCCTTGCTCATTTCTGACCTTCGCATACGATGGTGTTTTGTAGGAAGCGCCTTCAAGGCGGGAAGCCGAGCCCGCGGTGGCTGACCAACAAAGGCCAGTCCGGACCGGTAGGCGGAAGAGGAGCGCGGCACGGACTGAAACGTCGCCGCAAAGGTATGGCTCACAGTTAATTATTTCGAGCAACGTTCCTAGGAAGCGTTTGAGTGCTCATGACTTTTGTAGGAGAAAAAGCGCCCGCCGGACTGCGGGCGTAGAGGTTGCCAATCCAACCTCTACCAGCCAGGCTCCAGCACCTGGTCTGGAGGGGGAGGCGAGCGCAAGGCGCGAGCCGTACACTCCTCCAACGGAGGATGCCGACAGACTGTCCGCCACCAAGTCTTAGGTGGAGAGCGCCATGAACCACAGGAACCGCCGGACAATATTTCGTGACGCGTGCTTCTCCCCTGAGGCGTTGAATGCCTTTAACGCGGGGGACGTGCACCTCCGTGCGGCTCAAGATGGTTTTACCAGAGCCACGGAGCAGTATGTAAAAGACATACAGGTAAGAGAATTTAATAGTTGTATATGCTAGTAGCCCCCGAGACTTAAAGTAGTTATATTAACTGATTTAAGGATCATTTGAAACGCAGGGTCTTACGGAGAAGAATACCCAACTGTCTCAGGAGCTGCAAGAGTGCAAGGCCCAACTCGAGGCCACACTTGCTGCCGCACGAGGAAACACAGAGACCCCTCCTGGTAACACATTATTTTAAAAAGATAAGTGGTGTGCGACGTGCGTGCAAGTCTAATAATGACGTTGCAGGTGCTGCCGGACAAGATCCGGATAGGCAAGAACTACTGCGCCAGCTGAAGGCCGGCGAGAGGGTGCTGAATAGGGTGCAGCAGGAAAGGAACAAGCTCCATGATGCCCACGCCCAACTCGGAGAAGAGCTGAAAGGTGTTCGGGCCGAGCTGTCCGGCTCCGTTAAGGAGACTTAGCGGCTTCGTCGCGGCATCTATAGTAAGTGCTTGAGCGGACTCCTTTGAAAAGAAGAGTTCGGCGAGGAAGTCAATTGACAAAATATGTTTTGTAGGTATACTCACAGGTTGCCCTGCGGAGGAGATGCCCGTATCAACGGGTGATCAACTTCCCGAGCTGTTGCAGCTGCTCGAACGAGTTCGGCAGGCAATGAGCGGCGTCGTCCAGGCTTTATGGCCAGCCCTCTCCCTACCCGAGGGCCTTGGGGAGCTTGCGGAGAAGCTTCAGGGAGTGCGGCAGCGCTTTCGTTTCTGGAAGATTTTGGCTTGCCGCCAAGGTGCCAGGGAGGCTTGGGCCATGGTGAAGACGCGGTACAAGAAGAAGGATCCCAACCACATGGCTGAAGTCGGACCCGTGGGGCCCGATGGGAAGGAGATCCCTGTGAGTTTAGTTTACGGCCAAGTAGAGTTGGCCGCTAAATTTTCCCAACGGGGCTGTAAATTAGATAGCCTGTTAGACGGGATTGAGGAGGAATACAGTCAGTAGATTTGACAATGTATTTTAAAATGACATGTGAAATGCCTTCTAGCCGGATTGTAGATCGTTTGTCTTTGCCGACCTTTTCGCTTCAACCTCGGGACCCTAGAGTCAGGAGTGTGTCCGAATACCTTCTCGGTTAAGAAACAACCGGGGTATGCATGGAGACCAGGCGTAGGGGTCATTAGTGCTTTATCAGACAAGTGCCCAACTAGTTATGTTATATTACATGGTTAGTAAGAAACATCTTCCAGGGAGAATAGTTCCGTTAAGGGTTCCTTTCCCTGGGAGGCATGCCCTAAAGTGCATGTCTGAACTGCGAAAAAAGCAGAAAAACATCTGGGGGCAGATAAATAAGTAGGTAAAAAATCATCTTTCAAGTCACCGACCGAATATTCCCTTAAGAACGCTAGCTTTCGGCTTCACCCAGTCTGAGGTACACATCCGGCTGACCCGGCAGTAACAATTGCACAGGAGCCAGGCAACCCAGCTTGGCCAAAACTTAAGTCATATCGATGCATATAATGGTGAATAAAAGGTACATGTGGAAGCTTGACACATGTGCTGGGCATGAAGCCCTTATAATTAAGCTTCTGGTAAAGAAGCCCCCAGGTATAATGAGTGCGGATGGCACATCAAGTGAATGCGAACAATGCGCAAGTAGGCCTTTAAGGGATTTTTAGAAAAAGGGATGAGAGAAGAAAGAGAAACAAAAGACAGCTGCAATGTAAAAGTTTGGACGGGGGAAGGGGACGAACTCTTAGTCTGGCGCTAGGCATAGAATCTTCGGAGGCGGGCTGCGTTCCATGGGTTCGGCTCGAGCCGGTTGTCCGACGCATTTCGTAGACGGTACGCTCCGCCGGTCAGGACTTGATCGATGATGAAAGGGCCCTCCCATTTGGGCTTGAGTTTGTCCTTTTTCTTGTCCGGCAGGCGTAGAACTAGTTCGCCAACGTTGTAAGTCTTGGCCCATACTTCTCTGCTTTGATATCTTCGAGCCTGCTGCTGATAGAATGCGGAACGAGCCTTGGCGACATCGCGCTCTTCCTCCAATGCGTCCAAGCTGTCCTGCCGATCCAGCTCGGCTTCTCTTTCTTCGTACATGCGCACTCGAGGTGAGTCATGAATGATGTCACAGGGCAGAACTGCCTCTGCGCCGTATACCATAAAGAATGGTGTGACTCCGGTAGTACGGTTGGGCGTTGTCCACAGCCCCCAGAGTACGGAGTCTAGCTCCTCTACCCAGTGCGTGTCAGATTTCGTAAGTGACCGCACTAGTCTGGGTTTGATGCCGCTCATTATTAGACCGTTCGCTTGTTCCACTTGACCATTGGTTTGAGGATGATAGACTGAAGCGTAATCGAGCTTAATGCCCATATTTTTGCACCATGATTTAACCTCGTCGGCCGTGAAGTTCCTGCCGTTATCGATGATGATGCTGTGGGGGACACCATAACGGTGTACTACCCCGGAGATAAAGTCTATCACTGGTCCGGACTCTGCCGTTTTGACTGGCTTGGCCTCTATCCATTTGGTGAATTTATCTACCATGACCAATAGGTACCTTTACTTGTGGGTTCCCCCTTTAAGGGGTCCAACCATGTCAAGCCCCCAGACCGTGAACGGCCAGGTAATGGGTATAGTTTTGAGGGCGGTGGGTGGCATATGGCTCTGATTAGCAAAGAGCTGACAACCGACGCATCTTCGGACTAAATCCTGAGCATCTGCGCGGGCCGTCGGCCAATAAAATCCTGTACGGAATGCCTTTCCTACAAGGGCCCGAGCTGCTGCGTGGTGTCCGCCTAGTCCGACATGAATTTCAGCCAGAAGGTTTCGCCCTTCCTCTTCGGAGATACACCTTTGAAGGACTCCGGTTGTGCTTTTCTTATAGAGTTCTCCCTCATGGACCTTGTAGGCTTTAGATCGCCGGACTATGCAGCGGGCCTCATTTTGGTCTTCGGGAAGTTCCTGCCGAAGCAAGTAGGCTAGGAATGGCTCTGTCCACGGGGCAATTACTGTCATTATGTCGTGGGTTGAAGGTGTTATTTCATCGGCTGAATCGCCGGTTATGTCAGATTGCTCTGTGTCGGTTGGTGTGGCTGCTTCCGGTTTGTTATTTCCGGGCTCCTCTTCCCATAGTACGGATGGCTTAAACAGCCGTTCCAGGAAGATGTTTGGAGGGACAGCGTCACGTTTTGCGCCGATGCATGCCAATACGTCGGCCGCTTGGTTATTATCCCTGGCTACGTGGTGGAATTCAAGTCCGTCAAACCGAGCTGACATTTTTAGGACAGCGTTACGATATGCTGCCATTTTCGGATCCTTGGCATCAAAGTCTCCATTTACTTGGGATATTGCAAGGTTTGAATCCCCGCGCACCTCTAGGCGCTGAATGCCCATGGAGATTGCCATCCAAAGGCCATGTAAAAGGGCCTCGTATTCGGCTGCATTGTTGGAGTCCGTGTACATTATCTGAAGTACGTATTGGACTGTGTTCCCGGTTGGGGACGTCAATACGATGCCAGCCCCCAATCCGGCCAACATTTTAGAGCCGTCGAAGTGCATAATCCAATTGGAGTATGCGCCGTACTCTTTAGGGAGTTCGGCTTCGGTCCATTCAGCGACAAAGTCAGCCAAAACTTGTGACTTTATAGCTCGCCGAGGTTTGTAAGTTATATCGAATGGTAAGAGCTCAATGGCCCATTTTGCAATCCTGCCCGTCGCGTCGCGGTTGTTTATGATGTCGTTGAGGGGCACTTCGGAGGCCACTGTTATCGAACACTCTTGAAAGTAGTGTCGGAGCTTCCGGGATGCCATGAACACCGCATACGCTATCTTTTGATAGTGCGGGTAACGGGACTTGCCGGGGGTTAACACAGTGGATACGTAGTACACTGGTTTTTGAAGAGGGAATTTATGCCCTTCTGTCTCTCGTTCGACGACGAGTACCGCACTTACAACTTGATGTGTTGCCGCGATGTATAACAACATTGGTTCGCCCAGGTTGGGCGCAGCCAGGACCAGATTTGTTGCCAATATGGCTTTTATTTCTTTGAGTCCGGCAGTGGCAGCATCCGTCCACTCGAAGTGTTCAGTGCGCCTAAGGAGGCGATAGAGGGGCAATGCCTTTTCTCCTAAACGGGAGATAAAGCGGCTTAGAGCCGCCACGCATCCAGTCAATTTTTGTATTTGTTTGAGGTCTTTTGGAATATCTAGCTGTGACAGGGCTCGGATTTTGGCTGGGTTTGCTTCAATTCCTCTACTGGATACAATGAAGCCCAGGAGCTTTCCGGCTGGTACGCCGAAAACGCATTTTTCCGGATTTAGCTTGATGTCATATGCTCTGAGGTTGTCGAATGTGAGCCTCAAGTCGTCTACTAGAGTTTCGACGTGTTTGGTTTTGACGACTACGTCGTCTACGTATGCCTCTACTGTTTTGCCGATCTGGGTGGCCAGACATGTTTGAATCATGCGCTGATATGTTGCGCCGGCGTTTTTAAGTCCGAAGGGAATCGTGTTGAAGCATAATGGTCCATATGGAGTGATGAATGCCGTTGCGGCTTGGTCTGCTTCCGCCATCTTGATTTGATGGTAGCCGGAGTATGCGTCGAGGAAGCACAGTGAATCGTGTCCTGCGGTAGCGTCGATTATCTGGTCGATGCGGGGGAGGGGGAAGGGATCCTTTGGGCAAGCCTTGTTGAGGTCTTTAAAATCGACACATAGGCACCTGGATTTGTCCTTCTTTGGTACCATTACCAGGTTTGCTAGCCAATCCGGATGTTTGATGTCTCTGATGAATCCGGCTTCCAATAGTTTGGCTAGCTCTTCTCCCATTGCCTGTCTTTTGGGTTCGGAAAATCGTCGAAGAGCCTGTTTGACTGGCTTGAATCCTTTTAGGATGTTTAGACTGTGCTCTGCCAATCTGCGTGGGATTCCCGGCATATCTGAAGGGTGCCAGGCAAAGATGTCCTAATTTTCCCGAAGGAATTCTCGCAGTGCCGCGTCTACATCAGGGTTCAACTATGCCCTGATGGAGGCCGTCTTTGTCGGGTCCGTTGGATGGACCTGGAATTTTACTATTTCGTCCGCTGGTTTAAAGGAGGTGGACTTGGATCTCTTATCGAGTATCACATCGTCCCTATTCACCGTAGAGCGTAGCGTGATGAGTTCTTCTGCCGCTAGGGCTTCGGATAGTGCCTCCAGGGCTAATGCGGCTGTCTTGTCTTCGGCGCGGAGTGCTATGTCCGGATCACTAACGAGAGTGATTATTCCGCCGGGCCCAGGCATTTTGAGCTTCATGTACCCGTAGTGGGGTACGGCTTGAAAAATTGTGAATGCCTCTCGTCCTAATATAGCATGATATCCGCTGTTGAACGGGGCCACCTTGAACGTGACTTCTTCGGATCCGTAATTGTCCGGTGAGCCGAACACCACATCGAGTGTGATTTTTCCGGTGCAGCGCGCTTCCCGGCTAGGGATTATTCCTCTGAAGGTTGTGCTGCTTCGCTCAATGCGGCTCCAGTCTATTTCCATTTTTTGAAGAGTTTCCTCGTAGATGAGGTTTAATCCGCTGCCGCCATCCATGAGGACCTTTGTGAGTCGAAAGCCGTCCACTATTGGACGAAGTACCAGTGCGGCTGGTGCTCGGGATGTTCGGAATTTAGGTTCGTCGTTGGCGTTGAAGGTGATGGCTGTGTCGCTCCATGGATTTGTTGTTGCTACTTGGTAGACTTCGGCGAGGCTGCGGATTGTTCGTTTCCGCATATTATTTGATGCGAAGGTCTCGAAGACTGTTGATACCGTACCGGTATTGTTGGAGTGGTTTTCCGGGGCTAGAAGCTTCTCGCCACTTTTGGCCACCTGCCGTAATATCCAACATGCTCGAAGGCTATGTGTTGGGGTGGCGCCCTCTGTACCGTGAATTTTACAGGGTCCGCTAAGCCATCCCTCCAGTACGGTTCCATGCCCTTTATGGGGTTTTTGCTTTTTGGTTTTTGTACCCGGTGCCTGAGTGTAATGCACCCTTTTGTTGCGGACTGGGGTTGTATTCGGGGCCGGATTGTCCCAAAACTTAATTTCGGTTTTCCGGAAACTCTCGATCGCACAGTACTTTCGTACTATGGACGCCAGGTCGGCGAAGCGTGTAACTTCACGACGGCTGATGGCGTTCAAGATTCCCTTGTCCATGCAATTATTGCAAAAGATTGAGACTGCGTTTTCCTCTCGGCAGTCCTTTATCCTCTCCATAACCAGGAGGAATCTGGCCCAGTAATGATGTACTGTTTCAGCGGGCTCTTGCCGGATTAGAGATAGATCGCATATGTCTGGGCGGGTGGGTGGAATTGAGTCCGGAACCCTACCCATCTCAAGGCTCAAGGGCCAAGAAGTTTCCGAATTTGGAAGCTTGGAAAGTGGAACATTGTCCAACGAGTCCGGTCCAATGCCTGACTTTAGGTTCAATGCTTGATCGAAGTCCGTCCCTCCGCGGGAATCGGCATGGAGGGTTCGGCAGCCCGGACATGACTAGTTTTCAATACAAGAGAAGAGTCGCCGCATTGTTCCTCTACGACTGCAACGTGGTGGGTGACCTGGGGAGAGTTAATCTCTCTCAGATCGGATTTAAGCCCAATCTGATTGTAGTCTGTAGTGACTCCCAGGGCGGCGATGCGATCCAAGAGCTCGTTTACGGAAGAGAGCTCTATTGGATCTAGCCGCTCGGCGAATTCCGAGCTGACGTGAAGATTGCTTTTGACGACTTGAGAGGTCATTGTCGAAGCGGTGGCCGGACAGGCGGTTATAAGAAAACCACCTAGCCGGACAGTTTGGCCGGCGGCCAAGGTTCCTTTGGCGAAAATACCGTCCTTGAAGACGGGAGGAGGCATCCTTCCTATCGGTGACGGCACAGGGGAGCTCTCAATGAAAACACCAATGTCGGTGTCAAAACCGGCGGATCTCGGGTAGGGGGTCCCGAACTGTGCGTCTAGGCGGATGGTAACAGGAGACAAGGGACACGATGTTTTTACCCAGGTTCGGGCCCTCTCGATGGAGGTAAAACCCTACTCCTGCTTGATTGATATTGATGATATGGGTAGTACAGGAGTGGATCTACCACGAGATCAAGGAGGCTAAACCCTAGAAGCTAGCCTATGGTATGATTGTTGTAATGGTTGTTGTGTCCTACGGACTAAAGCCTTCCGGTTTATACAGACACCGGAGAGGGCTAGGGTTACACAAACTCGGTTACAATGGTAGGAGATCTACATATCCGTATCGCCAAGCTTGCCCTCCACGCCAAGGAAAGTCCCATCCGGACACGGGACGGAGTCTTCAATCTTGTATCTTCATAGTCTTGGAGTCCGGCGAACGATGATAGTCCGGCTGTCCGGACACCCCCTAGTCCAGGACTCCCTCAAACGTCTTTATGCCAACATGAAAAAGTGCACGTTTGGTGTTGACAAACTTGTTTTCTTGGGTTTCGTTGTCTCTTCCAAGGGTGTCCATGTTGACGAATCTAAAATTGAAGCAATTAAAACTTGGCCCCAACCAACCAGTTTGCAACAACTGCGTAGCTTTCTTGGCCTTGCAGGTTTTTATTGTCGCTTTGTGAAGAATTTTAGCTCTATTACCGCTCCTTGTCATGCCTTGAGTAAGAAGAATGCTCCTTTTGTTTGGGGATCTTTGCAATCCACCGTTTTTGATGAGCTCAAGTCTTTGCTTACTCATGCTCTGATTCTTGCTTTGCCCAACTTTGACAAAACTTTTGAGGTTCATTGTGATGCAAGTGGTACCGGAATTGGCGGAGTTTTGATGCAAGAAAAATGAGCCATTGCATATTTTAGTGAAAAGCTATCCGGTGCTCAACTCAACTATCCCATCTATAACAAAGAATTATATGCTTTAGTGCGTGTGCTACATGTTTGGGAACATTATCTTAGACCTCATGAGTTTGTCATCCATACCGATCATGAAACGCTTAAGTACTTAAAAGGTCAAACTAAGTTGAACAAGCGTCATGCCAAATGGAGTGAATTTATTGAATCTTTCCCCTATGTGATCAAGTACATTGAGGGTAAGGAAAATGTAGTTGCGGATGCACTTTCACGCATATGTACGCTTGTCACTAAACTTTAGTTGAATGTTGTTGGTTTTGAGCATATAAAAGACTTGTATGCAAATGATCCTTCCTTTGCTACTCCTTATGCTAAGTGCTTGACGCATACTTCTTGGGAACAATATTACATCAAAGATGATTATCTTATGAGAGCTAAAAAACTTTGCATTCCTGAGTCTTCTCTTCATTTGCTCCTTTTGCAAGAGGCTCATGGAGGCGGCCTCATGGGACATTTTGGACGCGACAAGACATTCGCCACGCTCTCCAAGAACTACTTTTGGCCAAAGATGTTCCGTGACGTCTCACGCTTCACCAACTGATGCTCTACATGTCGCAAAGCTAAGTCTAAAGCTAAATCCCATGGTCTTTACATGCCTCTTCCTATTCCTTATCAACCTTGGGAAGACATTAGCATGGATTTTGTACTTGGTTTGCCTAGAACTCAAAATGGAAAGGATTCCGTGTTTGTTGTTGTGGACCGATTTTCTAAGATGGCACATTTCATCCCTTGCAACAAGATAGATGATGCTTCACATGTTGCAAATCTCTTTTGTAGGGAAATCTTGCGCCTCCATGGAGTACCAAAGACAATCGTCTCCGACCGCGACGTAAAGTTCTTTAGTTACTTTTGGAAGACACTATGCGTCAAGCTCGGAATCAAGCTCTTGTTCTCATCCGCATACCATCCTCAAACCGACGGCCAAACGGAGGTGACGAACCGTACGCTCTCCACTCTATTTCGTGTGTTGATCAAGAAGAACATCAAGGTGTGGGAGGAGTGTCTACCTATTGCCGAGTATGCCTACAACCGTGCAAGACATTCGACGACCGGCAAGTCCCCCTTTGAGGTCGTCTACGGCTTCAACCCATTGTCCCCATTGGACATTCTACCTCTTCCTCTACAAGAGCGCACCAACCTCGACGCAAGTGCCCGTGCAAGCTACATCAAGAAGATGCATGAAGATACAAGACACACCATCGAGTGCCAAGTACAATGAATAGCGACCAAGCTCAATGTCAACAAGCAACCCATGATATTCAACATCAGAGATCTTGTGTGGCTACACCTTCGCAATGACCGCTTCCCCAACAAACGCAAGTCCAAACTTCTACCTCGAGCCGATGGACCCTTCAAGGTGCTAGCACGCTACAACGACAACGCTTACAAGATCGACCTCCCGCGCGACAAGTACAACGTGAATGACATCTTCAACGTCAAAGATCTTTTGACATACCATGGTGATGCGGATTTCGATCCGAGGTCGGATCTTTCCCAAGGGAGGGGAGATGATGCGGAGCATCCCGTGATCATCCCCATGGACACCACCTCGACTATCCAAGCTCCAAGTGGACCCATGACGAGAGCAAGGGCTCGTGCTATTCAATCCGAGGTGACATCACTCCTACTTGAGTTCCTCGTTCCTTCCAGTGAGACATGGCTACTGCCTAAGTCCGAGATGCTATGCGTGATCAGGTACAACGCTCAAGCCACGGAGTCGAGAGATGAAGAAGAAACGACAGGCGTCAACTCTTTGGACAACCCGGATCTTCTGGTCAGAGCCCGAAACTTCCGGCCCCCGGAACGTCCGGCCTACCTGGAGCTTCCGGCCTCCGTCGACCTCAACCAGCCCGGGCGTGCCAACTCTCTGGTTAGCCCGAAACCTGCCCGGAACCCGGCCCGGACCTTCTGGTCCCCGGAACCTCCGGCCCGCCCGGACCTTCCGGCCCCCGGACGCCAGCCCAGCTCCACCCGTGCCAACTCTCTGGTTAGTCCGGACCCTGCCCGGAACCTCCGGCGCCCGGAACTTCCGGCCCCACCCAGAACTTCCGGCCTTGCCTGCACGCAGCCACTTGGGCCGAGGCCCGTGTACCCTTTCACCCCGTAAACTATATATACACTTATCTACCTATGTTTTAGGGTTAGCATTGTGATAGCTCATTTGAGATAGAGCATTGCTCATCCGTACCGGATCTACTCCTCGTGAGGGACCGCACCTCTTCGGAGAAGATCCATCCGGATTCAAGGCCTCCATCCGGAGAAGACAATCAAGACCTCCTCATGGAGAAGAACGGTTACTCTTGTATCGTCCTTGTTGACTTTGGATCTCGTGTTACTTTGTGCCTCGATGATCTAGCACTTGTGTGATCAATTTCGTGTCAGTTGAGTGTTTCTCTTGTTTTCCCCCGTGATTTCCCTCGTGTTATTCCGCGCGCTCTTCGTGTTCCTCGTAGGGATCCTCTCCAAACATGAAAGATCGGCCCCATAGGGTTCCGCCCTACATCATCTAGTGCATCTGTTGCATGGTAATCCCTATTCACTCATATTGATATCTATTGATGGGCATCTCCATAGCCCATTTATACGCCTAGTTGATGTGAGACTATCTCCCTCTTTTTGTCTTCTCCAGAACCACCATATTCTATTCCACCTATAGTGATATGTCCATGGCTCACACTCATGTATTGCTTGGCTTGTCATCGGGGTTGTGCATGATTTGAATATTTTGTGTGATGAAGATGGAACATAGCCAGACTATACGATTTAGTAGGGATAAGCCTTCTTTGGCCATGATATTTTGAGAAGACATTATTGCCTTGTTAGTATGCTTGAAGTATTATTGTTTTTATGTCAATATTAAACTTTTGTTTCGAATCTTACGGATCTGAACATTCATGCCACAATAAAGAAAATTACATGGATAAATATGTTAGGTAGCATTCCGCATCAAAAATTCTGTTTTTATCATTTACCTACTCGAGGACGAGCAGGAATTAAGCTTAGGGATGCTTGATAGGTCTCCAACGTATCTATAATTTTTTATTGTCCATGCTATTATATTATCTGTTTTGAATGTTGTTGGCGATATAACTATTAGGTATGACCCACCCAGGAGGGGCCGGGTTATACCTACAAGTACTCTTAAAGACCAAGACCAAGGTTGAAGATGGCGGTTCAGTTAAGGGCCCAAAGCCCAGAGGCGACTTAAGGCCCATAGAGATAAACCGCCATATGTACTGACTTGTATTGTAAGGCAATAATAGTTAAGAGATCAAGACGGACACTGTTTATGAGCCGGCCGGGAATCTGAGAGCCGCTAGGCGTCGACCTCTGTTAATAAAGGGACGACCCGGCGGCGGTTCAGGGCAAGTAACATCAGATCGAGAGCTAGGTCAAGATATTCCGCTCCCTAGTAATCGAGTCATAAGCAATGCCACTCAAACTGGATCGTAGGCTTTTACCTTCACCGTAAGGGGGCGAACCAGTATAAACCTCATGTCCTTTGTCCCGATTAACCCCTTTAAGCTTCCTTGTTGCGATGGATCCACGACTAAGTCCTTTCACTAGGACATCTGACGTGACAATTCCACGACAGTTGGCTCCCACCATGGGGCCAGCGCACGGTGGATTTGAGTTCTTGAAGGGCAGCTTTGAAGGCCTCAAGTGATATGCTGTGGGCCGGATGACCAAGAGTCGTCGCGGCAAGCTCTACATCGACGACGCAGGCTGGGGCCCTGATGCTTGCTCAATTGAGTATGGGTACCGGGTCCCCTTCTGCGGAAATCATGTCTTCATCGGCAAGATCGGCGAGCCGGGCCCTGAGCCGGACATCTGCACCGACCTCGTCGAGACGACTCAGCATGCGAGACCCGCCCGGGCTTTGCCAGCCGTGAAGCGTGCCTTCGTGAGATGCATCCACGGAGGACTCTCTGAAGGATCTGCATCTGGCGGTGAGACGGCCATCTATTCTGATGGTGAGTCATCCACAGGCGAGATGGATTCATTGTATCAACTGCAAGATGGCGGGCTTGGGGTCTATTCCAATGGCAGTAGTATTCCGGATCTCCTTGAGCCGCTGAGCAGGGTCGAGATCTTCATGGCTAGCATGCAGCCTATCCAAGACTCCACAACTGCGGCAGCAATAACCTCCGAGTCAGCAATAGCCGGGGCAGGAGGCCCTGTGCGCTCGCCAGCTCAGGTGCTAATGGATCTCACAGATAAGATGACCGCTCTGTTAACCGCCACGGTCAACTCGGCGGATCAAGCTCAACATGATGCGAAAGTGGCGCAGTTAAAACTAGATATAATGCAGGCTAAGGAAGATCTGGCAGCGAAAGATGTCAGGATAACCGCAGAGCGGGCGGTTCTGGACGCTCAGGCTCAGCGGATTCAGGCGCAGACTTTCCAGCTCACGATGGATCAGAACGCGTCCAATGAGGTCATGAGGAGAAGATACCAAAAGACTCAGTCTCGGCTCCCTCCGGTTTATGATCCTCGAAACCTCTTCCATACACTCGGTGCAGGGCCCAGTAACCTGCCGGAGATAGACCGGGTTGCAGCACATGGGGCTGGAATGCCGGTTTAACCACGTGTGATGGGGCCTCCCCAGATGAATACTACTCCACCTCAGTATGTACCAACACCACCGGTTCATTATTCTAACTCGTTGGAGAACATGATCACGGTGGCGACACGACTGGCGGCTCTCCCGGTGGAGGGCAACTCTCCGACGACGGTTGAAACCCGCAAGGTCAGAGAACTTCTTCAGACGGCTTTACCACAGCAGGAGGCGTACTCATATAGCCGGGACAGGATTCATTCAACCCCTTGTCCAAGCCAGAGCCCGAGTTATAGCAGGCACATGGACTCAGCGGCCGTTTCAAGCAACGCCCGGTGCCGTAACCAGCCAGGCGGGCATGACCCGGCGCGCGATGGAGCCCTTAACTTTGTTGATCAGGACAAAATACGTCAAGAGGCTGAGCGGGCGGCTCAGCTGGCGGCTTGCCAGCCTTTTTCGGTTTATTCGACGTCTTCTATTGAGGCAGGCGCGACCACTAGGACCAGAGGTGTCCCCTGTCTGGTGCCGGCTCTGCGTAACGAGCGTTTGCCCGAAGATTTCAAAGGACCCAGAAAGGTGCCTAATTATATGGCCGACTTACAGCCTGGGGCATGGATTGAAAGCTACGAGATGGCTATGGAGTTACTGGAGGTCAGTGACGCTGCGATGACCAAGTACTTCACCATGATGTTAGATGGGACTGCCCGCACTTGGTTGAAGGGGCTACCGCCTAATTCCATCAGTTCATGGGCAGAGTTAAAAGCTCGGTTCATTCAAAACTTCAAGGGTACATGCAAGCAGCCCATGTCAATTGTGGATTTGACTAATTGCAAGCAGGAGGAGGGTGAGTCCACAACCCATTGGGTGCGTCGGGTCAAGGCCATAATACATTCGTCTGATAAGATGGATGCCGGCTCCGCAGTCTTAATGTTGGAGAAAAATTGCCGTTCTCAGCCTCTAAAGATGAAGCTAGGGCGGCCCAAGCGCGATTGTAATGACATGGGGCAGCTGATGGTGGCTCTGGTCAAGTACGCCGACTCTGATAGTACCAAGGATCCTGAGTCTGATGATGAAAAGACAGGGAAGGGAAAAAAGAATGGCAATGGCAAGGGCCCTCAGCATAACCCGACAAATCAAGGAGGTAATAATAAACATAAGGCTGATGGTAGCTCGGAGTTTGTGGCTAACACCAATGCGCAGGGCAACAATCAATGACGTAAGGGAAGGCCACCCCGTCGGTCTGGCGGGTCAAGTCCCACTGTCGGTGTCAAAACCGGCGGATCTCGGGTAGGGGGTCCCGAACTGTGCGTCTAGGCAGATGGTAACAGGAGACAAGGGACACGATGTTTTTACCCAGGTTCGGGACCTCTCGATGGAGGTAAAACCCTACTCCTGCTTGATTAATATTGATGATATGGGTAGTACAAGAGTAGATCTACCACGAGATCAAAGAGGCTAAACCCCAGAAGCTAGCCTATGGTATGATTGTTGTTCGTCCTACGGACTAAAACCCTTCGGTTTATCTAGACACCGAAGAGGGTTAGGGTTACACAGAGTCGGTTACAATGGTAGGAGATCTACGTATCGCCAAACTTGCCTTCCACGCCAAGGAAAGTCCCATCTGGACACGGGACAGAGTCTTCAATCTTGTATCTTCATAGTCTAGGAGTCCGGCCAATGGTGATAGTCCGACCATCCGGACACCCCCTAATCCAGGACTCCCTCAGTAGCCCCTGAACCAGGCTTCAATGACGACGAGTCTGGCACGCATATTGTCTTCGACATTGCAAGGCAGGTTCCTCCTCCGAATACTTCATAGAAGATTTTGAACACAAGGATAGTGTCCGGCTCTGCAAAATAAGTTCCACATACCACCGTAGAGAGAATAACATTTACACAAGTTCAATCTGCTGACATATTCCGTGGCGTGACATCACACCACGGCCAGGCCTTTATCCGAATCGTTTTTACTGTTCCACCTCAGCGCGTTTAGCGAAGCGGTTTCCTTGGCACGTCTTGTCAAAGAAGAGATCGTGTCCCCTTATTCCGGGATTCTCATTAATACAGGTGTGGGTAACCCAGTCGTGCCCATTGGCACGCCTCCTCTATCAAAGGCGAGTCCCGAACGGTCACGGGGAGGGCTCTTGGTATTCAACCCCTCTTTATAACGAGACCAAGGCCCGCTCCTTTCTTTCAATCTCAATCGAATCCGCCCCTCGCCTCGAGTTCCAACACCCAAAGCTCTAGATTCAGGCGCTTCGAACCTTCGACGATGTCCGGCTCCGACCTGCACGGCCGGTGGATGCCTTCTTCCGTCACAGAAGAAGACGTGCTAAAGCTGAGAGACGCCAGGTATCTAACTGGCGAAATTTCGCATAGGCTGCCTGCCCAGGGGCAGGTTGTTCCCACTCCCGAGCCCGGTGAGAGCGTGGTGTTCGTGTCTCACTTCCTTCGGGGTTTAGGCTTCCCGACGGACCTCTTCGTGAGGGGGCTCATGTTTTATTATGGGCTGGAATTCCATGACTTGGATCCGGAGTCCATCCTCCACATCTCATCGTTCATTGTCGTATGCGAAGCCTTCCTCCGCATCACCCCTCACTTCGGATTGTGGCTCAAGACCTTCAAAGTGGAGCCGAAGATGATCAAGGGGCCGCAAGCAGAGTGCGGAGGGGCTGTTATAAGCAAGAGTGCTGACGCTCCATGGCCCGAGGGCTCTTTTCAAGAGGAGCTTGGTTTGTGGCAACAAGAGTGGTTTTACATCACTGCTCCCAGGGGCACCAAATGGGTGGCGCCACCTGCCTTCCGCTCGGGTCCTCCACAACGGCTGGCGTCATGGGTCAACAAAGGGCTTGACTGGGGGCCGTCCAAGGACGTACCTCTGCTGCAGGGCCGTATTCGAGACCTCCAAGAGAGAGAGATCAATCTGGTCGTAGTGGCGCAGGTCATGCTGATTCGGCGCCTACTGCCCTGCAAACGTCGCCCCCTCCACCTGTGGGAATTTAATCCGGAGGGACCACGAGCTCTCCAACATTTTATGGGTGCGACACCCGTGGAGATGTATAAACTGTTCTTTGGATCACAAGAGAAGTGTCCGGACTTGACCGAGGACGCAGGTCTGAGCTGCAATCGCCCGGATACTCAAGTAAGTAGTCCTGTACCCGGACACGCTATCCGTACATTTATCATAAACTTGCCCTTTAAGGAGCTGTCCCTTGAACATGAGTGGATAGGGAAAGCAAAGCTGATAAGGTGTCCGGCCCCCCTCCCTGAGACCACGCCGGATCCTGTGTTAACCAAGATGCTGGCGGCTGCGCCTTTGGAAGAGGGCGAAGGGGGGAACAGGGGAACTACTGCCTCCGCGAAGGAGGCTTTCGAGAAAGGGAGGATCGAGAATCCCTCTCTCCAGGGGGAGAAGAGGACAGCTTCTGAAGATCCGGAGGCCAAGGCCTCAAAGCGGGGAAAGAAATCTTCGCCAGAGGGTCCGGCGCCGGGAGACACCCTAGCCGCACTATTTCCCCAAGGAGATCAACCCTCTAGCGAGCCGTAAGTAGAGAGGGGAGTCTTGTAATAAGGGACATCCCTGTTTTTAATTCTGAAGATAACCAAAATTTTACCTTGTAATTCGGATCTCAGCCCTTCTCAGCAGAGCTCGTCTTCGGGGGATCTTTGTCCGGAGATGATGGAGAGCGAAACACCTCCACCTGCCGCACCGTCATGCGAGGCGGACGGCCCTGAGGTGTCGTTGCGGAGGGTTTCCCTGAGTCCGGCGGGGCCGGAAGGTCCGACGCCAACTGGTGTACGGTCGGAGGAGCTGAAGGATCTGCTCGGGCGAGCGTCTATCTCAGAAGATCACCGTGCGTTAATGGGTACGGTGATTGAAAGGATTTCATCCGCTGAGAGCGGATTGCATGAAGCCATTAGAAGTTTACTGACGGGGTTTGAGGTACGCAAAAGTGGTGTACCTTCTGATAGTTTAGCATATAGAATGCGCCCTGTATAGATAGTAGCCCCTGAGACTCGGTACGTTGTCAAAAGTGACAGCGCGCCGAGGATCATAATCTCAGTTGTAAGATGTCTCCTTTCCTATAAAGGTGGCGGAGCATCCGGTGGCCAGCCGGACTGATGAATTTGTCGAACTGAAGCGGCAACTTGACGTGGCGGATGCGGACATCACGCTTGTCAATAAGCGACTTGACAAGTCACAAGGTATGCGACTTCTCCGCGGACACCTGGTAAGGGAGCTTGACACCCGTGCCTTACAACATGTATGCTTAATGCAGATGGTGCCGCTACTATGGAGGACCTTCAGGTGGAGCTCGCCTGAGCCAAGGAGCAAGCCAGAAAAAGTAATGCGGCTGCCTTGAAGGCTTCCGAAGAGCTAAAAGCCGAACAGGCTGCTCACTGCCGAAGCAGGGAGGAAATGGCCGAGATGGCCGTGAAGTTGAAGAATGCTACCGACCGCTGCAAGTTTCTTGAAAAAGAATGTCGAGTGGAACAAGAGGACCTGAAAAAGGCCACTACTGAGGCCAAGGATGCTCGCTCTGCGATGAGAGCTATGAAAGAGGAGCTGCGTCAGGCCGAAGATATTACGGCTGGAAAGCCTTTTCTACTGCGGAGGAAATTTACGGATCCTAAGTATGCTCAGTTGGGCCAGCTGTGGGGTGCAGAGGATGCTTATCTAGATTTGGCGGCGAGTGCCGCAGACGCGGTCGCACACTTCCGAGCCACAAGGATCACAGAATGGAAGAGCTTTTTTGGTCGCAGTTCCATAGTCCAGAGCGTCCGCTTCCATTGACCGATCGTTTGGCCAAATGGGCTGAGCTGAATAGGTTGTCCGAACTTTCCATGAAGGATGTCGTGACTCATTTGTGGCCAAGAAGGCCCGAGTCGAAGAGTTATTTTGGCTTGGTGCAGCAGTTCCTTGGTGCGGTGCCGCATATTGGTGCAATGAAGCCGTCAGCATGCATAGAGGGTGCACGGATGGCTCTTGCCCGTGTCAAGACATGCTGGGCGGAGATGAAGGCCACCGACGTTGCATCCCAGGATTCGGACAGAAGCCGAGTACCTGCCGAGCACTATTTTGAGGAAGTCCTGCCGGGCGCTCGTTTAATAGAGACGCAATGCTCGAAGGATATTATGTTCTAATGACTTGTATGATTTGTGAAACGATGTTTCAATATAATATAAGGGCTTTTTATACTTGTGCGTTCAAGTATTGAAATACCTCCTGTGCGGCCGTTAATGTATATGTGTATATAACCTGAAAGATGGCAGTCTTCGGCTTCAGCCCCCACGCACATAGTGCGGGGGTGTTTGCAAAAAAGCGCATTTTCACACTTAATCCAACGTCTTGGTCCTGTGAAGGAGGTGATAGCGTAGCAAACTAGGCAACCGGACTATAATGCTTTATCACTTTCACTTAGCCATAGGAGTTTGATGGTGGGGCTACTATATAGCCCCTAGGGGCACCGCGCTCTCCCGAATTCGGTTGCGCGTATGTGCCTGACCGGGAAACGGTCCTTTGTTAATGCGGAGGAATTCTAAACATTCCGGTGGGTCATCGAGTGGTTGACCAGTCTCACGCTATATCATGACAGTCAGTTTTCGGCTTTCTCTACCGAGGTGCTCACCAGGACGAACCGGGGCACAATCACAGTAGTTCTCCTGGTGCCGCGTTAGCCGATAGAGCGGAACATAAGGCAGCAAAACACAGGAGCCGGACAAACCCAACATTTGACCAAAGACATGATTCGGAGCTGATGCATATAAGGCCTAACTCGAGACGCCGAACACTCCCTAAGGTATTCGGTCTTTATGAAAACGGGCAGAACAATGCCCTAAGCCCCTAGTGTCCAGGTAGGCGCAAAAATTTCTGACGCGGCCGATGCCAAAACGCCAGCCTCCTCCTCGGTTATAGCAAGAAACCGGGTGATGTGTATCAACAAGAGACAGTAAAAAAGGTTTACGCAGGGTCTTAATCTGAAAAGAATCCTTGCGACGGGTCCCTGCTGCACGTCTGCGCCTGTGTCTCCATTGTGCCATATCCTGGACGGGTATAGCACGACGTTCATCTGTAAAAGAGAGGAACTTAGTTGAAAAAAGATCGTGCGAAAAATGTATTTTAAAATAAACAGAGTATGATTCAAAAAATGAATAAAATTGAGCTTTAGTGTCTCTTTGTTTTACATGCGTGGAGCCCCTTGTAAGGGGGTACGCGGCTAGTAAGCCCCTTGTTTATTTATGCCGGACTCGCCTAACTGTGTCCGGGGTCTGAATGACCTATTTAGGTGCTTTGATCAGCAAAGCCGGATTAGTGTGTGGCTGTCGAGGCAGTCTCACATTCTTCCGTGTTCGAGGAACACTCGAAGTTTCCCTTTAATGCGATGATGCCGCGTGGACCGGGCATTTTAAGTGTAAGGGATGCATAATGCGGTATTGCGTTAAAACGGGTGAAAGCTTCGCGTTCCAATAGTGCTTGATAGCTACTTTTAAATGGGGCGATGTGGAAGACTAACTTTTTGCGATTGAAGTTGTCGGATGACCCGAACACAACTTCTAGTAGTAGGGAGCCCGTACAATGGGCATATGGGCCTGGCATTTCTCCTTGAAAGGAAGTGTTGCTATGGCGAATTTTGGTTGGGTCTATCCCCATTCTGCGGATTGTGTCCTGATATAGCAGGCTTAGATGACTGCCACCGTCCATTAGGACTTGTGTAAATTGGAGTCCGTTGATTATAGGATCTAATATCAAGGCAGTCCATCCCGCGTTCCAGATACTTCCGGAGTAGTTCGGATGGTCGAAGGTGATTGGTTTCGACAACCAGTGTTGGGACTCCGTTGGAGTAGACCGTGCGGCGCGTATTTCAATGGGTGCCGCTCTGTTTTTCCCTTTTGTCACTTGAAGTGAGTTTACTGTTTTGACCTCTTGTGGGAAATTCTTTTGTTTTCCGGTGCTCTGCTTGTGGGGTTCGTCATCATCCTTGGTTGGTGTGTCGAGCCCCTTGTGTTCGGCGTTGAGTCTGCCGGACTGCTTGAAGACCCAACAATCTCTGTGGGTATGGTTTGCAGGCTTCCCGGGAGTACTGTGGATTTGGCATATCTTGTCCAAGATTTTGTTTAAGTTGGATAGCTCATCGCTATTATACTTAAGGGGCAGTTTTTTATTATTCTGCCGAGAGCTTTTAAATCTGGCGTTGACTGTTGTGCTCTTCGGACTGTTTCCCTTGGTCCGGCGCTGGTCCTTGTTGCGTCATGGTTTCCCATTTCCATCCCTGACCTCGGATGTACTTGGGTCGCTGGCGCTGCATCTTGCCAGCCAGCTATCCTCTCCCGCGCAAAAGCGGGTCATGAGGCTTGTTAGTGCAGCCATTGTTCTCGGCTTTTCTTGGCCAAGGTGTCTGGCGAGCCATTCGTCTCGGACATTGTGTTTGAAAGCTGCTAAGGCTTCGGTGTCCGGACAGTCGACTATTTGGTTCTTTTTGGTGAGGAACCTGTTCCAGAATTTGCGGGCTGACTATCCGGGCTATTGAGTTATGTGACTTAAATCGTCTGCATCCGGAGGGCGGACATAAGTCCCCCGAAAATTTTCCCGAAACGCATCCTCGAGCTCTTCCCAATTTCCAATTATGTTTTCGGGGAGGCTTTTAAGCCAATGCCGGGCTGGCCCTTTGAGCTTGAGGGGTAAGTATTTTATGGCGTGGAGGTCATCTCCTCTAGCCATGTGTATGTGCAGGATGTAATCCTCAATCCAGACTCCAGGGTCTGTTGTTCCATCGTACGCCTCTATGTTTACGGGCTTGAATCCCGCTAGAAATTCATGATCCAGCACCTCATCGGTGGAACATAGGGGGTGTGCAGTGCCCCTGTATTTGGGTGTGCCGTGATGTTCGAATACTCGACGTGTTGCATTGCTTTCTAGAGCTTGCTTTCTTGGCCCATAGATAGACCTGACTGGGCCATCCTTTTGGTGCGGATCCTTATGTGGATCGCGTGTCGGCTTGTGTTCGGCGCCGTTTGCCGCTCTATGTTTGCCATGTGGTCGTCTATCCAACCGGGCGGCCTCTTTGTTCTTTGATTGTGGGGGCTCTACGGCCTCCTCGTCGAATTAGGGCAGTAGTTTGCGCTTCGGCTAGCTCTTTGTTTGGCGACTATCACCGTATTTGTCTGCGGTGTTGAGTACTTTGCTCCATCTCATTTTGAGTGCATCTTCCGCTGTTTTGAGCTTCCGCTTCTGCTTTTTCAGGCTACGTGCAGTGGCGACGAGCCTTTTGTGGAGGTTCTTCTGCTCCAACAATGTGTCTGGCGTGAGATCGTCCGGACTGTTATCTTCTCCGGGGACGGATTGTTTATCCAAGTTATCCCGTTCAGATGGTTGCTCGATGGCATGTTCGCTGTCCACCGGTTCGCCCTGCTCTACGGCTGGGTCTGTATGGGTGCTGTCTTTGTCGAGGCGGGACTTTGAGCGGCGCTTACGTCGCCGTTTTGACTGCTTTTCGAGGGAATTATCTTTCACAGTGTCCCGTTGTTCCTCGTTATCGCTTCCTTTAGGTGTATCCACCATATATACATTGTGAGTTGAGGTGGCCTTCCAGTGCCCTGTAGGCGCTGGTTCTTGGTCGTCTCCGGCATCGTCATCCGTACCGTCGATGTCTTCGGAGTCAAAGTCGAGCATGTCGGTTAAATCATCGACAGTGGCTACAAAGTGGGTGGTGGGTGGGCGTTGAATTTCTTCGTCGTCCGTGTCCCAACCTTCCTGACCAAGTCTGGCCAGGGCTCTCCTGATAAAGAGAGAGACTTTAGTGAGTTCAGGATGTCGCCGAAGGGCGAGTGCTGAAAGATGTCCACGGCAGTGAACTCCATAACAGGCGCACAACCGGATTCGATTGGAAGGGGCGCGGAAGGTCCGGAGTCCGGAGAGGAGTTCGGCACCATGGAGTCACGAGCTTCACAAAGGACAGGGGTGGTGTTCGGCTCCATCGCCGTAGAGATCGCAGCCCCCGAGGCGGCGTCTAGCCACTCGTCCTCGATCGGCAAAGTTGGCTCCGAGCTAAGGGTCGGAGCGGACACCGATGCGGCCTCCAGGGCACTTTTCGGCGGCAGAGCTAGATCATGCCCATCGAGACAGTGCGGCGCGCTTGGCTGCGGCTCGAATCTGTCGAAGATCAAATCTCCATGGATATCGGCCATGTAGTTCAAACTCCCAAATCTGACCTGATGGCCAGTGGCGTAGCTTTCGATCTGCTCCAAATGGCCTAGCGAATTGGCCCGCAGTGCAAAGCCGCCGAATACGAAGACCTGTCCGGGGAGAAAAGTCTCACCCTAGACCGCGTCATTGCTGATGATCGAAGGAGCCATCGGGCCTAAAGATGATGACACAGAGGAACTATCAATGAAAGCACCAATGTCGGTGTCAAAACCGGCGGATCTCGGGTAGGGGGTCCCGAACTGTGCCTCTAGGCGGATGGTAACAGGAGACAAGGGACACGATGTTTTTACCCAGGTTCGGGCCCTCTCGGTGGAGGTAAAACGCTACTCCTGCTTGATTAATATTGATGATATGGGTAGTACAAGAGTAGATCTACCACGAGATCAAAGAGGCTAAACCCTAGAAGCTAGCCTATGGTATGATTGTTGTTCGTCCTACGGACTAAAACCCTCCGGTTTATATAGACACCGAAGAGGGTTAGGGTTACACAGAGTCGGTTACAATGGTAGGAGATCTACATATCCGTATCGCCAAACTTGCCTTCCACGCCAAGGAAAGTCCCATCCGGACACGGGACGGAGTCTTCAATCTTGTATCTTCATAGTCTAGCAGTCCGGCCAATGGTGATAGTCCGGCCATCCGGACACCCCCTAATCCAGGACTCCCTCACCCACGCTTGAGGAGTTACTGAATGAGCCCTGTCCAAGGCACGACACTCAGCAGAAGCCGACCACTCACTTATGGAAGGACTGTACGATCATGAAGGCTTTCAAGAGTTCCAACATGTTCGACGGTAATCATGGGCAGGGCGGCGGCTCAGGTGGCGGCGTCTTTCATGGCCCGGGCGGCGGTTCAAATTCCAGTTTTCAGAACTCTCAAGGTAATCAAGGTGGTTATAACCAGCAATCTGGCCAGGGTGGTCAGCAGCAGTAGCAGCAGGGTGGATACCAGAGCCATCCAAAGCAGCTGAATAGTGGACAATATCATGTGTTTACCACCAATTTGTGCAAACGAGACTAGAAGCTTCATAAGAGGGCTGTGAACGATGTTGAGCCGGCAGTTCCTCGTTATTTGAGATGGTCTGAGCAGCCTATTCTATGGAGTAGGGAGGATCACCCTCCCGGGTTGATAATCTGGGTCACTTGGCCTTAGTGGTAGCACCTCAGGTTGGTGGATACAAGTTCACTAAGGTGCTCATGGATGGAGGCAGCAGCATTACTATCCTCTATTATGAGACCTTTCACCGCATGGGTTTGACTGACAAAAATCTCAAAACTTCCAACACTATTTTTCCTGGAGTAGTTCCTGGTAAGTCGGCATACCCAGTGGGTAAGATTGAGCTGGAAGTGGCCTTTGGAGATGAACATGATTCCAGGGCGGAGAAGTTAACCTTTGAGGTGGTCAAAATCAAGAGCCCGTATCAAGCCCTCTTTGGGCGGCCGGCTTATGCCAAGTTCATGGCGAGGCCATGCTATGTTTATTTGCAGCTCAAGATGCCGGGTCATAAAGGCACCATCACAGTGCATGGGAGTAGGAAGATAGCCTTGGAATGTGAGGAAGGCGATGCCGCTTATGCTGAATCTGTTTGTGCGACAGAAGAGTTGAAGTTCTACAAGGACAATGTTGACCCGACAGATATGACGTCTTTGAAAAAGCCAACCACAGAGCATGAGCCGATCATGAAGTTTAAGTCGGCCGATGATACTAAGCTTGTTGACTTTGTTCCAGGCGACTCATCTAAGTAGTTCAGTATCAGTGCCAATCTGGATCCCAAATAGGAAAGCGCGCTCATCGAGTTCATTCGTGAGAATCGGGACGTCTTTGCATGGAAATTTAAGTCGGTCAAGCAGTTTCTTCGGCAGTTCAATGAGGAGAGGCGTAAGGCCATTGGTGAGGAAGTAGCCCGGCTCTTGGCGGCTGGGTTCATTGTTGAAGTTTTTCATCCAGAGTGGTTGGCTAACCCGGTGCTTGTGCTTAAGAAGAACGACACTTGGTGCATGTGTGTGGATTATACGGACTTAAACAAAGCTTGTCCGGCTGATCCCTTCGCTCTCCCTCGTATTGATCAAAATATTGATGCTACGGCGGGTTGTGAGCATTTGAGCTTTTTGGATGCTTACTCTGGTTATCATCAGATCAAGATGGCAGTTAAGGACCAGGAGAAGACGTTGTTCATTACTCCATTTGGAGACTTCTGCTGTATGTCTATGCCTTTTGGGCTCAAGAGTGCCCAGGCGACTTACCAGTGGTGTGTGCAGAATTGTCTTCATAATCAGATTGAACGCAGTGTTCATGCTTATGTGGACGACATTGTGGTGAAATCCAAAGAAAAGGATACCTTGATAGATGATCTGAAGGAGACCTTTGACATCTTTGGGTCTACAAGATGATGCTTAACCTGGCCAAGTGTGTTTTTGGCGTGCCTGCAGGCAAGCTTTTGGGTTTTCTGGTTTCTAATAGGGGCATCGAGGCTAACCCAGAGAATATCAAGGCAATCACCTCTCTGGCTAAGCCGGCGTGCATCAATGATGTTCATCGTTTGGCGGGTCGTATCGCTGCTCTAAGCCGGTTCATAAGCCGGTTAGGTGAGAAGGCTATACCGCTGTATCAAATGATGAAGAAAACAGATAACTTCGTCTGGAGTGATGCTGCTAACGCCGCCTTTGAAGATTTGAAGAGACAATTAGCTGAGCCGCCGGTCCATGCTGCTCCCATTGATAAGGAGACATTATTATTATATGTGGCTGCTAACACGTGGGCTGTCAGTGTGGCCATCATGGTGGAGCGCAAGGAGGCTGGCAAAGAGCATCCAGTTCAGCGGCCGGTTTATTATATCAGTGAGGTGCTTATTGAGTCCAAGCAAAGCTATCCACATTGGCAGAAACTCGTTTATGGGGTATTCATGGCAAGCCGGAAGCTTAAGCAGTATTTCCAAGGTCATCCCATCATTGTGGTTAGTTCTGCTCCTTTAGGAGATATCATTCAAAACAGAGAAGCCACATGACGACTCACCAAGTGGGCAATTGAACTGGGGCCTCATGGTTTAAAATACGTGCCGCGTACTGCTATCAAGTCTCAAGCACTGGTGGACTTCATCAACGATTGGACAGAACTGCAGATGCCTGAAGAGAAGCCAGACAACATGTATTGGACTATTCACTTTGATGGGTCCAGGCAATCGGAGGGCTCGGGGGCTGGAGTTGTTTTAGCTTCCCCTCGAGGTGACAAATTTTGTTATGTGCTACGGTTGATGTTTCCCTGTACTAACAATGCAGCTGAGTATGAGGCCTTACTCCATGGTCTTCGGATGGCTAAGGAGATGAGCTTAAGCCGGGTAAGGTGTTTTGGCGACTCAGATTTGGTGGCTCAACAAGTATCAGGCAAGTGGGATTCCAAGGATCCTCTCATGGCGGCTTATCACCGTGAAGTTGATGCCATTGCTAGACATTTCAAGGGTTACCAAGTGGAGCACATTGACCGCAGAAAGAACAAGGCGGCTGATGCCTTAAGCCGGCTGGGCTCTCAGCATAAGCCGGTGCCACCTAATACTTTCTTGGATATTCTGCATAACCCTTCTGTCAAGTTACCTACAAAGGAAGACTTGGCTGTTCCTGACCCAGAAGCACAATTGGTGGCGGCTCTTCACGTCATCCCAGATTGGATAGTGCCATACTTGGCTTACATGACCCAGGGCGAGTTGCCTGAGGATGAAACCTTGGCTAGGCAGATAACCCGGCGGTCAAAGTCAATGACAATTGCCAATGGCGAGTTGCATCATCGCAGTGTCACTGGGGCGTTTCAGCGTTCTATCTCTCCTGAAGAAGGCCAAGAAATTTTACGTGAGATTCATGAAGGGGATTTTGGCCATCATGCCAGGTCAAAATCCCTTGTGGCCAAGGCTTTCTGTCATGGATTTTATTGGCTGACGGCTCATGCTGATGAAGAGGACCTGGTCAGTAAACGTGACGGTTGTCAGAAGTTCTCGAGACGTGCTCACGTGCCGGCTCAAGAGTTGAGGATGATTCCAATTACTTGGACGTTTGCAGCCTGGGGGCTTGACATGGTTGGGCCTTTCAAAAGGTCCAAAGATAAAAAGACCCACCTTTTGGTGGCGGTTGACAAATTTACAAAGTGGGTTGAGGTAGAGCCAGTTAGTAAGTGTGATGCAACCACGATGGTTCAGTTCATGAAGAAGGTGATATTTCGCTTTGGCTTTCCACACAACATTATAACTGACAATGGTACTAATCTGTCTAAAGGCGCCATGGAAGAATTTTGTCAATGTGAGCATATTCGGCTTGATGTTTCATCAGTGGCTCACCCCAAATCCAATGGTCAAGCTGAGAGAGCAAATCAGGAAATCTTAAAAGGCATCAAACCCCGGCTTTTGGTCCCATTGCAATGGACACCGGGTTGTTGGGTTGAGGAGTTACCCTCTGTGATATGGAGCATCAATACTACTCCAAACAGGTCTATGAGTGATACGCCTTTCTTCATGGTTTACGGAGCTGAGGCGGTTCTCCCTAGTGACATCCGTCATGACTCGCCCCGTGTGGCGGCTTATGTTGAGGCAAACAATGAACAAGCGCATCGGGATGCCCTTGACCTGTTAGATGAAAAGCGTGATTTGGCAGCAGCTCGCTCGGTGATTTACCAACAGGACCTGCGCTGCTATCACAACCGTCGGGTTAAGTCCAGAACCTTTCAGGAAGGTGATTTGGTGCTCCGGCTCATCCAGGATCAAACCGATGCACACAAGTTATCCCCACCTTGGGAAGGGCCCTTTGTGGTCAGTAAGAACCTGAACAATGGGTCATACTACCTTATCGATGTTCGAGAGCACAAAGAGTCACGTAAGTCGGAGGAGGAGACCCGCCGGCCGTAGAATATCGCTCATCTTCGGCCTTACTACACTTGAGCCACCGGCTCTCATGATGTACATATTTTGACGATGTATATATTATGATAAATAATAAAGCAGGACCTCTATCTTTTTTTCATCCTCAAAGGTAATATGTCATTGTCATTGTCATTATCATCTCAAATGATCACTTGGGGGTTGATCGTATCCGAATCTAGCTTAACCCGTTTGATCCGGATTATGATCGTATTCGAATCTAGCCGTTAAAACTTATGATCATTAGGGGGCTTCCTGTTCAAACATAGGTCGTATTCGAACCAAAGAGAACATAGTTGTCGGTACCCTCTTGATTGGCACACTGCCGAGCACACTAGGGGGCCTCTTGATCGTATTCGAATCATAGCTCAACCCCTTTTGGGAACTGACTTCGATCGTATTCGAATCAGAGTCATTAAAAAACGCTCAAGGTCATTAGGGGGCTTCCTGCTCAAACATAGGTCGTATTCGAACCAAATAGAACATAGCTATCGGTACCCTCTTGATCAGCGCAACGCCAAAGCCACTAGGGGCTACATGATCGTATTCGAATCCTAGCTTAACCCCTTTGGAACGGTTTACTGATTGTATCCGAATCAGAAGCCTTGAATTTTTTATATTCTATTTGGTTTAAGTTTTCTTTGAAAACAACCTTTATGTTGACTTGAGACTTTTTTGAGGTTTAAAAGTACAAGTGTGGTTAATTTTAACCCGACTTTATTTTGGCTGATAAGTCGCCAATATATGAGAATCATCATACCTTTGGAAGTGTTGGTTTCCAAAGATTGGGTTATCACCCTTACTGTCCGGGTCATATAAGCCGGCAGTGCAAATCAAAAGATCACATGTATAAGATTATAGTTGTGTTTCAACATTATATGTTACAACAGGCTTATCTGTGATTCTTTTTCTATTTTAATGTATCAAGCTATTATGACCCGCCTTGCGGTAAGCTGCCAAGGGATCTTGTGATCTATTTCTATGTGCGGGACAGTTAAAGACTTGGTCAAGCATAAGGAAAGCAGATGAAAAGTATAACACGGGTGAATATAACATGGCGGCTTAATAGTATTAAGCACCAAAAACATGCATGATGGCACGGAAAAAACAAAGTTATTTCTATTCTATTACATGACTCCCTGAGTCCAAATGATTCATATTGTTTTTTAGCACATCACAGGTATGAGCCGCCACGGCGGTTTAACTCTCGTGTTGGCCTGAAGCGTCCGAATTAGCCCTCTCCGCTTCTGCGCCCTGTTCCCTTTCCTGGAAGGTTGATGATGACCAGTCAATGCCATTCAAAGCTTCAAATTCAGCTTCATCATCAACTAGTCCAGCCGGGTCAACTTCAGGGGCGATGGTATGCTTACGGAGTGGGGGGATCAGGCTGGTCACTTTGTAATGAGGCATTGGAATTCTCCGGTTCTCTGCGTCATCGCCCGACTGGTACTTGGAGAGATCTTCTTCATCAGCTATCAGGGTGGCCACAGGGCGTATCTCCTTCACACAAGCGGCGAAGTCTTCCTGTTCAATGGGAGTGCCATCCTCCTTAAAGCTTGGATAACCAATGGCGAGGTCAGCCGAGTCTAGCTCCGGTAGCCAAGCTTTGGCCCGACTTAAGGCAGCCATAGCTCCAGCTCTCACAGACGATTGCCTCAGTTCGGTGAATCGCTAGGGTAGCATAGAAAGTTTCTTTAGCACATCTACCAGGAGTGTGGGCACTTCATTGGACAGGGCCACCGAGGCTAAGGCACGCTGAGACTCGGTGTACAGTTGTTCCACCATCGTATAAACTGCCTTTAGCTTGATCAGCATATCTTGGTTCAGATTTGAACTCCTGGGGCCTGCATAAACGTTGTCAGGTGAGTCAATTCCAATTTATATGATCAATTGAAAGGTTTAAGCATTTAACACTTGCAGGGCAACTTATCAAAGATTGCTGAGACCATCTGAGAGACATGGCGTTTTAAACCGGATAATTCACCAGTTGCTTCTTCAAGAGCCGCCTCTGCCTTCTCAGCTCGATTAATCAATGCAATTTTTTCATCAGCCCAGGCCTTTTTCTCCATTTCAAAGTCTTTCTTCAGTTTTTCTTGTTCAGCAATGCTGAATTTAAACTTGGAATCAACTCTTTGGGTTTCCGTCTCTTGGGCCTCAAGGCGTTTCTTTAGATCAGACACTTCTGATTCAAGTTGACTAGTGGCGGCCTACACAAATACCAGGTCAAAGTCAGGACAATCATGATGCTATATTAAGTCCCAAGCCTTTTGCAAGCAACAACACTTGGCACTTGGGGGCTAATGTCTATCGAAGAATTTTACTTAAAGTGGCAGTTCATGACAGATCGGCTCAACCATGCTGGTTAAGCCACCCCTTGGGGACTACAGAGTAAGCTTGATTTTTTTCTATATGTTATCCAAATATGTTACTAATACCACTAAGTTTGTTTCTAAGTCTACAACATGTTCAACATAAGCAATAGACTTGGGGGCTGGCATAGTAAGGATAAATGAGTACAGAGAAAGGATTGTACCTCAAACTTCTGGTGCATCTGCTTCACCATGTCAATTTCAATGTCACGGCTGCTGTGCACTTGGCTCATATAGCCAGAAAAGACTTCTCCAATACTCATGTGAGTATAGTCAACAACATCAAGCTTGACCCGGCGGCGTTCCAGAAGCTCCTCCTTGGTGGAACACTTTGTTTGGGAACGTAGTAATTTCAAAAAATTTCCTATGCACACGCAAGATCATGGTGATGGTATAGCAACGAGAGGGGAGAGTGTTCGTCCACGTACCCTCGTAGACCGTAAGCGGAAGCGTTAGCACAACGCAATTGATGTAGTCGTACGTCTTCACGATCTGACCGATCCAAGCACCAGATGTACGGAGCCTCCGAGTTCAGCACACGTTCAGCTCGATGACGATCTCCGGCCTCCGATCCAGCAAAGCACCGGAGATGAGTTCCGTCAGCACGACGGCATGGTGACGGTGATGATGTTCTACCGGCGCAGGGCTTCGCCTAAACTCCACGACGATATGACCGAGGTGGAATATGGTGGAGGGGGGCACCGCACACGGCTAAGGAACGATCCGTAGATCAACTTGTGTGTGTCTGGGGTGCCCCCCCGCCCCCGTATATAAAGGAGCCAGGGGGGAGGAGGCCGCCGGCCAAGGAGGGCACGCCAAGGGGGGAGTCCTACTCCCACCGGGAGTAGGACTCCCTCTTTCCAAGTAGGAGTAGGAGAAGGGGGGAAAGAGGAGGAAGAGGAGAAGGAAAGGGGGGGCGCCACCCCCCTTCCCTTGTCCTATTCGGACTAGGAAGGGGAGGGGCGCGCGGCCCCCTCCTGCCTCCTTCCCTCTTCTCCCTCGAGGCCCATGTAGGCCCAATAAGCCCCCGGGGGGTTCCGGTAACCTCCCGGTACTCCGGTAAAATGCCGATTTCACCCGGAACCATTCCGATGTCCAAACATAGGCTTCCAATATATCAATCTTTATGTCTTGAACATTTCGAGACTCCTCGTCATGTCCGTGATCACATCCAGGACTCCGAACAAACTTCGGTACATCAAAACTTATAAACTCATAATAAAACTGTCATCAAAACGTTAAGCGTGCGGACCCTACGGGTTCGAGAACTATGTAGACATGACCTAGAACCATTCTCGGTCAATAACCAATAGCGGGACCTAGATGCCCATATTGGTTCCTACATATTCTACGAAGATCTTTATCGGTCAAACCGCATAACAACATACGTTGTTCCCTTTGTCATCGGTATGTTACTTGCCCGAGATTTGAACGTCGGTATCCAATACCTAGTTCAATATCGTTACCGGCAAGTCTCTTTACTCGTTATGTAATACATCATTCCGTAACTAACTCATTAGCTACATTGCTTGCAAGGCTTATAGTGATGTGCATTACCGAGAGGGCCCAGGGATACCTCTCCGACAATCGGAGTGACAAAACCTAATCTCGAAATACGCCAACTCAACATGTACCTTCGGAGACACCTGTAGTACTCCTTTAAAATCACCCAGTTACGTTGTGACGTTTGGTAGTACCCAAAGTGTTCCTCCGGTAAACGGGAGTTGCATAATTCTCATAGTTACAGGAACATGTATAAGTCATGAAGAAAGCAATAGCAGTATACTAAACGATCAAGTGCTAGGCTAACGGAATGGGTCATGTCAATCACATCATTCTTCTAATGATGTGATCCCACTAATCAAATGACAACACATGTCTATGGTTAGGAAACAAAACCATCTTTGATTAATGAGCTAGTCAAGTAGAGGCATACCAGTGACACTATGTTTGTCTATGTATTCACACATGTATTATGTTTCCAGTTAATACAATTCTAGCATGAATAATAAACATTTATCATGAAATAAGGAAATAAATAATAACTTTATTATTGCCTCTAGGGCATATTTCCTTCAGTCTCCCACTTGCACTAGAGTCAATAATCTAGTTCACATCGCCATGTGATTTAACACCAATATTCATATCTGTATATGATTAACACCCATAGTTCACATCGTCATGTGACCAACACCCAAAGGGTTTACTAGAGTCTAGTTCACATCGCTATGTGATTAACACCCAAAGCGTACTAAGGTGTGATCATGTTTTGCTCGTGAGAGAAGCTTAGTCAACGGGTCTGTCACATTCAGAGCCGCATGTATTTTGCAAATATTCTATGTCCACAATGCTCTGCACAGAGCTACTCTAGCTAATTGCTCCCACTTTCAATATGTATCCAGATTGAGACTTAGAGTCATCTGGATTGGTGTAAAAGCTTGCATCATTGTAACTTTTCACGATGGGCTCTTTTATCATCTCCATAATCGAGAAACATGTCCTCAGTCCTCACTAAGGATATTCTTGACCGCTGTCCAGTGATCTACTCTTAGATCAAAATTGTATGCCTTTGTCAAACTCAGAGCAAGGTATACAATAGGTCTGGTTCACAGCATAGCATACTTTATAGAACCTATGACTGAGGCATAGGGAATGACTTTTCATTCTCTTTCTATTTTCTGCCATGGTCGGGTCTTGAGTTTTACTCAACTTCACACCTTTGCATCACAGGCAAGAACTCCTTCTTTGACTGTTCCATTTTGAACTATTTCAAAAATTTATCAAGGTATGTATTTATTGAAAAATCTTATCAAGCGTCTTGATCTATCTATATAGATCTTGATGCTCAATGTGTAAGCAGCTTCACCGAGGTCTTTCTTTGGAAAACTCTTATTCAAGTATCCTTTCATGCTATCCAGAATTTCTATATCATTTCTAATCAACAATATGTCATCCACATATAATATTAGAAATGCTACTGAGCTCCCACTCACTTTCTTGTAAATACAGGCTTCTCAAAAAGTCTGTATAAAACCATATGCTTTGATCAACTCATCAAAGCGTATATTCCAACTCCGAGAGGCTTGCACCAGTCCATAAATGGATCGCTGGAGCTTGCACACTTTGTTTAGCACCTTTAGGATTGACAAAACCTTCTGGTTGCATCATATACAACTCTCCATTAAGAAATGTAGTTTTGACATCCTTTTGCCATATTTCAATAAATGTGGCAATTGCTAACATGATTCTGATAGACTTAAGCATCGCTACGGTTGAGAAAATTTCATTGTAGTCAACACCTTGAACTTGTCGAAAACCTTTTTGCGACAAGTCGAGCTTTGTTGATAGTAACACTACTATCATCATCTGTCTTACTCTTGAAGATCCATTTATACAATATGGCTTGCCGATCATCGGGCAAATCCACCAAAGTCCACACTTTGTTCTCATACATGGATCCCATCTCAGATTTCATGGCCTCAAGCCATTTCGCGGAATCTGGGCTCATCATCGCTTCCTCATAGTTCGTAGGTTCATCATGGTCTAGTAACATGATTTCTAGAACAGTATTACCGTACCACTCTGGTGCGGACTGTACTTTGGAAGACCTACAAGGTTTTGTAGTAACTTGATCTGAAGTTTCATGATCATCATCATTAGCTTCCTCACTAATTGGTGTAGGAATCACTAGAACTGATTTCTGTGATGAACTACTTTCCAATTTAGGAGAAGGTACAATTACCTCATCAAGTTCTACTTTCCTCCCACTCACTTCTTTCGAGAGAAACTCCTTCTCTAGAAAGGATCCATTCTTAGCAACGAATGTTTTGCCATCGGATCTGTGATAGAAGGAGTACCCAACAATTTCCTTTGGGTATTCTATGAAGACGCACTTCTCCGATTTGGGTTCGAGCTTATCAGGATGAAACTTTTTCACATAAGCATCGCAACCCCAAACTTTAAGAAACGACAACTTGGGTTTCTTGCTAAACCACAGTTCATATGCTGTCGTCTCAACGGATTTAGATGGTGCCCTTTTAACGTGAATGCAGCTGTCTCTAATGCATAACCCCAAAACAATATTGGTAAATCAGTAAGAGACATCATAGATCGCACCATATCCAATAAAGTGCGGTTATGACGTTCGGATACACCATAACGTTGTGGTGTTCCAGGTGGCGTGAACTGTGAAACTATTTCACATTGTTTTAATTGAAGACCAAACTCGTAACTCAAATATTCGTCTCCGTGATCAGATCGCAGAAACTTTATTTTCTTGTTACGATGATTTTTCCACTTCACTCTGAAATTCTTTGAACCTTTCAACTATTTCAGACTTATGTTTCATCAAGTAGATATACCCATATCTGCTCAAATCATCTTGTGAAGGTCAGAAAATAACGATACTTGCCACGAGCATCAATACTCATTGGATCGCATACATCTGTATGTATTATTTCCAACAAGTTAGTAGCTCGTTCCATTGTTTCGGAGAACGGAGTTTTAGTCATCTTGCCCAAAAGGACGGTTCGCAAGCATCAAATGATTCATAACCAAGTGATTCCAAAAATCCATCTTTATGGAGTTTCTTCATGCACTTTACACCGATATGACCCAAACGGCAGTGCCACAAATAAGTTGCACTATCATTATTAACTTTGCATCTTTTGGCATCAATATTATGAATATGTGTATCATCACGATCGAGATCCAACAAACTATTTTCATTGGGTGTATGACCATTGAAGGTTTTATTCATGTAAACAGAACAACAATTATTCTCTGATTTTAAATGAATAACCGTATTGCAATAAACATGATCAAATCATATTCATGCTCAACGTAAACGCCAAATAACATTTAGGTTTAACACTAATCCCAAAAGTATAGGGAGTGTGCGATGATGATCATATTAATCTTGGAACTACTTCCAACACTCATCGTCACTTCCCCTTCAACTAGTCTCTGTTTATTCTGTAACTCCTGTTTCGAGTTACTAATCTTAGCAACCGAACAAGTATCAAATACTCAGGGGCTGCTATAAACACTAGCAAGGCACACATTAATAACCTGTATATCAAATATACCCTTGTTCACTTTGCCATCCTTCTTATCTACCAAATATTCAGGGCATTTCCGCTTCCAGTGACTATTTCCTTTGCAGTGTAAGCACTTAGTTTCAGGCTATGGTCCAGCTTTGGGCTTCTTCGCAGGAGTGACAACTTGCTTGTCTTTCCACTTGAAGTTCCCTTTCTTTCCCTTTGCCCTTTTCTTGAAACTAGTGGTCTTGTCAATCATCAACACTTGATGCTCTTTCTTGATTTCTACCTTCGTCGATTTCAACATCACGAAGAGCTCGGGAATCGTTTTCGTCATCCCTTGCATACTATAGTTCATCACGAAGTTCTACTAACTTGGTGATGGTGACTAGAGAATTCTGTCAATCACTATCTTATCTGGAAGATTAACTCCCACTTGATTCAAGCGATTGAAGTACCCAGACAATCTGAGCACATGCTCACTAGTTGAGCGATTCTCCTCCATCTTTTAGCTATAGAACTTGTTGGAGACTTCATATCTCTCAACTCGGGTATTTGCTTGAAATATCAACTTCAATTTCTGGAACATCTCATATGGTCCATGACGTTCAAAACGTCCTTGAAGTCCCGATTCTAAGCCGTTAAGCATGGTGCACTAAACTATCAAGTAGTCATCATATTGAGCTAGCCAAACGTTCATAATGTCTGCATCTGCTCCTGCAATAGGTCTGTCACCTAGCGGTGCATCAAGGACATAATTCTTCTGCGCAGCAATGAGGATAAACCTCAGATCACGGATCCAATCCGCATCATTGCTACTAACATCTTTCAACACAGTTTTCTCTAGGAACATATCAAAATAAACATATGAAAACAATAACGCGAGCTATTGATCTACAACATAATTTGCAAAATACTACCAGGACTAGGTTCATGATAAATTTAAGTTCAATTAATCATATTACTTAAGAACTCCCACTTGGACAGACATCTCTCTAGTCATCTAAGTGATCACGTGATCCAAATCAACTAAACCATGTCCGATCATCACGTGAGATCGAGTAGTTTTCAATGGTGAACATCAGTATGTTGATCATATCTACTATATGATTCATGCTCGACCTTTCGGTCTCCGTGTTCCGAGGCCATATCTGTATATGCTAGGCTCGTCAAGTTTAACCTGAGTATTCCGCGTGTGCAACTGTTTTGCACCCGTTGTATTTGAACGTAGAGCCTATCACACCCGATCATCACATGGTGTCTCAGCACGAAGAACTTTCGCAATAGTGCATACTCAGGGAGAACACTTCTTGATAATTAGTGAGAGATCATCTTAAAATGCTACCGTCAATCAAAGCAAGATAAGATGCAAAAAGGATAAACATCACATGCAATCAATAAAAGTTATATGATATGGCCATCATCATCTTGTGCTTGTGATCTCCATCTTCGAAGCACCGTCATGATCACCATCGTCACCGGCGCGGCACCTTGATCTCCATCGTAGCATCGTTGTCGTTACGCCATCTATTGCTTCTATGACTATCACTACCGCTTAGTGATAAAGTAAAGCAATTACAGGGCGTTTGCATTTCATACAATAAAGCGACAACCATATGGCTCCTGCCAGTTGTCGATAACTTCGGTTACAAAACATGATCATCTCATACAATAAAATATAGCATCATGTCTTGACCATATCACATCACAACATGCCCTGCAAAAACAAGTTAGACGTCCTCTACTTTGTTGTTGCAAATTTTACGTGGCTGCTACGGGCTTAGCAAGAACCGTTCTTACCTACGCATCAAAAACCACAATGATAGTTTGTCAAGTTAGTGCTGTTTTAACCTTCGCAAGGACCGGGCGTAGCCACACTCGATTCAGCTAAAGTGAGAGAGACAGACACCAGCTAGCCACCTTTAAGCACAAGTGCTCGTAACGGTGAAACCAGTCTCGCGTAAGCGTACGCATAATGTCGGTCCGAGCTGCTTCATCTCACAATACCGCCGAACCAAAGTATGACATGCTGTTAGCAGTATGACTTGTATCGCCCACAACTCACTTGTGTTCTACTCGTGCATATAACATCAACGCATAAAACCTGGCTCTGATGCCACTGTTTGGGGAACATAGTAATTTCAAAAAAATTCCTACGCACACGCAAGATCATGGTGATGGTATAGCAATGAGAGGGGAGAGTGTTCGCCCATGTACCCTCGTAGACCGTAAGCGGAAGCGTTAGCACAACGCAGTTGATATAGTCGTACGTCTTCACGATCCGACCGATCCAAGCACCGGATGTACGGAGCCTCCGAGTTCAGCACACGTTCAGCTCAATGACGATCTCCGGCCTCCGATCCAGCAAAGCACCAGAGATGAGTTCCGTCAGCACGACGGCGTGGTGACGGTGATGATGTTCTACCGGCGCAGGGCTTCGCCTAAACTCCGCGACGATATGACCGAGGTGGAATATGGTGGAGGGGGGCACCGCACACGGCTAAGGAACGATCCGTAGATCAACTTGTGTGTGTCTAGGGTGCCCCCCCGCCCCCGTATATAAAGGAGCTAGGGGGGAGGAGGCCGCCGGCCAAGGAGGGCGCGCCAAGGGGGGAGTCCTACTCCCACCGGGAGTAGGACTCCCTCTTTCCAAGTAGGAGTAGGAGAAGGGGGGAAAGAGGAGGAAGAGGAGAAGGAAAGGGGGGGCGCCGCCCCCCTTCCCTTGTCCTATTCGGACTAGGAAGGGGAGGGGCGTGCGGCCCCCTCTTGCCTCCTTCCCTCTTCTCCCTCGAGGCCCATGTAGGCCCAATAACCCCCCGGGGGGTTCTGGTAACCTCCCCGTACTCCGGTAAAATGCCGATTTCACCCGGAACCATTCCGATGTCCAAACATAGGCTTCCAATATATCAATCTTTATGTCTCGACCATTTCGAGACTCCTCGTCATGTCCGTGATCACATCCGGGACTCCGAAAAAACTTCGGTACATCAAAACTTATAAACTCATAATAAAACTGTCATCGAAACGTTAAGCGTGCAGACCCTATGGGTTCGAGAACTATGTAGACATGACCTAGAACCATTCTCGGTCAATAACCAATAGCGGGACCTGGATGCCCATATTGGTTCCTACATATTCTACGAAGATCTTTATCGGTCAAACCGCATAACAACATACGTTGTTCCCTTTGTCATCGGTATGTTACTTGCCCGAGATTTGATCGTCGGTATCCAATACCTAGTTCAATCTCATTACCGGCAAGTCTCTTTAATCGTTATGTAATACATCATTCCGTAACTAACTCATTAGCTACATTGCTTGCAAGGCTTATAGTGATGTGCATTACCGAGAGGGCCCAGAGATACCTCTCCGACAATCGGAGTGACAAAACCTAATCTCGAAATACGCCAACTCAACATGTACCTTCGGAGACACCTATAGTACTCCTTTATAATCACCCAGTTACGTTGTGATGTTTGGTAGTACCCAAAGTGTTCCTCCGGTAAACGGGAGTTGCATAATTCTCATAGTTACAGGAACATGTATAAGTCATGAAGAAAGCAATAGCAGTATACTAAACGATCAAGTGCTAGGCTAACGGAATGGGTCATGTCAATCACATCATTCTTCTAATGATGTGATCCCACTAATCAAATGACAACACATGTCTATGGTTAGGAAACAAAACCATCTTTGATTAATGAGCTAGTCAAGTAGAGGCATACCAGTGACACTATGTTTGTCTATGTATTCACACATGTATTATGTTTCCGGTTAATACAATTCTAGCATGAATAATAAACATTTATCATGAAATAAGGAAATAAATAATAACTTTATTATTGCCTCTAGGGCATATTTCCTTCACACTTAGCCAGCACGGTTGGCCTCCCCAGCTCAACAAAACCGGTCTTGGTGATCTCGAAATCAGTGTCTTGAGGATCATCCATCCTGACCGGGCTAGGAACTTTTGGGTTTTCTGAAACATCGGTGGCCCGCTCGACAGGCGGGTCAACAGTTGGCGTTGGCATGTCATGTGCTGGCTCAGGTGGCGGCTCATGAGTGGAGGTTTCAGGCACGGCTGTTCCAAGTTCCGGATCTGCTAAAACCGGTTCTTCGGCCGGCTTATTCTTCTTGACCCTTTTGCTGGGCTTTGCTTTTCCACTGCATAAAATCAAAAGGTTAGGGCAAATACAACGAATTGAAATGAATACAGGATAAGTAGGTTATCATTACCCTGGCGCGGTCTTGAAAGCCGGTAGATTGGACTGCATTGAGTTGCCAGAGGAAGGGGAAGTTTTGTGATAATCCGAGCCAGAAGAATTGAGTGGTTGACGAGTGAGACCCGCCAAAGGATAAAAGAGATTTAAATCAGAGGTGACCTCGTTCTGGCGCTTCCTCGGGGTGTTCGGCAAGCCAACGGAGAGCTCCGCATCCTTGCTGGTCCGGGTCTGCCTCCGGCTCTCATGAATCTGTCACTTCAAAGGAAATTGAGGATCTTGATAAGCTAAGGGATGTGAAAATCTTACTTTCCGGGTTACTTTGCGGATTTTCTGTCTTGGCAAAGGCTCAGAGTCGGAGGAAATGATAGTTACCTCTTCATCCTTGCTATGGCTTGCTCTTGTGTCCTCCTGCTGATAATCAGTGTCAATAAGATGGTTAAAAAAAGGAGCCAAGAGAGTCAAGGGCTACCTCCGACTCATAAGAATCTTCTAGCCGAAGCAAGTCAGAGGCGGTGGCTTTCTTGCCCTTCTTCTTTGCAGCCTCTTTCCTGGCGGCTCTCTTGGCCTTCCTGGCTTTCTTCGCAGCTTCATGGTCATATTTGACCTTCCAGAATTTGTCACCCGCCTGTAAGAGTTAGCAGAAGTATGAGTATGGTAAAACATCAAAAAAATAAAGTAATTTATTCAGATGGGCGGCTTACCGCTAGAGCTGGGTTAGCCTCGCAGAAGGGATGCTAAGCCCACCTTACCACAATCTGCTAGGCTCTTGTTCAAAACAGACTTCGTCATATCGTTGATGACATCTTCAGGCAAGTCATCAGAGCTGTGCCGCAGAGGG
Source organism: Triticum timopheevii (assembly GCA_963921465.1). Lineage (NCBI taxonomy): Eukaryota > Viridiplantae > Streptophyta > Magnoliopsida > Poales > Poaceae > Triticum > Triticum timopheevii. The sequence goes on along the minus strand of OY997264.1, from coordinate 470,509,056 downwards.
TCATCCTTTTTGCCTCTATAGGTGCACATCAAGCTGGGGCGGCGGCTCAATGGAATGACCCACGAGGCGAGCCAAACCCGGACTAAGTCGATGCCAGTTAACTCGTTCCCTAGAAGATCTTTGATCTTAGCTAGGGTGGGGGCGAGTGTTTTGCGTTCGACGGCTGTAATCTTGTTAGGAAGCTGATGGTTGGACCCAAGACGTAGAGCACAAAAACCGGGCAGAGGGTTCTCACCAGCCAGAGAGGTGTCTTGGCAATAAAACCATGTCTGATTCCAGTCTTTGGGATGAATCGGCGGATTGGCATAAGGAAAAATTACGTCTATCCGACGTTGGATTGAGACACCACCAAGTTCCAAGCTCCGGCTGTTGGCGCATTCATTCCGGCGGTTCAAGTTAAATAATTCTCTGAAAAGTAATATGTTGGGTTCTTATCCGAGGTATACTTCACTGAACACTTGGAAATTGTAGATGTTAGACATGGAATTGGGTTCGATGTCTTGAGGGCGGAGGTCAAAGAAGTGCAAAACATCTCTGAAGAATTTTGAGCCGGGTGGAGAGAAACCCTGGTTCATGTGATCCGTGAAAACAATAACCTCCCCTGTTTTGGGATGAGGAAATTCCTCCTCCGGGTTAGGAGCACGATAGGACATGATTTGCTTCTTCGGCAGATAGCCGGTCTTCACAAAATCGTCAAGCGTGCTGTCCGTGACGATAGATTTGACCCAGTTGCAGGAAGTGGGTGCTTTCGGTGCCATTGTAACGAAATCCTAAGACGGAGTAAAAATTACCGGTTCAAATTTAAGCCGGAGAGAGATATTTCAATGCATACTCAAGATGGCGGCTTATAAGGGGCCTAATGGTATAAGGATAATTATGTCAAGATTATTTAAGCCGCCATAGGCTCCATAAGAAGTTAAAGTTGTTTAAACCACCATGGGTGGTCAAGGTTATCAATTGAGCATTGCCTTTTTAAGCCGGTGATAAGAGTCGCCATGGCCAGGTGGATCTAACAAATATAGGTTTTTGCCTAAGTATTGCATAAACAAGTTTCACAAACTGCAGCTACTATTTTGGATCAAATGGCTGTTCAGAAAATAAAAATTCCTAGACCTAAAAACATGGTACAGAGGAGTTCATGCGTTCTAATGAGGCTTCTTTACAAGGAAAAGGGATCTTCTAGTGCCAAAAATGGATGCGAAACAGCTACCACATGAGTTCTATGCTGTTGTTGGATCAAAAGAGGCCGCGGTAGAAGAACCACGGAGAAACCAAGATGAACTGCGAAGTGTACAGAGAAACTCGCAAACCCTAGCATGGATCTAAAATGCAGAAAGGTGAAAACTTATAGCGGCAGATCTGTTGCGGAGGGGCGCCGCCGTTCTCTGGACGGATTCAAGTTGATGCAACGGCCAAGGTCGACGGAGACGAGGTGCGCTGCAGCGGCGGCGGAGCTCGAGCGACAGTAGGGGTGAGAGGAAGAAGACGAGAAAAGGGGAGAATGAGAAGAGACCTAGTCGGGTCTATTTATAAGGAAAGACTGCTAAGTGGGCACGAAAAACGAGGAGGCCGAAAACATAGTTATCCAACTACAAGGACGCCTCGATTTTCGGATGGTCATTAAGATAAAGATCCATTGAGATATATTGGAAAAAACGTGCATTCAAGATAGGTGACGTCATGGTGGGTTACTGCAAATCCAAAGGATGACGTCATGGCGGGTTACAAAGATTTCATAAGCAAAGGGTAGAAGATTTTTCTTAAGTGTTGAAGATTGACATGAACCAGTTCAAATCAATCTGGGGCCTAATGTTGGGGATATAACTATTAGGTATGATCCGCCTAGGAGGGCCGGGTTATACCTACAAGTACTCTTAAAGCCCAAGACCAAGGTTGAAGATGGCGGTTCAGTTAAGGGCCCAAAGCCCAGAGGCGACTTAAGGCCCGTAGAGATAAACCACCATATGTACGTGACTTGTATTATATGGCAAGAATAGTTAAGAGACCGAGCCGGACACTGTTTATGAGCCGGTCGGGACTCTGAGAGCCGCTGGGCGTCGACCTCTGTATATAAAGGGATGACCCGGCGGCGGTTCATGGCAAGTAACATCAGATCGAGAGCTAGGTCAAGCGATTCCGCTCCCTAGTAATCGAGTCATAAGCAATCCCACTCAAACTGGATCGTAGGCTTTTACCTTCACCGTAAGGGGCCGAACCAGTATAAACCTCGTGTCCTTTGTCCCAATTAACCCCTTTAAGCTTCCTAGTTGCGATGGCTCCACGACTAAGTCATTTCACTAGGACATCTGACGTGACAATTCCACGACAAATATTTTATGCATTAGTATGCTATATTATTTTTGGGACTAACCTATTAACTTAGAGCCCAGTGCCAGTTCCTATTTTTCCTTGTTTTTGAGTTTCACAGAAAAGGAATACCAAATGGAGTCCAAACGGAATGAAACGTTCGTGATGATTTTTCTTGGACTAGAAGACAACCAGGAGAGTTGGAGATGAAGTCGGAGGAGCCATGAGCCGGCCACAAGGACGGAGGGCGCGCCCAGGGGGGTAGGGAGCGTCCCCACCCTTGTGGGCCCCTCGTGCACCTCCTGACCTAATTCTTTCACCTATATATTCCTATATATCCCCAAACCAACAAGGGCATGCACGAAAACACTTTTCCGCCGCCGCAACCTTCTGTACCCGTGAGATCCCATCTAGGGGCCTTTTCCAGCATCATGCCGGAGGGGGATTTGACCATGGAGGACTTATACATCAACTCTATTGCCCTTCCAAGGAAGCGTGAGTAGTTTACCACAGACCTATGTGTCCATAGCTAGTAGCTGGATGGCTCCTTCTCTCTCTCTCTCTCTCTCTCTCTCTCTCTCTAATTCTCAATACCATGTTCTCATTGATGTTCTTGGAGATCTATTCGATGTAATACTTTTTTGCGGTGTGTTTGCCAAGATCCGATGAATTGTGGATTTATGACCAGCTTATCTATGAATATTATTTGAATCTTCTCTGAATTCTTATATGCATGATTTGATATCTTTGTAATTCTGTTCGAACTATTGGTTTGGTTTGGACAACTAGACTGGTTTTTCTTGCAATGGGAGAAGTGCTTAGCTTTGGGTTCAATCTTGTGGTGTCCTTTCCCAGTGACAGTAGGGGCAGCAAGGCACGTATTGTATTGTTGCCATCGAGGATAAAAAGATGGGGTTTTCATCATATTGTTTGAGTTAATTCCTCTACATCATGTCATCTTATTTAATGTGTTACTCCGTTCTTTATGAACTTAATACTCTAGATGCATGTTGGATAGCGGTCGATGTGTGGAGTAATAGTAGTAGATGAAAAATCGTTTCGGTCTACTTGACACGGACATGATGCCTATATTCATGATCATTGCCTTAGACATCGTCATAACTTTGCGCTTTTCTATCAATTGCTCGGCAGTAATTTGTTCACCCACCATATTATTTTCTATCTTGAGAGAAGCCTCTAGTGAAACCTATGGCCCCCAGGTCTATTTTCCATCATACAAGTTTCCGACCTACAATCTTAGTTTCCGGTCTACTATTCTTGCAATCTTCTACTTTTTGATCATAAACCAAAAATACCAAAAATATTTACTTTATCCTTTATCTATCTCTATCAAATCTCACTTTTGCAAGTAACCGTGAAGGGATTGAGAACCCCTTTATCGCATTGGGTGCAAGTTTGTTTGATTGTTTGTGCAGGTATTCGGTGATTTGTGCGCTGTCTCCTACTGGATTGATACCTTGGTTCTCAAACTGAGGGAAATACTTATCTCTACTTTGCTACATCACCCTTTCCTCTTCAAGGGAAAAACCAACGCAAGCTCAAGAAGTACCAGTCGTACCATTTCCCGGTGAAGGTGGGTACTCCTTGCCTTTGTCTCCAAAGGAAGTGTTTCAATTCCCCTTGTCTACACAATCTTGGTGCTAGTTTCTATAAAAATCTAAGAACCTACAAAATAGACAAGAGCCAAGGTTTCCCTAATAATGGCAATAAAATAACCACCCGAACTCGGATTCATGCAAAAATACAATGTGTGTAATGTGAAACCTCTGAGAAAATATGATGCCTTTTTTGGCATCATGAGACTACCCCACCAATTCACAACAACATCAAGAAGGAGGCAACTTCAAAAGCTCCAACCATAGCACCAGGTCAAGGTGCCAATTGTGCCTAAAGGAGGGGTACGATATTCTTCACTACTGGAAAAGATATGATAGAAGCTTCATAGACACCGAGGAGAAATCTTCCAACAACATCATTATGTCATATGGCGTTTATACAAACTACTACACTAACACTAGTGTAACTGATCACATTAATTACCACCAAGCTGTACAAGCTTCAAGCACAAGATGGGTACAAAGCGAATGACCGGGTTCATGCAACAAACATCTTAGGAATGAAAAATTGACATATTAGCCATAGAACATCTCATACCCTCCTCGGATATCATTATCAGACCATCTTCCAACCAAAGGAATCGACGTCTAGGGAATCCTTCAGTTATCACAGTTTAGGATATTTTTAGGGGTAATAATCTTCCTTTCTCAGATAGTATAGTCATGAATCTATCTGTTATGCCTGTCAAAAGGCTAAAAATCACCAATTTCCATAGCCTTGTCCACTAGCCTATCTACTGCTCTTATTATTTTATGTATGGGTCCTGCTCTAGTTTCACTATACCAGAGTACATATCATGTAAGTTGTATTGATGATTTCAGCTAGTTCACATGGATCTATTTGCTAAAATTTAAGTATGAGGTCTTTCCATAATGCCATATGTTTTAGCACCATGTTGAGCAACTATCTATCGTAGAAATTATTGCAATGCAAACAAGTTGTGGAGGTGAATACAAGAAATTTAATCATTTTTATAACGTATGGGATTTCCCATCGTGTTTCATGCCCCTCTGCTCATCAACAAAATGGCTTTGCTGAATGGAAACATCACCACATTGTTGAAGTTAGGTCGGGTCTCCTTGCTCATGCCTCTATACGTTTAAAATTTTGTGGCGAGGCTTTTATGACCAATGTTTATCTGATTAGTTGCGTCCATAGCAATGAGATCGACTCACTATGTCTATGGAGCATATGTTTAAATCCAAATCAAAAAGTTCCTTAGTATTTCTAGGAGCGGTGTGTCACATGTAGCTCATATTTTTTCTCTTTAATACACAAAATTTGTATTTTTTTCCACTTCAAACATTGTGTTTCCTTCAATATAGTGGTGTTCATAAGGATTACAGTGCCTTGATATATCTTCTCAACAGGTCTACACCCCACATGATGTGGTATTTGACGAAATAATATCTCTTCTCTTGTATGCACCCTACCGCCGTGCCAAATTACACAAGTAGATACTCCTTGTGTATCACCCAATCTTCATACTTTCCACTACCCTAATCAGGGAAAGAAATCGATACTAAAAATACCAACGAAAATCATGAAAATTTTCCACAACAAAATCTTAATTTTACTTAGAGAATAGAGGGGTCCATGCGATGCAAAAAGTTTGGACGACACGATCTTTGGAGTCGATTCTCCAACCATGTCTGTGCTAGAGTAGGATAGGGCAGAAAACTCTTCCATGTGATCAGTGCGTGGGCCAAATTGGCCTCGATCCGAATTGGTTTCTAGCACCCAATGTCCACCACATAATGGCTTTCCAGTGTAAGGTATATACGTGGATGCCGCCAAAGTGTCTCTTAAGGATCTTTGGTGATGGATATACAACCACAACCTCCTATACGACCACACACTCGTTTGCATAGTGGAGTCAACAAGCCTAATATGTTTCAGAGATAGTCATGTATGATATGATGGTCGTCCTATTCACTTTAGAATTTCTATAGGGCGGGGGAAACGGAAAATTGATCGATGGAAGGCAGCTACGCACAAAGAATTTTCGGTACTCATGACTCATGATGAACAAGACATACCATTTAGTTCCAGAAAACCGAGTGTGTGACATTGTTGATTGCAAATAGGGCTTTAAGGTAAAAAGGAGATCAGATGGAACCATCTACAAGTATAAAGATCATCTGGTAGCTAAAGTTTTAAGCAAAGATATAATGTTGACTATGGAGATACTTTTAATCATGCAGTGAAAGTGACAACAATTAGTTTGGTACCTATTGCTGTTGTGTCAAAGAATTGCTGCATGGGACAGTTAAACGTGCATAATGTGTTTCTCCATGGTGTCCTGGAGAGGAAGTATGCATGAGAAAACATTTAGGGTATGAAGATCCCTTTAAACACGAGTATGTGTGTAAGCTTTATAAAGTATTATGGATAAAAGTGGGCTCCTTGAACTTGGTGTGTAGGGTTGTCCACAAAATTACAAGAGGTAGGTGGGTTAGGGTTTAGGGTTTAGGGTAATTAATCCTGTTGAACAATCTCAAGATTTGACGACTCAGTTTCTTGGAGGTGCTCATTGGGCTAGGGTGTTCATGTGTGTTCATATGGATAAGTGTACATGCGTGTATGTTAATGTTTGTGTTTGTATTGCATTTTTAAAACAAAGTAAGTTAGGCCGTGGAGGTTCTTCTTCGAAAGTTGAGGGTTGACTTTGCGCATGACAATTTGGGAAGTCTCCATTTTATATAGGGATCATGTAAAACCAACAACATGTGGTATTTCATTGCCTCATGAAAAGTATTGTTCAGATTTGTCGAACAATCTCAAGATCTATCGGCTCAATATCTTGGAGGTGATCGTAGGGGTAGGATGTGAGTGTGTGTTCATATGGATAAGTGTACACACATGTATGTGGATGTCTATTTTTGTACTCCATTTTAAAAAATCAGTTATAAGAAAGGCAGTGGAGGTTCTACTTTGAAAGTCGAGGGATGATTTTGCACATGTCGATGTGTGAAGTCTCCATTTTATGTAGGGATCAATGTGAAGTGAACAAATTGTGGTATTTCATCGCCTCATGAAAAACTGTTCAAATTTGTTGAACAACCTCAAGATTTGACGGCTCAGCCTTTTAGAGGTGCTTATAGAGGTTGGGTGTGCGTATGCGTTCATATGGATAAGTGTACACACATGTATGTGAATGTTTGTGTTTGTACTACATTTCTGCAAACAAAGGGTTATAAGGAAGGAAGCGAAGGTTCTTCTTCGAAAGTCAAGGGCCCACTTTGCACATGACGATTTGTGAAGTCTCCATTTTATACATGGATCAATGTAAATCCAACAAAAGGAGGTATTTCATTGCCTCATAAAAAATATTGTTAAAATTTGTTGAACAATCTCAAGATTTGATGGCCCAGTCTCTTGAAGGTGCTCATAGGGACAGGGTATGCATGTGTGCTTATATGGATAAGTGTAGGCATGTATATGTGTGTCTATGTTTGTATAACATTTCTTAATTAAAAAATCACTTATTAGAAAGTTTGGCATTGATCTCGTAAAGTTATGCTAGTATGGTCACTGGTAGAAAAAGAGGCTTCCATACGCCCCCATTAGTCCCCAAAACAATCGAACCGCGACCAAAGGGGTCTTTAGTCGCGGTTCGGGAGAAGACCCGCGACCAACTATCTGGGCCCAGCGCGCTCGGTCGACAGCTGGCGGACGGGAGGGGCTTTAGTCCCGGTTGGCCTGGCCAACCGGGACTAAAGGTCCCCGAAGGCCTTTAGTCACGGTTGGCCAGGCCAACCGGGACTAAAGGCCCATCCAGCTGGCGGACGGGAGGGGCTTTAGTCCCGGTTGGCCTGGCCAACCGCGACTAAAGGCCCATCCCTATATATAGGACTCAGCTCACTTCACTTCACTCAGCTCACTTCATAATTTTCAGAAGGTGGTGGTGGGTTTGCTTTTGGTTTCTCCTATGCACACAAGGTGTTTGATGAAATGCCCGAGAGCCTGAAACAAACATGATATGAAGTGTCCGAGCCACACTTGAGCTTTCTCATTTATTTTTCCTCCGCGATCGCGGTTAGCAACTTGAACCTTTCATGTGTCATTGATAAAATACGCATGTGTGTAGTTCATTGTTTAATTTGTATTATTTCTAGCTAGTTAGTTTAACAAATGCATCATGGTTAATTATATACTTTATATAATAATAATGCAGATGAATCGGCAATGGATGTACGGTCCCCGACTCTCCGGCGAGTTCACTACGGGTTTGAAAGATTTCCTCGTAGTGGCAAATGCGAACAAGCAGCAAGGTTTTATTATCTGTCCATGTGCTGTCTGTAAGAATCAGAAGGGTTACTCCTCCTCAAGAGACGTTCACATGCACCTGCTTCGGCATGGTTTCATGCCAAGCTATAATTGTTGGACCAAGCATGGAGAAAGAGGGGTTAGAATGGAAGAAGATGAAGAAGGGGATGATATCGATGACAACTATCATGATCATTTCGGTGATACTTTCATGGAGGATGATGCTGAAGGTGGGGAAGGGTTAGGTGAAGGTGAAGAAGAGGCACATGATGAGCCCGCTGATGATCTTGGTCGGACCATTGCTGATGCACGGAGACGCTGCGAAACTGACAAGGAGAGGGAGAATTTGGATCGCATGTTAGAGGATCACAAAAAGTCGTTGTATCCAGGATGCGATAATAGTCTGAAAAAGCTGGGCTGCACACTGGATTTGCTAAAATGGAAGGCACGGGAAGGTGTAGGTGACTCATCATTTGAAAATTTGCTGAAAATGTTGAAGAATATGTTCCCGAAGAATAACGAGTTGCCCGCCAGTACGTACGAAGCAAAGAAGGTTGTCTGCCCTCTAGGTTTAGAGGTTCTGAAGATACATGCATGCATTAATGACTACATCCTCTACCGCGGTGAATACGAGAATTTGAATGAATGCCCTGTATGCACTGCATTGCGTTATAAGATCAGAGGCGATGACCCTGGTGACGATGTTGAGGGCGAGAAACCCAGGAAGAGGGTTCCCGCCAAGGTGATGTGGTATGCTCCTATAATACCACGGTTGAAACGTCTGTTCATGAACAAAAAGCATGCCAAGTCGTTGCGATGGCACAAAGAGGACCGTAAGTCCGACGGGGAGTTGAGACACACCGCTGATGGAACGCAATGGAGAAAGATCGACAGAGTTTTCAAAGATTTTGCAGCTGACGCAAAGAACATAAGATTTGGTCTAAATACTGATGGCATTAATCCTTTTGGCGAGCAGAGCTCCAGCCATAGCACCTGGCCCGTGACTCTATGCATCTACAACCTTCCTCCTTGGTTGTGCATGAAGCGGAAGTTCATTATGATGCCAATTCTCATCCAAGGCCCTAAGCAACCCGGCAACGACATCGATGTGTACCTAAGGCCATTAGTTGAAGAACTTTTACAGTTGTGGGCCAGACCTGGTGTACGTGTCTGGGATGAGCACAAAGGAGAGGAATTTGACCTACGAGCGTTGATTTTTGTAACCATCAACGATTGGCCTGCTCTCAGTAACCTTTCGGGACAGACAAATAAGGGATACAATGCATGCACGCACTGCTTACATGAGACTGAAAGTGTACGTTTGGTTAATTGTAAGAAGAACGTGTACCTGGGTCATCGTCGATTTCTTCCCCGAAATCATAACGTAAGAAAGAAAGGCAAGCATTTCAACGGGAAGGCAGATCACCGGCCGAAGCCTGCAGAACGTACTGGTGCTGAGATATTTGATATGGTCAAGGATTTGAAAGTCATCTTTGGAAAGGGTCCTGGCGGACAATCAGTTCCGCGGGGAGTTGACGGGCACGCACCCATGTGGAAGAAGAAATCTATATTTTGGGAGCTAGAATATTGGAAAGTCCTAGATGTCCGCTCTGCAATCGACGTGATGCATGTTACGAAGAATATTTGCGTGAACCTGCTAAGCTTCTTGGGCGTGTATGGGAAGACAAATGATACAAAGGAAGCACGGCAGGACCAGCAACTTTTGAAAGACCCAGATGACCGGCATCCGGAATGGTTTCAAGGTCGTGCCAGCTACGCTCTTACCAAAGAAGAGAAGGTCATTTTTTTTGAATGCCTGAGCAGTATGAAGGTCCCGTCTGGCTTCTCGTCGAATATAAAGGGAATAATAAACATGTCGGAGAAAAAGTTCCAAAACCTGAAGTCTCACGACTGCCACGTGATTATGACGCAATTGCTTCCGATTGCTTTGAGGGGGCTCCTACCGGAAAATGTTCGAGTAGCCATTGTGAAGCTATGTGCATTCCTCAATGCAATCTCTCAGAAGGTAATCAATCCAGAAGATCTACCATGGTTACAGAACGATGTGGTCCAATGCCTTGTCAGTTTCGAGTTAGTGTTCCCACCATCCTTCTTCGATATTATGACGCACCTCCTGGTCCACCTAGTCGAAGAGATTTCCATTCTCGGTCCTGTATTTCTACACAATATGTTCCCCTTTGAGAGGTTCATGGGAGTATTAAAGAAATATGTTCGTAACCGTGTTAGGCCAGAAGGAAGCATCGTCAAGGGCTATGGAAATGAGGAGGTAATTGAGTTCTGTATTGACTATGTTCCTGACCTTAAGCCGATTGGTATTCCTCAATCGCGGCACGAGGGGAGACTAAGTGGAAAAGGCAAGATCGGAAGGGAATCCACGATATGTATGGACGGTCATTCTATGACTGAAGCACACCACACAGTTCTGCAAAATTCCAGCTTGGTGGCTCCGTACTTCAAGCAACACAAGAATATTTTACGCTCGGACAACCCGGGGAAGCCTGAATCCTGGATTAGAAAGGCCCACATGGAGACTTTCGGCAGTTGGTTGCGAAAACATTTAATGAATGACAATGATGTTGGAGATCAGCTATACATGTTGGCCAAGAAACCATCTTCGACTATAACGACTTTCCAAGGGTACGAGATAAATGGGAATACATTTTACACCATCGCCCAAGATAAAAAGAGCACCAACCAAAACAGTGGTGTCCGCTTTGATGCAGCAACCGAGAATGGGCAAAAGGTCACATATTATGGTTACATAGAGGAGATATGGGAACTTGACTATGGACCCTCCTTTAAGGTCCCTTTGTTCCGGTGCAAATGGTTCAAGCTAACAGGAGGTGGGGTAAAGGTGGACGAGCAATACGGAATGACAATGGTGGATTTCAACAATCTTGGTTACCTTGACGAACCATTCGTCCTTGCCAAAGATGTCGCTCAGGTTTTTTATTTGAAGGACATGAGTAGCAAACCGAGGAAACGGAAAGATAAGAAAACGATCAGTACATCATGCGATGATCCAAAGCGCCACATTGTTCTTTCAGGGAAAAGAAACATCGTGGGAGTGGAGGACAAGACAGACATGTCAGAAGATTATAATATGTTTGGTGAAATTCCGCCCTTCAAAGTGAACACTGACCCAAGCATTAAGTTAAATGATGAGGATGCTCCATGGATACGGCACAATCGTAAGCAAGCAGGGACACAAGGGAAGAATTGATGTGTAATAATTTATTGTACCAAACTTTGTATTTGGTCGATGAACTGAATGATGTATCAAACCTTTTGTCAAACCTTCAAGGGGTTTTAAAATGAATTAGTTTTATTTTTCTGATTTTTTTGATATATAATTGTATTTTTAAGATTTTAAAATGAATTAGTTTTATTTTTCTGATTTTAAAAGGAAAAAGGAAGAAGAAGAAAGAAGGAAAAAGGAAGAAAAAAACAGAAGAAAAAAACAGAAGAAAAAAGGAAAAACAGAAGAAAAAAACAAACAGAAGAAAAACATAAGAAAAAAACAGAAGAAAAAACAGAAGAAAAAAGGAAAAAGGAAGAAAAAAAGAAGAAAAACAAAACAAAATAAATAAAGCAAAAAAGAAAACAAAAAACATGCCACCTACTGGGCCACCACGGCCTGAATACGACTAGAAACCCATTAAAGGGCCAGGATTCAGGCCCGCAGAAGGCCAAGCAGGCCCACAGGTACCCTTTAGTCGCGGTTGTTGTCCCCAACCGCGACTAAAGGGTCTTTCTGCGCGGGAACTTAAGCGGCGCCAAAACCCTTTAGTCCCGGTTGGGGAGGCGGACCGTGACTAAAGAGTACCCTTTAGTCCCGGTTGGGGAGGCGGACCGCGACTAAAGGGTACCTTTAGTCGCGGTCCGCCTCCCCAACCGCGACTAAAGGTGCGTCTATAAATACTGCACTTAGCAGTTTTGCCACTTCCCATTCTCCTCTCTCTCGACGCCGAAGCGCTGCCCCGACGCCGACCGACGCCGAAGCCCTGCCCCGACGCCGACACCGAAGCCCTGCCCCGACGCCGACGCCGACGCCGAAGCCCTACGCGCCGCCGCCCCCGTCCCCAGTGAGCGCCGCCTCCGCCCGTGCCCTGCCCTTGCCCGCCGCCCGTGCCTTGCGCCCTTGCCCGCCGCCCGCCGCCCGACGCCCTGCCGCCCGCCGCCCGACGCCCTGCCGCCCGCCGCCCGCTGGCCCTGCCTGCCGTCCTCCGCGCGCCGGCAGAAGAAGAAGAAGGAAGAAGAAAAAGGAAGAAGAAGAAGAAAGAAAAAGGAAAAAGGAAGAAGAAGAAAGAAGGAAGAAGAAAACAAAAGAAAAACAGAAGAAAAACAAGAAAAAGGAAGAAAAAAGGAAAAAGGAAGAAAAAAAAGAAAAAGGAAGAAAACAACAGAAGAAAAAAAGAAAGAAGAAAAAAAAGGAAGAAGAAAAAAAGAAAGAAGAAAGAAAGAAGAAAGAAAAAGGAAGAAGAAAAAACAAGAAAGAAAAAGGAAGAAGAAGAAAGAAAGAAGAAAGAGGAAGAAGAAAGGAAGAAGAAGAAAAAAAGAATTTTTACTTAAAGAATCTTATTTTTAATTCCTCCTCCTCTATGTCCCCTTAATCTTATTTTTTAATTCCTTTATACTTAAAGAATTTTTACTACATGCAGGAGTGACATATGGCGGACGATAGAACCGAGCCGCTTAGGGATCCGGAGGCTGAACGTTATTTAATGGGCATCATCAACAATGAGATTCCTTATGTGCCGAGCTCAGAATATGAGCAACAAGAGGATGTAGTCTCTTCTTATCTGAACCTTGACGGTGGAACAGAGATTGTCGATGATCAAGAAGGTGAAGGAACGGACATTGTCGACGGAGGTCAACCGTCAACAACCGACGATCTCGAATTGCAAGTAGCAACCACCTCCGGCGAGGTATATATATACATTGAGCCTCTCGTGATACAAACTTACTGAAATGTGAATACATATGTATTAACGTGCGCGACTCTCTTTCTTTTTTTAGCCCTCCGGATCGAGTACGACAAAGCGTGGCAAATCCAAGGCGATGAAAACAGGAGAAACATATGCCATTGAGTTTGTCAGTGAAACCGGCAAGCCCCTACAGCACACCTCAAAGTTTATCAACCAATGCGGAGTCGTTGTTAGAGACAACGTCCCGATCACCGTCCAGTAATGGAAGGAGCCAAAGAAGGCACGTCTTGGTTTCAGTTTTGTCGACAAGAGAACGAAAAAGGATTGCTGGAGAAAGCTTATGGAACATTTCATTCTACCTCCGGAATACAACAAAGTCGATGAATTCGGTAACGAGGTTCCGGGTGGACGTCAGAGGAGGAGGCTAGTTAAAGAGTTCGCTCTTCAGAAGATGGGCGAAGCATTCCGGAACTTCAAGAAAAATTTAACCCGTGACTATGTCAACAAGGGCAAGACTCCGGATTTCAATGGACAACATGAGAAACTGAAAGATGATTGGCCAGAATTTGTGAGGCAAAAGCAATCGGAGCATTTCAAGGAAATATCAAAAAAAAATAAGGATAATGCGAGTAAGAAAAAGTTCCATCATATTATGGGGCCAGGAGGATACCGCCTTTCGGAGCCTAGGTGGCAGAAGATGGAGGAGGACCTGAGGGTGCGAGGAATCCCTCTAGGTACAGAGGGATGGGACCCAAGGGCCAAAAGCTGGTGGTACGGGCATGGGGGATCGCTAGACCCGGAGACAGGGGTGTGTGTTCACCAGCAGAGACAGTTTGCTCCCACCCAAGCCCTTATTGACGCAATGACCCAAGATCAAGAGGGCTTGATCAAGTTCAACAGAGAGAAAGACGCACTGACAATAGCCCTCGGGAATGATGAACACGGAGGACGTGTACGAGGCAAAGGCAAAGTTCCATGGAAAGTAGGGTTTTCCCAGGACAATGACCCGTACTGTTACAGAAGCCGTAAGAGAAAGACGGACCGGGATGCAGATCTTATGACGAAGTTAGCATCGGAACTCCATGAGTTGAAGCAGACCGTGCATGAACTAGTGAAAGAAAAATCGGCTGCAGGGCCGCATGAAGATCATGAAGCGGATCGCGGAAGCCAGCAGCGGAGAAGCAGCGTGGCTTCCACGGATGCCCCGCCTGGTGCTAGTGCACCGATGATCGAGATTCATGCACCGGAGCCTCACTACCCCGTGGATGATGTAAAGGAGATGAAAGAATGTGATCTGCATTATCCCGTGGGGAACGTTTCCACGAAGGTAGCTAGCGGCAGTGCTTTACCCTGTACACCTGGAGCACTCCACCACAACAACCCCATTGCATATGGCTATGCTCGTGTCACGGTGGAAGACATAGTCCAAGGGTTTGAGGACCTGGAGATTGACAAACCTACACCCGAAGGGGAGAGAAGACTTGGAGATGTCAAGCGCCAGTTCATTCTATGGAAAAATAAGTACATAGTGTTTCCAGGCGAGGCGCCAAGGCTAGCAAGTCCACCCCCCTCCGATGGTGGTGGTGGTGGCGGCGGTGGTGGCGGTGGTGGCGGTGGTGGTGGTCGTGGTGGTTCACCTACACCTCCTTCACGCCATTCGACGCCGTCCCCCGATCCACAACCTCCGGCGGGTACGACGCCCCCCAATCCTCCTCCGGCGGGTACGACGCCCCCCAATCCACCTCCAGCGAAGAAGCAGAAGCAGGCGGACGGCAAGGAAACCCGCTCCTGGACTATTAACCCGGACCCTTATGTACCTAAGACCACAAGGGTACCGGAGCCATCACTGAAGCCTCTCCTCCCAAGGCCTGGGGAACTTAGTGAAGCTGAAATCAAATTGGCCGCGTCTGCTGATTATGAGAAATGGAAGGCGGATATGAAGGCGAAAAAAGAGCCTGAGCCCAAGCAAGTATTCACTGAGAAGCAAAAGAAGTGGGCTAAGGATTTTTTGACGACACCGTCCCAAGCCGAGCTGAATATGCCTGACGACTATGGACATGAACTTCGTAGGCAAGCAAAAATATTGAAGGAGGAGAAAGAAGAAAGTAAAAAAAGCGGGAAACAAGTTGACCAGCTCGGGATGCAGAAGAAACAATCGATCCCCCCGCTCATAGTGAAAGCCGGTCCGGAAGAGGACCCCAAGATCATAGCAGCTGCGGCAGCACTTGGATTGACTGTAGCGGGTGCCATGAAACAAGCGTCCGAGATGGGTTTGACTCTTCGTGCCTTCTTAGACCTCGAGGATGCGCCAGTATGTGAGATAGCATTACAATATGTGCGGAATGGGCCTCTCGTCGAGCCTGCGCAGGAAAAGAGTCTACCACCACAAATGCGAAATCTGCTACGTTGGTACAAGCAATTCATAACATGGGCCGACAAAGAATATGTTTATGCGGATGTTACAGATGAGCATCACACCAAACGGTACTCTGTAGAAGTTCATATGAGTGAATTATTCCAGCTGTTCAATCTGCGCGACCTCGACAAATCTATGCTGAGTTGCTACGTTCTGTAAGTGATTTATTTCTACCTCATCTCGTTCTTCATTGCCTGCACTATATATATATATTGTCCTAACTATATTGTTGCGTACGCTATTATGCAGATTGAAGATTTGGGAATGCAAAATAAGAAACATCCATGATGTTGGGTTCATTGACCCACATATCGTTAATGGACATGTGTTACAACATCACCCCGAAGACGTGGAGAAAGACCTGTACAAGTTTCTTAGAAAGCATCAACTCAAAAGTCATATTCTATTTCCTTACCATTTTGGGTGAGTGTTTCTCTCTTGTGCCCATTCTCTTTTGTTTACTCCATGCATGGTATGTCTAATCGATGAGTTATGCATGACTGTGCATGTAACGTGTCCGCAGGTTCCACTGGATTCTGCTAAATATTGAACTTCACACCTCCAGAGTTCTAATCATGGACTCTATGGATTCGGATCCAAAGCGTTGGGCCGACATGAGAAAAATGCTGCAAAAGTAATTATTTTCAATCATTTGAGCTCTATATCGATCGGTCTCTTTCGTTCATTTCCTAATATCAAGTAACTAATAACTCCCTTATTCATTTAATTTTCTTTGCCCTGTAGGGTTTGGAGACGGTTCTCAGAAGAAATTGTCGGTGAATTCAAACATGAACTAGATTTCAGAAGGTTAGTTAATGTGGATAAGCAGCCACCGGGGACCAATCTATGTGGATACTATGTTTGTGAGAACATCCGGAGACACACCACTGAGCGAAAGGCATCAGATAGCGTGCGGAACGCGACGGATAACTTGCGGAGGAGGCTTAGTCCAGAAGCTCGCTTCCGATCAATTCAAGAAGAATTAGCAGGATTTTTCATGAGGGAAGTCATCAATCCTAAAGGAGAACACTATACCGAGGACGAAGAAATTTATATGCATACCCGAGATTGAAACTTGTTCGAAGTTGTATATGGTCATCCATTCTAATTGTGTATGGAAACTTGTTCGAAGTTGTATATGGTCACCCGAGATTGAATATATATTATATATTCCTCTTGAATTCTTCTTGTTTGAAATTTCATATGCATGTATATAGTAGCGTAGAATATGTGTACTGAAACTTCATCAAAAATAAAATAAAACACAAAATAAAATATAAAACAAATAAAACACTACAAATTAAAAAGAAACCAGGTTTAGGGGGGCTGAAACCCTAAACCTGCGGAGGAGGCCTTTAGTCCCGGTTGGCCACGAGAACCGGGACTAAAGGTCCTCCGCCCCGACGGACCACGGGCGCCCACGTGGACGGGCCTTTAGTCCCGGTCAGCCACAAGAACCGGGACTAAAGCCTTTAGTCGCGGTCCGTAAGAGGCGCGACTAAAGGAGGGGGGTCTTTAGTCGCGCATATTTAGTCCCGGTTGCACAGCCGGGACTAAAGGCTGTTGCGAACCGGGACTAAAGGGCTTTTTTCTACCAGTGGGTGTGCGATGTAGGAGAAATCCAATTCAGCTCTTGGGAGCATATGCTCCGTATTTTGTGTAAATGTAAAAAAAAATCTAGAAAAATTGATGGGTTCATTGTCACACTTAAATGCTACCTGTAAATGTTTAGGAGAAAATCTTAAGCATTTTGACCTATGAAAAAAAACAGGTAGAATGCCAAATGTTACCATCAAATGTTACACTTAATTTTGTTTCTTCACCGATTCACATGAAAATTTTCAAGCACGCTTGTTACACTAACAAGGACGTCTACACAAAAATTTATTTAGTATTTATTGAATTTACTACTTATACGAGAGCATATGCACCCGGCAGACAAAACGACCGTCCCGCAATATAGGGACAATGTATTCGTAGGCGGAGTTGTTAGCTACTCCTTAGACGAGGTGTAATTTATGTTCTTTTGGGTGCTTGTACTACTGTTTGGTCATTTAATATAGATATGGGGGCTTTTTCATAAAAAATGATTTTTTTTTGTGCTAATGGAGTGTTCCTTGTCGGGACAAAGCACATAGAAGTTGCATTCACTCACACTCTGTGCGTGAGATGATTCATTAATCTGGTTGTCAACTTATTGTAATGGTGCTAGTCTCAAACACGTCAATCTTGGAGTCCAAGTTGTAAGGGCAAATTCAACACCGACCTCTAAAAAGGAGACACATTTGTCTCTGGACATGTTCTAAATGTTCACCTCTGGTTTTTACTTAAGTATGCAACACTTAAAATAACTAGATGATGTCCCGCGCATTGCTGTGGTGACCTCTTTAGAATAATGTATAGATAAGTGGTAGAAAACTCAACTTAGTGCAAAAATAAATGTAGGAGTTTCTTTCATGGCTTAATTACCTAAAAAGGACATGCATGAGTTGGTATATTTTGCATGAAGTGATTAATGAGAAAAGTAACTTAGGACTACATGCATGACTTGGTGATGTGGCATTGTTGCATGTAGAGGAAAATTGGATAGTGGGTTGTAGCTATTTAGGAATAATATACGAGAGCATATGCACCCGATAGCCAAAACGACCATCCCACATTATAGGGGAAATGTATTGGTAGGCGGGGTTGTTATATACTCCTTAGACAAGATGTAAATTATGTTTTTTGTGTGCTTGTACTGCTGTTTGGTCATTTAGTATAGATATGGGGGCTTTTCCGTAGAAAATGATATTTTTGTGCTAATGGAGTGTTCCACATTGGGACAAAGCACGTAGAAGTTGCTACCACACTCTGTTCGTGAGAGGATTCATTAGTCTAGTTGTCAACCGATTGTAATGGTGCTAGCCTCGAACACGCCAATCTTGGAGTACAAGTTGTAAAGGCAACTTCAACACCGAGCTCTAAAAAGGACACACATTTGTCTATGGACACAGTATGGCAGCCGACAACTCTGTCATCTAAATGTTCACCTCTATTTTTTTACTTAAGTCTACAACACTTAAAATAACTAGATGGTGCCCCGCACGTTGCTGCGCGGACCTTTTTATAATAATGTATAAATAAGTAGAAGACTAAATTAATGCAAAAAAGTAAGAGTTTCTTGCATGGCTTAAGTACCTAAAAAAGACATGCATGAGATGGTACATTTTGCATGAAGTGATTAATGAGACAAATAACTTATAACTACATTTATGACTTGGTGATGTGGCATTGTTGCATGAAGAGGAAAGTTAGGTAGTGGGTTGCACTATTTAGGAAAAGAGGAGGCTTAATTACCTAAACAAGACATGCATGAGGTGGTATATTTTGCATGAAGTGATTAATGAGAAAAGTAACTTATGATTACATGCATGACTTGGTGATGTGGCATTGTTGCATGGAGAGGAAAATTAGGTAGTGGGTTGTAGCTTTTTTGAATGGAGCATTATAGGAAATAACACAATTCATCCATAAATAACATGCAAATATCACTAGTACAACATAGTTCAAATCTAAATATTACATCTAAGATAAAGGGATGTTCTACAAGTTTTCCGAATTCGCCGCCAAATTCAATGACACTTGAGTCAGAGCCGCACATGTCATCCCACATACTGTGTTGATTGAGATTCATCCAACAATTGATGAACGTAAATGGCCTGCCCTTCCTCCTGTGGTACAACACAACAATGCGTCCGAGTTATACAATGCGATGATTATCAAGTTGCAGCATTGAGCGAATCAATGAATTGATCAACGTATAGAGCAACAAGAAGCAAAACTTACTATATCAATGGTTTGCGATCCCGGTGGGCACATCCCCTCCATTTGTGCAACTGCACCGCAAAACTTCATGACAGAGTTGGAGATGGTGTACCACCGATGGGCTAGCGACTTCACATTGCGTCCATGGATCACGTGCAAGTCGCAGGGTGTGAAGTGCTTTTGCTAATGAAACAAAGCCTGCATGTTTTGCCAAAAAATTTGAGCCTCATGCCTACAAAGTCCGTAGATACGACCTTCCATGCATGACAAGACAATATATCCTCCATCACCGAGTATCCCGCCATCATCATGGTTACTCTAGGAAACAACACAAATATATCAAAAGAAAAAAGCTCAATGACATTTTACCAAACATATGCCGGACGTGGTGCCTGCCATGGACGGCGTCGCTAGGGAGACGAAGGGTACCTGACTGCGGATGGATCTTGGGTGGATGACGGCGTACTCTAAGACGAACATGCACATGGGTGGGTGCTCCGGACGTCCGGCAATGCATGAGCGGCGGTCCAAGAGATACAACAACGGCATTGGATGAGGATGGTGCGGACGTAGAGTAAGGGGGGACTTGGGGGCAGAGTGGAAGAAAAGTGGTTCGGATGGGGGATTTGAGTGGGATGAGGGTGTCAAAGTCCTATGTGGTAGCGGTCCGGGCGCCCGTAAAGCTCCTCAGTTTGCGTCTGATTTGCAAGAATTCAGACAACCGAATATGTCCGTGGACCGATGGGGTACGGTTGAATGACAAACTATGTCCGGATAGGTTGGTTCAAAAGTATGCGGGCGTTTTAAGGCTCGGCGTTAGAGATGCTCTAACTTTTGAGGGAAAGCCTTAGGCATTTTATTGGACTTCAAATAAGTTTACATCATTTGCCAAAATATCTTATTGTTCTTCCTAGGACAATGGACAAAAGAAATACTCTTAAAATTACGTGCTAAGAAATTGCATTCCTCATAGATAGCAGCAGCCGCGCCAATCAAGTTCCCCGCGTCCTGCATGACTTGGGTGACTTCCATGCAATCAGAATTAACTAGTATGACCTTGTTGCATCCCGTATTGCCAGTTAAGATTAATCCATCCCGGCCGGAGAGAGCGAGCCTCATAGCTAATTAAGATTAAAAACAGATGCTCTAACTTAACCATTTAAATACGGAAACACTAACGCCCACACGTGTGGGCGTTACCCAACTCGCCCACACAGCTCGATTGTCGTTCAGTGCCTTTTGCACGAATTTTGGTATGAAAAGGTTGATTTTGTGCGCCACATAGGACAGGGTTGGTGTGTGGGCGTTTGAGAGTTTGCCCACACGCTAGCACCACGCTGTTTGCCAGCTGCGCTGTGTGGGCAAATTAGTTTCTGCCCATACAGCCAGCCACCTAGTTCATGCACGTGTGGGCGAAATTCGCCCACACAACACTCCTACGTTGTGGATGACAACTGCAGTTAGACGAACGTGGCAACTAGGTAAACACACATGGCAACTGTGATTTTTTGCTAGACGGCAACTGCAGTTGCGCGTACGTGTCAACCAGATAAACACACATGGCAACTATGGTTGGACCACACATGGCAACTAGGTAAACACACATGGCAACTGCTGTTTCACCATATGTGACAAGTAGTTAATCACACAAGACAAATATGGTTGGACCACACACGGCAACTACTGTTTGACCATATGTGGCAAGTAGTTAATCACACACGGTGACTACGGTTTGATTACACGCAACAACTACCATAAATTAGACATGGCAACTATAGTTAACCAAAACAGATAGAGTTGCCATGCTTTTACAACTACACTTGCCATCCCGAATAACTACATCTGCCAACCAGGATGGCAACTAAATCGTCATCCCGCGGTGCACCTAACGTAGTTGCGCCAAGACGTGTGGGCATTTTTGCTTCGTGCCACGCGCGCGGGATGGATATGAGTAGTACTTGTTGACGTGTGGCATGAAGCAGCCGCGCCCACGCGTGTGGGCAATTCTAATATCCGCCCACACACAGCCGTGTAGGCTGCCTCCTGCTCACACCCCACACTGATGTATGGACGCATGTCGAATACACCACATGTGTGGCAGTTATCGGCGTCCTTTAAATAACACTTCCCGGATATACGCACGCAGAGAGTGGACATATGAAGTGCACAAACCGGAGTGAAGTACCGAATCAGAGACGGTTGAAAGTGCAAAAAGTAAGATAAAGCTGGCAGTCTAAAAAGCACAAAAGTGTTGCGGCATCGGCGTGTGCAACATGACCGATACATGTAGACGTGGCGCATAGCAAATCCATGATTAATGAAGATACGAAGTGTTGTTCCAGTTAACCGTCTTAGCTGTTAGGTGTCAGGCGTCTGCCCAGTTGGTCGACGTGGTCCCCGGCCTACGCCATCTCATCGACGCCGTGGGCGCTTCCCTCGTGTGTACCCGTAGGCGTGGGCACTGAAGCGTCGAGAAGTGGGGCCGTCGTCTCGTCAGCGGCAAGGGTGTCCGGCCTCCTGAATCAGAACACCAGGTGAACGAGTAGCTGGACCACGGCAGACAGAGCCGCCACACCATTCGGGCCCTGTAAGGGCATGCCCAACGCTCCACTGTGGACGGGTGCCCCAGCCCTATACGTCACTTCCGATTGTCCAGCTCAGCTTAACTAGTAGCCTGCAGATCAAGACGGGATCCTGCAGAGGAGGTAGTCTCTAGGCTGACAAAAGTAAGAGAGAGATGGAAAAAGGGAGAGAGATGAAGCGATCCAGCCCTCCACGTTCACTGAAGTATAGGAAAAAGAGGATGTATATGTCATGCATTGGTTTGATGGGGCAGCTTCATGCATTGAGGGTTTGACAAACTAAGTAGTGCCCCATCCATCTTTACTTACGTGGAAGAGGTGAAGCACTAGGAAGGTGATGCTTTCATTGTACATGCCCTAAGCAAACCTGAAGAGCACACGTAGCAATCAATCGATCAGGCGGATTCGAGCTAAATCACCAGCACGATCGAGTTACAATCGAGTTCAGATCTGAGACTTAGAGCATCTCCAGCCGCGCCTCCAACACGGCCTTTCCAGACGATTTTTTCGCGCCGGCGCCGAAAAAACGGTCTAGTCGCGTCCCCAGTAGCCCTTTTTCGCCGGCTTGGGCCGAAACCAGCGCCAACGAACCTAGGCCGAACCCGACGCGCTGGGGTGCGCCCGGGGGCGCCGGGGCGAGTGTTTTGGCACGAAAGAGCCGCGGGCCCGCCGAGTCAGCGAGACGGCCGCTTCGTCGCCCTCATCGCCTCGGTTCCCGCGGGAATCAATGCCAAGGCTGCCGCGCCGGTCGGCCTCCATTGATGCCTCACGAGGTGTAGTGAAGGCGCCGCCGACGCGCATCCCGCCCGCTACCGCCATGCGTCCTCCCGCATGCCGCCTCCCCGCCGGCCCGCTTCAGCTATAAAAGGCGCCCACTGCCCGCCGGTGAGCGCCATAGCCTCCCCCTCTCCTTTTTGCAAAAGCCTTCTCCCTGCCGGCGAGCTCCCCCCCCCCCACTCCCCTCCCCGCGGATGAGCAAAGCATGGCCGAGAGATTCCCAGGCGACGGCGCAATGGCGAACGACTTCGGTTGCCGACACCTCCAGGAACCGGAGGCGCGCCTTCTGTACGAGGCCGAGTACCCGGCGCCCCCCGACATGTGCATGCCGGGGGCGTGGAGACTGAGCGCCGGCGGCGTCCCGGTGCTGCCGGTGCCCGAAGGGGCGGCACGGCGGGCGGAGATCGCCCGCGTCCGCTCCTCGCTGACGGAGGAGCAGCGGAACCTGCTGAGGTATGCACCCGACAGCGAAACGTTGTGGACGTTGTACTTCCAGCACCACCGCGAGGAGCAGATCGCCTCCGTCAATGGCATCATTCCCCGCGGCCGCCTCAACTCCGAAGGACGGCGTGAGTCGTGGGGCGTCCCCAGCCGCACACTCGATGCCATCCTCGATCACATCGAGACCAGCGACGTGCCGCGGCTGGAGTACCCGACGCGGTCCTCCTCTCGCCGCCGCGGCAGTTCCTGGATATCGCGGCGAATGGAGCCGGGGTCATCCTCGTCGTCGTGCTCCGGCTCGCTGGCCCTCCGCCCCGTCAAGCCTGAGCCGGAGGGGAAACCGCTCGGGCGTTGCGCTCGCAGCGGCGCCTTCATCATCAACAAGCCCTCACCACGTGCGACGGCACCGGCGAGGCGCTCCCTGCGCGTGGTCCGGCCGAAGCCCGAGCCGGTCTTGCTCCCCGTGAAGCCGGAGTACACCGACATGGTGGCCCCCGACGACGAGTCCGCCCTCAAATGGGCGAAGGAGGACTACGCCCGCGAGCAGGTGCGCCGCCAGCGTCGGGCGTACCTGGAGACCCAGGCCTGTAGCCGCGCCGAGGCCCGCCGCCGCACCGAGGAGGGCGGCGTTATCGTCATCGACAGCGACGACGAGGGCGAGGCCGGGCCATCAAGCGCCCCAGCACGTGTCGGCGACCCCGGCTAGGGCTACAGCAGGGACGCCGCAGGCGAGGCGCACAATGACGACGACGACGACGACGGCAACTACACCCGCTTCTACAGACTTCTCGGCATGTAGACGACGGCGGCGGCGATGGCGACCGCTAGGCTTTTTAGTTTGTTTTTTAAGTTATTAGGCGTAGTTCTTGCATGTTTTTAAGTTTTTGTACAAATTTCGACGAAGTATGGCCGAGTTCTTGCAAAAGTCGTCGAGTTTACAAAAATTGAAACGAACTTCGCTGAACCTGCGGTGACCTGAGCCTATGACTGGGAGCGAACCAAACTCCAGGGACCAATCTAGCGCCGGTTCACCCCCAGGCCGCTCTTTTTCGACGTCCTAGAGGGCCGAACGGCTGAAGATGCTCTTACCACCGTAAACCAGTTGACGTTGCGGGCGATGATGGGGTTAAAAAATCTAATTTTGAATGTTTTTTAAGTTATTAGGCGTAGTTCTTGCATGTTTTTAAGTTTTTGTACAAATTTCGACGAAGTATGGCCGAGTTCTTGCAAAAGTCGTCGAGTTTACAAAAATTGAAACGAACTTCGCCGAACCTGCGGTGACCTGAGCCTATGACTGGGAGCGAACCAAACTCCAGGGACCAATCTAGCGCCGGTTCACCCCCAGGCCGCTCTTTTCGACGTCCTAGAGGGCCGAACGGCTGAAGATGCTCTTACCACCGTAAACCAATTGACGTTGCGGGCGATGATGGGGTTAAAAAATCTAATTTTGAATGTGAGGGCTCGAACTCACGATCTCTTCGTTCAAATAGCAACACAGTAACCAACAGACCACCGTACCGATAGTGTCCATTTACTTATTTTCGTTCTTTTATTTACGTAGGCCACGAGAGCTCACCAAACCAGCTTTCACTGCTCGCTGATTTCTGGGCTTTTTTTTCTTTTTTTTCTGTTTCCTTTTTTCTTTTTCTTTTCTCATTTTCCTTTTTAATTTTCTTAAAAATGCATTCTTTTAAATTAGTGAAATTTTTAAAATTGAATGAACTTTTATAAAATCGATGAACTTTTTTAAAGTTCGATGAAAATTTTCAAATTCCATAATTTTTTAAAACATGAACGATTATTGAGAACATGAACAAAAATTTATATACGACGAGCGATTTTCAAATATACGCTGAACATTTTTTCGGTGTACGATGAAGAATTTTTAACTACACAGCGAACATTTTTGCGGTATACATTGAAATAATTTAAAACATATTTATACATTTTTTTGATATAAGATGAACAAATTTTATACATTGAACATTCTTGTAATATAATCTGAACAATTTTTAACTACACATTGAACAATTTTGTGATATGCGCTGAAAAACCATTTAAATATCCATTGAACATTTTTTGATGTACACTGAACAATTTTAAATTGTGAACAAAATTTGAAAAATGAATAAATTTAAAACTATGAACACATTTTGAAATCACGAACAAAAAACGAAAAATACATTAAAAAAAATTCCATGAACTTTTTTCAAATTTGATGAACCTTTTCTAGATTTCAATGAACTTTTTCTAGATTTTTTTTGACCTGAACTTTTTCTAGATTTTGACAAACTTTTTTCAAATTCGATGAACTTTTTTCAAATTTGATGAACCGGACACTCGTTCTTATACTGTTGGCGCTTCAATAGTTCACTAAAGTTAAGTTGTCCTAGTGGTTAGGCATACTCGTACAGGAAGACATGGTCTCTAGTTCGAATACTGACATGCGCACCTTTTTGCTGCTTTTTCGTTAATTTACACTGCACAACGTTCGAATCCTGAGAGCGGTTAACCAGGCCCGTGGGCCTTGTTGGGCCAGGTCCAGGTAGGCAGCGCGTGGGCGCCGGTACGCGTTACGGGCGCTAAAGGCGCGTCTTAGGAGCTCCCTGGATCGCCGGCCCACTGACCCAGCTCGTCGCACGTCCAGCATCGTGACCAGGACCGGCCCATAGGCCGGGCAAAAGGGGCGACCGCCCCGGTCCCTAAGAGGGAAGGGCCCCAACTAAAACTTATATTAATAAGAACTACAGAAGTATACATTCGGAATCACTAGTTAAGGAGTACTCCTTACGAAGATCACTCCAACTTTCCCAGGTTGCGACAAGTGGCGCGTTGCATGTGCGCCACTTGCTACAACCTGGGAGTTTTCCCTTTTTTCGTAGATCCATTTATTCAAAACATTTTATATCTTAAACCGTGCGTCCAAATCTCGAACCGCTTTCGCCGTTGGATTCCCCGCGTCGAGATCTTCAAAACTAGATCCCATGTTAATAGGTTTTGACGAACTTTTTTTTCATAAAAAAACCGGATGAAAAAAACCAGACGAAAAAACCGAACCGGGAGCACAGGTTTTTTCCCTTTCCGAAAGAGGCACGCCTGTGCCTCTGACGAAATCACAACTGTGCCTCTCGCGGAAGCAAAACCGTGCCTCTCGCGGAAGAAGAAAAAACAGAAAACACGTTTTTTTGTTTCCGAGGAGGCACGACCGTGACTCTCGCGAAAGCATAACCGTGCCTCTCGTGGAAGCAAAAACATGCCTCTCGCGAAAAAAACAGAAAACGTGTTTTTTTGTTTCCAAGAGGCACATCCGTGACTCTCGCGAAAGCACAACCGTGCTTCTCGCGGAAGCAAAACCGTGCCTCCCGCGAAAGGAAAAAAAAAAGAAAATGTGTTTTTTCCGTTTCCAAGAGGCACGGCGGCCGTGCTTCTCGCGAAAACAAAACCGTGACTCTCGCGAAAAAATGCGCTTTTTTGCGCAAAAAAAATTTTCAAAATTTTTTTGGGTCGAAAAGCTAGGGAAGACCGGTAGAAAACCAAAACGTCAAAAAAACCGTTTAGAAAGCCAAAAACGCATGCGGAAAAAAATAATCCGGAGGGAGCTTCCAAAGTGCGACACGTGTCGAATGGTTGAGAGCGCACCAAGTGGCGCTGATCGTTGCGAGGCTTCCGAAGGAGCGCTCGTTAATTAGTTGCTCCCGTATACATTACATTTGAAAGATTATTAAATGGATAAAATAAAGTCTCAATTTGCAGAAGCGTAAGTTCACACCATATACTAATAAGTTATACCACACATAGGCAAGCCAATCCGACTGACGAAGTTGAGTTCAAATACATTATGATAAGTAGATTTCTATGTTTAAACTAATACCCAACTTATAATTTGATAAGTGTGTAGCCATCTCATTTGTACCAATCCAAATCATGTGAATCTGGAGGGGCATGTTATGTAATAGAATCATACGTAAAATTACAATCAACAAATTTTTTGTGTCTTCGATGATTCTATTACTAAACCCAACTTGTAAGCCGTATTTTCTATGCCCTTAGAAGTTTCCATGAATATGTCTGCCTAATATACACTAGAAACCGCTATTAAAATATTTGTTAGTGTGTATATAATTTAAAAATCTCTACCATAATATTCAATAATATCAAAAGAAATATGAACACATGCATAGATTTGCAAATGTGTATACGCTACATCGTTTATGCAATTTTAGAAAAATAAATCGGAAAGATTGTTTTAACAATAAAGAAATATTGGTACATCATAAAATCTTTATTTTGTAGAATTAATTTTTTAATGATATACATTACAACTGCATACAAATGAATAATACAACTATTATTTAAAAACATTTTATGTGGTTAAGAAATAAAAAATATATTAATTGTAACTGTAACATGATACACTTAGTTTACAATAAGTATAAAAGTTTGTTATAAAAACAGTTATTTTATATCGCCCCGGGCCCAAATGCTTTCGACCGGCTCTGATTGTGACCCTGCGATGCACACACATACACGGTGATTTGATGGATATATAAGCAAGCAAGCACAACTCGATCAGATCTCGAGGGAATTAACGCAAGAAATTCCTACGTACACCGGATACGCGAAGGCAAGAAAGGAGAAGAGGCAACCCACGTAGGCGACGACCTCCATTCCGGTTGGCCGGAGAGGAGCGCAGGGGAGAAACGGTGGGGGTGGATGGCAGTGGCAGCGCTGGAAATATCATGCCCGTGTTCCCGTGTGTGTGTGGTGTGGTCGTCTATATACCACCAGAGGGCAAGAGAGTCGCACGGATGAATATACGGCCTACTCCACACCGCTTCTGGTTTTTGGCATTGTGCTTCATTTGCTCACGCTCCAGCCATGCATGCGTGGACCCACAGAAGATTTCGTATGGTCTAGAAAAGTTGGCTACGATTACTGTCGGTTAGGTAGGCACGGGTTAGCAGGATTACCGTGGGTTAACATGTGTCAGAGGAGTTTGTTAGGCTCCGGTGGGGTTGCTTACGTAGTTCCTCTTTGCTTGTCGCCACATGGCGTGGTTGCAAAATATCAGGGGGTGCTAGTTCTTGCACCGGCGGACGCGGACATCTTTGATCGCCTGCATGGATCGAATGGTATCTGCACTATACATATCTCTGTGTGGTGGTTGTTTGTTTTCTAGGTGTTTTTTTGCCTCACCTTAGTACGATCGCTGGAAGGATTCTGTAGAACTATTTTTTTTCACTGACACCTATCACAAAGTTGGTTTTCATTTCAAAAAACGAAAATGGCTGTTTGGTTAAAAATGAGCTAGGATTATGACAGGGCGGCCCTATCCGCTAGGAACGTGCGTGGTGGGACAAACTGAGAGGTCTTAATGGTCGTCAACGACATGGTCTAGTCGGACCGGTCAAAACGGCCCGAGCCATCCCTCTCTTTTTCAGACCGCTCGCTCTCGCTCCCTTTGTCCATTGAGCTCGACGCTAGTGGCAACCCACCCAACATCTCGTCGCTGATTAGTTGTTCCACCAAGTTAATCGCCGTGTCTAGCTAGTCCATCCACTCCCCTATTTACCACAACCACCATCCCACTGTGTGAAACCCTAGCCAGTTGGATGCTAACCACAAAGTCAATTTGAAGCTTCGTGTGATCACACATGTAGTACTTTTGATCACAATGTTAATTTGAAGCTTCTTGTGAACGGACATGTAGTACTTTTGATCACAATGTCAATTTGAACAAACTTGTGATCAGACATGTGGTACTTTTGATCACAATGTCAACATGAACCTTCTTGTGACCAGACATGTAGTATTTTTTATCACAATGTCAGTTTAAACCTTCTTGTGATAAGACATGTTGCCATGTTGCTATGTACTAGTATTCAACAACACTACCACCACCACCAAACAACAACAACAACAACAACAACAACAACAACAACAACAACAACAACAACAAGACAATACGATAGTTGTACAGAAGGCTATAATTCCCACATATTCACGAAGATCTCCTTATCGATCAAACCTTTTAAGTTACCAAATACAATTCCCTTTGCTTCACGATACATTACAAAACCCGAGGCAATGCTTTTATTAGTATTGTGATCAATAAATTGATCACTATACCCATTATTTATGTTACATGTTTTGTTATGTTTTCTTGTTTTCGTATTCCGGTATCCCTATGATCACTATAACTGTAATTGTTCACACGATAGATATCGTAGAACTGAGTGGGACCAAATATCTCCATCATCAGAGGAGCAAATCCCAGTCTTGATTTACCTAGCACCATGACATACTTTTCGGTATACCCGTAAGTTACTTTTATGATCACCTGATTACGGTGTGATGTTTAGCAAACCCAAAGGAACAATCTTGTATGTAGGACTAATGATATTCTCATGGTGTAAGGACTTGCATAAACGTTAACACTTTGTATGAAAATACCGACACCAGTTTAGACGATGTGATCTCGAAGTATTTCATAAGTTGGGTCTATCCAACACCATTGTTCTACCGACAATGTGTTCACATTATTATCGGCATCCTTTTCACACAGATAATGTCCATGATTAGGAAAACGAGATCATCAGTAATACATGAGCTAGTCCTAGAGGCCATACTTGGGAACATTAGGGTGTTTATGTTTCTACAGATGCAACTGAGTTTTCCTCCGAATATCATATTCTAGAATCATTACAATTATATCGCAGAAATATAAACTTAATTATGAATGTGGAAATAAGATAACAATCACTTTATTATCGTCTCTAGGACAAATTTCTAATAGACGCCCACTTGCACTAGAGTCAGTAATCTAGTCATTACTCCTATAAAGGATGCTGGAGTACCCACCTACTGCGAGCCTCCGCGGGCGATGAGGCCCTCCACGTTGTCTGCTTTGCCATGACCTCACGTGGCTGGCTCCTAGGGCTCTCCACACTGTATGATCTACCCAAATGGCGTGCACTCGGGCGTCTTGTCTCAGGGGGTCCATGACAGGTGGACCGCATGCGTAGTTGGGGCCACCGTCATGTGGTGGCTTTCGCTGCGCCCACGTGCACTCTCTCGCACACTACCCCACACATGATGGGGAGATCAAGTCGTCTTGTCGATGTCCATAGGAGCCAGTTATAGATGGTTGGTTCATTCGCGCCAATGTCATTCGTATCAGTCGTTGTTCCTACCCGAACATGGAGGGGATGGAATGCCCAGGCGTGGAGGAGACTAGTCTGGCTAGGACAGGCATGAAGGGGGTGGTCTGTGGCAACCCGGTCCTGATAGAGGCCCTGAATCTCTGCACTTACTATGTCAGTCCCTGGATCAATAGCTAACACACACAGTTGACGATGAAATACCAACATACAACACACATCATAGTATGACATCACCAATCTAGTCTCTTTTACATTACATACCTGCTTAACTCAAGGCTAGCTTACAATGTTATGTAGCAGAAATAAAATACTATCTTGTGGCGTCCATCCACTCACAGGCAAGCATTGAGTATAGCATCGTAACCCTACTTTGTATCTCTCCTTCGGTATGGTAAACCTGCATGATACGTTGCAACCACTAGGGTGAATACAATGAATGTGTTGGCAAGATTTCACACGTGTTATAACAGCCCTATCTCGCCTACATGCATTTTGGGGGTAAGTGGAGGCTGCTTTCCCTTCTAAAAGCAATAACAAGTTTTACCCTTCCTTTGTATGTAGGTGGTCTACTCTAGTAGATAGGCCACACTGGTAAACCCCATCTATCCGTTGGCAGCACATGACATTCTCGGTAAACCCTAGTGTAGTTAGAGGTTGTAACCTTGGGCACAGAGTTAAACCCCCCGGTAGTCCTATTTCTATGGTTGAACCAATCAAGTTTTAGTTAAAAGAAGGTGATGAGATCAAGCTAAAAGTTCTTGGCGAAGTTGCTCAAATTTGTCTGTAACCGGGGACACGGCTAATCATGCCCAATTTATACACTCTACACAAGTTTGTGTACTTTACTCACGAGACCTAATGACATCATTTTTTACTAAACTTCATTTATGAAGTAGCTAGGTAGATCTCGACGAGACTTTTGGGACATGGTAGCCCGTACCCACAGGAAGAATCTAGTCGAACCTACATATAATATCTACATCAGCTAGTCTGCTGGGTCAGGTTCCCACAACTTAGTTGGTCAAGACAGAGCCCATATTGACTCACAGTTATACATGGAAGCTATTCAACCCTGAAATCATACAATCGCAGTCACCCACAAGTGCACTTTGTAGCGGGCAAACCATCGACATGGGCCCACTGGAGCCACTCAACAGTCAACCACCACAATAAAATCAAAATGCCGCCTATATGGTTCATTAATTAAGTTATTATTAGGTAGTCAACAATATAGTTGTAACCTATCATCGAATGTTGGTCCCAACCCCGTTAATATTTAGCAACTAAGCATCACTACACGGTGGTTACGAGGAACAAGGTAAAGGGTCCTAAGTTCTTGCTAATGGGTGTCATGCAATATCATAGCATAAGCCTAAACTACACTCCTAATCATGGCATACTACAATGCATAGTGGAAATACTGGGTATTCATGATCAAAGTGAAACTTGCCTGGTAGTGACGATGTTCCTTATATCTCACAATCTTAGTAAAGCTACTCTTTGCTCTTCATACAATCTATCGCAAATAAAGAGTTCACATAACCAACCATACAATAAAAATCAATGTACAACAAGTGTAGTGCATGGTGTTATTGTAGATGGTGATGTGAGATTAGTTGTCATGTGTCAACTCCAAGAGTTTGGAAACAATAAACTAGTTGTTACTTGGAATACATGCGACACGAGGGTTCACATGCAAGTGGTTTTGATAGAATAGTTTCATCACATAAGGAGTATGTGATGCAAGGTTGCATCAACATATTCAATTGACAAAAGGAATCATTACAACTTGATACATTATCTATGAATTATGTCTGACAAGTTCGCATTTAAGTTTGAACGACAATTCAAACTTGAATGACCTTTCTTTGATTTGTATCCACATTAGGCTTCAATTGGTTCCACTTGAACTCATGGTTGATCTTGCCGTAAGTTGAATTCATAATTGAATTTGAACTCTTGAACTTTTAATTTGAATTGAATTTGGTTTAAGTAAGTTGAAGAGTTTCACTTGAGTTCATAACTTGTTGTTACAGTTGAGCTTGAATTTAAATTATGGTTTAACTTGCTTCAGTTCAAGTTGAATTGAGTTTGAATTAAGGTTATCTGAATTCAAATAAATTTCAATTTGTAAATTAGTTTCAAGTTCAAATGAATTCATATTTGATTATGGTTGGTTCAAGGATCCATTTGTAAAAGGTTTCATTTATTTTGACTTAAATAATTGATCTATAGGTTCCATCTATGTTAAACTAAATTCTACTTAAATTTGAATTTACTAAAGTCAAATATGATCCAAAATTATTACTAAGGTTTAACTTATATTACTAAATTATAATGCAAAACAACTACCCAATTTAATTTTACAGTTTACAATTTGTAACCCAGTTAAGTTTGAATTTCTTTTGAATTGAAGCCTTTGTTGATCCATATGTAAATTTTTATTTTAAATTATTCAAGTTTGAATTATACCAAGCTAAGTTGAACTACAATTCACTAGCTTTATTCTGCAAAAAGAATCAATTAAATTGGATTTATAATTTACCCTCTAGACCTTATTTAAGTTTGGATTGGCTCTATTTGAAGTTGGCACTATTTAAAAGTCAAATATATTGTTCTAGATGAAAGGTTTTATCCTAAAGGTCATTTTGCAATAAGTTTCGCTCAATTTGGACTTATGTGTAAAAAGTTATGAGGTTTGAAATCTAGGGAGTTTTTGATAAAAATGGCAGTGATTTAATACGTTTATTCAAATTACAATGAAATAGGGACACGTGGTATTCTTTGACTATCTGGTACCATTTTGGTTGAGATTAAGCCAAGTTTGTTTGCTTTAAAGGGTCTCGGATGGTCTAGATTAGAATATACGCTTTCATTCAAGTTAGTCCGTGTGGTGCATTAGATCGAGCTCAGGCGGTGGAGATAATATCTGGAGCTCACTGGACGGCTCACCAGAGGTTCATTCAGAAACTTGGGGATGACGACATTGGTACTCGGGGTTGATGATTCCGACAAAGTAGGGGGTTCTGGCGATGAATAAGTGGTCGATAGGCTTCGGCAGACGATGGCGTAGACGATGGTGGCCACGGTAGTCGCCGGGGTGGACGGTGGCGATGACAGGAGCTTTTTGGAGTTGGGCACGTCAGCGAGAAGCTTTGGTCCTGGACGTGCGCGATGAAATGGGACGTTTCTGGATGCACAAATGGGTCAGAGAGATGCGCATGGACATTGGAACATAATGGACAAGGTCTGGGCGTCCAAGGCATGCTCGTGTGGTTGGCGGCAACGGTGAAGCGGAAGCGGGGCTCGATCTCAATCGGACTTGGGCGTTGGTGCATCGCTGGAGACGCGGGCGATGTCCGGGAGGAGCACCTGGATGCGGTGTAGCTGAATGTGGCACTGACTCAACGGGATAGGGACTATATTTGTTGGAATTTTGCTGTAGGCGGTTAGGGTAGAGGTGGATGACATTGGGTCATGGCGGAGCAGCCTGACGGCGAGAGGCGTCGTGAGGCAAGGCAAAAGAGAGATGGGGTCATGGTACTTATAGGACAAGCTCGTAGGGCTTGGGCATGGCCAAGACGAGGCAAATGTGGGAGGTCGTCTGCGACATGCACGGGATCGTGGCACATGACGTGCGGGTGCTCGGGGACAAAGCTGACAATCGGGTCTCACTTGGCAGTGAGAGTGAGAGAGGTGAAAGAGAGGGGGCTCAGGCAAGCGATGGCCATTGTATCTTCATCTGATGGCCACATTATAACGACGCGTACCCCTTCACTTTAGGCGGCTTAGGTGGGATGGGTTAATTGGGATGGCTTGGTCAGGTTGGTCATGCTAGGTGCTCTTCCTTTTGTTTTTGTTTTTTTTTCCTTTTTTCCCTTTTTCTTTATAATTCAAATCTATTTTGAGTTTGAATTTATTTCCAAAACTGATACGTCCATTTTGCATCATGCTTTTATATTGATATTTATTGCATTATGGGTTGTTATTACACATTATAGCACAATACTTATGCATTTTCTCTCTTATTTTACAAGGTTTACACAAAGAGGAAGAATGCCGACAGCTGGAATTCTGGACCGGAAAGGAGCAAATCTGAGAGACCTATTTAGCACAACTCCAAAAGTCCTGAAAATTTACGGAGAATTATTTTGGAATATATAAAAAATATTGGGTGAAGAAAGTACCTGAGGGGACCCTCCAGGTAGCCACAAGGGTGGGGGGCGCTCCCCCTTGGCTTGTGGGCCCCCTGGCAGGCCTCCGGCGCTCCTCTTCTGCTATATGATGTGTTTTGACCTGGAAAAAAAATCAAGAGGAAGCTTTCGGGACGAAGCGTCGCCGTCTCGAGGCGGAACCTAGGCAGAAGCAATCTAGGACTCCGGCGAAGCTGTTCTGCCGGGGAAACTTCCCTCTGGGAGGTGGGAATCGAAGCCATCGTCATCACCAACGATCCTCTCATTGAGAGGGGGTCAATCTCCATCAACATCTTCACTAGCACCATCTCCTCTCAAACCATAGTTCATCTCTTGTATCCGATCTTTGTCTCAAAACCTCAGAGTGGTACCTGTGGGTTGCTAGTAGTGTTGATTACTCCTTGTAGTTGATGCTAGTTGGTTTATTCGGTGGAAGATCATATGTTTAGATCCTTAATGCTAATTATTACTCCTCTGATTATGAACATGAGTATGCTTTGTGAGTAGTTATGTTTGTTTCTGAGGACATGGGAGAAGTCTTGTTACAAGTAATCATGTGAATTTGGTATTCGTTCTATATTTTGATGATGTGTATGTCGTCTCTCCTCTAGTGGTGTTATGTGAACGCCCACACATGACACTTCACCATGATTTGGGACTAGGGGAAGGCATTGGGAAGTAATAAGTGGATGATTGGTTGCTAGAGTGACAGAAGTTTAAACCCTAGTTTATGTGTTGCTTCGTAAAGGACTGATTTGGATCCACATGTTTCATGCTATGGTTAGATTTAGCTTAATTCTTCTTCCATAGTTGCGGATGCTTGCGAGAGGGGTTAATCATAAGTGGGAGGCTTTTCCAAGTAAGGACAGACCCAAGCAACGGCCCGCCCACATATCAAATTATCAAAGTAAGGAATGTGAATCATATGAGCATGATGAAAACTAACTTGACAGTAATTCCCATGTGTCCTCGAGAGCGCTTTGCATTATATAAGTGTAACGACCTGACCCCAAATAGGTCAAGTCTCTGTGTAGCTGTACCATCCCAAGATCCTACTGGCACACACAACACATTGATGAAAAGATTCAAAGTTCAATCACACATGAATTTATTACACAATTCTTATATCGAGTCTTTATTAGATCATAAAAAATTCGGCCGAAGGCCAACTCATGAGAAATAAAACTAAATAAAGCTGCGAAAGCGTAGACGAATAGCGAGTCCATCCGACTCCATAGGGCAATCGCCAAGCGTGGATCGTAGCCTCACTCCTGGTCGGAAAACTCCTCTGCAACATAAGATGTTGCAGCCGTGTAGGTCAGCATTTTTGAATATGCCGGCAAGTCATGAAGAGAGAACAACAATAAAATTACTAATATGCAATTTGGCTATGGGGCTCTAAGTTTTATGTTTTTGTGAAAAGCCAATTTTTCCCTACAACAAAGGACTTATTTTCAATTACTACAAAATGTTGGTTGTTATTGAGATGGTTCCGCCAACCAATGTCTCATTCCCAATTATTAAATAACTCCTCAATTAATTTATTAAGTTCGGTGTTGAGATTTCCGAATACTCCAATTTCCAGAGGCTCAATTTGTCCGTAAATGGGGACACGACTAATCGATTAGGTCTTCACTTTGCAAAGTCTTGTGCACTTTACCCGCAAGAATCGCTCCCTCCTTTTTAGTCCTCGCACTGCCTGGTGTTTGAAGACGGGACAAATGAAACAGGGTCTTCTGAAGAGTTCCTCTAGGCCACTACCGGTGCCCATCCAATCCTACCATTCTTCTACATCTCGTAGCACCGTCCGGCTAGAGTAACGCCTAGGGTCAACCAAGCCAGAGCCCATGATGGCTTGCGTCTGCACAGGTAAGCTTCCGGTCAAAGGGTATCCATCCGTCTCTTCATGGCTGGGTGAAGCTTTCCGCCAGATGTCATGGCTCTTTTCCATGCATCCCGGCCATCCACTGGTTCCTCCAGGGTGCCTGTCAACCATCCTCCACCCAGTAGTGAATTTTGAAGTCCATCTTGAGCTTGAAGTCATGGGGTTGTCTTTATCTTGACTCTCACATCTCCCTTATGAAACACTCAACCAACCCCGTCTACGAAAGCATAGCAATCAACTACATCGTCCTGGGCATTGGTAACAAGGGTAAAGGGTTCATCCCACCTCATGATACTACTCAAGAACATAACTTAAAATTCTCGTACTGCATGCATGGTGGGAAGGAGTAACTCTAATGCAACAAAATCATAGGTATTGTATAACATGATCAAATGACTTGCCTGGTTGACGGTCTTCGAAAGCTAGCGACTCGTAATAGCAGGCCTCGCACTCTGGGAATTCTATCGAGTCAAACATAGCACAAATAAGTATACCACTATATAACATAACAACAAGTTAATGAAGATCACACTAGCACTCAAACCAAAACCAAAGAAAACTCGAAGAAATCAAATCAAGGTTTTCATCACTTCAAGAAACAACTAAGAAATAGTTTTATCCTACTAAAACTTTTCTTAACAGAACCTAAACAAGGGTTTTGCTAACTAATAGAAAGGAAAACATCATAAAAACTAGGTGCAAAAATAATCACATCAAAAGCTATTATAGAGCTCCTATTATGCCTAAAACAAAATTAGCAATAAAATAAAATAAAACTTTTTATTTTACTGTAAATAAAAGTTCACCCTCTGTAACTATAGAAACTAATCTAAAATAAATTATAACATAGGAAAAATAAAATTCT
The DNA here is from genome assembly GCA_963921465.1 of Triticum timopheevii. Classification (NCBI taxonomy): domain Eukaryota; kingdom Viridiplantae; phylum Streptophyta; class Magnoliopsida; order Poales; family Poaceae; genus Triticum; species Triticum timopheevii. The sequence continues at coordinate 470,471,764 of OY997264.1, read as the reverse complement.
ATAGTAACTAGAACAACAGGAAACAGTAGCAAGCTAAATAAAACTAGAAAAGCTTGATTTCAAGTAAAACTAGTTTTAATACAATCTAAAAAAAACAAGTTCCTACTGCTAGGCAAGTCAAACCTAAGCAGTAGCAAAGAGAATAACTATAATAGAATAATCCTAACTCAATTTATGGCAGAAAAACTAATCTGACTAAAACTAATATAAAATAATTTTTATAAACTTAAACATGGCCGAACCTATTTTCTATAGAGACTAAAGGAAATTTGTAAACTAACAAAAAAAGAATTAACTAAAAACAATAAACAACCTAAAAGTTATAGCTTTTACAAGATTAGAACTATTTTCCTGCTAAAAACAGAAACTAAAATTAAAACTAAAAAAACAAGCGCTACTGGGCCTATCTAACGCTCAGGCGAAAACTAACTAAAACGCTCCCGCGGCTAAACAGAAAAGCCAAAATGGTCGGTTCGACTGAACCAAACTAAACCATCAAAAAACCAAAATATAAAAAAACGTACCCCTTTAGGGTTCTAATCTAGGGCGTCGGTTTGAGATCTAACGATGGGGAGGGCTTGGGCTTACAGCGAACGACGGCTATGGACGGAGACGTCGACGGTGACTCAGGCGATGGCAGTGCAGCGGCTGTGGTGGTCCAGGGCGACGACGGAGACGTCGGGGCGGGGCGACGGAGTGTTTCGGAAGTGGTGGTGATGTCGGGGCGGCTCGGGGTCGACGGAGGCGGCTCAGAGCGACGTCAGCGGCTCCCTGGTGAGCTACAGCTCCGGCTGTCAATGTCGAGCTCGGAGTTGACGGCTTCAGGGGCTCCTGGACGGGGAGATGGTGTCAGGGAGGTGTGGAACGAAGAGGAGGTTCGGGTGCGGGCACATGGAAGGGGGAGGGGTACTCACGGCGTCGGGGACGACGGTGACCCGAGGCGACAGACAATGAGATCCGAATGGAGAGGGCGGCGGCTGTGGTGGGTTTTAGGGCGGATCGAGAGAGGAGGACATAGGGTATTTATAGGACAAGGACTTGGGGAAGGGGGCGAGGCCGGAGCGCGATCCCAATGGGATCGCGGTGTCGGGCGCGCTCTGCGCGTGCTCCGGTGCGACGTGACGTGTGCGAGGGGAAAGAGAAAGGTGGGGTCCGTGGGTCAGTGAGGAAGGGAGAGAGGAGTGCGAATGGGCGACCGAAGCGGAGGGGAAGTTGGGCGTGCGGCGTGCTGGGCTGGCGGCTCGCTGGTTGGGCTGTGGCCTCGCTGGCTGGGCCGTCGGCCTGGCCAGCTCGGTGTTTTTCCCTATTATTTGTTTGAATAAGACAGAGGGGGAAAACTAAGTAAATAAAAATCTATAGTATTTTTATATATGACATGTATATATTAATACACTCAGAAGAATTAATCCTACAACTTGAACATTTTTATAGAGGCTAAACAGAAACTAAAACAACATTTTTCTGGAAAATCCAAATAAAATTCAAATTTGAATTCAAATTTTTTGGCAATATTTTCTTCTAACGTTTTTGGAGTGTCATGTTTGCTCCGCTCATACTTTTGCTCAAGTATTTGTCAGGTATTATTGAAATGAATTTCAAATGCCAATCAAGTTCAAAATCAAAAAAGACTCAACTGCCTCTGAAATTTGAAATGCCACTCAAGTTTCAAACAAGAATCATAAATGCTAGCTAATAATTGTAAAACATTCCAAATTTAAAATTTGGGATGTTACAATAAGAGTTCGTCCAGACTTGTCCTTTGCTACAAAAAGTATTGGGCCACCTTGCTGCACCTTAGTTACTTTTGTTACTTGTTACCCGTTACGGATTGTCTTATCACACAACTATCTATTACCGATAATTTCAGTGCTTGCAGAGAATACCTTGCTGAAAACCGCTTGTCATTCTTGTGCTCCCTGTTGGGTTCAACACTCTTACTTATGGAAAGGACTATGATAGATCCCCTATACTTGTGGGTCATCAAGACTCTTTTTTGGCGTCGTTGCCAGGGAGTGAAGCACCTTTGGTGAGTGGAATTTGGTAAGGAAACATTTGTATTACGTGCTGAAATTTACTGTCACTTGTCACTATAGAAAATAATCCTTTGAGGGGCTTGTTCGGGGTATCTTCACCTCGACCGGTAGAGCAAAGAGTTTTTCCTCAACCTATTGAACCTACTGAAAATATTCATTATGAAATTCCTTCGGGTATGATCGAGAAACTGCTAACTAATCCTCATACAGGAGATTGAACACTACATCCTGATATGCATCTAATCTACGTAGATGAAGTTTGTGGATTATTTAAGCTTGCAGGTTTGCCCGAGGATGACGTCAAGAATAAGGTCTTCTCTTTATCTTTGTAGGGAAAGGCATTGACATGGTATAGGCTATGTGATGATATTTGATCTTGGAACTACAACCGATTGAAATTGGAATTTTATCAGAAGTTTTATCCCATGTATCTGGTCATCGTGATCAGAATTATATTTATAATATTTGGCCCCATGAAGGATAAAGTATCGCTCAAGCGTGGGGGAGGCTTAGGTCAATGTTACATTCATGCCCCAATCATGAGCTCTCAAGAGAAATTATAATTCAGAATTTTTATGCTTGGCTTTCTCGTAGTGATCAATCCATGATCGATCTTGCACTAGTTCTTTTATGAAAAAGACCATTGAATTCAAATGGGATTTATTAGAAAGAATTAAACGCAACTCTAAAGATTGGGAACTCGACGAAGGTGATGAGTCAGGTATAATCCATAAGTTTGATTGTGTTAAATCTTTCATGTATACCGATGCTTTTCGTGAATTAGCACTAAATGTGGACTTGACTCTAAGATAGTAGCTTATTTTTGCGAATCTTTTGCTATTCATTGTTGGCAAGCGAAATCGCCGCCCAACACTAGGATATTTGTCGTGCTTTCGTGACGATGAACGATTGCTTTATGAGCAAAGCAACAAAGATTTCCTTGCTTTCATGGAGAAGAACCAGCCTCTTTTCAGCGCAAAACGACAAAGATCACCAAACCCTAGGGCTGCTAGGGCTCGACAGGAAGTAATGATGAAAATAGACGTACGTGAAAATAGACTTTGTAATGATAGACCGATTGTTATTCTTTCCCTCGGCCACGACCTTACATATATACGGCACGCTGGACTTGGCGTATAAGATTAAAAATCTGAAGCTAAAACCGACTAGGACACGCCCTAGTTAGGTTATTTACAATTTGCACTAGTGGCCCAAATTAACATGTGCATACAAACATTCCTGGGCCTACAAGGAAAACTATAAAATATTCCGGCCATGTCGCTAATCATACGAAATAATGCATTGGCTCAAGTTCTAACCATGTCACGTAGATATACTCTTGTATTCTATAAGGAAATAATAAAATACTCTGACCACGTTGCAATCACACTGAATAATAACCATCATGTACTAAGTACACTTCTTCATCTAGTCCATGCAAACTCCATACTTCAGCTTAGCATGTGAGATTAGTTAGGAGACGCCCATGATAGCGGTATGCTAGTCCAACGCATCCTTGAAATCTGGTCAGCCTTATGTAGATAACTTCAATATTGAAGCTATGCATCAACTAATTAGTTGTATCAATGATAAAATTAATTTGGCCCATACTAACTAGCCAAATTACATTGTCAACACTCATGTTGATCTCCCTAAGGAGAAGTGGTTTAAATATCATCCTCCCATTGAAGTAAAAGTAGTAGAACCTATTAGAGTTGAAGAAGAAATTGTTACTTATAATGTTGATCCTATTGTTCCTACTGCTTATATTGAGAAACCATCTTTTCCTGTTAGGATAAAGGATCATGCTAAATCTTATTCTATGGTTCATAAGAGTTATACTAGAACACCTACACCCCCTGAACAAATTAAAGTTGAACCTAGTATTGCTATGGTTAAAGATCTCTAGGTTGATAATATTGATGGGCATGTTATTTATTCCAGTGATGAAGCTGCTGAATTGCTAGACCCGATATTAAAGATAAACATAGACCTATTGTTGGCATGCCTGTTGTTTCTGTTAAAATAGGAGATCATTGTTATCATGGATTATGTGATGTGGGTGCTAGTGTGAGTGCAATTCCTTTTACATTATATCAAGAAATTATGAATGATAGTGCACATGCTGAGATAGAAGATATTGATGTTACTATTAAGCTAGCCAATAGAGATACTATATCACCAATTGGGATTGTTAGAGATGTTGAAGTCTTGTGTGGGAAAATAAAATGCCCTACTGATTTTCTTGTTCTTGGTGTCCCACAAGATAATTTTTGTCCCATTATATTTGGTAGACCTTTCTTGAACACTGTCAATGCTAAGATAGACTATGAGAAAGAAATTGTTACTGTAGGTTTAGGGGATGTGTCTCATGATTTTAATTTCTCTAAATTTTGTGGACAACCCCATGATAGAGAATTGCCTAGTAAGGATGAAATTATTGGTCTTGGTTATATTGTCGTGCCTCCTACTGATCCTTTAGAACAATATTTGCTAGACCATGAAAATGATATGTTTATGAATGAAAGAAAGGAATTCGATGAAATATTCTTTAACCAAATGCCTGTTTTGAAACACAATTTTCCTGTTGAAATCCTTGGAGATTCTCCTCCACCCAAGGGCGATCCCGTGTTTGAGCTTTAATAATTACTTGATACTTTGAAATATGCTTATCTTGATGAAAAGAACATATATACTGTTATTATTAGTGCTAACCTTTTAGAGCATCCAGAAAAGAAATTATTGAAAAGTCTGAGGAAGCACCATGCCGCTATTGGATATACTCTTGATGATCTTAAGGGCATTAGTCCCACTCTATGTTAGCACAAAATTAATATGGAGCCTGATGCTAAACAGGTTGTTGATCATCAACGACGGTTAAGTCCCAATATGAAGGAAGTGGTAAGACATGAAATACCAAAGCTTCTGGAAGCGGGTATAATTTATCCTATTGCTGATAGTAGATGGGTAAGTCCTGTTCATTGTGTCCCTAAGAAGGGAGATATTTCTGTTGTCCCTAATGATAAGAATTAATTAATCCCACAAAGAATTGTTACAGGTTATATAATGGTAATTGATTTTCGCAAATTAAACAAAGCTACTAGAAAAGATCAATACCCTCTACCTTTTATTGATCAGATGCTAGAAAGACTGTCCAAACATACACACTTTTTGCTTTCTAGATGGTTATTCTGTTTTTCTCAAATACCTGTGTCCAAAGAGGACCAAGAAAATACCACTTTTACTTGCACTTTCGGCACTTTTCCTTATAGATGTATTCCTTTTGGTTTATGCAATGCACCTGCTACATTTCAAATATGTATGACTGCTATATTCTCTGACTTTTATGAAAAGATTGTTGAGGTTTTCATGGATAATTTCTCTGTTTATGGAACTTCTTTTGATGACTGCTTAAGCAACCTTGATCGAGTTTTGCAGAGATGTGAAGAAACTAATCTTGTTTTGAATTGGGAGAAGTGCCACTTTATGGTTAATGAAGGTATTGTCTTGGGGCATAAAATTTCTGAAAGAGGTATTGAAATTGATAAAGGTGAAGTACATGCTATTGAAAAGATGTCGTGTCCTAAAGATATCAACGGTATATGAATTTCCTTGGTCATGATGGTTTCTATACGAGGTTTATTAAAGACTTCTCTAAAATTTCTAGGCCTCTCACTAATCTCTTGCAAAAATATGTTCCTTTTGTTTTTGATGATGATTGTGTAGAAGCATTTGAAATACTTAAGCAAGCCTTGATTTCTACACCTATTGTTGAGCCACCTGATTGGAATTTACCCATTGAAATTATGTGTGATGCTAGTGATTATGTTGTTGGTGCTGTTCTAGGACAGAGAGTTGATAAGAGATTGAATGTTATTCATTATGCTTGTAAAACTCTACACAGTGCCCAGAGAAATTATGCTACTACTTAAAACGAATTTTTAGCTGTTTTTTTGCTTGTGATAAGTTTAGATCTTATATTGTTGATTCCAAAGTAACCGTTCACACTGATCATGCTGCTATTAAATACCTATGGAAAAGAAAGATGCTAAACCCAGACATATTAGATGGGTTCTCTTCCTGCAAGAATTTGATTTGCATATTATTGATAGAAAGGGAGATGAGAACCCATTGTAGACAACTTGCCTAGGTTAGAAAATGTTTTTCATGACCCGCTGCCAATTGATGATAGTTTTCCTGATGAACAATTAGCTGTCATAAATGCTTCTCGCAATGTTCCATGGTATGCTGATTATGCTAATTACATTGTTGCTAAATTTATACCACCTAGTTTCACATACCAGCAAAAGAAAAATGTTTTTATGATTTAATACATTACTTTTGGGATGACCCACACCTTTATAAAGGAGTAGATGGTGTTATTAGGCGTTGTGTACCTGAGCATGAACAGGAACGGATCCTACGCAAGTGTCACTCCGAGGCATACGAAGGACACCATGCTGGAGATAGAACTGCGCACAAGGTATTACAATCCGGTTTTTATTGGCCTACTCTCTTCAAGGATGCTCGTAAGTTTGTCTTGTCTTGTTATGAATGCCAGAGAATTGGAAATATTAGTAGACGTTAGGAAATTCCTATGAATTATTCACTTGTTATTGAACCATTTGATGTTTGGGGCTTTGTTTACATGGGACCTTTTCCTTCCTCTAATGGGTATACACATATTTTAGTTGTTGTTGATTACGTTACTCAGTGGGTAGAAGCTATTCCAACTAGTAGTGTTGATCATAACACTTCTGTTAAGATGCTTACAGATGTTATTTTTCTGAAGTTTGGAGTCCCTAGATATTTGATGACTGATGGTGGTTCACATTTTATTCATGGTGCTTTCCGTAAAATGGTTGCTAAATATGATGTCAATCATAGGATTGCATCTTTGCATCTCCATATCACCCTCAGTCTAGTGGTCAAGTTGAATTGAGCAATAGAGAGATTAAATTGATTTTGCAAAAGACTGCTAATAGATCTAGAAAGAATTGGTCTAATAAACTTGATGATGCATTATGGGCTTATAGAATTGCTTATAAAAACCCTATGGGTATGTCTCCATACAAAATGGTTTATGGAAAAGCATGTCACTTACATCTTGAAGTAGAACATAAAGCTTATAGGGCAATCAAAGAGCTCAACTATGATTTCGAACTTGCCGGTGAGAAGAGGCTATTTGACATTAGCTCACTTGATGAATGGAGAACCCAAGCTTATGAGAATGCCAAGTTTTTAAAGAAAAGGTTAAATGGTACCATGACAAAAGGATACAAAAGCATGAGTTTAATGTAGGTGATCATGTTTTACTATACAACTCTTGTTTAAGATTTTTTACAGGAAAGCTTCTCTCTAAATGGGAAGGTCCTTACATTATCAAGGAGGTTTATCGTTCCGGTGCCATCAAGATCAACAACGCCGAAGGCACTAACCCGAAGGTGATAAACGGTCAGAGGATCAAACATTATATTTCAGGCACTCCCATAAATGTTGAGACAAATATTATTAATACCATAACACCAGAGGAGTACACAAGGGATACTTTCCGGAATGTTTCAGACTCCAAAAAGGAATAGGTTTGTGGTACGGTAAGAAAATCGACTCCAAAACTGTTCTAATGGCAATTTTTCTCCGTTTTGGAATATTTAAAAAATTAGGAAAATTAAAAGTAGTCCGAAGAGTGCACAAGGAAGCGGCAAGGCAGGGGGTGCACCCTACCCCCTGGGCGCGTCCCTGTGCCTTGTGGCCACCTCGTGTGCCCTCCGGACTCCGTTTTCTTGCACAATACTTCTTTTTCTCGGTAAAAAAACATTATATAACCCCCCGAAGGTTTTGACCACTGTACCACGATGAAATCCTCTGTTTTTGTGTTTAGCTAATTCTGTAGCAGATTTGGAGCAAGATGTCTTCGCAAGAGTCAGTCGAGGAGAGTTGGGTTTCTCACCTGATACGTGGCCCAAGAGCATACAGCGAGGCTGGCCACTTTGGTTGGTCAACGGAGGAAGAGATGGAGGCTGACCTGAAAACAGTGGATGCCATGGAGGAGGACCAAGAAGCTACCTCTCGCCTTCAACCAGGAGCCATGCTTGAGGAATTCCAAAGCTCAGCAATACTGAATTCGGTTATACCTCCCAATGCTAGATTTATCTCTTATGATAACATGAAAAAGTGTGTTGCTTTTCCCCCACAGCCAGGAAGCATCCGTGGGTGATTGGAGCTCTGGCTATCACAGGCAAACTCCATAAGGAAATAATGGATCTTAAACAGCAAGTCAACAAGCTCGAGGAGGAAAATCACATCCTGAAGAGTATTATTGCCAAGAATAATGGATCACCACCTCCGAAGAAAGAGACATAAATACATAGGTATGGGCACTCCCCTTGGCAACCGCCAAGCTTGGGGGAGGTGCCCCGGTATCGTATTGATACGTCTCCAATGTATCTATAACTTTTTATTGTTCCATGCTGTTATATTATCATTCTTGGATGTTCTATAATCATTTTATAGTCATTTTATATCACTTTTTGGTACTAACCTATTGACATAGTGCCAAGTGCCAGTTGTTGTTTTCTACATGTTTTTTACATCGCAGGAAATCAATACTAAATGGAGTCCAAACACAGCGAAACTTTTTGTGGATTTTTTTGGACTAGAAGACATCCAGTGGGCCGGAGAAGCACATGAGGGGGTGGTGCTTCGAGGGGAGCACAACCCACCAGGGCGCGCCTAGGTGGGTTGTGCCCATCTTGGGTGCCTCCCGAACCACCTCTTTGCTCTATAAATACCCCAATATTCCAGAAACCTGAGGGGAGTCGACGAAAATCCATTCCAGCCGCCGCAAGTTCCAGAAACCACAGATCCAATCTAGACACCATCTTGGAGGGGTGCATCATGTCCATTGGTGCCTCTCCGATGATGCGTGAGTAGTTCTTTGTAGACCTACGTGTCCGTAGTTAGTAGTTATATGGCGTCCTCTCTCTCGTTTGATTCTCAATACAATGGTCTCTTGGAGATCCATATGATGTAACTCTTTTTGCGGTGTGTTTGTTGGGATCCGATGAACTTTGAGTTTATGATCAGATCTATCTTTTTATCCATGAAAATTATTCAAGTCTTCTTTGATCTCTTATATGCATGATTACTTATAGCCTCATATTTCTTCTCCGATATTTGGATTTTGTTTGTCCAACTTGATATATTTATCTTGCAATGGGAAGAGGTGCTTTGTGATGAGTTTGATCTTACGGTGCTTGATCCCAATGACAGAAAGGGAACTGACACGTTTGTATTGTTGCTATTAAGGATAACAAGATGGGGTCTATTTCTACATAAATAGATCTTGTCTACATCATGTCATCGTTCTTATTGCATTACTCCGTTTTTCCATGAACTTAATACACTAGATGCATGCTGGATAGTAGTGATGTGTGGAGTAATAGTCGTAGATGCAGGTAGGAGTCGGTCTACTAATCTTGTATGTGATGCCTATATAATGATCATTTCCTGGATGTCGTCGTGATTATTTGAAGTTCTATCAATTGCCCAATAGTAAATCGTTCACCCACGGTTTGCTATTTTTCTCAAGAGAAGCCACTAGTGAAACCTATAACCCCCGGGTCTCTTCTATATTATATTTGCCTTTGCGATCTATTTTCCTTTGCTTTTATTTTTAGATCTATTAAACCAAAAATCTAAAAATACGTTGCCACACTTTACTTTATTTGGCGTTCGATCTATCAATATTACAACTCTCTCTCGTCAACTCGCCAATTTCTGGCACCGTTACTCGAAAGAGATTGACAACCCCTTTAACACGTCGGGTTGCGAGTATTTGTTATTTGTGTGTAGGTGCTGTTTACGTAGTGTTGCGTGGTTCTCCTACTGGTTCGATAACCTTGTTATCATCGCCGAGGGAAATACCTACCATTATTGTGCTGCATCATCCCTTCCTCTTTGGGGAAATACCGACGTAGTTCAAGCAAACATCAAAAGGAATTTCTGGCGCCGTTGCCGGGGAGACATCATCAACATCTACCAGGTTCCTGATCACGAACCTCATCTCCTTGCAATTTACATTATTTGCCATTTGCCTCTCGTTTTCCTCTCCCCCACTTCACAAAAATTTGCCATTTTATTTGCCCTCTTTTTCGTTCGTCGTTTTCTTGCCAGATCTGTTTTTAATGCAATCTTATTGCATAGTCACAATGACTCAGAGAACAACAAGTTGTGTGATTTCTCAAATACTAACAACAATGATTTTATTGGCACTCCGATTGCTCCTCCCACCACTAGTGCGGAGTCTTGTGATATTAATACTGCTTTGCTGAATCTTGTTATGAAAGATCAATTCTCCAGTACTCCTAATGAGGATGTCGCATCCCATCTTAACACATTCGTGAAATTATGCGATATGCAAAATAAAAAAGATGTGGACAATGATGTTGTGAAGTTGAAATTATTTCTATTTTCTTTGCGAGATCATGCAAAAAATTGGTTTTCTTCGTTGCCTCGCCATAGTATCGATTCTTAGAATAAGTGCAAAGATGCTTTTATCACTAAGTATTTTCTGCCCGCAAAAAAAATTCCCTTAGAACCCAGATCATGAATTTCAAGCAACTTGAGCATGAGCATGTTGCACAATCTTGGGAAAGGATGAAAATGATGCTAAGGAATTGCCCAACTCATGGGTTAAATCTTTGGGCGATCATACAAAAATTTTATGCGGGGTTGAATTTTATTTCTCGTAATCTTTTATATTCCGCAACGGGTGGTACTTTTATGGAAATTACTTTGGGTGAAGCCACCAAATTGCTTGATAATATCATGGCAAATTATTCACAATGGCATACCAAAAGAGCTCCTACTAGTAAAAAAGTTAATTCGGTTGAAGAAATTTCTTCGTTGAGTGAAAAAGTTGATGCTCTTATGAAATTGGTTGCTAGTAAAAGTGCTCCTATTGATTTTAATAATGTTACTTTGTCTACTTTGATTGAGAAAAATAGTGATGCCATATATGTGAATTTTATCTCGTGAAATAATTTCAATAACAATGCTTATAGAGGAAATGTTAATCCTCGGCCTTTCCCTAGTAATTCCTCTAACAATTATGGTAATTCCTATGGAAATCCTTCTTATTATAATAATAGGAACACCTCTAATCTTGAGAATAATATTAAAGAATTTATCAGCACTCAAAAAGTTTTCAACACTACAATGGAAGAAAAGTTGAATAAGATTGATGATTTGTCTAGAAGTGTTGATAGAATTTCTCATGATGTGGAAAATCTCAAGATGAATTTTTTTGTGCCTACAGTAGAGGAATCAATTAAAGCACTTTATGTTTCTATGGATGAAAGTAATAAAATAACCTCTATGCTTAGAGCTAGAAGAGAATTTTAGAAAAGGCGTTTTCTAATGATTGCTTTCAAAAAACTGATGAAGATCTTAAAATGATTGGTGTTTCTTCTATTGATTCCTTGTTTAGTAAAATTAAGATTGATGGAAAAGGGACTAGAGAAGAGTCAACTTAGCTAGAAGGCGTCCCGATAATTCGGAGGGTGAAAATCTTGTTGAGAAAATTGATAAACGTGGGTTTGAAGAGGTCAAAACTTTAACTAGTGACCTGCCCACTCTTTTGGATTACAAAGACTTTAATTATGATAGTTGCTCTTTGATTGATTGTATTTCTTTGTTGCAATCAAAGATAAATTCACCCCATGCTTATGAACAAAATAAAGCTTTTACTAAACATATTGTCGATGCTATGATGAAAGCTTTAGAACAAAAGTTGGAATTAGAAGTTTCAATTTCTAGAAAATTACATGATGAGTGGGAACTTACTATCAAAGTCAAGATTAAAAATTATGAGTGTTTTGCTTTAGGTGACTTGGGTGCTAGTGTTTCTACAATTCCGAAATCTTTATGTGATGTGGTTGGTCTTACCGATATTGAAGAATGTTCTTTAAATTTGCACTTGGCGGATTCTACTGTTAAAAAGCCTATGGGAAGAATTAATGATGTTCTTCTTCTTGCAAACAGGAATTATGTGCCCATAGATTTTATCGTTCTTGATATTGATTGCAATCCGTCTTGTCCAATTATTCTTGGTAGACAGTTTTTACGTACTATCGGTGCCGTGATTGATATGAAAGAAGGCAATATTAAATTTCAATTTCCACTAAGGAAGGGTATGGAACACTTCCCTTGAACAAGAATTATGCCACCATATGAATCAATCATTAGGGCATCTAATGGATCTAGAAACAAAGATGGCAATACTTAGATCCTTGCTTTATTCCTAGCCAGGGGCGTGAAACAATAGTGCTTGTTAGGAGGCAACCCAATGAATAAAATTTCTTTTGTTTTCTGCTTTCTATTCTTGACTATTTGCACAATTATGCTACTGTTATGATTGTGTTTTTTGTGTATTAGTTAGTTTTTGTGCCAAGCAAAGCCTTTAGGATCTGCTTGGGTGATAGTTGTTTGATCTTGCTGAAAAACAGAAACTTTTGCACTGAAGAAAATAATTTTCATAGATCACAAAAACGTGCTTTTGCTCTGATTATTTTTGCAGAAGATTAATATACAAATTACTCGGGTTGTCCCAATTTTTCGGAATTTTTGGAGTTTCAGAAGTATTCAAAATATCCAGATTGCTACAAACTGTTCTGTTTTTGACAGAGTATGTTTTCTTTGCGTTGTGTGCTTGTTTTGATGATTCTATGGTTTTCTTTGAGGAGTTTTTGCCATAGAAAAGTTGGAATACATGAGATATAATGAAAGAATATATATATATATATATATGAATTGGTTTGCTACAATACTTATAGTAGTGATTTGTTTTCTTATACTAAGGGATCTAACGAAGGTTTTGTTGAGTTTTGTGTGATTGAACTTTTCAAGTTTTGGGTGATGTTACGACGGATGAAGGAATAAGGGGTAAGAAGAGCCTAAGCTTGGGGATGCCCATGGCATTCCAAGCTATTATCCAAAGAGAAGCAACCAACTAAGCTTGGGGATGCCTCGAGTGGCATCCCCTCTTTCTTCTAATGACCATCGGTATTTTACTCGGAACTATATTTTTATTCATCACATACTATGAGTTTTCCTTGGAGCGTCTTGTATGATTTGCGTCTTTGCTTGTTTTGCTTTTTATTTTAAGTCTTGAATCCTTGCTGGACAGACATATTTGAGAGAGCCAAAATTATGCCATTACTTGTTAGAATTGCTCTCTATGCTTCATTTAAATCTTTATGCGCTATGGAATTGCTCTAGTGCTTCACTTACATCTTTTTGAGCATGGTGTGCTTTAGTATTTTTGAAGAAATGATCTCATGCTTCACTTAGATTTATTTGAGAGTTAGTAATTTTTTAAACAAATTCTCTCTTGCTTCACATAAATTATTTTGAGAGAAAGAAATATTATGCTCATGATCTTCACTTATATCTGTTTGAGCTTATCAAAAGCAACACATGAAAATTAGTCCGAAAGTGATAGATATCCAAGAATGATATAATAAAAACTTTCATGGAGATCATTGGACAAAATAATCTTGATTCCTTGTAATAGTTTTGAGATATGATGATGTGATATGTGAGTCATGTTGATGAGTAATTGTGCTTTAGTAAAAGGGATAATTGGTTTTATACCCCTAGTTGTGTCCCACTCGACAGGATTGCCCCTAACTTCCAAAAGCCAGCGATTCTGTCCAACCCACTTTGGTCGCCTTGTGCTTTTGCCCTTTGACCGTTTGACCGTCACTTTGAAAACTTCATAACTAATTCATACTAAATCAGAAAAATGCAAATAAGATACCAAAATGTTCGGAAAAACATCACTTGTATGTCAATGTCACTTGCATTCATGACAAAAGTGTTGGTAAGTGCCCATACGAGTTTTAGCTCTTATCACACCACCATGAACAGTAAAATCTTAAAAAGTTCAAAAATCCAAAAAAAATTGGTGTCAAAGAATGACAAATGTTTTCAGTGCTCGCAAAGGTTCATCAGGGAATGACATTTGTGGAAGTCATGACATTTGATCTCCCTAAGGAGAAGTGGTTTAAATATCATCCTCCCATTTAAGTAAAAGTAGTAGAACCTATTAGAGTTGAATAATACATTGTTACTTATAATGTTGATCCTATTGTTCCTACTGCTTATATTGAGAAACCACCTTTTCCTGTTAGGATAAAGGATCATGCTAAAGCTTCAGCTATGGTTCGTAAGAGTTATACTAGAACACCTACACCCCTAAACAAATTAAAGTTGAACCTAGTATTGCTATGGTTAAAGATCTCTTGGTTGATAATATTGATGGGCATGTTATTTATTTCTACGATAAAGCTGCTAGAATTGCTAGACCCGATATTAAAGATAAACATAGACCTATTGTTGCATGCCTGTTGTTTCTGTTAAAATAGGAGATCATTGTTATCATGGCTTATGTGATGCGGGTTCAAGTGTGAGTGCAATTTCCTTTTACTTTATATCAAGAAATTATGAATGATATTGGACCTGCTGAGATAGAAGATATTGATGTTACTATTAAGCTAGCCAATAGAGATACTATATCACCAATTGGGATTGTTAGAGATGTTGAAGTCTTGTGTGGGAAAATAAAATACCCTATTGATTTTCTTGTTCTTGGTTCCCCACAAGATAATTTTTGTCCCATTATATTTGGCAGACCTTTCTTGATCACTTTCAATGCTAAGATAGACAGTGAGAAAGAAATTGTTACTGTAGGTTTTGGGGATGTGTCTCATGATTTTAATTTCTCTAAATTTTGTAGACAACCCCATGATAAAGAATTGCCTAGTAAGGATGAAATTATTGGTCTTGGTTCTATTGTCGTGCCTCCTACTGATCCTTTAGAACAATATTTGCTAGACCGTGAAAATGATATGTTTAAGAATGAAAGAAAGGAATTAGATGAAATATTCTTTAACCAAATGCCTGTTTTGAAACACAATTTGCCTATTGAAATCCTTGGAGATTCTCCTCCACCCAAGGGTGATCTCGTGTTTGAGCTTTAATAATTACCTGATACTTTGAAATATGCTTATCTTGATGAAAAGAAGATATATACTGTTATTATTAGTGCTAACCTTTCAGAGCATCAAGAAAAGAAATTATTGAAAAGTCTGAGGAAGCACCGTGCCGCTATTGGATATACTCTTGACGATCTTAAGGGCATTAGTCCCACTCTATGTTAGCACAAAATTAATATGGAGCCTGATGCTAAAGCGGTTGTTGATCATCTACGACTGTTAAATCCCAAGATGAAGGAAGTGGTAAGAAATGAAATAATAAAGCTTCTGGAAGCGGGTATAATTTATCCTATTGCTGATAGTAGATGGGTAAGTCATGTTCATTGTGTCCCTAAGAAGGGAGGTATTACTGTTGTCCCTAATGATAAAAATGAATTGATCCCACAAAGAATCGTTACAGGTTATAGAATGGTAATTGATTTTCGCAAATTAAACAAAGCTACTAGAAAAGATCATTACCCTCTACCTTTTATTGATCAAATGCTAGAAAGACTGTCCAACCATACGCATTTTTTTTCTTTTTAGATGGTTATTTTTTTTCTCAAATACATGTGTCCAAAGAGGACTAAGAAAAGACCACTTTTACATGCCCTTTCAGTACTTTTGCTTGTAGACGTATGCCTTTTGGTTGATGCAACGCACTTGCTACCTTTCAAATATGTATGATTGCTATATTCTCTAACTTTTGTGAAAAGAATGTTGATGTTTTCATGGATGATTTCTCCGTTTACGGAACTTATTTTGATGATTGCTTAAGGAACCTTGATTGAGTTTTGCAGATATGTGAAGGAACTATTCTTGTTTTGAATTGGGAGAAGTGCCACTTTATGGTTAATGAAGGTATTGTCTTGGGGCATAAAATTTCTGAAAGAGGTATTGAAGTTGATAAAGCTAAAGTAGATGCTATGGAAAATATGTCGTGTCCTAAAGATACCAAAGGTATAAGAAGTTTCCTTGGTCATGTCGGTTTCTATACGAGGTTTATTAAAGACTTCTCTAAAATTTCTAGGCCTCTCACTAATCTCTTGCAAAAATATGTTCCTTTTGTTTTTGATGATGATTGTGTAGAAGCATTTGAAATACTTAAGAAAGCCTTGATTTCTGCACCTATTGTTCAGCCACCTGATTGGAATTTACCCATTGAAATTATGTGTGATGCTAGTGATTTTTTTGTTGGAGCTGTTCTAGGACAGAGAGTTGATAAGAAACTGAATGTTATTTATTATGCTAGTAAAACTCTAGACAATGCCCAGAAAAATTATGCTACTAATGAAAAAGAGTTTTTAGCAGTTGTTTTTGCTTGTGATAAGTTTAGATCTTATATTGTTGATTCCAAAGTAACCGTTCCACTGATCATGCTGCTATTAAATACCTTATAGAAAAGAAAGATGCTAAACCCAGACTTATTACATGGGTTCTCTTCCTGCAAGAATTTGATTTGCATATTATTGATAGAGAGCTGAGAACCCCATTGTAGACAACTTGTCTAGGTTAGAAAATGTTCTTGATGACCCGCTGCCAATTGATGATAGTTCTCCTGATGAACAATTAGCTGTCATAAATGCTTCTCGTAATGCTCCATGGTATGTTGATTATGCTAATTACATTGTTGCTAAATTTATACCACCTAGTTTCACATATCAGCAAAAGAAATTTGTTTTCTATGATTTAAGACATTACTTTTGGGATGACCCACACCTTTATAAAGAAGGAGTAGATGGTGTTATTAGACGTTGTGTACCTGAGCGTGAACAGGAAAAGATCCTATGCAAGTGTCACTCCGAGGCTTACGAAGGACACCATGTTGAAGATGGAACTGTGCACAAGGTATTACAATCTGGTTTTTATTGGCCTACTCTCCTCAAGGATGCTCGTAAGTTTGTCTTGTCTTGTGATGAATGCCAGAGAATTGGCAATATTAGTAGACGCCGGGAAATTCCTATGGATTATTCACTTGTTACTGAACCATTTGATGTTTGGGGCTTTGATTATATGGGACCTTTTCCTTCCTCTAATGGGAATACACATATTTTAGTTGCTGTTGATTACATTACTAAGTGGGTAGAAGCTATTCCAACTAGTAGTGTTGATCATAACACTTCTATTAAGATGCTTAAAGAAGTTATTTTTCCGAGGTTTGGAGTCCCTAGATATTTGATGACTGATGGTGGTTCACATTTTATTCATGGTGTTTTCCGTAAAATGCTTGCTAAATATGATGTCAACCATATTGCATCTCCATATCACCCTCAGTCTAGTGGTCAAGTAGAATTGAGAAATAGAGAGATTAAATTGATTTTGCAAAAGACTATTAATAGATCTAGAAAGAATTGGTCTAAGAAACTTGATGATGCATTATGGGCTTATAGAACTGCTTATAAAAACCCTATGAGTATGTCTCCATACAAAATGGTTTATGGTAAAGAATGTCACTTACCTCTTGAACTAGAAAATAAAGCTTATTGGGCAATCAAAGAGCTCAACTATGATTTCAAACTTGCCGGTGAGAAAAGGTTATTTGACATTAGCTCACTTGATGAATGGAGAACCCAAGCCTATGAGAATGCCAAGTTTTTAAAGACAATGTTAAAAGGTGGCATGACAAAAGGATACAAAAGCGTGAGTTTAATGTAGGTGATCATGTTTTACTATACAACTCTCATTTAAGATTTTTTTCAGGAAAGCTTCTCTCTAAATGGGAAGGTCCTTACATTATCGAGGAGGTTAATCGTTCCAGTGCCATCAAGATCAACAACGCCAAAGGCACTAACTCAAATGAAAGGATCTATATGGTTGACTAGAGGGGGGGTGAATAGGCAACTACCAATTTTTAGCTTTTCTTAACAAATTAGGTTTAGCAATAAATAGGTTGTCTAGATGTGCAACTAGGTGAACAACCTATATGATACAATAAATGCAAGCAATTGATACAACACAATAATAGCTTGCACAAAGTAAAGTAAAGAGATAACCACAAGTGGAACCAGTGGAGACGAGGATGTGTTACCGAAGTTCCTTCCCTTTGGGGGACGTACGTCTCCGTTGGAGTGGTGTGGAGGCACAATGCTCCCCAAGAAGCCACTAGGACCACTATATTCTCCTCACGCCCTCACACAATGCGAGATGCCATGATTCCACTAGTGGTGCCCTTGAAGGCGGCAACCAAACATTTACAAACAAGGTCGGGGCTCTCTCCACAACCAAATTGGAGGCTCCCAACGAAACCACGAAGCTTCACCACAATGGAATATGGCTCCGAGGTGACCTCAACCGTCTAGGGTGCTCAAACACCTAAGAGTATCAAAATCCACACAAGAAAGTATGGGGGAATCAAATATCCTTTGGTGGAACTGTAGATCTAGGTCTCCTCCTTCAATCCCTAGCAAATCAACAAGTTTAAGTGGCTAGAGAGACAGAGATCAGGCAAGAAAGCTTGAAGGGCATTAATGGTGGAGAGAGAGAGAGGAAAGAGGTGAAGAGGGTAGGTGGAAGAACCCCCTTTATATAGGTAACCCTAAGATCCAACCATTACAACAGTTTTTACACTGTAGCGGTAGCGCTCCTCTCCCCGGTACAATCGGGAATCACGGATAAGCTGCTAAAACCCTAGCAGGCGGTACAACCGGATGCTGGAGTGGTAGTACCGGTTATTAGGAATAACTGGACCAACTGCTTCCCTACAGCTCAACAACCGCCTCGGTAGAGAGAGGAGTCACCCCCATGGGCGGTGGTCGAGCGGTAGTGCTCCAGAACAACCGCTGCTCCTAGTGCACGGGGTGGCTAAGTCCCAAGCGGTACAACCTCTCGGACACCCGGTAGTACCGGTATGCAGAGCACAACCGGGACAACTGGGCCACCACCGCCCAAGTAGCACCCTATCACAGAAGCGAGTCTGGTGGTCGGGAGGTACCCGGATGGTACAACCGCCCAAAGCACCACACCATAGTTCTTCTAGTGGGGGCGGTACCACCGCCCTAAGATGGCGGTACAACCGCCCTGAGATGGCGGTACAATCGCTTGGCAAGATCCTGGGAGGTGAAACCCTAGGGTATCACCCCTAGGTCGGTGGTTGGACCGATACAACAGGCCAGCGGTACAACAGCCCAGGTGGGCGGTACAACCGCTAAGGAGAAACTACTGCACTAGAATGAACTAAAAGGAACCTCTCTCTACACGGAACGGAAGGTGACGGTGGGTGACGAGAAGAGTGTACGTGCAATGATTCACCCATGCCTTCCGATGTGGATTCCCTCTTGATAGCATGGGTTTCCTACAACCAAGGAAATAAACACATAGAAAACTCCGTCTTCGATCTTGTCCTTCCAGAGAGAATGTCTAATCGATGCGAACCTAAGCATAGAGAACCTAAAGAACTTAACACATGATTAGACCACAATGAGAGTTGTCATCATCACCCAAAACACAAAGACGGGAAATGTCGTAACAATCTCCCCCCTTTTTGGTGGATGATGACAACAATGAGATTTGCACAAGAGGTCTAGAAAATATAGACAGGCTCCCCCTAGATGTGTGCGCTAATTTGATTTTGCTTTTGGAATGCAAAGTCACACATTAGTATCAAAGCTCCCCCTAGATTTTATAGACCCACCAATCCTACTAACTGAGATAGATAAGCAAAGGATAAACATATATGATAGATAGATAGAGAAAGCATGTCTCACACCATGCAAGTCGAACCTCACACTACATGGTCCACAACATAAGACAGAGCAGAAAGAAACTCAAGTTCAACTCTCAACTCGACAAAGAAACACAACCCAAGGAACTCCCATGCAGATCCCGAGACCTAACAAAACTCTCTCCCCCTTTGGCATCAAGAGACCAAAAAGGAAAAGAGCGATGCTAACGCCCCAGAGCTCAGTAGATCTCATCTGACCCCTCGGTCTCATCTGAATCATGATCATCGGACTCTGCATATTCTTCCATAGTATCATCAACCGCAGCAGACATGGAGGTGGCAGGATGACCAGATGCCTCAGCTTCATCATCAGTCCAAGAGTTGTGCATAGAGATCCACCAATCCTATGGAGTGATGCTCTTCTCAGATCCACTCTTCACTGGCATATTGAGATGCTTCATCATGGCAATCTGACGGCACAGAGCAAGCTTCTCATTGACATGTGCCTCATACATCTTCTTCTGAATAGCTGTCTGAAGACAAAAGGTCTTCTTCACTTTAGCAGTGAGCTTGGCCACCCAGGAGGGCTTGGCACCTGGCTCCATCTCAAAGTTCTCATCAACGGGGGTGGCATACACATCCTCGGGATCATCCGCAGGAAAGCGAGGCTCAACATGCTTCTTCTTCTTAAGCTGCTTGACCTCATGCACGGTGAGGTTATCTGGTGCGGAGATGAGCTCTCTAGGACGACGAACAACCCAAACAGAGTTCAGAAATCACATGAAAAATGGTGCATAAATGGGAACCTTTCTGTAGATGACCACGTTGTACATCTCCCGCCAAAGCCAGTTGGACACATCAAAAGTAGCACCAATCGCCACTTTGGTCTTCATAGCGACAAGAAAGTCAACAAGATACCCACAGATCTCAACCTGATTCCCAACCTTGGGTAGAAGCACATTGCAAAACACGTGATGCATGATGTCATAAACCTTCTGAAGATCCTTAGACTCACCAATAATGCCTCATCCACTAATGTATAGAGGAGCAAGCTTCTCCTTGGGCATGGAATGGGGACGGTCGTGAGGACGAATACCACCATTCCCGTCAAGACCGGTATCCTCATAGCCAAGTGTATTGCAGAAGGCCCACTAGGGCACATGGAAGAACTCATCAAGGCACATGAAGGAGAGAGTGTGAGCATCATCTTCACCAAAGTGGACGGGTGCATAAAACTGATGGATAAGCTGAACATCAAAGTCACAGTTGACAGACATAAGTTTGACCAAATCAAACTCCTCACAAAGGGCCAAGGCCACCCCAAAGTACTCCATGTTGCTCCTCCAATGGTTAAGGTCAATGGTCCATTGCTTGGTGTACCGATTCTTGTTATGCTCGAACAGCTCATGAAAAATCCTCTCTTGCATCTCATTCCGGAAGTGAACATTTGTCCATCGAGGAGCAATAGGAATAGTGTACACATTCCTTTTCCGGAAGGCATCCCACTGCTAGGCTTTCCATTTGTGCAAAGGCATGACCACACGTTGCTTGGCAGCGGCAGACTTCTCACGACAGGTTAGTCTGGTTGGAATCACAACCTCCTCCTCATCGGACTCAGCAGGGCGCTTGCATCTTTGAGCTTGTTTCTTGATCTTGGTACAAGGGGCAGAACAAGAACTAGAGCCACCTACAAACATACACGAGAAGAACACAAGAGACATAGCAAAGATGAGGGGATTGCACACAAGAGCAAGAGAATATAATGCTTGTGAATCAGAGAAGGTTCTACCGGTTCTCTAGCCGGTAGAACCACTCAAGCGGTTATTCTGCCCATAGGGGTGGTAGAACCACTGGAAGCGAGCAGTACCACCAAGTGGAGAACAACTACCTACAGGATTTGAATCCACCTAGCAATATTCTAAGTTCTAAACAAACACAAACACTAGCAGGAGCATATATATATCTCTTCCGCCCAATAGTTTGAACAAAAACGCGGGATATCAAGCAATGCCCTAAGAAGAAGGAAACAAGGGATGAAACCCTAGAGAGAAGAAGTGGGGCATTACTGATACGTCTCCAACGTATCTACTTTTCCAAACACTTTTGCCCTTGTTTTGGACTCTAACTTGCATGATTTGAATGAAACTAACCCGGACTAACGATGTGCCAGCAGAATTACCATGATGTTGTTTTATGTGTAGAAAAGAAAAGTTCTCGGAATGTCCTGGAAATCCACAGAGGCACTTTCTGGAATTAATAAGAATTTTTGGCGAAAGAATTAATGCCAGGGGGGCCACAGACTGTCCACGAGACAGGGGGGCGCGCCCCCCTGTAGGGGGCGGCCTCCTATCTCGTGGGCCCCCTGGACCTCCACAGACCTCAACTCCAACTCCATATATTCACGTTCGGGGAGAAAAAAATTAGGGAGAAAGTTTCATCGCGTTTTACGACACGGAGCCGCCTCCAAGCCCTAATCTCTCTCGGGAGGGCTGATCTAGAGTCCGTTCGGGGCTCCGGAGAGGGGGATTCATCGATGTCGTCATCATCAACCATCCTCCATCACCAATTTCATGATGCTCACCGCCGTGCGTGAGTAATTCCATCGTAGGCTTGCTGGACGGTGATGGGTTGGATGAGATTTACCATGTAATCAAGTTAGTTTTGTTAGGGTTTGATCCCTAGTATCCACTATGTTCTGATATTGATGTTGCTATGACTTTGCTATGCTTAATGCTTGTCACTAGGGCCCGAGTGCCATGATTTTAGATCTGAACCTATTATGTTTTCATGAATATATGTGTGTTCTTGATCCTATCTTGCAAGTCTATAGTCACCTATTATGTGTTATGATCCGACAACCCCGAAGTGACAATAATCGAGATACTTCTCGGTGATGCCCGTAGTTTGAGGAGTTCATGTATTCACTATGTGCTAATGCTTTGTTCCGGTTCTCTATTAAATGGAGGCCTTAATATCCCTTAGTTTTCGTAAGGACCCCGCTGCAACGGGAGGGTAGGACAAAAGATGTCATGCAAGTTCTTTTCCATAAGCACGTATGACTATTTATGGAATACATGCCTACATTACATTGATGAACTGGAGCTAGTTCTATGTCACCCTATGTTATAGCTATTACATGAGGAACCGCATCCGGCATAATTATCCATCACTGATCCATTGCCTACGAGCTTTTCACATATTTTTCTTCGCTTAGTTACTTTTCCGTTGCTATTGCTACAATCACTACAAAACCCAAAAACATTACCTTTGCTACCATTACCTTTATTATCATACTACTTTTGCTACTAAACACTTTGCTGCAGATACTAAGTTATCCAGGTGTGGTTGAATTGACAACTCAACTGCTAATACTCAAGAATATTCTTTGGCTCCCCTTGTGTCAAATCAATAAATTTGGGTTGAATACTTTACCCTCGAAAGCTGTTGCGACCCCCTACACTTGTGGGTTATCAAGACCAATTTCTGGCGCCGTTGCCGGGGAGCATAGCTCTATTCTCTGAGTCACTTGGGATTTATATCTGTTGATCACTACGAAGAACTTGAAAGACGATCGAACTACTATTTTGCCCTCAACTACGAGGGGAGGTAAGGAACTGCCATCTAGCTCTGCACTAGATTCTCATTCTGTTATTAGTAGGCTTGCGACACCTAAACCTACTACTGCTATGAATTCTGATATGTCGCATGTTACTGATGATGCCACTTCTGCTATGCATGATGAAACTACTTATGTGCGTGATACTACTTTGCCATTAGGTGAATTTCTAGATGAACAACTTGCTAGAGTTAGGGGGAATGAAAATATTGAAGAACCTATTATTGATAATAGTGATGATGAAAGTTCCCCCAATGATTATGTATTACCTGTTGTTCCTAAGGGTTATATTATGAATGAAGAAGCTGCTAGGGAAATTTTTGCTTGCAATGATAGAAATGATCTTAAGAAATTATTAGCTAAATGGAAGCAACAGTCTCTTAATGCTAGAATGAAACCTGACCCTGCTTTTGCTACTTCACCTATCTATGTTACTGATAAGGATTATGAATTCTCTGTTGATCCTGAAATTATTACTTTAGTTGAATCTGATCCTTTTTATGGCCTTGAATCTGAAACTATTGTGTCACATCTTACCAAGTTGAATGATATAGCTACCCTGTTTACTAATGATGAGAAGTCTCACTATTTATATATCCTTAAGATATTTCCGTTCTCATTAAAGGGTGATGCTAAGACTTGGTATAATTCTCTTGCTCCTGGTTGTGTGCGTAGTCCCCAGGATATGATTTATTACTTCTCTGCTAAATATTTCCCTGCTCATAAGAAACAAGCTGCCTTGCGGGAAATATATAATTTTGTGCAAATCAAAGAAGAGAGTCTCCCACAAGCTTGGGGGAGGCTTCTCCGGTTACTTAATGCTTTGCCCGATCATCCTCTTAAGAAAAATGAAATACTCGATATCATTTATAATGGACTAACCGATGCTTCCAAGGACTACTTGGATAGTTGTGCTGGTTGTGTTTTCAGGGAAAGAACAGTCGATGAAGCTGAAATACTATTGAATAATATGTTGACTAATGAAAATAATTGGACTCTTCCCGAGGCAATTCCTGAAGTAATTCCTGAACCAATTGAGCCAACTCCTAAGCCTATTCCTAAACCCACTCCAACGAAGAGAGGTGCTTTATTTCTCAGTCCTGAAGATATGCAAGAGGCAAAGAAATCAATGAAAGAAAAAGGTATTAAAGCTGAAGATGTTAAGAATTTACCTCCTATTGAAGAAATACATGGTCTTAATTTACCGCCTGAAGAACCACATTGTCTTGATAACCCGACACAGGTAGTAAAGGTAAATTCTCTCTATAGATATGATAAAGTTGAAATACCCTCTACTAAATTTCATAGCCCATGCTTAGATGAATTTGATGACTTTATGGCTAGACAAGAAAGTTTTAATGCTTATGTTGGTAGAGAGTTAAAGAATAATGCTTTTGAGATAGGACACGTAGGCGATAATCTGGCTAGAGTTAAAGATGAACTTCACCGCGTTAGCAAATATGCTTCTATGGTTGCTACTCAAGCTGAGCAAGTACTCAAAGCTCAAAATGATTTGCTTGATGAATTAAATAATAAAAATGACTTTGTTGTTAGAGTGGCTACTAGAACTGGTAGAATGACTCAGGAACCTTTGTATCCTGAAGGCCACCCTAAGAGAATCGAGCAAGATTCTCAGAGAAATAATTTAGAGGCACCTAGTTCTTCTAAAAAGAAGAAAAAGAAAAATGATAGAACTTTGCATGCTTCTAGTGAACCTACTAGACACACCTGAGAATCCCAATGATATTTCTATTTCTGATGCTGAAACTCAATCAGGTGATGAACATGAACCTAGTGATAATGTTAACGATAATGCTCATGTTGATGCTCAACCTAGCAAAAACAATGATGTAGAGATTGAACCTACTGTTGATCTTGATAACCCACAATCAAAGAATCAACATTATGATAAGAGAGATTTTGTTGCTAGGAAGCATGGTAAAGAAAGAGAACCATGGGTTCAGAAACCTATGCCCTTTCCTCCTAAACCATCCAAGTCAAAGGATGATGAGGATTTTGAGCGCTTTGCTGAAATGATTAGACCTATTTTCTTACGTATGCGCTTAACTGATATGCTTAAAGTAAATCCTTATGCTAAGTATATGAAGGATATCATTACAAATAAAAGAAAGATACTGGAAGCTAAAATTTCCACCATGCTTGATAATTACACTTTTAAGGGTGGAATACCAAAGAAACTCGGAGATCCGGGTGTACCAACTATACCATGCTCCATTAAAAGAAATTATGTTAGAACTGCTTTATGTGATCTTGGAGCCGGTGTTAGCGTCATGCCTCTCTCTTTATATCGTAGACTTGAATTGAATAAGTTGACACCTACTGAAATATCTTTGCAAATGGCTGATAAATCAACTGCTATACCTGTCGGCATTTGTGAGGATGTGCCTATTCACTACTAGGGAAAAGCCTATACACAGAATCTTAGCAGCAGTGCGGCTCAAAAAGGAGTGTTGCTACTAATTAGTAGCAGCGCGTGTGCGGGAAACTCGCTACTGATAAGTTTTTAGCAGTAGCGCGCTCGGTGTAAACCGCGCTGCTACAAATATCGACCGGCGGTGTCCACCAAACTCCATTTAGCAGTAGCGCGGTGGCGCGAGCCGCGCTACTGCTATGGATGTAGTAGTAGCGCGCTTTTTCTGAGGTCGCTGCTGCTAAATTTCAAATTGGCACACTTTTTTGTCCCGATTAGCAGTAGCGTCGTTGCCCAAAGTGCGCTGCTGCTACTTCCTTAGCAGCAGCGTGTTTTAACTCCCGTGCTACTGCTAATCCGCACCAACCCACCACCTTTTCCCCACCCATCCCTCCCCCTCCCCCTCCTCTCTTCCCTTTCCCCTACCTCCCACATGCTCCCACTCTCACTCTTCTTCTTCCTCAATACTTCTCCCCCATTACTCTCTCTCTCTTCTATCTACCTTTCTCTCTCTTCATTACTCCTACCTAACTACACCACCTCCATTAATGCATCTCCTTTCTCTTTTTCCTTTCCCCTCCACTAGTTGAAGTTATCTCCTCCCAAATTAGGTAGCTACATAGATGTAGGATTTAGTTAAGTGACCTATTTGCCCCCTAACTAGATCTATCTTTGTCGAGAAGAGCTTTGTGCACTTTTGATCTCCCTACAACGTCATCTCCACTGTGTGCTCGATCTCGAGATAGAGGTGATGAAAATTTCATGCTTTTGCAAAATGGAAATATGTTTATGTGTGTGTGATATGTTTGTGGAAATTGTGTGTGTGGAATGAGATGACGCCAAATTGTGCTTTTGAGTTGCCTATGTTTTGCCGAAATGTCGATTTATTTCCGTTTCGGCGAATTCCGGGCAAACTCTAGATCCATATATGTCCTATTTTTAGGGAAGGTCATGCCGAATTTTTGTATGACTTTGATGCATGCACGCATTTTTATAATCAATTTGTTTATTATTACCGTGCAGAGTTGAAGATGGTCAGTGGAACGATGGTGGACAGGTGGTTGCGGTCGACGGTGCAGGACATGAAAGAAAATAACCGGACAGAGGTTTTATGTCCGTGTCGAAAATGCAAAGGAATAGTTTGGCTTGACCCCCATGACGATGGTCGTGTCGAAGCGCACCTGCTCATGACTGGTTTCATGGATGGCTATACTCGGTGGATAATTGAAGATGAGGATGACGATGTTGAGGATGCCGACAGGGCAGGCAATGATGACACGGGGCAAGACAAAGAGATGATCGATAAATGGCGGCGGGGAAGAGGCCGGACATGGCGGCGGAGAAGGGGCCGGACATGGCGGAGGAGAAGGGGCCGGACATGGCGGCGGAGAGAACGACATGGACTCCACACAGCAGAGTTTGTCGGTACTAAGTTCAATCGTGCAGGACCCTCATGTTCAAGCATTGCTTCGCAAGGAGACGAGTACTGAGAGAGCTACTTCTAGAGAGGAGGCTAAGCTGGAGCAACTGGTGGTAGACTCAAACACTCCATTGTATGATGGTTGCAATCCTGAGGTGACCCGCTTGAGTTTCACGCTCCAACTCCTGAAGACGAAGGCTAAAAACAAATGGACCGACACTAGCCTCGATGAGCATCTCAAGTACCTAAAGGATGTTCTTCCCGCGGGAAATCTATGTCCTACTAGTGTTGATGAGGCCAAGAAGATCGTGTGCCCTCTTGATCTGCCACACGTTAGATACCATGCATGCATCAACGATTGCATAATTTATCGGAAGGAGCACGCAGAAAAAACAAGCTGTCCGGTGTGCAATGCTTCTCGATACAAGAAGGCCGGGAAGAAATGTCCCCAGAAAGTTGTATGCCACTTACCGATCACTCCCCGTCTCCAGAGGTATTTTGTAGATCCCAAGGAAGCAAAGCTAATGCGCTGGCACGTGGAGAGGAAGAAGCCCGACGATGGAGATGATCCGAAGCTGAGACACGTGAAGGATGGAAGCCAGTGGAGAGCGTTGAACATCTTCTATCGGTATTTTGAATGTGATGCAAGGAACATCGTGCTTGGCGCGTGTACCGATGGCATGAATTCGTTTGGCAACCAGAACACCAACCATAGCACATGGCCTGTGTTTGTATGGATGTACAACCTCCCCCCTGGTTGTGCATGAAATCAAAGTACATTCACATGAGCATGCTTATTCAAGGGCCGAAACAACCAGGAAATAATATTAATTTGTATCTTGGGCTACTTCAAGAGGAGTTAGACATGCTATGGAAAACACCGGCCAAGACATGGGACGCCAGCAAAGGCGAGTATTTCAACATGAGAGCCGCACTGATCACGACAGTGCAGGACTATCTCGGTTACGGATATGTGGCAGGCCAGGTGTGCCATGGATATTGCGGATGCACGCAGTGCATGGATGATACGACGTCTCAGCAGCTAACGTCAAGGAAAGATGGCGGGTCTGGGAAAATCGCGTACATGGGGCATCGAAGATGGCTTGAACAGGACGACCCGTGGAGAAACCGTGGAGATCTATTCAATGGTCACACTAAGCATCAAGGACCTCCACGTAAGCGGAGCGGTGCCGAAATCGATGAGCTGTTGAAAAACTGGAAGGAGTGCCCCGCGCCGGGAAAGATGACGAGAAAGGCGCCGGAGCCGCTGCTGAAGGTATGGAAGACGAGGTCTGTGTTCTGGGACTTGGAGTACTGGCACAAACTCGATACACCTCATTGCCTTGATCAAATGCATATCTGTAAGAATGTCCTTGAGAGCTTGCTCGCAACACCGATGAACATGCCGGATAAGACCAAGGATGGGCCGAAGGCAAGAAAAGACTTGCAAGATTTGAAAATCAGGGAAGATCTGCACATGCCGCCCCGTAAAATGTCAGACGAGACAGAGACAGAGACAGAGGCACGGGAGAAGAAGGGCAAGAAAACAAAGAAAGAGGATTATTGCCCCCCCTTCTTGCTTCACTTTAAGTCAGGCTGAGATCAATCAATTCTTTAAGTGCCTTACCGGAGTCAAAGTTAGTTCCAGTTACTGTGGCAAGATAAGTAGATATCTAGACACGGACAAGAAAAGGTTCAGCGGGATGAAGTCTCATGACTGTCATGATGATGACGCATATACTACCTGTTGCCCTTAGAGGGATAATGGACAAGCACGTCCGTGACACACTTATTGGTCTCTGCAACTTTTTCGACGTCATCTCTCGAAAGTCGATCAGTGTGAAGCAGCTCCGAAGGCTACAGGAAGAGATCGTTGTGATACTGAATGAGCTTGAGATGTACTTCCCGCCCGTGTTCTTTGACGTGATGGTGCATCTATGTGTCCATATTGTGGATGACATAATAGACCTGGGGCCGTCATTCCTGCACAACATGATGTCGTTTGAGAGGATGAATGGGATCATCAAAGGATTCATTTGTAACATGTCCCGTCCAGATGGAAGCATCGTCCAGGGCTATTTGGCACAAGAGTGCATCTCTTTCTGTGAGAATTTTCTATATGGCGCAGACCAGCCGCTTGGTGTTAGTGTTGGTTTGCCCGTTAACAAGCACGATGGGAGGCTCGAAGGAGATGGTCACTGCAATGGTCGCAGGGAACTGCACGTGGCATACTCAGATCGACGCAGCGACTTTGACAGAGCAAACATGGTAGTGCTACAACACCTAGACGAGGTAGATCCTTTCGTGGCACTGCACAAAGAAATTATCGCAAAGAAGTATTGTGACCGGGGGGTATGCAGGACGAACGCCGAAGTTACTAGAGAGCACAACTCCACTTTCCTGCATTGGTTCAAAGAGCATATTATTGCTAATCCCCCGGAGGAGGGCTCTAAGGACGGATTGCTCATATATGCCTTAGCACATGGCCACTCACCCAACCTCGTAACCTATCAGGCATATGATATCAACGGATACACGTTCTACACGGAGGCCAAAGATATGGATAGTGATGATCAGAACTCAGGGGTGACGATGGAATGCATGACCGGCAGCGACAACAGCGCAACTGAACAATTTTATGGAAGGGTCGAGGAGATCTGGGAGCTTGACTACTCTGGACTGCACAACACGACGATGTTCCGTGTCAGATGGGCAAAGAATGTCGAAAGAGAAAACCGGATTTTCACTACCATGAGTATACCCGACGCCAAGAGCGCTACCGTGAACGCTATCGCAAAAAACGAGCCATGGGTACACGCTAAGCATGTGACACAATGCTTCTTCATAACCGACCCATGCAATCCCAGTCGTGTTGACATGAGGAGAGGCAAAAGGAACATCATTGGAATGGATGGAGTCGCCAACGAGGAAGACTATGATCAGTACGACAACCCAATGAGGGAAGATGACGATGATGATGAAGTATACGTCAAAAGAAGAATCAATACTACATTACCTAAGAAAAATCGTACTCCATGGAAAAGGCAAAGTCACAATGAGGGGCTCAATTATTCTTCGACGAACAAGAAGGGAAAGAAGCTGACTCAAAAACGAAAACGTCAGCGCTGAGGAACCGTATGTTATCGGTCAAATGACGTAATATATATATATATATATATATATATATATATATATATATTCCTATTTTGTACACACACTTAGCCATTATTATGCATGGGTCCAATGATGTAATATATATGTTCCTATTTTGCATACATATTTAATCATCAAATGATGCAATATATATCGCCCTCCCTTCGTTCACTGCTCTCGGGAAATAAAAGTGGGAGAAAATAAAGGAAAAGAAAAAGCAAAACTGGCAGTAGTAGTAGCGCATTTCGTATAAACTGCTACAGCTACTGAAGGTAGTAGTAGCGCATTTCATATAAACCGCTACAGCCACTGAAGGTAGTAGCAGCGGGTTTTGTCCAAACGCGCTGCTGCTACGTCCACTTAACCCAAAATTCTCACTATCCCTGCTTCATCCCGCCTTTTCCCCCCAAATCCCCACTCTCTCTTCCCCCGTCGCTCGCCCCCGACCCCGGCGCCGGCGCTCGCCCCCGACCCCGGCGCTCGCCCCCGACCCGGCCCTCGCCCCTGACCCCGACCCCGGCGCTCGCCCCTGACCCGGCCCTCGCCCCCGACCCCGGCGCCGGCGCTCGCCCCTGACCCAGGCGCTCGCCCCCGACCCCGGCGCGCTCGCCCCCGACCCGTCGGCCCTCGCCTCCCTCCTCTGCTTCCTCCCCTCCCAACCTCGGCCGTCGTCGGGCCTGCCTCCTCGCCCCTGCACCCTCTTTAACCCCCCCTCTCTCTTCTAGGGTTCTTCGGTTAATTTACTTAGGTTTTAGTTAGGGCAGTCTGTTAATTAGGTTATCTATTTAGTTATGAATTTAGCTAGGTTTCAAAATTAGCTGAATTTATATGCAAATTTGAACTGGACATGTGATATGTGGATATGTCATGTTTTGGACATGTCATGTTTGGAAAATGATCCGAGTGGCCTATGTTACGCCGGAATGTTGATTCATTTCTGTTCCGGTGAATTTCAGGCGCTCGATATGTCCATTTTTTTAGCAAAGGTCATGCCGAAATTTCCCGTGAATAGAGGCATGACTTGTGCTACATAGTTGGCATATCGAGTGCTGGCACATAGATTTCTTTTTATGTCATTTCTCATTTATTCATACTTTTAGAAATAAATGAGGACACTTAATCATAGGAAACATGTCGAACAACGAAGAAACTGGGCATTCTGACCAAGATGCAGACGAGATGGATTATGAGGGTGAACAAGAGTACCTCGACTATTTGACTGCTAAGCAAGGTTTGCAGGTCGGCCTCGATGATGGTACCGACGCCGACATCGACACCGACGGCGTCGGCACCGATGGCGGCGCCGAGACCGGTGGGGAAGGTACCGGCGGGGAAGATACCAGCGGGGATGGTACCGGCCCCGATGCCGCTACCAAAAAGAGGAAGCATAAGAAGCAGAGGATACGAAAACCTAACAAACTAGGGATTGGACGACTTGTGATCACAAAGATGGCACCTGGCAAGTTTGAGCCGTTAGAGCCGCAAGAACCTCACAAGTGCTATGGAACCAAGTAAGATGCATCCTACGGGAATGCGCGAGCATCAACGACGATGACTTAAGGAGTAAAGAACATTTGACGCAGTTGCTCCTAACGAAGTTGCACAAGAGATTCAAGTTCCCCGACCGGGATGATAACATAGAACAACCGTGCGATGATCCGAAGATGAAAAAGATTAACAATCACGCCATGCGCATGTTCAGCAATGATTTGCCTCCTGGAAAGGGAGGGTGAAACGAGCTATTGAGGCTGACAAACCCCTGTCCAAGATTCTGGAGGAAAATCCGACACTTACGGAAGAGGAGTTTGAAAAGTTCAAGGACACTTGCGCTACCGAGGCAACCAAGGCTAAGGCTACGAAATTCAAGAGCCCTCAGCAAAGGAACACGGGGAAGCATCGCCTCGAAAGCCGTGGCTACCTCGGCAAAAGGCCCATATGGGATAAGGAGGTCGCGGAACGTGAAGCCGTGGGTCTACCAGACCCCTTCGCGAAGTTCACCAACCCCTTGGAGCATGACTTCATCAGGGCCCGCTACAAGTGGGACAAGGAGAAAAAGGTTTTTTACACGGACATGATCACGAGGAAATTGATTAGACTACTGGAGAAGCAACACCAGCTTGCAGCCGAAAGCCCTACTTCTCTGATGAGGCCCAAGTAGGACACCCCTCTCAACCAGGCCTTGAACGAACTTAAGGGACTTCCTTTGGGCCAGCGGCCGCAATATGGTCGTGTGCACGGTGCTGGAGACGACGCCACGTGGAAGGTGTTTTACAACGAGGGCCCGGAGGCCAAGAAGCAGAAAAAGAAATTTAGTCAGGCGGACATCAACGCGAAGGTGAAGCTTGCGGTCGAGAAAAAAGCAGCTGAGGATGCGAAAAAAGCAGCCAAGGACAAATATGAGTTGCTACAGCAGGCAGTCAATGCAGCTGTAACTGCCTGCAGAAATGATTTCGCTACTAACTTGGTTCCAGTTATCATCAACTGGACGAAGGAAAATCCAGACAAGACGGTACATGATTTCCCGTTGCCCAATTTCGTCGGGAGCAACTCCATGAACAACAACACCATCGCACCATCACTTTCTCACGCAACCGGGCCTCCTCTCGCAGCCGCTTCCGCTCATAGCAGCCCGTCCTCAGTCTCAAGCGTGCTAGGTGGGCCTTCGTCTTTGGCTGAGCTCGATGCTGTCACGGTAATTACATGTCGCACCAACATATATATATATATATATATATAATATTCCATTTTTGTTGCCTTTCGGTTGTTTTACGCCACAGACATATGTGTTTGTAGGTGAAAGAAACCCCGTGCACCATACTCTACTGGATCAAAGGCCAGAAGGTGGACGTGGGAAAGGGGATGATAATGGACCCCTCGCAACCCACGTTCCACAACCAGCCGATCCCCGCTGGGCACTTCAGGGTTAGCTTGACCAGTGTGAAATCGGGGCACGAGGATTTGCCTCCTCCAGTACAACATGTGGGAGCGGACGATGAGACCCTGCCGCAGATTGGAAGCTGCAAGATTTGGGTGCTGCTATGGCCGAAGAATCTTATTCGTCTGGAGCCGGCCAAGAGCACACCAATAACCGCACATCAACAAGCATGTGCGGAGATCACCACCCCGCCTACGCAATTACCAGCTCCTGTAGTGCCGGGTGAGAGCAGCGGATGACATGACGAAGGGGGTGCAATAGTATTGGCTGATGTAATTTCTCCTGTAGAACAAAGAATGGATGATGAGACGGAGGTCGACCCTATGGATTTCCTCAATACAAACGCGTATGACTGTGACATAGATATGATGGGTCAACCATATGATGAATCAGGCTATCAGCTTACTAATGAGGATATGGATGATATGCCCAGGCAGGGTTGTAGCAGGGATTGCAAAAAGTCTCTCTTCATGAAATCCTCACAGGACACGCCTGAAGATGCTGCCTCAACACAGGCTCAACTAGCCGGGTGCGAGGGTCGTACAGCACTTAGCCCAGGAACACTGAGGCAGGGGTTAAGGAAGGGTCTGGAAGGTGTGCCCAAGAAAAAGGAGAGGAAGAGATCGGGGAAGATAACTGCCTCCAAACAAGCCAGAGCACATAGCAGCCAGACGATGCATTCTGAAGAGGGTGTACCCGTGAAAGGTGCGGTCATGTTCCATCTCACGGGCGAGCCGATGCTACCGCCGAAATCGCTGGAGGCACTATCAGGGGATCTCAGGAGACTGTACGACGATGTGTTGTCGACTAAGAAAAGCCTACTAGCCTCAAAGGATCAAGGATATCCGACATACGCGGCTCGTGTGCCTGAGGGGAAGTGCTACGTTGACACATGGCCCACGGAGGTGTTCTTCCTATGGTTTGACCATATCTTTGAGATGTTTCTAACAAGGCGGCTCGATTTTACAATCGTCCACCTTTTTACGCTACATATGAGCTCCGTCATGAAGAGTGAAGAAGTCTCGCAAATCTGTGTGGCGGATCCGTACTACATGCACGAGTCTTTCTTGAGTCTCGGCGACTTTGAGCGTGAAACTGCTAGGGAGTACCTCCAAAACTTCATGGTACAGAATAAGGACCGGGAAATTGTCCTCGTGCCTTATCATCCAAAGTAAGTCAGTTCCGGACAACCCTTTCGTACATTTCAATCATTCCTTCTCTCTCATATGGGGAATAATTTGAGGTGTCTTTTCACCGCAGCAACGGGCGCGCCGTCCTTATCGTTCTTTACCCGAAAGTCTCCCACGCCGTGTATTTTGACCCTTCCAGAGACTACGAGAAAAAAGGCTACACCCACAGAATGAATATTCTAGATGATGCTCGCCAAGGCTTCAGCTTTAGAGGTGGCCACGTGCAGATCAGGAAACAAATGAACAAGAAGATGGGTTTCGCGCATAAAACTAACTTCTCCTGCATCCATGTCCCAAAACGAAGCAAGAAGGATGGATTCTACATCGTCCATCTCATGATTCAGTTTAACACGGATCACCAAAAGCTTCGCATGAAAAGCAGAAATGATGATCATATCCACAAGCGGCTAGAATCTCATGGAGAAGCGGATTATAAACTTAGAGATGACTTCTTTCGCATCCAAAGAGACATTGCAACGACCATCATGAAAGAAGTCGTCGATGAGAAGGGGATGTTCTACCACGGCCCTATATCGCGAGCTGACGTCCGAACTCGCATAGGCATGCAACGTCTAGACCTCATGCCATTCAAGAAGCTAGGGTTCATCCTCGATGACATGGAAGGATGGAACTTCTAGTGATTTATGATGCCGATGATGATGATATGTGTCGGTTGAACTTGTATACTTTTTTTAGCGGTGAAACTTTGTGATGTCCACGGTCCCTGCCGAACTTGCGTAACGCTACTTTGTTAGTTTGCGTATGATGACTTGCGTACCTCTAGTTAATTAATTTGTGTACTGTATGTTGCATCTAGTTGCTAACCCTTTCTTTTTCGGTGTTGCTCTAGTATATTTTGTTGCATATATATGA
This sequence comes from Triticum timopheevii, assembly GCA_963921465.1. NCBI lineage: Eukaryota > Viridiplantae > Streptophyta > Magnoliopsida > Poales > Poaceae > Triticum > Triticum timopheevii. Next base: position 470,436,416 of record OY997264.1, on the reverse strand, counting down.
TTGTACATCCTCTTCATGAACACGCATCTCTAACAGGTACCTAGTTTCTTGATGGCGAGATGGAATTGCTATGTCGTGTACAAAGGGAAGGTTCCGGGGGTGTACAATGAGTGGCATGAGTGTCAGGCGCAAGTGAATGGGTTCACGGGCGCCAGCCATAAAGGCTTCGAAAGCAGACAAGAAGGAGAAGCTAGTTACTTGAGGTTCACGCTAGCACGAGAGAGGACTCGTAACCACCACCTCATGTACTGCATAGTTCCGCTCTCACTCATAGTGATAGCTCTTCTTGCATATACCTTTGTTTAGATGGATGACGTTGTTGTAGTTGCAAGTATTCGAGACTTGCATGTATCGCTATTTTCGAGATGATGACAAGATACCACTTTGTGTTGGATGATGATTATGATGAGACTATTTGTATGTATATGCTATGATTACATTTGTGGTCTCGCAGGCATTTGTATGTGTATCAGGATGACATTTCTATGTGCTAAAGATTCTTCTATAAAGCCTGTTCAAATACAAAACAAATATGCCGAAAAAAACAAAAAACTACTTAAATTAGCAGTAGCGAGTGTATAAAAGTTAGCAGCAGCGCCGCGATAGCAGTAGCGCGTCCATTCAAAGCGCGCTAGAGCTACTAGCAGTAGTGAGCTTCCACTAACAGCACTGCTGCTACACTTGTGTAGCAGTAGCGCTAGTGAGCACGCGCTACTGCTATGTGTTAGCTGTAGCGCCTTATTAGTAGCGCCTCTCCCCGCGCTACTGCTATGTGTTAGCTGTAGCGCCTTATTAGTAGCGCCTCTCCCCGCGCTACTGATACACCTAAAACCCGCGCTACTGCTAGCCTTTTCCCTAGTAGTGGTTGTGGTTGCAAATGTCACTATCTTAACGGACTTTGTTATTCTTGATATTCCCGAGGACAATAGTATGTCTATCATCCTTGGTAGACCTTTGCTTAATACTACAGGGGCTGTTATTGATTGCAACAAAGGCAATGTCACTTTTCATGTTAATGGTAATGGGCATACGGTACACTTTCCGAGGAAACAATCTCAAGTTCATAGCATCAATTCTATTGAAAAAGTTCCAACTATGATTTTTGGAGGTTTTGAATTTCCTCTCCCTACTGTCAAGAAAAAGTATGATATTCCTATTGTTGGGGATTTTCATATCCCCGTTGAGGTAACTTAGTGTTATTCGAAAAAATTTCGGTTCCGTGTTATTCAGAATGAGTTTGTTAATAAGACTTGATCAACCTTGTTAGTGGATTCATTTTGATGATCACGAGATGGATGAAACTAGAAGGCACAACCTTCTGTACCCTCTTTTTACTTTCTAATATTTAGAATAAATAAAGCAAAAATAGTATTACCTGTTTGTTTTCTGATTTCTCCGTGCACTAAAAAATAGTCCAAAAATAAAAGTGCTCCAAATGCCCTGCAAATTTAGTATGATTTTTTCTGGAATATTTGAGGATTTTAGGCACTGAAAACACTGCAGGAGGGGCAAGCACCAGGCCACGAGAGAGGAGGGCACCCCCTGTAGGGCGTGCCCCCTGTCTCGTGGGCCCCTGGTGGCTCCCCTCCACTTATTCCAGCACCCGCACACTTCATCTTCTACCCAAAAAAATCCCCATCGAGCTCAAGCATGAGTTCTAGCTCGTTTTGCTGCGATTTTTGATCTCTTAGCTCAAAGCTCCATTCACAAAGCTTCTTTGGGAGATTGTTGCTTGGTATGTGACTCCTCCATTGGCCCAATTAGTTTTTGTTCTAGTGCTTTATTCATTGCAAATTTTTGCTGCATAGGTGACCATGTTCTTGAGCTTGCATGTTAAATTTTCTGAGGTCCCAAGCAATTCCAATGCATGATATAGGCTCTAGGCACTTGTAGGAGTAGTTGCTACCAATCTTGTTTAGTTTTATTCACTTTTATTTTGAAGTTACTAAAATTTAAGAAATTTTCAGAAAAAGAAATATGCTTAGAAGAATGTACCAAGGAGGTTCCTCGGCAAAGAAAGGGCCAAGGATTGCTATACATGAGCAAGATGTCAAATTGCCGAGGGACGCAAATGTACGGGCTTGTGAGTGTCCATCCGATGATTTTATGGTCGAAGCAGGCTTCAAGGAGGAATTTACGCATATGTGCGTAATGCCGAGCTGGAGGACTTCTTACAAGACAAGTGTCCTCAATATTATCAATTGACTGATTCCTTTGTGCGGAGGTTCGAATATATTTCTGTGCGTAATTCTCCTAGTGTCAGGTTTGATATTTATGATACATCTTATACCATGGATTTAGAGGATTTCACAACTGCTTGCAAACTCCCGCGGTGGGGTAATATTAATGATCCTCCCAAATCTGAATTTAGAGATTTTCTTGCTAGTATTACTATGGGAGAATCTAGGGACATAGCACAAGCTACCATAGGGAGCATTCATTTTCCTGCTATACATTACTTTGCTCTCTTTATTGGTAGATGCATTAACGGTAAGGACGAAGTATGTCACATGTGTGCCCCTGATCTTTGTGTCCTCAAGAGTGCCGTGTCAGGTTATAAAGGTTATAACTTGGGGGCAATAGTTGCACGTAGGTTGCAGAATAATAGTAGAAGGGGAGATTTCTTTGGAGGAATTTATGCAACCCGTGTGGCTAATTTTCTTAATATAGCTCCACGAGAGGGGGATATGACTGTACCTCCTGTTTATTTGGATAAAGAAGCTATGTTTGATCATCATTTTCTTGAGAGGAATGAACAATTCCTCCATTATCGACTAATCTATGACAGGCGCAATGTCGTCCCTGTTACTCTTCCGGCCCCCTACCTTTTTAATTATCAGGCAATAGGAAGATATGTTGTCACCAGGGAAGAGGCAACTGAATATGAGATGGGAATGGAGGCAGCTCGCCAACACGCTGCTGCTCAGGAGGCTGTTGCCTCTGCATCTCAGTACAACCCCAGTTTCACTTATGGATATCAGCCAGGCGGTCCTTGGTATTAAACCAACTTAGGCCAAAAGCCTAAGCTTGGGGGAGTACATATTTCTCACCGACTTTACATTCACGTTCACACACTAGTCGTCGGTGCTCATACTGTTTCATTGTATTATCCATGCTAGTATAATTTCTTTTTCTAGTTTTTCTTCTTGTGTGTTTGATAAACTTTAAGAAAAACCAAAAAATTAGTTAGTTTAATTTCCATGCTTGTAGTAGAAATTAAAATGAAAACCCAAAAAGATTTCTAGTTCTTCTTTTTACTTGTTGGGAGCTTTCCCGTGTAAATAGTTTTATTTTATTTTGTTTCCTTTGGGGGTCGGGAAGACCATATTGAAAATGTTTAGTGGCTCTCATATGCATGATCGTTTATTTAACTTAGAGCCTATATTACTTGTCTTCTCTCTTGAGTTGAATGCTTGCAGATTCCAGCTTAGTCCAATGCACGTGCACTCTTATTATTATACACATCGTTCGGTCATGCAAGTGAAAGGCAATAATGACGATATATGATGGACTTATTGGGATGAGAAAAGCTGGTATGAACTCGACCTCTCTTGTTTTTGTAAATATGATGAGTTCATCATTTCTGAGTCAGCTATTATGAAGTAAACATATTTGCAATGACATCTAGACATTATAGTTACTTGTGCCATGCTTGATTAGCTATGAGTTATAATGGTTTACCTTGCGTGCCAACATGCTATTAGAATGATTATGATGTGGTATGATGGGATGGTATCCTCCTTTGAATGAATTGAGTGACTCGACTTGGCACATGTTCACGCATGTAGTTGAATCAAATCAACATAGCCTTCACGATATTTATGTTCATGGTGGATTATATCCTACTCATGCTTGTACTCGGTGTGAATTAATTTTAATGCATGTTTACCACTGTTATCGCTCTCTCAGTTGGTCGCTTCCCAGTCTTTTGCTAGTGAGGGAGTCCTAGACTAGGGGGTGTCCGGATAGCCGGACTATTATAGTCGGCCGGACTCCAAGACTATGAAGATACAAGATTGAAGACTTCGTCCCGTGTCCGGATGGGACTTTCCTTGGCGTGGAAGGCAAGCTTGGCGATACGGATATGTAGATCTCCTACCATTGTAACCGACTCTGTGTAACCCTAGCCCTCTCCGGTGTCTATATAAACCGGAGGGTTTTAGTCCGTAGGACAACGAACCATTACAACAATCATACCATAGGCTAGCTTCTAGGGTTTAGCCTCCTTGATCTCGTGGTAGATCCACTCTTGTACTACCCATATCATCAATATCAATCAAGCAGGAGTAGGGTTTTACCTCCATCGAGAGGGCCCGAACCTGGGTAAAAACATCGTATCCCTTGTCTCCTATTACCATCCGCCTAGACGCACAGTTCGGGACCCCCTACCCGAGATCCGCCGGTTTTGACACCGACATTGGTGCTTTCATTGAGAGTTCCTCTGTGCCGTCACCGATAGGAAGGATGCCTCTTCCCATCTTCAAAGACGGTATGTTCGCCAAAGGAGCCTTGGCCGCCGGCCAAACTATCCGGCTGGGTGGTTTTCTCATGACCGCCTGTTCGGCCACCGCTTCTACGATGACCTCTCGGGTCATCAAAAGCAATCTTCACATCAACTCGGAATTTGCCGAGCAGCTGGATCCAACAGAGCTCTCGCCTGTAAAGGAACTCTTGGATCGCATCGCCGCCCTGGGAGTCGCTACGGACTACAATCAGATTGGGCTTAAAACCGATCTGAGAGAGATTAACTCTCCCCAGGTTACCCACCATGTTGCGGTGGTAGAGGAACAATGTGGCGACTCTTCTCCTATATTGAAAACAAGTCAAGTCCGGGCTTCCGAACCCTCCATGCCGGATCCCCGCGGGGGGACGGACTTCGATCAAGCACTGAACCTAAAGTCAGGCATCAGACCGGACTCGTTGGACAATGTCCAACGATCCAAGCTTTCAAATTCGGAAACTTCTCGGCCCTTGAGCCTCGAGATGGGTAGGATTCTGGACTTAATTCCACCCACCCACCCAGACATATGCGATCTATCTCAAATCCGGCAAGAGCCCGCTGAAACAGTACATCATTACTGGGCCAGATTCCTCCTGGTTATGGACAGGATAAAGGACTGCCGAGAGGAAAACGCAATTTCAATTTTCTGCCATAATTGCACGGATGAGGGAATCTTGAACGCCATCAGTCGCCGTGAAATTACACGCTTCGCTGACCTGGCATCCATAGTACGAAAGTACTGTGCGATGGAGAGTTTCCGGAAAACCAAAACTAAGTTTTGGGACAATCCGGCCCCGAATACAACCCTAGTCCATAACAAAAGGGTGCAGCACACTCAGGCACCAGGTACAAAAACCAAAAAGCAAAAACCCCATAAAGGGCAAGGAACCGTACTGGAGGGATGGCTCAGCGGACCCTGTAAAATTCACAGTACAGAAGGCGCCACCCCAACACATAGCCTTCGAGCACGTTGGATATTGCGGCAGGTGGCCAAAAGTGGCGAGGAGCTTCTAGCCCCGGAAAACCACTCCAATAGTACCAGTACGGTGTCAACAGTCTTCGAGACTTTCACATCAAATAATGTGCAAAAACGAACAATCCGCAGCCTCGCCGAAGTCTACCAAGTAGCAACAACAAATCCATGGAGCGACACGGCCATCACCTTCAACGCCAACGACGAACCTAAATTCTGAACAGCCCGAGCACCAGCCGCATTGGTCCTCAGTCCAATAGTGGACGGCTTTCGTCCTACCAAGGTACTCATGGATGGCGGCAGCGGACTAAACCTCATCTACGAGGAAACTCTTCAAAATATGGAAATAGACTGGAGCCGCATTGAGCGAAGCAGCACAACCTTTAGAGGAATAATCCCTAGCCAGGAAGCGCGCTGCACAGGAAAAATCACACTTGATGTGGTGTTCGGCTCGCCGGACAATTACAGGTCCGAAGAGGTCACGTTCCAAGTGGCCCCATTCAGCAGCGGATATCACGCTATATTAGGACGAGAGGCATTCACAATTTTTCAAGCCATACCCCATTACGGGTACATGAAGCTTAAGATGCCTGGGCCCGGCGGAATAATCACTCTCGCTAGTGACCGGACATAGCACTCCGCGCCGAAAACAAGACAGCCGCATTAGCCCTGGAGGCACTATCCAAAGCCCTAGCGGCAGAAGAACTCACTGCGCTGCGCTCTACGGTCAATAGGGACGATGTGATACTCGATAAGAGATCCAAGTCCACCTCCTTTAAACCAGCGGAGGAAATAGTCAAATTCCAGGTCCATCCAACGGACCCAGCAAAGACGGCCTCCATCGGGGCATAGTTGAACCCTGATGTAGATGCCGCACTACGAGAATTCCTTCAGGAAAATTGGGACATCTTTGCCTGGCACCCGTCAGATATGCCAGGAATCCCACGCAGATTGGCAGAACACAACCTAAACATCCTAAAAGGATTCAAGCCAGTCAAACAGGCTCTTCGGCGATTTTCTGAACCCAAAAGACAGGCAATGGGAGAAGAGCTAGCCAAACTGCTGGAAGCCGGATTCATCAGAGACATCAAACATCCGGACTGGCTAGCAAACCTGGTAATGGTACCAAAGAAGGACAAATCCTGGCGCCTATGCGTCGATTTTAAAGACCTCAACAAGGCCTGCCCAAAGGATCCCTTCCCCCTTCCCCGCATCGACCAAATAATCGATGCTACTGCAGGGCACGATTCATTGTGCTTCCTTGACGCATACTCCGGCTACCATCAAATCAAGATGGCAGAAGCGGACCAAGCCGCAACGGCATTCATTACTCCATATGGACCATTCTGCTTCAACACGATGCCCTTCGGACTCAAAAACGCCGGCGCAACATATCAGCGCATGATTCAGACATGTCTGGCTACCCAGATCGGCAAAACAGTAGAAGCATACGTAGACAACGTAGTCGTCAAAACCAAACACGTCGAGACTCTAGTAGACGATTTGAGGCTCACATTCGACAACCTCCGAGCATATGACATCAAGCTGAATCCGGAAAAATGCGTTTTCAGCGTACCAGCCGGAAAGCTCCTGGGCTTCATTGTATCCGGTAGAGGAATTGAAGCAAACTCAGCCAAGATCCGAGCTCTATCACAGCTAGATATTCCAAAAGACCTCAAACAAATACAAAAATTGACCGGATGCGTGGCGGCTCTAAGCCGCTTTATCTCCCGTTTGGGAGAAAAGGCATTGCCCCTCTATCGCCTCCTCGGGCGCACCGAACACTTCGAGTGGACGGATGCAGCCATTGCCGGACTCGAAGAAATAAAAGCCATATTGGCAACAAATCCAGTCCTGGCTGCGCCTAACCTGGGCGAACCAATGTTGTTATACATCGCGGCAACACATCAAGTTGTGAGCGCGGTACTCGTCGTCGAACGAGAAACAGAAGGGCATAAATTCCCTCTTCAAAAACCAGTGTACTACGTATCCACTGTCTTAACTCCCTGCAAGTCCCGTTACCCGCACTATCAAAAGATAGCGTACGCAGTGTTCATGGCATCCCGGAAGCTCCGACACTACTTTCAAGAGTGTTCGATAACAGTGGCCTCCAAACTACCCATCAATGACATTATAAACAACCGCGACGCGACGTGCAGGATTGCAAAATGGGCCATCGAGCTCCTACCATTTGATATAACTTACAAACCTAGGCGAGCTATAAAGTCGCAAGTCCTGGCTGACTTTGTCGCTGAATGGACTGAAGCCGAACTCCCTAAAGAATACGGCGCACTCCAATTGGATTATGCACTTCGACGGCTCCAAAATGTTGGCCGGCTTGGGAGCTGGCGTCGTATTGACGTCCCCAACCGGGGACACAATCCAATACGTACTTCAGATAATGTACATGGACTCCAACAATGCAGCCGAATACGAGGCCCTCCTGCATGGCCTCCGGATGGCAATCTCCATGGGCATTCAACACCTAGAGGTGCGCGGGGATTCAAACCTTGCAATATCCCAAGTAAACGGAGACTTTGACGCCAAGGATCCAAAAATGGCAGCCTATCGTAACGTTGTCCTAAAAATGTCAGCTCGGTTCGAAGGACTTGAATTCCACCACGTAGCCCGAGATAATAACCAAGCAGCCGACGTATTGGCACGCATCGGCGCGAAACGCGACGCTGTCCCTCCAAACATCTTCCTGGAACGGCTCTTTAAGCCATCCGTACTATGGGAAGAGGAGTCCGGAAATAACAACCCGGAAGCAGCCGCACCACCCAACACAGAACAATCTGACATAACCGGCGACTCAGCCGATGAAATAACACCTTTAGCCCAAGAAATAATGGCAGTAATCGCACCATGGACAGAGCCATTCCTAGCCTACTTACTTAGGCAGGAACTCCCCGAAGACCAAAATGAGGCCCGCTGCATAGTCCGGCGATCTAAAGCCTACAAGGTCCACGAGGGAGAACTCTATAAGAAAAGTGGAGTCCTTCAAAGGTGTATCTCCGAAGAGGAAGGGCAAAACCTTCTGGCTGAAATTCATTCCGGACTAGGCGGACACCACGCCGCAGCTCGGGCACTGGTAGGCAAGGCATTCCGTACAGGATTTTATTGGCCGACGGCCCGGGCAGATGCTCAAGACTTAGTCCAAAGATGCGTCGGTTGTCAGCTCTTTGCTAATCAGAGCCATATGCCACCCACCGCCCTCAAAACTATACCCATTACCTTGCCATTCGCAGTCTGGGGGCTTGACATGGTTGGACCCCTTAAAGGGGGAACCCACAAGCAAAAGTACCTATTGGTCATGGTGGACAAATTCACCAAATGGATAGAGGCCAAGCCAGTTAAAACGGCAGAGTCCGGACCAGTGATAGACTTCATATCCAGGGTAGTACACCGTTATGGTGTCCCCCATAGCATCATTACCGATAACGGCACGAACTTCATGGCCGACGAGGTTAAATTATGGTGCAAAAATATGGTTATTAAGCTCGATTACGCTTCAGTCTATCATCCTCAAACCAACGGTCAAGTGGAACGAGCAAATGGTCTAATAATGAGCGGCATCAAACCCAGACTAGTGCGGTCCCTTACGGAATCTGACACGCACTGGGTAGAGGAGCTCGACTCCGTACTCTGGGGGCTGCGGACAACGCCCAACCGTACTACCAGATTCACACCATTTTTTATGGTATACGGTGCAGAGGCAGTTTTGCCCTGCGACATCATTCATGACTCACCTCGAGTGCGCATGTACGAAGAAAGAGAAGCCTAGCTGGATCGGTAGGACAGCTTGGACGCATTGTAGGAAGAACGCGACGTCGCCAAGGCTCGTTCCGCATTCTATCAGCAGCAGGCTCGAAGATATCAAAGTAGAGAAGTACGGGCTAAGACTTACAATGTTGGCGAACTAGTTCTACGCCTGCCGGACAAGAAAAAGGACAAGCTCAAGCCCAAATGGGAGGGGCCCTTCATTATCGATCAAGTCCTGACCGGCGGAGAGTACCGTCTGCGAAATGCGTCGGACAACCGACTCGAGCCGAACCCATGGAATGCAGCCCGCCTCCGAAGATTCTACGCCTAGCGCCGGACTAAGAGTTCGTCTCCTTCCCCCGTCCAAATTTTTACACTTCAGCTGTCTTTCGTTTCTCTTTTTTCTCTCACCCTTTTCATAAAAGCCCTTAAAAGGCCTACTTGCGCATTGTTCGCACACACTTGATGTGCCATCCGCACTCATTATACCTGGGGGCTTCTTTACCAGAAGCTTACTTATAAGGGCTTCATGCCCAGCACATCTGTCAAACTTCCACATGTACCTTTTATTCACCATTATATGCATCGATATGACTTAAGTTTTGGCCAAGCTGGGTTGCCTGGCTCCTGTGCTTACCCCTACGTTCCCGATTGTTCGGCGAGGAGGTAAAGGGAGCACCTCTGCGATTGTTACTACCAGGTCAGCCGGATGTGTAACTCAGACTGGGTGAAGCCGAAAGCTAGCGTTCTTAAGGGAATATTCGGTCGGTGACTTGAAAGATGATTTTTTACCTATTTATTTATCTGCCCCCAGATGTTTTCCTGCTCTTTTCGCAGTCCGGACATGCACTTTAGGGCATGCCTCCCAGGGAAAGGAACCCTTAACGGAACTATTCTCCCTGGAAGATGTTTCTTACTAACCATGTAATATAATATAACTAGTTGGGCACTTGTCTGATAAAGCACTAATGACCCCTACGCCTGGTCTCCATGCATGCCCCGGTTGTTTCTTAACCGAGAAGGTATTCGGACACACTCCGGACTCTAGGGTCCCGAGGTTGAAGCGAAAAGGTCGGCAAAGACAAACGATCTACAATCCGGCTAGAAGGCATTTTACATGTCATTTTAAAATACATTGTCAAATCGACTGACTGTATTCCTCCTCAATCCCGTCTAACAGGTTGTCTAATTTACAGTCCTGTTGGGAATATTTAGCGGCCAACTCTACTTGGCCGTACACTAAACTCACAGGGATCTCCTTCCCATCGGGCCCCACAGGTCCGACCTCGGCCATGTGGTTGGGATCCGCCTTCTTGTACCGCATCTTCACCATGGCCCAGGCCTCCCTGGCACCTTGGCGGCAGGCCGATATCTTCCATAAACGGAAGCGCTGCTGCGCTCCCTGAAGCTTCTCCGCAAGCTTTCCAAGGCCCTCGGGTAGGGAGAGGGACGGCCATAAGGCCTGGACGACGCCGCTCATCGCCCGCCGAACTCGTTCGAGCAGTTGCACTAGCTCGGGAAGTTGATCACCCGTTGATACGGGCATCTCCTCCGCAGGGCGACCTGTGAGCACACCTACAGACATATTTTTGTCAATTGACTTCCTCGCCGAACTCTTCTTTTCAAAGGAGTTCGCTCAAGCACTTACTATAGATGCCGCGACGAAGCCGCTGATTCTCCTTCACGGAGCCAGACAGCTCGGCCCGAACACCTTTCAGCTCTTCTCCAAGCTGAGCGTGGGCATCCTGGAGTTTGTTCCTTTCCTGCCGCACTTTCGTCAGCACCCTCTCACCGGCCTTCAGCTGGCGCAGTAGTTCTTTCTTGTCCGGATCCAGTCCGGCAACACCTGCAATGTCATTGTCAGACTTACACGCACGCCGCACACCGATTATCTTTTTGAAATAATGTGTTACCAGGAGGGGTCTCTGTGTTTCCTCTTGCAGCAACTAGTGCGGCCTCAAGTTGGGCCTTGCACTCTTGTAGCTCCTGGGACAATTGGGTATTCTTCTCTGTAAGAACCTGCATATCAAATGATCCTTAAATCAGTTACTCTAACTACTTTAAGTCTCGGGTGCTACTGGCATATACAACTATTAAAATCTCTTACCCGTATGTCCTTTACATACTGCTCTGTGGCTCTGGTCAAACCATCTTGAGCAGCACGGAGGTGCGCGTCCCCCGCGTTGAAGGCATTCAACGCCTCAGGGGAGAAGCACGCGTCACGAAAAACTGTCCGACGGCGCCTATGGTTCATGGCGCTCTCCACCTCAGACCTGGTGGCGGACAGTCTGTCGGCATCCTCCGCTGGAGGAGTATCCGGCTCGCGCCTTGCGCTCGCCTCCCCTTCCAGACCAGGTGTTGGAGCCTGGCTGGCAGAGGCTTGGTTGGCAACTCCTACGCCCACAGTCCGGCGGGCACTCTTTCTCCTGCAAAAGTCATGAGCATTCAAACACTTCCTAGGAACTTTGTCCTGAATAACAACCGCGGGCTATACCGTTGCGGCGACGTCTCGATCCGCGCCGCACTCCTCTTCCGCTTGCTGGGCCGGACTGACCCTTGTTGGCCAGCTGCCGTGGGCTCGGCCTCCTGCCTTGAAGGTACCCCCTGCGAGACACCATTGTATACGGTGGTCAGAAATGCGCAAGGATGAAATAATGGTGTCGGGACTTCGGTCACAATCACCTGGGGAGCCAGAGATAGGACGGGGTAGTCAGCCGTAATGGCGACTAGAGCATTGTCCATGCTGAGTTGATGGAACACCCCGTCGATTAGCTCCACCTTTATGTCTGGATCCTCTTCGGAGGCCGGATCAAGGGATCTTTCCGGATCCTCGGGTTGTGGAGCCGGACTATTTATGCCCTCCACATCCCGACGCAGCTCCTGCGTCGAAATCGTAAAGTAAGGTACTTAACTTTGAAAGCATGGGTCGGATAAACAAAGTGTTCGCTTACCCAGCGCCGAGGGTTATTCATGGAGAACCCGTTCAATGGGCTCGTCTGGAGAAAGTCCTCCTTCTCCCCCTTGTACAGGCTGGATAGAATCTTCACCAGATCTTCGGCCGATCCCGGTCCTTTGCGGCCATGACGAGTGGCATCATTCTCCCCATTGAAATCCCACATGGGGTGGCCCCTGTATTGCAGCGGCTGCACCCCCCGCATAATGCACGTGGCCATGACTCCAATCATGGTCAGTCCGGAATGGGCCAGTAACTTTATCCGGCCCATCAAATAATGGACGCTCTTGTCTTCCTCCAGCTGGGGGCTCCGTGGACGCCAACTCAGGCGTTTCTTCAGAGGAGCATTGCTGAACTCCGGGAGGCCGATCCGAACAGGGTCCGGCAGCGGAGCGTCTTCTACATAAAACCATTCCGAAGGCCAGTCTTCGGACGCCTTCTTAGGGGTTCCGGATGGATATCCGGTCCCGGCGATGCGCCATATTTCGGCACCGCCCACTTGATATATGGACCCCTTGTGAGAGCGGGGTACGAGGCAGAATAACCTCTTCCACAGCGCGAAATGGGGCTCAATGCCCAGGAATAGCTCGCAAAGAGCTCCGAAGCCCGCAATATGCAGAATCGAGGCGGGCGTGAGGTGATGGAGCTGGAGTCCGTAGAACTCCAGAAGCCCGCGGAGGAACGGATGTACAGGAAATCCAAGCCCCCTTATCAGGTAGGGGACGAAGCATACCCGCTCCCCTTTGTTGGGACTTGGGGTGGCCTCCGCTTGCTTCCCACCTTTGTAGGTGGCCAGCCCGGCTCGAACCAGAACCATAAAGGCCGGAGGAAGATATCCCTCCGCTTGGAGCGTCACTAGCTCGTTGTGCGGGACAGAACATCTCCTCCAATCTCCTGGTAGAGGGCTGGGAGCGCGAGAGGAGGAGCCGCGTCGACGGTCCATGATGGAATGGAGTTTTGGTCAGAAGCGCTCCGATGAGTACTCGCGGAAGGGAGATGGTGTGATTTGGATCTGGATTCTTGCCTCTCTTATAGGCAGATTATTTGCGCAGCTAGGGGGTAAAACATAAAAGATACCCTGGCTTTTTGCATTCGTGCGACGCGTGGAAGAAGGCCATTATTGGGCGGGGAAGCCAAGAAGCGCAACATTGGTAAGGGAGCCGGACACTGTTCGGCAGGTACATGGAACTTGAAGGAGAACCCGCCGTGCATCGCCGAAGACAATATATGCGCTGGACTCATCGTCATTAAAGCCTGGTTCGGGGGCTACTGAGGGAGTCCTGGACTAGGGGGTGTCCGGATAGCCAGACTATTATCGTCGGCCGGACTCCAAGACTATGAAGATACAAGATTGAAGACTTCGTCCCGTGTCCGGATGGGACTTTCCTTGGCGTGGAAGGCAAGCTTGGCGATACGGATATGTAGATCTCCTACCATTGTAACCGACTCTGTGTAACCCTAGCCCTCTCCGGTGTCTATATAAACCGGAGGGTTTTAGTCCGTAGGACAACGAACCATTACAACAATCATACCATAGGCTAGCTTCTAGGGTTTAGCCTCCTTGATCTCGTGGTAGATCCACTCTTGTACTACCCATATCATCAATATCAATCAAGCAGGAGTAGGGTTTTACCTCCATCGAGAGGGCCCAAACCTAGGTAAAAACATCGTGTCCCTTGTCTCATGTTACCATCCGCCTAGACGCACAGTTCGGGACCCCCTACCCGAGATCCGCCGGTTTTGACACCGACAGCTAGCCATCACCTGTACTAAGCGGGAATACTGCTTGTGCATCCAAACTCCTTAAACCCCAAAGTTGTTTCATATGATTCCACCATACCTACCTATATGCGGTATTTACCTGCCGTTCCAAGTAAATTTGTATGTGCCAAACTCCAAACCTTCAAATGAAATTCTGTTTTGTATGCTCGAGCAGCTCATGTTACAACTAGGGCTGCCTATATCTTCCATGCTAGGTGGGTTATTCTCAAGAGGAGTGGACTCCGCTCCTCATTCACGAGAAAGGGCTGGTAACCGGGATGCCCAGTCCCATGATCCAAAAAGATCAAAGCAAATCAAAATAATTAAACAAAACTCCCCCAGGGCTGTTGTTAGTTGGAGGCACTCGTTGTTTCGAGCAAGCTAGGATTGATGCTTGTTGGTGGTTGGGGGAGTATAATTCTTTACCATTCTGTTTGGGAACTGCCTATAATGCATGTAGTATGGAAGATACAACCATCTCATAGTTGTTGCGTTGACAGCAAAAGAATGCCACTCAAAACGTTATTCAATCTCTATTTTAAAATCGAGCTCTGGCACCTCTACAAATCCCTGCTTCCCTCTGTGAAGGGCCTATCTTTTTACTTTTATGTTGAGTCATCACCCTTATTAAAAGCACCCGCTAGAGAGCACACTGTCATTTGCATTCATTATTATTGGTTTATATTGGGTATGACTTGACTAGATCTCTTTTACCATGAATTGCAATGTTTAGTCAGTCCTTGATCTTTAAAGGTGCTCTGCATTTATGTTTTGCAGTCTCAAAAAGGGCTAGTGAGATACAATTTTGTTATATCATGTTATTATTATTTTGAGAAAGTGTTGTCATCCGAGTTTTATTATTATGGCTCGCTAGCTGATTATGTTATTGATATGAGTAATTGTGAGACCTCTGTGTCATTGTGAGTATGGTTAGTTCATAATATTTGCTGAAACTTGAATGCTGGCCTTTCATGTTTACAACAACAAGAGCAAACAGGGTTTGTAAAAGTTCTTCTTTATCACTTTCGGTTTATCAACTGAATTGCTTGAGGACAAGCAAAGGTTTAAGCTTGGCGGAGTTGATACGTCTCCAACGTATCTACTTTTCCAAACACTTTTGCCCTTGTTTTGGACTCTAACTTGCATGATTTGAATGAAACTAACCCGGGCTGACGCTGATTTCAGCATAATTACCATGATGTTGTTTTATGTGTAGAAAAGAAAAGTTCTCGGAATGTCCTGGAAATCCACGGAGGCACTTTTTGGAATTAATAAGAATTTTTGGCGAAAGAATTAATGTCATGGGGACCACAGGCTATCCACGAGACAGGGGGCGCGCCCCCCCTGTAGGGCGCGGCCTCCTATCTCGTCGGCCCCCTGGACCTACACCGACCTCAACTCCAACTCCATATATTCACGTTCGGGGAGAAAAAAATAAGGGAGAAAGTTTCATCGCGTTTTACGACACGGAGCCGCCACCAAGCCCTAATCTCTCTCGGGAGGGCTGATCTGGAGTCCGTTCGGGGCTCCGGAGAGGGGGATTCGTCGCCGTCGTCATCATCAACCATCCTCGATCACCAATTTCATGATGCTCACCGTCGTGCGTGAGTAATTCCATCGTAGGCTTGCTGGACGGTGATGGGTTGGATGAGATTTACCATGTAATCAAGTTAGTTTTGTTAGGGTTTGATCCCTAGTATCCACTATGTTCTGAGATTGATGTTGTTATGACTTTGCTATGCTTAATGCTTGTCACTAGGGCCCGAGTGCCATGATTTCAGATCTGAACCTATTATGTTTTCATGAATATATGTGTGTTCTTGATCCTATCTTGCAAGTCTATAGTCACCTATTATGTGTTATGATCCGACAACCCCGAAGTGACAATAATCGGGATACTTCTCGGTGATGACCGTAGTTTGAGGAGTTCATGTATTCACTATGTGCTAATGCTTTGTTCCGGTTCTCTATTAAAAGGAGGCCTTAATATCCCTTAGTTTCCGTAAGGACCCTACTGCAACGGGAGGGTAGGATAAAAGATCTCATGCAAGTTCTTTTCCATAAGCACGTATGACTATTTATGGAATACATGCCTACATTGCATTGATGAACTGGAGCTAGTTCTGTGTCACCCTATGTTATAGCTATTACATGAGGAACCGCATCCGGCATAATTATCCATCAATGATCCATTGCCTACGAGCTTTTCACATATTGTTCTTCGCTTATTTACTTTTCCGTTGCTATTGCTACAATCACTAGAAAACCCAAAAAAAATTACCTTTGCTACCGTTACCTTTATTATCATACTACTTTTGCTACTAAACACTTTGCTGCAGATACTAAGTTATCCAGGTGTGGTTGAATTGACAACTCAACTGCAAATACTCAAGAATATTCTTTGGTTCCCCTTGTGTCGAATCAATAAATTTGGGTTGAATACTTTACCCTCGAAAGTTGTTGCGATCCCCTACACTTGTGGGTTATCAATTACCGGCATCCATGGGAAGATATCGGGAGGGAGGGAGCCTCCACGGAGCAGATCCAAGGAGGGCCCACGGATCCAGAGCGCCGAAGAGCACTCCGGGGCAGGGGCAATGGCGACTGGCGGCTTGGTCAAGCGAGGGGGATGGGGGTGAGGGGAGGAAGAGGATACCCCCTCGGCCCCGACCCCTATATATACCCGTAGACCGCGAAGCGGTTGTACTGCTCCCTGGTACATACCAGCGGTTGCGGGCACTACTTCTGTCGCTTGGAAGGTAGCGGTAGTACCGCCAGAAACCGAGCGGTAGTACCATCTAGGAGCACGACCTGGGGGCCAGCGGTGGAACCGCCCAGACAACCCTGGTAGTACCCTTGGGACGGCACAAACGAGTGTCCTAGCAGTTGAACCGCCAGGGACACCGGTTGTACCGCCCAGTCAACATCACCCACACCATGATCAAGTTGTGTGCAATTGGAATAGATGGTTATTAGGTAGAGAAAGGCTTGGGATGGAGAAAGTCATTGAAATAGGGTGTGGTGACCTCGATGAGTGCAACAAGCAACCAAATAAAAGAACTACTTGGATATCACAACACATAGGACCTAACAAAAATCTAGCAAGAGCGAATAAGATCCAAGGAAACCAACCCTTTTAAAGAAAAAGGGGCGGTGGCCGAGGCCACCTATGTTTGAGTGTAAAGGTATGGTACCACGAAGACCAAAACTCATCTTTGAAGCACAAGTATCATAAAAATGGCTAATGTGAAAGACTTGATCGGTTTATGCATAATGGGGGGAGGGAGAGTTCATTGAGAGAACAACACTCCCCCTATGTCCATGCCTACATCTAGAACAACATATGATGTTGAATGCGGTGGGGTGTGCCTAGATTCAAGCCACATTGCTCAAATCAATGATATTTAGCTCATGCCTTAACTCACAAAATCTTGCTTCATCTAGAGGCTTGGTGAAAATATCCGCAAGTTGCTCTTGAGTGTTGATGTAGACGATATCAGTATCTCCCCGCTTGATGTGATCCCTAATGAAATGATAACGAATCTCAATATGCTTAGTCTTGCTATGTTGCACCGGGTTGTGAGAGATCTTGATAGCACTTTCATTGTCACATAGAAGAGGCACTTTGTCACAAGTGACACCGTAATCCTTTAAACTTTGCCTCATCCATAGAAATTGTGCACAACAACTTGCGACAGCTACATACTTGGCCTCGATGGATGAGAGAGATATACAATTTTGCTTCTTTGAAGACCAACTCACCAAAGAGCGACCAAGGAATTGTCACCCTCCGGAAGTGGATTTCCTATCCACACAATCTCCCGCCCAATCCAAGTCCAAGTAACCAATGAGATCAAAGGTTGGTCCTTTGGGGTACCATAAGCCAAAGTTTGGGGTATGAGCCAAATATCGAAAGATTCGCTTGACCGCCACATAGTGGCTTTCCTTAGGTGCGGCTTGAAACCGTGCACAAATTCTCACACTCAACATGATATCCGGTCTAGATGCACAAAGGTAAATCAAGGATCCAATCATGGAACGATACACCTTTTGATCCACCGCTTTACCATTGGGATCACTATCAAGCTTGCATTTGGTGGGCATTGGAAACTTGACCGATTTGACATCATCTAGCTTGAATTTCTTGAGCATGTCTTGGGTGTACTTAGCTTGGTTAATGAATGTTCCTTCTCTTCTTTGCTTGACTTCGAACCCGAGAAAGAACTTCAACTCTCCCATCACAGGCATCTTAAACTTCTCGGTCATTAGTGCAGAGAACTCATCATTGAAAGATTTGTTATGAGAACCAAAGATAATATCATCAACATGTAGTTGGCATATGAACAAATCCCCTTTGACCCTCTTAGTAAAAAGAGTGGGATCGATTTTCCCAAATTCAAACCCACGATCTTGCAACAACTCGGTAAGGTGCTCATACCACGCACGTGGGGCTTGCTTAAGGACAAAGAGCGCCTTTTTTGAGTTTTTATACGTGAGTGGGGAACTTGGGATCCTCGAATCCTGGAGGTTGTTTGACATATGCCAACTCATTCAAAGGACCATTAAGAAATGCACTTTTCACATAGATTTGTTGCTATTTAAACTCATGATGAGAGACATAAGCAAGCAATATGTGTACAGATTCAAGATGAGCAACGAGAGCAAAGGTTTCACCATAGTCGATACCCTCGACTTGGGAGTAGCCTTGTGCCACCAATCTTGCCTTGTTTCGAACAACCACACCATTTGCATCTTGCTTGTTCTTGAAGATCCATTTGGTTCCAATGACATTATGTTCCTCCGTTGGCCTTGGCACTAAATTCCAAAATTGATTGCACTCGAAGTTGTTGAGTTCATCGTGCATTGCTTCAAGCCAATCCTCATCATCAAGTGCCTCATGTACCTTTTGGGGTTCAACACACGAGACAAACACGTGATTCTCACAAAAAATTTGACAATTGTTTGCGAGTAGTTATCCCTTTTCTCAAGCTTCCAAGCACAATCTCCATGACATGGTGTTGATGTTTTAGCTTGGAAGCCACCCTAGCGGCACGACGCTCCAAAAGTTCCTCAATGGGCATTTGAGGATCATCTTGCACATCTTGAGCACCTTCTTGAGTTTGCTCTTGATCATGAGCTTGCTCTTGATCTTGAGCACTGTCTTGAGCTTGCTCTTGACCTTGAGTTTGCTCTTGATCTTGGGAACCGCCTTGAGCTTGCTCTTGACCTTGAGTGTGATATGTCTCCAATGTATTTATAATTTTTGATTGTTCCATGCTATTATATTACCAGTTTTGGACGTTTATGGGCTTTACTATACACTTTTATATCATTTTTGGGACAAACCTACTAACCGGAGGCCCAACACGAATTGTTGTTTTTTTGCCTATTTCAGTGTTTCGAAGAAAAGGAATATCAAACGGAGTCCAAACGGAATGAAACCTTCGGGAGTGATCTTTTTGGAACAAATGCCAACCAGGAGACTTGGAGTGGACGTCAAGCAACAAATGAGGCGGCCACGAGGGTGCCCGGCGCGCCCCATGGGGGTGGGCACGCCCCCACCCTCGTGGGCCCATCGTGGCTCCACAGACATACCTCCTTCGCCTATATATACCCCCGTACCCTGAAAACATCGAAGAGCACCATGAAAACCTAATTCCACCGCCGCAACCTTCCGTATCCGTGAGATCCCATCTTGGAGCCTTTGCCGGCGCTCCGCCGGAGGGGGAATCGACCATGGAGGGCCTCCACATCATCTCCAAGGCCTCTCCGATGAGTTGTGAGAAGTTTACCACAAACCTTCGGGTCCATAGGTATTAGCTAGAAGGCTTCTTCTCTCTCTTTGAATCTCAATACAAAGTTCTCCGTGATCTTCTTGGAGATCTATTCGATGTAACTCTTTTTTTGTGGTGTGGTTGTCGAGATCCGATGAATTGTGCGTTTATGATCAAGTTTATCTATGAGAAATATTTGAATCTCCTCTGAATTCTTTTATGTGTGATTAAGTTATCTTTGCAAGTCTCTTCGAATTATCAGTTTAGTTTGGCCTACTAGATTGATCTTTCTTGCAATGGGAGAAGTGCTTAGCTTTGGGTTCAATCTTGCGGTGTCCTTTCCCAGTGACAGCAGGGGCAGCAAGGCACGTATTGTATTGTTGCCATCGAGGATAAAAAGATGGGTTTTATATCATATTGCATGAGTTTATCCCTCTACTTCATGTCATCTTTCTTAATGAGTTACTCTGTTCTTCATGAACTTAATACTCTAGATGCAGGCAGGAGTCGGTCGATGTGTGGAGTAATAGTAGTAGATGTAGAATCGTTTCGATCTACTTGTCACGGACGTGATGCCTATATACATGATCATGCCTAGATATTCTCATAACTATGCACTTTTCTATCAATTGCTCGACAGTAATTTGTTCACCCACCGTAATACTTATGCTATCTTGAGAGAAGCCACTAGTGAAATCTATGGCCCCCGGGTCTATCTTTTATCATATAAGTTTTCAATCTACTTTTGTTTTGCATCTTTTACTTTCCAATCTATATCATAAAAATACCAAAAATATTTATCTTACCTTATTATCTCTATCAGAACTCACTTTTGCATGTTACCGTGAAGGGATTGACAACCCCTTTATTGCGTTGGTTGCGAGGTTCTTGTTTGTTTGTGTAGGTGCGTGGGACTTTTGAGGAGCCTCCTACTGGATTGATACCTTGGTTCTCAAAAACTGAGGTAAATACTTACGCTACTTTGCTGCATCACCCTTTCCTCTTCAAGGAAAACCAAAGCAGTGCTCAAGAGGTAGCAGAGTGTGCTTAGAGGCATGAACTTGATCTTGGGCATCATTTGGTGCATCACCACCTCCATGGAGTTGATCTTGCCCTTGATCTTGTTCATTGGGTTGAAGGCCTTCTTTTTGTTCTTTGGAAGCGTGTGGGTCTAGTGTAGGTGATGGCTCCACTTGAGTAGAGCATTATCCTTCTCCTTCGGCCACAAGGGGTTCCTCAATGGGGAGTATTTGAGCAATCCCCGTTCTTATTATGGCTTGAGGAGGAATTTAATCACCTACATCACAAAGATCACTTTGCTCCACTTGGCAGCCATTATTCTCATCAAACTCCACGTTACACGTCTCCTCAATGAGTCTGGTGGACTTGCCGAGGACACAGTAAGTATGAGAGTTTGTAGCATAACCAACAAATATGCCCTCTTGAGCTCTAGGTTCGAATTTAGACAAATGTACACCTTTCTTAAGAATGAAATACTTACAACCGAACAGCCGGAAGTACTTGAGATTGGGCTTGTTGCCTGTAAGTATCTCATATGGAGTCTTGTTCAAGCATTTGCGGAGGTAGAGCCTATTGGATGCATGACATGCGGTGTTGATGGCTTCCACCCAAAAGTTGTACGGAGACTTGAATTCCGACATCTTGGTCCTTGCCGCATCCATCAACGTCCGGTTCTTCCTCTCTGCCACACCATTTTGTTGAGGGGTATAGGGTGTGGCATGTTGGTGCTTGATCCCCTCGTCACTAAGAAACTCATCCAAGGTGTAGTTCTTGAACTCGGTACCGTCGTCATTTCTAATCATCAAGATCTTTGCATTATGTTGACGTTGAGCTTCATTTGCAAAGTTGATGACGGTTTGTTGATTATCACTCTTCCTCTTGAATAAGTATACCCATGTGTATCTTGAGTAGTCATCCACAATCACCAAGCAATACTTTCTTCCACCAAGACTATCAAAGGATGGAGGACCAAAGAGATCCATCTGAAGGAGCTCCAAGGGCCTCTTTGAGTAGATGATAGTCGATGGACGGTGAGCCGTTTCATGAATCTTTCCTTTGATACAGGCACTGCAAGCACGGTCTTTGGCAAAACTCACATTTGTTAGTCCGCGCACGTGGTCACCTTCGAGGAGACTTTGCAAAGATCTCATATTGACATGGGCTAGTCGGCGATGCCAAAGCCAACCCACATCAACTTTAGCCATTAGGCAAGTCGCGGTCTTAGTGGGTCGTTCCGAAAAGTTCAACACATAGAGACCGTTCTCGACATGCCCAACAAAGGCTACTTTAAAAGTCTTGCTCCACAAAAGGGCCACAATATCAAGATCAAAGAATGTTGCAAATCCCATAAGTGCAAGTCGATGAACGGAAAGTAAATTGTATGCAAGGTACTCAACAAGCATGACCTTCTCAATAGTTAAATCTTGAGAGATGACCACCTTGCCAAGTCCCCATACCATAGAAGTTGAGGCATCACCAAATTGGACATGGGTGGGCATAGATGGAATTGGATGCACTTCCACCACCAAGTCCTTGCTCCCGGTCATATGATTTGTTTCTCCACTATCAAGCAACCATGACACTCCACCAGAAGCAAACTCCTACAAGAGATCAAGGCTTGGATTTAGGTACCTGTCGTGGAATTGTCACGACAGATATCCTTAGTGTCAGGACTTAGTCGCGAGGCCAACGCATCTATGTGGTAGCTTGAGAGGGGTTGATCGGGGCGAGAGACGCAACACACAAGACAAGGATTTAGACAGCTTCGGGCCCCGGGAAACATCATCCGATAATAGCCCTACATGCTGCTTGTGGCTAGGTCTCATTATGCTCATGAGGGAGTCGCTGTATAAACCGGCTCTCCTCTTTAGTCGTGTCTAGCCCTAAAGATTATTTCTTGCTTGTCCCTCTTTGGGGAGCCCTGCCCCTCCTTATATACGTTGAAGGGGCGGTTTACATGACTAGTCCTAGTTGGATTAGGATTACTCTATTTACAAGTGGAGTCCTAGTCTTGCTTCCTTTGTAGGAGAATATTCCTTGTGCTTTCCTCATAAACCGGCCCACCATAGCATGAACCGGCCTTCTGGGCCTTGGGCCTTGTCATCCGTCCGCCGCCCGCCGGGTTACCAGTGCGTCATAATGTTCAGGCGGGTTGCTTGTAAACCATCTGATCAGGGCGGGTCGCCAGTGAATCGCCAAGTGTCAACAGGGTCTAAAGTAAACCGCCAAGCCCGGCCGGGTCATATTTCCGGCCGGTTCATACAGCAGGGTATATCTCCGACATTAGCCCCCAAGTGTCATGGTGCATGCTTGCAGCGACATGAGACTTGCATATTTGATACAATCTCAACTTTGAATAATGTAGACCCCAAGTGCCGGGTCGTAAACCTGCAGCGACTCGGGCCTATTCCTTCAATTGTAGAATAAATTATATCCATTGATAATATGATAGCCATTGCGCTAAAGCGACTTTGAAAACCTTAATTATAATACTGGTTATTGATAACCATAATAAAATCTAGCCATGTTGGCTATTTGAAGATTTGAATAATATAATCCAATGATTTATGAGCGCATGATTCCAATTGCGCAATCCAAATATATACTGGCGACTTATAGTCCAAAGCCAGGCCGGGATAATAAACACCGGATAATTTCTCATCATACTGGGGACTTATAGTCGAAAGCCAGGCCGGGTTAATAAATGCCGGCGATTTATAATCATGCTTTATTCAACCTGTTTCTACATGTAATAAGTTTAAAGTGTCCTGTGACATTGAATCACATCGTTGGTTTACCAACTTTTTGTAGTAAGGGTAATAACCCCAAATCTGGAGTACTGATAACTCCCACCATGCTTTGCTGGTTTATAATGAAGCCATGCCGGGTTATAATAAACACCGGATGATCATCCTAGCGACTTGTAGTCAATGCCAGACCGGGTTAACAAACACCGGTTTATAATTGATTGTGTATTAACAACTTATAGTTGAAAGCCATGCCGGGTTAGTAAACATCGGGTTATAGTGATGACTTATAGTCAGGCCGGGTCAATAGACGCCGGCTTACCTCAAAACCTTATCAAAAGAGAAAAACTTTGACAAATAAAAGAAAAATAAAAAACTTGTAGTCGAGGCTTTTCAAGGGCTGCCAGGCCCAAATTCGAGGCTTTTCATGGGCTGCCAGGCCACTGAGTTAAACCATTTCACAAAGCCTTTTAAGATGGACCTCGCATTAACCAATTGTCGTTTTAACTTTGACAAGTTCAAGGTCTGTACAAGATTGACTTGTCAAACGTTCGGCAGGTCATACCAGGATTACCTGGACGGAGTGTCTTACTTGATGAAGGCAGGTTAACCCGGGGTTTTAGGTGAATACACCTGGCTTCCAAGCCTGACTTGATAGCCTATTACAAGGGTCCTCTAAAACTCTTTGTTGTTGTGCACAAAGAGCCCCCAGGTAACATTTTGAGCTTTGCTCAGTGGGTGCCTATGTTTGAGCTGTGCTTGGCAACAGACTCTCTTTGGCCCCTAATTTATTTCTTTTTGGCCTTGAGCCGATCAAGAGGTGTAGCTATGGTTCGAATATGACCAAGCCCCCAAGTGATTTCCCTGGTGGCCTTACGCCTATCAAGAGGTGTAGCTATGGTTCGAATACGACCAAGCCCCCAAGTGATATTGTGAGCCGTGCTCAAGGAGCACCTATGTTTGAGCTGTGTTGTGCAACAAACTCTCTTTGGTCCCTTTAATTTTTCCTGAGAACTTGAACTTGTGAGAGATTATTCTTTTGAACCGGAAATTCTTAAACCGGATATTGAGAGCTTCAAAGCTTTGTGGGAGACAACTTTCCCTTGAGCCGGATTTTAAACCAGAATCCTTCTTTTTAAGCCGGCAATTTTCTGACGGCCTTTAAACTCGAACTTGCGAGAAATTAATTCTTTTTGAACCGGAAATTTTTAAACCAGATTGAGAGCTTCAGAGCTTTGTGGGAGACAGATTTCCCTTGAACCGGATTGTAAACCGGATATTTAAGAGCTTCAGAGACACTAACTTCCCTTGAGCTGGATTTTAAACCAGAATCCTTTCTGATGACCCGGAACTTCTTCATTGAGCCGGGATTTTGTACTATCATATACTTTCTAAGACGTAAATTTTCTGACGGCCTTTAAATTTTCATCAATATAACAGTAGCCTCCGGGACCGGGTTATCTTTCCCTCCATAGTCCTAGGGTTCTTAAATTTGCTAAAACTGGCAAGATTTGCTGAGTCATGTCATCGCAGCCCCCGGGTCTCAAGGTGACTCGAGGAGTTGGCTTGAGATTCTCCATATTTGACCGTGATATAAACCGGCATAAATTGTATATCATTGGTGTTGATAGCACGATGTGAATCCATAGAAGGTTGAGGTGATTGCGGCGGGTTATAAATGATCCCGTATGAGCCGTGTCAGCAACTCGGCCAATGGTTCCTTCCAACTAGCTATTTGAAGTTAACCAAACTGTAGTGGCGGCGACTTGTGCACCTGCTCATTGAGCCACCCAGTGCAAGCGACAATTGATAGTATATGATAATTTGCCTCCATTTTGTTGAAAGAAAACCAGGCTACCCAAGTTGTGACTTGCACATGCTCAATAAACAGCTCATACAGACAGGTGCGATCCGGTATGTTGATGTAGACCAGGCCACGAGAGACGGACAACAAAGACGACCGCAGCATCAGAGGTGGCTCAGACAGATGATACGGCCGCGACGTTGTAAGCCTGCGCGAACGGGCAAGTCAATCGCGAACACGGTAAACCGTACGGGTGAGTCATATCATTGTCATGTTGATTTAAATCGGGCCATAGAAACGGTGGTTTGCACATATATTCCTGAAGCATCATGGCACAGTCAGATGCTAGCGCATGATAATTGTGGCACGGGCTATATATCCATGACACGATCATCGCACTTGCAATGAACAATTGTCTAAATGCCAGATGATCTTTGTGTGGTCCATAAATCAACTTATATATGGAGGCCAGCAATGGTGTGGATGGGCATATCACTACTGCCAGTAACAATAGATGACCCTGAGAACCGAAACTTTTTGATAGTCCAGCCGAAACTTTTTGATAATCCAGAACTTTTGAACCGGAAGCTTTTGATAACTCGACTGGAACTTTTTGAGCCAGAACTTCTGGACCCGAAATTTGTTGATAATCCAGAACTTCTGAACCGGAAGCTCTTGATAACCCGGCCGGAACTTTTTGAGCCGGAACTTTTGGACCCGGAATTTTTTAATAATCCGAAACTTTTGAACCGGGAGCTCTTGATAACCCGGCCGGAACTTTTTGAACCGGAACTTCTGCACCCGAAACTTTTTGATAATCCGCCCGGAACTTTTTATAATCCGGAACTTTTGAACCGGAACCTCTGAGCCGAAGTTTTTCCGTAACCTAAGACGGAACCCGTTGGCGACTCGGACGGAACCTTTTGGTGATTCGGTTGGAACTCTTGGCGATTCGGATGGACCCTTCCGTCGAGGCGGTTGGAACTTTTTTGCCGATTCAGACGGAGCCTTGCGTCGAGGCGGTCGGAACTTTTTGCTGATTCAGACGGAACCTTTCGTCGAGGCGGTCGGAACTTTTCAATGATCCGGCCAGCACTTTCCGTCGCACCAGAACCTTTCGATGAGCCTGTCGGAACTTTTTCAGCGAGCTAGTTGGAACTCTCCGACGAGCCGACCGGAACTTCTTCAATAAGCTGGGCAGAGCTTCTCGATCCCTGGGATAGCGCCGTTAAAGAACTCAACACCATCGTGCGCGAGCCCCATGGTGGGTGCCAACTGTCGTGGAATTGTCACGGCAGATGTCCTTAGTGTTAGGACTTAGTCGCGAGGCCAACGCATCTATGTGGTAGCTTGAGAGGGGTTGATCGGGGCGAGAGACGCAACACACAAGATAAGAATTTGGGCAGCTTCGGGCCTCGGGAAACATCATCCAGTAATAGCCCTACATGCTGTTTGTGGCTAGGTCTCATTATGCTCATGAGGGAGTCGCTGTATAAACTGGCTCTCCTCTGTAGTCGTGTCTAGCCCTAAAGATTATTTCTTGCTTGTCCCTCTTTGGGGAGCCCTGCCCCTTCTTATATACGTTGAAGGGGCAGTTTACATGACTAGTCCTAGTTTGATTAAGATTACTCTATTTACAAGTGGAGTCCTAGTCTTGCTTCCTTTGTAGGAGAATATTCCTTGTGCTTTCCTCATAAACCGGCCCACCATAGCATGAACCGGCCTTCTGGGCCTTGGGCCTTATCATCCGTCCGCCGCCCGCCGGGTTACCAGTGCGTCATAATGTTCAGGCAGGTTGCTTGTAAACCGTCTGGTCAGGGCGGGTCGCCAGTGAATCGCCAAGTGTCAACCGGGTCTAAAGTAAACCGCCAAGCCCGGCCGGGTCATATTTCCGGCCGGTTCATACCGCAGGGTATATCCCCGACAGTACCCATTTTGGAATGGGTCATTTGATGTTAGTAACAAGGGTCTTAGGAACCCAAATAGACCATTCAATGTACTCATAGTAAGAACGAACGAATTTGGCATAAACATGCCCATCACTAGCACGACATAAAACGTAAGAAGGGTTAAAGTCATCGGCTTTGTTGTTGGGAGCAGTTTTGACATTCTTGGCATTTCCACCCACTTCCTTGTTCTTCTTCGTCTCATAAGTACCCTCACCTGCCTTTACTAAGGTCTCCTTTAGAGGGAGAGATTGCTAGGTCTTGTTCTTCTTCTTCTTCTTTGACTTTGGTACAAACCCAAGTCCTTACTTTCCTACAACTTCCTTTGATTGCTCAAAAGGTCGTCGAGGTTCTTCTCGCCTTGAATGCAAGTCACAAGGTCCTTCTCAAGTTGTTCTTTCAACTTAGCATTTTCCACCACAAGATGCACATGCTCACAACAAGGGTTAGTAGCATGGGTATTATCAATTGGAATGAAAGGAGGACACGTGGAAATCTCCTTGGTTAGCTTCACTTGGAGTTGATCATGAGACTCTTTGAGAGCGGCATGAACACCCTTCAAGACCTTGTGAGCCTTGTCAAGTATATCAAACTCTTCCTTGAGTCTAGCATGGCCAACCCCAAGTTCGGCTTTCTCGGAGTTAAGCACATGAGTAAGAACAATAGCATGATCAAGATCTTTTTGCAATTTAGCATGATCAACGTTGTGTGACTCCTCAAGAGTAAAGAGAAGATCTTTCTCTTCCTTTAGAGCAATGGAAAGATCCGCAGTCTCATCAGTATAGTCACGACTATGCTCCTCCAACTTGGAGATAGTATCCTCATGGGACTCAATGATATCATTAGCCTCACCAAGTTGTTCCAAGAGAGCGACAAAGTGCTTCTTGGACTCACCCTTGAGCTTGCTCACAAACTTGGTGAACTCATTCTCATCAACTTTCTCCACCTCATTATCATCAACACAATCTAACAATGAAGGAGTAGTAATGGTGGTGGTTTTGATGTTACGAGTTACCTTGTTGATACCTTTGGCATGAGACATTTGGCAATGGTGTTTTCGTTGGGGGCGCCGAAGAGAGACACCTTGGCAGGGGAAGATGTAGCAATAGCAATGGTTGTCGTTGCCATTCCTTCACCACTTGTATTTTCCTCATCATCATCGGAGGTGTACTCTTCATGTGCCACCAAGCCCTTTGGAGGAGGCTTCTTGGTGAAGTTGTTCTTGCTAGGGAAGGACTTGGCTTTTATCCTTCTGAATGAGTTTGCCACCATTGTCTTCCCTCTTCTCATAAGGGCAATCCACCACAAAGTGACTCTCATTGCCAGAATTGTAACCAGTTCTTACACGTTGCTTGTTCTTTGACCCACTTGAGTTGTTCTTGGTGAAGTTGGGCCTTGAGTTCCTCTTATTGCTCCAATATTTCCTTGAAGCAAAAGCCATGTGCTCATGATAAGCATACTTTGTGTCCTCAGGGCCACACTCTTCTTCTTCTGAGATTGCCCTGGCCTTCAAAGCAAGGGTGGGAGTGCTTTTCTTTGACCGGACCCGAGCAAGAGCAATGTCGGCGTTCTTGTTCATGATGTCCATGGCAATAAACTCATCCAACATTTCACCTGCTGTTAAGGAGTGAAAGTCCGACCTTTGATGAATCATGAAAGACATGGCCTTGTTGAAGGGCATGATGGCCTTGAGGAACTTGCACTTGATCCAAGTGTCATTCGTATCCTTGCTTCAGTGGTCTTGGAGATCAACCGTAAGAGTAGTCAGCCTCCGGTAAAGGTCACGCGGATCCTCATCTTCGAGCATCACAAATTCATCGGCCTCATCAAGGACCACTTCAAAGTTGGATCGTTGGATGCTTGAGCTCCCCTTGTACATCGAAACAATGTGCTCCCAAAAATCCTTTGCACGAGTGAAAGGTCGAAGGCGTGCAAGGTCTTCGAAAGGGACCTCTTCTTGAAGGATGAACAAAGCAGAGTGATTGTATTGGTTGTCCACTTCTTCTGTTGGGGTGAAGTTGTTCGAATCATGCGGGTAGAAGCCTTGCTCAATGATTCTCCAAAGGTTAGTTGAGCAATGATTCAAATGAGACTTAATACAAAAGATCCAATTAGCAAAATCACCCTTAACAAGCTTGGGAGGAGGACCATGAATAATAATGCGAGCTGTAGGGACCGATCCTCCATAGACCGTGCGAGGGGGAACCAAGGCGAAGGTTCCCTTCCCATTCTTGTCATGAGGGGAAGGAACATGAGTACCTTTAGCCGCTTCCTTGGCGGAATTGTCCTCCGACTCCGATGTTGTGGGATTAACCACAAGCAAGGGATCGGGAGTGGATTTCATCCCCTCAAGTAATTCTTTAATCATGGACTTGACCTCGGCCGTCATAGACGTCTTAAGTGAAGCCAAAGCTTCATTTAAGTTGTCTTGAGTGATCGAATTCAACTCCACGGCCTCAGGCACTTCCTCCTGGGAGTCAACCATACTCTTCGGGTGGTGAAACCCTTAATAAAGAGATGGGGCCCTGATACCAATTGAAAGGATCGATATGGTTGACTAGAGGGGGGGGTGAGGCAACTGCCAATTTTTAGCTTTTCTTAACAAATTAGGTTTAGCAACAAATAGGTTGTTTAGATGTGCAACTAGGTGACAACCACTACAAAAAACACACATTCGTGACATTTTGGGCCGAACGAATTTTTTCTGTCATGCTTATGACACTTCTATGACAATAATGGTGACAAAACCCGGTATCATCATAGATGTGGTGGGCTCCTACTTCTATGACAAAAAATCATGACAGAAAATGGGCTTTTCGTCCTGGGCGGGTCGGAGACGCAGCTGCATGACATTCTTTGGGCCGTCCATGACGGAAAAAACCATGGTAGAAGTGAGGGCGAGGAAAATTTCGGGGAGTTCCCGGTTACGGTGGGTGGTCGGGGGCCGAGCGATGTGCGTTTCTCTCATACACGTACGCACATGTGTGCGAGGCATTGGGCTCTAACTGAACCCAAGCGATGCATTGGGCTCTTACTAAGCCCGAGCGATTGCACTAGCTACGTTACTGAACCCGACGATTGATCCCTTATTGTTAACTGAACCCAAGTGATTCCTTCGCTACTGCTACTAACTGAAGCAGATTGAACCCTGCTGCCTCCTTCCCTTGATGAACAGTGAGAGTTGTTGGGGGTTTTGGATGAACAGTTCCCGGTGGGGGTAGATGAACAGGACCATGTGGTGTTGCCTCTAGATGAACAGGACCCCGATCAAGCCGGTTGGGGGTGGATGAACAGGACCCCATGGAGGGCTGGATGAATAGGACGACCCCGTGGAGGGCTGGTTGAACAGTAGCCGGTGGAGGGCTGTATGAACAGTAGTCCGTGGAGGGCTGGTTGAACAAGACCCCGTGGAGAGGGCTGGTTGAACAGTAGCCGGTGGAGGAGTGGTGGAGGCTGGATGAACAGGAGCCCATGGATGAACTGTCATAGGTGGAGGCTGGAGGAGGTCGACGGTGGATGAATAATAGCCTGTGGAGGCTGGAGGAGGTCGACGGTGGAGATGAACAGTATCCCGTGGAGTCCCATTTTGTGGTATGCCACACCTCTCCCGATGAACAGGACCCACATTTCAACCATAGCGCTCCAACACAAGTCCGTTTCCTCTGATTTGCGGTACGCCACACCCCTCCCGATCAACAGGACCCCGTTTCGACCGTAGGAGGTCCAACAGAAGTATGTTTCCTCCGTTTTGCGGTATGCCAGACCCCTCCCGATAAACAGGATGTCGTTTCGACCGTGGCCGGTCGAACACAAGGCCATTTCCTCCGTTCTGCGGTATGCCAGGCCTCGTTTCCATCGGCTGTTCCGTCCAAGCCCTCCCGATGAACACGACGATGCATTCCGTTCCGAACCAGCCGGTTGGCTCCCCATGAACACGACGACGACGCAGTTTCTCCGTTCCGACCCAGCCATGTACACGAGCCCTATCCGTACGTATGCGCGAGTAGGCGTTCGAGACCCCGCCCGTATGTACGTACGTGGCCGTATTTACTTTCTTGTACCCCGGCCGCTGTACGTACGTTTATATGCTACATGTGCGCCTCTACTATGACACGTGCGCGCCTCGACTACAACACGTGCGCGCCTCTACATCGACCAGTATGTACATACACATTCGTGACCAGAATGACACCGCTATGTACGCTTTGACCAGGTGGGTCCCGACTGTCAGGCACTTCCTTGCGTGCGAAGATGTAGCTGTTGGTTCCCACAGTCAGGGGGCGAATCACTTTTTTTGCCCATAATATGGACGCACTTCCTTGCGTGTGAAGATATAGCTGGTGGGTCCCAGCAGTCAGGGGGAGAAAAGATTATTTTTCAGGGCAAAAAGGATGCAGTTGCATGCATGCGTCCATGGGCGTGGTGCGTCCCCACTGTCAGCCTCTCACGTACAGTCATCTTCCAATGACTCTTGGTTGTTGACCACGTTGACAACACCATGCCGAGCGCACCAAGGCCGGTGGATGACGGTGAGGCCCCAGACTAGAATGACCCAGAGATGGGGAAGACGCAGCAGTGGAGTCGCAGATGGAGAGGAGTGGGAATCTTGACTGGTTCGGGTGCGCGGCAGCACTGCCGCGGTGCTGCCCACGGAAGACAGGAGCAAGAACAGAGGTTGAAGAAGGAGCACGGCTTTTGGATTAAGATCCAATGGTCCAGCTGCTAGAATCATTTGTTGATTAAGTTGACAAAGCCTTGCGTACACGTCCGCTTAGTAGGCCCATAAGTCAGCCACCAAATCTGACGGGTCCCAGCTGTTAACGGGAGGAATAATATTTTTCGCATAACAAGTAGGCACTTCCTTCCGTGCAAAGATACAACCAGTGGGTCCCAGCTGTCAGGGGAGGAAACATTTTTTTCTAGCTTAATAAGGAGGAACTTTCCTTGCGTGCGACCATGGACCTCGTGGGTCCCGGCCGTCAGGCCCTCCACGTACAGTCCTCTTCCGATGACTCTCATTTGTTAACCACGCCGCACCGAGCGTGGCGAGGCGGTGGACGACGGCGAGGCCCCGGATGGGAACAACCCAGAGATAGGATGACGCGGCAGTGGAATCGCAGATTGAGAGGAGGAGAAGGGTTATAACTGGTTCTGGTGCGGCGGGGCTGCAGTCAGTGGAGAATAGCAGGAGGTGTGGAGGGGTGGAGGGATCGCCTGGCCGGCGGTGGGGTAGTGCTTCGCAGCGATGCATGCTAAGCAGAGCCGCTAGCCGCCGGAGGCCGGACCAGGCGGTCCCGGTGACGCTGGAGGAAGAAGACGAGAGATTGAAGGTGCATGCCGGCCGTTGGATGTAAATCCAATGTCTGTGGATGTCATAATCATTTGTTGACCAAGTTGACAACGCCCTACGTAGGCTTCGACCTATTGGCCCACATGTCAGCCTGCAAAAATGTGGCATATATTTAACCCATGTTTTCTAGAATGTACAGTCCATTTGCTGGGCTAGGTGAACAAATAATTTCGCGTCAATGCGGCCCATTTATATTTTCTAAGAAATCCCAGCCCATTTTGCACTTTGTTGAAATACACGAATTAGTTGCGCTCGTTCTATATATATTGTTAGGTTAGAAGGAGCAATTAATATCAAAAAATAAACCGGAGAGACACAATTTTATATATAAAATTAACAAATTAGCGTGTTATTTCTCAAAATAAAAATGAGCGCGTTATTATTACATTGGTCCTTAAAATCTTCGCAAGCTTTTGTACGCAATCACCAGGATTTTCCTTGCCTGTGAGTCAAAAACAACCAGGATTTTCCTTTCCAACTTCTGTTAAACATTTACTTTTATAAGTTAATAACACATGGGATATTTTTATAATGTATATATAAGTCTCTATAAAATATACGATAATAGTAATAATATAAATATATATAATGTGGTTAGAAGGGAAAAAATAAATTGGACACAACATTATTATTCTTATATATAGATAAATAGAACAGAGATCTGCGTTTTATTAAAAAAATACATTGGGCTGCCGATCTTTAAGAAAAAGCCCATAGGCCGGTATGGACCTCAAAAAATAAGTTGAAACCACTGTCTTCGTATGTCGTGGGCTACGCATGTTAAAAAACAAAACCTAGGCCTAGCTGATACTTGTTCGCCCTTTGGAAAAAAATGACACCGGCTAGATCCCTAAGCAAATTGGATTAAAGAAGGGGCCGGCGGCGCGACTGAAGAAGCACATCAGGAGCGATTTTTTTTCTTCAGTGGATGGCATTTGATGGCGTTTTTTTACTTGCCTCTGCACCATACAACATGTATTTTTAGCCTCCCAGTCTGTGGTGGACCAACAGCCCATTTGCTGGGCGGGCCAACCTATAGAAAGTAGCACTCGATTTTTCATCAAGCCCCAAAAACAACGCAGTACTATGTTTGTTTTGAGGCCGAAAACATTACGGCAGGGGTTGAGCGGGGGAGGGGGGAGGACAGAGCAAAAAGATTAAAAAGAGTTGATGTACCGTTGCTACCCTAACAAAGCTGGTGCAATTCTTCTCGGGAAGAAGGTGTGCCGTTGACACCCACACGTCACATATCCCAAAGTAGGCATACTAACAAGTTCACACACAAGTACAACAGAAAAGGTAAACATTCGTATCAAACTCAGGTTCACATGACACGTTCATATTCATAGCCAACATTCACAATCAACAACTCAAAAGATTCATATATACACAAGTTCAACAATTCTATGCATCCAAATGATTGATAGATCACACGACGATATTAATAGATAATTCACAAAAAGATTCAGATATACACATGTTCAGTATGTTTATGCATACAAATGATTGAGATCACAACCAATATCATTCATGGATGAACTTTAACTATCTAGGGTGCAGACTAGGAAATGGTGTTCAACCGAAGGTACTTCTTGCTAAAATTAATACTTGTACGAGTAAACTTTCGAGTACATAAGAGGCAGCACAGACAATCTGAACTTTGCTTATAGGTTTATCCTCAAATAGTGGCCTCATGTGGAGGGAGGTTTGAGAAACTTGGCCACTACTTTCATCCAACTAGTTTACTGGCTCATCTTAGTCCTGTAGCTCGCCAAAATTCTACATTGCAGACAAGAAAGGAGGCGGTTGAGAAAATGAACCACCCAAATTTTTTGTGCAGTTCAACTAAAATGGAGCATCCCTAGTGTGCAAACGGATTAAGTGCCAGATGAATATACGCGTCAACCAACTTATCTGGAATCTTTTGACTCCATGCCATATAGTTCGCTACCAAATCTGTCGATAACCAAAAGGCACAATTTGGGACCAAAGACTGGACTGTGTTTTTCTGGGCTATGCGCCAAGCAATATTTTTGGCGTTCACTCTCCTAATACTTGGAGTTTGACAACTGGTTGACATCGGATGTTACTCGAATGAATATAGGCACTTCTTCTTGTCAACATCGATGCTTGTCTGAGTGAACTTTGGAGTACATAGCTGCATCATAAGTATCTGTCCATTTGATCTTTTTGTGCAGTTCTACTGAAATCACCCAATGTAATGATTTGTCTGCGAGTTCAGGCTCCAAGTTACTCCTTTATAAAATCGGCAAACAGTAGTACAATACCAAATTACCAATACATATGACAAGCACAATAATCAGGATAAAGACTAGTACCAACCTGTGTGAGGTAGCATATTAATTACTATTTCCTTTGACTAGAAGCCGAGATAAGCGAAGAGACTGACAGCGAAGGAAGGAAGCAAGCCCGGATTAGCGACTGGCTGGAAAGGATGGAAGTTATCGAGGCAGTGAAGCACCTAAAGTTTTTGTGCAGTTCCACCAAAATCGAGCATCCCTGTTGGCACATATATTGAGAGAGTGAGATTACTGTAATAGTGGGATTAGTTGATGAAACATACACTAACAAATAGACGCACCCTCATTATCTTAATCGGTAAAGTTAGCAACATAGTAGTCTTGCTTAAATAGAGGTATTAGTTTATTTAATCAGTGCCAATTAGCTCAACACTCAAAGCATTGCCATGTATCATAGGATGCAAAACTTTAACGTGCAAAGATAAAGGAGTTTCTCATGACAGTAGCATGAGACAAATAGAGATGACAGCAAACTAATATGGATGAAGGCCTTAGGCCCGTACCAACCTGAGGAAAAAAGCTTATTCATGTAGTCCCATAAGAGATGATAAAGCACGCACTGGAATCACTCAATAGTATATGTTTTTGTGCACTTCAAATGTATGGTTGAAATCACTCTTGTTTACCAGTGCTGAGATTATATCGAAAGATTATTAAGAACTTCCTGCAGAGTTAAAGCATTGGCTGGGATACATTTCATTGTATTGTCTTGCGTAGTTCCACTAAAATGTATGATTGGCACAACATGATCCCTGTTTGCACAAGTAGGAACAATGAAACCTTCATTAGCTTAGTGAGGAAGGATAGAAAGACATTAGCATATCTATTATATATAAAAAACGCTAAACGGGATTACCAGAAAAAAGAGAATTATGCTAGAAAATCTCACAATAATTAGAAACATCTAACCGTTAATCATGTCAATTAATAAACCACAGGCGTTAGATTTGTTTGAAGACCGTCCAAACAAACTCTCTCTCTCTCCATTGACCGCCGTCCGACGATGCCGTCCACTGATGCCAGCCTCCTGCATGTCAAAAGCCTCATCGAGCGCTCCGAAGCTCCTCCTCAGGCTCCTAACGACGCTCTCCACAGCTTAGTGCCAGCCGCTGGTGAAATCCAAGTCTCATCATGAGCAGATCACAGATGGGATTCAATCCCGCGTGCACATCGTCCATGGAGTGCCAAATCTATGTGCCAACTGCCTGGAAAATCCTCAAGATTCATCGGCAGTAGGTTACGCAAAGCTCAGATCTTTGTACAGGTAAGAATTTTTTACAAGGGGCCATGGAGATCCATAGTCTCCTCAAGACGACTTGGTCTATGCATTCCCACCAGCAAGCCAAGACAAAAAACAAGGTGTGTTGGCCTATCTATTTCCATATAGTCAAACAATATCTAATCACTAGATTTTTATGTCACCGATTGTTGCATTAATTTTTATTCATTAGGTATACGCGGAGGATATTTATTCAACAGCACCATATGACAAGGTGTATGGTCATGGCTAACCATACGGACATATTTTTCACCAAGGTTGGATTGCTTACAACGTATGTGACAAGATGCAAGAACATACATGCCAAATCAGATTGGTAATTATCTCTTTGAAAACCTATTCCGTATGCCTACATCTCCATATGTTGTAGTAGTAATTACTATGCTACCGCCAACTTCTAGGATTCACCATAATCAACATTTGTGATTATTATTTTTGGCTATTTTGACTGTACGCTTTTTAGATGAGACACGAAAATAATATTTGTGGACTTATCTCAGCTACTACGATCATAATCTCTCCATTATAAAAAATATAATGCATATTTGAGTGGACAAACTGAAGCTTTGATTAACACCTATTACATATTAAAAGTAGATGGTGAGTTCACCTGAATATAGACATGCTAGAACACCACACAATCTCCATGTCAGATGTATACTATGATCTGATCCTCTCTTGCAGAGTTCACCCAAAAAAATGTCACTCCTCGGAATTATGACAGAAACCCGTGGATGTCTCGCTCACATGTCGAGGTATGCTCTGTCCTACTACTAGCTCCTGTAACAACACCGACAAGTCACCCAGGGGTTGCCGAGACGAGATACCGTATGTCCGTCCCAACAAGGTAGTAGTATTTCTCCTTTTTTTCCTTCATGGGTTGTGTGGTTCCATGATTGTTAGTCCTCCATCTAGGTCATGACCAAGACACAAAATTTGTGACTTTTATTTATTAGTAACAAATATGTGTAAGCCTTCAATTATGTGAGATGTGCCGCAAGCTTGCAACAAAATAGCTGATCTGGGTTCTCTTTCATATCTACTGTATAATCAACATTCACAACTGTGTACGGGTCTCATCCTAAAAGAACATGCATATATAAACTTTTGTGGACAACTGATCAAGCACATAGGATGCATGCAGTTCATCGACAGAAAAGAGAGAATTATGCTGGAAAATCCCACAATAATTTAAAACATCTGGTCGTTTATTTTTCGGAGTAAACATCTGAGGCCATT
The DNA here is from genome assembly GCA_963921465.1 of Triticum timopheevii. Lineage (NCBI taxonomy): Eukaryota > Viridiplantae > Streptophyta > Magnoliopsida > Poales > Poaceae > Triticum > Triticum timopheevii. The sequence goes on along the minus strand of OY997264.1, from coordinate 470,398,986 downwards.
AGATCTAGAAATATTAATTTCACATCAAGTTTACTTAAATTTAGTCACGTTTGCCATTAGAGGAACCTACAACAATAAATCTCAGCCGATCAGTTTTTCAATAATTTAATACCACCTGCCGACACGTGATCCCCTCATATGCATAGGCCATCTAATCTGTGCAAAGAGTTCACATCCAAAAACACAATACATCAGGTTTCCCTAAAAAAATAAAGATGGTTACCGCTGCCGCCCACCTCTATTGGCATGCTCCTATGCCATGGCTGATTCGTAACGTCCAAGCCCTATGATTTCCAGCTATCTCGGTATGGTTGCCGATCGAGGGACACAATGGCAAGGAGAAGATTAATCTAGGCCGGCAGCTTCTACGGCAACGTCCAGTCGTATGCAGCACCGCTGGGCGGCTCCTACGCAACGTCCTTACACAACACCAACTGGTAACTGAGAATTTTCATAGCATGTTCGAACTATGCAGGCAAGATTGATTAAAATACATGGCTCCGGACTGATTGATGTACATAGCAGAGAAGATGGGCCGCCGCTGCCAAAATCATCGAACTTATGGCCACCAGATTTAATTGAATGGTCTGGCAGATTGATTGACATATGAGATAAGATTGCACCAGTGGTCGGCGAAATCGTTAACTCATTGTCTCCGGCTCTCCTGTAGGTATAGCTGCAGGACCTTTGTTTTATTCTTTATCTAGAACAAATCCATAAGTAATGGCTAATGAGAAGTATCGTCTAGAAGCCCAAGCCCATGGATAATGCAAGGATAATGGGAAATCACACGATGATTTGTAAGCTAGCAGTGCACCCGGCCGGCTGATGTCTCAGGTAGATAGCATGCACATATTAAGTCATTAATCGGCTTGATCTAAAATCATTTGTTAATGCTAGATCATATTTGTTAACCGACCTAATTGTTTATATATACGAGAATATTCCCTGTTGCTTTGATCCCACAAGGTTGTGTTTCGGGTCTTTAAAGTGTGACTGCAGTCTAGATTGAACTTGATGTTGGATTTTTTTTTTTGGCAGGAGTTGGTTGGAAAACGTAGGATAGGTTAGCGTTTCTCAAAAAAAAAAATATGTAGGCTAGAGAGCCAACGCAACAACTTATCACCCAGCTTGCAAATATAAACCTACATGTACACTACTAATTTCAAATTGATCAACACAGGATTGTAGCAGGGCTATCTAAGATGGTAAAATCTCAATAGTGTTCATGTATAGCCGTACAGCCTTCTAGATGATACCTTGGAGAAGCACGATCAGCCGAGCTGCATGCATGCAATCATCCATAGATAGTTTGTGAGCAGCATGCAAGTATTATCTCAACGAATCATTGTGTTTATGGTTTACGTCTTGGTTTGCATTTGCACAATTCATATTCAGATATAGGACCATATTTCTAATATAGTTCATGAAGCAAAATTTGTGATTCAGCTCGGAGGCATTGGCGAGAGAAAAAAATAAATCACAACTATTAAATATGATTGAGTGCGGCTGCCGTACATACACGAGGGCAACCAAACTAAATGTGTCGGAAACGGACACATACGCACATGATAGTCAGACATATGCATCATATCATGCTTATACCCAGTATCACCATATGTATATATCCGGTTCTAATGGGCAAAATAGAATGTTTCTGTTCTTTACAAAAACAATATTTTATTACGATGAAGCAAAATTTGTGATTCAGCACGATCGGAGGGAGATAGAGCTTCAAGATAGGATCATAGCATCTCTAAGGGTGCATGCCAAGAAAGTTATTTTGTAAGTACATGGATATATACACTTCAACATACGCTAAAGATGATGCCAATTTAAGAAAATAGGTCTTTTAGGCCGCGCTTGGATTGGCGTTTCCCAGTGATTTACAGATGTAAAATATACCCTTGTAATGGACTACGGGCGATCCACTTGGATGATCGTTTTTGCGTTGTAAACTTTACACGTGGTTACAAATTACACTTGTATTCCCTTGGTATTCCGCAGGTTTTCAAAACACCTCGCGGTCGGTCGTTTTCCCTCGTTTTCGCCCGTATTTGTCGCTCGAATCGTTCTCGGAGGACCGGAGTTGCAGGGGAAGGGCCGAGGACCACGAGCCTGGACCTGGTGGGGCATCTAGCTGCCTCGCGCTGGTCTCCGGTGCGGGCGCCGCCGCACAACTTGACCTCTCGCGGCCGGCGAGTCGAAGCGAGGACGAGCATGCGGCTTGCGGTCCTGGTCAAACACCGTCGAGACCAGCAAAAGGCCGACGAGGGCGGCCGGGAAGGTCAGCTTCGTCTCCGGCAGAGAGCGCCATTGGAGACAGGTGCTCAGACAAGGAGTAGGAGATGGTGGTGGTGGAGGGAGAAGGAGATGGTGGTGGGGGAGGGCAACGGCGCCATGGCTGCTCCTGATCCATCTGTCTTCTTCCAGCAATCAACAGAGAAAATGGGAAGACGCGGGATTACAGGAACATGAAAACTGTGCGGCACAGGATTACAGGGGAAGAACTACTCGGTTGTACATTACTGGATACAAGTAAAATCCGGTTGTAATTTATATCCGGCTGTAACATTCTACAGGGATTCCAAGCGGGGCCTTATTGTTTTCCTGAATTAACATCAATTCACGACAATATGTGCTCCAATAAATGGAATGGGAGAACATTTGGTCGAGCAGATGGTCAAAACTATTGGAAATAAAAATACATTCAACTTAGTAGTACGCAATCAACTGTAAAACGCTATTTTTTAGATGCTTGATTCGAGAACAAACAGGTCATTGTGTTTGGTGACAGCGAAAAAGTAATCATATTTATTATGTCCTTTTGGATATTTCATAAAAAACATCTCTTTCTTACATTATCGCATGAGCAGTTAAGCTCAAGTATGTCCAACATCTGTCCTTCAAACATATTGATTAATTACAATTTATGCCGACAGTGATCCAACAGTTATAATGAGGCCACCTAGAAGAACACTTTTTTTATTACTTTAATGGTTATGCGAGAACGCTTTTAGAATGAAAATAAAAACATAGTTCATCAATAAGTTTAGCCACTGAAGTAATTTATATATAAGCTTTAGCCCATCTCCAACTTCCTATCTTCCGGCATGATTATCATTTATAAATTTGTTGATTGTTTTTAAACTCTGTAGAAATAAATACATGAATTAATAATAGTTAGTGGAAAACAAATATTCATAATGCTCTTCTAAAATTATAAAGCTATATAGCGGGTTCAAGGGTACAGTTAAAAAACTATATAAAAATTCACAATATTAGAAGAAAGAAAATTACCATAAGGGTCATTAAGCTTAATAAAATTCTAGCCCGCGCATCGAGCGGGCCACTCTGCTAGTTAATCTAACAGTAGCATCAAATTCATGATGGACAATACGCAAAACATTGCCTCATTGAACCAATGGCAATAAATTGACATGCAAAACAATAGCACTATTATGTCATGACACTAATAATATTCCGTCCCTGCTCCACCACATGATTCACCTCCATAGACAAACATACACACGTACATGATTCAGCATAGGGTGCTACTAAAGATTTGTTTAACTCCGACAAGAAAATTAGGCAGCAATAAACTAGTGGTACATAACTAGTCCTAATTAATTAAGTGACCTTGCAGGATAGACAACAGAAGTGGAAGGGCTCCCTGGAGGATCGTCTCACATGTAAGGTAGACGTTGCCGGAGCCCTTGAATGGCCTCGACTGAGGCATCTGGCTTCAGCAAGATCACCTTGGCACTGTTTATTCTTCTTCTTCTTCCTCTTCATGCTCTATTTCTCTTTCTCCTCACCAGTTGGTGAAACCAAGTACATGATTGGCCTTCTATTTCAGAATTGGTTTTATCAGTGAGGGAGTACAAGTGTACTAGTAAAAAATAGCATTATTTTCTCATGGCAGTCGAAAATACAGATGGACACATGCATTAAATATCATTCTTACCTAAAGGAAGGTTATGGTGCCAATATGGATGATGAGGATTCGAACACATATATCCCTTTGTGCAGTTCCACCAAAAAGAACCAATAGTTCCATTCTGACATTCCAGTTAAACAGCACAAAAGTCACTTCTTTTAAGTAGTGTTTTGTGCAGTGCACCAAAAGGTCACAACAGCAACCAGGTGAAATGAATATCCCTATTTGCACAAAAAGCTACAGAGGAAACAATCAGAGTCTCAAACAATTATAGGCAAAAACATTTGGCTAAACTTGGCATGGCTTATAACAGTGGCATGGCTTCATTTTACCAGGGGCATTAGATTAAGAACAACTAAATATTTGGTATAAGGGCATGTGACAGTGGGTGCACCAGCAGTCCAGCACCATGTACCTAAACAGGGGCATAAAGTGGTGATTCATAGTTTGTTGCCTCGAGAACAAACATCCAAGAAACATATCTGGGTTGGCCCCATTTTTGTTCACTCTAGCCACCTACTCCTATGTGTGGATAGCAAATCTAGTCCTGGTCATACCACTATGTACAACATTACCCCTATATTTCCCTTTTCGACCAAGAGACCGGTTGGATGACCAGTCTATACTACTTTCACCCCCTTTCCTTCCTGTTTGTACCAAGTCCGATGTACATACTAAATGCCCCCCACCCCCACTTTATTTCTTGTTTGAACCAAGTACAAGATTCGACTCCATAAAGTAGCTTTACCTCTAACAATAGAAGAAGAAAAATAGATGACGTTGGACCATCCGATTGAGAGGGGCTAAGAGGTAGAAAATGATGCACATGCAGCGACATAGCGAGCTGGGGAAGTAGAGCTAAGGCAGTTTCGAAGGAAGACATACCTAAAGATCGTCAAGATGTGGATAGGTGGGCGGCGGGAGGCCGGATCCACCCACACTAGGGCAACGACGAAGGGATCGGAGGACCTCCTGCGCCGGTGCTCGGCCAGAGATAATGGTGCGGCCGACAGTGGGTCTCCTCCCTCTCTATTGACGACGGCCTAAACACTTCCCCTCCTCCCCTTCACCGGCGGAGGGGGATACGTCCGGATCTGTAACCAGCGGTGAGGATAGAAAGACAGTGTTTTTTGAAGGGAGAAAGACAGTGTTACCACTGCTATCTTGTTTAGATCTGGAGAGGATGAGAGTGTGTGAATAGAGCAACCCTAGAAAGCAAGCGCGGAGGCTCCGGCCTATATATACGTAGTGGGGTAGTTTTCCTTTTTCACTCCATCAAAACAATCGTTTAAAATTGTGTACGTGCCAGGTTGCCATTTTTTCTTTTTAGTTGTTGATTGTTTTTTGAGATAGCTACCTGCTTATTCCAAGTGGTGTGACGGTGTGCTAGGTCGCACTTTGTATCGTTCAAGTCTGGTACAAGTCCTCCATTCAATGAACAACCACCCCCTCGTAAAAATTGTGAACAAGCCCATGGCTAAAATTATCAGAAATGTGGGCTGCCCCAACATGCATTATTATTTATATTTTCTAGTCCCTCTGTTCCTAAATATAAGTCTTTTTAGACATTTCAAATGGACTACAACATACAGATGTATGTAGACATATTTTAAAGAATGGATTCATTCATTTTGCTCCGTATGTAGTCACTTGTTAGAATCTCTAAAAAGACTTATATTTGGGAGCGTAGGGAGTATGTGGGAGTATCCTCAAAACAAAATGTGAGAGTACAATAATTATTGGGCCCCTTTGTAATTGGTGCTAAAGTTTGACCAAAGATTTAACTGACAAAATGTTAGTGCATGTTAACAAAAAATATATCGTTTGATTCGTGTGTTTGGTTCCAAGCCACACCTTGCCACACTTTGCCACACCTAACCTTAGGCAAGTTTGACCAAGTTAGGTAGGTGTTTGGTTCTAGCCACACCTAAGGCAAGGATTTTTTTTATGAGCAGTGAGCCCCACATGTCATAGACACAAAAAGTGTGGCAAGATTCCCTTAGGCAAGCCAAAGTGTGGCTAACAATTTGAGCAACTCAACTAAGGCAAGTGTGGAAAAAATCATGTGGCAAAAGATGGCAAAGATAGTCACAATCCAAACAGCCCCATAGTTTTCAATGATGTAGGGGTTGTTTGATTTCCAGCCACACCTCACCTTAGGCAAATTTGACCAAGTTAGGTGGGTGTTTGGTCCTAGCCACACCTAAGACAAGAATTTTTTTATTAGCAATGAACCCCACATGTCATAGACACAAAAAGTGTGGAAAGATTCTCTTAGGCAAGCCAAAGTGTGTCTGTCTGTTTGGTTCCCAACCTAAGGTTGCCACGCCTAACCTTAGTCATGCCACAACATCTTAGGCATGTGTTTGGTTCATTACCACACTTGTGGCTTGCCACACTTCTCTAGTTATATGGTCCACATGTCATAGGCTCAATTTTTTGCCAAATCTTGTCACACTTGTGGTGGCCATTTTGTTAGCCACACTTTTTGTGGAAGCCACACTTTACCTAAGGTTAGTTGTGGCAAACTTAGCCATGAACCAAACATGCACAATTTGAGCAACTCAAGTTAGGCAAGTGTGGCAAAAATAATGTGGCAACATAAGACAAACATAGTCACAATCCAAACAGCCCCGTAATTTTTTGTGACATGCATGAACATTTGGTTAGTTAAATTTATAGTCAAAATTTGGCAAGGTGCATCAGATCAACACATGCAAGTATCAAAAGGAAAGTCACGGCATGCATGCATGCATTGTACTCCCTCCATTTCCAAATATAAGTCTTTTAGAGATTGCAACAGGTGACTACATACGAAGCACAATGAGTGAATCTACACTATAAAATATGTCTACATACATCTGTATGTTGTAGTCCATTTGAAATGTCTAAAAAGACTTATATTTAGGAACGAAGGGAGTAATTAATGCATCAGTAAACGCAAATTATTGAAATATATCGAGTGTAGTGCTTTGATGTATCGCGTCAACTCATACAAGACCGAGAAGTTTGATTACTACAATGCCCTCTCCCTCGCGGACTGAGCTCTGGTGCCTTAACTGCACCTGCCTTTGGCTGCATGATAGGTGGGCCACCCACCTATTGGGCCCACCTACCATAGACGCAAAGGCAGGAGCAGTAAGTCAATGAAGCTGTGTCCCTCCCTCACGCATGAGCGTGGTGGCTGGCAGGACTAGGAGAAGCTTTCGCTACACTCTATCCCTCCCGCACGCGGTGGACGGACATGCAGCAGTGGATTCAATACTGTAGAAGTAGTAGTAACATCATTGTTTGTCTTCTCGAAGAGGCAAAGAGCCAAGCGCAACCTGAACGTGGCAGTTGCAAACGCTCGTGTGGCAGTCTTTGTGTAGGGGTGGGGCGTGGTGTGGTGCCTTGGAGCACACATATAGCCAGGCTCTTGCATGAGACAAAATTGCTATTTGAGCCCACTATTGTAGTACTAGTACTTGCTAGTATAGCCCTGTAAACCGGAAAGGAGTATTTGCCTCATGGTACAATGGTACGCTTATACTTATCCGCCATCGATCGGCCAATAGCCCAAGCTCCTAAAATTGTAGGCTTGGCGATTGATCAGACAATAGTCGACATGGATACATTCAGGCCTCATTTGGTTCATAGGGTAGGAAAATCATAGCAAAAGTATAGAGACGTACAACACAAAATCATAGCAGTACAAAGACGTACTCCCTCCATTCCAAAATAGATGACCTAGGCAGGCTAGTTTGGCCTAGTGGGTTTCAGTGATTTGACGTGGTACAGTGCCGTCCAGTCTTTGCGTGTGGTAGCAGTATTGCGCGTACATTAAGTTTTGTTGAAATAGCGGAATTCAACGAAGTCATGATGGTTCCTTCGTCCGACCAACTTACAGTGGAAAAGGTTGGGCCTGTGCTACGACCGGGGTGGACCAGGATAATTTTGTACATGGCAGGTGGACCAGGATGGTCGACGTCCCACATGTCGGCGAATTAAAGTATTCTTTCCGATATAGAGAACGAGCAATGAGTATTCACTATTTATTTTGGATGAAAGCTATAGTCTCCACTGTTACGACGGAGGAGTGTGAAACACGGCAGCCCAGTGAACTTGTCATGTGCACCACTCCCTCCTTCCTCAAGCAATACTACCATAGTGTTGACTATAAGGTTGGCTATAAGGTTACAACTTTTTCTCACTTTCTCTCTATCTATTTCCTCTCAAATGTTTTTTACCTTTCTTTTTTTAGACATAATTGTTTTTTATGCCTCTTTTTTTAGAATTAGTTTTTCTATACCTCGGAGCACGTGTAGAGATGGGCTCTTGGAGAGCCAACTCCTTGACTTTGTCAATGCCTCTCTCTCCTCCACATAAGCAGGCTTATAGCCCAGTATTTTACTGGTACTACTTGCTATGAATGCGGGCAGCTGGCGTCTGAGGGGGGAGCGTGCGCGGGGAGGTGGGGGGGCGGTTTCTGGTGGGCCAGGGCAGTCAGAAGTGGGCTTGGAAGCGATCCGGACTCCCGCATGGCCCACCTCACATTATCACCATATATTTCTTGGAGTCCATGCGCGACGGGCGGGTGATCTCTTCTCCCTCCCCCGTCTCTCTCTTCTCAGCCGATGCCCGCCGAGCGATTAGATTTCGGCTATCAACGGTTTATTCAATTGCAGTCCCACATGTCAGTGAAACTGCAAGACAATGTGTGTCCCCTCTGGTGAGCGGCGTGCGAGCCGGACTATCATGGGTGCGACACGTATGAGTCGTAAGTGTGCCGCCTTTTCCTTTTGAGCTTGCAAAGCGTAACATTTTCGTGCAATTGATCGATAGAAATCCAGAACAAAATGACGAGGGCGGTGCTTTCCCGCGCGTTAGGCGGGCTAGTTTGAGTGATATGACCTGCTATAGTGCCGTCCACTTGCTCCATTTTTATGTAAGCAAGAGTTTACACTCTTACGTGGGAGGAGTGCGAAACATGGTGGATCTGATTTTGATCAAGGGATAACTGTTCCCTGCCAAATAATGGAGCACTGTTAGCGATAATAGCATGATAGTTAGGGCATCTCCAGTGCTGGCCCACAAATTTACACCGGCATCTGTCCGAGGACACTAATGGATGCCATCCAATGCTTCCCGCAAACCTTTCGACAACTATATGAACTAACCGGATGAAATTCATGCAAGCAAAGCAAATTTCAAATTAACCGTATGAAATTTATTACATTTCGAAAACATTTCCAACAAACTAGACAAAATTCATTACATATTTCGCACAAACCATACTAAAACCTAATGTAAACCTAATCTAAATGATCGCCGGCACCCAACCACCATGTTGGGCCATGAACCCGAGAAAGCCGGCCATTGCCTTTGCCTCCTCCTCATCCGCCTCGATAACCTCCTCCTCCCGGAGCACCAGGTTTTGAAGATTTCCACCTCCACATCGCTGTCAAGTAGCTAATCGGCCGCCAATGTTTATCCCACCAAGCTTGGCGTCAACTGAGTGGTGTAGCGGTGGCCTTCCTGGGACCAAAGCGGTGGTGACCTACCGTGTACTACTCTTCCTCGCTACTGGCTGCGCCCGCGCACGCGCACCGGCTTCCTGGTTGTGGCGGCGTAGGGTGGCCGGGGGGAGCCGGCGATCTCCTTCGTTTGCTCCTGTGATAGTACATTGAAGAGAGCTTTGGAGCGCGCTCGGAGCGGAGCCGCGGCTGTCCTTCGTCTGCTCCTGCGACAGTACGTCCAAGAGAGCTTTGGAGCGCTAGGAGGCCATGGTTGGAGTGGTGCGGACAGAAGGAAGGGACCGGAGGAGAATGAGTGTGGGTCTTTGGCTATGGCTTGGAGCTAGGGCTCAATTAATATAGCGGGCGAATGGCAATGAGCCACGACAGATGGATGGACGGCTACCGCCGGAGTAGGTTCGTTGGGTGTGAATGTGGATGCTGCTTCAGTGATTTAACTACAGGTGCGTTGGGTCACTGACATGTGGGCCCAACGGGCATCTGGCCCGCATGTTAGTGACACACCAACTACACCTGCAGTTAAGTCCAATGAATGCGGCATTGACGTTCTAGAAGGATGGTGACCATTTCACGCGGGAAGCGCGTGCTAGCATGGAAGGGGTTTTGGTAGGCCAGGGCGGTCAGAGCTGGCGTGGTGGTAAATGTGAACTCATGGATGACGAGCCTTTGAAGCGTATGCGACACGTATTGACAACTAGGCGTCCATGCAACTGCTCTTGTCGCCAGCTAGCCTTCGACGACCACCATTAGACACCACAGAATCATGCATAACTTACAAATAATGGACGAATCGATCAGACACACACTCGTGTGCAGTGGCACTATGATCGATCGCTCACGATAGTACATACTCCATACCATAGTACCCTCTCTAGCTAGGTTGTTTTATAGATTGTCGTTGTGATGGACGATATACATGAGCAAGGCGCCGAGTCCTGAGTATGACCATTGGTGTTGAGCTAGGTGAATACATGCTCGGCATTCGCGGAGGCCTCCATCAAACGTCTGAACAGTAATGTCAGGCACCATTGGGGCACGCAGGTGACGGGCTCGCTGTTTCCGTTGCGCCATGAGCAGGACTTCGATTGAGAGGGCGACGTGCATACATTAGCATGGCTTGACAGCGTGAGCGTGAGTGTCTGCACACGTACATGCTACTTGCCTCTATGGACGGTTTGCGCTAATGTGTGCATCATGTATAATATAAAAAAAAATCCGTTTGTGCATTTAACGTAAAGTATTTCATTTTCATTTGGCTGACGAGTGTGCGTTGCAGCGACGAGTCCGTGGTTTGATTCCTCACATATGCATAATTTTGGTTTTTATTTCTTTCTCCACTAACAGGTAGGCCCGCATAGATAGATAGATAAAGAACACGAGATGATGAGGCACATGCGGACTGTTTGACCGGTCAACCAGACAAATATGGAGCTATACGCTGAGCCAGTGACCGTATAATCACCATATCTCGTATACAATGATCAAAGTGAGCTATCAAGACAAGTTCGATGACCGCCAATGCATTTTACTCGGTAATAAATGACCAGGATTGAAGGGGAATCCAAATTTCCTTCGTCTTCTGTCCTTGAGCTCTTGACAAACCAATGCACTATACGGTTGTCCGGCCACTCCACCCCAGAGCTCTCACCAAGCATCGTTCATGCCACTGTGTTGCACACTAACTGGTAAGGAAGCGATGGCATCCCGCCGCGCCGAGTTCCTCATCGCCCATGACCGCACACAAAATGGTAGGGAAGCGATGGCATCCCGCCGTGCCGAGTTCATCGCCGCTCGCGACCTCACACTTACGTGGGCGGAATTTGAAGCTGCCAAGGCCGAATGGGCGGTAGAGCAAGATACGGCCAAAGCCGCACAAAGGGAGCAGAAAATTCAAAACACACTCAAGAAAAGAGAGGCCAACCACTGCAAGAAATAAGAGGGCGCACGCGCTACTGCGGAGAGCTCGGCGGAGATCCAAGCACGGTGGGATGTCGCCGACAAAGCCTGGAAGGAGAACGACGGGGTCTGGCCAGCATGTGAGAAGTGGTAGTACTAGTAGTTAGTGCGTGTGTCTCTGTTTGAGTACGAGCATGTACTAGTACTACTAGTTACTACTGTAGTTTTTAGAGCAAATTACCAGTACATTAGCCTAGACTCAATGGAAAAATTCCTATCCTATGCATCAAATGGCATCTCTTTCTCTACAGGAATTGAGATGCATGTCATCTCACTTCCTATGATTTTCATATTCCTATAAAATTCCTATCCTATGAACGAAAGGATGCCTCTGCTGAAGTAACTATTGTAGCTAGCAGTACTGCTGGTACAGTAGCTTTTTTCAAGAAACGGAATTCAACGAAGTCATGATGGTTCCTTTGTCCGAGCAACTTCACAGTGGGAAAGGTTGGGCCTGTGATTTGACGGCTCATTAGTCATTATTACTGCGGCACGACGACCGAGGTGACTCTCCCTTGGAGTTCTGCGTGCATGGCAAGTGGACCAGGATGGTCGACGTCCCACATGTTGGCGAACGGAAGTATTCTTTCCGATACCGAGGAGCAAGGAAACCACGTGGTATAGTATAATTGCTGATTTATATTTATTTTTTATTTCTGATGAATGCTAGCGTTTCAACTCTTACGATGAAGGAGTGCCAAACACGGCACGTGCTGGATGTCCCACACGTCAGCGAAAGGAGTGGGACATGAACAGTGTGGTAGAGTGTCTCCACTTCTTCCACTTCTGGGTCGGAGACCACACATGGTAGTACTTGTGGTATGAACGATACAAAGTGCGACCCGGAGAGAAAGACATGTCTAGTTGCAAGGTCTCGGGGCATACACGTAAACAAATATAAAAGCTAATATGTGCCTCCAATTAATATAGTAGTAGTAGAGTACTTAGGCACGTACTCCATAACATCACCGTGCATTGCACGTACAACATTTAGTGCTATGTAGTAAGAGACAAATGCCTATATGCCATGCATGTTCATACTATTTGTGCCTTTCTACTTCACTTACCGCGCTACATTACTCAGGTTCGTACGTCCACTCCTGGGTACATGTCCATCTCGTAGTTCCAGTCCCACGTGTTCTTCATAGATGGAACGATCCATATCATCGCAGTTAGTATGGCTCCCCATGATGGAGACTCATCCAAACTATCGCATGCACCGGGAAGCGGCGCTCTCTCGGCCGTTGCGCTGCTTCAAAGCCGGCTCCAGTGAGAGGTCGCATCTGCTCTGGCTGGGCATTGATGCGACATTGACGCTCCAGGGTGACGCTGACCATTTCACGCAGGAAGCGCGCGCTGGCAAGGGAGTATTGGTTTTGAACCGTTTCAGGTGTAGTACTGGTAGTTTGCAAAACTACTCAATTATTGCACTCAGTTTCCTAATAAATTGTGGTAAAAAATATTACTCCACAGCCCCTTCCCTTCTCCTTCCTCTTCCACCGCTTGCGCACGTCCGCGGGAAGCGACCGGTCAACCCTTATATAGGAGTGCTAGCACAAAAAGATGCATGCATGACCACTAAAATTTCTAGATTAAAGCGCCGCTCCAGCAGGAGTGGCATATGTCGTTACCTTCGGCCGGGCCATGGCTACCGGGCGATGGCGACCAGAGAAGAGGCAGCGGGAGGGGAATGAATGCAGCTACTGTTTGGGTTCGTCATCCGGCTTAAATAAATGCGCACCATCACGTGTACCCGCGGGTGCACAAATTGTAGCATGCATGTCTGCTTAAGTGGGCATCAGTAACCGGTGTGTGTGTGTGTGTGTGTGTGTGTGTGTGAGATTCTGAGAGACAGAGTGCATGTGTGCGACTCTATTCTTCGGACATGTACTCAACCTTTTGCATTGGGATATAAGTATAATGGTATTACACTTTAGCTAGTGATTTACGTGGCCATGTTAACATGGTTGTGTAAAAAATGTCACTTACTGCTCGTGATTTGCATTATATAATTACAAGCAAGATGCTCGTGCATTGCACGGAACATCAATATGCATTTTTTTTACAAAAACGCCTATTGTTGATTGACCCATGCAGGAGTAATCCCATGTGTAAAAACTAATGATATCTCGAGAATTTTATCAGAAAACTGGTATCTCAAGAATTTCATCGAAAATAGGTGAGGAGGAGTGGAGCGTGGTGGTGACTGGTGGTCGGACTGGGACGTAGGCATGGGGATGGACGGCGCCGGTAGGCGGCAGCGGCCACCATGCTAAATTGTTCCAGAGACTTCCTTTTTTAATTTCTCAGCAATGAGGTTGTGGGAGATAAGGATGTGGAGAGAGGTGCAGGTATCTTTTGTAAAATTATCATAGTTTGCTTTCTATCCGTCAGATATAGATCGGACGATCTATATTACAAGATGGCAGGCACATCATCATCACCAAGTCGGTTTTTTATAAGAGTAGAGATGATAAGTTTGCTAACTACTAAAGTAAAGTGGAATTTGTCCATGTTATACAAGTAAATTAAGGTGATTGTTCATACGGGTAAGGTTGGATGAAGGGTGGTAGGAACAAATGCTCCGCCTAGAGCATGTGTGTGTGAGATGGAGTCTTAGTGTGTGTGTGTGGGTGGGTGGGTGGGTCGGTGCGTGTGTGTGTGAGAGAGAGAGGGATGGAGTCTTAGTGTGTGTGGGGGGGGGGGGTCGGGGTGGGGGGGGGGGGGGTGGGTGCGTGCGTGTGTGTGGGGGGGTGGGGGTGGGTGGTGCGTGTGTGTGTGTGACGCGGGGTCCTCGGTGGCGGGTGTAATTTAAGTGTGCGTGGGTTCATCATAGATAGGTGATGTGTATGGCAGAGGCCACCAACGATGGGGTGCGAGAGAGCAAAGGCCTATAGAGAGGGAAGAAAAGGTGTGTGCGCGTGATAGGAGTCGACATCGAGAGAACGTGTTTGTTCGAGAGACACTAAGGAAGACTACTATATATCGATGGTGCATGTAGGCGGGAATTAAATGAAGGGATGGTCTTATTGGTTTCGGGGATATAGGGGAAGAGTGAGAGGGGGGTAGCTAGAAGGAGATTGTTAAGTGTGAGTGTGTGTTTTACCCATCCAGGCAGAAGTTATGTGCACACAAGAAGAGAACGATTCGATGTGGCGTTAGGGTTGAGGGTAATTAACTATGTATGGAGACATAGAGACCTCGAACGTGCATGTGCGAGAGTTATACATGTATACATTGGATGTGTGTGTGCGCGCGCGCATGATCGAGATAAAAGAAGGAAGACATAAGTCATAAGATCAACAACATGGGAGAGACGGATTGGTATAACAATATGCATGCATGTGAGAGTGCAGGGAAGAAGGCCCGACAATTGAGCATGTGTTTTTGTCTTTAAGAGATAGTGGCATGGGCTGGAGCATGCATCTATGGCGAGCAGAGGGAGTGAGACACAACGATTGTGCAAAAGAGATCAACCTATAAATGCATGTATGGAGAGACATATATAGTGTGGGTGATAGGAAGCAATAGTGCGTGCGAGAAAGAAATGTTGATGGAGAAACTACAGATAGATACAGAGATGGAGATGCTAGCTAGAGAGACATCCGCTAGTTTGAGTGTTGGAGATGATCGCCGGGTGGTTCAGAGGGTGAAGTTATGTGTGTGTGAGAGAAAGATAAAAAGAGGGCACTTGACTGCATGTAGAGAGAAACATATGTAGTGTGCGTGACAGGAAGCAAGAGTGAGGGCGAGAAAGAAGGTTGATGGAGAAACAGATAAATAGAAAGATAAAGATGCTAGCTAGTGTGCGTTAGAGATAGGAGTCGAGTGGATCAGAAGGCTGAGTTATGTGTGTGGGTGTGAGAGAGATAGAGAGAAGGTGGATGTGAGTCACATACAAACAAATATCAGAGAGAAATGAGATCCCGAGAGACGGAGTTTTGTGTCTGTGAGCGAGAAAGATATTTCACAACGAGAGTGATAGCTAGAGAGACATATGAGGGAACACAAGATATTTCTAGGGAGAGAAGTGTGTGTGAGCGACATACAAAAGAATGGTGGAGAGATATGAGACCCTGGGAGACAGAGTTTGTGTTTGTGTGTGAGAAAGAGATATTTAAGAGGAAGAGTCATAGCTTCTCATACTTAAGGAGCAAAAGATATATCTGTGTGAGAGGGGGTGTGCGAGTGGCACACAAGGGAATAGTAGAGAGAAATGAGACACTGGGAGACAAAGTTTGTGTTTGTGTGAGAGAAAGAGATTCCAGATGGAGAATCATAGTTAGAGACACATAGCAGGGAGAGAGATATACTTAGAGAGAGATAGAGTGATGAAGGTCGAGGGAGAGAGTACCGTTAGTGTGTTACGAAGGTAAAAGATCATTGTCGACATACAGGTAGCACGAGAGATACCCGAGAGACGATGAACGCGTATAGGTCTAGAGAGATACTCCTATATAAACATGAGTGATAGCTATATGAGACGAATATCTGGATTAAAGGGGATTCAAATTTTTAAACTGGAGATCACAACATCGATAATATCATAACGCAAATTGGTGTATCAAACAAGCATATTCATTTGAATTTGGGGACACGTGTAATGTTGTATAGTTTATCAATATTAGTGATCCATAGATTCTTTAATTAGAGACAATGCATGGTTTATATGCAATTAATGTCTAAACGGGATTACACTATATGATGCGTGTGTGAAACACATTATACATGTTTGAGAAGTAAAAAAAACCGCATGAAACACATTAATTGGAGACAGTTAGCGAGGAATGCATACATTGGATTTCAACATAAAGTGGTTACAAATATTTGAAAATCCAAATTAAGATGGATACAGCCTTATGAATCAGAGATCATGCCATTTGTAAACCATATTTATGTATAAAGGGTGTTGTGCTTTTGAAAGTATATATAAAAAATGATGTATATAGAGTTTTATTCCAATCGGAAATGGATCCTGCCCGAACAAAAATAGAATACAAACGGGATTCAAATTGAGTTGGCACGGTAAATGTGCACTCTACAAAATTTGAACGAAGTGGGGAAAGTCACAGTAACCGCCCAAAACCAAAATCTGCGAGATGGAAATTACTGCCTATCCCTGCCACGCAAAGCCTATCGGCTCGATTTCTATAGGTTTCGATACGGGTAGGTTTGTAATTTCACTCAAACGTGACATAACTGCCTCTCACCAGGATTCATACACAGTGGGCGCCAAAACACAGTGTCTCCTCGGCCAAAATCGACTTCCTCCCTGATTCATACACGGTGGGCGCCAAAAACAAACTCTCATCGGCAAATATTCGATGTCTGCGAGATTACCGTCCTATCCCCAACTGACTAATATTGATGTGATGTAGGAAATTTGAAACGGGGGCTAAGTTTGTAAATTTCCTTGCATTTTAGACAAGCGCGCCCTGAAGACATGGTTCCCCCCTTCCTCTCTCCCTCCATTTCCCCATTCGTACTCCGTGGGCGCCAAAACGCCCTCTCCACCCCAGCATCCTCCGTCTGCCACCCCATCCACTGCCGTCCTCCTCCACCATGCCGGAGCTGATACCCCGACACCGTCGTCCATTACAAGAGATCGACCTCTCTCATCCACAGCTTCGGACCGGGATCCTTGCATCCCGTCCTCTCGCTTCATCCCCGTCGTCGGCCACCTTGCCGGTGCCACTCCTATGACCATCTCGTCCACCGCGCCCTGCTGCCACCGTCTACCCTCCCAGATCTGCTTCCACGCTGCTGACAGCCATCGCTACCGCATCATCGTCAAATTCTCAGCAGATGCATACACGGCGTCGCACCAGAGGCGGTACTCTTTCGTATTTGTGATGACCCACAAGTATAGGGGATCTATCATAGTCCTTTCGATAAGTAAGAGTGTCGAACCCAACGAGGAGAAGAAGGAAATGATAAGCGGTTTTCAGCAAGGTATTCTCTGCAAGTAATGAAATAAGTGGTAACGGATAGTTTTGTGATAGGATAAATTGTAACGAGCGACAAGTAACAAAAGTAAATAAAGTGCAGCAAGGTGGCCCAATCCTTTTTGTAGCAAAGGACAAGCCTGGACAAACTCTTATAATAGGAGAAGCGCTCCCGAGGACACATGGGAATATCGTCAAGCTAGTTTTCATCACGTTCATATGATTCGCATTCGGTACTTTGGTAATTTGATATGTGGGTGGACCGGTGCTTGGGTACTGCCCTTACTTGGACAAGCATCCCACTTATGATTAACCTCTATTGCAAGCATCCGCAACTACAACAAAAGTATTAAGGTAAACCTAACCATAGCATGAAACATATGGATCCAAATTAGCCCCTTACGAAGCAACGCATAAACTAGGGTTTAAGCTTCTGTCACTCTAGCAACCCATTGTCTACTTTTACTTCCCAATGCCTTCCTCTAGGCCCAAATAATGGTGAAGTGTTATGTAGTCGACGTTCACATAACACCACTAGAGGTTAGACAACATACATCTTATCAAAATATCGAACGAATACCAAATTCACATGACTACTAATAGCAAGACTTCTCCCTTGTCCTCAGGAACAAATGTAACTACTCACAAAGCATATTCATGTTCATAATCAGAGGGGTAATAATATGCATAAAGGATCTGAACATACGATCTTCCACCAAATAAACCAACTAGCATCAACTACAAGGAGTAATCAACACTACTAGCAACCTACTAGCACCAATCCCGGACTTGGAGACAAGAATTTGATACAAGAGATGAACTAGGGTTTGGAGATGAGATGGTGCTGGTGAAGATGTTGATGGAGATTGCCCTCTCCCAATGAGAGGAGCGTTGGCGATGACGATGGTGATGATTTCCCCCTCCCGGAGGGAAGTGTCCCCGGTAGAATAGCTCTGCCGGAGCCCTAGATTGGTTCCGCCAAGGTTCCGCCTCGTGGCGGTGGAGTCTCGTCTCGAAAGGTTCTCTTCTATTTTTTTTCTCATCGAAAGACTTCATATAGTAGAAGATGGACGTTGGAGAGCTACCAGGGGGCCACGAGGTAGGGGGCGCGCCCAGGAGGGGCGCCCCCCACCCTCGTGAGCAGGTGTGGGCCCCCTGGCCTTCATCTTTGGCGACGATTTTTCTTTATTTATTTTAAGGTATTCCGTGGAGTTTCAGGACTTTTGGAGTTGCGCAGAATAGTCCTTCAATATTTGCTCCTTTTCCAGCCCAGAATTCCGGTTGCCGGCATTCTCCCTCTTCATGTAAACCTTGTAAAATAAGAGAGAATAGCCATAAGTATTGTGACATAACGTGAAATAAAGCCCATAATGCAATAAATATTGACATAAAAGCATGATGCAAAATGGACGTATCAACTCCCCCAAGCTTAGACCTCGCTTGTCCTCAAGAGAAAAGCCAATAACAATAAATATGTCCTCATGTTTAGAGGTAGAGACGTCAATAAAAATAAAATACGGACATGAAGGCATCATGATTATTTCATAACAGCACATATATAGATTTTGTCATATGATTACTCATGTTCAAGTGATGATCTTTTCACAAAGCCAAAGTATGAATCAGAAACCTTATTGAGCACCAACAAATTATACCCTCAGTCATTGAAACAATTGCAATTTATCATAACATCGGAAAAGTCTATGTCAGAGCTTAAAAGCAAGTCCACATACTCAACTATCACTTAGTCCTTCATAATTGCTAACACTCACGCGATACTTGTGGTTACGGAGTTTTAATCGGACACAGAGAAAGATAGGGGCTTATAGTTTTGCCCCACAACTTTTTACCTCAAGGGTAATGTCAACAATAATAATTCATGCTCCCCCACATCCAATTAGATATATATATCATGTTCTTTCCAACATGCTGAGCTTGCCAAAGGATAAAATAAAAAGGAAAAGGTGAAGATCACCGTGACTCTTGCATAAGGTAGAGGATAATAATAAAAGATAGGCCCTTCACAGAGGGAAGCAGAGGTTGTCATGCGCGTTTAGGGTTGATGCACAAAATCTTAATGCAAAAGAACGTCACTTTATATTGCCCCTTGTATGTGAACCTTTATTATGTAGTCCGTCGCTTTTATTGCGTTCACAACAAGTTCGTACAAAGTTTATTTTCTCCGCACTAATAAGTCATGCATATTTAGAGAGCAATTTTTATTGCTTGCACCGATGACAACTTACTTGAAGGATCTTACTCAATCCATAGGTAGATATGGTGGACTCTCATGGCAAAACTGGTTTAAGGGTATTTGGAAGCACAAGTAGTATTTCTACTTAGTGCTGAGAATTTGGCTAGCATGAGGGGGAAAGGCAAGCTCAACACGATAGAGGATCCATGACAACATACTTTATCTCAGATGTAAGAAAACATAACTCATTATGTTGTCTTCCTTGTCCAACATCAACTCTTTAGCATGTCATATTTTAATGAGTGCTCCCAATCATAAAAGATGTCAATGATAATATATCTATATGTGAAACCTCTCTTTCCTTATTACTTTCTATTAATTGCAACGATGACCAAAGCTATATTTGCTAACTCCCAACAAATTTTAATCATCATACTCTTTCTATGTGAAGTCATTACTTTCAATAAGATCAATATGAACTTTTGATTCTTTTATTTTTCTTCTAATCACCCAAGATCATGGAAAAATACTCAAGCCCTTGACTCAACACTAATCTTTATTATATAGCTCACGGACTCGATTACAAAGAAGGATCATAAAGCAAAACTCAAAACTAGATCATGCCATGACTTTATTCTACTAAATCAAGATACTACTAATAGGATCGAACTAAGAAAAACGGTAAAGATAGGAGTTGTGATGGTGATACGATACCAGGGCACCTCCCCCAAGCTTGGCAGTTGCCAAGGGGAGTGCCCATACCCATGTGATTATGTCTCCTTCTTTGTTGTTGACGGTGGAGGTGTTGATGATGATGCAAGCTTGTCGTCCACCTTCCATGGCATAGGCTCACCATCATAGAAGGATGATCGAGTCTCCGGAATCCTCAGATCTGCAGCCAAACTCATCCTTTTGAATCTATATTCATACTCAAAGTTTTGGTTTTGCAGATCATAGATTTGGGCTTGGAGGTGCTCGATCTTCTCATGTAGCTTGAAGATGGCTTCCTCGGTCTTCTTGGCATCCGGCTCGTAGTTGTTGGTAAACTCCACGAGCATCTTGTGGGTAGCGTTGATTCCACGCTCCACCATCTCCTGGCACTTGAAAACTTGTTGCTCCATTGCTTCGAGCCTCAACTCCACGCTTCCGGTTCCCTTTGGTCCCTCAACATTGCGAATGTGCAGCAACCCATCACGCATCTCAATGGTTTGAGGGTGTCGCAGCACCTCCGCGAGGTAAGGGTTGATCACCTTCTCGAAGAACTTGTCCTTGGAAGCACTTGGGGTCGTCATGATGATCTAGACCTGTCAGAAAAACAGCTCGAAACAAGAATAGGGGAGATTTGCGTGATACGAGAGTCAAGACCTTTGGGAGTATATATAATGAATTTTTACCGACCAAAATACGTATCGTGCAAGGAAACGGAGTCCGGAGGGCACACGAGGTGCTCACGAGGTAGGGGGCGCGCCCTCCACCCTCGTGGAGGCCTCGTGTCCTCCCCGGAATGCTACTTATTTTTCTATTTTTCTAAATATTCCAAAATGGAGAAATATTGCCTTAAAAATTGTTTTGGAGTCCGTTTACTTACCGTACCACATACCTATTCCTTTTCGGAGTTTGGAACGTTCTGGAAAGTGTCCCTTATGTACTCCTCCGGGGTTACAGTTTCAATAATATTAGTTTCAACATTTATAGGATTACCTGAGATATAGTGTTTAATCCTTTGACCGTTTACCACCTTTGAATTTGTGCCTGCAAAGTTGTTGATTTTTATGGCACCGGAACGATAGACCTCCTCGATAACGTAAGGACCTTCCCATTTGGAGAGAAGTTTTCCTGCAAAAAATCTTAAATGAGAGTTGTATAGCAATACATAATCACCTACATTAAACTCACGCTTTTGTATCCTTTTGTCATGCCATCTTTTAACCTTTTCTTTAAACAACTTGGCATTTTCATAAGCTTGGGTTCTCCATTCATCAAGTGAGCTAATATCAAATAACCTCTTCTCACTGGCAAGTTTGAAATCATAGTTGAGCTCTTTAATAGCCCAATATGCCTTATGCTCTAGTTCGAGAGGTAAATGACATGCTTTTCCATAAACCATTTTATACGGAGACATACCCATAGGATTTTTGTATGCAGTTCTATAGGCCCGTAATGCGTCATTCAGTTTCTTGGACCAATTCTTTCTGGACCTATTGACAGTCTTTTGCAAAATTAATTTGAGCTCTCTATTGCTCAATTCTACCTGACCACTAGACTGCGGGTGATATGGAGATGCAATTCTATGATTAATGTCGTATTTAGCAAGCATCTTACGGAAAGCACCATGAATAAAGTGTGAACCACCATTAGTCATTAAGTATCTAGGGACTCCAAACCTCGAAAAATAACTTCCTTAAGCATTTTAATAGAAGTGTTATGATCAGCACTACTAGCTGGAATAGCTTCTACCCACTTAGTAACGTAATCAACAACAACTAGAATATGTGTATATCCATTAGAGGCAGGAAAAGGCCCCATATAATCAAAGCCCCAAACATCAAATGGTTCAATAACAAGTGAATAATTCATAGGCATTTCTTGACGTCTACTAATATTACCAATTCTTTGACATTCATCGCAAGACAAAACAAACTTACGGGCATCCTTGAAAAGAGTAGGCCAATAAAAACCGGATTGCAATACCTTATGTGCAGTTCTATCTCCAGCGTGGTGTCCTCCATAAGCCTCGGATTGACACTTGTGTAGGATCTCTTCCTGTTCATGCTTAGGTACACAACGTCTAATAACACCATCTACTCCTTCTTTATAAAGGTGTGGGTCATCCCAAAAGTAATGTCGCAAGTCATAGAAAAACTTTCTCTTTTGTTGGTATGTGAAGCTAGGTGGTATAAATTTAGCAACAATATAATTAGCATAATCAGCATACCACGGAGTGCTACGAGAAGTACTGATGACATTTAATTGTTCATCAGGACAGCTATCATCAATAGGTAGTGGGTCATCAAGAACATTCTCTAACCTAGACAAGTTGTCTGCAACGGGGTTCTCAGCTCCTTTTCTATCAACTATATGGAAATTAAATTCTTGCAACAGGAGAACCCATCTAATAAGTCTAGGTTTTGCATCTTTCTTTTCCATAAGATATTTAATAGCAGCATGATCTGTGTGAACAGTTACTTTAGAATCAACAATATAGGGTCTGAATTTATCACAAGCAAATACAACTGCTAAAAGTTCCTTTTCGGTAGTAGCATAATTTCTTTGAGCATTGTCTAGAGTCTTACTAGCATAATGGATAACATTTAATTTCTTATCAACTCTTTGCTCTAGAACAGCACCTACAGCATAATCACTAGCATCACACGTAATTTCAAAGGGTAAATTCCAATCAGGTGGCTGAACAACAGGTGCAGAGACTAATGCTTTCTTAAGTATTTCAAATGCTTCTACACAATCATCATCAAAGACAAATGGTACATCTTTTTGTAATAAATTAGTCAGAGGCCGAGAGATTTTTGAGAAGTCCTTAATGAACCGCCTATAAAATCCGGCGTGACCAAGGAAACTTCTTATACCTTTGATGTCCTTGGGACATGGCATCTTTTCAATAGCATCAACCTTGGCTTTATCAACTTCAATACCTCTTTCAGAAACTTTGTGCCCCAAAACAATACCTTCATTAACCATAAAGTGGCACTTTTCCCAATTCAAGACAAGATTAGTTTCTTCACATCTCTGCAAAACTCGAGCAAGATTGCTCAAGCAATCATCAAAAGAGGAACCATAGATGGAAAAGTCGTCCATGAAAACCTCACAAATTTTCTCGCAAAAGTCAGAGAATATAGCCATCATGCATCTTTGAAAGGTAGCAGGTGCATTACATAAACCAAAAGGCATACGTCTATAAGAAAAAGTACCAAAAGGGCATGTAAAAGTAGTCTTTGATTGATCTTTAGCCGACACAGGTATTTGAGAGAAACCAGAATAACCATCTAGAAAGCAATAATGTGTATGTTTGCATAATCTTTCTAGCATTTGATCAATAAAAGGTAAGGGGTAATGATCTTTCTTAGTAGCCTTATTTAATTTGCGGAAATCAATTACCATCCTATAACCTGTGATAATTCTTTGCGGAATCAATTCATCTTTATCATTAGAGACAACAGTAATACCTCCCTTCTTAGGAACACAATGGACAGGACCTACCCACTGACTATCAGCAACGGGATAAATTATACCTGCCTCCAGAAGCTTGAGTATTTCTTTTCTTACCACTTCTTTCATTTTAGGATTCAAACGTCGTTGAGGATCACAAACTGGTTTGGCATCAGCTTCCAATTTTATTTTATATTGACATAGAGTGGGACTGATGCCCTTAAGATCATCCAGAGTATATCCAATAGCGGCACGGTGCTTCTTCAGAGTTTTCAATAATCTTCCTCTTCATGTAATGAAAGGTTAGCGCTAATAATGACAGGATATATTTTCTTTTCATCAAGATAAGCATATTTAAGATTATCAGGCAACGGTTTAAGCTCAAACACGGGATCACCCTTGGATGGAGGAGGATCCCCTAGGATTTCAACAGGCAAATTGTGTTGCAGAATAGGTTCCTGTTTAAAGAATACTTCATCTATTTCCCTTCTTTCATTCATGAACATATCATTTTCATGGTCTAGCAAATAGTGTTCTAAAGGATCACTAGGAGGTACGGCAATAGAAGCAAGACCAATAATTTCATCCTTACTAGGCAATTCTTCCTCATGATGTTGTTTACTAAATTTAGAGAAATTAAACTCATGAACCATATCATCCAAGCCAACAGTAACAACATTCTTTTTGCAGTCTATTGTAGCATTAACAGTATTCAAGAAGGGTCTACCAAATATAATGGGACAAAAGCTATCTTGTGGAGAACCAAGAACAAGAAAATCAGCGGGATATTTGGTTTTCCCACACAAGACTTCAACATCTCTATCAATTCCCACTGGTGAAATAGTATCTCTATTGGCAAGTTTAATTGTAACATCAATTTCTTCTAACTCAGCAGGTGCAATCTCATGCATAATTTCTTTGTATAAGGAATGAGGTATTGCACTAGAACTAGCACCCATATCACACAAGCCATGATAACAATGATCTCCTATTTTAACAGAAATAAAGGGCACGCCTACCATAGGTCTATGTTTATCTCTATCACAGGGTTTAGCAATTCTAGCAGTTTCACCAAAGAATTGAATAACATGCCCATCAATATTATCAAACAAAAGATCTTTAACAATAGCAATATTGGGTTCTACTTTGACTTGCTCAGGAGGTGTATAAGTCCTAGTATTGCTTTTACGAACAACAGTTGAAGCTTTAGCATGATCCTTCATTCTAGCAGGGAAAGGTGGTTTCTCAACATAAGAAGTGGGAACAATAGGATCATTGTAAGTGACAGTCTTTTCTTCAACTTTAATAGGTGTAGCTACTTTTACTTCTATGGGACGATGATATTTAAACCACTTCTCCTTGGGGAGATCAACATAAGTAGCAAAAGATTCACAGAAAGAAGCTACTATCTTAGAGTCAAGTCCATATTTAGTGCTAAACTTACGAAAAATATCGGTCTCCATAAAAGATTTAACACAATCAAACTTAGGTGTCATACCTGACTCCTTACCTTCGTCGAGGTCCCAATCTTCAGAGTTGCGTTTAATTCTATACAATAAATTCCATCTGAATTCAATAGGTTTCATCATAAAAGAGCCACCACAAGAATTATCGAGCATGGTGCGATTGTTACCAGAAAGCCAAGCAAAAAAACTTTGCATAATTGGGGCATGAATATAACATTGATTTAAGCCTCCCCCAAGCTTGAGCGATGCTTTCTCCTTCTCGAGGCCAAAAATTATATATATAATTGCGATCACGATGAACAAGATGCATAGGGTAATACTTTTGATGAAATTCCAATTTCACTCTTTTATAGTTCCATGATCTCGTATCATCACATAGCCTATACCATGTCAATGCGTCTCCCTCCAAAGATAAAGGGAAAGCTTTCTTCTTAACAACATCATAGGGTATACCCGCAAGCTTAAATAGTCCACAAATATCATCCACATAGCATAGATGTTCATCAGGATGCTTTGTTCCATCTCCTGTAAAAGTGTTAGCTAGCAGTTTTTCCATCATACCCGAAGGAATCTGAAAAGGAGTTTCATTTTCAATAGGTTCAGTAGGTTCAGTAGGTTGAGGAGCAACTCTTGGCTCAACTGGACGGGATGAAGATACCCCGAACAAGCCCCTCAAACAATTACTTTCCATATTAGCAAGTGACAGAAAATTTCAGCACACTAAATAAATTTTTCCTTACCAAATTCCACCTACCAAAGGCGCTTCACTCCCCGGCAACAGCGCCAGAAAAGAGTCTTGATGACCCACAAGTATAGGGGATCTATCGTAGTCCTTTCGATAAGTAAGAGTGTCGAACCCAACGAGGAGCAAAAGGAAATGATAAGCGGTTTTCAGCAAGGTATTCTCTGCAAGTAGTGAAATAAGTGGTAACAGATAGTTTTGTGATAGGATAAATTGTAACGAGCAACAAGTAACAAAAGTAAATAAAGTGCAGCAAGGTGGCCCAATCCTTTTTGTAGCAAAGGACAAGCTTGGACTAACTCTTATAATAGGAAAAGCGCTCCCGAGGACACATGGGAATATCGTCAAGCTAGTTTTCATCACGTTCATATGATTCGCGTTCGGTACTTTGATAATTTGATATGTGGGTGGACCGGTGCTTGGGTACTGCCCTTACTTGGACAAGCATCCCACTTATGATTAACCTCTATTGCAAGCATCCGCAACTACAACAAAAGTATTAAGGTAAACCTAACCATAGCATGAAACATATGGATCCAAATCAGCCCCTTACGAAGCAACGCATAAACTAGGGTTTAAGCTTCTGTCACTCTAGCAACCCATCATCTACTTATTACTTCCCAATGCCTTCCTCTAGGCCCAAATAATGGTGAATCATTATGTAGTCGACGTTCACATAACACCACTAGAGGTTAGACAGCATACATCTTATCAAAATATCGAATGAATACCAAATTCACATGACTACTAATAGTAAGACTTCTCCCTTGTCCTCGGGAAAAACGTAACTACTCACAAAGCATATTCATGCTCATAATCAGAGGGGTAATAATATGCATAAAGGATCTGAACATATGATCTTCCACCAAATAAACCAACTAGCATCAAGTACAAGGAGTAATCAACACTACTAGCAACCTACTAGCACCAATCCCGGACTTGGAGACAAGAATTGGATATAAGAGATGAACTAGGGTTTGGAGATGAGATGGTGCTGGTGAAGATGTTGACGGAGATTGCCCTCTCCCGATGAGAGGAGCGTTGGTGATGACGATGGTGATGATTTCCCCCTCCCGGAGGGAAGTGTCCCATCAGAACAGCTCTATCGGAGCCCTAGATTGGTTCCGCCTCGTGGCGGCGGAGTCTCATCCCGAAAGGTTCTCTTCTTTTTTTTCTCATCGAAAGACTTCATATAGGAGAAGATGGACGTCGGAGAGCCACCAGGGGGCCCATGAGGTAGGGGGCGTGCCCAGGGGGCGCCCCCCATCCTCGTGAGCAGGGTGTGGGCCCCCTGGCCTTCATCTTTGGCGATGATTTTTCTTTATTTATTTTAAGGTATTCCGTGGAGTTTCGGGACTTCTGGAGTTGCGCAGAATAGTCCTTCAATATTTGCTCCTTTTCCAGCCTAGAATTCCGGCTGCCCGCATTCTCCCTCTTCATGTAAACCTTGTAAAATAAGAGAGAATAGCCCTAAGTATTGTGACTTAACGTGAAATAACAGCCCATAATGCAATAAATATTGATATAAAAGCATGATGCAAAATGGACGTATCAATCTGCTTAACTTATTTATTGCAGCAAGAAAATAGATCGCCACTTCTTTACTCTTATTTCTTGTCCATCGCTTACTTGCTAGTTGAAAGCAAACATTGGTTGTGAAGTTACCTTTGTCCGGTTTGCACCTTCAGATCCGCCATGGCACGCTCAGCACTATATTCCCAATGCTTATGGTTTTCCCCTTTTATATTTCACACTAGTTAAATGACAGTAGACTAAATTTCAAAATTTGGTCAGTCGATTTTTTAGAGCTCGTCGGAGTTCGCCGGTGCGAAGGAAGGGGCTCAGGTGGGGATGGTGGTGGGGCCTCGCCGAACGAAGAAAACTCGACGTGGGTGGGGCCGGGGTGGGGGTGTGGGTGGCGGAGGAACACAGGTGGTGGGGGCCGGTGGTTCGGCCGGCGGCCTGTGCGGTGTTCTATATGGGAAGAATCAGAGACGAGGAAGAAGAAGGGTTAGGAGACATAGGATCTTCATCCAACCGCCTGAAATGGTCGACTGACCCAAATGACAAAAGTCACGCGACTTGCATGCAGACATGCCTTCTATATTCGGTACCATCATTGTACCTGCTAGCACTGCTCCTGAATCCATCAACCTGAACAACGTGCCACTCATAATTCCAAACTTGTTGCTCAAATACGAATCTGACATGATGCTGATATTACTAAAACATATAACGTTTAATTGGTCAACTAATGTTCCTACTTTACTTTTGAAAAGCATGTGCACCACATATAGAGAGACAGCAGAGAGTTGCATTCTTAATGCGCTCTGGTTCATCATGTGTGGGCACTGCGCAACAAACATTTTATTATCCAAAATCTGCTTGCTCTTCTTTAGCATGTTCCTCTTCCGTTCTTCTTTAATAAGTACTCTCTCGTTCCTAAATACAAGTCTTTGTATAGATTCCACCATGGACTACATATGGAGCAAAATGAGTGAATCTACACTCTAAAATGTATCTGTATACATCTGTATGTGATCCATAATGGAAATCTCTACAAATACTTATATTTTGGAATGGAGGGAGTATGATAGTAGTATAGTATGTTCCTTGTAGTGAAGATGAGCAGGGACATTTGCAGTGTAGAGGTCTATACGGTCGGTTGTGATGGACACTTTGAACTCTTCTGGTCTTTTTGATTCGTAGGATTTTGTAAACATAGGAGTAGGATTTGAAGTGGCCTGCCCACTTGAATCCTATAAGAATAGCAAGGAAATGCGGGAAGCTATGTAGCCTTTGAGAGTTACACTAATATTAACAGTACCGCACCTTCAGTTGAAGAGAGCTGGTATCTGAAGCCTTTCTAGCCATACCGGCAATACTAGCACATATATTCTAGTAAGTTCCACTTTGTGATTTTACTCTGATGCTTACATTTTCCCGTTATATCTACACTATGATCTATGTAGCTACTTTGTGTCGCACTAGAAGCAGTCCACTATTGAAGCTAAACACTGCAATGACTTACAAAATTGGCACCAAGGCATTGAGTGCCATTCTGGATGCAATGAAACTCATACACTCCCCACCTATAGATTCTTGTTCAGAATATGATCCTAATGACTGTTCTAACCTTGAGGAGTCAAAGGAAGATGGCCTGTCCTGTTCACCCATCAAGGTGCCTGTTCTAATTTGGCAAGGTTTTATTGATTGCGTGTATCTTGCATATGTTGTCTTGCATTGCTTCTAGTTTGTTGCACCGACATCTGCTTAGTTTACTCATCATATATGCCGAGATGCCATGCCCATCCATTATCAATACATATTCCATCTATCATCATACCATGTTTTCCACTCAAATATATGTTGTTCTTTTGCATCAGACATCAAAAAGAAAGAGGGTGATTGCCGAACCTGAAGGAGCACCAGCAAAGTTCTTGAAAAACATGGTGGTGCCGGAGAAATTAGACAGCACCCCACTTATATTGTTTGTACAACGAGTGACACAAAACATAGGACCGACTCCAGGAGACTGTACTGGTACTTTACTGGCCACACCACTAGCCCCATCACACAGGACCTGCACTCCAGCAAAAGGTATGTTGATTTCAGTTGCCATAGCACCAACCATACCACAGAAAAATTCCACTCCAGCAAAAAGCTACTGCAAGTCCACTGGCCGAAGACCTATCCCAACTGCAGAGACGGCCAATTCCTGCAGATTGGAACCCCATTCCAGTTATTCCTAGTTTAAAAGACAATGCTTTCAATGTTGTTAGGGACTACGTGCATATATTACCATCATGGGAAGATCATAGTGAAGACAAACACCATTTTCACATCTTCCTGTCCCACTTACGTGTAAGTGCTATTATTCATGGTGATTATTTTCCTGTTTTCTGCTGATTGAACACATGAATGATTTATATTACATTGTTGTAAGTAGGCGAGGGTCAATCTAGATAGTCATGACGAGCAAAGCTTGCTTGCGCTTTTCAAGGAAGCATTGCAGCAGTATCGGTGTTACCTAAGGAAATCACACTTTGATGGCAAGTCTATAAACGAATTTCTGGTGAAGTCTCATGTGCTAAATTTAGAAGACATTGAATGTAAAAATCTTGTTATGCACTGGTCTCGTTCCCAGGATGAGGTATTGTCTATGATATCACATGACAACTTGAACTTCTAATTTTTCGCATGTGCCTTACGGATCTTTTTTGCAGGAAATCTGCTCAAAGAAGAATTCCGTTTTGAAAAGAACGACAGGATATCGCAAATATGCTGCCCGCTGCTTTGCTCTTGTTAGTACCTGTTGTCCTGTATCACTGTACTTGCATACATACCTGGTTCATTATGTGACAGCAGTATGCATGATAGCTTGCTTATCAATTGTTCGCTCCAAATTATCTGATATGTATGAATGGTTACATTAGTGTAGAATATATCCAATGCCAATGAAATTTTTTAGCTCTGCATTGTTCTTGTAAGTACATGTTGTCCTTTATCAATGTACTTATATTGACAGGTAGTCGTTCATGTACCATCACTCTGCAGCTTATTTTCCTTTGCCCTCCATTTTCTACACATCAGAACTATATTTACTCTTACCATAAGGTTGGATAACACCGATGATACTGAAGAAGTTTAGCTCTGCGTTGCTCTTGGTTGTACCTTTTTCCTGTATCATTGTACTTACATTTATAGCTACTTGGTTATGTAGCATCACTCTTCATCTTATCTTAAATATTCTCCATTTTTTCTTATATTATCACATCTATATTTACTCTTAACAAAATGTAGAATAAAGGCAATGCTTATGAACAATATTCTGTGGTAAACTTCTTGAAATCGCCCCCCCCCCCCCCCCCCATCAGCATGGACAAGGGCTTTATAGAGCATGTCTTCACCAATAATGTAAGTTTGTCCTTCTCAAACCTTCAAACTTTGTTGTGTATATTTGGTTAGGCATGACTACAATAGCTGTTTATTTTTGGTGTTTGCATCAAATTGCATTTTTAAAATTTATTATGTAGTTCATAAACAAAAGTGTGTCCTTCTTAATTTAAGTTTTCAGTTGTACAACCAAGTTCCTTCTTCATACCATGTATTAAACTATACAGAGCAAGTGATCTTCTTTTGCACTGCACGTATGCTTCTGTTCTTTATCCGCAATCCAGTGGTGTAGTGAACCTACCCACTACAACACAATGTCATATTCTGCAATGTCTTAACTATGAACAATGTCATATCATTCTACTATTATTTAAACCGTCTCTTTATTTGCCAATCTGAAATGGGATAAATTGACAGCACACTAACCATTGATACTTATGAGTTCTTGATCTGTAATTCAGTGGTGTCATGAAGCTGCCAAGTCCTTCACAATGTCATTTCCTGCCATGTCTTGACCTGAACAATACCATATTGTGTTAATGCTATTTTGAACTGTGCCACTTTATTCGTCAGTAAGAAATTTGATGAATTGTCAGCACTGATACTTATATGTGCAAAACCTGTCATCTGTTTGCTTGTTTATCTTTCAGAGTGAGGAGGATATAAGTGTCAAACAAGCGCAGTCTCATCAGCTTGCTCAGTTGCTTGCGCTGCAGCTCCCAAGCAGGGCTGACCTTTCTTGAACTCTATTGAAGTGCTGTCGGTTTTGTATATTATTTTGTCGGCGTGTTTATTTGCATTGTTGGCGATCTTTGATGCCCAGTGTATGTAATCTGCAGTCTGCTTGTGATTTATTATCATAGTGGTGAACTTTGATGCCTAGTGGATGCAATATGTTGTAATTTCTTTATTGTATAGTCTAGGTTCTTTCTTATTCACGATGTTGTAGTTATTTTACTATATATACATCCTATCTTCGCAGTAAACCGGCCAAACCGTAAAATTATGGTACATAATCGGGCCGTCATGCAAATCACTATGTATGATCCACATCATGGGCCCCGTCATCTTGGTCTGTAACAAGCCTAAATGTAAACTGGCCCACTAGTAGATTCGGGCCTTTAATAGGCCGAGTAAACCGCCGGCCCTATTTTCGCAAGAAAACTCAATGGGCTTTTAGGAGGCTGAAAAGTAGGTTGGGCCTGAAATGTGCCGAATAGCTCATGGGCCGGCAGCAGGCCAAAATAGACCCCGGCCCATGATTGTGCCAATCACATCACAGGCTGTTAACAGGCCAAAATTGTCTCGGTCCTTGTATGGCCCGATCAGATTATCGGCTATGAGCAGGCCGGTGATACGTCTCCAACGTATCTATAATTTTTTATTGTTCCATGCTATTATATTACCCCTTTTGGATGTTTATGGGCTTTATTTTACACATTTACATCATTTTTGGGACTAACCTACTAACCGGAGGCCCAGCCCGAATTGCTGTTTTTTTTGCCTATTTCAGTATTTCGAAGAAAAGGAATATCAAATGGAGTCCAAACGGAATGAAACCTTCGGGAGCGTGATTTTTGGAATGAACGTGATCCAGAGGACTTGGAGTGCAAGTCAAGAAGCAACCGAGGACTCCACGAGATAAGAGGGTGCCCCCCCTATAGGGCGCTCCCCCTATCTCGTGGGCCCCTCGGGCGGCCACCGACGTACTTCTTCCTCCTATATAAGCCTACGTACCTCGAAAACATCCAGGGAGCCAACGAAACACAATTTCCACCGCCGTAACCTTCTGTATCCGTGAGATCCCATCTTGGAGCCTTCGCCGGTATTCTGCCAAAGGGGGAATCGACTACGGAGGGCTTCTACATCAACATCCTTGCCCCTCCGATGAGTTGTGAGTAGTTTACCACAGACCTACGGGTCCATATTTATTAGCTATATGGCTTCTTCTCTCTTTTTGGATCTCAATACAATGTTCTCCCCCTCTCTTGTGGAGATCTATTCAATGTAAACTCTTTTTGCGGTGTGTTTGTTGAGATCCGATGAATTGTGGGTTTATGATCAAGTTTATCTATGAATAATATTTGAATCTTCTCTGAATTCTTTTATGTATGATTTAGTTATCTTTGCAAGTCTCTTCGAATTATCAGTTTGCTTTGGCCTACTAGATTGATCTTTCTTGCCATGGGAGAAGTGCTTAGCTTTGGGTTCAATCTTGCAGTGTCCTTACCCAGTGACAAAAAGGGTTGCAAGGCACGTATTGTATTGTTGCCATCGAGGATAACAAGATGGGGTTTATATCATATTGCTTGAGTTTATCCCTCTACATCATGTCATCTTGCTTACTGTGTTACTCTGTTCTTATGAACTTAATACTCTAGATGCAGGCAGGAGTCGGTCGATGTGTGGAGTAATAATAGTAGATGCAGTCAGGAGTCGGTCTACTTGTTGCGGACATGATGCATATATACATGATCATGCCTAGATAATCTCATAATTATTCGCTTTTCTATCAATTGCTCGACAGTAATTTGTTCACCCACCATAATACTTATGCTATCTTGAGAGAAGCCACTAGTGAAACCTATGGCCCCCGGGTCTACCTCTTATCATATTTGCTTCCAATCTACTTTTATTTGCATCTTTACTTTTTGCATCTATATTATAAAATACCAAAAATATATTTATCTTATCATACTATCTTTATTAGATATCACTTTCGCAAGTGGCCATGAAGGGCAACCCCTTTATTGCGTTGGTTGCGAGTTCTTTGTTTATTTGTGTAGGTGAATGGGACTTTTGAGGAGCCTCCTACTGGATTGATACCTTGGTTCTCAAAAACTAAGGGAAATACTTACGCTACTATTGTTCTTCAAGGAAAACAAACACAAGCTCAAGACGTAGCAAGAAGGATTTCTGGCGCCGTTGCCGGGGAGGTCTTCGCTTAAGTCAAGACATACCAAGTACCCATCACAAACCCATCTCCCTCGCATTTACATTATTGGCCATTTGCCTCTCGTTTTCCTCTCCCCCAATTCACCCTTGTCATTTTATTCACCCTCTCTTTCCCAATCTCCTCCTCTCTCGCTTTCGCTTGCCCTTTTTCTGTTTGCTTGTGTGCTGGATTACTTGTTGCCATGGCGCAAGATAATACCAAATTGTGTGATTTCTCGAATACCAATAATAATGATTTCCTTCGTACTCTGATTGCTCCTCTTAATGATGTTGAGTCTTTTGAAATCAATACTGCTTTGCTGAATCTTGTTATGAAAGATCAATTCGCCGGCCTTCCTAGTGAAGATGCCGCTACTCATCTAAACAACTTTGTTGATTTGTGTGATATGCAAAAGAAGAAAGATACGGATAACAATATTGTTAAATTGAAGTTATTTCTGTTTTCACTTAGAGATCGTGCTAAAGTTCGGTTTCCGTCTTGGCCTAAAAATAGTATTGATTCTTGGAACAAGTGCAAAGGTGCTTTTATCTCTAAGTATTTTCCTCCCACTAAGATTATCACTCTTAGGAACGATATCATGAATTTTAAACAACTTGATCATGAGCATGTTTCCCAATCTTGGGAAAGAATGAAATTGATGCTTCGCAATTGCCCTACTCATGGTTTGAATTTATGGATGATCATACAAAAAAATTATGCCAGTTTGAACTTTGCTTTTAGAAATCTCTTAGATTGGGCCGCGGGAGGCACGTTTATGGAAATCACACTAGGAGATGCTACGAAACTTCTTGATAATATTATGGCTAATTATTCTCAATGGCACACCGAAAGATCTTCTAGTAAAAAAAGTGCATGCTATAGAAGAAATCAATGTTTTGAGTGAAAAGATGGATGAACTTATGAAGTTGTTTGCTACTAAAAATACTCCTCTTGATCCCAATGATATGCCTTTGTCTTCTTTGATTGAGAATAATAATGAATTTATGGATGTGAATTTTTTTGGTAGGAATAGTTTTGGAAACAATGCTTATAGAGGAAACTTTAATGCTAGACCGTTCCCTAGTAATTCCTCTAATAATTATGGAAATTCCTACAATAATTCTTGTGGTAATTTTAATAAGATGCCCTCTGATTTTGAGAATAGTGTGAAAGAATTTATGATTTCTCAAAAGAATTTTAATGCTTTGCTTGAAGAAAAATTGCTCAAAGTTAATGATTTGGCTAGGAACGTTGATAGACTTTCGCTTGATGTTGATTCTATTAAACTTAGATCTTCTCCTCCTAAGCATGATATCAATGAGTCTCTCAAAGCCATGAGAATTTCCATTGATAAGTGCAAGGAAAGAACCGCTAGATTGCGTGCTAAAAAAGATAGCTTTATAAAAGCGTGTTATTGTAGTTTCCATGAAAATAATGATGAGGATCTTAAAGTTATTGATGCATCTCCTATTAGATCTATGTTTTGCAATACGAATCTTGATAATTATGGGACTGATGATGAGTCAACTTTACCTAGAAGGCATCCCAAGAATTTGGAGTTTTTAGATCTTGATGCTAAAATTGGTAAAAAGTGGGATTGGAGAGGTCACAACTTTAAATAGCATTGAACCCACTATCTCGGATTTCAAGGGTTTTGATTATGATAATTGTTCTTTAGAAGGTTGTATTTCCTTGTTGCAATCCGTTGTTAATTCTCCTCATGCTTATAGTCAAAATAAAGCTTTTACCAAACATATCGTTGATGCCTTGATGCAATCTTATGATGAAAAACTTAATTTGGAAGTTTCTATAGCTAGAAAACTTAATGATGAGTGGGAACCTACTATAAAGATTAGAACTAAAGGTCATAAGTGTTTTGCTTTGTGTGATTTGGGTGCTAGTGTTTCCACGATTCCAAAAACTTTATGTGATATTCTAGGTTTCCATGATCTTGATGATTGCTCTTTAAATTTGCACCTTGCGGATTCCACCATTAAAAAGCCAATGGGAAGGATCAATGATGTTCTCATTGTTGCAAATAGAAATTTGGTTCCCGTGGATTTTATCGTTCTTGATATAGATTGCAATCTTTCTTGCCCTATTATTCTTGGTAGACCTTTCCTTAGAACGATTGGCACGATTATTGATATGAAGGAAGGGAATATTAGATTCCAATTTCCACTAAAGAAAGGCATGGAGAACTTTCCAAGAAAAAAAGTCAAATTACCTTATGAATCTATCATGCGGGCTACTTATGAATTTAGTGCCAAAGATGGCACTACTTAGATCTATCTTCGCTTTTATGCCTAGCTAGGGGCGTTAAACGATAGCGCTAGTTGGGAGGCAACCCAATTTTCTTTATGTTTTTTTTGTTTTTTCTCCTGTTTAGTAATAAATCTTGCATCTACCTTCTGTTTAGATGTGTTTTTATCTTTTAATTAGTATTTGTGCCAAGTAGAACCTATAGGATAACCTTTGATGATAGTTGATTTGATTCTGCTGAAAAACAGAAACTTTGCGCGCACAAATTTAGTTTTGTTAAATCACAGAAATGTGATTTTGCGTTGATTCTTTTTGCTGATGATCAACAAACAAATTTTCCAGGACTTCCTATTTTGGTAGGAGTTTTAGAGTTCCAGAAGTTTTCGTTAGTTACAGATTGCTACAGACTGTTCTGTTTTTGACAG
Organism: Triticum timopheevii; assembly: GCA_963921465.1. NCBI lineage: Eukaryota > Viridiplantae > Streptophyta > Magnoliopsida > Poales > Poaceae > Triticum > Triticum timopheevii. The sequence continues at coordinate 470,362,545 of OY997264.1, read as the reverse complement.
ATTCTGTTTTTCGTGTGTTGTTTGCTTATTTCGATGCATCTATGGCTAGTAAAATAGTTTATAAACCATCGAGAAGTTGGAATACAGTAGGTTTAACACCAAAATAAAGAATGAGTTCATTACATTACCTTATGTGGTGGTTTTGTTTTCTTTCACTAACGGAGCTTATAAGATTTCCTGTTGAGTTTTGTGTTGTGAAGTTTTCAAGTTTTGGGTAAAGCTTTTATGGACTATGGAATAATGAGTGGCAAAAGACTAAGCTTGGGGATGCCCAAGGCACCCCAATATATTCAAGGATAGCCAAAATCCTAAGCTTGGGGATGCCCCGGGAAGGCATCCCCTCTTTCGTCTTCATTCATTGGTAACTTTACTTGGAGCTATATTTTTATTTGCCACATGATATGTGTTTTGCTTGGAGCGTCGTGTATTATATTAGTCTTTTCTTTTTAGTTTACCACAATCATCCTTTCTGTACACACATTTTGGGAGAAGCATACTTGATTAGAATTTGCTAGAATACTCTATGTGCTTCACTTATATCTTTTGAGCTTGATAGTTTTTGCTCTAGTGCTTCACTTATATCTTTTAGAGCATGGTGGTGATTTGATTTCGAAGAAATTGCTAGTCTCTCATGCTTCACTTATATTATTTTGAGAGTCTTTTAGAACAGCATGGTATTTGCTATGGTTACAAAGTTGGTCCTAGAATGATGAGCATCCAAGTTGGGTATAATAAAAACTATCATAGAAAAAGAATTGGATGCTATGACCAATATGATGCTTGATAATTGTTTTGAGATATGGAGGTAGTGATATTAGAGTCATGCTAGTTGAGGTGATTATGAAAAATACTTGAGTTAAGGGTTGTGATTCCCGTAGCATGCATGTATGGTGAACCGCTTTGTGATGAAGTTGGAGCACAATTTTATTTATTGATTGTCTTCCTTATGAGTGGCGGTCGGGGACGAGCGATGGTCTTCTCCTACCAATCTATCCCCCTAGGAGCATGCACGTAGTGCTTTGGTTTTTGATGACTTCTAGATTTTTGTAACAAGTATATGAGTTCTTTTGACTAATGTTGAGTCCATGGATTATACGCACCTCACCCTTCTAGCCTCTCTTGTGTCACACAACTTTCGCCGGTACCATACACCCACCATATACCTTCCTCAAAACAGCCACCATACTACCTATTATGGCATTTCCATAGCCATTCCGAGATATATTGCCATGCAACTTTCCACCGTTCCGTTCATATGGCACACATTACTTTTGTCATATTGCTCTTTGCATGATCATGTAGTTGACATTGTATTTGTGGCAAGGCCACCTTCATAAATTTCATACATGTCACTCTTGATTCATTGCATATCCTGGTACACCGCTGGAGGCATTCATAGAGTCATGTCTTGTTCTAGCTTTGAGTTGTAATTCTTGAGTTGTAAATCCATAAAAGTGTGATGATCTTCATTATTAGAGCATTGTCCCAGTGAGGAAAGGATGATGAAGACTATGATTCCCCCACAAGTCAGGATGAGACTTCGGACTTTACAAAAAGAAAAGAAAAAGAAAAAAAAGAAAGGCCAAAGAAATAAAAAAAGAAAGAAAAAAAAGGAAACAAAATAAAATGAGAGAAAAAGAGAGAAGGGACAATGCTACTATCTCTTTTTCCACACTTGTGCTTCAAAATAGCACCATGATCTTCATGATAGAGAGTCTCATATGTTGTCACTCTCATATACTAGTGGGAATTTTTCATTATAGAACTTGGCTTGTATATTCCAATGATGGGCTTCCTCAAAATGCCCTAGGTCTTCGTGAGCAAGCAAGTTGGATGCACACACACTTAGTTTCTTTTGTTGAGCTTTCATATATTTATAGCTCTAGTGCATCCGTTGCATGGAAATCCCTACTCGCTCACATTGATATCTATTAATGGGCATCTCCATAGCCCGTTGATATGCCTAGTTGATGTGAGACTATCTTCTCTTTTTTTGTATTCTCCACAACCACCATTCTATTCCACATATAGTGCTATGTCCATGGCTCACACTCATGTATTGCGTGAAAGTTGAAAGAGTTTGAGATTATTAAAGTATGAAACAATTGCTTGGCTTGTCATCGGGTTGTGCATGATTAAATACTTTGTGTGATGAAGATAGAGCAACAGCCAGACTATATGATTTTGTAGGGATAACTTTCTTTGGCCATGTCATTTTGAGAAGACATGATTACTTTGATTAGTATGCTTGAAGTATCACCATTTTCATGTTAATATGAACTTTTATTTTGTATCATTTGCATCTGAACATTCATGCCACAATAAAGAAAATTACATTGAGAATTATGCTAGGTAGCATTCCACATCAAAAATTTCTTTTTATCATTTACCTACTCGAGGACGAGCAGGAATTAAGCTTGGGGATGCTTGATACGTCTCCAATGTATCTATAATTTTTTATTGTTCCATGCTATTGTATTACCCCTTTTAGATGTTTATGGGCTTTATTTTACACATTTATATCATTTTTTGGACTAACATACTAACCGGAGGCCCAACCCGTATTGCTGTTTTTTGCCTATTTCAGTATTTCGAAGAAAAGGAATATCAAATGGAGTCCAAATGGAATGAAACCTTCGGGAGCATGATTTTTGGAACGAACGTGATCCAGAGGACTTGGAGTGCAAGTCAAGAAGCAGCCGAGGACTCCACGAGATAGGAGGACGCCCCCCTCCCCTATAGGGCACGCCCCCTGTCTCGTGGGCCCCTCGGGCGGCCACCGACGTACTTCTTCCTCCTATATAAGCCTACGTACTCCGAAAACATCCAGGGAGCCAACGAAACACAATTTCCACCACCGTAACCTTCTGTATCCGCGAGATCCCATCTTGGAGCCTTCGCCGGCGTTCTGCTGGAGGGGGAATCGACCACGGAGGGCTTCTACATCAACATCCTTGCCCCTCCGATGAGTTGTGAGTAGTTTACCACAGACCTGCGGGTCCATAGTTATTAGCTAGATGGCTTCTTCTTTTTTTTTGATCTCAATACAATGTTCTCCCCCTCTCTTGCGGAGATCTATTCGATGTAAACTCTTTTTGCGGTGTGTTTGTCGAGATCCGATGAATTGTGGGTTTATGATCAAGTTTATCTATGAATAATATTTGAATCTTCTCTGAATTCTTTTATGTATGATTGAGTTATCTTTGCAAGTCTCTTCGAAATATCAGTTTGCTTTGGCCTACTAGATTGATCTTTCTTGCCATGGGAGAAGTGCTTAGCTTTGGGTTCAATCTTGCGGTGTCCTTACCCAGTGACAAAAATGGTTGCAAGGCACGTATTGTATTTTGCCATCGAGGATAACAAGATGGGGTTTATATCATATTGCTTGAGTTTATCCCTCTACATCATGTCATCTTGCTTAATGCGTTACTCTGTTCTTATGAACTTAATACTCTAGATGCAGGCAGGAGTCGGTCGATGTGTGGAGTAATAGTAGTAGATGCAGGCAGGAGTCAGTCTACTTGTTGCGAACGTGATGCCTATATACATGATCATGCCTAGATAATCTCATAATTATTCATTTTTCTATCAATTGCTCGACTGTAGTTTGTTCACCCACCGTAATACTTATGCTATCTTGAGAGAAGCCACTAGTGAAACCTATGGCCCCCGGGTCTATCTGTTATCATATTTGCTTCCAATCTACTTTTATTTGCATCTTTACTTTTTGCATCTATATTATAAAATACCAAAAATATATTTATCTTATCATACCATCTTTATTAGATCTCACTTTTGCAAGTGGCCGTGAAGGGATTGACAACCCCTTTATTGCGTTGGTTGCGAGTTCTTTGTTTGTTTGTGTAGGTGCATGGGACTTTTGAGGAGCCTCCTACTGGATTGATACCTTGGTTCTCAAAAACTGAGGGAAATACTTACGCTACTATTGCTGCATCACCCTTTCCTCTTCAAGGAAAACCAACGCAAGCTCAAGACGTAGAAGCCGGATGCAAACCGGGTCGTAGTTAGGCCCAACTATATGACAGGCTTTTAACAGGCCGAAATAAATATAGGACCGAAATGTTAAACGGGCCTTTAATAGGCCGAAACTAATATCAGGACGAATTAGTAATGGGCCTTTAGCAAGTGGGCCCAAAAGCATAGCATCCAGTTGACGGGCCGAATCTGATATGGGCCATAATTTAGCCCAAAGCCTCTTAATGGACCGGATCTGATCTGAGCCGTAATTTGGCTTAGAACGTGGTAGGCTTTTAACGGGCTGGATCTCATATGGGCCTTTATTAGGCCGGGAACGTGGCAGGCTGTTAATGGACCATATCAAATATGGGCCGGCAATTGGCCCAAAACATGGCAGCCTATTAATGGGCCGACCCACTAGTGTCCTCAAAATCTTGTGGGACTTTAGCTGGGCCGGCCCATTATGGTCGGTGAAATCTCGTGGGCCTTTAGCTGGGCCGGCCCATTATGGTCTGCAAAATCTTGTGGGCCTTTAGCTCGGCCGACCCATTATGGTCCGCAAAATCTTGTGGGCCTTTAGCTGGGCCGGTCCATTATGGTCTGCAAAATCTTGTGGGCGTTTAGTTGGGCCAGCCCATTTAATATTTATGGGCCACTTTTGGGCCAGTCCACGTGTCAATATATCATAGGCGCATCTCGCCCATTGGATGAGTGACACATGTGCCAATGCGGAGCTGACACGTGGTTCCGTCGGCCAATGAGAATTTTACATGTGGAAAATCAGCATTGGTCGTGGCTCTTAGCGGGTTATCGGATCCAAACCCGGACCCGGCAGCTTAACGGCGTCCCGTTACGGTGGGTGCCATGTGTCGGTCACCCTGAATGAAAGCACTTCTATGACGCGCGATTTATAGTCATGGAAGTGGACACTTCCGTGATGATAATTTTGGTAATGTCATGGAACACTTCTACGACAACACACGTATGACTATCTTGATTATGTCATAAAATCATGATGAATGTACATGCATGAGAGAAAACGTGAGATACTGTGACACACGTATCATAATGGAAGTGTATTTTTTTGTAGTGAACCTATATGATGCAAACAACAACAACAACAACAATAAATGCAAGCAAATGATACAACACAATAGTAGCTTGCACAAAGTAAAGGAAAGAGATAACCACAAGTGGAACCAGTGGAGACGAGGATGTGTTACCGAAGTTCCTTCGCTTTGGGGGAAGTATGTCTTCGTTGGAGCGGTGTGGAGGCACAATGCTCCCCAAGAAGCCACTAGGGCCACCGTATTCTCTTCACGCCCTCACAATGCGAGATGTCGTGATTCCACTAGTGGTGCCCTTGAAGGTGGCAACCGAACCTTTACAAACAAGGTTGGTGCTCTCTCCACAACCAAATTGGAGGCTCCCAACGAAACCATGGAGCATCACCACAATGGAATATGGCTTCGAGGTGACCTCAACCGTCTAGGGTGCTCAAACACCCAAGAGTAACAAAATCCACACAAGAAAGTATGGGGGAATCAAATATCCTTTGGTGGAAGTGTAGATCTAGGTCTCCTCCTTCAATCCCTAGAAAATCAACAAGTTTGAGTGGCTAGAGAGAGATATTGGGCAAGAAAGCTTGAAGGGAATTAATCGTGGAGAGAGAGGCAAGGGGTGAAGAGGGTAGGTGGAAGAACCCCCTTTATATAGGAAACCCTAAGATCCAACCGTTACAGCAGTTTTTACACTTCAGCGGTACAACCACTCCTCTCCCGGTACAACCGGGAGTCACGGGTAAGCTGCTGAAACCCTAGCAGGCGGTAAAACTGAATGCTTGAGTGGTAGTACTGGTTATTAGGAATAACCGGACCAACCGCTTTCCTACCGCTCAACAACCGCCTTGGAACAGAGGGGAGTCATCCCCATGGGCGGTGGTCGAGCGGTAGTGCTCCGGAACAACCGCCTGCTCCTGGTGCATGGGGTGGCTAAGTCCCAAGCGGTACAACCGCTCGGACACCCGGTAGTACCGGTATGCAGAGCACAACCGGGCCACCACCACCCAATTACTGCCCTATCACCAAAGCGAGTCCGGTGGTCATGCGGTACCCGGCCGATACAACCGCCGAAAGCACCACACCAGAGTTCTTCCAGTGGGGGCGGTACCACCGCCCTGAGATGGTGGTACAACCGCTTGGCAAGAACCTGGGAGGTGCAACCCTAGGGTATCACCCCTGGGGCGGTGGTTGGGCCAGTACAACAGGCCAGCGGTACAACCGCTGAGGAGAAACTACTACACCAGAATGAACTAAAAGGAACCTCTCTCTACATGGAACGGAAGGTGATGGTGGGTGGCGAGAAGAGTGTACATGCAATGATTCACCCCACGCCTTCCGATGTGGATTCCCTCTTGATAGTATGGGTTTCCTACAACCAAGGAAATAAACACGCAGAAAACTCCATCTTCGATCTTTTCCTTCCAGAGAGAATGTCTAATCGATGCGAACCTGAGCATAGAGAACCTGAAGAACTTAACACATGATTACACCACAATGAGAGTTGTCATCATCACCCAAAACACAAAGACGGGAAATGTCCTAACACCTAAGGTGGTAAACGGTGAGAGAATCAAACATTATATTTCAGGTACTCAGATAAATGTTGAGACAAATATTATTAATACCATAACACCGGAGGAGTACATCAGTGATACTTTCCAGAATGTTTCAGACTCCGAAAAGGAATAGGTATGTGGTACGGTAAGTAAACCAACTCCAAAATTGTTCTAATGGCAATTTTTCTCTGTTTGGAATATTTAAAAAATTAGGAAAACTAAAAGTAGTCCGAAGAGTGCACGAGGAAGCGGCAAGGCAGGGGGCGCGCCCTACCCCACTGGGCGTGCCCCTGTGCCTTGTGGCCACCTCGTGTGCCCCCCGGACTCTGTTTTCTTGCATGATACTTCTTTTTCTCAGTAAAAAATCATTATATAACCCCCCAAAGTTTTTGACCACCATCCCACGACGAAATCCTCTGTTTTTGTGTTTAAATAATTCTGTAGTAGTTTGGAGCAAGATGTCTTTGCAAGAGTCGATTGGGGAGAGTCGGGTTTCTCACCCAATACCTGGCCCAAGAGCATGCAGTGAAGCTAAACACTTTGGTTGGTTAAAGGAGGAAGAGATGGAGGCTAACCTGAAAAGAGTGGATGCCATGGAGGACGACCAAGAAGCTACCTCTCGCCTTCAACCAGGAGCCATGCTTGAGGAACTCCAAAGGTCAGCAATATTGAATTTGGTTATACCTCCCAATGCTAGATTTCTCTCTTATGATAACAAGAAAAAGAGTGTTGCTTTTTCCCCCACAACCATGAAGCATCTGTCGGTGATTGGAGCTCTGGCTGTCACAAGCAAACTCCGTAAGGAAATAATGGATCTTAAACAGCAAGTCAACAAGCTCGAGGAGGAAAATCATATCCTGAAGGGTATTATTGCCAAGAATATTGGATCACCACCTTCGAAGAAAGAGACATAAATACATGGGTATGGGCACTCCCCTTGGCAACTGCCAAGCTTGGAGGAGGTGCCCCGATATTGTATCACCATCACACCTTTACTTTTATCATTTTTTCTTAGGTCGATCCTTTTGGTTATATCTTGATCTAGTAGAGTAAAGTTTTTAGTATGATCTAGCTTTGAGTTTTGCTTCGAGATCTATCTATGTAATCGAGTCCGTAAGTTATATAATAAAGAGTAGTTTTGAGTTGAGGGCTTTGCTTTCCTGCTATGATCTTGAGGGAATAAAATAATAGAAAAATAGAAAGAAATAAAAAGATCATATAATGATCTTATGGAGAGTGATGACTTCACATATAAAGAGTATGATGAATAAAATTTGTTGAGTGTTGACAAACATAGTTTTGGTCATTGTTGCAATTAATAGGAAGTAATAAAGAAAGAGAGGTTTCACATATAAATATACTGTCTTGGACATCTTTTGTGATTAAGAGCACTCATTAAAATATGACATACTAAAAAGTTGATGTTGTACAAGGAAGACAACATAATGGGCTATGTTTTCTTATATCTGAATAGAAGTTATATTGTCATAGATCCTCCAACATGTTGAGCTTGCTTCTCCCTCTTATGCTAGCCAAATCCTTTGATCAAGTAGAGATACTACTTGTGCATCCAAACATCCATTAAAACCAGTTCTGCCATGAGAGTCCACCATACCTACCTATGGATTGAGTAAGATCCTTCAATTAAGTTGTCATCGGTGCAAGCAATAAAAATTGCGCTCTAAATATGTATGATCTTTTAGTGTGGAGAAAATAAGCTTTATACGAACTTGGGATATGGAAGAAATAAAAGAGACAAACTGCATAATAAAGTTCTTTATCACAAGCGGCAATATAAAGTGGCGTTCTTTTGCATTAAGATTTTGTTCATCCAACCATAAAAGCACATGACAACCTTTGCTTCCCTCTGCGAAGGGCCTATGTTCTACTTTTATCTTCTACCCTTATACAAGAGTCATGGTGATCTTCACCTTTCCTTTTTACACTTTTTCTTTTGGTAAGCCCTATGTGTTGGAGAAAGATCTAGATATATATATATCCACTCAGATGTAGGTTATAATAAAGTATTATTGTTGGCATTACCCTTGAGATGAAAAGTTGGGAGGCGAAACTATAAGCCCCTATCTTTCTCCGTGTCCGACTGAAGCTTTGAACTCATAAGTATCGTGTGAGTGTTAGCAATGGTGAAAGACTAAGTGATAGTTGAGTATGCGAACTTGCTAAAAAGCCCTTTTATTGACTCTTTCCTATGTTATGATAAATTTGAATTGCTTCAATGACTGAGATCATAGTTTGTTAGTTTTCAATGAAGTTTCTGATTCATACCTTACCTTGTGAACGAATTATTACTTTGGCTTAAGAAATTATATGACAATATACGTTGTTGTTCTAAAGATGATCATGATGCCCTCATGTCCGTATTTTATTTTATCGACGCCTCTATCTCTAAACATGTGGACATATTTTTTGATTTCAGCTTTTGCTTGAGGACAAGTGAGGTCTAAGCTTGAGGGAGTTGATACTACCATTTTGCATCATGCTTTTATATTGATATTTATTGCATTATGGGTTGTTATTACACATTATAGCACAATACTTATGCATTTTCTCTCTTATTTTACAAGGTTTACACAAAGAGGGGGAATGCCGGCAGCTGGAATTTTGGACAGGAAAGGAGCAAATCTGAGAAACCTATTCAGCACAACTCAAAAAATCCTAAAAATTTACGGAGAATTTTTTTGAAGTATATATAAAATATTGGGCGAAGAAAGTACCAGAGGGGACCCACCAGGTAGCCACAAGGGTGGGGGCGTGCCCTACCCCCTGGGCGCGCCTCCTTGGCTTGTGGGCCCCTTGGCAGGCCTCCGGTGCCCATCTTTTGCTATATGATGTCTTTTGACCTAGAAAAAAAAATCAAGAGGAAGCTTTCAGGACCAAGCACCGCCGTCTCGAGGAAGAACATGGGCAGAAGCAATCTAGGGCTCAGGCGGAGCTGTTCTGCCGGGGAAACTTCCCTCGGGGAGGGCGAAATCAAAGCCATCGTCATCACCAACGATCCTCTCATCAGGAGGGGGTCAATCTCCATCAACATCTTCACCAGCACCATCTCCTCTCAAACCCTAGTTCATCCCTTGTATCCGATCTTTGTCTCAAAACCTTAGATTGGTACCTGTGGGTTGCTAGTAGTGTTGATTACTCCTTGTAGTTGATGCTAGTTGGTTTATTGGATGGAAAATCATATGTTCAGATCCTTAATGATAATTAATACTCCTTTGATTATGAACATGAATATGCTTTGTGAGTAGTTACGTTTGTTCCTGAGGACATAGGAGAAGTCTTGTTATAAGTAATCATGTGAATTTGGTATTTGTTTGATATTTTGATGAGATGTATGTTGTCTCTCCTCTAGTGGTGTTATGTGAACATCGACTACATGACACTTCACCATGATTTGGGCCTAGGGGAAGGCACTGGGAAGTAATAAGTAGATGATGGGTTGCTAAAGTGACAGAAGCTTAAACCCTAGTTTATGTGTTGCTTCGTAAGGGGCTGATTTGGATCCATATGTTTCATGCTATGGTTAGATTTATCTTAATTCTTCTTTCATGGTTGTGGATGCTTGCAAGAGGGGTTAATCATAAGTGGGAGGCTTGTCCAAGTAAGGACAACACCCAAGCACCAATCCACCCATATATCAAATTATCAAAGTAACGAACGCAAATCATATGAGCATGATGAAAACTAACTTGACTGTAATTCCCATGTGTCCTCGGGAGCGCTTTGCATTATATAAGAGTTCGTCCAGGCTTATACTTTGCTACAGAAAGGATAGGGCCACCTTGCTGCACCTTAGTTAATTTTGTTACTTGTTACCCGTTACGAATTATCTTATCACACAACTATCTGTTACCGATAATTTTAGTGCTTGCAGATAATACCTTGCTGAAAACCGCTTGTCATTTCCTTCTGCTCCTCGTTGGGTTCGACACTCTTACTTATCGAAAGGAGTACGATAGATCCCCTATACTTGTGGGTCATCAAAAACAAAATTAGCTCTAAATTCATTTGGGAATATTTCCAATTTGTTTGTTAGACATTTAACTTGACCAATTTGACTATTTATTATCAACATTTTATTTAAACGCCTTATTTTAATATTCCCATATGACTTATTTCCAATTTGGGTTTTATTTATTATATAATTTTATTTGTTTGACTTTTTGTCAACCTTCAATTATTTATAATTCCATCATATTTTCGGGAATCAATTTTATTTTCCTCACTTTGCCCCTTTAGGGTTTCTCTTACTTCCCAATTTCCAACCATAGGGTTTCAACTACTTGTGTGGGGCCTTTAACCAACCTAGAAAAAGTATACAAGGGCAATTACTATCATGTGGCACCACATTCGGTTTTATAATTATCCTTAAATAACAATATATGGTTTTTGAATAATAGACGTTGTAGGTAGAGGTTGCGACCTAGTTGCCAGTATGGGATATTGCCACGGGTGAAGCCGCTGCTGATGCGCCATCGACATCTTCATGCATGTATGTTGCCTCATCAGAGGCATAGTTCAGTACGTTGGTTAAATTTTTGACCGTAACGACTAGGTGGGTGGTGGGAGGAACATAAATTTCCCTATCGTCGAATTTACATCCGATTTGTTCATAGACCGAGGATGAAATCATGAGATTTTGGATTCGGTCTAGCATCTCGTTTAAGTGCGAGAGATCTGTCAGGTTCATAACATGACTGTAGACCGGGCTAACTTTCAGTATGCTCAACGGGTCGCTTGACTCAACCTCGGAGCATTGGTCATCCAGGGTTGACTCCTGGTCTACAAGCGAAATGATCGGATCTGAGCTCAAAGCCGGTTCTGAAGTAGGGTTTGACTCGAAGTCAAGATCCGATGGAATGGTGGTCAGATTCACACTTAAGATTGGGCCGAATGTAGGATCTAACCCAGGTTCTGGATCAACGGCTAGTTCTGGGGTCGATGTTGCGGTGTCCGGGGATTTCTCAAGCCGATCTGGCCTCCAGCCATGCATGGTGAGATTGCCGTGAGAGTCAGGAGTGTATTCCAAACTCCGGAATGTGATGACTTGGTTCAAGACAAAACTTTCGACTTGGCCTAGATGGCCGGTCATGTTGGCATGAAGCACAATGCTACCGAACATAAAAAGTTTACCGGTGACAAAGATGTCGCCATAGCCGATGTTGATGTAAAGCCATCAATCCTTTTTGACCTCACAATAGGACCTGCATGGGCCACCAATGTCGGTGCTAAAACCAGCTAATCTCGAGTAGGGGGTCCTGAACTGTGGATCTGGGAAACGATGGGTAAGAGGAGACAATGGAGATAATGTTTACCCAGGTACGGGCTCTCTCGAAGAGGTAAAACCTTACATCCTGCTTTGATTATATTGATGTGATGGAGTATCGAGTACAAGATGATCTACCTTGAGATCGTATGTTGTGTTCTAAACCCTAAGGCTTGTGATCTTGCCTTTACGGACTATACCCCTCGGCTTATATAGGCACCAAGGATATCTAGGTTTACATATGGTCGCTTTCCAACTAGGAATAAACACGCCGTCTGTTAAAGTTGTCCTTGAGGAAGTTTCTGAAAGGGTGGGGCCATAATCAGCCGGCCGATGCCCTTCACTCCAAGTGGGACCTGTTGGGGCAGGTTTCGGTGTTGGATGTGAAGGCTGACTCGGTTGGGTTATCTGCTGATGGTTGGCTCCGTAGATACAATCTAGAGGCCATGCTGATGCAGTTGCATCGATAGGCGGAGCTTTATTGGAAACAAAGAGGTAGTATCAACTGGACCTTGAAAGGTGATTTACCGACCGCGTACTTCTTTACGATTGCAAATGGGAGATGTCGGAGATGTTTGATTACCAGCCTGCTGGTGAATGGAGTGCGTATCACAGATCCTACCATCATCCTTAACCATGTCCATGATTTTTACGTTGGCTTGTTTCCGGCTAGGTCGGACTCTAGGTTCCATATATCGCCTAACCTTTGGCTTGTCCAAGGCCAGGTCTCCGACGAGGAAAATGAGTCCCTGATGATTCCACTCTCTGTGGAAGAGATTGAGGCTGTGCTCAACGCGGCTAATGCTAATTCTGCCTCTGGACTTGGCGGGTTTTCTATCCCATTTTTTCACCACTTCTGGCCCTCTCTTCGCCCTCTCATATGTGCTGTTATCCAAGGATTTTGCCTTGGGACGATGGATATATCTCGTTTGAATTACAATGTTCTCTCTCTTATTCCTAAAGTTAAAGGTGCTGACCACATCTCCCAGTTCCGATCGATTTCTCTGATTAATAACTTCGCTAAGTTCCCATCTAAAGGCGTGGAGACCAAATTAGGTCCGGTGGCCCATCGTATTATCAGCACCAATCAAACCGCCTTCGTAAAAGGCAGATATATTTTAGATGGGGTTCCATGCCTCCATAAAATAGTGCATGACCTCCAATGCATGGGGACCCGAGCGACCATCCTAAAACTCGACTTTGAGGAGGCATATGATTCGGTGAGCTGGTCTTTCCTTCGGTAGGTCCTTCTTGCTAAAGGCTTTCATGCTGGCTTTGTTCATAGGTTGATGCGGTTGGTTTCCCAGCGGGCCACACAGTCGTGGCGGTTAATGGCAATATCACCAACTTCTTTGCTAATGGTTGTGGCCTGCGGCAAGGAGATCCTACCTCCCCCATCCTATTCAATTTCGTAACAGATGCTCTATCTTGCTTGCTGACCAGGGCGGCTGCAGCCGATCACATTTCCCCGGTGGTTTCTCACCTCATCTCCCAAGGTGTTACCCACCTCCAATATGTTGATGACACGATCATCCTGGTGGAGCTTAATGATGCCTGTCTGGCCAACCTGAAATTCATTTTGCTTTGCTTCGAAGCCTTGTCGGGGCTTGAGATTAATTTTGTTAAAAGTGAGGTTATTGTGGATGTAACTAATGAGGAGGAAGCCTCCAGGGTGGCTCACCTCCTTAACTGCTCGTTGGGCTCCTTCCCTTTCAAGTACTTGGGGCTGCCGATCTCCCCCTTTCGTCTTCATTCTCAGGTCTTTAACCCCTTGCTAGCCAAGGTGGGTAACAGAGTCTGCCTTGGCGTGGTCGATACAATACCTAGGCTAGGAAGGTGAGTCTCATCAATGCTTGTATCTCTTCCCTACCGATTTTCAATATGGGATTTTTCCTGCTCTCCTTGGGTACCCATGCGGGATTTGACAAACACAGAGGAGCCTTCTTTTGGAACTCGGTAGATAACAAGAGGAAGTACATGTTGGTCAAATGGAAAATCATTTGTAGACCCAAAAGCCTTGGGGGCTGGGCATCCTTAACACTGCGGTTATGAACAAATTTCTTATTGTAAAATGGCGGTGGTGGATCATGACCAGTAGCCCTGGTACGCTTTGGTATGATGTGTTAAAAGCTAAATATTTGACGAACACTAGTCCTATGTTTGCTCATGCTGCGAATGGCTCCCATTTCTGGAGGGACCTGGTTAAAGTGCGTGAAGTATTTCAGGATCATGTTAAATTTGTTGTTAGGAACGGCCGCTCGACGCGGTTTTGGCTGGACTGGTGGGTTGGGGACGGTACTTTAGTGAATTCTTTCCCGGTGTTGTTTTCCTATTGTTCCAACCCTAAGATCTCAATCCTTAAGCTCTCTCGAGTTGGCTGTGTCACAGCCCTAGCTTAGCCTTTGCTTGTCCTTGCATGATCATCATGTCATCATGTTTAAATTTCATTTAACTATGAAATGGGGATTGTCCAAACCCTAGCATTAAAGGAATTCACTAGGTTCACCTGAAATATTTTCAGTATGTCCAAATGGCTTTCAAAAATGTTCATCATTTATGGGAAATACTGTAAACAGTAGCCAGAGGTGATGCACATTTTTCCATGATATATTTGGGCTCTGAATTAAATCATACTCTATTTGAATTTGGGCATTTAAATACTATAAAATATTTAAAATGTCCAAATAATCCTAAACTGAAATGTTCCATGTTGGATATATTCCAAACAGTGGCCATGAGCAGTTTGGTGATTTTTCTAGTGTGCCTAAGTATTTTTAATAAAGCCATCAAGTTGCAGAAAAATAGAAAACTGAAACAAAAGGAAAAGAGAGCTTACCTGTAACTTACCTGGACCTACTGCTGTGCAGCCCACTTGGCAGCCCAGCCAACTGGCCCAGCCCACCACCGAAACACCCCTGTCGTCTTCCTCCCTGGACAGAAGGATGAGCGCCTGCTCACTGCACGCTGGCCACGCGCCGCGCCACCTCCTGCTTCCGCCGCTACCCCGACGCACCTATGAGCGCCACGCAACCCCCTGGTCACTCTCCCCCTCTCTTCCGTGTCTCTCTCTCGTCTGCCCCTCTCCCCCGAGCACCACCGAGCGCTGCCGTCGCCGCCGCTTGCTGCTGTCGCGGCCACCGCCTCCCCCTCGCTTCTCTGACCAGCCCACGAGCTCCGCCTAGTACCCGAGCACCTCTCCGCCGACCCACGCAAGGCCGGAGGACCCCAAGACGACGCCGCGACTTTTCTTCCCCGTCCACGGCCGCCGGATGCTGCCGCCCGATTCGCCGTCTCCGTCGTCTCCCCGAGCACGCCGACCCGCTCTTCGACCTCATCGTGAGCCTCTGCGCCGAATCTCTCTCTCCCCGCGCTCTTTTGCTCTCTGTAGATCGTGGTTCCACCGGAGCCGAGAGCCGACCGCCGCCGTTCTCGATGCTGTCGTAGCCAGAGCTAGCAAAGCTCGTGCCTGAGCTTGGCTACGTGCTCAGGAGCTCCGCAGCAAGCTAACGCCGCCACCAGATCGTCCTCTCGTGCACCATAGCGCTACGCCGCTCGAACCCATAGCTCCGGCCGCCGCCGTTCTGGTCGCCGCCGTCGACCCCGGCCTCCCTGTGCCCAGCTGCGTGCGCCCCTAGACGCACGGGAGCACGGGCTCCCTCCTGGTGCCCTTAGGGTGCCCAGCCGCAGCCTGTAGCGCCGCCCCGACCAACTCCGGCGAGTTCCTGCCGCTGCTGTGGTCGCCGGCATCACCTGCTGACGTGGCGCCGGTTAATTAGTGCTAATAACCCCGCTAAACACCCCCAGAGCCACTGCCATGTGGGCCCCTGCGCTTAATTAGGTTAATATAATTTTTCTGTTATATTAGTGTTAATGCCGTGGACCCCACGTGTCAGCTTTGACTCTGGCCCAGTCATCGTTGACCGGTCCCACCTGTCATACACCCAAACCAGACTGAGACACTGACTATGGGTCCCACAGGTCAGGTTTGACCTGGCCGACCCAGTTGACCTGCAGACGTCACACCTATGTCATGCTGACGCAGTAATTGTTTTCTGGATTTAAAATAAATCAGGAAATTCCAGAAAATACCACAAACTTCAAAAATTCATAGAAAATCAACCGTAGCTCCAAATCAAATAAATTATATATGAAAAATGATAAGAAAAATCCAATCTATCCATCTGTACCATTTTCATGCATGTTAGAACAACTTATAGCTGCTGTATAGCACAAATCATATGAATGGCATTTAAATAATCACATATGGAGTTTGAATTTGAACCTAGGGTTCAAACCAACTCCATTTAACTTGTTGCTAGTTGCATTAGCTCAAATCACAGCATATTGCCATGTCATGATCATGCATCATATTGTGCATTGCATTGATTGTGTTCTTCCTTGTTTGCTGGTGTTTGTCCCCTCTCGATAGACGTGTTCCGACGACGTGATCGATGACACCGATGAAGAGCTATAATATCTTCAGAAGTGCCAGGCAAGCAAAACCCCCTTGTTCATTCCGATACAATCCCACTCTCTCGCTCCTGCTCTCTTTTACTGCATTAGGACAACAACGTTTCAACTCTTACATGCTGCAGTAGTTGAACCCCTTTATCCTTTGCATGACCTGTCATTCCACAGTAAATAGATGAAACCCACTAGCATGAGTAGGAGTTGTTTGAGCCCTGATGTGCCTACTCATTCATGCTTGTTTGTCATGCCTGCTATTGCTTAGAGTTGTGTCAGGTCTGATTCATCGGGGATGAATCGGAGGTGTGTGAACATGTCCTACTGTGTGTGAGCTAAGTGTGTGAACACGATTTGGTAAAGGTAGCGGTGAGAGGCCATGTAGGAGTACATGGTGGGTTGTCTCATTGCAGCCATCCTCAGGAACTGAGTTCTGTGTTTGTGATCCATGAACAACTACTACCACTCATTGGGATCCTTAATTGACCCTCTCGGCTTCTTAATCACCCTTGTTCTCTGTCCAGGAGTTGCAACTAGTTTCTGGTGTTTGTAGGTAGTGCTAGTAGTCTACCAAGTGGCACCCGGTACAGGTGGGCTTGGGACAGACTAGGTGCAGTGGCACGGTGTACCAAGTGGCACCCGGATGGTGGGCTTGGGAACCCTGCTCACATCGTTTGGGGCCGTGAGCGACACCCCGGCCAGATCTCCTTGCGGATGGAAACCGAATAGGCGATAAACCTGGACGAGAGACTTGAGTGTTTAGGTAGGCCGTGGCCGACTCCCTCGCCCGGCTTCCGCTTGAAGGTTGCCGAGGTACATGACGTGTACAGGGCGATATGTGGCGAGAGCGTGTGTGAAGAAGTACACCCCTGCAGGGTTATCATTATCTATTCGAATAGCCGGATTCCTCGGATATGGAAACTTGGACCCCTTGCGTAGTTCATAGACAAGTGAAAGTGGATACTCTAAAATACGCAAGATAAGCGTGAGTGCTATGGATGGCGTTCTCGTAGGGAGACGGGAGCGGATCCTTAGTGGAGTATTAATATGGTGAATATGTGGACTCGTGTGCGCCACCTCAAAAGAGTTACTTGCAGTCGTAGTTCAGGATAGCCACTGAGTCAAAGCTGGCTTGCTGCAGTTAAACTCCACCATCCCTTTGTTGATAATGATGCATATGTAGATAGTTCTGATGTAAGTCTTGCTGGGTACATTTGTACTCACGTTTGCCTATTTTACGTTTTTGCAGAGACTTCCGTCTCACTAGTAGTTCCGCGTGGACTTCGACGTTTAGCTTGTTACCTCAGCTACGATCTTGTGCCCTCGGCAGGATCTGGTAGTTAGTCAGGCTTCTCAGCCTTTTTCATTTATAGTTGTTTATACTCAGACATGTTAAGCTTCCGCATGTGCTTTGACTTGTATGCTCTGAATGCTGGGTCGAGAGGCCCATGTTTGTAATATCTCGCTCCTCGGAGCCTATTGAATAAATACTTGAGTCGTAGAGTCATGTTGTGATGCCATGTTGTATTTGCACATATCGAGCATATTGTGTGTATGTTATTGAAATGCTTGGTATGTGTGGGATCTGACTATCTAGTTGTTTATCTTTAGTAGCCTCTCTTACTGGGAAATGTCTCCTAGTGTTTCCACCGAGCCATGGTAGCTTGCTACTGCTCCGGAACACTTAGGCTGGCCGGCATGTGTCCTTCTTCGTTCCTGTGTCTGTCCCTTTGGGGAAATGTCACGCGATGAATACCGGAGTCCTGTTAGCCCGCTACAGCCCGGTTCACCGGAGTCCTGCTAGCCCAGTGCTACAGCCTGGATTCACTCGCTGATGACCGACACGTTCGATGCTGGGTCATGGATGCCTGTCCCTGTAAGTTTGTGCCACTTTGGATTTACGACTAGCCATGTCAGCCCGGGCTCCTTATCATATGGATGCTAGCGACACTATCATATACGTGTGCCAAAAGGCGCAAACGGTCCCGGGCAAAGGTAAGGCGACACCCGTGGGAATACCGTGCGTGAGGCCGCAAAGTGATATGAGGTGTTACATGCTAGATCGATGTGGCATTGAGTCGGGGTCCTGACAGGCTGGGACCTGGGTCTTCGGAGGTCTCTTACTCCTGCAGAGTTGGCAGACTGGCACGGCCTCGCTGCTATGTTCCCTATTCTCTTGGAGGATGAGGACTCTGTGACCTGGCCGCATTCTGTGTCTAGTTCTTTTTCTGTCAGATCTCTCTATGCTAGGCTTTGTGCTGGTACCCCCACTTCCAAATTTTGACAGATCTGGGCGGCAAGGATCCCCCCTAAGATCAAGGTCTTCCTCTAGCAGGCCTTTAGAGGCCGCCTGCTGGCTGCTGATCAGATCCGCAAGTGCAATGGCTCGGGTTTTGCTATGTGTGCTCTGTGCGGTGATTCGGAGAACACTGAACATATTTTCTTCTCGTCCCCTCTGGCCAAGTTGCCTGGGGATGTATCCGGTCTTTGATGGGTGTTAATTGGGCTCCTCACTCCTTTGCTCACCTTCGGACCTTGGCTGATAACATTATAGGTCGAGCAAAGAGGTTGTTCTGGGTTGGGTTGGTGGCCATGTGTTGGTCCTTGTGGAATACTCGAAACAAATTCACTATTGAGGGTATTTTTCCTAACAAAACTGCTGATGTGATCTTTAAAATGCTTATCTTCTTGCACCAGTGGAAATTATTGACTAAAGCAGCGGATGTGGATGGCATGGTGGAGCTTATCAACAAAGTTAAGGCGTCGGCCAATCATCTTTCCAATCCCCACCCTTAGTGAAGAGACGTTCTGTTGGTTATCTGAGCAGTAGGTTGTTGGCATGCGTGACTTCTTTATCTAAACTGTTGGGCCTGTGTGCCTGTTTCTGTTCATGGGAATGTTGTCGCGGTTCCTGTTAAAACTCTATGTTCTCTGTGTGTCGGTGCTATGTGTGACTCTGCCTGGTGGCTTTATTTATGTAGCGACCAGACCTCAAACAGTCTGATCTTTGTGCATCAGTGTCATCCCTGGATCGGTAATGCTGACATGCACAGTACTTGAAGGATTTATAACAGAGTAGCAATCACACACTTATTACATCGAATGTCTCAAAAGAGATCTTATTACAATAAATATGCCTTAAGGCCATCTAAATATGATAACAGCGGAAGGCTTGGAAGATAAAGTGAGTCCATCAACTCCAACGGCATCACTGAGTGAAAGATCACGACCTAAGGCACCTTACTCGTCATCTGAAAAGTCTGTAACATGAACGGTGCAGCCCGAAACGGGTCAGCACATGGAATATGCTGGCAATGTAACACATAGAGAGTAATGAACAGAATAATGCTATCACTACATGCATATATGGCTGGTGGAAAGCTCTATGGTTACAGTTTTGCATAAAGCCAATTTTTCCCTACAACAAAGGAATAAATTTATTTAACTATCATGGTGGTTGTTAAACATTGAGAAGGTTCACCCAACTCAATCCCAATTAAGCATCATCATTAAACCCAATCAAATTATATTAAGAGTGATGAGATCCACATGATAATCCAAGAACTAGATACTCAAAACGTCCATAACCGGGGACACGGCTAACCATGATTAGTTTGTGCACTCTGTAGAGGTTTGCGCACTTTTCCCCACAAGAATCAAATACATCCGTGGTCGGAGAAACGAGACACGGTCTTTCTAAAACAATAACTCTTTACTCTGGGTGGACAGTTACACCTACTTTCCCCTACATCTGCTAGCCCACTACTGAAAAAGGTCTTGCAACGTACTCAACTATGCTAGAGCCCATAATAGCATGTGGCTGCACACGGAAGTTTCTAGCATGAATAATCTTATGATCCCTTTGAGCCTGGGTGGCGGTCCATAGGAGAATCACACGGTACCCCGGGATTTCCAAAAAAAAGGCAACATTGGGTTCCCCAGGTGCCTCAGTCCACCCAGATGTGTATTAAAGTAGCCACCTTAAGTTAACCATTAAATAACAATACTCACATCTGTCATGGATACACTCACCCAATCCACGTCTACAAGCATAGCATAGCAATATAAGCAACGTAGAAGTAACCCTCAAAGGTTTGATAATAAACAGGACAATAGGTACTACCTCATCTACATCCCAAAAGCCACATATTAATCAGATCCTAACCATGCAATTGTTTGAGGATTGATCTAATGCAATAAAACTGGGTAGTAAAGAGGTATGATCAAAGTGTTACTTGCCTTGCTAATGATCCGTGAAACCTAGAGACTCGTAGTAGCACGCTTCGCACTCCGGCTACTCTATCGCAAACAAACAAGCATACAATAAGCACTCAACTAGAAGCATGGGTAAAACTCAAATAATAGATCTAACCAGAAAGTTCAACTTAAGAACTCCGGTTTGCAAAAAGAATCAAATCAAACGAAGCAACGATACTCAAACTGCGAAAGAAACAAGCTCCGTTTACTAATCTGGACTTAAGTCAAATTTTACAGTAGCAAAGACTTGTTTAAGTTGGTTAAACAGAAAGAGGACTTCGAGATGAAACTCTAGGCGCTTGAATCGCCTGATTCCGAAAAACGAGCGAAAAGATAAACTAAAACGAAAATCAGGGCAAAAATCGCGACCGAAAATAATCGCGGAAAATCCCTGGAAAAAGAAAAACTGACGAACAGGCTAACGAACGAAGATTCGCTGTCTGCGGCTAAACGGTGAAAATCATTCGTTAAAAAGAATGAACGAGCGGGCGTTCGCTAATTAACCAAATCGAAAAAAATAAAACTATCTATTAAAAAAATAATCGTGGTTTCTAAAAAACGCGCGGTTTTCTTCCGAAAACCGGCGACGGCGGTGGCGGTCAACCTCGGCGGGACGGCGGCGGCGAACGGCGGCGAACGGCATCGGGCGGGGCTCCAGTGGGCGGCGGGGCTTCGGGCGGTGGCGGCGGCGGTGGTGACGGCGACGGACGGCGGGGCGGCGAGGGGATCCGGCGGCGGCGCTCCCCGGCGGCGGCGGCAGCGCGGAAACCAAGGTGGCGGCGGCTTAGGGTTAGGGTTTGGGCGCGGGGTGGCGGCTTATAAAGGGGGTCGGCCTGGGGAGTCCTGGCCGGGTACGGCCCGGAGTCGGTTTCGTTTTCTTTTTTTAAATAAATCCACGCAGAAAAACGAATAAAAGAAATACTAAACAGACTCCAAAAATCCTAAAATAAATTTTCTCCGTCCTCTAAAAATATAGCAGACAAAGTGAACATTTATCTGGGCCTATAATGCAATTTTGAAAAACGCATATTTTTCCTAATTCAAATAAAATAGCGATAAAACTCCGAATAAAAATCTTATTTGATTTTAATATTAAATCTCCAATATTTCTTTATTTTGGGAAAGTCATTTTATCCCCTCTATTTTATTTGTATAAAAGAAATATTCGAAGAGAAAATAATTAAGATCAAACGATCCTCTATTCAAAATTTGAGAAAAACTCAAATATGAAAATAACGAAATCCCCAACTCTTTCCGTGGGTCCTTGAGTTGCGTAGAATTTCTAAGATCTACAAAAATGCAATAAAATATGATATGCAATGATGATCTAATGTATAACATTCCAAATTGAAAATTTGGGATGTTACAAACCTACCCCCCTTAAGATGAATCTCGCCCTCGAGATTTGGGTTGGCTAGAAAATAGGTGAGGGTGGTCCTTCCATAGGTCTACCTCTCGTTCCCAGGTGGCTTCATCTTCGGTATGGTGGCTCCACTAAACTTTGTAGAACTTGATAACCTGGATGCGTGTGACTCGGCTGGCAAAATCGAGAATCTTGACTGGTTTCTCTCGTAGGTCAAATCGCTATCCAACTGAATCGCTTCCAGTGGCACTGTATCTCTCAGAGGAATATCAGCCATCTCTGCGTGGCACTTCTTCAGCTGGGAAACATGGAAACATCGTGAACTCCTAACAATCCTTCGGGCAATTCCAACTTGTAAGCAACTTCTCCCATACGTTCCAAAACTTTGTATGGTCCCACAAAACGTGGTGCTAACTTTCCCTTAACTCCAAAACCCTTAACTCCTTGAAGTGGGGACACTCGAAGATACACTCTGTCTCCGACTTCGTAAACTGTCTCCTTGCATTTAGAATCAGCATAGCTCTTCTGCCTGGACTGGGCTACCTTGAGTCTATCGCGGATCAGCTTAACCTTCTCTTCAAACTCTTTAATCAAATCTGGTCCAAACAACTGACGGTCTCCAACTTCATCCCATAGCAATGGTGTCCTGCACCTCCTTCTGTACAAAGCTTCGAAAGGGGCCATCTTCAAACTGGCTTGATAACTGTTGTTGTAAGAGAACTCTGCATATGGCAAATTGTCGTCCCAACTAGATCCATAATCTAGCGCACAAGCTCTCAACATGTCCTCCAGAATCTGACTGACTCTCTCGGTCTGTCCATCTGTCTATGGATGAAAGGTTGTACTAAAATCTAGCCTGGTACCCAAAGTTTCGTGCAACTGATTCCAGAACTTTGAGGTAAATTGGGTTCCTCTATCTGGTACAATGGTCCTCGGAACTCCATGCAGACATACAATCCTGGTCATGTATATATTTGCCAACTTAGCACTGGTGTAAGTGGTCTTCACTGGGATGAAATGAGCTACTTTCGTTAAACGGTCGACTACAACCCATATCGAGTCATAGCCCGAACGAGTCCTGGGTAATCCCGTGATAAAATTCATGCCTATCTTATCCCACTTCCATTTGAGTATCGGCAATGGCTGTAGCAATCCTGCTGGCTTCTGATGCTCTGCCTTTACTCTGTGACATACATCACAAACTATTACATACTCCGCAATATCCTCCTTCATTCCGGTCCACCAGAAACTATCCTTCAAATCCAGATACATCTTGGTATTTCCTGGGTGAATCGAATACGGCGAATCATGGGCCTCCTGCAGAATCAACTTCCTGATCTCCTGATCATTGGGAACATATACGCAGTCCTCAAACCATAAGGTATCGTGCTCATCCTCATGAAATCCCTTAGCTTTTCCTTTGCTCATTCTTTCCTTTATCTCGGCAATCTCCTTGTCCGTCTTCTGAGCTTCTCTGATCTTATCCATCAAAGTAGACTGAATCTCCAATGCTGCTACATAGCCTCTCGGAACTATTTCCAAACATAGCTCGCGAAGATCCTCTGCTAACTCCTTGGGTATCTCTCCGGTCATGAGTGTGTTGACATGGCTCTTGCGGCTCAACGCATTGGCTATTACGTTAACCTTTCCTGGATGATAATGCAACCTCATATCATAATTCTTAATGATCTCCAACCATCTTCTTTGCCTAAGATTCAACTTGTTCTGCATGAAGATATACTTCAAACTCTTGTGATCCGTGTACACCTCACAATGATTTCCGATGAGAAAATGTCCCCATGTCTTCAACGCATGCACTACGGCTGCTAACTCCAAATCATGTGTAGCATAATTCAACTCATGGGGTTTAAGCTGTCGTGAGCATATGAAACAACTCTTCCCTCCTGCATAAGCACTGCTCCAAGTCCTCAACGAGAAGCGTCACGATACACTTGATAATCCTTGCGTTGATCTGGCAGAATCAACACTAGTGCTATAACCAAACGTTTCTTCAACTCCTGGAAACTAGCCTCACATTCCTCAGTTGTAACGCCCCGAGACCGACGCTCGAGAAGACTTCCAGCTATTCCGAGATCCGTCGTGTGATTTGTTTTGTTCGTTGCATTCATCCTTGCATCATGTGCATTGCATCATGTCATCATGCAACCCCTTTTTAAAACTCACCTAAATAAATTGCATAGATCGTTGATCTATTTAAATCGAGGGATATTCACATGGTGATTTCTCTTTAAAACATATTCAAAGTCTCCTACTATTATTAGGGAGCTATAATAAAATTATTCCATTTTTGGAATTCACCATAACACACTTGCAAAATAATCCCAATGCCTTTGTTATCACATCTCTCGACCTCTAACCTTGTCTTTTATTCTTTCATCCTTTTTCCGGAGCTCTACCAAAATTCTCAACATTTTTGGCTACACCAAACCAAGTCCTAGTTCAAACCCAATTGAATTAAATTCAAATGAGTTTGAATTTAAATCTTTCAATCTTGGCCTTTCTATTTTTCTTGGAACGAGCATATTTTTGCGAGTCCGGGAAAATTATCCCCATGCGCAAATCTTTCCCCTAACCTCTCTTTCTTTTCTTTCTTTTCTTTGTTCTGTTTTATTTTTCATTAGCGAGAGAAGGAGCCCAAGCCGCCTGGGCCTCCCAACCTCCCGTGCCGGCCCAAGGCCAAGGCCCAGCCGCAACCGCTGCCCTAACCCTAGCCCGAGCGCTCCCATCGATCATTCCCCCTCCTCGTCCCCTTCCGCCGCCAGCCACTCGTCCCGATCGGGATCGTCCTCGATCCCCATCTCCCCTGATCTCTCCCTCGTCTCCCGTTCGAGCGCCGCTAGGAGAGGAGAGCCCTAGCGCCCGTCCCCAACTCCTCCCGATCCCCTCATCCTCTCCCTCTCGTCTTCTCCCGAGCTGCCGCCCTGTTGCATTGCCGCCCCGCGGCCTCAAGCCCCTCGCCGGAGCTGCACCCAAGCCGCGCCGCCGGCCAAGCCCCTCGACCCACCGACCAGAGCCGCGCCCGTCCGCCTCGGAGCCGGCCTCCACCGCCTCCTCCCTCACCTGCCGCGTCCTCCTCCACCTCGCGCGACCTCCTGCCTCGTCCTCGTCCCGCGCCTCTCCACCTCCTCGCGCCAACCGCTCGCCCTCCTACCGTGCCCACCGCCTACCATGGCCTGCGAGGCCATCAGCTTCGCCGCGGCCCTGTTCGCGTGAAGCCCCTGCTCCACCACCATCAGTGCCCGGCGTCTCTGTCCCGTTCCGCGCCTTGCTGCTGCTGTAGGCCATGAGCTCACGGCTACCGCACGGATGCCAAGACCAAGACCGCACTGGACCACGTCGTCTCACCGGATCGTCAAGACCATCTCGGTTTTTGCGAGTACCTCTGCTGCCCTCTCCGGATCGCCAAGTTCGACTACACGGCTATGACCTCGGAGTTGGCCCGCAAGCGCCAAGTACCCCACCGGCAAGACCACACGGACGCTCGAACGACTACAGGACCGGAACGCCTACTACATGGATACGCCAAGTTCTGCTTCGAACATGTATGGCTACACGACGAACCGCCGAGATCCCGTGAACGTCTACTTCCACTACCGCCGCCGCCGTGTACGACTACTTCCTCTACCGACACTGTGTACAACTACTTCCACGACGGCCCGTGTACCACTACTTCCTCTCCAAACCGGTCCGCTTTGAAAATGCACGCTTCGAAGGTATAACCCCGAGGCGACCGCCGTGAACGAATGCATGTTGAATGAGATGAACCGTATGTTTGCACCGTGCCCGTTTGTTTCATGCACGTTCCTCCTCGTTTGCCATGCCGTCGACCCGTGGGAACCCGGTAACCGGGAGCACCCCACCATCTTGCATGACTCGCTCACGCTCACTTCCTTTTGCACCGGTATCTCCGTGAGCTATCGAAACCGATATGTTGCCATGGCATCATTTTCGGATATGTTGACGTGGCATCATTTTCGGATATGTTGCCGTGGCACCATTTTTGTTTCGCCGCCGTGGCACCCTTTTCGTTCCGCCACGGTGACAAATGCTTCATAACATGCTTATGTCAACATTTTTATAAAAATTGCATAATACTTGCATATGTCATCCGCATCATGATAATAACAATTAAAATGTTTAAAATTGTTGTTTGCTTTAAATTGCTAAATAACATGGGGATTTTCTGGAATTGTTGTTCGTTGTTCCGGCCTCATTTAAACTTGACTAGATAGTTAGTTTATTTATGCTTCACCTCTTGCCATGTTTAACAACATTTAATATTGTTGGGTTCATAACCGAGACAGAACTAAATAATTGATGTGGTGTTTTGTCAATATGCAACTCGTTGCATATTGAGCTCCACTTAACTTGTAGTATTGTTTGTTGCACTTTTCCATGCCATGCCTCATTAAACCGGACATGCATCATACTTGTTTGCGCATCATACCATGTTTATGTGATGGTTGTTTACTATGTTGTTTGTTTCTTTCCGGTTTGCTTCTCTCGTTAGCTTCGGTTTCGTTCCGGAGTTGTGAGGATCCGTTCGACTTCGTCCGTTTGTCTTCTTCTTGGACTCGTTCTTCTTCCTTGCGGGATTTCAGGCAAGATGATCATACCCTCGAAATCACTACTATCTTTGCTATGCTAGTTTGCTCGCTCTTTTGCTATGCCAATGCTACGATGCCTACCATTTGCTTGTCAGCCTCCCATGTTGCCATGTCAAACCTCTAACCACCATATCCTAGCAAACCGTTGTTTGGCTATGTTACCGCTTTGCTCAGCCCCTCTTATAGCGTTGTTAGTTGCAGGTGAAGATGAAGTTTGTTCCTTGTTGGAACATGGAGATGATGTTCCTTGTTGGAACATGTTTACTTGTTGGGATATCACAATATCTCTTATTTAATTAATGCACCTATATACTTGGTAAAGGGTGGAAGGCTCGGCCTTATGCCTGGTGTTTTGTTCCACTCTTGCCGCCCTAGTTTCCGTCATACCGGTGTTATGTTCCCGGATTTTGCGTTCCTTACGCGGTCGGGTGATTTATGGGACCCCCTTGACAGTTCGCTTTGAATAAAACTCCTCCAGCAAGGCCCAACCTTGGTTTTACCATTTGCCTACCTAAGCCTTTTTCCCTTGGGTTCTGCAGACTCAAGGGTCATCTTTATTTTACCCCCCCCCCCCCGGGCCAGTGCTCCTCTGGGTGCTGGTCCAAACCGAGCGATGTCCGGCGCCCCCTGGGCAACCAGGGTCTATGCCAACCCGTCGTCTTGCTCATCCGGTGTGCCCTGAGAACGAGATATGTGCAGCTCCTATCGGGATTTGTCAGCGCATCGGGCGGCTTTGCTGGTCTTGTTTTACCATTGTCGAAATGTCTTGATGTACTGGGATACCGAGTCTGATCGGAGTGTCTCGGGTGAAGGTCTATTCCTTCGTTGATCGCGAGAGCTTTTCATGGGCTAAGTTGGGACACCCCTGCAGGGTATAAACTTTCGAGAGCCGTGCCCGCGGTTATGTGGCAGATGGGAATTTGTTAATGTCCGGTTGTAGATAACTTGACACCAGATCCGAATTAAAACGCATCAACCGTGTGTGTAACCGTGATGGTCTCTTCTCGGCGGAGTCCGGGAAGTGAACACGGTGTTGGAGTTATGTTTGACGTAAGTAGTTTCAGGATCACTTCTTGATCGCTACTAGCTTCACGACCGTGCCTTGCTTCTCTTCTCGCTCTCTTTTGCGATTGTAGCCACCATATATGCTAGTCGCTTGCTGCAGCTCCACCTCATGCCTTTACCTTACCCATAAGCTTAAATAGTCTTGATCTCGCGGGTGTGAGATTGCTGAGTCCTCTTGACTCACAGATACTTCCAAAACCAATTTGCAGGTGCCGATGAAACCGAGCAGGTGACGCAACCAAGCTCAAGGAGGAGCTCGATGAAGATCTTGCCCTTTGTGTTGTTTCGTTCTAGTTGATCAGTAGTGGAGCCCAGTTGGGGTCGATCGGGGACCTTTGTCGCATTTGGGGTTCTTCTTTTATTTTGGTTCCGTAGTCGGACCTTGATTGTATCTGGATGATGT
Organism: Triticum timopheevii; assembly: GCA_963921465.1. Taxonomy (NCBI): domain Eukaryota; kingdom Viridiplantae; phylum Streptophyta; class Magnoliopsida; order Poales; family Poaceae; genus Triticum; species Triticum timopheevii. Next base: position 470,334,486 of record OY997264.1, on the reverse strand, counting down.
AATGCTTTATTCATGTAATTGTGTGAAGTGGCGATTGTAAGCCAACTATGTATCTCTTTTCCTTATGTATTACATGGGTTGTGTGAAGATTACCTCACTTGCGACATTGCTTTCAATGCGGTTATGCCTCTAAGTCGTGCTTTGACACGTGGGAGATATAGCCGCATCGAGGGCGTTACATCAGTCCATTTGAACTTGGTGTCCTTCTTCAACAACTCCGTCATGGGCTTTGCAATCTTTGAGAAGTTCTCAATGAACCTCCAGTAGTATCCTGCGAGCCCAGGAAAACTCTGGATCTCTCCAACTGACATGAGTGCTTCCCAATTTGTCACAGTGACAACTTTGGTGGGGTCTACTGCTATTCCTTCTCCGGATATAAAATGTCCGAGGAATCCAACTTCCTTCAACCAAAACTCACACTTGCTGAACTTGGCATATAACTGATGTTCTCTGAGCTTCCCAAGTACCAAACGCAAATGCTCCTTATGCTCCTCTTCATTCTTTGAGTAGACTAGAATATCATCAATGAACACGACGACGAACTTATCCAAAAACTACATAAACACCTTGTTCATCATGTTCATGAAATAGGCAGGTGCGTTAGTCAGACCAAATGACATAACGGTATACTCATACAGCCCGTACCTTGTGGTAAAAGCTGTCTTAGGTATATCCTGCTCTCGAATCTTCAACTGGTGGTATCCTGATCGCAGATCGATCTTGGAAAATACTTTAGCTCCTTGCAACTGGTCAAACAAATTGTTGATCATCGACAGTGGGTACTTGTTCTTGATCGTTACTTCATTCAATCCTCGATAATCAACAACCATCCTCAACGATCCATCCTTCTTCTCCACTAGAAGCACCGGTGATCCCCAAGGTGACGAACTTGGGCGAATATAGCCTTCATCCAGTAACTCCTTAATATGCTTCTTAATTTCCTCCAAATCCTTTGCGGGCATCCTGTACGGTCTCTTAGATATTGGCCCTGTGCCTGGCAAAAGCTCAATCAAAAACTCAATGTCTCTATCCGGTGGCATGCCTGGCAACTCTTCTGGAAATACATTAGGGAAATCCTTCACCACTGGTACTTCCTCCTGTACAACTCCTGATAAGGAATTCACTTGAGTCCTCTTCGGCACATGCCGGGATACATACTTGATCCTTCTTCCTTCTGGGGTGGTGAGCAAAATTGACTTACTGGCGCAATCGATGTTTCCTCCATACATCGATAGCCAATCCATACCCAAAATCACATCCAAACCTTGCGACTCCAAAATTATCAGGTCTGAGGGGAAAACATGCCTACCTATGGTCAATGGCATCTGAAAACATCCTTGGCTTGCCATATACTCCGCTCCTGGCGAGCTTATCACATAGATGTTCTAAGAACTTTGGTGGGCAGTTTATACTTATCCACAAATCCCCTTGATATGTATGAATGCGATGCACCAGTATCAAAAAGAACGATTGCGGCAAATGACTTAACCAAATACCTATTACTGCATCTGGCTGTGCTTCAACCTCCTCCACGTTAACGTGGTTCACTTGTCCCCTATTGAAAGGGTTGGGCTTCTTCCCAGAGCTTCCATTGCCATTTCCATTATTAGCTTCAGGACATTCATTGGCATAATGTCCAGTCTTCTGGCACTTGTAGCAAGTAATGTGACTTAAATCCTTCTTGGCGGGTGTTGCTGGGTTGGAACGGTTCTGTCCGTTGCTTCCTCCATTACCATTCCCATTCTTGGGGCCACTATGGTTGTGCGAACTTCCTCCATTGTGGTTGTGACCTCCATGGTTATGCTGAAAAGGTCCTCCCGAGTTCGGGGTAAAACGGGGCCTCTGCTGAGCTCCAGAATTGTACTTCCCTTGTCCATACTTCCTCTTGCGGTTGTCAATCTGCTGCTGCTTCCCTTCAATCATGAGAGCTCTATCTACCAACTCCTGGTAGTTGTTGAAGGTTGCCACCATCAACTGCATGCTCAGCTCATCATTCAGTCCTTCCAGAAACTTCTCCTGCTTAGCTGCATCTGTAGCAACGTCATCTGGGGCATAACGTGCTAACTTACTAAAATCATTCACATACTGGCCAACTATACGTCCTCCTTGGCGCAAGTTGCGAAACTTACACTTCTTCATGGCCATAGCTCCTGCTGAAACATGGGCAGTACGGAAAGCCTGCTGAAACTGGTCCCATGTGACAGTGTCGATGGGGTAAGTGGCTATGAAATTCTCCCACCATGATGTTGCGAGTCCATCAAGCTGATGTGCGGCAAAATGCACTCTCTCCACATCTGTGCATCCTGTAGTGGTCAACTCCCTTCCAATCTTGCGGAGCCAATCATCTGCAACAATCAGCTCGGTGCTACTCGAGAACACCGGCGGATTCAACCTCAAGAGGGCTAAGTGATCAACAGGTGGTGGTGGTGGTGAGTTGTTGTTGTTGTTGTTCCCCTGATTCTGATTCTGATTCTGGACTAGTATTTGCATCAATGCATTCTGCTGCTGGATCAACTGAGTGAGCTCCGGTGGGAAAACAAATCCATTGTCACGTCTCGGAGGCATCTGAGGGTTTAGAAAAGATGAGAAAATAGAATAGAATGAGGTCTAGAGGGAAAAACACTACCCATATGCACATGAGACAAACACAATCATATCACTTCAATCAATTCAAACAAGGGCATACAACGGTCTAACTATCGTTACAAAAGTGCTCGGACTATACTATATACATGGGGGAATACTACTACTGTTATGGTGGTCGACTAGAAAAATTGATCGGTTGAAGACTCCATGATATCTGCTCCAGCTTCATGAACATAGTCATCATCGCTATCGTCAGGGTCCGAGTCGGTGTCGTCGATGATGATGTAGTTCTCCGGGCAAGTGGAATCGTCGTCATCTCCTCCTGGCGTGGGGTCTCCCATGAATATTCCTAGCTTCTTCTTCAGATCATCATTCTTCTCCACGAGTATCGTCATTTCCTCCTCATATCCATCGCGTATAGTCTTGAGTTCTTCCTCCAGCTCCGTGATCCTGGTCATTGCCTTCTTCAGATCTATCATGCATGCGCCCATCTGGTTCTCCTGGTGTCGAATGTGCTGGTTTAACTCCTGGATGAAAGCTGCAATAGATCTATCCTTCCTGGTGTTGATCATCTCACATTGATCATCTCAGCGCCCACAAATCTGGTAGATAGTATCCTTGAGATCCTTGTGGTAAACTTCTCCAATGCGGCCCATGGTGATGTGGGCTGCCATGCTCTTTCCTAGACTCCAGGTTGGTGCATCAAAGGAAAACTCTATGGGCTCAGCTACTTGCATGAACGTCCTTCCTGGAACTTAAACTCGAATCATCCAACACTCGTCTTCTGGTAAAGTGGCGATGTAGGTCCCGGTGAAGCTTGGTAGTCCGATGTTCAGGTATCTAGTAAGTTCCTTCAAGTGGCGTCCAAAAGGTGTATCTTCATCCGGTTGCGCGAACTTGTTCCTTGCATCCGCCATCCTAAAGAGTAGAAAAGGGAGAGGAGTCAGAAATGAGAAGAGAGTAGTGATCTAGGGCTTTAGCTTAGTGGTCGTGTCCTACAGTCAACGTGTGCTGTGATACCATCTTGTAGCGACCAGACCTCAAACAGTCTGATCTCTGTGCATCAGTGTCATCCCTGGATCGGTAATGCTGACACGCACAGTACTTGAATGATTTATAACAGAGTAGCAATCACACACATATATTACATCGAATGTCTCAAAAGTGATCTTATTACAATAAATATGGCTTAAGGCCATATAAATACGATAACAGTGGAAGGCTTGGAAGATAAAGTGAGTCCATCAACTCCAACGGCATCACTAAGTGAAAGATCACGACCTAAGGCACCTTACTCGTCGTCTGAAAAGTCTGCAACATGAATGTTGCAGCCCGAAACGGGTCAGCACATGTAATATGCTGGCAATGTAACACATAGAGAGTAATGAACAGAATAATGCTATCACTACATGCATATATGGGTTGGTGGAAAGTTCTATGGTTACAGTTTTGCATAAAGCCAATTTTTCCCTACAACAAAGGAATAAATTTTATTTAACTATCGTGGTGGTTGTTAAACATTGAGAAGGTTCACCCAACTCAATCCCAATTAAGCATCATCATTAAACCCAATCAAATTATTAAGAGTGATGAGATCCACATGATAATCCAAGAACTAGATACTCAAAACGTCCATAAGCGGGGACACGGCTAAACATGATTAGTTTGTACACTCTGCAGAGTTTTGCGCACTTTTCCCCACAAGATTCGAATACATCCATGGTCAGAGAAACGAGACCCAGTCTTTCTGAAACAATAACTCTTTACTCTGGGTGGACAGTTATACCTACTTTCCCCTACATCTGCTAGCCCGCCACTGAAAAAGGTCTTGCAACGTACTCAACTATGCTAGAGCCCATAATAACTTGTGGCTGCACACGGAAGTTTCTAGCATTAATATTCTTATGATCCCTTTGAGCCTGTGTGGCGGCCCATAGGAGAATCACACGGTACCCCAGGATTTCCAAAAAAACAGGCAACACTGGGTTCCCCAGGTGCCTCAGTCCACCCAGATGTGTATTAAAGTAGCCACCTTAAGTTAACCATTAAATAACAATACTCACATCTGTCATGGATACACTCACCCAATCCACACCTACAAGCATAGCATAGCAATATAAGCAACGTAGAAGTAACTCCCAAAGGTTTGATAATAAATAGGACAATGGGTACTACCTCATCTACTTCCCAAAACCCACGTATTAATCAGATCCTAACCATGCAATTGTTTGAGGATTGATCTAATGCAACAAAAATGGGTATTAAAGAGGTATGATCAAAGTGTTACTTGCCTTGCTGATGATCGGTGAAACCTAGAGACTCGTAGTAGCACGTTTCGCACTCTAGGTACTCTATCGCAAACAAACAAGCATACAATAAGCACTCAACTAGAAGCAAGGTAAAAATCAAATAAGAGATCTAACCAGAAAGTTCAACTTAAGAACTCCGGTTTGCAAAAAGAATCAAATCAAACGAAGCAACGAAACTCAAAGTGCGAAAGAAACAAGCTTCATTTACTAATCTGGACTTAAGTTAAATTCTACAGTAGCAAAAACTTGTTTAAGTTGGTTGAATAGAAAGAGGGCTTCGAGACGAAACTCTAGGCGCTTGAATCGCCTGATTCCAACGAACGAGCGAAAAGATAAACTAAAACGAAAATCAGGGTAGAAATCACGATCGAAAATAATCGTGGAAAATCCCTGGAAAAAGAAAAACTAATGAACAGGCTAACGAACGAACGTTCGCTGTCTGCGGCTAAACGGTGATAATCGTTCATTAAAACGAATGAACAAACGGGCGCTCGCTAATTAACTAAACCGAAAAAATAAAACCTATCTATTAAAAAACCATGGTTTCTAAAAAACCGCGCGGTTTTCTTCCGAAAACCGGCGACGGCGGTCAACCTCGGCGGGACGGCGGCTCCGGCATCGGGCGGGGCTCCGGTAGGCGGCGGGGTCGGCGGCGGAGCTCCGGGCGGTGGCGGCGGCGGTGGTGACGGCGGGACGGCGAGGGGATCCGGCGACGGCGCGGAAACCGAGGCGACGGCAGCTTAGGGTTAGGGTTTGGGCGCGGGGCGGCGGCTGGGCTCGGGTGGGCTAGGGGTCGCGGGGCGGCGGCTTACAAAGGGGGCCGGCCTGGGGAGTCCTGGCCGGTTACGGCCTGGAATCGGTTTCGTTTTTTTTTTAAATAATTCCGCGCAGAAAAACGAATAAAAGAAATACTAAATGGACTCCAAAAATCCTAAAATAAGTTTTCCACGTCCTCTAAAAATATAGCGGACAAAGTGAACATTTATTTGGGCCTATGATGCAATTTTGAAAAACGCATATTTTTCTTAATTCAAATAAAATAACGATAAAACTCCGAATAGAAATCTTATTGATTTTAATATTAAATCTCCAATATTTCTTTATTTTGGGAAAGTCATTTTATCCCCTCTCTTTTATTTGTGTAAAAGAAATATTCAAAGAGAAAATAATTAAGATCAAACGATCCTCTTTTCAAAATTTGAGAAAAACTCAAATATGAAAATAACGAAATCCCCAACTCTCTCCGTGGGTCCTTGAGTTGCGTAGAATTTCTAGGGCCTACCCAAATGCAATAAAATATGATTTGCAATGATGATCTAATGTATAACATTTCAAATTGAAAATTTGGGATGTTACAATTTATAAAGTCGGGCGCTAGCCTTTTCTCTAAAAAAAAAAGTATACACCAAGTCTTCAGCAGTGTCCATCTTGACCACGCCAAGGTTCGTAGCTTCTGGAGCTCTTCCTTGTGTAGATGGTGGGTCGTAAGTTCGGCCCATGGACTATGGGTCGTATAGGTTGGGACCCCCTAATCCAGGACACCGTCAAGCTGGTCGTGGGAACCAGGAACGATGATGGGCAGTGGGTTGGGGCTATTGCGGCAACGGGGGTGGATCAGAGAGATATGGAAAGTGGGGGTGATTCATTTTAGTGTGACGGTATTTTTCTGAATGAAAGGAATTTTATTATATACTTAGCACATATGCCATGTGTTGCAGAGATAATTGACGTGTCTATTGAAATATCCTTCAGCACGGCCCAACAATATCCAAATTGTGCCGGCCTATGGCAAAGAGGAGCACACTAAGGTCTAGCCGAAATTCATATCAGTATACGTTAAGAAGCATGGTATACAATATTCTTGGTACAGTTTTTGTTTGAAGATTCTGATCTCAATAAAAAGATTCTGTTAAATGTGTTTTAGGCCATCTTTGCATACACTTGAAGATTAATAAAAAAATTGTCCACGTCTGAGCGAAACGACCCTAATTCGTTGTATACAACTCGACGCTCTTATTTCTGATGCACATAACGGCCGCACACTACGCAACAACGCATATATGTGTGCTCCTTCCACATCCCTCGGTATTAAAGCCTTTTTATTATTGCATTGCATGCATGCCACACCATTGGTATTAGTACCAATTCCTATGTGTTATTCTTTCCTTCATATTTTTTTAGTCTCTCGTTTTTTTATCCCTACTGATCACACCCTTTATTCTCTCCTTTCTTTATTACTCCTATATGTCCATTGAAATCGATCGTCCATACTCCCTCTGATCCATGTAGCCCCTCATAACATATTTTTCATATATAAATATGATATAAAAGTTACATTGTGTGTTAGCATTTTCCCAAATACACCATATCAATTAATTAGGTTAATTAAGTTTATACCCTGAACATAATTTTAAAGTGGTTAACAGAAACAAATAATAGCATGTTTGGAAACTACGGATTTTTTAATCATATTGCATATGCAAATTATTTTAATCCAAGTTACGGTTGCAAAGTTGTAGCATATTCATTCTATGTAAATAATAAAAGTCAGGGACCTAACGGGCTGAAAACAGAATAAACTGGGCCTACTACAGCTGTATGCGGAATACTAACCGGTGTCCAGGCGCGTGAGATAGCGGCTGCTACAGTTGGGCTGAAACCCAACAGAGAGTGGCACTTAATGTGAGACCACGGGTTACCTAAAGAAAAAAAACCAGGGTTTTTGGAAAACACATGACGACGGATGGGGAAAAACACTCCATACTTTGTTAATAGGTATAGATGAAGACAGACAGTGTACGAAACTACCACAAACCATTGGCTACATAACCAACCAGGAGATCAGAGTCCCCCTGAACCGCTAACTTACAAGTCTGGAGAGCTGAAGTTCTCTCATGTACCACTTTTTTCATTACAGACCCAAGTGAGTAAAACAAAACCATCCAGCAGCAGGGAGAAGGATGAACGCGGTGTTTTGGTTTTCTGGATCTCGGGAACACCTCCTCGGCCCTATATTGGGGGGCACTGTTATCATACTCCCTCCGTCCGAAAATACTTGTCGGAGGAATGGATGTATCTGGATGCAATTTAGTTCTAGATACATTCATTTTCATCCATTTCTCCGACAAGTATTTCTGGACGGAGGGAGTAATATTATTATCATCGTAATAGTAGACATCAGACACTACATTGTTCAAAAAATGTTGGTGCAAATTTAAAACAAGTTGATAGCATTTGAAATTTTTTGTTTCAACACTTATTTGAAAAAAATGTTTTAACACATATTTCAACACCAAGGTTGAAAAACATGTGTTGAAAAAACGTTAATCATGTATTTGAAAAATGTTAAACATATACTCACTTTATCCCATAATATAAGACAAGTAGATATCAAAACATTTATTTGAAAAAAATCACTGGATTTAAGAATTCTAATCACATATTTAAAAATGTTAATCGTGTAAAGTAAATGTTTTTGATGTATGCGAAAAAATATTGACATAAAAAATACATTTCAAAAAATACTAATCGTGTAATTAATGTTGAACATGTATAAAAATAATGTGTATATATATTCTAAAAAATATATACACACACACACACGAAAATTGTACAAGTGTATGCAAAAAGCAGGCATTAGAGCATATATTCTAAAAAAATAATTATGTATTTAAAAATGTTAAAGATGCACAAAATATATTTTTGATGTGTACAGAAAATGTTCGTTGTATGTCAAGAAAAGTAGACACGTGTTAAAAATTTATAAAGTACAAAGAAAATATTTGAATACATTGAAAATTGAAAAGAAATAACGAAAACATGCACGTGCGTTGTATATGGGCTATATAGATTTTACCCGCGTGCAAGCCTAATTCATGGGCTATATAGATTTTACCTGTCCAATGACATCGGTTGGGCTTACATGTGTCCGTTTTGGGGGGGGGGGGGGGGGGGGGGTTACATATGTCTGGTTGACAGCATGCTTTCAGCTGCTTCAGTGCTTGTAGTCTTCATTAGATTGTCTATGATCAATACATAATAATTTTTATAAGCAAACATGCACGTGTGTTGTTTCGGGACAAAAGAAATCATCATTCATACACACATCCGACGAATCCTTTGAAATTTTTCATGATGCTCCACAATAAGCAACATGATAAATGATATTGTGCAAAAACAGAAAGGTGAGATAAATGAAAAATGACTAAATCAACAAATTTGTAGAGTGAGTATTCACTGTTTCAGTTTTACATTCAGATGACTTATAGTACTCAGATAGGATGGTTGCTAGCAAAGGAATTGATTTTTTGTGCACCTTCTCAACTATATCGGCAATGAAGCTATAAACAACATCCTTAGGTTTTTGACCCTATGCGTATGAAAACACACTTTAATGCTCCTTGATTGATAACATTTTTGTATCCTATCAAAGTACCATTATATGCATCTAAATTATCATATCTTTTTGCATTTTTAGTCGAGACGTGCATAGTACGTGCACACTTACTAGTAATTAAAGATCAAAAGCTCCCAGAAAAGAAAAGAAAAAACATGTCAGTTAGTTGGGATGAGAAGAAGAGGGGATGTCTATGGGAGAGAGAATTGGTGAGGCGAAGGGCGTGGAAAAATGTGCCCATATGTATGGAACGTGTGCTCGCAGGGTAACTGCGATCCTATACCTAAATCGAGAACATGCATGCATTGTATTACCGAAGTCATGGTGAAATATACCGCAAAAAATCATGATGAAATAGGGATGTAATAATACATCATTATATCCTTTTTAATACAGTACAACGCAAACACGTATATGTACGCGCATACGCTCACTGCTATAATGCATACACAAACATCCTATCCTCGTATTCAAAGGGAATGTCTCCTCCCATTCAAAACATCACCGAAAATTCTAAACTAAATCTAGGAATAAATGCGAGCAGCAAGACTTGACCCTTATGGACTGGGGATAGCACTGCCCCCCTAACCATTCAACCACAGGTTGATTCATAGTATAACATTATATCAATCGGATTAGATCAAACGGATGAAATGAATTACCGAAGCCCCATATAACACATATACCTTTTGATTAATCAAAAAAGAAAAAACTCATACAAATTTAAATACATTACAACCGCGCACTATTCCAGCCCTCTCATGCATTTGAAGATTTTGGCCGTCAGATTAAGAATCTGGGTCATCTTGGCCGTCTGATGCTCAGTTTCGCGCTAACCGGGCCGCTGTCTAAGGGGCTCCTACTCCGATAGAAAAAACGGTGGCCTCTGGTTAATCGGGCCTGTTTACACTCGGAGCCCATTCAACCCCACGAAGCCCGCAAACACGTCCCTCTCCTTCGTCTATCTCTTTCCCCGACCTCCCCTTGCCGCCGCCGCCACTGCCATTGTCGACGCCAACCTCCAGCCACGGCATTCCTCTCTCACCCGAGCGACGAAGGCACCCCCTTGACCTCGCCTCCGACCGTATCGTTGTGCGTCGCCGCCGCCGCTGCCACTGTCGACGCCAACCTCGAGCCACGACATCCCTCTCTCGACCGAGCAACAAAGGCACCCCCGACGGCCGGTACACGTCGAACACGCACGAGGATCCGGAAGACCGCAAGCACAAGAAGGAGATGGTGGGCGAGTTGCCGCCGCAGGCCTGGTCCAGCTTCTTTCTACGCCAGGTTTGAACTTCTCGGTTGCCCCGTTGTTGGATCCTACCTCGGTCGAGCCCCCGGCAAGCAAGGTACGATCGTACGTCATATGATCTTTTGGCGCGATCGAAATAACATCGGTCACTTGCTGATGGAGGCACGGCCGGTCACGGTGTCTACAATGGCAGCATGTGGATGTGTATGCCCCGACCCCTCCTATACGTGCACCTCTGCAGCGATCTAAAGGTATGGACCATGCTAACCTGCCATGGCACTCTACAACTACCATATTTCCAATTTCTTTCTGTTGAGATGGCGCTTTAGCCTTTGCACTTGAACTATTTGATGAATTGTCGATACGATGTCAGTGTTCGCCAGATATGATGTGAAAAATATGATATCTTCGGGTATTTATCCTCCTAAATATTCAGATATTCTAACCCTGTAATCCTCACTGCTCACAACTAGACATAGCTTTATGATGTATCTTTTGGATTTGGTCGATGTCAATCAGATATCAGGACGTTTGTGAGGACATATATTTCCGATACCTGTATTCTGTAGCAAAAAGTCTAATGTCTCTGTTCTCCAAATAATTGATTACCAACTCACTATACAGCTGCAGATTGGTCAATAACATCTTTTTTCATGTAAGAGCTGGGTGTTTTGATTGAAAGTATATTGGGGATGTATTGAAGTACTTTTTTTTCTTTCCCTCTCCCCAGCATTTTGATCTTTGATATATGCTATATCTCTTTCTACTTCTTTCATGCATTATAAGAAACATGTGGCAGTGGACATGTTTAAGAAAAAAAAGAATATGGCAGTGGAGATCAGTAGATCTAATTTTCTTTGCTGTGCAAAATGTGTCTATTCTCTAATGTAAGGCCAACTTTCGCTTCTATGATGTTTTTCCTTGGCTGTTGTATCTATTTCTAATTTGTTGCAAATTCAGTATCTTCATACTAATTCATTGGTTTCATGATTGGCTCCTCACTAAGTTTTTTTTTTGACCCAACATCGTAGAACAAAATGTTCTACGGTAAATCAATTAAAGCAAAATATGGTACAAAAATGTTACAAATTCCAAAGGAATAAAGGCTATAAGCTAGCCAATGCCTGCTCTAGGAATGGAACCCATGATTACATATTATGATCTATCCACTGTGAAAAACGAACTGCAAACTTTTGCTTGATCTTATGTCGAAGGAGCTTAAGATCATTCTTGAGGTGGTATCTCCAAGACTGAATTGAATGAGGAAGTGCTCTGAACACTAAATTATTTCTCTGAATCCAAATGTTCCAACAACCCAAAATAAGGATTTCGACAGCAAATTGTTTTGGAAGGAGCTGTGTGGCCAAGAGGGTGTCCTCATAAACAGAAGTTCCTCTACGTCTGTTTGGAATCAGAGAGTTCCAGCAGTCTTGCGCAAAACTGCAATCCCACAATAAATGCATAGGAGTTTCTTCTGCTTGCTTATTACAGTTAGGCAAAAGGTATCATCAAGGTGCATGCCTTTCCGTAGAAGAAGAGCCCTAGTGTTGATTCGAAAGTGAGCTACCAAACAAAAAAAGATTTTATGCTTTAGCCTGCTGGAGCTATCCCAAATGAGACTGAAAAACGGATGCTCCTCATGATTTTCCAGAAGCAAATTATAAATAAGAATTGAAGAGGGCCTGCCAGAAGCACCAATGATGTTCCACCTATCTTTAACTTGTGGGTCTAAGGTTGGACCAAAGAGGGGAGCTGGTTGAATTCTTCAAATGCTTCTACAGAGAGAGGTAAATGGAACTGATCAATCCAATTTTCCTCCTGAAAGAAACTTAGTACCGATTGATCCTCATGAAGGGCAAAGGAGTGAAGGTGAGGGAGCAAAGATTGGAGCTGCTGTTCCAACCAAGTATCTGACCAACAGAGAATAGATTTTCCTGACCCAATGGAGCATTTAATGATTTGTTTGAATCTCTCCAGGAGAGCAATATGAGACTTCCACCAGAAAGAGCCTTCAACTTTTCTTCTTGGCAGTTCAGAGTGGTAATATTTCTCCCAGATCAAATTAATCCAAGGTATATCCTCCTTATTGAGAAATTTAAGCAGATTTTTCATTAGTAGTGCCTTGTTGTGACTAGAGATATCAAGAATTCCAAGTCCTCCTTGCTTTTTTGGCCTACAAACCTTGGACCAAGCAATAAGTGCAGTTCCTCTATCCTCCATACCAAATTTCCTCCAAAGGAAATTTCTCAAGTACTTGTTGATTTGCTGTAACACACCAACTGGGAGAGCTAGAGAGCTCATGAAGAAAATTGGCAGAGATGCGAAAACTGATTTTATAAGCAAAAGCCTGCCATCATAAGATAACATAGTGGAGCAGCCAGAAAGCCTTCTTTCAATTCTTTGCATCATTGGGTTAAAATCTTCAAATTTTGGTTTTGTTGTGCCAAGAGGGAGACCTAAATAGGTGAAAGGAAAATGACCTTGCTGGCAGCCCAAAACATTAAGCAAAGAGTGGAGCTGTGTGATTGGTACATTTAGAGGCACCAAGAAGGATTTCTCATAATTCACTCTTAGACCTGTGAAAGCAGAGTAATGAAGGAGGAGATTTTTGACTTGCTCAATTTGTCTCATATCAGCTGGCAGGACTAAGATGGTATCATCAGCAAACTGAATCACTGGGAAGTCAGGGCAAGCTTGACTAACAATAGGAGGAAGAATCAGCTGATTTTGCATAGCTTCATTGAGGGTGGATTGGACTAGGTCAGCAGCCAACACAAATAGCAAAGGAGAGACAGGGTCACCTTGTCTGACCCCTTGATTGCAATGAAAGAATTTTCCTGGCACCCCATTAAGCAACACTGAAGAAGTACCAGAGGAAAGGAGCATGGAGATCCAATTCATCCATCTATCTCCAAAACCTCTTGCTTTAAGAATTGCAAGAATAGCTTGATGGTTCAGAAGATCAAAAGCCTTTTCAAAGTCTAGCTTGAGGAGAACAATGGGCAATTTAGACTGCTGACACTGATGTAAGTACTCATAAGCCCATCCTAGACAGTCATTAATGGTTCTGCTCTTAATAAATCCATACTGATTGACATGAACCAATTTGAGAATAACTGTCTGAAGTCTATTGGCCAGCAACTTGGTAATGATCTTGATGGAGCAATTGAGAAGGGAAATTGGTCTGAAATCATTTGCTCTGGCAGGATTGTCCTTTTTGGGAATTAGAGTGATGAAGGAAGCATTGATACTTTGCAGAGAAATATTTCCATGGTAGAAATCATTAATCAGCCTGTAGAAATCTTCAGCAATGATGCTCCAACAAACTTTAATGAAATCACCATTGAATCCACCAGGACCAGGTGCTTTATCAGAAGGAAGATCCCTGACCACAGAGTCAATTTCCTGTTTTGAGAAAGGAGCATCTAAATCCTCTAAACCATCAACTCTGTGAATAAGTCTTATTAGATCAAGATGGTCAGACATCTCACTTGAATTACCCAATCTTTCTTTGAAAGCTGACCAAAAAACTGCAGCCTTAGCATGGTGCTCTGTTACTTCAACCCCCTGATCATTCATAAGAGTTTGAATGAAGTTATGCCTGTATTTAATGGTAGCCTTAGCCTGAAAGAATTTTGAATTCTCATCTCCAAACTTCACCCATCTAATTGTTGCTCTCTGTCTCCAGTAAATGCTTTGAAAGGACAACAACCTCAAGAGATGCTCTTTCAAGATTTCTCTACCATTTTGCTCCATATCTGAGAGTAGTCTAAACTCCTCAAAATAATCCCACATCAAGATTACACTATTTGTGGCCTGAATGCTGAGTGCAAGGTTGGAAATGCCCTTACTCCAAATTTTTAGACTTTTCCTAAGCCTTTTAAACTTTGCAGTGATGAGTTTGGCAGAATTAGTGGCTTGAATGGGTTGGTGCCAGCTGGACTTTACTACTTCTTGGAAATCTGGTAGTTGAAGCCAAAAATTCTCAAACCTGAATACTTTAGCTTTAGGGATAGAAGTACCAATTTGGATCACAAATGGGCAATGATCAGAAATAGGCTTGGCCAAGGGAAAGGACAAGGTATTTGGGTAGTGAGAGGACCAGTTTTCAGATGTGAATACCCAATCAATTTTTTCTAACAAAGGTGCTTGCTGCATGTTACTCCAAGTAAAACTTCGTCCCTTCAAAGGAATTTCTACCAAAGCTAATTGACTGATTGCAGCATTGAAATCCATCATATTGTTTATATTTCCAGCACCATCATTTCTATTGGAAGGATATCTAATATAATTAAAATCCCCAGAAATTAGCCAGTTTGTTTCCACAGGCATCTGAATGTTTTTGAACCAGTCCAGAAATAAATGTCTCCCTTCCTCATCACAGGGACCATAAATATTAGTCAAGATCCAAGATTCTCCTGTGTGAACTGAAATAAACCTCATTGAAAGAGAGAAATCATTTTTAAACAGACATTCTCCTTGAAACATAGCATCATTCCAAGCCACAAGCAGACCCCCAGAAGCCCCTATAGAGGGTGAGAACTCAAATTTATTGATTCTTTTTGGGGAAAATTTTCTTAAATAAGAGATGTCAAAAACCTCTCTCTTGGTTTCTTGCAGACAAATAACTGAGCACTGTGATTCTTCAATTTTATTAGAAATTGCAAGCCACTTATCACTGGAGTTTATACCTCTCACATTCCAGTTTAAAATATTTCAGGATCTATTCATTGCAGAAACAAGCAGGCATACAGCAGGAACAACCACTGAGCAGGAATTTTTAAAATAGGCCATAGACTCAATCTAAAACAGGCCCACAGATTGAAGGTTCTCAGAAAAGTCCAGGGAACAGAGATCGAATTCATTACAGTAAAGATGAACTGCAATTTCAATAGCAAGGACCCTAGACAAAAGGACCTAATTTGATCCAAAAGAAGGGCAGCTTCAAGAACTCCCCACAGTGCCTCCCAAGACTTCAGTCCTTCCATGCTGATGGCTTCCCCCCTCTTTTAACTTTCTTCTGCAAGAGGATTTCTTCAGAGCAAGCCTTAGGGTCCACCTTGCAGTAAGAAGAGTTCAGATTCTTAATTATTTTTGAATTGCAGACAAGAGGCTTAGCAGTACAAGCCAAACAGCTACTATCATGACATGTTTTCTTCCTATATCCCTTGTTTAAGTGTTGCAATCTCTCACTTCTCCTTACCTTAGATTCCACAATAGGCATCCTGTCCTTCCTTTTACCCTTAACAGCAGTAGGACTGGAGAAGATGACCACCTCAGCAGGTAAAGGTTGCATCTCCTCCAAGCTAGAAGCCTGCAACTGAGAGCAAGAAGGAGCCACAGTTACAAGGCAAGAAGGAGGAATGAAGAAGGTGAGATGTTGAGATTTCTGAAACTCTTCACAAATAATAGCCCACATAGGAGACAACAAGAACATCTTGGCCCACTCAAATTTATCAGGAGTCAAAAGAGCATAACAAATGAAATCCACCCAGTCATAAGGTACCTAAACTTCAGTGAGGCCTTCAGCACTAACAGAGAAAAGCTTCTCCCAGGCAGATAAACAAGCCACAGACTGACTGCCAGAATCTGCAACAGAATCATCAATAGATAAATATTTCCCTTTGATAGAAAACCCTGGTGGAGCTGAGGAATGAGAGGTAGAAGAGCAGGTAACAGTCCTACATTCAGAGTCAGGCTTGGAAGAACCATCAGAAGAACAGTTAAGGATTTCAATTTCCTCATCAACAAAAGAGCTCTGGTCATCTTCCCTAAGCTGAGCTGCCAAAATTTCTGCATGAGAAGCTAACTGAATAACTGGGTCCTCTCCTTCAGCAAGATTTAAGTTAAATAGGGAGCCATCCTCCTCATCAGGGAACAAGTTGTCCTCCAACTGATTGATCTCCAAAGGAGCATTCACATGAGCTTCAATGATTGCAGGTGAAGGAGGCAGCTCTTGATTTAAATCAAGTTCAGCATTTAAAGCTGGCTCCATTGCTGGCAAAATAGGATAGAACTCTAGAGGAGCAGCAATGACAGGCATAGCAGGCTCAGGCTGGGGAAACTTCAGCTGGTCCACTAGCATGGGCCCAAGGGCCAAGTTGAGGTCCGGGAGATCCACATGGGCCTGGCCAAAATTATTTAAAAAACCATTTCCCTCCAAGACAGGCTGAGCATTGGCCTCTTGCATATCAATCTCCACCCCATTTGATCCCACAGAAATAGTGAGATCACTATGAATGTCCATATCAGGGAGATCCACTTGCAACTGTTCTTCCAAAGGCTGAAACAGATCAGCTAGCTCCACAAATTCTCCCTCTTCAATTTCCTGATCAATGAGGTCATCATCTTCAGCAGGCATTGCCCAGTGCCCCCATCCAGGGAGATCCTCATCCTCATCTTCAGGTTCCTCATCAGCTGCCTGAATCTGCATTGCCTGCTGATGGAAATTTTGTGGGTCTCCTCCCATGATATCTTGAACTTGGTGTTGTTGGATGGGCCCAACAAAGTGATTCAGTTGGTTGGGGTGAAAAAAATTGTTGACTGGCTGTGGATGAGGATTTCCATCCACAGGAACAGGGTCTTCCTCTGGAGGTCCAGCACCCAGCAGATCTTGTTGGAGAATAATCACAGGCACAGACGAGGACTCTGCATTTGGATCATCAGATTCTCCAACCACAATACTAACAGGAACATCTCTTAAGTTTTCAACCCTAATCTTAACCATGAGAGCAGCTCTGGTACTTCTGGCTCTGTCCCAGAGCAATAATTTGCCAAAACTCCTTACTGCATCCGCCAGCTCATGCATCTCTCGTTTATCAAAAGGAAATCCAACTAACAGAGACCAAATATCCCTGTCAAGATGCAAACTTCTCCAGTTGATGCCTTGGTTATGCCTCTGAAAGATGATATGCACATCTCCATGGACATGCGGGCTTTGCAGAACCAGAGCATCACGGTCGAAAGGGGAGTTCAATCTGACATAAGCTTGACCGAAAGGGCATTGACAAATCTCTTGAAACCCTAGATGCTTGACTTGCATAATGAACTCACCAATGATTTGACGAACATTTGGGAAGTGAACCTGCTGGTTGGGCATTGGCACAATGGTGGCGATTGCCCAGTCTTCATGGCGCGGCAGAGAAGGGTTCGAAATAACCCCGACTCTTGCTGGTCTTCCTTCCACCTGGATTGCCTGATGATGCGGAGGAAGAAAAGGGGCCGGATCGAATGGGAAGTTGGCCATGTCGCGCGGAACCAGCTCTCCGCCCTGCTCTGAAGAAAGCAAGAGCCTGCTAACTGTGAGCGGGGGCGGCGGAGGCAGAGACGCAGAGCGAGCAGGGAGAGACACGGTAGCAGGTGGAATGGTTGGTGAGGGTCTGGAAGGAGCTTGATTGCCGGTATTCTCCAAAACTGGCCTCGATTGTTGCCCCTGAATCGCACCATTAACGGGTGTAGCAGAGGTAGGAGCAGATACTGAGGCAGTCAATTGATTTGACAACACGAGAGAGCGGAAGGCCGAACGACAGTCACTGGAAATGTGGCCCCACCTTTTCCAATTATGACACCGGATTTTATTTTTGCAGCCCGCGCGCTTGTGGCCCGAGAGCAAGCAACGAACACAGAAGAGCTTTGGTTGGGCCGCATCATCCAAATAGGCCGCACCAGATCCCGCAGAAGCCCTTGGGCCAGTTTGAATTTCCTGAATTGCCGCCTCATTATTGCCCACTGCTGGAAATTGAAGATGATCAAAGACCGTAGTAACTGCTACCGAAGATTGAGCGGGGCGAGATCGCCGTGCCTGAGCAGGAACTGAAGATTGCTGGAAAAATCTCGGCGCTCGGACTGCATCAGCAAAAGAATTCCCATTTCGAGATCGTGAGACTAGAGTCCAACCATTGTCTTGATTCGGATCGGAGATAGAACAAAACTTCGGACCATTAGCACCCCACAGAAGAAAACCAAGATTGAATTCCGGCAAAGAAATGTTTCCTCCATTGTAGATCGCAAATCCAACATTGATCGAAGAAACAGAGAATTTGTGTAGGTGATCACGCAGCTTGCAAACTTTGAATAGTGAAGCACGACCCCCAAAACATGAAAGAAGGATAGTACCTACGGACTCCTCAGTGAGTCTGATCTTCGATCTGGTGAATTCTGCAACCAAAAAGAATTCCTTTTGTCCATTCTCGGCGGTGAAGTTGACCGGAAGATGAAGGGAGGATAGGATACGATCTTCAAAGGTGTGCCCCCGTTCAAAACGAAGATCAGACAGAGACATGGCGGCCGAAGAGGGCGGTGGTGGAGAACAGACAGAGATCAAAGAGGGTAGAGCTAGATGGTGGCCGCCGCAGCCGGAGTGACGTACGGCGGGAGATTCAGGCGGTGACCGCGGTGGCCGGAGTGACCAACGGCGGGAGGCTCAGGCGGTGGCCGTCGCAGCCGGATTGGCCAGCGGCGGGGCTAGGAGCGCGGAGGGGCTAGGAGTGCGGAGGGGCTAGGAGCGCTCGTGTCACGCTGTCGATTCCCCCTCACTAAGTTATCACTGGTTCTATGTTTTTTTTCTCATGTATGTACATTGTGTTCATAACTGAAATCCCCTTTCCATGACGGAAGCTGATTCCAGATTTTTGACCTCTCTTCAAATTAAATTAAATATATTTTCTGTCAAGCTCTATCATTTATTTTGTGAGCTATTTAGGCCATCCTTATTCTGATTAAGCCAGACATTTTGTGAGTTACTTCTGTGTAATGGTACAGCAGCTTTTCTCTGAGCTGGATGACCTGAAGCGATGCTTGATTCGGTACATTTGAAGCGGCACGTTTACATGACACATGCAGTTTTTTTCACTTTACATATGTTAAATTATATTTGCATGGTGTGGTGTTGTTGCAGCGTTGAGGAAAAATAACAGGCTGTAACATATGAAAATAACCAATACTCCTAGAATTCCAGCTTATAGAGGCTATGGTAGGAATGTTGAGAGGTATGTCTGCTAGCTGCATTAGTTATTTTATAAATTGAGTGGGCAGAAATTTGGAGATTTCTGCTCTGTGGGCCATCCATTCATTGGTCTGGCCTATTTTCATGTGTTGTAGTACATCGACTAAGAACAAGATCATTATTTTTATCCAGGACTACCAAGTTAAGAGTATTTAGACATTGTTTTGTTTCATTGAGTAAATTGGTCTTGTGAATCTAAATCTGTGTGTTTGTTTGACTAATGCAGGTGTAATTCCTCAAGCATATTGGCTGGTCACCCGAGCCTAATTGAAAAATTATTCAACCTATTCATGGATCAGGCAAAATATTCCATTCATAATAAATGTATTTGGTTTGCTTTCAGTTTGTTGATTTTAACAAGCTTCGGAATACAATAGTTATGTTAGGTCAGTTGTTAGCTTTTTACATCTTCACAGATAGGTCAGTTATTAGCTTTTGACATATTCACAAATAACTGATGATACCTTGCAGGCTATTCAAACGAAAAAAACATGCATGCATCATGACCGGCTCGAGGTGGTTGGAGGTTATTTAATTTAGGTGAAACAGTTCCAACTTCAACTATTTGGTTTGGGAAGTATATATATACTCTCGCTGCTAGGAATAGCAGGCACCATGATATTCTCAGTTATCTTTATTCTTGTCGAGCTTTACATCACAGCAACAAAGACATGCATGCGTCATGACCGGCTCGAGCTGGTTGGGCGATTAGTTACAGTATTATCACACTATTATTGGGTATTTTTTCAATGCCTCATATTTGACAAAGGGGATTACATGTATTCTCTCAAAAAATGACAAGTTTATAGGTGTATTTTTCAATATGTGCTGATGATGTTGATGAGACTGGAAAACCATCTTTGTTTGTCTCCATCTCCGGACTATGGCAATCCTTCCCGGTAAAAAAGGTTTCACATCCGTTTGTTAGAATTAAATTTGTTTCATTCTAGTGCAAAAAAATAGCCGGTAGCTCAACCTGGTTGTTGAATGACTTAGAAAATATGTCATTGTGTTATTTGATTATTTGTAATTCAGAGTGTGCCCTTCCATTTTTTGGGAATTGGTTGTGTGTGTTTTATGCCATCATACATTTATGGATTTTCTATTATTCTATCGAAAAAATGAACGGGCGCGGCAACGCGCGCCTATCATGATTTAGTTTCCATTTAAAACCAAATTTCATCGCTACAGTGTTCAAAAAATGTTGGTGCAACTTTAAAACAAGTTGATAGCATTTGAAATTTTTTTGTTTCAACACTTATTTGAAAAAAAATGTTTTAACACATATTTCAACACCAAGGTTGAAAAACATGTGTTGAAAAAATGTTAATCATGTATTTGAAAAATGTTAAACATATACTCACTTTATCCCATAATATAAGACAAGTAGATATCAAAACATGTATTTGAAAAAAATCACTGGATTTAAGAATTCTAATCACATATTTAAAAATGTTAATCGTGTAAAGTAAATGTTTTTGATGTATGCGAAAAAATATTGACATAAAAAATACATTTCAAAAAATACTAATCGTGTAATTAATGTTGAACATGTATAAAAATAATGTGTATATATATTCTAAAAAATATATACACACACACACACGAAAATTGTACAAGTGTATGCAAAAAGCAGGCATTAGAGCATATATTCTAAAAAAATAATTATGTATTTAAAAATGTTAAAGATGCACAAAATATATTTTTGATGTGTACAGAAAATGTTCGTTGTATGTCAAGAAAAGTAGACACGTGTTAAAAGTTTATAAAATACAAAGAAAATATTTAAATACATTGAAAATTGAAAAGAAATAACGAAAACATGCACGTGCGTTGTATATGGGCTATATAGATTTTACCCGTGTGCAAGCCTAATTCATGGGCTATATAGATTTTACCTGTCCAATGACATCGGTTGGGCTTA
Organism: Triticum timopheevii; assembly: GCA_963921465.1. Taxonomy (NCBI): domain Eukaryota; kingdom Viridiplantae; phylum Streptophyta; class Magnoliopsida; order Poales; family Poaceae; genus Triticum; species Triticum timopheevii. Next base: position 470,313,015 of record OY997264.1, on the reverse strand, counting down.
CATGTGTCCGTTTTTGTTGGGGGGGGGGGGGGGGGGGGTACATATGTCTGGTTGGCAGCATGCTTTCAGCTGCTTCAGTGCTTGCAGTCTTCATTAGATTGTCTATGATCAATATATAATAATTTTTATAAGCAAACATGCACGTGCGTTGTTTCGGGACAAAAGAAATCATCATTCATACACACATCCGACGACATCAGCGAATCCTTTGAATTTCATGATGCTCCACAATAAGCAACATGATAAATGATATTGTGCAAAAACATAAAGGTGAGATAAATGAAAAATGACTATATCAACAAAATTGTAGAGTGAGTATTCACTGTTTCAGTTTTACATTCAGATGACTTATAGTACTCAGATAGGATGGTTGCTAGCAAAGGAATTGATTTTTTGTGCACCTTCTCAACTATATCGGCAATGAAGCTATAAACAACATCCTTAGGTTTTTGACCCTATGCGTATGATAACACACTTTAATGCTTCTTGATTGATAACATTTCTGTATCCTATCAAAGTACCATTATATGCATCTAAATTATCATATCTTTTTGCATTTTTAGTCGAGACGTGCATAGTACGTGCACACTTACTAGTAATTAAAGATCAAAAGCTCCCAGAAAAGAAAAGAAAAAACATGTCAGTTAGTTGGGATGAGAAGAAGAGGGGATGTCTATTGGAGAGAGAATTGGTGAGGCGAAGGGCGTGGAAAAATGTGCCCATATGTATGGAATGAGTGCTCGCAGGGTAACTGCGATCCTATACCTAAATCGAGAACATGCATGCATTGTATTACCGAAGTCATGGTGAAATATACCGCAAAAAATCATGATGAAATAGGGATGTAATAATACATCATTATATCCTTTTTAATACAGTACAACGCAAACACGTATATGTACGCGCATACACTCACTCCTATAATGCATACACAAACATCCTATCCTCGTATTCAAAGGGAATGTCTCCTCCCATTCAAAACATCACCGAAAATTCTAAACTAAATCTAGGAATAAATGCGAGCAGCAAGACTTGACCCTTATGGACTGGGGATAGCACTGCCCCCCTAACCATTCAACCACTGGTTGGTTCATAGTATATCATTATATCAATCGAATTAGATCAAACGGATGAAATGAATTACCGAAGCCCCATATAACACATATACCTTTTGATTAATCAAAAAAGAAAAAACTCATACAAATTTAAATACATTACAACCGCGCACTATTCCATCCCTCTCATGCATTTGAAGATTTTGGCCGTCAGATTAAGAAACTGGGTCAACTTGGCCTCTCGATGCTCAGTTTCGCGCTAACTGGGCCGCTGTCTAAGGGGCTCCTACTCCGATAGAAAAAACGGTGGCCTCTGGTTAATCGGGCCTGTTTACACTCGGAGCCCATTCAACCCCACGAAGCCCACAAACACGTCCCTCTCCTTCGTCTATCTCTTTCCCCGACCTCCCCTCGCCGCCGCCGCCACTGCCACTGTCAACGCCAACCTCCAGCCACGGCGTTCCTCTCTCGCCCGAGCGATGAAGGCACCCCCTTGACCTCGCCTCCGACCGTATTGTTGTGCGTCGCCGCCGCCGCTGCCACTGTCGACGCCAACCTCGAGCCACGACATCCCTCTCTCGACCGAGCAACAAAGGCACCCCCGACGGCCGGTACACGTCGGACACGCACGAGGATCCGGAAGACCGCAAGCACAAGAAGGAGATGGTGGGCGAGTTGCCGCCGCAGGCCTGGTCCAGCTTCTTTCTACGCCAGGTTTGAACTTCTCGGTTGCCCCGTTGTTGGATCCTACCTCGGTCGAGCCCCCGGCAAGCAAGGTAGGATCGTACGTCATATGATCTTTTGGCGCGATCGAAATAACATCGGTCACTTGCTGATGGAGGCACGGCCGGTCACGGTGTCTACAATGGCAGCATGTGGATGTGTATGCCCCGACCCCTCCTATACGTGCACCTCTGCAGCGATCTAAAGGTATGGACCATGCTAACCTGCCATGGCACTCTACAACTACCATATTTCCAATTTCTTTCTGTTGAGATGGCGCTTTAGCCTTTGCACTTGAACTGTTTGATGAATTGTCGATACGATGTCAGTGTTCACCAGATATGATGTGAAAAATATGATATCTTCGGGTATTTATCCTCCTAAATATTCAGATATTCTAACCCTGTAATCCTCACTGCTCACAACTAGACCTAGCTTTATGATGTATCTTTTGGATTTGATCGATGTCAATCAGATATCAGGACATTTGTGAGGACATATATTTCCGATACCTGTATTCTGTAGCAAAAAGTCTAATGTCTCTGTTCTCCAAATAATTGATTACCAACTCACTATACAGCTGCAGATTGGTCAATAACATCTTTTTTCATGTAAGAGCTGGGTGTTTTGATTGAAAGTATATTGGGGATGTATTGAAGTACTTTTTTTTCTTTCCCTCTCCCCAGCATTTTGATCTTTGATATATGCTATATCTCTTTCTACTTCTTTCATGCATTATAAGAAACATGTGGCAGTGGACATGTTTAAGAAAAAAAAGAATATGGCAGTGGAGATCAGTAGATCTAATTTTCTTTGCTGTGCAAAATGTGTCTATTCTCTAATGTAAGGCCAACTTTCGCTTCTATGATGTTTTTCCTTGGCTGCTGTATCTATTTCTAATTTGTTGCAAATTCAATATCTTCATACTAATTCACTGATTTCATGATTGGCTCCTCACTAAGTTATCACCGGTTCTATGTTTTTTTTTCTCATGTATGTACATTGTGTTCATAACTGAAATCCCCTTTCCATGACGGAAGCTGATTCCAGATTTTTGACCTCTCTTCAAATTAAATTAAATATATTTTCTGTCAAGCTCTATCATTTATTTTGTGAGCTATTTAGGCCATCCTTATTCTGATTAAGCCAGACATTTTGTGAGTTACTTCTGTGTAATGGTACAGCAGCTTTTCTCTGAGCTGGATGACCTGAAGCGATGCTTGATTCGGTACATTTGAAGCGGCACGTTTACATGACACATGCAGTTTTTTTCACTTTACATATGTTAAATTATATTTGCATGGTGTGGTGTTGTTGCAGCGTTGAGGAAAAATAACAGGCTGTAACATATGAAAATAACCAATACTCCTAGAATTCCAGCTTATAGAGGCTATGGTAGGAATGTTGAGAGGTATGTCTGCTAGCTACATTAGTTATTTTATAAATTGAGTGGGCAGAAATTTGGAGATTTCTGCTCTGTGGGCCATCAATTCATTGGTTCGGAATACAATAGTTATGTTAGGTCAGTTGTTAGCTTTTTACATCTTCACAGATAGGTCAGTTATTAGCTTTTGACATATTCACAAATAACTGATGATACCTTGCAAGCTATTCAAACGAAAAAAACATGCATGCATCATGACCGGCTCGAGGTGGTTGGAGGTTATTTAATTTAGGTGAAACAGTTCCAACTTCAACTATTTGGTTTGCGAAGTATATATATACTCTCGCTGCTAGGAATAGCAGGCACCATGATATTCTCAGTTATCTTTATTCTTGTCGAGCTTTACATCACAGCGACAAAGACATGCATGCGTCATGACCGGCTCGAGCTGGTTGGGCGATTAGTTACAGTACTATCACACTATTATTGGGTATTTTTTCAATGCCTCATATTTGACAAAGGGGATTACATGTATTCTCTCAAAAAAATGACAAGTTTATAGGTGTATTTTCAATATGTGCTGATGATATTGATGAGACAGGAAAGCCATCTTTGTTTGTCTCCATCTCCGGACTATGGCAATCCTTCCCGGTAAAAAAGGTTTCACATCCGTTTGTTAGAATTAAATTTGTTTCATTTTAGTGCAAAAAAATAGCCGGTAGCTCAACCTGGCTGCTGAATGACTTAGAAAATATGTCATTGTGTTATTTGATTATTTGTAATTCAAAGTGTGTCCTTCCATTTTTTGGGAATTGGTTGTGTGTGTTTTATGCCATCATACATTTATGGATTTTCTATTATTCTATCGAAAAAATGAACGGGCGCGGCAACGCGCGCCTATCATGATTTAGTTTCCATTTAAAACCAAATGGTGTAGGAGTAGATGAGACTTAGTTAATTATCATATAGATCAAACTATCAACAAGTCTATTCCCCTCTGAATGCCCAAGCCACCACTCGTTTACGAGAATCATGAAGAGAACGATCAAAGCGCTTGAACCCAAGGTTGCCAGAATCCCGGCCGCGAACGCGACGGTAGTCAGCCTCGTCGTCGGATGGGAGCTGTACACGTCCGCTATCAGATATTCAGAAAGAACGAGGAGCGGAAAAGCGACGCAGCCCATGAGCAACACGAACACGCACCTACTACACTCGTGTGGCTCGGCCTCCGCCGTTGCACCAAGGCTGTCGGGATCCTCGGGGAGCAACTAATTAACGAGCGTTCCTTCGGGAGCCTCGCAACGATCAGCGCCACTTGGCGCGCTCTCAGCCATTCGTCATGTGTCGCACTTTGGGCGCTTTCTTTGGATTTTTTTTTCCGCACGCGTTTTTGTCTTCGTAAACGTTTTTTCGGTTTTTTTTACGTTTTCGTTTTTCATCAATCTTCCCTAGCTTTTCGATCAAAAAAAATCGAAAAAATATATTTTTGCGCAAAAAAACGTATTTTTTTCGCGAGAGACACGGTTTTATTTTCGCGAGAGGCACAGTTGTGCTTTCACGAGAGGCACGGTCGTGCCTCTTGAAAACGGAAAAAACTGTGTTTTTTGTTTTTTTTCCTTTCGCAAGAGGCCCTATTTTGCTTCCACGAGAGACACGGTTGTGCTTTCGCGAGAGTCACGGCCGTGCCTCTTGGAAACGTAAAAAAAAATGTTTTTTTTGCGAGAGGCACGGTTTTGCTTCCGCGAGGGGCATGGTTGTGCTTTCGCGAGAGTCACGGCCGTGCCTCCTCGGAAACGAAGAAAAACAACGCATTTTCTGTTTCTTTTTCTTCCGCGAGAGGCACGGTTTTGCTTCCGCGAGAGGCACGGTTGTGATTTCGTCAGAGGCACGGGCGTGCCTCTTTCGAAAAGGGAAAAAAATCCATGGTTCGGTTTTTACGTCCGATTTTTTCCGTGAAAAAAAAGTTCATCAAAACCTATCAACATTGGATCTACTTTTGAAGATCTCGACGCGAGGAATCCAACAGCGAAAGCGGTTCGAGATTTGGATGCACAGTTTAAGAGATAAAACGTTGTGAATAAACGAATCTACGAAAAAAGAAAAAACTCCCAGGTTGCGACAAGTGACGCACATGCAGCGTGCCACTTGTCGCAACCTAAGAAAGTTGAAGTAATCTCTACAAAAAGTACTTCTTAATTAATGATTTCGGGATTCTCGATGTCGGGCATCTCCACCTGTGACGGCTACGTCTCGAGCGTTGTTGGAGCAAATAGCGAACAAACCCTTTACGATGAATCAAATGGACGGCCATGACTCTAATATGATAAAAACTCAGAAAAGAAAAGGAATATGATAGTAGTACATCGTATCCATGACGGGTTCGGTTAATACTCGTACCCGAGTCACACAATGTGCACCGTGAGCTTCGGATTCCCCTCGGCCAAAGCTACAGCATCTACAGTCGGACGCCCAAATCCACATTATACGTTCGGACAGACGGCTCACTTACTGACCGCTCACGAAAAATCAATTACGGGCGCCTCAACCGGACGGTCATAACTCTTACATTAGGAATATCATAAACTCGGGAAAAAAAAAGGAATATGACAGTAGTACATCGTACCCATGACGGGTTCGGTTAGTACTCGTTCCCGAGTCAGACAATGTGCAATACATGTCCGTGAGCTTCGGGTTGGGCGCGCCTATATCTTGCCTTAAGCGAGTCTAGCTTCGGACTCGCTGAAGGGGCGAGCGAGCTGGGCCGGCCCACGAGCGCGGGAGGCCACAGCCTCTTTTTTCTGTTCTTTTTACATTTTCTATTTTCTTTTTTACTTTTAGTTATACTTTAAAATATTCTAAGTATATATATATATATATATATATATATATATATATATAAAGACTCTTCAATAAACATTTGAAAAGAATGGTAAACAAGTATTTGAAAAAAATGATCATGTATATAAAAATGTTACACAAGTATTTGAAAATGTTGAACAAGTATTTAAAATTTTGAATAAGTATTTGAAAAAATATTGATCATGTATATAACAGTGTTGAACAAGTATTTGAAAAAATGTTGATCATGTATATAAGAATGTAGAATGAAAAACAAATCGAAGAAAAAAAAGAATGTTGAATAAGTATTTGAAAAAAATGTTGATCATATAGATAAGAATGTAGAATGAAAAGCAAAATGAAACAAAGAAAAATCAAAAAATAAACCAAATTGAAACAAATAAAAGAAAGAAGAAAAAAGAAGTCCGGCTCGGTCACCTCTAGTCGGTCGTGAACCTACTTCTAACCGATAAATGGAAGCGAGGGGAGTGGTTAGTTGCGTTAGCGATCTCGCTGGAGACAAGGGATCGATCTCGCGTCGTCCCTCCTTTTGAGTTTCTTTTTTCCTTTATTGTACGCGTGATGGGGTGCCCGATTCATAGACAACAACAAAATTCCTTCAGCAAGAGCACGCTATTATCTCACTTAAAGCGAGAAATAGCTCTCGCGCTTCGGGTTCCCCTTGGCCAAGGTTAGAGGGCTATGGCCCTAGCATGCTCGACGACGGGCTGTCGACATCCAGCTGATCGTGTCCCCTCCTGGTCTAGCCAGGGTTGGCTGGGCATGTCGGTGTGGGCGCCTTCATCGCCAATCAGTCATGATTCGGTTTCTGATGTCAGGCCAGGAGCGAAAGGAAGTGCCTTCTTGCTCTTATTTCAGTGGCTGGTGAGTTGCAATGTGGGCGGTGGACGGAGTATTGAGGTCTTGGAAGTCAGGGTGGCTGACCTATGTGGCAGGCTACGCATTTGGCGCTCCGACAAGCAGTGTTGCGGTGGTGTTGACTGCATTCTTTGATCACGTGGATGACAAGGGGCGTAGTGACGGAGATCCTAGCAAAACAGTTGTCTTCAATGGAGGTCCTTCCTTGATCTAGATATGGAGCTCCCGTTCGTCGTGGTTGGCCCCCCTTCGGAGACCATGGTGGCTTGGATCCCTTTGGTGAGGTGTGTGGGAGGTGCCGAGCGAAAGCTCCGCGCCATGGCCCCGGTCAATTAAAGAAAATCTAGCAGCATTGTAGAACTAGTCAATCTTCAAAATAACTTCTATCATGGCAAATAGAAGAAATAAAATATCATTCTAATAGGGTCGCTATATAGAACTTTATTATTCGGTAGATCCCTGGTAGGCTATCCTAGCTAGGTGACTTGACACGATGGTCAGGGGCGGAGCTAGGATTTCACCATGGGGGGCGAAGAACACATTGAAGCACACAGGAGACATAACACAAAGATATTTCAAGTCTTCAATATTGTAGCGATATCAAACATGTAACAGTATAAGATTTACAATAAAAAGACTACATTTCTACTAGTTTGAATGCAGATCTACGCTCCCCAGCCGGTCGATCAAACAAATCAATAATCTCATTAACATTGAACTTTGCAGCTATTTCCTTCCCGATGTATACAACCATGTAAGGTCGAAGAAAATCGTCACCCATTTTACTTCGGAGTCGCGTTGATAATCTTCATTGCCGAAAAAGCTCTCTCCGCAGTTGAAGTTGACACCGGGAGAGTGATGACCAAGCGCAATAATCTATCAACCATTGGGTACATAGATGCTTTACCTGTTTTATGCAATGCAATGGTTAAATCAGCCAGTGATGATGAAGAATTCAGCTCTGGATGGTTGCAAACGTCTAGCTGATAGTGTGGAAGTTGTGACTCCAGGCGAGCCTGCTCTTGACTAGAAAAATCCGCTGAATAAAATTTGTCCACAAGCCTGCAAATCTTTGATATGAAAATAAGTCATGCCTTGGATCCAAGATGCACAAAGTGTCAGTAGCTCTGTAGTCTGAATGCTAAAACGGTCATTTAGCTCAACCAGTTGTTGATCTATCGCCACATTGAACACATCTGCTTTGTAGTGGTGAAGCACCATGATGTTATTATGTTTATTCCGAGACTTAGTCACATCAACATACCTGTAAATTACAAATACAGTATATGTGTTAGAGTAAAGTATATGTGATTAATATTATTCTATTATACAGTGGAGGAAAGGGACATACTTGTGACTCATATCGGGGATCTCAACTTCATGATTCACACAAAAGGTCTTAACCTCCTCCATGAGTGGTTCCCATCCTTCCTCTCTTAGATCAGCGAGGAGCACCTTAGTGTTAGAGAGTGTATCTAATGCATTCAAAATGTCCATAGATTTCTTTTGGAGTGTTTGGCACAAGACATATGTGATTTTCATAATCCTCTCCATGAGGTGCAAAATGAACACAAAATCAAAAGAAACAATTATCCTTAGGGCGCCTCAAGCATCTCCACGGGAATATTGTGTCACAGAACGATCATTCACTATACTTCATAGGACTATAATTGTGGCACCAAACATCTTCCTCGAGCTCCGAATTGACTTGAAGTGTGAACTCCATCTAGTGTCTGCTAGTCTCTATAAAGAACCTATCTGGTTTGCCCCTTTTCCCGTATTAAGGTCCCCCGGTTCAATTTCATGTGCAATTTCGGCGGCTTGATTTGCTAGTAACTCATCGTTGCATTTAGGTGAAGCACTAACAACATTTATGACAAAATTGGCATGTTGAAAAAAATTATGCACTTCATGTACCTCTCGTGATGCTGCAACAAGGGCTAACTGAAGCTGATGCGCCATACAATGAATGTAATATGCATAAGGGCACGCCTTCAGAATTAAAGCCTTTAATTCGTCCCACTCCCCTCGCATATTACTGGCCCTGTCATAGGCCCGAGCTCAGATATCTTCCACATTTAAATTGTTATTTGCTAGAACAGTGCAGATTGTCTCCTTGAGAGTGAGTGCAAGAGTGTCATTCACATGAATGACATCAATAAAACGCTCCTGTATGAACCCTTTAGTGTCAGGAAACCGAAGGACCAATGCCATTTGTTCTTTCTTGAATTCATCGCGAGCTTCGTCAACCATTATAAAAAATTTGCTATTACCAATTTGAAACAACATGCGGTGCCCCCATGTTTGGTTTTGGTAATTGATGACAATCTCTATGGACTAATGGTTGCCTTGAGTTATATTTGAAGGATTTGTCCATAGGCTTTTCTTGGAGTCCATTTGTTGGTTTCAAGGAGAGTTTGTGATGACCAAGGTGCCATTCAAGGAATTACCTAAAGATTGGTCATGTGAGAGGTTGATCAAGACTAAGTCAAAGAGTGAATCAAGTTGATCAACACACAAAGCATAGAAGATGTACCGAGAGGGATCAAGCGATCCCATGGTATGGTAAGCATTATCAATTACGCTTTGTGTACTAACCATGATCTTCGTGAGAGTTCTTTGTGGGGTTAGGTTGTGGTGTGCAAGTTCAAGTGAAGCATCACGAAGAGATCAAATGCTTGAAGCTTGCCGTCCATTGTGGTGACAATGGACTTGTGAAGATGTGCGGAAGAGTGGCTCACCCATAGTGGAGTATGGGGGAGCAATCAACTAGTCTTCATCGAGCCAACGCAATCAAGAAAGGTGGTCCAACTTGAGGGAGTCAAGATCGTCATAATCTAGCTCAAGTGGACCATGTGCAAGGCAAAGGTTTGCCCTTGATAGGTTTTCTATTTTACCGGTCTCGTGGTGGTAGTTGGGAGACCGGGTTATAGGATCGTTTGCCGTACTATCAAGGGGGGCTCTCAAGTTGGTAGCTTGATCGTATCGTTAGTAGAGAGCTCAAACCATTGCATCCTTGCATCATGTTTCTTGGTTCTTTTTGGTTCTCTTTGTGATTTTTAGAGCTTATGGTCATCTTGATGACAAGCTTGGGTTCATCGAAAACGGAGTTCGCATGCGTCTTCTATGATGTTTTCGGTGTTGGAGGTTTTACCGGTCTTATCCGAGGAAGGGTTCTCACCATTTACTTATGGGCCTTTTATCATTTACTTCTCATTGATATTTCTTTCAAGATTGTGTTAGCCCATGTCGTTAGCTTTCCAACAAACTTGGTTTCGTTGAATTTGGAGTCTGTTTGCAAAAGTTGTGGCTGTTTTGGTAAAGGCTGCAGCGGTACTACCGCGACTCGAGCGGATGTAAATTTTTACTACCGCTCCAGAGCGGTACTACCGCGGCTCCTGAGCAGTAGTACCGCTCCAGAGCTGTACTACCGCGGCTCCTGAGCGGCAGTACCGCTCCGGACCAAAATCTCATGTTTTGCTCAGCGGAAGTAGGCACAAAAGTATTTTTTTAGTACCGCTCGCAAGCAGTAGTACCGTGAGGTCGAGCGGTAGTACCGTGAGGACGAGCGATAGTACCGCTCCGGTGGTTCTACTGGCCTTTTGCATCCTCACTGTTGTTTTTCAAAGGGGTACTACCGCCCTACCGCTCCTTGGAGCGGTAGTACCGCTCTGTGCGGGCTGTGAGCATAACGGTTGGATTTTTCCCCACCTATAAAAGGGGGTCTTCTTCCCCATTGAACAATATCCTTTGAGCTCGTGTTCTTCCCCCATTGTTGAACTTCTTCAAGCTTGCTAACTCTCAATCCCTTCATGGATTCTTGCTAGTTTTTGAGGGAAAACAGAGAGGAGATCTAGATCCACATTTCCACCAACCACTTTCTCCTTTATGTGAGGGGAACCCCTTGAATCTAGATCTTGGAGTTCTTGGTGTTCTCCTTCTTGTTCTTCCTCTCATCTTCCTCCCTAGAATTAGTTGCTTCAGTGGGATTTGAGAGAGAAGGACTTGGGCACTCCGTGTGCCCTTGCCATTGCATTTGGTGCATCAGTTTGAGTTCTCCACGTGATACGTGAAAGTTACAAGTTGAGAAGCTTATTACTCTTGGGTGCTTGGTACCCTTGAGCTTGTTACTCTTGGGTGTTTGGGCACCCTAGAGCTTGTTCCTCTTGGGTGCCTTGGCGCCCTAGACGGTTGGTGTTGTTCGGAGCTTAATCATTATGGTGTAAAGCTCTGGGCAAGCGTCGGGGTCTCCAATTAGGTTGTGGAGATCGCCCCGAGCAATTTGACGGGTACCGGTGACCGCCCCCAAGGGTTGCCAAAGTGTACGGGTTCGGTGACCGCCCCCAAGGGTTGCCAAAGTGTACGGGTTCGGTGACCGCCCTCAAGGGTCCCTTAGTGGAATCACGACATCTTGCATTGTGCGAGGGCGTGAGGAGATTACGGTGGCCCTAGTGGCTTCTTGGGGAGCATTGTGCCTCTGCACCGCTCCAAACGGAGATTAGCATCCGCAAGGGTGTGAACTTCAGGATACATCGTCGTCTCCGTGTGCCTCGGTTATCTCTTACCCGAGCCCTTTACTTATGCACTTTACTTTGTGATAGCCATATTGTTCTTTGTCGTATATCTTGCTATCACGTAGTTGCTTATCTTGCTTAGCATAAGTTGTTGGTGCACATAGGTGAGCCTAGTTGTTTTAAGTTTTGTGCTTGACAAATTAACCGCTAGGTTTATTCCGCATTTCTTCAAGCCTAAACCGTAATTATTTTAAATCGCCTATTCAACCCCCCCCCCCTCTAGGCGACATCCTCGATCTTTCAATTGGTATCAGAGCCTCGTCTCTCTTTTTAGGGCTTAACCGCCTAGAGAGTAAAGTTGTCGACTAGGGGATTAGGATTCTCTGACACTCTTAGTTTCGATGGCACAAATTATGATTTTGGGTTGTTCGCATGCTTAATCTCTTTAGGGTCATGGACCCAAATTTAGAGTGAATTGTAGATATGGGTTTTTCTCCTCCAAAGGATCCCCAAAAATTATCTTTAGAGGATGAGAAAAACTCTTATCTCAATGCTCAAGCTTCTATTGTGCTTTTCGATGCTTTGAGCAATGTAGTTCTATTTCAACTCATGCCGTTCCGGGATGCTCATGAGTTGTGGACTAAGCTTCAAGATAAATATGGTGTGTCCAAGATTTGTGGGGATGGTTGTCCTCCCTCCACCTCCGGCCGTGTTACTTTCTCAACTTCTTCTACTTCACCTACATGTGGATTGCCACAAGGTAAAGATATGGTGAGTAGTGGTGTTCATTGCAATGATCATAGTGGGCTTATCATTGGCGATTCCTCATCACTATCTTATTGCAATGCTCCATATTTGGACTTCAACACTTCGAGCTCTCTAAATGTTTCACATGCTTGTGTTGATAGTCCTTGCATATCATTTAGAAATTTCTTTACTAAATCTCATGATGATATGCTTGCTATGTCTTGTTGCCATGATAAAAATGCATCTATTTCCTTTAATTGTTGTGCTAACAATGTAGATGAAACCCAACACTCCATGGAACAAGATGTGGTGTTTAATGGTGCCTCAAGGGATCCTACATCATCATCTATTGCTTTTTGCCTTATGGCTAAGGCGTCTAAGGTATCTCCTACTTTGTACCCCAATATGTCTCTTGATGATGATGTTGATGCTAATGATGATGAGGATAATGATGAAGAGAATGATAATGTTGCCTCCTTAAAAATTAAGGGGGAAATGATTTTTAAAGCTCTTCATAAGAATAAAATTGCTCGTTCCAACTTCATGGAAATCATGTCTATTGCCATTGAGGGCAAGAAATACATTGAGGAGTTGGAATCTCATCTAGAGGAGCATGAGGTCACCATTGAGAGTATGGAAGCTCATGAGCGTGATTACGCAAATGAGATCGCGGAGCTATCTCAAGCTCTTGAACATGAACAAACCACCTCTGAATCTCTTGAGGAGACTTTTGCTCTAGAATTATCTAGAGTGAGGTAATCTCATGATAGAGCTCTTGAAGTTTCTCATGCTAGACTCCTTGAGGAATTTGAGCACCTCAAAAATGGCTCTAGGGTCATTAAGAGTGAGCTCATCGAACTCACCGAGTCTCATGCTCAACTTAAAGCTTCTTATTTAAAAGAGCTTGCCAAGTTATCCTCTCCTATTGTTGTTAATGATGATGCTTGTGCTACTAACTCTATTACTTGTGAAGCATCCATTTTGAAGGAGAATGTTGAGCTACGGGCTCAACTTGAGTTGCTATCTAACAATTATGGGAAATTGGAAGAAAGCCATGAAAAGCTCTCGAGCTCTCATGATGATATTGTAGCATCCCATAATGTGCTAAAGATAGCTCATGAGTCCATGATTGCTAAGGTAACATCTAGTGAGCCTCATGTGGATAGTAACACTACTTCTAGTCAAAATACTATATTGCCATGTGCTAGTCCTTGTAATTCATCTACTCATAATGTTGGTACATCTTGTGATGAATTGCTTTCCTTGCCTTGTTGCTCTAACGATGAAGCTTACACTTCCTCTAGTACTTGTGTTGAGACTAACCATGTAGAGGAAATCAAAGAGCTCAAGGCCCAAGTCACTTCTTTGAAGAAAGACTTGGAAAAGAGTCGTGAAGGAAAATTCACACTCAACAATATCTTGAGTGCGCAAAAATTCCCCAATGACAAAGGTGGACTTGGATTCAACTCCGATAAGAAGTCCAAGAGAAACAAGAAGAAGGGCCAAGAACAACTCAAGAACTTGGCCAAGATTATTTGCTTCAAGTGCAAAGTAGAAGGGCATCATGATAGATCTTGCCCATTGAAGAAGAAGCCCATTAGTGACAAGAAACAAGGGAAGCGGACACAAGCTCACTTTCATGATCAATCTCAAGTTGAAGAAAGGCCTCTTCCCAAGAAGACTCAAGTTAATGGTTCTCTTGTTGAAAAATCAAGTGAGAAGAAAGTGAAGAGTAGACGTTGCTACTTATGTCGTGAGAAAGGTCACGTCGCTTCTTCATGCACTAGTGGTAACTTATCCAATCCAATTATTATTGATGATATCTATTCTCTTGGGAAGGATAAGGTTCACAATGTGTTTGGCAAGTTTGTTGGTACTCAAAGTGGTGTCAAGAAAAGAACCATTTTGGTAGCCAAGCCTATTGTGACTAATCTCTTAGGACCCAACTTTGTTGGGGACCACCAAGCTCAAACTTGATCAATAGGTGTTGTTGGAGGGCATTGGAGACTTGGCTACATTATGAAGAATTAAGGGGACTTCATCATTCTTATTGTCTCAAGCCAAGTCAATTGGATTATCAAGTTTCTATCTTATATCCAATGTGCCTCCTTGCGGTAACTTGTACTTAAATTGTTTACATTGAAAGTTACTTGCCCCCTTGCATGTTTTGGTTTTGGTCCTTGCATGTGTTTGTATACGTTGTGCTTCCAACTTTCTTATCTTGAGCAATCAAGTATGAGTGTGTTGGTTCGCACATCATGTACATGTGTGTCGTGTGTTGAGCCTTTATGCTGCTTGTTTGTATCCTAGTTGGCTCGTGTGAGAGATTAATGGAACATCCCATTTTGGGGGAGTGATGTGCTTTGTGCACCTCACAATCCTATAAATGTGTGTACATGAGGAATACCATCTAGTATTGATATTACAAGATTATCTAGTTGCTAGGTGGTATATCTCTCATGAGAAATTCAAATTCTAAAAGTCCATTGAGTATCTCTTGTTGGTTCCTCTTATTGCCTCTTGTTAAGTTTTCTTTGGTATCACATTATGGGGGAGTAATATGCTATGTGCATATTACAAGCCTAGAAAATGTGTACATTTGAGATATTGTCACTTAGAGTTGATATTATTAATTATCTTGTTCCTAGGTGACATGTTAGCTCTACAAGTTGCAATTTGCTTGTGTTTGGTGAGAAGATGATGTTGGATATCCTTGCTATCTACCACCGGGAATTATTTCCAAATACTTCTTGTCTTTTGACAATTGGTAGTCACTTATGTGTGGTAGAATTTATTGATCATCTTTACATTGGCTTTTGTTTTTATTTGCCTTTTCTCTTGCCAAGGATTGTGTCAACTCCCGTTGTCTTCCATACCACTTGTGGATCTTGTTAATTTCTTGTTCTTGTCTAGTGTTTTCTAGATATAGTGAAAGTGGTGATCCCACCTTGTGCATTTTGTATTCAAATGCAAATTCTCTATAGTGCACAACTCGTGGGGGAGCTATCCTATTTTCTTTAGAACACTCTTGTTGTGATCCTTATCAAGTGTGTTTTGGTGGAAGGCAAGCCGTTCCTTTTCGTACTTGTGCCATCATGAAACTTTGTAGAGGGCTTGGTTTGTTTGGAACCATTCTCTCTTTTGGGAGTTTGATATCTTTCTTTTAGTGTGTATCAATGGATATCTCATTACTTGATTTATCCTTAATGATATCTTCCAAGTGATGATTTCTCCATTTGGTATCCTTTTCACTTGGCTTTTCGTTTTCATTTGGTTTCGGTTCTTGAAAGTTTTGAGCATGCATATTTACTTCATGTATTTTATTTGGCATGCTTCCTTTCTTTGACCCAATATATAGGCCACCAAGTCTCAAATTGGATAAGATGTGCATGATATTTATTTTCATATCTTTATGCACATATTTATGTGGAGTTTGTCCTATGTATTGGTGTTTCTAACTATTTGGTCCCAATGAGTTTGGGTACCGTTTAGTTTGTGTTGTTCTTCTAGGAACATTTGGAGATGCATTGGATGCTCGACTCACTCACAAGGAAGGTGTTGTCACCATGTGCTTATTGGAGTGAAGCTAGGATTATCAATGAACTACCATCTACCTTCAATTGGTATCTACTACATCCTTCCAATGGTATCTCGGTAACAAGTATCATCATCTTCTTCATGCACACATTTCTTGCATCAACCTTGTGTAGGTTGTATCATGGCATGTAATTCAATTCTTTCTTGTGATGCTTGTTTCCTTTCTCAAAGCATCTCAACGATGATCTCATGTTGCTAGTTGTGATGTCTTTGATGGTTGTGTGGTAGGAATTCATTTATATACAATAAGACCATATCTAGCCACGTGCTATGCTTCCAAGCAAATATATTATTGGTATATGTATGACTTCCTTTTGGATATCTTGTTCCTTCGTGTTGTAACTATGTCACGTGTACATCCTTCTTTGTAGACATATATCATCATGATTTCGTCTACCTAGAACCTTATACACCTGAGAGAAATTACATCTCTAGATGATATCCTTTCTTTCACATCCACCTTGTCTTTCTTATGTTATTTATTTGGTGGCTCCGTGAAAGCTTTTTCCTTGAGTGCGTGTCTTATTTCGTTGCATCTTGATGCACTCTTGTGTGGTGAAGATTATTTCCTCTTGCTTATCTTTACGAGGCTTTTAATTGGTATCCCTCGTCTTGATGAGGCTTTCATCGTCTATCTTCACCACGGGTTGTCACAAGCATAGGTTCTCTATTTGCTTATTAGTAAGCTTGTGAACCCATTTTTGCCAGTTGTGTGTGGGAATGATAGGCCTTGCACCGTGTGCCTCATTCTTTCAAGACTATGTTGATGCTTAATGCTCATCCTAATTTTAGTCTTCTCAAGTGCTTCGCCATGACTCACACACGTCATTTTGGTTGAGCCTATTATTAAGTTGCCTCTTTTACATGTTGCTCAACCATGTGCTTGTTGCAAGCGCTAGGCTTTGTTTCCTATATGCTCACTTGCACTGGATGTGAGTTTCTATTGATTTTGGGGGAGCTATGATCCTATTTTGTGCACTTTGTATTCAAATACAAAATTCTTATGTGTGCACAAATCATGGGGAGCTTCTCTAGTTTCTTTAGAACACTCCTTTGCTCATATCATAATATCTTTATTCTTGTGGCACGTAGGATCATTGGTCTAGTTAGTTCAATTGATATCCATTGATTGCTTGCTTCAATTGGTATCTTCTGATTGCTTGTGTCTCTCTTTGTTATGTCTTTGTGGCATATCTTTCTGTTGCAATCTTTGGGCCTCAATATAGTTTGTCTTCCTCCAAGTATTGCCAGTTGGATATGTGTATTGCATTCCACTCTCTTGTTGAGAAATACACAATTTATGGAGGACCACACTTTATATTGGCCTTCTAAGCTTTTCGCCCATTTTGGCAATCGATGCCAATGGGGGAGAAGTTTCAAAGATTTTTGTGGAGTAGCTTTGGTTTTTGTTTCCTTAGCATTTGCATATCATTCGCATGCATTATTGGTTGGTGCATTGCATGGTGATCCATAATTCCTTGTATAAACTCTCGTGAAAGTGATTGTCATCAATTACCAAAACGGGGGAGATTGAAACAACATGTGGTGCCCCCATGTTTGGTTTTGGTAATTGATGACAATCTCTATGGACTAATGGTTGCCTTGAGTTATATTTGAAGGATTTGTCCATAGGCTTTTCTTGGAGTCCATTTGTTGGTTTCAAGGAGAGTTTGTGATGACCAAGGTGCCATTCAAGGAATTACCTAAAGATTGGTCATGTGAGAGGTTGATCAAGACGAAGTCAAAGAGTGAATCAAGTTGATCAACACACAAAGCGTAGAAGATGTACCGAGAGGGATCAAGCGATCCCATGGTATGGTAAGCATTGTCAATTACGCTTTGTGTACTAACCCATGATCTTCGTGAGAGTTCTTTGTGGGGTTAGGTTGTGGTGTGCAAGTTCAAGTGAAGCATCACGAAGAGATCAAATGCTTGAATCTTGCCATCCATTTTGGTGACAATTGACTTGTGAAGATGTGCGGAAGAGTGGCTCACCCATAGTGGAGTATGGGGGAGCAATCAACTAGTCTTCATCGAGCCAACGCAATCAAGAAAGGTGGTCCAACTTGAGGGAGTCAAGATCGTCATCATCTAGCTAAAGTGGACCATGTGCAAGGCAAAGGTTTGCCCTTGATAGGTTTTCTATTTTACGGGTCTCGTGATGGTAGTTGGGAGACCGGGTTATAGGATCGTTTGTCGTACTATCAAGGGGGGCTCTCAAGTTGGTAGCTTGATCGTATTGTTAGTAGAGATCTCAAACCATTGCATCCTTGCATCATGTTTCTTGGTTCTTTTTGGTTATCTTTGTGAGTCTTAGAGCTTATGGTCATCTTGATGACAAGCTTGGGTTCATCGAAAACGGAGTTCGCATGTGTCTTCTATGATGTTTTCGGTGTTGGAGGTTTTACCGGTCTTATCCGAGGAAGGGTTCTCACCATTTTCTTATGGGACTTTTCTCATTTGCTTCTTATTGATATTCCTTTCAAGATTGTTTTAGCCATGTCGTTAGCTCTCCAACAAACTTGGTTTTGTTGAATTCGGAGTCCGTTTGCAAAAGTTGTGGCTGTTTTGGTAAAGGCTGCAGCGGTACTACCGCGACTAGAGCGGATGTAAATTTTTACTACCGCTCCAGAGCGGTAGTACCGCGGCTCTTGAGCGGTAGTACCGCTCCAGAGCTGTACTACCACGGCTCCTAAGTGCTAGTACCGCTCTGGACCAAAATCTCATGTTTTGCTCAGCGAAAGTAGGCACGAAAGTATTTTTTAGTACTGCTCGCAAGCAGTAGTACCGCTACCACTTGCGGTAGTACCGTGAGGTCGAGCGGTACTACCGTGAGGACGAGCGGCCGTACCGCTCCGGCGGTTCTACTGGCCTTTTGCCTCCTTGCTGTTGTTTTTCAAAGGCGTACTACTGCCCTAGCGGTAGTACCGCTCCTTGGAGTGGTAGTACCGCTCTGTGTGGGCTGTGAGCATAACGGTTGGATTTTTCCCCACCTA
The DNA here is from genome assembly GCA_963921465.1 of Triticum timopheevii. Taxonomy (NCBI): domain Eukaryota; kingdom Viridiplantae; phylum Streptophyta; class Magnoliopsida; order Poales; family Poaceae; genus Triticum; species Triticum timopheevii. The sequence goes on along the minus strand of OY997264.1, from coordinate 470,294,282 downwards.
TAAAAGGGGGTCTTCTTCCCCAATGAACAATATACTTTGAGCTCGTGTTCTTCCCCCATTGTTGAACTTCTTCGAGCTTGCTAACTCTCAATCCCTCCATGGATTCTTGCTAGTTTTTGAGGGAAAAGATAGAGGAGATCTAGATCCACATTTCCACCAATCACTTTCTCCTCTATGTGAGGGGAACCCCTTGGATCTAGATCTTGGAGTTCTTGGTGTTCTCCTTCTTGTTCTTCCTCTCATCTTCCTCCCTAGAATTAGTTGCTTCAGTGGGGTTTGAGAGAGAAGGACTTGGGCACTCCGTGTGCCCTTGCCATTGCATTTGGTGCATCGGTTTGAGTTCTCCACGTGATACATGGAAGTTACAAGTTGAGAAGCTTATTACTCTTGGGTGCTTGGTACCCTTGAGCTTGTTACTCTTGGGTGTTTGGGCACCCTAGAGCTTGTTCCTCTTGGGTGACTTGGCGCCCTAGACGGTTGGTGTTGTTCGGAGCTCAATCATTGTGGTGTAAAGCTCTGGGCAAGCGTCGGGGTCTCCAATTAGGTTGTGGAGATCGCCCCGAGCAATTTGACGGGTACCGGTAACCGCCCCCAAGGGTTTCCAAAGTGTACGGGTTCGGTTACCGCCCCCAAGGGTCGCCATTTGTACGGGTTCGGTGACCGCCCTCAAGGGTCCCTTAGTGGAATCACGGCATCTTGCATTGTGCGAGGGCGTGAGGAGATTACGGTGGCCCTAGTGGCTTCTTGGGGAGCATTGTGCCTCCACACTGCTCCAAACGGAGATTAGCATCCGCAAGGGTGTGAACTTCGGGATACATCATCGTCTTTGCGTGCCTCGGTTATCTCTTACCCGAGCCCTTTACTTATGCACTTTACTTTGTGATAGCCATATTGTTCTTTGTCATATATCTTGCTATCACATAGTTGCTTATCTTGCTTTGCATAAGTTGCTGGTGCACATAGGTGATCCTAGTTGTTTTAGGTTTTGTGCTTGACAAATTAACCGCTAGGTTTATTCCGCATTTCTTCAAGCCTAAACCGTAATTATTTTAAATCACCTATTCACTCCCCCCCCCCCCTCTAGACTACATCCTCGATCTTTCACAATTTCTTCTCTAATTGTTCTTTGCACCTTCCGAGAAAGTATAGTAAGAATTTCCTCTAGAACCTGATGAGATGTGTACTTTGCATTTCCAGGAGCATTTTCCAAGACAACATCTTTCACCTCCTTGTTATAAGAAGCCAAAAGTTTTACCAGTTCTAGGAAATTACCCCGGTTAATGGATCTCGGAGATTCATCATGCCCTCTGAAAGTACAAGCCTGGAATTTTAACCACCTGCATCATATCATATAATTGTTTTATTAGGATACTACAACATACAATACTTTAATTATTGTAACGGAAGATAGAAGAAAAACATTGCTTACCGGATGGAATCAATTGTAACTTTGAGCCTTAGCCTTGGATCTAAAATCGTTTTGCGGATGCTTTCCCATACACCTTATCAATATGAGTCATGTTGTTTTTAAAATTATCATAACAACAAACTGAGAAATTATGGGTTGAACCAACATCTTTACCCATATGAGTTAAAAAAAGCACACTCTTTCCCATTATTCACCTTCTTCCACCTATCAAAGCCCAAAACAGTAAATGTTTCCGAGCCGCACATCCCAATTGGCTTTCTTGAGAAGAGGAAACAATGGAAGCAGTATGCACGCTTTGTGTAAGGTGAAAACTCGATCCATTCAAAATCCTTGAACCTACTGTACTGGAAACGCCGACGATGTTTTGGTGGATCATCATTATATGGATACTCTCTCATGTATGGCATGTATCGGCCTTCGAAAATATAGAATTGGTGTGCTTCATTTTGCTTATCAAAAGGGAGTTTCCAAATCTGTTTGCGCTTTCTAGGGTCTCGCTCGAATGGTGCTTCCAATTCTTTGTTGTTCTAGAACTTCTACTTCTACAGATGCCTCAATATTTTGCTCAGGGGGTGGCATATCAACTGAACTGAGATTCATTATGATCAGTGGATTGCTCTGTGACATCGACCTCCATGTTTACATTTGCATTTTCAACTATAGAGTTTGAAGCAATTGGCTTGAAAAATTACTTATGGGTGGTGTCTTCCTCTTCCTCATGACCTATGCAGTTCTTATATAAGTACAAAGCAGATATGTAATCTGGAATTGATGTGACAAGTGCCAAAATATACTTAAGTCACTAACCACTAAGTAGTAAGTACTAACAACTACAATACTATGAACCTGTAGTCAATAGACAATAATACCTCCTTCTCTGATCACGGGACATGATCAGTTAGGAATTCGGCGTGGGCTTGTCGCGATTCCGTGTGGCTGCCTGTACTCGACTGATGCGCGGTCGGCGGCAGCTTCGCGAATCAGCAATCGACGACGGGAGAAACACGGAGACGCGATGCCCGGCGGCGCGACGCCCGGCATCCGGCGTCAATGAAGCCCTAGCGCCAGCATCTAGCGGCGCGTTGCGAACGAAAGAGTCCAGGTTTCCAGGAAGCTAGTCTCGTGCATGTCGTTCATCGTTGATCGATTGAGATGGACATATGGTAGATGGGTGATACGTCTCCAACGTATCTACTTTTCCAAACACTTTTGCCCTTGTTTTGGACTCTAACTTGCATGATTTGAATGAAACTAACCCGGACTGACACTGTTTTCAGCAGAACTGCCATGATGTTGTTTTATGTGTAGAAAACAAAGGTTCTCGGAATGTCCTGAAAATCCACGGAGGCACTTTTTGAAAAATATAAAAAATACTGGCGAAAGAATCAAGACTAGGGGACCCACACCCTATCCATGAGGGTGGGGGGCGTGCCCCCTCCCCCTGGGCGCGCCCCCTGTCTCGTGGGCCCCCTGGACCTCCACCGACCTCAACTCCAACTCCATATATTCACGTTCGGGGAGAAAAAAATCAGGGAGAAAGTTTCATCGCGTTTTACAATATGGAGCCGCCGCCAAGCCCTAATCTCTCTCGGGAGGGCTGATCTGGAGTCCGTTCGGGGCTCCGGAGAGGGGGATTCGTCACCGTCGTCATCATCAACCATCCTCCATCACCAATTTCATGATGCTCACCGCCGTGTGTGAGTAATTCCATCGTAGGCTTGCTGGACGGTGATGGGTTGGATGAGATTTACCATGTAATCAAGTTAGTTTTGTTAGGGTTTGATCCCTAGTATCCACTATGTTCTTAGATTGATGTTGCTATGACTTTGATATGCTTAATGCTTGTCACTAGGGCCCGAGTGCCATGATTTCAAATCTGAACCTATTATGTTTTCATGAATATATGTGTGTTCTTGATCCTATCTTGCAAGTCTATAGTCACCTATTATGTGTTATGATCCGACAACCCCGAAGTGACAATAATCGGGATACTTCTCGGTGATGACCATAGTTTGAGGAGTTCATGTATTCACTATGTGCTAATCTTTGTTCCGATTCTCTATTAAAAGGAGGCCTTAATATCCCTTAGTTTCCGCTAGGACCCCGCTGCCACGAGAGGGTAGGACAAAAGATGTCATGCAAGTTCTTTTCCATAAGCACGTATGACTATTTACGGAATACATGCCTACATTACATTGATGAATTGGAGCTAGTTCTGTGTCACCCTATGTTATAGCTATTACACGAGGAATCGCATCCGGCATAATTATCCATCACTGATCCATTGCCTACGAGCTTTTCATATCTTGTGTTTCGCTTATTTACTTTTCCGTTGCTACTGTTACAATTACTACAAAACCAAAAATATTACTTTTGCTACCGTTACTTTTATTATCATACTACTTTGCTACTAAATACTTTGCTGCAGATACTAAGTTATCTAGGTGTGGTTGAATTGACAACTCAACTGCTAATACTCAAGAATATTCTTTGGCTCCCCTTGTGTCGAATCAATAAATTTGGGTTAAATACTTTACCCGCGAAAGCTGTTGCGATCCCCTACGCTTGTGGGTTATCAAAACTAATTTCTGGCGCCGTTGCCGGGGAGCATAGCTCTATTTTCTGAGTCACTTGGGATTTATATCTGTTTATCACTATGAAGAACTTGAAAGACAACAGAACTACGATTTTTCCCTCAACTACGAGGGGAGGTAAGGGACTGCCATCTAGCTCCGCACTAGATTCTCCTTCTGTTTTGAGTAAGCTTGCGACACCTAAACCTGCTACTGCTATGAATTCTGATATGTCGCATGTTATTGATGATGCCACTTCTGCTATGCAAGATACTTATGATGAAACTACTTCTATGCGTGATACTACTTTTCCATTAGGTGAATTTCTCGATGAACAACTTGCTAGAGTTAGGGGGGATGAAATTATTGAAGATGCTATTATTGATGATAGTGATGATGAAAATTCTCCCAATGATTATGAATTGCCTGTTGTCCTGAGGGTTATGTTATGAATGAAGAAGCTGCTAGAGCTATCTTTGCTTGCAATGATAGATATGATCTTAAGAAATTATTAGCTAAATGGAAGCAACAGTCTCTTAATGCTAGAATGAAACCCGACCCTACTTTTGCTACTTCACCTATCTGTGTTACTGATAAGGATTATGAATTCTCTGTTGATCCTGAAATTATTACTATAGTTGAATCTGATCCTTTTTATGGCCTTGAATCTGAAACTGTTGTGGCACATCTTACCAAGTTGAATGATATAGCCACCCTGTTTACTCATGATGATAAATCACGCTATTTTTATATCCTTAAGATATTGCCGTTCTCATTAAAGGGTGATGCTAAGACTTGGTATAATTCTCTTGCTCCTGGTTGTGTGCGTAGTCCCCATGATATGATTTATTACTTCTCTGCTAAATATTTCCCTGCTCATAAGAAACAAGCTGCCTTGCGGGAAATATATAATTTTGTGCAAATCAAAGAAGAGAGTCTCCACAAGCTTGGGGGAGGCTTCTCCGATTACTTAATGCTTTGCCTGATCATCCTATTAAGAAAAATGAAATACTTGATATCTTTTATAATGGACTAACCGATGCTTCCAAGGACTACTTGGATAGTTGTGCTGGTTGTGTTTTCAGGGAAAGAACAGTCGACGAAGCTGAATTACTATTGAATAATATGTTGACTAATGAAAATAATTGGACTCTTCTGATACGTCTCCAATGTATCTATAATTTTTTATTGTTCCATGCTATTATATTACCCTTTTTGGATGTTTATGGGCTTTACTTTACACTTTTATATCATTTTTGGGACTAACCTACTAACCGTAGGCCCAGCCCATATTGTTGTTTTATTGCCTGTTTTAGTATTTCGAGGAAAAGGAATATCAAACGGAGTCCAAACGGAATGAAACCTTCGGCAACGTGATTTTTTTGGAAGACTACGATCCTGGAGACTTGGAGTTCACGTCAGAAGATCCTCGAGGCAGCCACGAGATAGGAGGGCGCGCCCCCTATCTCGTGGGCCCCTCGAGCACCTCCCGACCGACTTCTTTCGCCTATATATGCCTACATACCCTAAAAACATCGAAAATGAAGATAGATCGGGAGTTCCGCCGCCGCAAGCCTCTGTAGCCACCAAAAACCTCTCGGGAGCCCGTTTCGGCACCCTGCCGGAGGGGGAATCCATCGCCGGTGGCCATCTTCATCATCCCGGCGCTCTCCATGACGAGGAGGGAGTAGTTCACCCTCGAGGCTGAGGGTATGTACCAGTAGCTATGTGTTTGATCTCTCTCTCTCTCTCACTCGTGTTCTCTCTCGTGTTCCCTCTATGGCACGATCTTGATGTATCCCGAGCTTTGCTATTGTAGTTGGATCTTATGATGTTTCTCCCCCTCTACTCTCTTGTGATGAATTGAGTTTCCCCTTTGAAGTTATCTTATCGGATTGAGTCTTTTATGAGAACACTTGATGTATGTCTTGTCGTGCTTATCTATGGTGACAATGGGATTTCACGTGCCTCTTGATGTATGTTTTGGTGACCAAGTTGCGGGTTCCACCCATGAACCTATGCATAGGGGTTGGCACACGTTCTTGACTCTCCGGTAGAAACTTTGGGGCACTCTTTGAAGTACTTTTATGTTGGTTGGACAAATCTGAGATAGTGTGATGCATATCGTATAATCATGCCCACGGATATTTGAGGTGACAATGGAGTATCTAGGTGACATTAGGGTTTTGGTTGATTTGTGTCTTAAGGTGTTATTCTAGTATGAACTCTTTTATAGATCGATACGAAAGAATAACTTTGAGGTGGTTTCGTACCCTACCATAATCTCTTCGTTTGTTCTCCGCTATTAGTGGCTTTGGAGTGACTCTTTGTTGCATGTTGAGGGCTTGTTATATGATCTATCTATGTTATTATTGTTGAGAGAACCTGCACTAGTGAAAGTATGAACCCTAGGCCTTGTTTCCTATCATTGCAATACCGTTTACGCTCACTTTTATCATTAGTTACCTTGCTGTTTTTATATTTTCAGATTACAAATACCTTTATCTACCATCCATATTGCACTTGTATCACCATCTCTTCGCCGAACTAGTGCACCTATACAATCTACCATTGTATTGGGTGTGTTGGGGACACAAGAGACTCTTTGTTATTTGGTTGCAGGGTTGTTTGAGAGAGACCATCTTCATCCTACGCCTCCCACGGATTGATAAACCTTAGGTCATCCACTTGAGAAAAATTTGCTACTGTCCTACAAATCTGTGCACTTGTAGGCCCAACAACGTCTACAAGAAGAAGTTTGTGTAGTAGACATCAAGCTCTTTTCTGGCGCCGTTGCCGGGGAGGTGAGTGCTTGAAGGTATATCTTTAGATCTTGCAATCGAATCTTTTTGTTTCTTGTTTTATCACTAGTTTAATTTATAAAAGAAAACTACAAAAAAATGGAGTTAAGTTTGTCTCATATGTTTCGTCTTTTTAATATATTTCGTGAGTATGATGGAAAGGAATATTGTGCTCAAGTGCTAGAAGAAGAATGCTTTAAAATGCTTGGTACTAAATCTTTGAATGATGACCATGATTGCAATGTTGTTAGTATAAACTCCTTGAATATCCATAGTATTAATGATGGTTGCTCTAGTCATGATGAAAATATCTCTTATGAGCATGTCAACTTTTGTGGAGTGCATGTTTGCATGAACACACCAAATAGAGAAGATATTTATTGCAAGAGGCATAAGCATTTAGAAACTAAATGGTTGCATGAAAGGCTAGGTGTGAGTGCTGAAAATTTAAAATTCCTTTGCCGTACTTGTGAACTTTGCAATGAACGTGGTCATTTACATCTCCTATGCAAATTGTTTCATGATCGAATCGTGTCCAAAAATTGTGATGATTTGATCTCCATTGCTCATTACAATGAACTTAGTTTGCTTTTGGGTTATGAAGAATTGAAACGTTTACTTAAGGACCTTCCAGAATTTGCCCATAAGAAATTCCTTGATATTGGTCTACAAAAGATTTATTTGTTTTGTGCAGAGAATTGCATTGAAAATCCTTATATTGCCAATTACCTAAAGAAAAGAAAGCAAATAGAATATGATGAAAATACTAATGAAAGGGAAGAGACTTCCCAATATCCTCCTATTATTTCTCATGATGAATCAGGTACCGAGGAGGAGCTTTCTATTCAACCAATCTCATCAATAAGGAGCTCAAAGAGGAAGGTTGAACCCACACATAATATGAAGAAGAAAAAGAAAAGAAGGAGCAACAAAGGTAGAAAGGTATCCCTACCAAATGATGTTGCTCCTACTACTCATCGTGATGATGATAATTGCTATACTATTGGTGCTAACAATATTTTTAATGATGAGAGTGATTATGCTTATGATATGAAAGGGCCCAAGCTTGGGGAAGCTATGTTTGATGAGGATGAAATATTTGAGAATATATTTGCTGGAATTAATGTTTGTCCCAAGCTTGGGGATGCTATGTTTAATGAAGATGATATTTTTAGCATCCCAAGTTTTGATATGCAAAGTTGTTATGATGATAGCTTGCCTCCTATCTATGATGATTATATTGATGAAAGTGGGTTTGGAAGAGTGTCAATTTTAGGAAGTAGTGATCCCACTATTTTGGAGGATGTTGAATTTTATTGTGATGAATATGAAAGTGGATTTGGAAGAGTGTCAACTTTATTTAGTGATTCCACTATCTTGGGAGAGGTTTCAATCGATTATGATGAGAAAGAAGTTGCTACTTATGATGATTATTATGATGGAACTTATGCTATAAAAAGTAGTGATGATTATATTTACAAATCTTGTCATGATTATGAATACCCTTTTTCTGAACATTACTCTTTTAATGTGGAAACAATTTTTAGTGTTCAAGTCTCTTATGATACTCCCACTATTCCGAATGAGAAGAATTTTGCTTATGTGGAGAGTAGTAAATTTTCTATGCTTGTAGATCATGAAAAGAATGCTTTAGGTTCTGGTTATATTGTTGAATTCATTCATGATGCTACTGAAAATTATTATGAGGGAGGAATATATGCTTGTAGGAATTGCAATAATGTCAAGTTTCCTCCCTATGTGTTGAAAATCTTGAAGCTATGCTTGTTTTACCTTCCTATGCTAGTTGATTATTGTTCCCATAAGTTGTTTGCTCACAAAATCCCTATGCATAGGAAGTGGGTTAGACTTAAATGTGCTAGTCATATGCTTCATGATGCTCCCATTATGTTTCAATTCTTATCTTTTATGAGAGCATCATTGTCATCATCATGCCTAGCTAAAAAGGCATTAAAGAAAAGCGCTTGTTGGGAGACAACCCAATATTTATCCTTACTGTTTCTGTGTGTTCACATGATTATGCTACTGTAGTAATCATGTTTTATAGCTTTTGTTTCAATAAAGTGCCAAGTAAGACCTTTAGGATAGCTTACGGTGATAGTTGTGTTGATCCTGCTGAAAATCAGAAACTTTTGCACCCAGTAAATTAGTTTTGTTAATTCACATAAACGTTCTATTGATCTGATTCTTTTTGCTATGGATTTGTACACAAATTTATTAGGACTTCCTAATTTGGTAGAATTTTTGGAGTTACAGAAGTATACGTTTGATACAGATTACTACAGACTGGTCTGTTTTTGACAGATTCAGTTTTCTATGTGTTGTTTGCTTATTTTGATGAATCTATGAGTAGTATCGGAGAATATGAACCATAGATAAGTTGGAGTAAAGTAGATATTACACCAATATGAATTTAGAATGAGTTCATTGCAGTACCCTACGTGGTGGTTTTGTTTTCTTTTACTAACAGAGCTTACGAGTTTTCTGTTGAGTGTTGTGTTGTGGAGTTTTCAAGATTTCGGTAAAGATTCGATGGACTATGGAATAAGGAGTGGCAAGAGCCTAAGCTTGGGGATGCCCAAGGCACCCGAAGGTAACGTTCAAGGACAATCAAGAGCCTAAGCTTGGGGATGCCCCGGATGGCATCCCCTCTTTCGTCTTCGTTCATCGGTAACTTTACTTGGAGCTATATTTTTATTCAGCACATGATATGTGTTTTGCTTGGAGCGTTATTTTCTTTTGTTAGTATTTTCTTTCTGTTTGAATACAATACCAAGATCTGAAATTCTTAAATGAGAGAGAGTCTTCACATAGTTGCACAATTATTCGACTACTCATTGATCTTCACTTATATCTTTCGGAGTAGTTTGTCATTTGCTCTAGTGCATCACTTATATCTTTTAGAGCACGGCAGTGGTTATATTTTGTAGAAATTTCTAGTCTCTCATGCTTCACTTATATTATTTTGAGAGTCTTTTATAACAGCATGGTATTTGCTATGATCATAAAGTTGGTCCTAGAATGATGAGCATCCAAGTTGGGTATAATAAAAACTATCATAGAAAGTGAATTGGATGCTATGATCAATTTGATGCTTGATAATTGTTTTGAGATATGAAGGTAGTGATATTAAAGTCATGCTAGTTTGGTGATTATGAATTTAAATAATGCTTGTGTTAAAGTTTGTCATTCCCGTAGCATGCACGTATGGTGAACCGCTTTGTGATGAAGTTGGAGCACAGTTTTATTTATTGATTGTCTTCCTTATGAGTGGCGGTCGGGGACGAGCGATGGTTTTTTACTACCAATCTATCCCCCTAGGAGCATGCGCGTAGTACTTTGGTTTTTGATGACTTCTAGATTTTTGCAACAAGTATATGAGTTCTTTTGATTAATGTTGAGTCCATGGATTATACGCACTCTTTCACCATTCCACCATTGCTAGCCTCTCTTGTACCGTGCAACTTTTGCCGGTACCATACACCCACCATTTACCTTCCTCAAAACAGCCACCATACCTACCTATTATGGCATTTCCATAGCCATTCCAAGATAAATTGACATGCAACTTTCCACCGTTCCGTTCATATGACACACATTACTTTTGTCATATTGCTTTTTGCATGATCATGTAGTTGGCATTGTATTTGTGGCAAGGCCACCTTTATAATTTGCATACATGTCGCTCTTGATTCATTGCATATCCTGGTACACCGCCAGAGGCATTCATATAGAGTCATATCTTGTTCTAGCTTTGGGTTGTAAATCCATAAAAGTGTGATGATCTTCATTATTAGAGCATTGTCCTAGTGAGGAAAGGATGATGAAGACTATGATTCCCCCACAAGTCGGGATGAGACTTCGGACTTTACAAAAAGAAAAAAAAGAGAAAAAGAAAGAGAAAGGCCAAAAAGAAAAAAAAACAAGGCCAAAGAAAAAAAGGAAAAAAAAGGGGGAGAAAAAGAAAAAATAATAAAATGAGAGAAAAAGAGAGAAGGGACAATGCTACTATCTCTTTTTGCACACTTGTGCTTCAAAAATAGCACCATGATCTTCATGATAGAGAGTCTCATATGTTGTCACTTTCATATACTAGTGGGAATTTTTCATTATAGAACTTGGCTTGTATATTCCAATGATGGGCTTCCTCAAAAGAGCCCTAGGTCTTCATGAGCAAGCAAGTTGGATGCACCCCACTTAGTTTCTTTTGTTGAGCTTTCATATATTTAGAGCCCTAGTGCATCCGTTGCATGGCAATCCCTACTCACTCACATTGATATCTATTAATGGGCATCTCCATAGCCCATTGATACGCCTAGTTGATGTGAGACTATCTTCTCCTTTTTGTCTTCTCCACAACCACCATTCTATTCCACATATAGTGCTATATCCATGGCTCACGCTCATGTATTGCGTGAAAGTTGAAAGAGTTTGAGATTATTAAAGTATGAAACAATTGCTTGGCTTGTCATCGGGGTTGTGCATGATTAAATACTTTGTGTGATGAAGATAGAGCAACAACCAGACTATATGATTTTGTAGGGATAACTTTCTTTGGCCATGTTATTTTGAGAAGACATGATTACTTTGATTAGTATGCTTGAAGTGTTACTATTTCTTTTATCAATATGAACTTTTATTTTGAATCATTTTGGATCTGAACATTCATGCCACAATAAAGAAAATTACATTGAGAATTATGCTAGGTAGCATTCCACATCAAAAATTCTGTTTTTATCATTTACCTACTCGAGGACGAGCATGAATTAAGCTTGGGGATGCTTGACACATCTCCAACGTATCTATAATTTTTGATTGTTCCATGCTATTATATTACCCTTTTTGGATGTTTATGGGCTTTACTTTACACTTTTATATCATTTTTGGGACAAACCTACTAACCGGAGGCCCAGCCCATATTGCTGTTTTATTGCCTGTTTCAGTATTTCGAGGAAAAGGAATATCAAACGGAGTCCAAACGGAATGAAACCTTCGGCAACGTGATTTTTTGGAAGAATATGATCCTGGAGACTTGGAGTTCGCGTCAGAAGATCCTCGAGGCAGCCACGAGATAGGAGGGCGCCCCCCTGTAGGGCGCCCCCTGTCTCGTGGGCCCCTCGAGCACCTCCCGACCGACTTCTTTCGCCTATATATGCCTATGTACCCTAAAAACATAGAAAATGAAGATAGATCGGGAGTTCCGCCGCCGCAAGCCTCTGTAGCCACCAAAAACCTCTCGGGAGCCCGTTCTGGCACCCTGCCGGAGGGGGAATCCATCACCGGTGGCCATCTTCATCATCCCGGCGCTCTCCATGACGAGGAGGGAGTAGTTCACCCTCGGGGCTGAGGGTATGTACCAGTAGCTATGTGTTTGATCTCTCTCTCTCTCTCTCTCTCTCTCTCGTGTTCTCTCTCGTGTTCCCTCTATGGCACGATCTTGATGTATCCCGAGATTTGCTATTGTAGTTGGATCTTATGATGTTTCTCCCCCTCTACTCTCTTGTGATGAATTGAGTTTCCCCTTTGAAGTTATCTTATCGGATTGAGTCTTTTATGAGAACACTTGATGTATGTCTTGCCGTGCTTATCTATGGTGACAATGGGATTTCACGTGCCTCTTGATGTATGTTTTGGTGACCAACTTGCGGGTTCCGCCCATGAACCTATGCATAGGGGTTGGCACACGTTCTTGACTCTCCGTACAAACTTTGGGGCACTCTTTGAAGTACTTTTATGTTGGTTGGATGAATCTGAGATTGTGTGATGCATATCGTATAATCATGCCCACAGATACTTGAGGTGACAATGGAGTATCTAGGTGACATTAGGGTTTTGGTTGATTTGTGTCTTAAGGTGTTATTCTAGTACGAACTCTTTTATAGATTGATCCGAAGAATAACTTTGAGGTGGTTTCGTACCCTACCATAATCTCTTCGTTTGTTCTCCGCTATTAGTGGCTTTGGAGTGACTCTTTGTTGCATGTTGAGGGCTTGTTATATGATCTATCTATGTTATTATTGTTGAGAGAACTTGCACTAGTGAAAGTATGAACCCTAGGCCTTGTTTCCTATCATTGCAATATCATTTACGCTCACTTTTATCATTAGTTACCTTGCTGTTTTTATATTTTCAGATTACAAATACCTTTATCTACCATCCATATTGCACTTGTATCACCATCTCTTCGCCGAACTAGTGCACCTATACAATCTACCATTGTATTGGGTGTGTTGGGGCCACAAGAGACTCTTTGTTATTTGGTTGCAGGGTTGTTTGAGAGAGACCATCTTCATCCTACGCCTCCCACGTATTGATAAACCTTAGGTCATCCACTTGAGGGAAATTTGCTACTGTCCTACAAACCTGTGCACTTGTAGGCCCAACAACGTCTACAAGAAGAAGGTTGTGTAGTAGACATCATCTTCCTGAGCCAATTCCTGAAATTCCTGAACCAATTGATCTAACTCCTGAGCCTATTCCTAAACCCACTCCGAAGAAGAGAGGTGTTTTATTTCTCAGTCCTAAAGATATGCAAGAGGCAAAGAAATCAATGAAAGAAAAAGGTATTAAGGCTGAAGATGTTAAGAATTTACCTCCTATTGAAGAAATACATGGTCTTAATATACCGTCTGTTGAAGAACCACATTGTCTTGATAACCCGACACAGGTAGTAAAGGTAAATTCTCTCTGTAGATACGATAAAGTTGAAATCCCCTCTACTAAATTTCATAGCTCATGCCTAGATGAATTTGATGACTTTATGGCTAGACAAGAAAGTTTTAATGCTTATGTTGGTATAGAGTTAAAGAATAATGCTTTCGAGATAGGATGCGTAAGCGATAATATGGCTAGAGTTAAAGGTGAACTCAAACTCATTAGCAAATATACTTCTATGGTTGCTACTCAAGCTGAGCAAGTACTTAAAGCTCAAAATGATTTGCTTGATGAATTAAATAATAAAAATGACTTTGCTGTTAGAGTGGCTACTAGAACTGGTAGAATGACTCAGGAACCTTTGTATCCTGAAGGCCACCCTAAGAGAATCGAGAAAGATTCTCAGAGAAATAATTTAGAGGCACCTAGTTCTTCCAAAAAGAAGAAAAACAAAAACAATAGGACTTTGCATGCTTCTAGTGAACCTACTGTAGACACACCTGAGAATCCCAATGATATTTCTATCTCTAATGCTGAAACACAATTAGGTGATGAACATGAACCTAGTGATAATGTTAATCATAATGTTCATGTTGATGCTCAACCTAGCAAAAACAATGATGTAGAGATTGAACCTGCTGTTGATCTTGATAACCCACAATCAAAGAATCAACGTTATGATAGGAGAGATTTTGTTGCTAGGAAGCACGGTAGAGAAAGAGAACCATGGGTTCAGAAACCCATGCCTTTTCCTCCTAAACCATCCAAGACAAAGGATGATGAGGATTTTGAGCGCTTTGCTAAAATGATTAGACCTATTTTCTTACGTATGCGCTTAACTGATATGCTCAAAGTAAATCCTTATGCTAAATATATGAAGGATATCATTACAAATAAAAGAAAGATACCGGAAGCTGAAATTTCCACCATGCTTGCTAATTACACTTTTAAGGGTAGAATACCAAAGAAACTTGGAGATCGAGGGGTACCAACTATACCATGCTCCATTAAAAGAAACTATGTTAGAACTGCTTTATGTAATCTTGGAGCCGATGTTAGTGTTATGCCTCTCTCTTTATATCGTAGACTTGAATTGAATAAGTTGACACCTACTGAAATATCTTTACAAATGGCTAAGAAATCAACTGCTATACCTGTCGGTATTTGTGAGGATGTGCCTGTTGTGGTTGCAAATGCCACTATCTTAACAGACTTTGTCATTCTTGATATTCCCGAGGACGATAGTATGTCAATTATCCTTGGTAGACCTTTTTTGAATACTGCAGGGGCTGTTACTGATTGCAACAAAGGCAATGTCACTTTTCATGTTAATGGTAATAAGCATACGGTACACTTTTCGAGAAAACAATCTCAAGTTCATAGCATCAGTTCTATTGGAAAAGTTCGAACTATCGTTATTGGAGGTTTTGAATTTCCTCTCCCTACTGTCAAGAAAAAGTATGATATTCTCATTGTTGGGGATTTTTATATCCCCGTTGAGGTAACTTACTGTTATTCGAAATTTCTCCGGTTCCGTGCTATTCGGAATGAGTTTGTTAACAAGACTTGATCAACCTTGTTAGTGGATTCATTTTGATGATCATGAGATGGATGAAACTAGAAGGCACAACCTTCTGTACCCAGTTTTTACTTTCTGTTATTTAGAATAAATAAAGCAAAAATTAGTATTATCCGTCTGTTTTCTGAATTATCCGTGCATTAAAAAATATCCCGAAAATAAAAGTATTCCAAATGCCCTGCAAATTTAGTATGATTTTTTATGGAATATTTGAGGATTTTAGGCACTGAAATCACTGCAGGAGGGGCAAGCACCAGTCCACGAGAGTGGAGGGCGCGCCCACCCCACCTGGGCGCGCCTCCCTGTCTCGTGGGCCCTTAGTGGGCCCCCTCCACTTATGCCAGCACCCACACACTCCATCTTCTACCCCAAAAAATCCCCATCCAGCTCAAGCACGAGTTCTAGCTCATTTTGCTGCGATTTTCGATCTCCTTGCTCAAAGCTCCATTTACAAAACTGCTTTGGGAGATTGTTGCTTGGTATGTGACTCCTCCATTGGTCCAATTAGTTTTTTTCTAGTGCTTTATTCATTGCAAATTTTTGCTGCATAGGTGACCATGTTCTTGAGCTTGCATGTTAAATTTATGAGGTCCCAAGTAATTCTAATGCATGATATAGGCTCTAGGCACTTGTAGGAGTAGTTGCTACCAATCTTGTCTAGTTTTATTCACTTTTATTTTGAAGTTCCTAAAATTTCAGAAATTTTTCAGAAAAAGAATTATGTCTAGGAGAATGTACCAAGGTGGTTCCTCGGTGAAGAAAGGGCCCAGGATTGCTATACGTGAGCAAGATGTTGAATTGCCGAGGGACGCGGATGTACGAGCTTGCAAAAGGAAGATATGTTGTCACCAGGGAGGAAGCAACTGAACACGAGGGGAGAGCGGAGGCAGCTCGCCAACACGCCGCCGCTCAGGAGGCGGTTGCCGCTGCATCTCAATACGACCCCAGTTACAACTACGGATATCAGCCAGGCGGTCCTTGGTATTAGACCAACTTAGGCCAAAAGCCTAAGCTTGGGGGAGTACGTATTTCTCACCGACTTTACATTCATGTTCACACACTAGTCGTCGGTGCTCATACTCTTTCATTGTATTATCCATGCTAGTTTAAATTTCTTTTTCTAGCTTTCTTCTTGTGTGATTGATAAACCTTAAGAAAAAACAAAAAAAATTAGTTAGTTTAATTTCCATGCTTGTAGTAGAATTAAAATGAAAACCCAAAAATATTTCTCGTTCTTTTTCTTACTTGTTGGGAGCTTTCTCGTGTAAATAGTTTTATTTTTCTTTTCTTTCCTTTGGGGGTCGAGAAGACCATATTGAAAATGTTATGTGGCTCTCATATGCATGATTGTTTATTTAACTTAGAGCCCATATTACTTGTCTTCTCTCTTGAGTTGAATGCTTGCAGATTCCAGCTTAGTCCAATGCACGTGCACTCTTATTATTATACACATCGTTCGGTCATGCAAGTGAAAGGCAATAATGACGATATATGATGGACTTATTGAGATGAGAAAAGCTGGTATGAACTCGACCTCTTTTGTTTTTGTAAATATGATGAGTTCATTGTTTCTGATTCAGCTTATTATGAAGTAAACATATTTGCAATGACATTTAGAGATTATAGTTGCTTGTGCCATGCTTGATTAGCTATGAGTTATAATGGTTTACCTTGCGTGCCAACATGCTATTAGAATGATTATGATGTGGTATGATGGGATGGTATCCTCCTTTGAATGAATTGAGTGACTCGACTTGGCACATGTTCATGCATGTAGTTGAAACAAATCAACATAGCCTTCATTATATTTATGTTCATGGTAGATTATATCCTACTCATGCTTGTACTCGGTGTGAATTAATTTTAATGCATGTTTATGACTGTTGTCGCTCTCTCAGTTGGTCGCTTCCCAGTCTTTTGCTAGCCTTCACCTGTACTAAGCGGGAATATTGCTTGTGCATCCAAACTCCTTAAACCCCAAAGTTGTTCCATATGAGTCCACCATACCTACCTATATGCGGTATTTACCTGCCGTTCCAAGTAAATTTGTATGTGCCAAACTCCAAACCTTCAAATGAAATTCTGTTCTGTATGCTCGAGTAGCTCATGTTACAACTAGGGTTGCATATATCTTCCATGCTAGGTGGGTTATTCTCAAGAGGAGTGGACTCCGCTCCTCATTCACAAGAAAGGACCGGTAACCGAGATGCCCAGTCCCATGATCCAAAAAGATCAAAGAAAATCAAAATAATTAAACAAAACTCCCCCAGGGCTGTTGTTAGTTGGAGGCACTCGTTGTTTCGAGCAAGCCATGGATTGATGCTTGTTGGTGGTTGGGGGAGTATAAACCTTTACCATTCTGTTTGGGAACTGCCTATAATGCATGTAGTATGGAAGATACAGCCATCTCATAGTTGTTGTGTTGACAGCAAAAGTATGCCGCTCAAAATGTTATTCATCTCTATTTTAAAATCAAGCTCTGGCACCTCTACAAATCCCTGCTTCCCTTTGCGAAGGGCCTATCTATTTACTTTTATGTTGAGTCATCACCCTTCTTATTAAAAAGCACCCACTGGAGAGCACACTGTCATTTGCATTCATTATTGTTGGTTTATATTGGGTATGACTTGACTAGATCTCTTTTACCATGAATTACAATGTTTAGTCAGTCCTTGATCTTTAAAGGTGCTCTGCATTTATGTTTAGCGGTCTCAGAAAGGGCTAGCGAGATACCATTTTGTTATATTATGTTATGATTGTTTTGAGAAAGTGTTGTCATCCGAGTTTTATTATTATGGCTTGCTAGCTGATTATGTTATTGATATGAGTAATTGTGAGACCTGGCTGTTATTGTGAGTATGGTTAGTTCATAATATTTGCTGAAACCTGAATGATGGCTATGCATGTCTACAACAACAAGAGCAAACAAAGTTTGTAAATTTGTTTCTTTATCACTTTCAGTCTATCAACTGAATTGCTTAAGGACAAGCAAAGGTTTAAGCTTGGGGGAGTTGATACGTCTCCAACGTATCTACTTTTCCAAACACTTTTGCCCTTGTTTTGGACTCTAACTTGCATGATTTGAATGAAACTAACCCGGACTGACGCTGTTTTCAGCAAAACTGCCATGATGTTGTTTTATGAGTACAAAACAAAAGTTCTCGGAATGTCCTGAAAATCCACGGAGGCACTTTTTGGAAAATATAAAAAATACTGGAGAAAGAATCAAGACCAGGGGGCCCACATCCTGTCCACGAGGGTGGGGGGCGCGCCCCTCCCCTGGGCGCGCCCCCTGTCTCATGGGCCCCCTGGACCTCCACCGCCCTCAACTCCAACTCCATATATTCACGTTCGGGTAGAAAAAAAATCAGGGAGAAAGTTTCATCGCGATTTACGATACGGAGCCGCCGCCAAGCCCTAATCTCTCTCGGGATGGCTGATCTAGAGTCCGTTCGGGGCTCCGGAGAGGGGGATTCGTCGCCGTCGTCATCATCAACCATCCTCCATCACCAATTCCATGATGCTCACCGCCGTGCGTGAGTAATTCCATCGTAGGCTTGCTGGACGGTGATGAGTTGGATGAGATTTACCATGTAATCAAGTTAGTTTTGTTAGGGTTTGATCCCTAGTATCCACTATGTTCTGAGATTGATGTTGCTATGACTTTACTATGCTTAATGCTTGTCACTAGGGCCCGAGTGCCATGATTTCAGATCTGAACCTATTATGTTTTCATGAATATATGTGTGTTCTTCATCCTATCTTGCAAGTCTATAGTCACCTATTATGTGTTATGATCCGACAACCCCGAAGTGACAATAATCGGGATACTTCTCGGTGATGACCATAGTTTGAGGAGTTCATGTATTCACTATGTGCTAATGCTTTGTTCCAGTTCTCTATTAAAAGGAGGCCTTCCCTTAGTTTCCGCTAGGACCCCGCTGCCACGGGAGGGTAGGACAAAAGATGTCATGCAAGTTCTTTTCCATAAGCACGTATGACTATTTACGGAATACATGCCTACATTACATTGATGAATTGGAGCTAGTTCTGTGTCACCCTATGTTATAGCTATTACATGAGGAATCGCATCTGGCATAATTATCCATCACGTATCCATTGCCTACGAGCTTTTCATATCTTGTGTTTCGCTTATTTACTTTTCCGTTGCTACTGTTACAATTACTACAAAACCCAAAAATATTACTTTTGCTACCATTACTTTTATTATCATACTACTTTGCTACTAAATACTTTGCTGCAGATACTAAGTTATCCAGGTGTGGTTGAATTGACAACTCAACTGCTAATACTCAAGAATATTCTTTGGCTCCCCTTGTGTCGAATCAATAAATTTGGGTTGAATACTTTACCCTCGAAAGCTGTTGCGATCCCCTACACTTGTGGGTTATCAATGGGTACCAGCGTATACATGCATGGTATGCAAGCTGCAGCCTTGGCCCTTGGCCCTTCTTGCGTTTTGGGCTTGACATGAGTTTAGCCCATGCACTAATGGCCCGATGCCCGGATAATTATGCCTAAACTATTAGTACTAGTCTGCAGTCTGTTGGGGGGGCGAACCATGGGGGGGGGGGGGTCTGGCCCCCACTCGCCCCCCACTGCCTCCGCCTCTGACGATGGTAACATGAGGCAAGGTTTACCTAGGTTTAGCCTCTTCAGAGAAGATAATACCCTATGTCATGCTTGTGTGTTATTACATTGGAGTGCGTACAAAGTACAGGTAAAGAACCAAGGGATTGAATATCTCTATGATGAGCCTGACCCTCGGCTTATATATCATACCGGGACCTGATAACCCACAAGTATAGGGATCACAACAGCTTTCGAGGGTAGATTATTCAACCCAAATTTATAGATTCGACACAAGGGGAGCCAAAGAATATTTGCAAGTATTAGCAGCTGAGTTGTTAATTCAACCATACTTGGAGATTAATTATCTGGAGCAAAGTGATTAGTAGCACAGTAATATGGTAGTAGTGACAGTAGTGATGATAGCAATAGTAACGGTAACAGTGATGGCAATGATTTTGTAGCAAGTGAAACAATATCAACAATAGTAGTAACTTAGCAAGAACAATATGTAGGAAATTTGTAGGCATTGGATCGGTAGATTCATTGGATGATATTCATCATATAACAGTCATAACCCAGGGCGATACAAAACTAGCTCCAGCTCATAAATATAATGTAGGCATGTATTCCGTAAATAGCCATACATGCTTATGGAAAGAACTTGCATGATATCTTTTTTCCTACCCTCCCGTGGCAGCGGGGTCCATATGGAAACTAAGAGATATTAAGGCCTCCTTTTAATAGAGAACCGGAACAACGCATTAAGACATAGTGGATACATGAACTCCTCAAACTATGGTCATCACCGAAAAGTATACCGAATACTGTCCCTCTGGGGTTTACGAATCATAACACATAGCAGGTGCATATAACTTGCAAGGTCGGAACTAGAACATATATATAATGGTGAAAATATAAACGGTTCAGATCTGAAATCACGACACCCAGGCCCAAAGTGACAAGCATTAAGCATGGAAAAGTCATAGAAACATCAATCTCAGAACATAGTGGATACTAGGGATCAAGCCTTAACAAAACTAACTCCATTACATGATGAATCTCATCTAACTCCTCACCGACCAGCGAGCTTATGAAGGAATTACTCACTCCCGGCGGGGAGCATCATGGAATTGGCGATGGAGAAAGGTTGGTGATGATGAAGATCAAAGATTCCCCTCTCCGGAGCCCTGAGCGGACTCCATATCTGGCCTCCCGATGAAGAACAGGAGATGGAGGCGGCTCCGTCTCTGAAACGCGATAATTCTTCCACCCCGATTTTTTCTCATCAAATATAGGTATTTATGGAGTCGGGATCAGGTCTGCGGGGCCACCAGGTAGGCACAACCCACGTGGGCGCGCCTGGAGGGGGGGCGTGCCCTGGTTGGTTTTGCTCACCCAGGGCCCCCCTCCAGTGGTTCTTGGCTCCAATATTTTTCTCTTATTCTGAAATAATTCTCTAAAAAGTTTCCTTCCAATCCGAGAATTTTTATTTCTGCACAAAAAACAACAACATGGTAGCTCTGCTGAAAACACCGCCAGTCTGGGTTAGTTTCATTCAAATCATGCAAATTAGAGTCCACAACAAGAGGAAAAAGCGTTAGGAAAAGTAGATTTGACAGAGATGTATCAACTCCCCCAAGCTTAAACCTTTGCTTGTCCTCAAGCAATTTAGTTGATAAACTGAAAGTGAAAAAGAAAAACTTTTACGAACTCTTTTGCTCTTGTTTACATAAATAAGCTTAAGTAGCTCCTAGGTTTTTAGCAAAGATTATGACTAACCATGTCAACAATAACTCTTAGAAATTATATTAACTCATATCAATGGCATAATCAACTAGCGAGCAATAATAAGATATCTCAAATGGCAACACTTTGTCAAAACAACCATGATATAGTATGACAATAATGGTATCTCGCTAGCCCTTTCTGAGACCTTAAAACATAAATGCAGAGCACATCCAAAGTTCAAGCAGCGACTAAACATTGTAATTCATGGTAGAAAAGATCCAGTCATGATGCATCCAACATTAACTATACACAATGCATGAGGATGACAATAGTGCTCTCAGATCTGACGCTTATTTGAGAAGGTGATGACTCAACATAAAAGTAAATAGATAGTCCTTTTGCAGAGGGAAGCAGGGATTTGCAGCGGTGCCAGAGCTCAAATTCTAAAAACAGAGATAAATGAAATTTTGGGAAATGCACCCTTCATATTTACTTCACGACCGAAAGTTATCAATATCTTCCATGCTAAACACATTAGCATCGGTTCCCAAGCGATAAAAGTAAAGGTTTACTCCCCCTCCACCAACAAACACACTCCATGGCTAGTCGAATCCACGGGTACCATCCATACTAACATCGGTCCTGGGGGTGTTTTGTCTAATTATTTGCAATTTTTGAATTTGGGACTCGGCATCCCTATTACCGCCCCTCTCGTGCAAGGACGAGTGAATAAACACTCATCATGCGAATAACCCGCTTAGCATGGAAGATACCGACTACCCCCTGTCACTCTATGAACAATCCAGACACACAAAAACAGGTGTTTATTTGAAGTTTTTAGAGGTGGCACATGCAAATTCACTTAGAACGGCAGGGTAATACCACATATAGGTATATATGGTGGACTCATCTGGAATAACTTGGATTTTAGGATTTTGATGCACAAGCAGTATTTCCACTTAGTAGAGGCGAAGGCTAGCAAATAGGTTGAGAAGCGGGCAGCTAGAGAGCGAAAACAGTCATGAACATGCATTATGAATAATGAACATTGGAACTAGCATTAGTAGGATATAGACACCATGAACATAAATATCATAGAGGCTATGTTGGTTTTGATTCAACTAGATGCATAAACATGTGCCAAGTCAAGCCACTTGAACCATTCAGAGGAGGATACCATATCATCATACCACATCACAATCATTTTAACACGATGTTGGCGTCCAAGATGAATCATTATCCACTCCTAGCTACTTAAACATGGCATGAGAAACTATAATCTCTAATTGTCGTTGCAAACATGTTTGATCATAATAGGCTGAATCATGGATACTAGGTTAAAAATATTTACAAAAACAGAACAAGTTGAGTTCATACCCGTTTCTCTCTGCCACAACCAGTTCATCAAATATCATCATTATTGCCTTTCACTTGCACGGCTGAATGATATGAAAATAATAATAGTGCAAGAGTGCCGTGGACTAAGCTGGAAGCTGCAAACATTTTATTCAAAAGGAGAAGACAATGTAATTTGGGCTCTTTGTTAGATCAACAATAATTCATATGAGAGCCACTCAACATTTTGATCGTGGTCTTCTCCTTGGTATGACTCAATAAAAAGAAAAGAATTTCAGAGAAACACACTAAAATATTTCTAGAGTTTTTAGTTTTTCTTGAAGAAGGCAAAATAAAGAAAAAGAAAAACGAAAAATGAGAAAAACTATTTACACGGGAGAGCTCCCAAGAAGCAAAAGAAGAATCGAGAAATATTTTGGGTTTTCTTTTAATACTATAACTAATTAAACTAGAAAGAAACCCAAAAAGGAACAAGAAACATTTTTGGGTTTTCTCAAAGTTTTTCAAACACACAAGAATAAAGCGAGAAAATAAATCTAGTATGGATAATACAACAAAAAAGTGTGAACACCGACAACTGGAATGAAATATGTGAACATGGATGTAATTTCGGTGGAAATGCGTACTCCCCCAAGCTTAGGCTTTTGTCCTAGCTTGGTAATCACCACCTGTAGTAGCCATCTGGTCCCATGTCAAAGTGTCGCGGTGGCGGCAACTGAGCATCCCACTCCTGGGGCTCCTCCTCCGCCACCGCCTGGGCGTTCCGGTAGGCAATGATGTCATCTGTCATGATCCTATATCCACCCCTGGCAATAGAATCAAACAAAGCAGGTGCAGTCAATGGAATAATATCATGGGTATCCACACTGAAAACCAGGTTGTAAGGACTATTATTAACTGAATCATTAATATCAATAAACTGGTGATTTTGAAGGAAATATGCCCTAGAGGCAATAATAAAGTTATTATTTATTTCCTTAATTCATGATAAATTTTTATTATTCATGCTAGAATTGTATTAACTGAAACTTAGTACATGTGTGAATACTTAGACAAAACATATAGTCCCTAGTATGCCTCTACTTGACTAGCTCCTTAATAAAAGATGGTTATGTTTCCTAAACCATAGACATGTGTTGTCATCTGATGAACGGGATCACATCATTAGGAGAATGATGTGATGGACGTGACCCATCCGTTAGCATAGCATTATGATCGTTACAGTTTCATTGCTACTGCTTTCTTCATGACTTATACAAGTTCCTCGGACTATGAGATTATGCAACTCCCGAATACCGGAGGAACACTTTGTGTGCTATCAAACGTCACAACGTAAAAGGGCGATTATAAAAGTGCTCTATAGGTGTCTCCGAAGGTGTTTTTTGGGTTGGCATATATCGAGATTAGGATTTGTCACTCCGTGTTTCGAAGAGGTATCTCTAGGCCCTCTCGGTAATACTCATCACTATAAGCCTTGAAAGCATTGTGACTAATGAGTTAGTTGCGGGATGAAGTATTACGGAACGAGTAAAGAGACTTGCCGGTAACAAGATTGAACTAGCTATGATGATACCGACGATTGAATCTCGGGCAAGTAACATATCGATGACAAAGGGAACAACTTATGTTGATATGCGATTAGACCGATAAAGATCTTCGTAGAATATGTAGGAACCAATATGAGCATCCAGGTTCCGCTATTGGTTATTGAACGGAAACGCGTCTCGGTCATGTCTACATAGTTCTCGAACCCGTAGGGTCCACACGCTTAACGTTTGATGACGATTGGTATTATGAGTTTATGTGATATGATGTACCGAAGGATGTTCAGAGTCCCGGATGAGATCACAGACATGACGAGGAGTCTCGAAATAGTAAAGGCATAAAGACTGATATATTGGACGACTATATTCGGACACCGAAAGTGTTCCGGAGAAGTTTCGGATAAAACCGGAGTACCGGGGGGTTACCGGAACCCCCGGGGGGTCAATGGGCCTTCATGGGCTTTAGTGGAAGAGAGGAGGAGGCGTCCAAGTGGTGGGGCACCCCCCCTCCCAAGCCCAATCCGAATTGGGGAGGGGGGTGGCCCCCCTTTCCTTCTTCCCCTCTTCCCTTCCTTCCCCCTCCTAGTTGGACTAGGAAAGGGGGGAAACCTACTCCTAGTAGGAGTAGGAATCCCCCCTTGGGGTGCACCCCATGAGGCTGGTCGGCCCCCTCCTCCACTCCTTTATATACGGGGAGGGGGGCACCCCATAGACACACAAGTTGATCAAGTTGATCTTTTAGCCGTGTGCGGTGCCCCCCTCCACAGATTTCCACCTCGGTCATATCGCCGTAGTGCTTAGGCGAAGCCCTGCGCCAGTAACTTCATCATCACCGTCACCATGCTGTCGTGCTGACGGAACTCTCCCTCTGCCTCAGCTGGATCTAGAGTTTGAAGGACGTCACCATACTTTATTGGATATGGTGCGATCTATGATGTCTCTTACTGATTTACCGCTATCATTTTGGGGTTATGCTTTAGAGACGGCTGCATTCACTTTAAATAGGGCACCATCAAAATCCGTTGAGATGACGCCTTATGAACTGTGGTTTGGCAAGAAACCAAAGTTGTCGTTTCTTAAAGTTGGGGGTTGCGATGCTTATGTGAAAAAGCTTCAACCTGATAGGCTCGAACCCAAATCGGAGAAGTGTGTCTTCATAGGATACCCAAAGGAAACTGTTGGGTACACCTTCTATCACAGATCCGAAGGCAAAATCTTTGTTGCTAAGAATGGATCCTTTCTAGAGAAGGAGTTTCTCTCAAAAGAAGTGAGTGGGAGGAAAGTAGAACTTGATGAGGTAATTGTACCTTCTCCCTTGTTGGAAAGTAGTTCATCACAGAAATCAGTTCTAGTGATTCCTACACCAATTAGTGAGTAAGTTGATGATGATGATCATGAAACTTCATATCAAGTTACTACCGAACCTCGTAGGTCTTCTAGAGTAAGACCCACACCAGAGTGGTACAGTAATCTTGTTCTGGAAGTCATGTTACTAGACCATGATGAACCTACGAACTATGAGGAAGCGATGATGAGCCCAGATTCCGCGAAATGGCTTGAGGCCATGAAATCTGAGATGGGATCCATGTATGAGAACAAAGTGTGGACTTTGGTGGACTTTCCCAATGATCGGCAAGCCATAGAAAATAAATGGATCTTTAAGAAGAAGACCGATACAGACGGTAATGTTACTGTTTACAAAGCTCGACTTGTTGCGAAAGGTTTTCGACAAGTTCAAGGAGTTGACTACGATGGGACTTTCTCACCCGTAGCGATGCTTAAGTCTATCCGAATCATGTTAGCAATTGCTGCATTTTATGATTATGAAATTTGGCAAATGGATGTCAAAACTGCATTCCTGAATGGATTTCTGGAAGAAGAGTTGTATATGATGCAACCAGAAGGTTTTGTCGATCCAAAAGGTGCTAACAAAGTGTGCAAGCTCCAGCGATCCATTTATGGACTGGTGCAAACCTCTCGGAGTTGGAATAAATGCTTTGATAGTGTGATCAAAGCATATGGTTTTATACAGACTTTTGGAGAAGCCTGTATTTACAAGAAAGTGAGTGGGAGCTCTGTAGCATTTCTGTATTATATGTGGATGACATATTGTTAATTGGAAATGATATAGAATTTCTGGATAGCATAAAGGGATACCTGAAAAAGAGTTTTTCTATGAAAGACCTCGGAGAAGCTTCTTACATATTGGGAATAAAGATCTATAGAGATAGATCAAGATGCTTAATTGGACTTTCACAAATCACATACCTTGATAAAGTTTTGAAGAAGTTCAAAATGGATCAGTCAAAGAAAGGGTTCTTGTCTGTTTTACAAGGTGTGAAGTTGAGTCAGACTCAATGCCCGACCACTGTAGAAGATAGAGAGAAAATGAATGTCATTCCCTATGCTTCAGCCATAGGTTCTATCATGTATGCAATGTTGTGTACCAGACTTGATGTATGCTTTGCTATAAGCATAGCGGGGAGGTACAAAAGTAATCCCGGAGTGGAGCATTGGACAGCGGTCAAGAATATCCTGAAATACCTGAAAAGGACTAAGGGTATGTTTCTCATTTATGGAGGTGACAAAGAGCTCATCGTAAACGGTTTACGTCTATGCAAGCATTGACACTGATCCGGATGACTCTAAAGTCACAAACCGGATACGTGTTTATATTGAACGGTGGAGCTGTCACTTGGTGCAGTTCCAAGTGGAGCATTGTGACGGGATCTACATGTGAAGCGGAATACATTGCTGATTCAGAAGCAGCAAATGAAGGAGTTCATATCCGATCTAGGTGTCATACCTAGTGCATCGGGTCCAATGAAAAATCTTTTGTGACAATACTGGTGCAATTGCCCTGGCAAAGGAATCCAGATTTCACAAGAAAACCAAGCACATCAAGAGACGCTTCAATTCCATCTGTCATCAAGTGTCGGAAGGGGACATAGATATTTGCAAGATACACACGGATCTGAATGTTGCAGACCCGTTGACTAAGCCTCTTCCACGAGCAATACATGATCAGCACCAAAGCTCCATGTGTGTTAGAATCATTACTATGTAATCTAGATTATTGACTCTAGTGCAAGTGGGAGACTGAAGGAAATATACCCTAGAGGCAATAATAAAGTTATTGTTTATTTCCTTAATTCATGATAAATGTTTATTATTCATGCTAGAATTGTATTAACCGGAAACTTAGTACATGTGTGAATACATAGACAAAACATATGGTCCCTAGTATGCCTCTACTTGACTAGCTCGTTAATCAAAGATGGTTATGTTTCCTAAACCATAGACATGTGTTGTCATTTGACGAACAGGATCACATCATTCGAAGAATGATGTGATGGACATGACCCATCCGTTATCTTAGCATTATGATTGTTACAGTTTCATTGCTACTGCTTTCTTCATGACTTATACAAGTTCCTCAGACTATGAGATTATGCAACTCCCGAATACCGGAGGAACACTTTGTGTGCTACCAAACATCACAACGTAAAAGGTTGATTATAAAGGTGCTCTACAGGTGTCTCCGAAGGTGTTTGTTAGGTTGGCATATATCGAGATTAGGATTTGTCACTCCGTGTTTCGGAGAGGTATCTCTGGACCCTCTCGGTACTCATCACTATAAGCCTTGCAAGCATTGTGACAAATGAGTTAGTTGTGGGATGAAGTATTACGTAACGAGTAAAGAGACTTGCCGGTAACGAGATTGAACTAGGTATGATGATACCGAAGATTGAATCTCAGGCAAGTAACATACCGATGACAAAGGGAACAACGTATGTTGTTATGCGGTTTGACCAATAAAGATCTTCGTAGAATATGTAGGAACCAATGTGAGCATCCAGGTTCCGCTATTGGTTATTGACCGGAGACGTGTCTCGGTCATGTCTACATAGTTCTCGAACCCGTAGGGTCCGCACGCTTAACGTTCGATGACAATTGGTATTATGAGTTTATGTGATATGACGTACCTAAGGATGTTCGGAGTCCCGGATGAGATCATGGACATGACGAGGAGTCTTGAAATGGTCGAGACATAAAGATTGATATATTGGACAGCTATATTCGGACACCGGAAGTGTTCCGGAGAAGTTTCGGATAAAACCGGAGTACCAGGGGGTTACTGGAACCCCCGGGGGGGTCAATGGTCCTTCATGGGCTTTAGTGGAAGAGAGGAGGAGGCGGCCAAGTGGTGGGGCGCGCCCCCTCCAAGCCCAATCCGAATTGGGGAGGAGGCCGACCCTCCCTTTCCTTCTTCCCCTCTTCCCTTCCTTCCCCCTCCTAGTTGGACTAGGAAAGGGGGGAAACCTACTCCTCGTAGGAGTAGGAATACCCCCTTGGGGCGCACCCCATGAGGCCGGTCGGCCCCCTCCTTTACTCCTTTATATACGGGGGAGGGGGCACCCCATAGACACACAAGTTGATCAAGTTGATCTTTTAGCCGTGTGCGGTGCCCCCCTCCACAGATTTCCACCTCGGTCATATCGTCGTAGTGCTTAGGCAAAGCCCTACGCCGGTAACTTCATCATCACCGTCACCACGCTATCGTGCTGACGGAACTCTCCCACGGCCTCAGCTGGATCTAGAGTTCGAGGGACGTCACTGAGCTGAATGTGTGCAGATCGCGGAGGTGTCGTGCGTTCGGTACTTGATCGGTTGGATGGCGAAGACATTCGACTACATCAACCGCGTTACATAACGCTTCCGCTTTCAGTCTACAAAGCTACATGGACACGCTCTCCCCCCGTTGCTATGCATCACCTAGATAGATCTTGCATGATCGTAGGATTTTTTTTGGAAATTACTACGTTCCCCAACAGATTTTTCATCGCCTGGTGATCCAAATAAACCTTGGGTAAACGATAATCATGTTGGCGAATCTAAACGTTAAATACCGCCATGAATTTTGCCCTTGGCTCTGTTAAGGTGCACACGACGTGCAATAATGGCCCCTAGGCTATAGGTGTTATCGCCGTATAGTGCATGGCGTAAGATGGCGAAGTCAGGTGCACAAAGTGCACCGACTTTCTCTCTAGAAATTAAACACTTAGCAATGAATTGTGCAAAATAATGTATAGCAGGAAAGTGCAAACTAGTAGCAGTGACACTCGACATGCCTCTCTCATCTCCCACTGATAGAGTGTGATAAAAGTCCTCAAACTCTGCAGGCCTAGGCTCTCTTATTTACCCGTCAGAAGGGATCAATCATACATCGCAAAAATCAGTGAGTGGCATCTGGCGGGTTTCATCATATAAATTAAACTTCACATGGGGTTACTCTTACTCAGAAAATGGAAATTTTGCACAAAGGAATTTGCAAGGAGATGGTATTGTTCACATTCATCTGTGATGAGGGCGGTAAGCCCAGCATTAGCAGCGAATTCTGCGAACTCTTCACGGATTTCGGCTCCATCCATGAAGGGGTTATGCGGCCATTCGCACGGCCGCACCTCCGCCCTTCTCCGAGTATGGAGGTCATTTTCCGATGATTCCCCAATGACTCCCTTAGATCTCTTCTTGGAGGCAAACTTCCTGAAGAAACTCATCTAATTCCTATAAAACAAATTCTGAAAAATTTAGTCCACAAATTTTTTGTCAACAAAACTTCACAAGATTGATAGCAATTACTCAAAGAGATGCATAGAGGCAATATCAAGCATTCAAACTACTTAGAACTCTAAGAATTCAACATGCAAGCTCATCTAGAGCAGCACCAAGAGTAGCTAATTATTCAAAATAGTCCACTAAAGCAAAAACTAATTGGAGCAATGGAGGAGTCACATACCAAGTAGCAATCCCACAAAATAGTTTTTGAAATGGAGCTTTGAGCAAAGAGATCGAAATCCACAGTTTTGAGAGCAAGAACACAAGAGAGAGAGAGAGAGAGAGCAATGGTGATTTTTTTCTGGAGGTAGGAGATGACAAGGGCTAAAGAGATAAGTGAGGGAGGCCACGTGGGGACCACTACCCACCAGGGCGCACCTAGGGTTGCTGGCGCGCCCAGGTGGGTTGTGCCCACCTGGTGCACCCCCCTCTGATATTATTTGTACTAAAAATTCAGAAATATTCAGGAAAAATCATATTAAATTTTCAGGGCATTCTGAGCACTTTTATTTTTGGGTCATTTTTTATTGCACAGAAAATCTAGAAAACAGGATAAACTTGGCATTTTATTTTATTTAACTGAAACAAACAAAAAACAAAAGGTAAGGACAAGAGGCAGTGCCTACTAAATTCATCAACTTCATACCTCTAAAAAATGATCCATTAACAAGGTTGATCAAGTCTTATTAACAACCACCTTCAATTAGCATGAAACCGAAGAACTTTCGTAAAAACACTAAGTTACCTCAACGGGGATATACATGTCCCCAACAGTAAGTATATCATATTTATTTTTGGCAGTTGGTAGAGGTAGTTGAAAACTTCCAATAGTGATTGTTGGAGATTTTTCAATAACATTAATACCATTCACTTGAAATTGTTTCTCCGGAAAGTGCACCGTATGCTCATTACCATTGATATGAAAAGTGACCTTGCTTTTATTACAATCAATAACAGCCCCTGCAGTATTCAAAAAGGGTCTACCAAGGATAATCGATATGTTGTCATCCTCGGGCATCTCAAGTATAAGTCTGTTAAGATAGTAATATTTGCAACAACAACGGGCACATCCTCACAAATACCGATAGGTATGGCAGTTGATTTATCAGCCATTTGCAAAGATATTTTAGTAGGTGTGAGTTTATTCAAGTCAAGTCACTTATATAAGGAGAAAGGCATAACACTAACACCGGTTCCTAAATCACATAAAGCGGTTTTGACATAATTTCTTTTGATGGGGCAAGGTATAGTTGGTATTCCCGGATCCAAGTTTTTTAGGTACTCCATCCTTAAAAGAATAATTAGCAAGCATGGTGGAGATTTCAGCTTCCGGTATTTTCTCTTATTAGTGATGATGTCTTTCTTGTATTTTGCATAAGGGGCCATCTTTAAAATATCAGTCAAGTGAGTGCGCAAAAAGATTGGCCTAAGCATTTCAGCATAGCGTTCAAATTCTTCATCATCTTTCTTTTTAGTTGGCTTAGGTGGAAGGGGCATGGATTTTTCAACCCATGGTTCTCTTTCTCTTCCATGTTTTCTAGCAACAAAGTCTCTTTTATCATATCTTTTATTTTTAGGTTGTGGTTTATCAAGATCAACAACTGGTTCTATTTCCACAACATGATCTGGTTCTTTATCATTGTCTAGTTGAGTGTCTTAATGAATATCATCATTATCTTTTTCATTATCACTAGATGAATGTTCATTACCAGATTGAGTTTCAGCATCAGAGATAGAAACATCATTATTTTCTTCAGGAGGCTTTTCTATTTCAAGTTCACTAGAGGTATGCAAAGTCCTATCAGTTTTTTTTCTTTTTAGAAGGACTAGGTGCATTAGTGTTATTTCTTTGAGAGTATTGTTCAATTCTTTTAGGGTGTCCCTGAGGATAAAGTGGCTCCTGAGTCATTCTACCTCCTCTAGTTACTGCTCTCATAGCATGATCATTGATATTTTTGTTCATTTAATCAAGCAATTCTCTTTGAGATTTAGCAACTTGTTCTAATTGAGTTTGAACCATAGAGGCATGTTTTCCTACACCTCTAACATCATTGGAGATTCTAAATAACAAGTCACTCAAGCAAGCAATCATATCAGAATTATATTTCAATTGTTTCGTAACATTGGCATTGAAGTGATCTTGTTTTATATTATAGTTGCCAAAGTCATATAAGCACTGACTAGGATGTTTATTATAAGGGATATCACCTTCATCAAACTTTAATAAATAATTTACCTCTACCACCTGTGATGGTGGTGCTGTGTTGAGGCCATGTATTTCTTCGGTAGGTGGTAAATTTTTAACATCCTCTTCTTTAATACCCTTTTCCTTCATACTTTTCTTTGCCTCTTGCATATCTTCAGGACTGAGATATAAGTACCGCTCTTCTTCGGAGTGGGTTTAGGCGGTGGTTTAGGAAGAGTCCAATCATCATAATTTTTCAATATATTATTCAATAGTTCCTCAGCTTGTTCAACAGTTTGTTCCCTAAAAACACAACCAGCACAACTATCTAGGAAGTCCCTAGAAGCATCGGTTAGTCCATTATAGAAGATATAAAGTATTTCATTTTTCTTAAGTAAATGATCAGGCAAAGCATTAATCAATTGGAGAAGCCTCCCCAAGCTTTTGGGAGACTCTCTTCTTCAATTTGCATAAAGTTAAATATTCCCTGT
The DNA here is from genome assembly GCA_963921465.1 of Triticum timopheevii. Taxonomy (NCBI): domain Eukaryota; kingdom Viridiplantae; phylum Streptophyta; class Magnoliopsida; order Poales; family Poaceae; genus Triticum; species Triticum timopheevii. The sequence continues at coordinate 470,261,712 of OY997264.1, read as the reverse complement.
AAGGCAGCTTGTTTCTTATGAGCAAGAAAATATTTTTCAGAGAAGTAATAAATCATATCCTAGGGACTACGCACACAACTAGGAGCAAGAGTATTGTACCATATCTTAGCATCACCCTTTAACGAGAACGAAAATAATTTGAGAATATAATAGTAGCGAATTTTATCCTCATGAGCAAAAAGGGTGGCTATATCATTTAATTTGGTAATGTGTGCCACAACAGTTTCAGTTTCATAGCCATGGAAAGGATCAGATTCAACCAAAGTAATCAACTCTGGGTCGACAGAGAATTCATAATCCTTATCATCAACAAAGATAGGTGAAGTAGCAAACTTAGGATCACATTTCATTCTAGCATCCAAAGATTTCTCTTTCAGTTTTCATAATAAGATCATCCATATCATTGCAAGCAAGAAAGTCTCTAGCTGTCTCCTCATCCATAATATAACCCTCATGTACCTTAGGCAATTCATATCTAGGAGAGCTAGGTCTAACAGGTGTTTCAAGATTTCCATTCCAAGTACTTCATCAGTTTCAATGATTTCATCGGTTTCAGCATGCTCAATATCTTTAGCTCTAGCAATTTGTTCATCAAGAAATTCACCTAGTGGCATATTATCATCAAGCAAGGTACTAGCATCATCATGAGTAGCATTCATAGAAGTAGCATCATCAATAACTTGCAACATATCAAGATTAATAGCATGTGGTGGTGTTGCAAGTCTACTCAAAATAGAAGGTGAATCAAGTGCAAAGCTAGATGGCAGTTCCTTACCTCCCCTCGTCTTCGAGGGAAAATCTTAGTCTTGGTATCCTTCAGATTCTTCATAGTGATAAATTGATAATAATCCCAGTGATTCAACAAATATAGCTATGCTCCCTGGCAATGGCACCAGAAAAAGGTCTTGATAACCCACAAGTATAGGGGATCGCAACAGTTTTCGAGGGTAGAGTATTCAACCCAAACCTATAGATTCGACACAAGGGGAGCCAAAGATATTTGCAAGTATTAGCAGCTTAGTTGTCAATTCAACCACACCTGGAGATTAATTATCTGCAGCAAAGTGATCAGTAGCACAATAATATGATAGTAGTAATAGTAGTGATGATAGCAATAATAACGGTAACAGTGATAGCAATGATTTTGTAGCAAGTGAAACGGTAGCAACAGCAGTAGTAACTTAGAAAGAACAATATGTAGGAAATTCGTAGGCATTGGATTGGTAGATCCTTGGATGATATTCATCATATAATAGTCATAACCTAGAGTGATACAAAACTAGCTCCAGTTCATAAACATAATGTAGGCATGTATTCCGTAAATAGTCAACGTGCTTATGGAAAAGAACTTGCATGACATCATTTGTCCTACCCTCTCGTGGCAGCGGGGTCCATATGGAAACTAAGGGATATTAAGGCCTCCTTTTAATAGAGAACTGGAACAAAGCATTAACACATAATGAATACATGAACTCCTCAAACTACGGTCATCACCAGAAAGTATCTCGAATACTGTCACTCCGGGGTTTACGGATCATAGCACATAGGAGGTGCATATAACTTGCAAGATCGAATCTAGAACATAGATATAATGGTGAAAACATAAATGATTCAGATCTGAAATAATGGCACCCGGGGCCCAAAGTGACAAGCATTAAGCATGGCAAAGTCATAGCAACATCAATCTCAGAACATAGTGGATACTAGGGATCAAGCCCTAACAAAACTAACTCGATTACATGATGAATCTCATCCGACTCCTCACCGACCAGCGGGCCTACAAAGGGATTACTCACTACCGGTGGGGAGCATCATGGAATTGGCGATGGAGAAAGGTTGGTGATGATGAAGGCCGAAGGTTCCCCTCTCCGAAGCCCTGAACGAACTCCAGATCTGGCCTCCCGGTGAAGAACAGGGACGGCAGCAATTCTGTCTCGTGAACCGCGATAATTCTTCCTCCCTGGTTTTTCTCTCCAAATATAGGTATTTATGGAGTTGGGATCATGGTCTGCAGGGCCACCAGGTGGGCACAAACCCACCTGGGCACACCTGGAGGGGGGGCATCCTGATGGGTTGTGCCCACCCAGGGCCCCCCTCCGGTGGTTCTTGGCTCCAGTATTCTTTTTTATTCTGAAATAATTCTCCAAAAAGTTTCCTTCCAATCCAAGAACTTTTATTTCTGCACAAAAAACAACACCATGGTAGTTCTACTGAAAACAGCATCAGTCCAGGTTAGTTTCATTCTAATAATGTAAATTAGAGTCCAAAACAAGAGGAAAAGCATTAGGAAAAGTAGATGCGACGGAGATGTATCAGGACCCTAGGGTTTACACAACTGGATTGCCTACATTGGTGGAGGCAGAGTCCTCCACGACTTCAATATCCTCCGATTGAGCTCCAAGTCTTCCAGAATGTTCCGGTAATCCGTTGTAGGCCGCTTAAAGTAGCCCATAATGGAACCCACCTAGGAGGTCATAGCCCGGCCACCAGGCCGGAAACCGACTCGACGAGGACCACCTTGGCTATGGCCCTAGCATGCTCGACGGCGGGCAGTCGACATCTAGCTGGTCATGTCCCCTCCTGGTCCAGCTAGGGCTGGCTGGGGATGTCGGTGTGGGCGCCTTCATCATTAATGGGTCATGATTCGGTTGCTGATGTCAGGCCAGGAGTGAAAGGAAGTGTCCTTGTGCTCTTATTTCAGTGGTTGATGAGTTGCAATTTGGGCGGTGGACGGAGTACTGAGGTCTTGGAAGTCAGGGTGGCGGACCTATGTGGCAGGCTATGCCTTGGCTCTCCGACAAGCAGTGTTGCGGTGGTGTTGACTGATACGTCCATTTTGCATCATGCTTTTATATCAATATTTATTGCATTATGGGCTGTTATTACACATTATATCTCAATACTTATGGCTATTCTCTCTTATTTTACAAGGTTTACCATGAAGAGGGGGAATGCCGGCAGCTGGAATTCTGGCTGGAAAAGGAGCAAACGTTGGAAACCTATTCTGCACAACTCCAAAAGTCCTGAGACTCCACGAAACAACCTTTTGGAATTAATAAGAATTTATGAGCGAAAGAAATAGGCCAGGGGGCCCACACCCTGTCCAGGAGACAGGGGGCGCCCCCCCCCCCCCAGGGCGCGACCCCTATCTCCTGGGCCCCCTGGTGGGCCTCCGGCGTCCATCTTTTGCTATATCATCACTTTTACCCTGGAAAAAATCGTGGGCAAGCTTACGGGACGAAACTCCGCCGCCACGAGGCGAAACCTTGGCGGAATCAATCTAGGGCTCTGGCGGAGGTATTCTGCCGGGGACACTTCCCTCCGGGAGGGGGAAATCATCACCAACGTCATCACCAACGATCCTCTCATCGGGAGGGGGTCAATCTCCATCAACATCTTCACCAGCACCATCTCCTCTCAAAACCCTAGTTCATCTCTTGCATCCAATCTTGTATCAAAACCACAAATTGGTATGTGTGGGTTGCTAGTAGTGTTGATTACTCCTTGTAGTTGATGCTAATTGGTTTACTTGGTGGAAGATCATATGTTTAGATCCTTTATGCATATTATTACTCCTCTGATTATGAACATGAATATGCTTTGTGAGTAGTAACGTTTGTTCCTGAGGACATGGGTGAACTCTTGCTATTAGTAGTCATGTGAATTTGGTATTCGTTCGATATTTTGATGAGATGTATGTTGTCTTTTCCTCTAGTGGTGTTATGTGAACATCGACTACATGACACTTCACCATTATTTGGGCCTAGAGGAAGGCATGGGGAAGTAATAAGTAGATGATGGGTTGCTATAGTGACAGAAGCTTAAACCCTAGTTTATGCGTTGCTTCGTTAGGGGCTGATATGGATCCATATGTTTAATGTTGTGGTTAAGTTTACCTTAATACTCCTTTTTGTAGTTGCAGATGCTTGCAATAGGGGTTAATCATAAGTGGGATGCTTGTCCAAGTTAGGGCAGTACCCAAGTACCGGTCCACCCACATATCAAATTATCAAAGTACCGAACGCGAATCTTATGAACGTGATTAAAACTAGCTTGACGATAATTCCCAATGTGTCCTCGGGAGCTCCTTTATCATTATCAGAATTTGTCCAGGCTTATCCTTTGCTACATAAAGGATTGTGCCACCTTGCTGCACTTTATTTACTTTATTTACTTGTTGCTCGTTACTATTTATCTTATCACAAAACAATCTATTACCTACAATTTCAGTGCTTGCAGAGAAAACCTTACTGAAAACCGCTTATCATTTCCTTCTGCTCCTCGTTGGGTTCGACACTCTTACTTATCGAAAGGACTACGATAGATCCCCTACACTTGTGGGTCATCAAGACTCTTTTCTGGCGCCGTTGCCGGGGAGTGTAGTGTTGGGGAACGTAGTAATTTCAAAAAAATTCCTACGCACACGCAAGATCATGGTGATGATATAGCAACGAGGGGAGAGTGTTGTCTACGTACCCTCGTAGACCGTAAGCGGAAGCGTTATGACAACGCGGTTGATGTAGTCGTACGTCTTCACGATCCGACCGATCCAAGCACCGAACATACGGGGCCTCCGAGTTCAGCACACGTTCAGCTCGATGACGATCTCCGGCCTCCGATCCAGCCGAGTCTCCGGAGATGAGTTCCGTCAGCATGACGGCGTGGTGACGATGATGATGTTCTACCGGCGCAGGGCTTAGCCTAAACTCCGCGACGATATGACCGAGGTGGAATATGGTGGAAGGGGGCACCGCACACGGCTAAGGAACGATCTGTAGATCAACTTGTGTCTCCATGGGGTGCCCCCTGCCCCCGTATATAAAGGAGGGAGGGAGGAGGAGGCCGGCCCTAGGAGGGGCGCGCCATGGGGAGTCCTACTCCCACCGGGAGTAGGATTCCCCCTTTCCTAGTCCAACTAGGGGTCCTTCCATGTAGTAGGAGTAGGAGACTAGGAAGGGGAAGAGAGAAGGGAAGGAAGGAGGGGGTGCGGCCCCTCCCCCTAGTCCAATTCGGACTAGGCCTTGGGGGGGCGCGCGGCCTGCCTTAGGCAGCCCCTCTCTCTTTCCCGCAGGGCCCAATAAGGCCCAATACTTCTCCCCGGTGAATTCCCGTAACTCTCCGGTACTCCGAAAAATACCCGAATCACTCGGAACCTTTCCGAACTCCGAATATAGTCATCCAATATATCGATCTTTATGTCTCGACCATTTCGAGACTCCTCGTCATGTCCCCGATCTCATCCGGGACTCCGAACTCCTTCGGTACATCAAAACTCATAAACTCATAATATAACTGTCATCGAAACCTTAAGCGTGCGGACCCTACGGGTTCGAGAACTATGTAGACATGACCTGGAACTATTCTCGGTCAATAACCAATAGCGGGACCTGGATGCCCATATTGGCTCCTACATATTCTACGAAGATCTTTATCGGTCAAACCGCATAACAACATATGTTGTTCCCTTTGTCATCGGTATGTTACTTGCCCGAGATTTGATCGTCGGTATCCAATACCTAGTTCAATCTCGTCACCGGCAAGTCTCTTTACTCGTTCTGTAATGCATCATCCCGTAACCAACTCATTGGTTACATTGCTTGCAAGGCTTATAATGATGTGCATTACCGAGAGGGCCCAGAGATACCTCTCCGACAATCGGAGTGACAAAACCTAATCTCGAAATACGCCAACTCAACATGTACCTTCGGAGACACCTGTAGTACTCCTTTATAATCACCCAGTTACGTTGTGACGTTTGGTAGTACCCAAAGTGTTCCTCCGGTAAACGGGAGTTGCATAATCTCATAGTTACAGGAACATGTATAAGTCATGAAGAAAGCAATAGCAACATACTAAACGATCAAGTGCTAAGCTAACGGAATGGGTCAAGTCAATCACATCATTCTCCTAATGATGTGATCCCGTTAATCAAATGACAACTCTTTTGTCCATGGCTAGGAAACATAACCATCTTTGATAAACGAGCTAGTCAAGTAGAGGCATACTAGTGACACTATGTTTGTCTATGTATTCACACATGTATTATGTTTCCGGTTAATACAATTCTAGCATGAATAATAAACATTTATCATGATATGAGGAAATAAATAATAACTTTATTATTGCCTCTAGGGCATATTTTCTTCACACATGTATTATGTTTCCGGTTAATACAATTCTAGCATGAATAATAAACATTTATCATGATATGAGGAAATAAATAATAACTTTATTATTGCCTCTAGGGCATATTTCCTTCAGTCTCCCGCTTGCACTAGAGTCAATAATCTAGTTCACATCGCTATGTGATTTAACAGCAATATTCATATCTGTATATGATTAACACCCATAGTTCACATCGTCATGTGACCAACACTCGAAGGGTTTACTAGAGTCAATAATCTAGTTCACATCGCTATGTGATTAACACCCAAAGAGTACTAAGGTGTGATCATGTTTTGCTCGTGAGAGAAGCTTAGTCAATGGGTCTGTCACATTCAGAGCCGTATGTATTTTGCAAATATTCTATGTCTACAATGCTTTGCACGAAGCTACTTTAGCTAATTGCTCCCACTTTTAATATGTATCCAGATTGAGACTTAGAGTCATCTGGATAAGTGTAAAAGTTTGCACTGATGTAACTTTTACAACAAACTCTTTTATCACCTCCATAATCGAGAAACATCTCCTTAGTCTTTACTAAGGATATTCTTGACCAATGTCCAGTGATCTACTCCTAGATCACTATTGTACTCCCTTGACAAATTCAGAGCAAGGTATACAATAGGTCTGGTACATAACATAGCATACTTTATAGAACCTATGACTGGGGCATAGGGAATGACTTTCATTCTCTTTTCTATTTTCTGCCGTGGTCGGGATTTGAGTCTTACTCAATTTCACACCTTTGCAACACAGACAAGAACTCTTTCTTTGACTGTTCCATTTTGAACTATTTCAAAATCTTGCCAAGGTATGTACTCATTGAAAATCTTATCAAGCGTCTTGATCTATCTCAATAGATCTTGATGCTCAATATGTAAGTAGCTTTACTGAGGTCTTTATTTTAAAGAACTCCTTTCAAACACTCCTTTATGCTTTGCAGAATAATTCTACATTATTTCCGATCAATAATATGTCATTCACATATACTTATCAGAAATGCCGTAGTGCTCCCACTCACTTTCTTGTAAATATAGGCCTTTCCAAAAGTCTGTATTAAATCATATGCTTTGATCAACTCATCAAAGCGTATATTCCAACTCCGAGATGCTTGCACCAGTTCATTGATGGATTGCTGGAGCTTGCACACTTTGTTAGCATCTCTAGGATTGACAAAAAACTTTCTGGTTGCATCATATACAACTCTTCTTTAATAAATCCATTAAGGAATGCAGTTTTGACATCCATTTGCCAGATTTCATAAAATGTGGCAATTGCTAACATGATTCGGATAGACTTAAGCATCGATACGAGTGAGAAAATCTCATCGTATTCAACCCCTTGAACTCATTGAAAACCTTTTGCAACAAGTCGAGCTTAATGGATAGTAACACTACTATCAGTGTCCGTCTTCCTCTTGAAGATCCATTTATTTAACATGGCTTGCTGATCATCGAGCAAGTCAATCAAAGTCCACACTTTGTTCTCATACATGGATCCAATCTCAGATTTCATGGCCTCAAGCCATTTCGCGGAATCTGGGCTCATCATCGCTTCCTCATAGTTCATAGGTTCATCATGGTCTAGTAACATGATTTCCAGAATAGGATTACCGTACCACTCTGGTGCGGACCGTACTCTGGAAAACCTATGAGTTTCTGTAATAACTTGATCTGAAGTTTCATGATCATCATCATTAACATCCTCACTAATTGGTGTAAGAATCACTGGAACTGATTCCTGTGATGAACTACTTTCCAATTCGGGAGAAGGTACAATTACCTTATCAAGTTCTACTTTCCTCCCACTCACTTCTTTCGAGAGAAACTCCTTCTCTAGAAAGGATCCATTTTTAGCAACGAATATCTTGCCTTCGGATCTGTGATAGAAGGTGTACCCAATAGTTTCCTTTGGGTATTCTATGAAGACACACTTCTCCGATTTGGGTTTGAGCTTATCAGGATGAAACTTTTTCACATAAGCATTGCAGCCCCAAACTTTAAGAAACGACAACTTGGGTTTCTTGCTAAACCACAGTTCATATGGTGTCATCTCAACGGATTTAGATGGTGCCCTTTTAACGTGAATGCAGTTGTCTTTAATGCATAACCCCAAAACAATAGTGGTAAATCAATAAGAGACATCATAGATCGCACCATATCCAATAAAGTGCGGTTACGACGTTCGGACACACCATAATGTTGTGGTGTTCCAGGTGGCGTGAGCTATGAAACTATGTCACATTGTTTTAGTTGAAGACCAAACTCGTAACTCAAATATTCGTCTCCGCGATCAGATCGCAGAAACTTTATTTTCTTGTTATGATGATTTTTCCACTTCACTCTGAAATTCTTTGAACCATTCAACTATTTCAGACTTATGTTTCATCAAGTAGATATACCCATATCTGCTCAAATCATCTTGTGAAGGTCAGAAAATAATGATACTTGCCACGAGCCATCATACTCATTGGTCTGCATACATCAGTATGTATTATTTTCAATAAGTCAGTAGCTCGTTCCATTGTTCCGAAGAACGGAGTTTTAGTCATCTTGCCCAAAAGGCACGGTTCGCAAGCATCAAATGATTCATAACCAAGTGATTCCGAAAATCCATCTTTATGGAGTTTCTTCATGCGCTTTACACCGATATGACCTAAACGGCAATGCCACAAATAAGTTGCACTATCATTATTAACTTTGCATCTTTTGGCTTCAATATTACGAATATGTGTATCACGCGATCGAGATCCAACAAACCATTTTCATTGGGTGTATGACCATAGAAGGTTTTATTCATGTAAACAGAACAACAGTTATTCTCTAACTTACATGAATAACCATATTGCAATAAACATGATCAAATCATATTCATGCTCAACGCAAACACCAAATAACACTTATTTAGGTTTAACACTAATCCCGAAAGTATAGGGAGTGTGCGATGATGATCATATCAATCTTGGAACTATTTCCAACACACATCGTCACTTCACCCTTTAACTAGTCTCTGTTTATTCTGCAACTCCCGTTTCGAGTTACTAATCTTAGCAACCGAACAAGTATCAAATACTCAGGGGCTACTATAAACACTAGTAAGGCACACATCAATAATCTGTATATCAAATATACTCTTGTTCACTTTGCCATCCTTCTTATCCACCAAATATTCAGGGCATTTCTGCTTCCAGTGACCATTCCCTTTGAAGTGTAAGCACTCAGTTTCAGGCTTTGGTCCAGCTTTGGTTTTCTTCACGGGAGTGACAACTTGCTTGTCTTTCCACTTGAAGTTCCCTTTCTTTCCCTTTGCCCTTCTCTTGAAACTAGTGGTCTTGTCAATCATCAACACTTGATGCTCTTTCTTGATTTCTACCTTCGTCGATTTCAATATCACGAAGAGCTCGGGAATCGTTTTCGTCATCCCTTGCATACTATAGTTCATCACGAAGTTCTAGTAACTTAGTGATGGTGACTACAGAATTCTGTCAATCACTATCTTATCTGGAAGATTAACTCCCACTTGATTCAAGTGATTGAAGTACCCAGACAATCTGAGCACATGCTCACTAGTTGAGCGATTCTCCTCCATCTTTTAGCTATAGAACTTGTTGGAGACTTCATATCTCTCAACTCGGGTATTTGCTTGAAATATTAACTTCAACTCCTGGAACATCTTATATGGTCCATGACGTTCAAAAACGTCTTTGAAGTCCCAATTCTAAGCCGTTAAGCATGGTGCACTAAACTATCAAGTAGTCATCATATTGAGCTTAGGCAAACATTCATAACGTCTACATCTGCTCGTGCAATAGGTCTGTCACCTAGCGGTGCATTAAGGACATAATTCTTCTGTGCAGCAATGAGGATAAACCTCAGATCACGGATCCAATCCGCATCATTGCTACTAACATTTTTCAACACAATTTTCTCTAGGAACATATCAAAATAAACATATGAAAGCAACAACGCGAGCTATTGATCTTACAACATAATTTGCAAAATACTACCAGGACTAAGTTCATGATAAATTTAAGTTCAATTAATCATATTACTTAAGAACTCCCACTTAGACAGACATCTCTCTAGTCATCTAAGTGATCACGTGATCCAAATCAACTAAACCATGTCCGATCATCACGTGAGATGGAGTAGTTTCAATGGTGAACATCACTATGTTGATCATATCTACTATATGATTCACGCTCGACCTTTCGGTCTCCGTGTTCCGAGGCCATATCTGTATATGCTAGGCTCGTCAAGTTTAACCTGAGTATTCCGCGTGTGCAACTGTTTTGCACCCGTTGTATTTGAACGTAGAGCCTATCACACCCGATCATCACGTGGTGTCTCAGCACGAAGAACTTTCGCAACGGTGCATACTCAGGGAGAACACTTCTTGATAATTAGTGAGAGATCATCTTAAAATGCTACCGTCAAACAAAACAGAATAAGATGTATAACAGATAAACATCATATGCAATCAAAATATGTGACATGATATGGCCATGATCATCTGGCGCCTTTGATCTCCATCTTCAAAGTACTGTCATGATCTCTATCGTCACCGACACGACACCATGATCTTCATCATCTTGATCTATATCAATGTGTCGTCACATGGTCGTCTTGCCAACTATTGCTCTTGCAACTATTGCTATCGCATAGCGATAAAGTAAAGCAATTATTTGGCACTTGCATCTTATGCAACAAAGAGACAACCATAGGGCTTCTGCCAGTTGCCGATAACTTCAACAAAACATGATCATCTCATACAACAACTTATATCTCATCACGTCTAGACCATATCACATCACAACATGCCCTGCAAAAACAAGTTAGACGTCCTCTACTTTGTTGTTGCAAGTTTTACGTGGCTGCTACGGGCTGAGCAAGAACCGTTCTTACCTACACATCAAAACCACAACGATAGTTCGTCAAGTTGGTGCTGTTTTAACCTTCACAAGGACCGGGCGTAGCCACACTCGGTTCAACTAAAGTTGGAGAAACTGACACCCGCTAGTCACCTGTGTGCAAAGCACGGCGGTAAAACTAGTCTCGCGTAAGCGTACGCGTAATGTCGGTACGGGCCGCTTCATCCAACAATACCGCCGAACCAAAGTATGACATGCTGGTAAGCAGTATGACTTGTATCGCCCACAACTCACTTGTGTTCTACTCGTGCATATAACATCAACGCATAAAACCTAGGCTCGGATGCCACTGTTGGGGAACGTAGTAATTTCAAAAAAATTCCTATGCACACGCAAGATCATGGTGATGATATAGCAATGAGGGGAGAGTGTTGTCTACGTACCCTCGTAGACCGTAAGCGGAAGCGTTATGACAACGCGGTTGATGTAGTCGTACGTCTTCACGATCCGACCGATCCAAGCACCGAACATACGGGGCCTCCGAGTTCAGCACACGTTCAGCTCGATGACGATCTCCGGCCTCCGATCCAGCCGAGTCTCCGGAGATGAGTTCCGTCAGCATGACGGCGTGGTGACGATGATGATGTTCTACCGGCGCAGGGCTTAGCCTAAACTCCGCGACGATATGACCGAGGTGGAATATGGTGGAAGGGGGCACCGCACACGGCTAAGGAACGATCCGTAGATCAACTTGTGTCTCCATGGGGTGCCCCCTGCCCCCGTATATAAAGGAGGGAGGGAGGAGGAGGCCGGCCCTAGGAGGGGCGCGCCATGGGGAGTCCTACTCCCACCGGGAGTAGGATTCCCCCTTTCCTAGTCCAACTAGGGGTCCTTCCATGTAGTAGGAGTAGGAGACTAGGAAGGGGAAGAGAGAAGGGAAGGAAGGAGGGGGTGCGGCCCCTCCCCCTAGTCCAATTCGGACTAGGCCTTGGGGGGGCACGCGGCCTGCCTTAGGCAGCCCCTCTCTCTTTCCCGCAGGGCCCAATAAGGCCCAATACTTCTCCCCGGTGAATTCCCGTAACTCTCCGGTACTCCGAAAAATACCCGAATCACTCAGAACCTTTCCGAACTCCGAATATAGTCATCCAATATATCGATCTTTATGTCTCGACCATTTCGAGACTCCTCGTCATGTCCCCGATCTCATCCGGGACTCCGAACTCCTTCGGTACATCAAAACTCATAAACTCATAATATAACTGTCATCGAAACCTTAAGCGTGCGGACCCTACGGGTTTGAGAACTATGTAGACATGACCTGGAACTATTCTCGGTCAATAACCAATAGCGGGACCTGGATGCCCATATTGGCTCCTACATATTCTACGAAGATCTTTATCGGTCAAACCGCATAACAACATATGTTGTTCCCTTTGTCATCGGTATGTTACTTGCCCGAGATTTGATTGTCGGTATCCAATACCTAGTTCAATCTTGTCACCGGCAAGTCTCTTTACTCGTTCTGTAATGCATCATCCCGTAACCAACTCATTGGTTACATTGCTTGCAAGGCTTATAATGATGTGCATTACCGAGAGGGCCCAGAGATACCTCTCCGACAATCGGAGTGACAAAACCTAATCTCGAAATACGCCAACTCAACATGTACCTTCGGAGACACCTGTAGTACTCCTTTATAATCACCCAGTTACGTTGTGATGTTTGGTAGTACCCAAAGTGTTCCTCCGGTAAACGGGAGTTGCATAATCTCATAGTTACAGGAACATGTATAAGTCATGAAGAAAGCAATAGCAACATACTAAACGATCAAGTGCTAAGCTAACGGAATGGGTCAAGTCAATCACATCATTCTCCTAATGATGTGATCCCGTTAATCAAATGACAACTCTTTTGTCCATGGCTAGGAAACATAACCATCTTTGATAAACGAGCTAGTCAAGTAGAGGCATACTAGTGACACTATGTTTGTCTATGTATTCACACATGTATTATGTTTCCGGTTAATACAATTCTAGCATGAATAATAAACATTTATCATGATATGAGGAAATAAATAATAACTTTATTATTGCCTCTAGGGCATATTTCCTGCATGTAGCGCTTTTGGTGAGTGGAACTTGCTAAGGAAACATTTATATAGTGTGCTGAAATTTTCTGTTACTTGTCACTATGGAAACTAATCCTTTGAGGGGCTTGTTTGGGGTATCTTCACCCCAACCAGAAGAGCAAAGAGTTGCTCCTCAACCTACTGAACTATATGAAAATATTCACTTTGAGATTCCTTCGGGTATGATAGAAAAACTGCTAGCTAATCCATTTGCAGGAGATGGAACATTGCATCCCGATTTACACCTTATTTTTGTGGATGAAGTCTGTGGATTATTTAAGCTTGCAGGTATTCCTGATGATGTTGTCAAAAGGAAGGTCTTCCCTTTATCTCTGTAGGGAGATGCATTGACATGGTATAGGCTATGTGATGATATGGGATCTCGGAATTATAAGCGATTGAAGTTGGAATTTCACCAGAAGTTCTATCCTATGCATCTTGTTCATCGTGATCGTAATTACATATATAATTTCTAGCCTCGCGAAGGAGAAAGCATCTCTCAAGCTTGGGGGAGGCTTAAGTCAATGTTATATTCATGCCCCAATCATGAGCTCTCTCGGGAAATGATTATTCAGAATTTTTATGCTCGGCTTTCTCTTGATAATCGCAACCTGCTCGATACTTCTTGTGCTGGTTCTTATATGCTGAAGACTATTGATTTCAAATGGGACTTATTGAAAAGAATTAAACGCAACTCTGAAGATTGGGGTTCTGACGATGGTAAGGAGTCAGGTATGACACCTAAGTTCCATTGTGTTAAATCTTTTATGGATATCGATGCTTTTCGTGGATTTAGCGCTAAGTACGGACTTGACTCTGAGATAGTAGCTACTTTTTGTGAAACTTTTTCTACTCACGTTGATCTCCCTAAAGAGAAGTGGTTTAAATATAATCCTCCTGTTGAAGTGAAAGTAGTTGCACCTATTACAGTCAAAGAAAAGACTATTACCTATAGTGATCCTATTGTTCCTACTGCTTATGTTGAAAAACCCCCTTTTCCTGTTAGGATAAAAGATCATGTTAAAGCTTCGACTATTGTTCGTAAGAGTAATACTAGGACTTATACACCTCCTGAGCAAATTAATGTTGAACCTGGTATTGCTATGATTAAAGATCTCTTGGATGAGGACTTAGATGGGCATGTTATTTCTTTCTTGGGTGGAATTGCTAATATTGCTAGACCTGATACTAAGACACGTAGACCTGTTGTAGGCATGCCTGTTATTTCTGTTAAAATAGGAGATCATTGTTATCACGGCTTATGTGATATGGGTGCTAGTGCTAGTGCGATACCTTATGATCTTTATAAAGAAATTATGCACGACATTGCACCCATTGAATTAGAAGACATTGATGTCACTATTAAGCTTGCTAATAGGGATACCATTAAACCTATTGGGATTGTTAGAGATGTTGAAGTTTTGTGTGGGAAGGTTAAATACCCTGCTGATTTTCTTGTTCTTGGTTCCCCACAAGATGATTTTTGTCCCATTATTTTTGGTAGACCCCTCTTGAATACTGCTAGTGCTAAGATTAATTGTGAAAGGAATATTGTTACTGTTGGCATAGATGGTATGTCTCATGAGTTTAATTTTGCTAAGTTTAGTAGACAACCTCATGAAAGGGAACCACCTAGTAAGGATGAGATTATTGGTCTTGCTTCCATTGTTGTTCCTCCAACTGATCCGTTAGAACAATATTTGCTAGACCATGAAAACGATATGTTTATGAAGGAAAGGGAAGAAATAGATGAAGTGTTCCTTAAAAAGGAACCTATGCTAAAACATAACCTTCCCGTTGAAATTCTTGGGGATCCCCCTCCACCCAAGGGTGATCCCGTGTTTGAACTCAAACCTTTACCTGATAATCTTAGGTATGATTATCTTGATGAAAAAGAAATATATCCTGTTATTATTAGTGCTAACCTTTCAAAGAAAGAAGAATAAAGATTATTGAAAACTCCGAGCTGCTATTGGATATACTCTGGATGATCTTAAGGGCATTAGCCCCACATTATGTCAACACAAAATTTCAGTGGAGAAAGATGCCAAACCTGTTAGAGATCCTCAAAGACGATTAAATCCCAAGATGAAGGAAGTGGTAAGAAAGGAGATACTAAAGCTCCCTGAGGCAGGTATTATTTATCCCATTGCTGATAGTGAATGGGTAAGCCTTGTCCATTGTGTCCCCAAAAAGGGAGGTATTATCGTTGTTCCTAATGATAAAGATGAATTGACCCCGCAAAGAATTATTACAGGTTATGGGATGGTAATTGATTTCTGTAAGTTAAATAAAGCTACTAAGAAAGATCATTACCATTTACCTTTTATTGATCAAATGCTAGAAAGACTATCCAAACACACACATTTTTGCTTTCTAGATGGTTATTCTGGTTTCTCTCAGATACCTGTGTCAGCGAAGGATCAATCTAAAACTACTTTTACTTGCCCTTTTGGTACTTCTGCTTATAGACGTATGCCTTTTGGTTTATGTAATGCACCTGCTACCTTTCAAAGATGCATGATGGCTATATTCTCTGACTTTTGTGAAAAGAATTGTGAGGTATTCATGGATGACTTCTCCGTCTATGGATCCTCTTTTGATGATTGTTTGAGCAATCTTGATCGAGTTTTGCAGGGATGCAAAGACACAAGTCTCGTCCTAAATTGGGAAAAGTGTCACTTTATGGTTAATGAAGGCATTGTCTTGGGGCACAAGATCTCCGAGAGAGGTATTGAAGTTGATAAAGCCAAAGTTGATGCTATTGAAAAGATGCCATGTCCCAAGGACATAAAAGGTATAAGAAGTTTCCTTGGTCATGCCGGTTTTTATAGGACGTTCATTAAGGACTTTTCTAAAATCTCTAGGCCTCTGACTAATTTATTGCAAAAATATATTCCTTTTGTCTTTGATGATGATTGTGTAGAAGCATTTGAAACACTTAAGAAAGCTTTGATCACTACACCTATTGTTCAGCCGCCTGATTGGAATTTACCTTTTGAAATTATGTGCGATGCTAGTGATTATGTTGTAGGTGCTGTTTTAGGGCAAAGAGTTGATAAGAAATTGAATGTTATCCAGTATGCTAGTAAGACTCTTGATACTGCCCAAAGAAATTATGCTACTACTGAAAAAGAGTTCTTAGCAGTTGTGTTTGCATGTGATAAGTTTAGACCTTATATTGTTGATTCCAAAGTTACTATTCACACTGATCATGCTGCTATTAAATATCTTATGGAAAAGAAAGATGCTAAGCCTAGACTCATTAGATGGTTCTCTTGCTCCAAGAATTTGATTTGCATATTATTGATAGAAAGGGAGCTGAGAACCCAGTTGCAGATAACTTGTCTAGGTTAGAGAATGTTCTTAATGACCCACTGCCTATTAATGATAGATTTCCTGATGAACAATTAGCGGTTGTCAATGCTTCTCGTACTGCTCCTTGGTATGCTGATTATGCTAATTATATTGTTGCTAAATATATACCGCCTAGTTTCACATACCAGCAAAAGAAAAGGTTCTTTTATGATTTAAGACATTACTTCTGGGATGATCCTCACCTTTATAAAGAAGGAGTAGATGGTGTTATTAGACGTTGTGTGCCTGAGCATGAACAGGAACAGATCCTACGCAAGTGTCACTCTGAATCCTATGGAGGACATCATGCTGGAGATAGAACTGCACACAAGGTACTACAATCTGGTTTTTATTGGCCTACTCTCTTCAAAGATGCTCGTAAGTTTGTCATATCTTGTGATGAATGTCAAAGAATAGGTAACATTAGTAGACGTCAAGAAATGCCTATGAATTATTCTCTTGTTATTGAACCGTTTGATGTTTGGGGCTTTGATTATATGGGACCTTTTCCTGCCTCTAATGGTTATACACATATTTTAGTTGCTGTTGATTACGTTACTAAGTGGGCAGAAGCTATTCCAACTAGTAGTGCTGATCATAACACTTCTATTAAAATGCTTAAAGAAGTTATTTTTCCGAGGTTTGGAGTCCCTAGATATCTTATGACTGATGGTGGTTCACATTTTATTCATGGTGCTTTCTATAAGATGCTTGCTAAGTATGATGTCAATCATAGAATAGCATCTCCTTATCACCCGCAGTCTAGTGGTCAAGTAGAGTTGAGCAATAGAGAGCTCAAATTAATTTTGCAAAAGACTGTGAATAGATCTAGAAAGAATTGGTCCAAAAAACTTGATGATGCATTATGGGCCTATAGAACTGCATACAAAAATCCTATGGGTATGTCTCCTTATAAGATGGTTTATGGAAAAGCGTGTTATTTACCTCTTGAACTTGAACATAAGGCATATTGGGCTATTAAAGAGCTCAATTATGACTTCAAACTTGCCGGTGAGAAGAGGTTGTTTGATATTAGCTCACTTGATGAATGGAGAACCCAAGCATATGAGAATGCCAAGCTTTTTAAAGAAAAAGTCAAACACTGGCATGATAAGAGGATACAAAAGCGTGAGTTTAATGTAGGAGATTATGTGTTATTATTCAACTCTCGTTTAAGATTTTTTGCAGGAAAACTTCTCTCAAAATGGGAAGGTCCCTACGTTATCGAGGAGGTCTATCATTCTGGTGCTATAAAAATCAACAACTTCGAAGGCACAAATCCGAGGGTGGTAAACGGTCAAAGAATTAAACATTATATTTCAGGTAATCCTATCAATGTTGAAACTAATATTATTGAAACCGTAACTCCTGAGGAATACATAAGGGACACTTTCCAGAACGTTCCAGACTCTAAAAAGGCATAGGTATATGGTACGGTAAGTAAACCGACTCCAAAACAACTCCAAAGGCAATTTTTATCAGTTTTGGATTATTTAAGAATTTTAGGAAGAAAGAAGTAGTCCGAAAGGGACACGAGGCCCCCACGAGAGTGGAGGGTGCGCCCCCTGTCTCGTGGGCACCTCGTGTGCCTCTCGGACTCCGTTTTCTTGTATGTTACGTATTTTGGTCGGTAAAAATTCATTATATATACTCCCGAAGGTTTTGACCACCGTATCACGCAAATATCCCCTGTTATCGTTTTGAGTTGTTCCTGTTGCAGAATAAAGCAAGATGTCTTCTCAGGAGTCAGTTGGGGAGAGCCGGGTGTCTCACCCAACGCCAGGTCTAGGAGCGAATAGCGATGCCTATCACTTTGGACCATCAACGGAGGATGAGATGGAGGCTGATTTGAAAAGGATAGATGCCATGGAGGAAGATCAAGAAGTCACCTCTCGTCTCCAAGCAGAATCCATGATGGGGGAACTACCGAGCATGGCTATTCCAACTTCGGTCATCCCTTCCAACTCTAGATTTCTTTCTTATGAAAACATGAAAAAGAATTTCACTTGTTCTCAAGAAGCTATGCAGCATCCTTGGGTAAAAGGAGCTTTGGCCGTTACGGGCAAGCTCTGTAAATAAATTATGGACCTCAAACAACAAGTCAATAAGCTCGAGGAGGAGAACCGTATCCTGAAGGGCATCATCGCCAAGAAGATCATAACACCAACCGTGAAGAAGGAGAAATAATCACATGGGTATGGGCACTCCCCTTGGCAACTGCCAAGCTTGGGGGAGGTGCCCCGGTATCGTATCACCATCACACTCCTATCTTCACCGCTTTATTTAGTTTGATCCTTTTAGTAGTATCTTGATCTAGTAGATTGAAGTTTTGATATCGAGTAGTTTCGAGTTTTGCATTGTGATCTCTTTATGTAATCGAGTCCGTGTGCTATCTATAATAAAGATTAGTGTTGAGTCAAGGGCTTTGCTATGTTGCTATGATCTTGAGAAAGTAGAAAGAATAAAAGAGTTCATGTTGATCTTATGGATAGTGATAACTTCACACATAGAAAGTATGAGGCATAAAAATTGTTGAGAGTTGATGAACGTAGCCTTGGTCATCGTTGCAATTAATAGGAAGTGATAAGGAAAGAGGGGTTCACATATAAATATATTATCTTGGACATCTTTTATGATTGTGAAGCACTCATTAAGTATGACATGCCAAAAGAGTCGATGTTGGACAAGGAAGACAATGTAATGGTTTATGTTTTCCGACATCTCAGTTAAAGTATATTGTTATTGACCTTCCAAACATGTTGAGATTGCCTTTCCCCCTCATGCTAGCCAAATTCCTAGCACCAAGTAGAGATACTACTTGTGCTTCCAAATATCCTTAAACCCAGTTTTGCCATGAGAGTCCACCATACCTACCTATGGATTGAGTAAGATCCTTCAAGTAAGTTGTCATCGGTGCAAGCAATAAAAATTGCTCTCTAAATATGTATGACTTATTAGTGCAGAGAAAATAAGCTTTGTACGAACTTGTTGTGGAAGTAATAAAAGCGACAGACTGCATAATAAAGGTCCACATACAAGGGGCAATATAAAGTGACGTTCTTTTGCATTAAGATTTCGTGCATCAACCCTAAACGCGCATGACAACCTCTGCTTCCCTCTGCGAAGGGCCTATCTTTTACTTTATATTTTTACTTTATGCTTGAGTCAAGGTGATCCTCACCTTTCCCTTTTTATTTTATCCTTTGGCAAGCTCTTCGTGTTTGAAAGATCATGATATATATATCCAATTGGATGTAAGTTGGCATAGGCTATTATTGTTGACATCACCTAAAGGTGAATACGTTGGGAGGCAACACAATAAGCCCCTATCTTTCTCAGTGTCCGGCTGAAACTCTATAACCACAAGAATTGCGTGAGTGTTAACAATTATAGGAGACTACGAGATAGTTGAGTATGTGAGCTTGCTGAAAAGCTCTATTATTGACTCTTTCTGATGTTACGATAAATTGCAATTGCTTCAGTGACTGAGATTATAGTTTGTTACTTCCCAATGGAGTTTCTGAACCATACTTGACATTGTGAATTGTTTATTACTTGAGCATAGGAAATCATATGACAAAATCTATATAGGTTGCTGTTATTAGAATGATCATGACGCCCTCATGTCCGTATTTTATTTTTATCGACACCTCTATCTCTAAACATGTGGACATATTTTTCGATTTCGGCTTCCGCTTGAGGACAAGCGAGGTCTAAGCTTGGGGGAGTTGATACGTCCATTTTGCATCATGCTTTTATATCAATATTTATTGCATTATGGGCTGTTATTACACATTATATCTCAATACTTATGGCTATTCTCTCTTATTTTACAAGGTTTACCATGAAGAGGGGGAATGCCGGCAGCTGGAATTCTGGCTGGAAAAGGAGCAAATGTTGGAAACCTATTCTGCACAACTCCAAAAGTCTTGAGACTCCACAAAACAACTTTTTGGAATTAATAAGAATTTATGAGCGAAAGAAATAGGCCAGGGGGCCCACACCCTGTCCAGGAGACAGGGAGCGCCCCCCCTAGGGCGCGGCCCCTTATCTCCTGGGCCCCCTGGTGGGCCTCCGGCGTCCATCTTCTGCTATATCATCACTTTTACCCTGGAAAAAATCGTGGGCAAGCTTACGGGACGAAACTCTGCAGCCACGAGGCGGAACCTTGGCGGAATCAATCTAGGGCTCTGGCGGAGCTGTTCTGCCGGGGACACTTCCCTCCGGGAGGGGGAAATCATCACCAACGTCATCACCAATGATCCTCTCATCGGGAGGGGGTCAATATCCATCAACATCTTCACCAGCACCATCTCCTCTCAAAACCCTAGTTCATCTCTTGTATCCAATCTTGTATCAAAACCACAAATTGGTACATGTGGGTTGCTAGTAGTGTTGATTACTCCTTGTAGTTGATGCTAATTGGTTTACTTGGTGGAAGATCATATGTTCAGATCCTTTATGCATATTATTACTCCTCTAATTATGAACATGAATATGCTTTGTGAGTAGTTACGTTTGTTCCCGAGGACATGGGTGAAGTCTTGCTATTAGTAGTCATGTGAATTTGGTATTCGTTCGATATTTTGATGAGATGTATGTTGTCTTTTCCTCTAGTGGTGTTATGTGAACATCGACTACATGACACTTCACCATTATTTGGGCCTAGAGGAAGGCATGGGGAAGTAATAAGTAGATGATGGGTTGCTAGAGTGACAGAAGCTTAAACCCTAGTTTATGCGTTGCTTCGTTAGGGGCTGATATGGATCCATATGTTTAATGTTGTGGTTAGGTTTACCTTAATACTCCTTTTTGTAGTTGCGGATGCTTGCAATAGGGGTTAATCATAAATGGGATGTTTGTCCAAGTTAGGGCAGTACCCAAGTACCGGTCCACCCACATATCAAATTATCAAAGTACTGAACGCGAATCTTATGAACGTGATGAAAACTAGCTTGACGATAATTCCCAATGTGTACTTGGGAGCTCCTTTATCATTATTAGAATTTGTCCAGGCTTATCCTTTGCTACATAAAGGATTGGGCCACCTTGCTGCACTTTATTTACTTTATTTACTTGTTGCTCGTTACTATTTATCTTATCACAAAACCATCTATTACCTACAATTTCAGTGCTTGTAGAGAAAACCTTACTGAAAACCGCTTATCATTTCCTTCCGCTCCTCGTTGGGTTCGACCTTACTTATCGAAAGGACTACGATAGATCCCCTACACTTGTGGGTCATCATTGACTGCGTTCTTTGATCACGTGGATGACGAGGGGCGTAGTGGGGGAGATCCTAGCAAAACAGTTGTCTTCGATGGCAGTCCTTCCTTGATCTAGATATGCAGCTCATGTTCATCGTGGTTGCCCCCCCCCCCCCCCCTTCCGAGACCATGGTGGCTTGGATCCCTTTGGCGAGGTGTGTGGGAGGTGCCGAGAGAAAGCTCCGCGCCATGGCCCCAGTCAATTAAAGAAAATCTAGCAATGCTGTAGAACCAGTCAATCTTCAAAATAACTTCTATCATGGCAAATAGAAGAAAAAATATCGTTCTAATAGAGTCGCTATATCGAACTTTATCGGAGCTAAATTTGGTAGATCCCTGGTAGGCTATCCTAGCTAGGTGACTTGACACGATGGTAACATGAGGCAAGGTTTACCTAGGTTTAGACTCTCCAGAGAAGATAATACCATACGTCATGCTTGTGTTTTATTACATTGGAGTGTGTACAAAGTACAATTAAAGAACTAAGGGATTGAATATCTCTATGATGAGCCCGACCCCTAGCTTATATATCATACCGAGACCCTAGGGTTTACACAACTGGATTGCCTACATTGGTGGAGGCAGAGTCCTCCACAACTTCATTATCCTCCGATTGTGCTCCAAGTCTTCCAGAATCTTCTCGTAATCCATTGTAGGCCGCTTAAAGTAGCCCATAATGGAATCCGCCTAGGAGGTCACAGCCCGGCCACCAGGCCGAGAACCGACGCGGCGAGGACCACCTTGGTTAGGACACCAACAGTAGCCCATGAACCGGTCTTCAAGCATGTTTGCATGCTGGGTCATCCGAGCTTGTACGTCATCTTCGGCCGTTGGCTTGAAATTGGTTCAACAGAACGTCGTCGCGCAACTGGCCTCATGCCGAGTTGCTCCTGAGGTGATGCCGATCACCTCGGTTTTGAAAATGTGTAATGCGCCGACTAACCAGCGAACAAAAAGGATTTTCACCCACGTCATGTCCCATCAACACTTTGATTTTCGCACAAGTCTTAGCGTTGACGCTTTGATCCCCTGCGTAATTAATGCCGTTGTGGGGGGGGGGGGGGGATACAACAGGATTATGCACCATGCGGTGGGGATAGCATGCCGCCATCCCATTTCCCTTACCCTGTATATTAGGGTAGAGATCGAACGGTAGAGAACTTTACGCCACTTTCTCGACCTCTTCTTCCTTGCGCTTCAGCTGCCCAGCGCTCTTGCACTCCTCGGTCGCAAACCACTGAGCTCCACCACCAAAGATCCATGGCCAAAAATCGCCGCATAAGAAGGCCAACCGGATATCGAACGCCGGCAAGGCCCTCGCCGCGAAGCCGACAAAGGAGAAAGTCGCTTTCCTGACCAAGGGGAAGTGGAAGCCTTCCACCGTCGTGCAGGCGGAGCTGGACCGACTGTCTAGGCAATTTAGTTGGATTGTAATATTTACAAATTGGAACTATTGTGGCATTCAAATGTTTTCAATCTTCTACGATTTAATATGTTGTTATTTTGAGCTTTGCGGACTTATAAAAATACAATAAACTTGGATGGCTAGCTCCAGCATCACTGTCCACAGACTGGTCTGGACCGATCCGTGGACGGATACCGTGTCCATTTCGAAGGCAGTGTTGGAGATGCCCTTAATAATTCAAAAGGTTGAAACAACACCTTCTACAAACAGAAATGCAGGTAGTACAGCAGCCACGGCGAATAAATGCACTCGTACTGCATCTACGGCACGACGATTGCAACGTACCACCATGGTGGCCGACGATACAAGAAACCACAATAAATTTCTACGCACGGCACATTCGGATCACGCAGCGTCCCGGAATCCATGCCACGCTCCGTATGTTCCTTGTCATTCGCAGCCACTCCTCGTCCACGATCCGCATCCGTCGCTCGCTCATCATCACCGCCTTTTCTCCATTCCACGCGACGCACGCACGCACGCACGCAACGCAACCCACCCCCACGACACGAGCGCCGCGGGTAGGATATCCGACGCGAAAGGGAGAGCCGGAGAGGAGCCAAGAACACAACAAAGCAACAGTTCACGGGGCAGAAGGGTGGGAGCTGGGAGAATTCCGCCAACCTCTCCTCTCTCCCGTCCCATTCGCCGCTCCCACTGCACACTGCGCAGCAGTGGCACCAGCTCGCTGTTCCGCCCACCGCCGCCGGCCAATGCTCGCCGCCGCTCCCCCGTAGGTGCGCCCTCCCCCATCCCCGCCCTCCCTCCTCCTCCTCCGGAACGCGCGAGATGAGCGGGATTCTATCCTTTTCGCCGAGGATTTCTCGCGTTTCCGTTGGTGGCGCATTTTCTTCTTCTTCCTTATCCGGTTTTGGGTTCATCTTCCTCCGCGGCGGAACTCGGCCATGGGGCGCCGCCGGATGCGCGGCGGCATTCGATTCAGGCCGTCGTGTTCTTCTCAGGCGAGGAGTTTGTTTGCGGTTTTATTAGGTTTCGTCAGGGAATTTCGGGCCCGGCGGGCGTGCGGCCGTGCGCAGGAGGGATGGAATGTGGAGATCCGAGCTCGATTTATGATCCCCGGGACCAGAAATTGGCCATCGATGCTGGCGTAAAGGCGCCCGCTTTTCACCCCCCCCAGTTCCTCCCGTCCCTTTCCGCTCCCGCGCCCGAGAATTTATTGCTCCGACGCGCGCCTGTCCCTGCCAGATTCCCTGCCCTGCCTGCGCTGCGTACCCGGCCTCCGGAGCTCTCGATTCCCGGATTAAACCGGGGAACTCAGCCGCATTCCGCGTGGAAAGCTCCGAGTTCTTGGTGTTTCTCCTCCTCTCCCCTCCGGAGAAGACTGCAGAGTGCGGACAGCTCCCCCTTTTTCTTTTGCTTTGCGCCTTCAGGGCTCGTTCCTCTGCTCCTCAGTTTTCTAAATCCCCTACGTTACCTCTCCTTCATCCACCATAGTTTGTGTTTGACACATTTTGAACTCAACAGCTCGAGTTTTTAACTTCTCAACATCCCATGAAGTGTGCAAGCAAAGCCGATCTCCTTTCCACCTTCTCTCTCATGTGAGCTGTGATGCCCCAGCCCGTGCCTGATAAATCATATATCTGACGACGGCAAAAGCGCAGCCTTAAAAAGCCTCTCTCGCGGCCTGCAAAGATTCCTTTGGATGGTAATCATGGCCATGAGTTGCTAAACCCGATCCAATGCACTCTGCATCATGTTACCCCCTGTTGGCTGCTGCTACACCTCCACTTTTCCAACTTGCCCCTCCTCTCCTGTTCCTGTCGCCAGGCACAGTCGTTTATCGTTTCGTTCGACGCGCCATTTTGCCATCTTCTCTCGGTTTTAAACAAGAACAGGGCCGTCGACTGTGCTCTCCTCGCGCCCGTCTGGCCTACCAACGCCTGCGAAAAACCCAGCCTTAGCCATGTGTGTGCCCAAGTTTTCCTGTGAGGACGGCATCGCGCTACAGTAATACCACCAGGCCTCCCTCTTTAAGTCCCGTAGGTTCAAATTTTAAGGCTTCAAATGCTACTTAAAAGCCTCCCAAGACACTTCACTTCACTCTGCGCTATTGCTGCCCTGCTGGCTGTTTGTACCGGCCGCGGCTTATAAACGCTCTTGTTATTTAGTTAGCTTGATTGGCTGGCCTTGTGGATCTCAGGTACAATCATGTGGCTGGTGATGTTTCATGTCCTCTGCGTCGTTTCGCTAAACTTCTTTCCGTAACTATGTTTTTTCAGGAATCCTATATCTTCGTTGATGTTGTAATGCTTGGAGGAAGTGTTTTTAGTGAGAACAAGGCGATGATCAACTTGTTCGACCTGAGTACGGGGATGGCCAGCACGAAGACACTCTCTGACAGAGCTCACAGAGAAGGTACGTAAATTGCTCTTTATGTTTATTTTTTGCAATGTTGTTGATCTGCAAGGCTTTTGTATTCGGTAATGCGTATTCAGTTGAGCTGCTTCATTTTACTTGAGATAAATGCTGCTGTTCTACAATATATATGGCACTACTTGGTGGTGGGTGGGGTGTACCATTTTGTACATTTCTGCCTTAGGTTCTAATATTTTGGACATTTGCTGGCACAAATATTGCCAATCTCTCCCTCGTGTGGGGGACTAGATGGTATTGTCATTGTATGGGAAATGATTCCTTTCCACAATGCAGACATTTTCCCTTTGGATGATGACATGTTTTGCTTGTCTTTTCCTTTGGATGTTTTTCGCTCCATAGATTTGACATAGCAAACAGTACTGTTTCTATTTCTTTGCAACACGCTGGTCTAAATATTGAAGTTGACTGTGTTCTTTTTGTGTTAGCTTGTTTTGTCTGACATGTAGGTTGTTTTTGTGTCATTGTCAAACTATTTATTTGGTTTAGCTTGACCTTTCAGATTCTCCAGTTCGTAGAGGCCGGGCAGATATCAAGAGAACTGTTGATCCTGCTAAAGTTTGTATAGAGGATAAACTGGTGAGTGCCATGTCATGTTTCAGTTTGTCATAGGTGCACTGCCTAACTTATCCTGGTCAAAATTTCTTGTAAATATACGGCAGCAAAGAAACTACTATTTTTTTTTTTTTGCAAGTGAGATTTTTCTGTCTTCTTTGTTCTAATACAAATTTCCCTGCAGGAGACAAGTACTAGGAGTTCTTTAAGCAGCAAATCAGATGCATCACCCATGAAGAAGCTACTAGCAAACGAGATAGCCAAAGAAGTGGAATCAAAGAGGAAACCACCAAGTGTTGTTGCCAGGTTGATGGGGCTTGAAGATGATCTACCTGCTCAAGAACAGGCATTACATTCTGCCAAAAGTAATTCGAGGAGAAGTCATTCACATGATAAGTATGCAGCAACAAAGAAGGCCCTGCAGCAGCAAGAGCAGCGCCTTTACAACAAAACAACACGGGGCAACCACATAGGCCCCAAGGAAACAGTAGAATTTAAGGATGTGCACGCAGTCTGCGAAGAACCACTAAGAACACATCAACTTCAGGATCAAACTTCTTCAGGAGGGAGATCTTCACAAAACAAGAGAGACGAAAGGATAGAAGTTGTTCGACAAAAGTTCATACAAGCAAAACGCCTTGCTAGTGATGAAAATTTCCTTCATTCAAAGGAGTTTCAAGAAGCCCTCGAGGTTCTAAGTTCAAACAAGGATCTGTTTCTGAAGTTCCTTGAAGAACCAAGCTCTGTTTTCTCAAACCCGCTCTATGGACAACACACAATGCCTGCACCACCTCAGACAAAGTGCATTACTGTCTTGAAACCATTTAAATCTGCTGAGAATAAAGGGGCAAGAGAAAGCAGAACACACCGAGTTGATGAAGAAAATGACTTTGTAATGGGAAAGTCTCACAAGAGATCTCATTCAGCAGAAGATACCTTCTTGAAGCCAAACAGGATAGTGGTTCTAAAGCCAAGTCCTGGGAAGCCTAACAGAGCACATGCCAGGCTAACTCCCAGATCATCTCCATTTGAACCGATTCAGCGGACAGCCTTTCTTGGTGATTTACAAGATGGTACATCCACCCTAGGATGTACAGAGGTATCGGGTGCTTCGGTTCAATACCTGCCAGAAGATCAGCGGCGGCGGGATGAGTCTCTACTGTCCTCTGTATACTCAAATGGGTATAATGGAGATGAGAGCTCTTTAAGCAGGTCAGAAGGTGATAACATTGATGAAGATGGTGGTAGCTTAAGTGACTCGGAGGTAGTCAGTCCAGTGTCGCGGCATTCATGGGATTATATCAAAAGATATAGCAGTACTTACTCATCTTCAACTCATAGCAGGGCATCTCATTCACATTCAGCTGAGTCATCTGTGATCAAAGAAGCCAAAAGGCGACTTTCCGAGAGATGGACAACGGTAGCATGTGATGAGATCAGTCAAGAAGTAAAGTTGCCAAGGACCTCAAGAACTCTGGGTGACATGCTCTCCATCAGAGAAACTGAGAAAGAGGAAACTGTTGCTGTAATAAACTCTGCTTCAAGTAGCCGGTCGTGTGGCACAACAAATGAGTTGGCCATGCAAGCTAGTTCGGTATCTACATTAAGAGAGGATGAAACCAGGGAGAGCTCTCCAAGAAATTTAGCGAGATCAAAATCTCTTCCGGTGTCATCAGCAATGTTTGATAACATGGTGGTGTCTGCAAATTCTCAAGGCTGTGAAACACCGAAGGTGGATACAAGGCAAGGTAAAGGAAAGTTATCATTCAAGGGGAAAGTATCAAGTTTTTTCTTCCCTAGAAGTAAAAGGCTGGCAGAAGAGAAAACCACCCTCCCTTCTGATAGCTTTGGTGAGAAGGTTCAAGTCACTCTTCTTGACGACAAGCGATCAGAGACCAATAGTGACCTTCAATTTGATGAGCAAATAGCATTTTGCAATGACAAAGCTGACAATTCCACCATACAAACAAATTGTTCTTTAAATGTACGCATTAATCTCAAATTATTTCGTTTATGCCTTACTATTTGCTTTTGTTGTCTATGGCCATGAGTATGGGGCTTTTGATGCAAAAGAATATTGTTGTGTTTACTCACAATCACTTTTTAACATGTAGCAGGATGTTGGCTCCATGGAAGCACATGTATGTACTGACTGCCCAAGTGGATATAATGATGAACTAAGATCAAACGCTGGCCTAAAATCCATGCGCGATCAGCCTAGTCCTACTTCAGTTCCGGATGCATCACTTGAAGATAGCAACACTAATGAACCTGAATCATCAAGAAGTACCAGTGCCTGCAATGAGAGTAAGTTTTTCCCTTTTTTTTTTCTAATTGTTGAGCCTGTCGTTTCCTGTTGGTATACATACTAAGTTGAGTTCTTATTACATTACAGGAGTTGCCTTACGATCTCGTGCAATTGAGTCTGCTCCCCGCTCGTTATCATGGGAGGACACATACTCACATTCGCCATTACACATGCATCATCGGAATTCCTCAAATGCAGAGGATAATGAATCAGAATGTTATGCCCTTGTACAGAAGATACTATCATCTGCTGGATTAGGCAACCTACAAGTGAGTATGATTTTCACAGGTTGGCATTCGGCCGATTGCCCTCTTGACCTTGCACTGTGTGACAAGTTCTTGGACCGCAAGGAGGAGGCCGCTAAATCGAGGGAGCGTAGGTCAAACCAAAAGCTCGTCTTTGATTGTGTAAACATGGCATTGGTTGAGACTGGCCAGGAAGCCTTGGTAAGAACCTACCCATGGAGTAAAGCATGCCTCGGAGCACGGAGCGAGGCATCGTCTCAAGATATAGGGGAAGAAGTATGGAGCCATGTAAGGGATTGGCTCTACGGGGCGGAGAGGCTCGCGGCAAACGAGTACGGCGATGCTGCAACGATGCTGGAAAGAATCGTGCATCAAGAGGTGGAAGGAGGAGGCTGGATGAAATCAGCGAGATCGGAGGCGGATGAGATGACGAAACAGATTGCAGATGGTCTGTTGGTGGAGCTAGTCGGAGAAGCCGTGGCGGATCTCACAGTTTGTTTTCCACAGCAAGATCTCGCAATGCCAATGCCAAATCTGTAGGAAGCAACTGCTCTGTGTGTGACGCTGTTATCATAGGAGAAGTGGTCTTAAATTTGTTGTGCTGAGAGAAACCTTCAGCATCTTCATACTACGTACTAGCTTGTAACCCAAGTCCACGTAGTAGTTGCTTCAGCATATACCTGTAGCGCACCACAGTCTGTACTACAACTCTTTTTGGCCAAAGCATGTCAATTGTGCAGCTCTGAGCAAGTCCTCTGGGGCAACTAGTTTTTCCTTTTTACTTTCACAGTAGTACGTAGCATATTGTACTGTCACCACTTCCAGCAGCATGTGGTTTCAGTGTTATTCTAACTCTCTGTTAAAGGAAAGGAAAAAAGTTTGCAAGACCCATGCATGTGTGTTTGACTTAACAAAGCACTGCTCCCTAAGTATATATATTAGCAGGGATTGTAATATATTAGTAGATGCATGTGTCAGTTAGCACCCTGTTGTGTGCTGTCTTGAGCGGTTTGTCAATCTGTACGGATTACGAGCAGGATTAATTAATGGAGCAACCTAACCTAGGATGAATCATTTTGGTGCGCAAGATGACAGCACGGGCCGAGACAAGGCCACGCACGACTAATGAGTCTTTTTTGTCGGCCCTGCACATTCTTCTTCTACC
Organism: Triticum timopheevii; assembly: GCA_963921465.1. Classification (NCBI taxonomy): domain Eukaryota; kingdom Viridiplantae; phylum Streptophyta; class Magnoliopsida; order Poales; family Poaceae; genus Triticum; species Triticum timopheevii. Next base: position 470,231,796 of record OY997264.1, on the reverse strand, counting down.
CTGGATTGGATAGGATACTTTTATTATATCAAGGTGTAGCAGCACATATTTGTTTAAGCAAAGTGCTGGGGCAGATGTTTCTCTTGACTTTGTAGTGTAACCTGGTGCATGGTTTGGTGTGTACGTGTTTGACTGTAAGGTGCCGGGGCACTAATGTGGAACCACCAACACCTTACAGTCAAACAGTTGGTGGTAATGTTGTCAGAGGACTGGTAGATCCATAGGTTGCTTTTTCACATATGAACTCTGCATCTGCTTATCCTGTCTTGTGAGACTACGAGCACGCGTGTTCGTTCATACTTACCCAGCTCAGTCCACCAGAACCACGCAGCGGCTGTGATCGGCTGTGAGAGCAACTCCAATCCGACGACCCATTTTGTCTGCTGGCGTCTGTTTGGGTTGGTACGGAGATAAAAGTCGGCCCAATGAGCCGGTCCAAACGGACGCGCGTCTGCTTGGCGTCCGCCTGTCGACCCATTCCCGGCCCGTTTTTAAGCCAGATTTGCGTCGTCGCGGACATGAGACGGACGCGCGCGCGCCTACTTCTCTCCTCGGGCCCCGCAGCCACCACAATTTTCCCTCATTTTCCCTCCAAAAACCCTCCCGCCCGCGCGCTCCCACCCCACACCCCGCCATGGAGGACGCCATCGACCTCGATGCCGCCGCCGGCCTCGTCTCCCTCGCCTCATCCGGCGCCCCCGCCCCTGCCGGGAAAGGCAAGCCTCGTGCCCCGCGCAAGACCGCTGCCGCGGCCAAGCCAAGGAAGCCGCTGGCGTCCGCACAGCGGGCAAGGGAGTCGGCCAAGAGGAAGGACCGGAGGCACGCCGCAAACGCGAGGGATGAGGCCGCCGCGCAGGTCGCCGCCGCCGCCGGGCAGCAGGAGGTCACCAACCCCCGCGTCGCGGCGGCAACGAGGGAGGCGCTCTACATGCTAGGGTTAAACCCTGGCCAGCACGGCCTCCTCAACGCCGCCGTCGCCGCGGCCAGCACCGTCTCATCGGCGTTTCCTCAGATGATGCTGCCCGACTCGCCCCGCGCGTCGGCTTGCAACCCGGTGCCCGGCTTCCACGTGTACCCGTAGGCCTCCCGCCTCTCTGGGGAGTGCTCGCCCGACGTGAGCGTGGTCGCGCCTTCCACGCCCGCGCCCGCGCCCGTCGACCTCAACGCCACCCCGGTGGCCGATGGCTCGTCATCCGGTGGCGCGAGGAAACGTGCACGACAGACGCCGGCTGGCGTGCTCCCGGAGGCCCGCAACCTGTTCAAGGGAATGTCGTCTGCCGTTGACGAGGACTACATGCAGAACCTCATCTTCGAGGGACGTTGACGAGACACAAAGCCAGGACGGCCGTTGGCTATGATCCCGATCAGGGGGCCTTCATGCGTGATCAGGTTGGCATCGACCTGGACGGCTTCCCACTCGACCACGAGTTTCCGGACGACTACGGGCTAGAGGAAGAGGACGAGTGTGACATCGAAGTGGAGCCCTTGTTCGAGGATGAGATCGCCAACCAAGCCGCCAGTCCTAAGCCGAAGCGCAAGAGCAAGCGCACAAAGGCATACACGGCAGCCGAGGACAAGCTTCTTTGCGAGTGTTGGCGAGACATTGGACAAGAACCCCAAGACGGGCGCCAAAAAAAAGCATTCAACCTTTTGGATTCGTGTCCACCGAGAGTTTCATGAGCGCAAGAAGTTTCTGCCTTACCAACTTGTGAGAACGCGCGGGTGGGTGTCCATTTCCAAGCGATGGAGGGTGATCCAACAAGAGTGTAACAAGTTCTGCGCCACTCTTAAGAGCGTCAAGGCCCGCCCCATGAGCGGCATCGGCATGCAAGACATGGTATGCTAGCAAGCCGCCCTCTTTTGTGTCATCAAGTTCATGCTTGCGTGTTCATTTGCATATCATTTGCCCATATGCTTGCATGGAAACATTTTGTAGGCATTTCAAGCTTTGGAGGCATTCAAGGTTCAACACAATGGCAAGTGCTTCAACCTCTCCCATTGCTTTCGGGTCATCAAGGACGAGGAGAAGTTCAAGGCGCAATATGCCGCCCTCAAGTCGCGTGGGGGAAAGCAAGCCGTGGAGGAGGTTGGGGAGGGCGAGCCGGCACGGCCGCGGGGGAAGACCAACTCCAAGAAGGAGGACAAGCGGGATGCGGCATCCAACGCCTTGATCGGAAGCGTGGAGGGCATGATGAATAAGAAGGACTCAAGGGAGGACGAGCGCCCGCTGAGGGAGTCCTGAACTGGGGGGTGTCCGGATAGCCGAACTATCATCATCGGCCGGACTCCAAGACTATGAAGATACAAGATTGAAGACTTCGTCCCGTGTCCAGATGGGACTTTCCTTGGCGTGGAAGGCAAGCTTGGCAATACGGATATGTAGATCTCCTACCATTGTAACCGACTCTGTGTAACCCTAGCCCTCTCCGGTGTCTATATAAACCGGAGGGTCTTAGTCCGTAGGACAAGAACAATTACAACAATCATACCATAGGCTAGCTTCTAGGGTTTAGCCTCCTTGATCTCGTGGTAGATCCACTCTTGTACTACCCATATCATCAATATCAATCAAGCAGGAGTAGGGTTTTACCTCCATCGAGAGGGCCTGAACCTGGGTAAAAACATCGTGTCCCTTGTCTCCTGTTACCATCTGCCTAGACGCACAGTTCGGGACCCCCTACCCGAGATCCGCCGGTTTTGACACCGACATTGGTGCTTTCATTGAGAGTTCCTCTGTGTCGTCACCGATAGGCTTGATGGCTCCTTCGATCATCAACAACAACACGGTCCAGGGTGAGACTTTTCTCCCCGGACAGATCTTCGTATTCGGCGGCTTTGCACTGCGGGCCAATTAGCTTGGCCATCTGGAGCAGATCGAAAGCTACGCCCCTGGCCATCAGGTCAGATTTGGAAGTCTGAACTTCACGGCTGACATCCGCGGAGACTTGATCTTCGATGGATTCGAGCCACAGCCAAGCGCGCCGCACTGTCACGATGGGCATGACTTAGCTCTGCTACCGGACAGTGCCCTGGAGGCCGCACACGAGTCCGCTCTGATCCTCAATTCGGAGCTGACTGCGCAGATCGAGGATGTGTGGCTAGACACCGCCTCTGGGGCTGCAACCCCTACGGCGATGGAGACGAATACTGACCTTGTCCCTTGTGAAGCTCGTGACTCCGAGGTGCCCGACTCCTCGCCGGACTCCGAACCTCCCGCGCCCCCTCCAATCGAATCTGATTGGGCGCCGGTCATGGAGTTCACCGCTGCGGACATCTTTCAACACTCACCTTTCTGCGACATCCTGAATTCGCTACGGTATCTCTCGTTATTAGGAGAGCCCTGGCCAGACTGCGGCCAGGACGGATGGGATGCGGACGACGAAGAAATTCAAAGCCCACCCACCACCCACTTTGTAGCCACTGTCAACGATCTAACCGACATGCTAGACTACGACTCCGAAGACATCGACGGTATGGACGACGATGCCGGAGACGACCAAGAACCAGCGCCTACGGGGCACTGGAAGACCACCTCGTCATACTACATATACATGGTGGACATCCCAAAGGATGGGAATGGTGAGGATGCAGCGGAGGAAGACTCCTCCAAGAAACAGCCCAAGCGCCAGCGTCAGCGGCACCACTCTAAATCCCGCCACAGCAAGAATGGAGATTCCGGTACCGGAGATAACAACACCCCAGAGAGTGCCGAGGACAACCCCCTCCAGCAAGATTCAACGCAGGAGGACGGAAAAGCCAGCACTCATGAGAGAGCGGCAGACGATGAGGTAGAGGATGATAATTACATGCCTCCCTCTGGAGACGAGGCAAGCCTTGACGACGACGAATTCGTCGTGCCCGAGGATCCCGTCGAACAAGAGCGTTTTAAACGCAGGCTTATGGCCACGGCGAACAGCCTCAAGAAAAAGCAGCAACTGCTTAAAGCTGATCAAGATCTGCTAGCCGACAGATGGACTGAAGTCCTTGCGGCCGAAGAGCATGAACTCGAACGCCCCTCCAAAAGCTACCCCAAACGTAAGCTGATCCCCCGATTAGAGGAGGAGGCATACAAACCTGCATCACCAGTGCACAATACGGCTGACCGACCACCTCGTGGCCGCGACAGAGAGGCCTCTAGGCCCTCCACCAGAAACGTACCCCGGCACCGCTCGAAAAGTACGAAGCCACGGGGGAATGCGTCGGACTTGCGAGACATATTGGAGGATAAGGCAAGACAATCAAGATCGATCTACGGATCGCGTGGGTGCCCCACAATGCGCGACGACGATCGTCGCGCCGGATACAGCAACTCCGGCCGGGCCAAACACAGTAGACAAAGCTCGCTTGAGCTACGTCGTGATATAGCCCAATATAGAGGCGCCGCACACCCACTATGCTTCACAGATGAAGTAATGGATCATCAAATCCCCGAAGGATTTAAACCCGTGAATATTGAATCCTACGATGGCACAACAGACCCCGCGGTTTGGATCGAAGACTATCTCCTTCATATCCACATGGCCCGCGGCAATGATCTTCACGCCATCAAATACCTCCCACTCAAGCTTAAAGGACCAGCTCGGCATTGGCTTAACAGCTTGCCAGCAGAATCAATTGGGTGTTGGGAGGACCTGGAAGCCGCATTCCTTGACAACTTCCAGGGCACATATGTGCGACCACCAGACGCCGATGACCTAAGCCACATAATTCAGCAGCCAGACGAATCGGCCAGACAATTCTGGACATGGTTCTTAACAAAGAAAATCAAATCGTCGACTGTCCGGATGCAGAGGCTCTCACAGCCTTCAAACATAACATCCGCGACGAGTGGCTTGCCCGGCACCTAGGACAGGAAAAGCCGAAATCCATGGTAGCCCTCACATCACTCATGACCCGCTTCTGCACGGGAGAGGACAGCTGGCTAGCCCGCAGTAATAACCTTAGCAAAAACTCTGGCAGTCCGGATAACAAGGACCACAATGGCAGGTCGCGTCGCAACAAAAACAAACGCCGCGTTAACGGTGATAACACTGAGGATACGGCAGTCAACGCCGGATTCAGAGGCTCCAAACCCTGTCAGCGGAAAAAGCCATTCAAAAGAACTACTCCGGGTCCATCCAATTTGGACCGAATACTCAACCGCTCGTGCCAGATACACGGCACCCCCGAAAAGCCAGCTAATCACACCAACAGGGATTGTTGGGTATTCAAGCAGGCAGGCAAGTTAATTGCCAAAAATAATGACAAGGGGCTGCATAGCGATGATGAGGAAGAGACCCGACCGCCGAACAGTAGAGGACAGAAAGGTTTCCCCCACAAGTGCGGACGGTAAACATGATATACACAACCCACATACCCAAGAGGGAGCGGAAGCGTGCACTCAGGGACGTATATGCGATGGAGCCAGTCGCCCCGAAGTTCAACCCATGGTCCTCCTACCCGATCACTTTTGATCAAAGGGACCACCCCACCAGTATCCGCCATGGCGGATTCGCCGCATTGGTTTTAGACCCAATCGTCGATGGATTTCACCTCACCAGAGTCCTGATGGACGGCGGCAGCAGCCTGAACCTGCTTTATCAGGATACAGTGCGCAAAGATGGGCATAGACCCCTCAAGGATTAAACCCACAAAGACGACCTTCAAAGGCGTCATACCAGGTGTAGAGGCCAATTGTACAGGCTCAGTCACACTGGAAGTGGTCTTCGGATCCCCGGATAACTTCTGAAGCGAGGAGTTAATCTTCGACATTGTCCCGTTCCGCAGCGGCTATCACGCCCTGCTCGGACGGACCGCGTTTGCAAAGTTCAATGCGGTGCCGCATTACGCATACCTCAAGCTCAAGATGTTAGGCCCACGAGGAGTCATCACGGTCAACGGAAACACTGAACGCTCCCTCCGAACGGAGGAACACACAGCGGCTCTCGCGGCAGAAGTACAGAGCAGCCTCTTAAGGCAATTTTTGAGTCTGGCCATTAAACGACCGGACACGGCCAAACGCGCCCGGAGTAACCTACAACAAGACCACCTGGCACGTTCCGAGCACGCGTAGCAATGCGGCCCCAACCCCAGCCCTTGCAAAATTGCAAGACTGGTCCTTCACGTACATCACAACGCCCTGGAGATACCATGGGCATAGGGGGAGGGGCATGACCACAACAGGCCCAGAGTGCGGCTCAACCACACCAGGGGCTCCCAAGTGTGTCATTTTTTTTATTTTCTCTTTTTTACCCACAGGACTCCGTTCACCAGAGGCCCTGTCCAACAGTAGACCTGCCGATCTCATGATGCAACAGCCAGGGAAGGAGAAAGGCTACGACGAGTATCCAGGTGGTCTCCATTACGAGCATTAAATCTGTTTTATACACCATTCCGCAGCCTACCCCTGAAGGGGGACATGTTTAATAGTCCCATCCCTTGCTTACCGCACTATTTGTATCGTTCTGCATTCATGGCAGTATTTCTTGAATAAACAATGCATCGCTTTTTGCTTATAATTGCATTTCTTTCTTATACATATGTTCATTTATGACATGTTGCATCCGTACACTTTGGTACGGCTAAATACACCAGGGGCTTAAGTTTCCCACATTATGGTGTGATAAGTCCAAACACTTTCGCAAGTGCGGCACCCTGAACTTATAGCATTATATGCATCGGCTTCGAATCATGTCTTGGGTCAATAGTTGGGTTTGCCCGGCTCCCATGTTTTGGTACCTTACGTTCAGTTGTATCGGCTAAGGTAGCACTGGGAGAACCACTGCGATTGTGCCCCGGTTGAGCTGGGCGAGCGCCTCAGTGGAGAAAGCTAAAACTGACCATCATGATTGTTGGGGAACGTAGTAATTTCAAAAAATTTCCTACGCACACACAAGATCATGGTGATGCATAACAACGAGAGGGGAGAGTGTTGTCTAGGTACCCTCGTAGACCGAAGCGGAAGCGTTGACGCAACATAGAGGAAGTAGTCGTACGTCTTCCCGGTCCAACCGATCCAAGCACCGTTACTCCGGCACCTCCGAGTTCTTGACACACGTACAACTTGATGACGCACCCCGGGCTCCGGTCCAGCAAAGCTTCGGGGAGGAGTTCCGTCAGCACGACGGCGTAGTGACGATCTTGATGTTCAACCGTCGCAGGGCTTCGCCTAAGCACCGCTACAATATGACCAAGGTGTAATATCGTGGAGGGGGCACCGCACACGGCTAAGGAACGATCACGAAGATCAACTTGTGTTTATGGGGTGCTCCCTGCCCCCGTATATAAAGGAGTGGAGGAGGGGAGGGCCGGCCCTCTCTATGGCGCGCCCTAGGGGAGTCCTACTCCCACCGGGAGTAGGATTCCCCCTTTCCTAGTCCAACTAGGAATCCTTCCAAGTATTAGGAGTAGGAGACAAGGAAGGGAGAGGGAGAAGGGAAGGAAGGAGGGGGCGCAGCCCCTCCCCCTAGTCCAATTCGGACTAGGCCTTGGGGGGGCGCGCGGCCTGCCCTAGGTAGCCCCTCTCTCTTTCCCGTATGGCCCAATAAGGCCCAATACTTCTCCCCCCTATTCTCGTAACTCCCCGGTACTCCGAAAAATACCCGAACCACTCGGAACCTTTCCGATGTCCGAATATAGTCGTCCAATATACCAATCTTTACGTCTCGACCATTTCGAGACTCCTCGTCATGTCCCCGATCTCATCCGGGACTCCGAACTCCTTCGGTACATCAAAACTCATAAACTCATAATATAACTGTCATCGAAACCTTAAGCGTGCGGACCCTACGGTTCGAGAACAATGTAGACATGACCGAGACACGTCTCCGGTCAATAACCAATAGCGGAACCTGGATGCTCATATTGGTTCCTACATATTCTACGAAGATCTTTATCGGTCAGACCGCATAACATCATACGTTGTTCCCTTTGTCATCGGTATGTTACTTGCCCGAGATTCGATCGTCGGTATCCAATACCTAGTTCAATCTCGTTACCGGCAAGTCTCTTTACTCGTTCCATAATACATCGTCTCACAACTAACTCATTAGTTGCATTGCTTGCAAGGCTTATGTGATGTGCATTACCGAGAGGGCCCAGAGATACCTCTCCGACATTCGAAGTGACAAATCCTAATCTCGAAATACGCCAACCCAACAAGTACCTTCAGAGACACCTGTAGAGCACCTTTATAATCACCCAGTTACGTTTTGACGTTTGGTAGCACACAAAGTGTTCCTCCGGTAAACGGGAGTTGCATAATCTCATAGTCATAGGAACATGTATAAGTCATGAAGAAAGCAATAGCAACATACTAAATGATCGGGTGCTAAGCTAACTGAATGGGTCATGTCAATCACATCATTCTCCTAATGATGTGATCCCGTTAATCAAATGACAACTCATGTCTATGGCTAGGAAACATAACCATCTTTGATTAACGAGCTAGTCAAGTAGAGGCATACTAGTGACACTCTGTTTGTCTATGTATTCACACATGTATCATGTTTCCGATTAATACAATTCTAGCATGAATAATAAACAATTATCATGAAATAAGGAAATAAATAATAACTTTATTATTGCCTCTAGGGCATATTTCCTTCAGTCTCCCACTTGCACTAGAGTCAATAATCTAGATCACATCACCATGTGATTAACATCGATAGTTCACATCATCATGTGATTAACACCCATAGTTCACATCGCCATGTGACCAACACCCAAAGGGTTTACTAGATTCAGTAATCTAGTTCACATCGCTATGTGATTAACACCCAAAGAGTACTAAGGTGTGATCATGTTTTGCTTGTGAGAGAATCTTAGTCAACGGGTCTTTCACATTCAGATCCGTTATGTATTTTGCAATTTTCTATGTCTACAATGCTCTGCACGGAGCTACTCTAGCTAATTGCTCCCACTTTCAATATGTATCTAGATCGAGACTTAGAGTCATCCAGATCGGTGTCAAAACTTGCATCGACATAACCCTTTACGACGGACCTTTTTGTCACTTCCATAATCGAGAAACATATCCTTATTCCACTAAGGATAATTTTGACCGCTGTCCAGTGATCTACTCCTAGATCACTATTGTACTCCCTTGCCAAACTCAGTGTAGGGTATACAATAGATCTGGTACACAGCATGGCATACTTTATAGAACCTATGGCCAAGGCATAGGGAATGACTTTCATTCTCTTTCTATCTTCTGCCGTGGTCGGGTTTTGAGTCTTACTCAATTTCACACCTTGTAATACAGACAAGAACTCTTTCTTTGACAGTTCCATTTTGAACTACTTCAAAATCTTGTCAAGGTATGTACTCATTGAAAAAACTTATCAAGCGTCTTGATCTATCTCTATAGATCTTGATGCTCAATATGTAAGCAGCTTCACCGAGGTCTTTCTTTGAAAAACTCCTTTCAAACACTCCTTTATGCTTTGCAGAATAATTCTACATTATTTCCGATCTACAATATGTCATTCACATATACTTATTAGAAATGCTGTAGTGCTCCCACTCACTTTCTAGTAAATACAGGCTTCACCGCAAGTCTGTATAAAACTATATGCTTTGATCAACTTATCAAAGCATATATTCCAACTCCGAGATGCTTGCACCAGTCCATAGATGGATCGCTGGAGCTTGCGTATTTTGTCAGCACCTTTAGGATTGACAAAACCTTCTGGTTGCATCATATACAACTCTTCTTTAAATCCATTAAGGAATGTAGTTTTGTTTATCCATTTGCCAGATTTCATAAAAATGCAGCAATTGCTAACATGATTTGGACAGACTTAAGCATCGCTACGAGTGAGAAAATTTCATCGTAGTCAACACCTTGAACTTTGTCAAAAACCTTTTTCGACAAGTCTAGCTTTGTAGATAGTAACACTACTATCAACGTCCGTCTTCCTCTTGAAGATCCATTTATTTTCTATGGTTTGCCGATCATCGGGCAAATCCATCAAAGTCCATACTTTGTTCTCATACATGGATCATATCTCAGATTTCATGGCCTCAAACCATTTTGCGGAATCTGGGCTCATCATCGCTTCCTCATAGTTCATAGGTTCATCATGGTCTAGTAACATGACTTCCAGAACAAGATTACCGTACCACGCTGGTGCGGACCGTACTCTGGAAGACCTACGAGGTTCTGTAGTAACTTGATCTGAAGTTTCATGATCATCATCATTAGCTTCCTCACTAATTGGCGTAGAAATCACTGGAACTGATTTCAGTGATGAACAATTTTCCAATTCGGGAGAAGGTACAGTTACCTCATCAAGTTCTACTTTTCTCCCACTCACTTCTTTCGAGAGAAACTCCTTCTCTAGAAAGGATCCATTTTTAGCAACGAATATCTTGCCTTCGGATCTGTGATAGAAGGTGTACCCAACAATTTCCTTTGGGTATTCTATGAAGACGCACTTCTCCGATTTGGGTTCGAGCTTATCAGGATGAAACTTTTTCACATAAGCATCGCAGCCCCAAACTTTAAGAAACGACAACTTGGGTTTCTTGCTAAACCACAGTTCATATGGTGTCGTCTCAACGGATTTAGATGGTGCCCTTTTAACGTGAATGCAGCTGTCTCTAATGCATAACCCAAAAACAATAGTGGTAAATCATTAAGAGACATCATAGATCGCACTATATCCAATAAAGTGCGGTTACGATGTTTGGACACACCATAACGTTGTGGTGTTCTAGGTGGCGTGAGCTGTGAAACTATTCCATATTGTTTTAATTGAAGACCAAACTCGTAACTCAAATATTCGTCTCTGCGATCAGATCGCAGAAACTTTATTTTCTTGTTACGATGATTTTTCCACTTCACTCTGAAATTCTTTGAACCTTTCAACTATTTCAGACTTATGTTTCATCAAGTAGATATACCCATATCTGCTCAAATCATCTTGCGAAGGTCAGAAAATAACGATACTTGCCATGAGCATCAACACTCATTGGATTGCATACATCGGTATGTATTATTTCCAAGAAGTCAGTAGCTTGTTCCATTGTTCCGGAGAACGGAGTTTTAGTCATCTTGCCCAAAAGGCACGGTTCGCAAGCATCAAATGATTCATAACCAGGTGATTCTGAACATCCATCGTTATGGAGTTTCTTCATGCGCTTTACACCGATATGACCCAAACGGCAGTGCCACAAATAAGTTGTACTATTATTATTAACTTTGCATCTTTTGGCATCAATATTATGAATATGTGCATCACTACGATCGAGAGCCAACAAACTATTTTCGTTGGGTGTATGACAATTGAAGGTTTTATTCATTTAAATAGAACAACAATTATTCTCTGATTTTAAATGAATAACCGTATTGCAATAAACATGATCAAATCATATTCATGCTCAACGCAAACGCCAAATAACATTTATTTAGGTTTAACACTAATCCCGAAAGTATAGGGAGTGTGCGATGATGATCATATCAATCTTGGAACTACTTCCAACACTCATCGTCACTTCCCTTTCAACTAGTCTTTGTTTATTCTGTAACTCCTGTTTCGAGTTACTAATCTTAGCAACCGAACAAGTATCAAATACTCAGGTCTACTATAAACACTAGTAAAGCACACATCAATAACCTGTATATCAAATATACCCTTGTTCACTTTGCCATCCTTCTTATCCACCAAATATTTAGGGCATTTTCGCTTCCAGTGACCATTTCCTTTGCAGTGTAAGCACTCAGTTTCAGGCTTTGGTCCAGCTTTGGTCTTCTTCACGGGAGTGACAACTTGTTTACCATTCTACTTGAAGTTTCCCTTTCTTTCCCTTTGCACTTTTCTTGAAACTAGTGGTTTTGTCAATCATCAACACTTGATGCTCTTTCTTGATTTCTACCTTTGTTGATTTCAACATCACGAAGAGCTCGGGAATCGTTTTCGTCATCCCTTGCATACTATAGTTCATCTCGAAGTTCTAGTAACTTAGTGATGGTGACTAGAGAATTCTGTCAATCACTATCTTATCTGGAAGATTAACTCCCACTTGATTCAAGTGATTGAAGTATCCAGACAATCTGAGCACATGCTCACTAGTTGAGCAATTCTCCTCCATCTTTTAGCTATAGAACTTGTTGGAGACTTCATATCTCTCAACTCGGATATTTGCTTGAAATATTAACTTCAATTCCTGGAACATCTCATATGGTCCATGATGTTCAAAACATCTTTGAAGTCCCGATTCTAAGCCATAAAGCATGGTGCACAAAACTATCAAGTAGTCATCATATTGAGCTAGCCAAACGTTCATAACGTCTGCATCTGCTCCTGCAATAGGTCTGTCACCTAGCGGTGCATTAAGGACATAATTCTTCTATGCAGCAATGAGGATAAACCTCAGATCGCGGATCCAATCCGCATCATTGCTACTAACATTTTTCAACACAATTTTCTCTAGGAACATATCAAAATAAACATATGAAAGCAACAACGCAAGCTATTGATCTTACAACATAATTTGCAAAATACTACCAGGACTAAGTTCATGATAAATTTAAGTTTAATTAATCATATTACTTAAGAACTCCCACTTAGATAGACATCCCTCTAATCCTCTAAGTGATCACGTAATCCAAATTCAACTAAACCATAACCGATCATCACGTGAAATGGATTAGTTTTCAATGGTGAACATCTTATGTTGATCCTATCTACTATATGATTTACGCTCGACCTTTCGGTCTCCGTGTTCCGAGGCCATATCTGCATATGCTAGGCTCGTCAAGTTTAACCCGAGTATTTTGCGTGTGCAAAACTGGCTTGCACCCGTTGTAGATGGACGTAGAGCTTATCACACCCGATCATCACGTGGTGTCTGGGCACGATGAACTTTGCAATGGTGCATACTCAGGGAGAACACTTCTTGATAATTAGTGAGAGATCATCTTAAAATGCTACCGCCAATTAAAGCAAGATAAGATGCATAAAAGATAAACATCATATGCAATCAATATAAGTGATATGACATGGCCATCATCATCTTGTGCTTGTGATCTCCATCTTCGAAGCACCGTCATGATCACCATCGTCACCGGCGCGACACCTTGATCTCCATCGTAGCATCATTGTCGTCTCGCCAATCTTATGCTTCTACGACTATCGCTACCGCTTAGTGATAAAATAAAGCATTGCAGGGCGATTGCATTGCATACAATAAAGCGACAACCATATGGCTCCTGCCAGTTGTCGATAACTCGGTTACAAAACATGATCATCTCATACAATAAAATTTAGCATCATGTCTTGACCATATCACATCACATCATGCCCTGCAAAAACAAGTTAGACGTCCTCTACTTTGTTGTTGCAAGTTTCACATGGCTGCTACGGGCTTAAGTAAGAACCAATCCCACCTACGCATCAAAACCACAACGATAGTTTGTCAAGTTGGTGCTGTTTTAACCTTCGCAAGGACCGAGCGTAGCCACACTCGGTTCAACTAAAGTTGGAGAAACTGACACCCGCCAGCCACCTGTGTGCAAAGCACGTCGGTAGAACCAGTCTCGCATAAGCGTACGCGCAATGTCGGTCCGGGCCGCTTCATCCAACAATACCGCCGAACCAAAGTATGACATGCTGGTAAGCAGTATGACTTATATCGCCCACAACTCACTTGTGTTCTACTCGTGCATATAACATCAAACCATAAAACCTAGGCTCGGATGCCACTGTTGGGGAACGTAGTAATTTCAAAAAAATTCCTACGCACACGCAAGATCATGGTGATGCATAGCAACGAGAGGGGAGAGTGTTGTCTACGTACCCTTGTAGACCGAAGCGGAAGCGTTGACGCAACGTAGAGGAAGTAGTCGTACGTCTTCCCGGTCCAACCGATCCAAGCACCGTTACTCCGGCACCTCCGAGTTCTTGACACACGTACAGCTTGATGACGCACCCCGGGCTCCGATCCAGCAAAGCTTAGGGGAGGAGTTCCGTCAGCACGACGGCGTGGTGACGATCTTGATGTTCAACCGTCGCAGGGCTTCGCCTAAGTACCGCTACAATATGACCGAGGTGTAATATCATGGAGGGGGCACCGCACACGGCTAAGGAACGATCACGAAGATCAACTTGTGTTTATGGGGTGCCCCCTGCCCCCGTATATAAAGGAGTGGAGGAGGGGAGGGCCGGCACTCTCTATGGCGCGCCCTAGGGGAGTCCTACTTCCACCGGGAGTAGGATTCCCCCTTTCCTAGTCCAACTAGGAATCCTTCCAAGTATTAGGAGTAGGAGACAAGGAAGGGGGAGGGAGAAGGGAAGGAAGGAGGGGGCGCAGCCCCTCCCCCTAGTCCAATTCGGACTAGGCCTTGGGGGGCGCGCGGCCTGCCCTAGGTAGCCCCTCTCTCTTTCCCGTATGGCCCAATAAGGCCCAATACTTCTCCCCCGCATTCCCGTAACTCCCCGGTACTCCAAAAAATACCCGAACCACTCGGAACCTTTCCGATGTCCGAATATAGTCGTCCAATATATCGATCTTTACGTCTCGACCATTTCGAGACTCCTCATCATGTCCCCGATCTCATCCGGGACTCTGAACTCCTTCGGTACATCAAAACTCATAAACTCATAATATAACTGTCATCGAAACCTTAAGCGTGCGGACCCTACGGTTCGAGAACAATGTAGACATGACCGAGACACGTCTCCGGTCAATAACCAATAGCGGAACCTGGATGCTCATATTGGTTCCTACATATTCTACGAAGATCTTTATCGGTCAGACCGCATAACAACATACGTTGTTCCCTTTGTCATCGGTATGTTACTTGCCCGAGATTCGATCGTCGGTATCCAATACCTAGTTCAATCTCGTTACCGGCAAGTCTCTTTACTCGTTCCGTAATACATCATTTCGCAACTAACTCATTAGTTGCATTGCTTGCAAGGCTTATGTGATGTGCATTACTGAGAGGGCCCAGAGATACCTCTCCGACATTCAGAGTGACAAATCCTAATCTCAAAATACGCCAACCCAACAAGTACCTTCGGAGACCCCTGTAGAGCACTTTTATAATCACCCAGTTACGTTGTGACGTTTGGTAGCACACAAAGTGTTCCTCCGGTAAACTGGATTTGCATAATCTCATAGTCATAGGAACATGTATAAGTCATGAAGAAAACAATAGCAACATACTAAACGATCGGGTGCTAAGCTAACTGAATGGGTCATGTCAATCACATCATTCTCCTAATGATGTGATCCCGTTAATCAAATGACAACTCATGTCTATGGCTAGGAAACATAACCATCTTTGATTAACAAGCTAGTCAAGTAGAGGCATACTAGTGACACTCTGTTTGTCTATGTATTCACACATGTATCATGTTTCCGATTAATACAATTCTAGCATGAATAATAAACAATTATCATGAAATAAGGAAATAAATAATAACTTTATTATTGCCTCTAGGGCATATTTCCTTCAATGATAAGGCGAGAGCTGGTCGCTGTTCTAGAGGTCTTTTCGAGTCCCTAAAGACTTATGCCGCTTAGAGCGAGGAACCGGCTTTGTCCGGCCCAGGCGTGGATAGCGCCCGAACTCGGTCTTCCGAACACTAGGGGCTTCGCCAAAATTTAAAATTATAGAATTCTATGGCTAAGTGAGAGTGTTCAAGCATTATAAGTCCGGTTGCCTCGTTCGTTGTGTTGAGCGCCTCCCTAAATGGACCCTAAAATGGGAACAAGAGCGCTCAAGTTTATCCCGAACACCCCAGCACTCGTGACATGGGGGCTGAAGCCAATGACTTGCCATCTCTCAGATTTGATAAACGGCCGCACAGAAGGTAATATTTTAAATTAACAAGTGTTTCTTAGCGCATATGAACAAAGTCTTCAGCGCACAGGATAACAAAATGCGAGTCTACTCAAATATTATATCCTTGGAGCACTCACCCGCAATCATGCGGGCACCCTTCAGGACACTCTTATAATACATTTCGGACGTACGATACTCCTTGCCCGCCGGCGGCGCGTCCGTCAGAAGCTTCTCAGCATCCATCCTGCCCCAGTGCACTTTTGCACGGGCAAGGGCCCGACGGGCACCTTCAATGTAGGCGGAGTGCTTGACGACTTCAACCCAGGGACACACATCCACCAGCCGCCGCACCAGGCCGAAGTAGCTCCCAGGCATGGCCTCCTTGGGCCACAGCCGAACTATGAGGCCCTTCATGGCCTGTTCAGCCACCTTGTGGAGCTCGACCAGCTGCTTCAGCTGGTCGCTAAGGGGCACCGGATGTCCGGCCTCAGCATACTGAGACCAGAAGACCTTCTCGGTCGAGCTCCCCTCCTCGGCCCAATAGAATGCGGCAGCATCGGACACGCTGCGGGGCAGATCTGCGAACGCTCCTGGAGAGCTCCGGATTCGGGTAAGTAATAGGTAATTCACATTTACATGCTTACTTTGCAGGAAAAATGCCTTACCCGCCGCTATCTTCTTTAGCGCCTCGATTTCCTGGAGGGCCTTGTGGGCTTCGGCCTTAGCGGCTTTGGCACTCTCAAGAGCCGATGCAAGCTCGGACTCTCGAGTCTTTGAGTCGCGCTCCAAACTCTCATGTTTTTCCACGAGAGCCTAGAGCTCTTGCTGCACCTCCGCCACCCGCGCCTCCTGCTTCTCTCGCTCGGCTCATTCCGCGGCCGCACTGCGTTCTACCGCGGACACCGCCTTCTTCAGGGTCGCCAGCTCGTTCGTGGCCCCTGTAGTACCCACGTTATCTTTGTTATTTTCTCTTGCAACCAAATCCTTTTCTGTAAGGTACAACTTTAATAAGGTGTTACTCACCTTCCTCGTCCTCGATCTGCTTCTTGGCATGGCCGAGCTCGCTCTCGGACCGCTCGAGACTTTGCTTCAAAGCATCGACCTCCGCAGTCAGTGCGGCAGAGGTCAGCAGCGCAGCCTGCAATCCCATATTGACATATTTTTTAGACTCCTGCGTATATATTTTTAGATCCTCAGTCCGGCTTTTCTTTCCAAACACCGAACCGAGCATCAGGGGCTACTGTCTATGCGGTATTATATTACACATCTTAAAATTCTTACCTCAAAGCTTGTTAGAAGGCTGCTGCAGGCTTCGGTCAGCCCGCTCTTGGCGAGCTGAACCTTCCGAATCACCGCACTCATGACAGTGCGGTGTTCTTCTTCGATGGAAGCGCCGTTGAGCGCCTCCAGCAAGTTATCCGGCATCTCCGGTTGGACGGAGGCCGCCGGCGTCACAGTCTTGCCCTTCTTACAGAGGGGCCGCTTGCCGGACTCCGGAACCACTGCAGGTTCCGGTGCGGAGTCTGGTGCACAGTCCGGGAGGTTGCCCTGCGGCACCTCTGGGGCCTCCTCCTCCTGGCGGGTCCCTTCCTGGGATCCCACCTCGACGTCGTCAGCGTCACGAGGGGTGGAGGCGGTCAGAAGAGAATCCATATCCGACGTGCCCAAGGACCCGCTCACGAAGCGGGAAGATCGTCCTTGGCCGGACTACAGGTTGTATGCGGCATTAGAAAGACACCGCGTGGCAAAAAGAAAAATTATAAATCGTTCAGGAGTCCGGATACTTACGATCTTGCCAGGGGCTTGGCCCTTGAGGGCCACTCCTCGTCGCCATCGCCGATGTTGGCGGAGCAGTCCGGAGGAAGGGTCCTTCCCTTCTTGGACCCTTCAGCCTCCCTCGTTGGGGAGGCCTTCCTCTTCTTCTCTCCCCCGCTGGGGGAGAGGCCTCTTTCTTCTCCTCCTCGTCCTCATGGGAGGAGTCCGCCTCGGAGTCATCGGACGATGAGTCCGATACCACCTGACGCCGGGAACTCCTCCTGGTTCCCGTGGCCTTCTTCTTGGCCTTCTTCTCCGGCACCACGTAAAGTGCCGGGACCAGCAGCCCTGTCAAACGGGCATCCTCTGGGTCTTCTGGAAGGGGAGCCGGACAGTTAACCTGTCCGGACGTCTTCTGCCAGTCCTGTTAAAGGTATTGGGAGTTTAGATCCCGCATAGAGTCAAACTATGAAAAGCGAGTGTCCCATAAAGGATAACATAGCTTACCTCGCCAGCCGGGCGCTGCGTGCTGAATCCGCGATCTTCGGTTGCGGATGCGGGAGCTTCGGCGCCCTTGAACAGCACCCTCCGGGCAGCTTCGTACATAGTGTCGAAGAGCCCGCTCAAGGCCCGATGTTGTGCCGGATCAAACTCCCACAAATTGAAGTCCCGTTGCTGGCAGGGGAGAATCCGGCGGACGAGCATGACCTGGATCACGTTGACAAGCTTAAGCTTCTTGTTCACCAGGGTCTGGAGACAGGACTGGAGTCCGGTCAGCTCCTCGAACTACCCCAAAGCAAGCCCTTCTCTTTCCAGGAGGTGAGCTGCATGGGGATGCCAGATCTGAATTTGGGGGCCGCTGCCCATTTAGGGTCACGCGGCTCAGTGATGTAGAACCACCCCGATTGCCACCCTTTGATGGATTCCACGAAGGCACCCTCGAGCCAAGTGACGTTGGGCATTTTGCCCACCATGGCGCCTCCGCACTCCACTTGGCTGCCCTTCACAACCTTCGGCTTGACATTGAAGGTCTTTAGCCACAAGCCGAAGTGGGGCTGGATGCAGAGGAAGGCCTCGCACACGACGATAAACGCCGAGATATTGAGGATGAAATTTGGGGCCAGATCGTGGAAGTCCAGGCCGTAGTAGTACATGAGCCCCGGGACAAAGGGGTGAAGTGGGAAGCCCAGTCCGCGGAGGAAATGGGGAAGGAATACCACCCTCTCATGGGGCCTGGGGGCGGGGATGAGCTGCCCCTCGTCGGGCAGCCGGTGCGCGATGTCGCTGGACAAGTATCCGGCGCTGCGCAGCTTCTCGATGTGCCCCTCCGTGACGGAGGAGGCCATCCACTTGCCTCCCGCTCCGGACATGGCTGGAGAAGGTCGAGGTGAGATGTGCGGACTTGGGCGCTGGAGCTCGAGTGTGCGGAGATGGATAAGCAAAGGAGGAAGAAGGCGTAGGTAAAAGAGGTGGATCCTTATCCCCTTATATATGGGCGGACGAAAACTATGCGTCCCCACCGGCCTGGTAAAACTCGCTTATCTCCCAAGCGCCACAATCAATGGCGCGGTTGGGTTACCCACGTCCATATTAATGGGAATCCAGGAATAAGGGGAACACGATCTCTGCTTCGACAAGACGTGTCAAGGAAACCGCTTCGCTAAACGCGCTGAGGTGGTATAATAAAAACGATTCGAGTAAAGGCTTGGTAGTGGTGTGACGTCATGCCACAAAATACGTCAGCAGATTGAACTTGTGTAAATATTATTCTCTCTATGGTGGTATGTGGAATTTATTTTACAGAGCCGGACACTATCCTGGTGTTCACAATCTTCTATGAATTATTCGGAGGAGGAACCCGCCTTGCAATGCCGAAGACAATATGCGCGCCGGACTCGTCGTCATTGAAGCCTGGTTCAGAGGCTACCGAGGGAGTCCTGGACTGGGGGGTGTCCGGATAGCCGAACTATCATCATCGGCCGGACTCCAAGACTATGAAGATACAAGATTGAAGACTTCGTCCCGTGTCCGGATGGGACTTTCCTTGGCGTGGAAGGCAAGCTTGGCAATACGGATATATAGATCTCCTACCATTGTAACCGACTCTGTGTAACCCTAGCCCTCTCCGATGTCTATATAAACCGGAGGGTCTTAGTCCGTAGGACAAGAACAATTACAACAATCATACCGTAGGCTAGCTTCTAGGGTTTAGCCTCCTTGATCTCGTGGTAGATCCACTCTTGTACTACCCATATCATCAATATCAATCAAGCAGGAGTATGGTTTTACCTCCATCAAGAGGGCCCGAACCTGAGTAAAAACATCGTGTCCCTTGTCTCCTGTTACCATCCGCCTAGACGCACAGTTCGGGACCCCCTACCCGAGATCCGCCGGTTTTGACACCGACACCCGCGTTTCAAGGCGGAGCAAATGGACGCTTTCATGGAGATCCAAAGGAGGAGGCTTGAGATGGATGTGGAGAAGCAAGCCAAGATGTTCGAGCTCGAGGCAAAGAAGCAAGCGAAGATGCTAGATATCGAGGCCGCCAACGCCAAGACCAAGGCCAAAGAAGTGGCTCTCGCGAGCATGATGACCGGGGTGAAGATCATGAAGGTGGATCTCAACACCGTGTCGCCAAGGAAGAGGCCGTGGTTCGAGAAGATGCAGGCCGACATGCTCAAGTTCGACGACGAGTGATCTATGGCGGAGAGCGCCGTCTTTTTTCTATGCCGGCAGGTGTGTTGGCATGACCACGCGGGCCGCGATGGCGTGGTCGAACTCAAGTCACACCATTTTTTGTGTGCTGGCATGTGTGCCGGCCGGCTGGCGAGTGCGCCAGCATGAACTGTGGTGATATTTTCTGAAGCCGGCATTGTATGCCGGCACTGGCATGGTGCCGATGTGATGAGACATGGCCGCTTGCATGATCGGATGCGGGTCTTTTTTTTAAAGTTGATCGGACATAAAATGCGTCGGCTCGTTGGGCGCACTGGCGACCAAATGCAAAACTGGACGACGCCGAGCGGACAACCGGTCCAAACTGACAAAAAATGAACAAATGCACCGTCCGTTTGGATCGATCCGTTGAAGTTGCTGTGATTTCGTGGATTTTCGGACGACGACCGTACCGATGCTCGCGGCTTTTTTCTTGCGGTAAAAAAGGCGCAAGAATATTGGGGTCGAGGGGCCGCGCGATAGGCCTCCCGCCAGCGACATCTTCGTCCTGGCCATAAGGGCATGTACAATGCATAGCCTCAAGGTGATGCCTCGCATGCCATGTAGGATCGGATATGACGTAAAGTAGGTTCGGATAGGGAAGCGGGATCCTCTCCAGGAGGCGGGTGCTTGAACAGAAAAAGTGTGGTCCGGTGACAAAAGCTGAAAAGATTGAGTGAAAAGTAGAGATGCATGTGTACTAGATTCTTTATTTTTTTATTTCTTAATGAGGCCCACTAGTGATAGCTTGCATTGAAAAAAAAGTTAATATAGATGCCTCAAATTACTTTTTGTCATGAGGCATATGTATCCATATGCCACCATTGTACATGCCCTAACGACGCAAGCACAAAACAGTGCAAAACTGGCCCGTCCTCAGTTGATGCCCTTTTGCCTGTGCTGGGCCTCTCATGCCATCAGAAAGCAACTGGGCACACGGACGCTGGCGCGACCACTGTTCACTGTTGCACAAGGACCACTGTTGCGGCGTCGCGAAAACCAGTTGTTTGTTTCAGAGAGAGACGTCCATGCATGAGGAAGCACGCTCGTACCGGTCATACGTGGCCACGTGGGCATGAATGTTTCAGTCATTGTTTTCACAGCTCATACCGGCACATCAACCGCAGATGCTGCCCTCTTGGTTGCATATCAGGGTAAGATACATACTGGGAGAGACCCAGCCTCCTCAGAGATTAGTGATTCCTGGCCGTCGGATCCCGTCCTTGATGCGTTTTCGTCCGTTCGATCGCGAGATGGAAGGATATGGGCCGTCGGATCGAGTCGAGGTACTGTGGATCGAAACAGTGTCCCTCGAACGGTAAATATCTTCTGCCACCGCGTGTTATTCGTGTGCCCCGCCGAGGGCATATGCGGTATTTTGCCTTGTTGGAAAACGGTCCACCAGCCAGGACGTGAGATGTGAGAGCGAGGAAGCGAGCGCTGGAACTCTCCTCCCCCTCCTGCCCGCTCCTCTCTTCCCCGCTCGCTCCTCTCTTCCCACGAAACCCTAGCCGCCCAGCTCGCGCCGCGGTCCCCATCCGCTTCTTCTGCTCGTGCTGGGGTCGCCATCGAGGGCCTGCCGCTCGCGCCGGGGTCGCACGCGCCGCCGCTTCCCCGTCCTGCTCGCGCATCACGCCTCGGGAGGAGAGGAAGCCCAGGCTGCTGTTCCCGACGGAGCGCGCCGTCGCGCGGGAGGAGGCCAGGCGGAGCGCGCCGTCACGCGGGGAAGCGGCTCATCCTCGGCGGCGAGCCAGTGCCGGATCTGGTGCCTAGCGCCGGCATCTCACGTGTGACCAAGTCGCCGCCGGGGGCGCTACGGCGGCCGGTCGGAGGCCGAGTTCGACTGGGCGACCAAGTTGCTGTCGGGGAGCACAAAATGCCTCCTTTAAGCACCGTTGCAGAGACGAGGAGGACCTCAAGGTGAGCCCCGTCAATGTTTGCTTGCTTGCTGTTCAATGCTGACGTACTGCACTTACACGATACAATTCCTTTGAGATAAACTGATTGATAGTTCATGGTTCTAACGTACCTGGGCCAGGCTTGAGCTTAATACATGTCTTCTGATGGCGTCGCTCTTGTGTCCTGTAAATCCATAGTTATCTAGCCCAGTCTACAATCCGTAGTTGATGTGCCTCTTGTGTCATGTAACTTATGAAACAGCAGAAACATATTAATTTTGAATAAAAGCCTTTAAGGAATACAAGTTAGGAATAAGAGATTGTTGCATCAAAGAGCAGTAGCACCTCCTTGTCATTGTCAATACCTGTTGATATTGTGGTGTATCATGATCAACTACACTGCAAACATTTGCAAATATTACTCTTGGGATCACTGTATATTTTACTCCATTTAGTCATACATCTTCCATTTATTTGTTTACACATGTTTGACAATTATCAATCTCCATGATATCAAGATCTGCACCTCTTCCTGATTTAGATTCAGTTTAGCTATTTACCATGGTTCAACATATTCATCTTATGGATCAAAAAATTCTATTTTGTGGTGAGAGGTAGGAGTTCAAGATGAAGGATGAGATTTCTGTTTGATGTCGGGATATGGCAGGACAATCCATTGCATAGTTATCTGCTTACAAAATTTTTTTCTTTTGGAAGAACAATGTGCTCATTGATGCTATTTAGTCTGTACTAATTTTTTCTGCATGGTGTTTTGAAGGAGTAGTATATTGAACCGTAATTAGCACCACCGGATAATTCTCATGAGTCCTTACCAGTTAACATGTCTATGTTATACTCATCCTGCTGCTTGTTTATATATGTGACGATTTAACTCGATCTTTTTGCCTCTGTATTCTTATCATACTTTCAATTTCACATTTTTAATTGTTTACTGTTTCCAAAGTTTCTGGAGAATGGCAGCTACTAATTACTAAGTGACTGTATATGATGTGCTCTTTAGTGTATGTCATCAGAAAAACTAAATATTCAGAATGCAATATACTTCTAATAGGTAGTGCAGTTTTTTAGATGAGCAATCAGCGCCGCGCCGCAATGCAGTGCAAAAGTCAGTCTTGAAATTTCATTGCAAAATCCACCACAAATAATCTTTCTATATAAATTATCTATCCAGGTCAGGCACATCTTATAAGTAGGTCACTTCCACTGGACTGGATCTTTATGTTAACAAGCAGCTAGACCCAAGGTACTAATGTCCAATCGCTTGATCATTTTGATATTTAATCTCTCAAGAGTTCTTTTCGTAGTTTATTATTCTTCAAGTTCCACTTTCATTTTACTCAGTCGTGTCCAAATGCTTTTTCTATAAATCATTCTAAAACAAGGTGTGTTGCTGCTATGCTCTGATGTATGCTTACGTGGTTCTTGCTTGTTATTTGTCCAGCGTGTGTGTATAATGCTGTTGGGTTGTTGACATGGCGCGTGGTCCGGTTGCGACTCATGCTCAAGCCACGGTTGAGCCTGGTGTTGGGCTGGTAGGTGGTCGTGGCCGTGGCCGTGGGCGGTCTGCTGGTCGTCGTGGACGAGCCACTGGTCGTGGAGGTTCTAATATAGGGCGTGCCCCTGTTTCTGATCATGTCGCTGCTTGCCGGGTTCCTGCCGCTGGAGATGAGCCTCTTGACAGGCGTAGGGGTGTGAGTCGGCGGGTGCCTGCTGCTGGAGCTGAGCCCATCGCTAGGCGTGGGCGTGGCGCCCGGCAGATGCTGCCTGCTGCTGGGCGTGGCGCCATACCTCGGTCAAGTGGTAGGGGTATTCGTGGCCGTGTCCCTGGTCGTGGTGCTGATTCTGGGCATGCAGCCGCTGCTGTACATGTGTCTGCCCCTGGTCGTTCTGCTGGTCCTGGGTACGCCGCCGCTCCTAGGCGTGTGTTGGTCCCTGGTATTGCTAGACGTTACGTGCCACGCCAGCCTGTTGGGGGTCCGCCTCGAAGCCGTACAAGTACGTGTGTATCCATTGTTCTTTTGTATTTTGTCTCCTAGGATATTCTGTTGGGGTTGATAATTATTTCTTACTGTGTTGTTTGCGACGTGGTTAGGTGATGGTTGGTTTCCTTTTCTGAGCTCGACCGTGGCTGCGGTAAATCGCAGAAAACGGAAAATGTGCGTTGAGTTTCGGCGCGCTAGATACGAAGGTGGGTGAAAGTTCTTAGTTTGTTGTTGGTTGTTTTTGTTGGTTGTGTGTTGTCTTACTTGGTTCTGCATGTCCTGTTAAGAACATGTCGTTGATGGGCCTTTGCCGAAGGATTGGCATGGTTTCTCGGTTTATGTCAGTGCGGAGGTGATCGGGGTAGACTGCAACAGACGGAAAAAACGGAAAGTGTCAATTAAATTGCGGCGTCCTGGATGCGAAGGTGCATGAGATTTCTTGGTTTGTTGTTAGTTGTTGCTATTTGCCGTATGGTCTCTTAGTTGGTTTTACGTGCATTTTCAGAGATTGTTGTTCAAGGGCCTTTGCCAAAGGATTGGCAAGGTTTCTCAGTGAAGTTTGCCGAGTCCCTTAAAGGTACTTATTAACCAGGCCTTTGTTGTTTTGGTTATGTGATCATTGTCTTCCTTTTACCCTTGGTTTGTGTCTGATAGTTTTCTATTTTTGTGCCCGTTTAGCTTGCTATGCAGATAGGTCGTACTACGGCCCTCCGGATTTCTTGTGCCAATACTGTGGTGCCTCCTTTTGGTTTGCTGAGTGTTCAAAGTCCAGGTCATCCTGGACACAACGTAAGATGGTTTATAATCGCTGTTGTAAAGGCGCTAAGGTATATATTCCTCCCTTTAAGGATCCCCCGGCCTATCTCCGGGAGCTCCTTCGATTTGATGGTACTTCTCGTGCTAAAAAATTCATCCGGACTATACGTGAGTACAACTGTATGTTCGCTTTCACTTCGATGGGTGCTACTATTGAACGCTCGTTTGGTGGCAGCCGTGGACCTAAGATTTTTAAAATCAGTGGGCAAGTGTCTCATCGTATTGGTTCGTTGGTGCCTAGCGGTGATGATACCCCTAAGTTTGCTAAGTTGTATATACATGACCCAGCTAATGAGATTAGACATAGGATGAATGCCATAAATCCAGATGACAAGCCTACTGGGGGTGTGGATGAGAGTATTGTGGTTGGTCTTAGAGACATGCTTAATGAGTTTAACCCATTGGTACAGACCTTTCGGGAGGCGAGTAAGATGATAGAGGATCGTGGTGATGAACCCATCGAGGATATCTCGATTCGTATTATTGGACCTTCGGAGGGCGATAGTCCACAGTTTAGTTTGCCTACAACCACTGGGCTTGCTGCTTTAGTTGTCGGTGGTGGCTTCACGTTAGAGGCGTCTTCTCGGGATATTGTTGTTTGCAGTCGTTCCGACGGTTTGCAGCAGATATCTTCTCTGAACACTGCATTCATGCCTCTGCAATACCCGTTGCTTTTCCCTTATGGAGAGAGAGGGTTCCAGGTGGATGTTCCTCACTTGATTGTTCCTGAAGAAGATGATGACGACGGACCTATAGATCCTAATCTTGCACCTGGAAGTCCGACCGTTGAGGCGTCCTCTTCATACCCTTCTGGGGGTGGTGATGCTTCCACAAATAGTCGGAATAGGATGACCATGCAGGATTACTATCGTTTTATGTGCCATTACAAGGGTGATCAGCCCAATCCATATATATGTTATGGTCTCCTCTCCTCTCAGTCAGTTGTTGATGCACGTGCGTGCATCGACGAAAGTAGACTATGGTATATCATAAGAAATCAGGACATGCTTAGATCAGAGCACATGCAGGGTATTACTGATGTGGTAGGTGATGGGTGTGTTGATGGTGATGCTCTTGGGAAGAGGACCATTGTACCTTCCAGTCACATAGGCGGTCGTCGTTACTTCCATGAAAATTTCCATGATGGCCTTGCCGTTTGTCGGGTGCACGGTGCGCCTGACATATTTACCACTTTCACTTGCAATCCCAAGTGGCCTGAGATCACAAGTGCATTGGAACCAGGGCAGACGCCTTCTGATAGGGCGGATATTGTTGTTAGGGTCTATCACATGAAGCTCACCGAGTACTTGGACGAGATTAAGTCAGGCCGGGCTTTTGGCCCCATTACAGCTGGTATTGTGAATGTTGTGCTCTATGTGTGGTTGTTTTTTTAATGATGTTTTACTTCTGTTGGCTGGTCTGTCTAATTCAACTTTTATGTCCTTTTTTCAGTGTTGTATACCGTTGAGTTCCAGAAGCGGGGACTGCCTCACGCGCATATACTTGTCTGGCGGAGAGGGGGTAACGGTGAGATTGGTGTTGAAAATATCAATTCATTAATATCTGCTGAAATACCTGATGCATTGCTTGATCCTCTAGGATATGCTTTAGTTTCTGAGTTTATGATGCACGGTCCGTGTGGTGAAATGAACGATAAATGTGTCTGCATGAAAAAGGGTGTTTGTTCTAAATATTTCCCAAAAGATTTTAGAGATACCACTGTCATTGATGATAATGGGTTTGCCTTATATCGACGTCGTGACGACGGTCGAAGGGTCTGTAAAAATGGTCATTACCTTGACAATAGGCATGTTGTTCCTTATAATATGGCAATGCTCAAGAAATTTCAGGGACATATAAATGTAGAGTGGTGTAATAAGACACAGGTGATGAAATATCTCTTTAAGTATGTCACCAAAGGTGCTGACTACTCTAAGGTCATGTTAGAAAGGCTAAAAAATTTGACTAAATCTGGTTGTCGTACAGTAGATGAGGTTCAGGAGTATCTGATATGTCGGTATATATGTGAGTATGATGCATTATGGCGTATATTTGGGTTTGAAATACACTTTAAAATGCCGTCCGTTCAAAGGCTGACCGTTCATATGCCTGGCATGAATACTGTCTACTATCATGCTGGTGCTGACCTCACGAAAATTGTTGATTCTGACTTCTTGCGAAAGACTATGCTTACCGAATGGTTTGTTGCGAATGAGATGTTCGAAGATGCTCGTTCATTAACTTATTGCGATTTTCCAACTGCTTGGACCTGGGACGCTAAAAGTAGGTCATGGCATCCAAGGGGTGGGGGTGAAAAGATTGGCCGCGTGTATTATGTACATCCTTTGAGTGGTGAGTTGTATTACTTGCGCATGCTTTTGATGATTGTTAAGGGGGCTAGGTCTTTCGAAGATCTCCGAACATATGATGGTCGTCTTTATCACACCTTTAAAGAGGCTTGTGCCGCGCGCGGTTTGTTAGGAGATGATAACGAGTGGTACATAGTGTTTGATGAAGCGGTTGTTTGGGGGTTTGGGCATCAACTTAGACAGCTATTTGTGACTATGCTCATGCATTGTTCTATCAAGGATGAGATGGGGTTCTTTGAACGTTACTGCGCTAGCATGTACGATGATATCCAACATGGGTTGCGTCGTGCCCTGGGTAATCTAAACTATGTTGTTCCTCCTGAAAGATTGAGAAATATGCTTCTTGATGAGTTGGCTGACATTTTCTTGAAACGTGGTTCTGATATAAGAAGTTTTAACTTGCCGTCTCGCTCTGGCGAAGGTGAGCAGTCTGATGATAATCGTCTAATTCATGAGGAACTGTCTTATGATGCATGTGCTCTGTCTAAACAGTCCTTGGTTATGTTTGATAGTTTAAATGAGGACCAATTGGTTGCTTATAAGACGATTGTAGAGTGTGTGCAGGCGGGGAGACCGGGCTTTTGTTTTGTCTCTGGATATGGTGGTACTGGGAAGACATACCTGTGGAGTGCAATATGTGCTTTCCTTAGGGGCGAGAGGAAGACAGTGCTTACTGTTGCATCGTCGGGCATTGCGTCGCTGTTGTTGCCTGGTGGGAGGACTGCTCATTCTCGCTTTAAGATACCTATTCTTCTTGAAGATAATACACAATGTGATATTAAAAGAGGCTCTAAGCTTTGTAAGTTGTTGATGGTATCCTCGCTTGTTATTTGGGACGAGGCGCTGATGACACACAGGAAATGCTTTGAGGCTGTAGATAGAACTTTGCGTGATGTCCTCTCTGTGGCTAATCCAGATCTTGCTGATATTCCGTTCGGTGGAGTAGTGATGGTCTTGGGTGGTGACCTTAGACAAATCTTACCGGTCGTTGAGGGAGGTACTAGGCCTCAGATCATTGATGCGGCAATCACGAATTCTCCGCTATGGCATTCTGTTAAAAAATTGTCGCTTTCTATTAACATGCGCTTGGGTGTGCATGGTGCGGATACCCAGGCACAAAAGGATGTTGCCTTATTTAGCAGATGGGTGCTAGATCTTGGGGAAGGGAAGTTGCTACCATATATACCACAGTAAAAATCGACTCGTTTTCACCCTTTTTTTTGTCTTCCTATCGCCACAGTAAAAATCGACGTGTACACAACGAGGGAGCGCCCTTGATGCACACGTTAATGCTCCAATATAAAAGAAAAGGGTACACAGACATTTCCATGTATACCAAAAGAATAGTAGATAGTTTATCAAAAAGTCTGCTATATATACTGTGTAATACATATACCAATATAACTATCTGAGATCTGAGACCAACAGACCGCGTAAATCTTCATCAGTTATACTCATCCTTCGTCTAGGGAACTTGCATGTTCACCAAGCATGTCCCAAAGACGAAGGCTATTCTCCTATCACTTGGATGACACAGATGCTCTACAACTCCCTAAGTGCCAGATCTCCAGCTCTATATTCCAACGAGATTTTCCGCGTCCACATCCAGGGACATGTTCGAGCAGTGTTTAGTTTCTTGACATACAATGTTCTAGCAGTGTTTGGTGATACTCCAAGATATGTCATGGGAGAATAAGTTTGGTCAGTGTAATGCTCAGCTCGAGGTATCCTCTTTTTTGTTAATGCATATGAAAGCTAATAATGCAAAGTACAGTCTATTACTATTCCTTGATGAGAAAAATTCTTCTTGCTCTCTGGAACACTATGATCCATTTGAATTGGTTGTCGACGAGTTATCAATTCTTTGAAATAGACTACGGTCCATGCTGGCTCCTAGGCTGCTGATGGCATGGTGTTTGG
Organism: Triticum timopheevii; assembly: GCA_963921465.1. NCBI lineage: Eukaryota > Viridiplantae > Streptophyta > Magnoliopsida > Poales > Poaceae > Triticum > Triticum timopheevii. The sequence continues at coordinate 470,202,548 of OY997264.1, read as the reverse complement.
TTGTTTCTTTAAGACTTTGTTTGAGCAATACAAATTAATTATTACGGAATATACTAATTCTGTGTGAAGCCCCACAACATAAATTTGCGAAGTGTAGATAGAAGATGAAACCATAAGCAGCAATGCAACATAGAATAGTTTACCTATAGATTGAGGCGTCTTCTGACAAGTGTGGCCGAATACAATTCCTCTAAACTGAAGTATTTTTTCCTGTGCTTGACTAGCGATTCAGAAAATGGTAAATGTATATCCATGGTTAATTGATGATGAGCAGAAGGTGAAATCAATGTCACTGTGGTGATGCAGTTAGCATAATTTGTGATGAGTGCATGGTGGCCTCCATGGAATGGCCTGAAATCACAAACTACAGAGTTGTACATGAGAAGGTCACCCCTGTACACATTGGGATGCTGAGGTATGTCTTTTGGGTTCATTCAGAGTAGTCAATGGCGATGGTGTTTCAAGCCGTAGCATTTTTTGCAGGGATTTACTACTGTCATTATTTAACGAGAGCAATCTTAAACCCGGGAAGATAATATTCTACATGTATGTACTTCCAAATATGATGTTATCATTCGTCATTGGTGGCACCTTGTTGAATCACTATTGTTGGGACAATTAAGCATCACCAGCCAAATAAATCTCAGTCCTTCCTCAAGATAGTAGTTGCCCTACGTACAATGGTTGCTAGCCTCGTGGTCAGTGGTAGTTTAAGAACAATACACTTAGTTTCCATTGTTGTCAATTGACGTCATTAGCTCTATTTTCAATGAATAACCTTTAGCCTAAAGAAGATTTCCAGTTGCTTGGCTGCTAATTATTGTGTGAATCTTTTATCCTTACTTTGTGCCCACCTTCTCCGATTTTCTGCATCAGTGGCTAGCAGCAGCATCACATTTTTATGGTTTACCACAATTGGCATGTTTTTTGTGTGCATTATAGGTGTCCTTGAAAGGGACATAACGATTGGCAGTCTTGGTTCAAAGAGTTTCCTGACATATGAAAGCGACATTCTCTTTTCCCTTTGCTTTATGATGGAGTGCAACATTGTTGGTGGCAATTGGATTGAACTTCCTGCTGGGATGTATAGCAAAGCAACTTGCATCATGTCCTATTGCCAGCTAGAGTTGGATTGCCTGTATCCTCCATACTGAATTTAATGCCTCTATCCTTATCTCTAAATCGTGATATTGTTCATTCAGTCATTCCTTAAGTGGACCAACAGATATTCAGATTCGGTAAGCCATTAAGTTTTGACATCGAATTTGCTGGCCGCAAAGGATACTTCCCAGAACCAAATCATGATCCGGTTATTCAGGTTTATTTTATTACCTTTGTATTTTGGTAAGCCGCTACATTTAATTTCCGATGTGAATGCCTTTATGTGCATATTATCTTGACTTGTTTCCATGGATTGAAATAGATTGCCAATTTACTCATGCTTCAAGGCGAAGCCCAGCCTTTTGTACAGAATGTCATGACTCTTAAATCATGTTCTCCCATTCTCGGAGTGGATGTAATGCCATTTGACACAGAGCGAGATATTCTACTTGCTTGGAAGGGTGAGTGTTGCCTCATTTACAAACCGTATCCATGGTTAAAAAAACATGTTTTTGTTTGATGGTTTCTTTGTATATATAGTTTGCTTTTTTTTCACATTACACTCCTCCAAAGTTAAATACAGTATCTAATGGCAGACAAGTAATATTGATATCAACCTGGTTCTATTTTGGTATTTTGCAGGATTTTATACATAAGGCAGACCCTGATATTATAGTTGGATACAATATCTGCAAATTTGATCTGCCATATTTTATTGAGGTACACAAACTTTTGTAAAGTTCGCAACGCGCTTACTCTCTGCCCAACCTGGCAATTTTCTATCTCTTGGTACAATATGGTTTCCCATATTTGTAGAGAGCTGAAGTTCTCAAGATAATGGAGTTTCCGCTACTTGGTCAAATCAGAACTAGCTATGTCCGTGTCTGTGATACCTCCTTCAACTCGAGATTACTTAGTACAGGTGCCATCTTCTTATTCCAGATTCTTCCAATCTTATCATCTTTATTTCACTTCCGCTCACATTTTTCCTTATTCTTGGCTTGTTTGATAAGTTCAGTTTGTCTTGCTGTAGGGATCCTAATTTAGGCTCTGCTCCAATCAACGAGTAGAGTACAACCCTTGAGTTCATCCTGAAACAGTGGCAGTCGCATAAGATGGAGCATGGAAATGGACGAGCATTCAATATTATTCAGATGGGTTTGACTGCATCTCATCTAACTAACGTATGCCATTTTACTGTGTTCGTTTCCTTTAGTTTTCGCCAATACTCTGTAAGTATGAGTAATAGGCTCTTGGCTGGTGCTTGCTTCATGGTTTGTTAGCTAATATTAAGCTTAGCAATGCAAATATGTGGATGTAGATGTTATGCTATGTTTTGGATCTTAAGAACTTCTGTCCATTTCACTGAAAATTCTGAAGTGGTTGGAACTTATGATGTGTGTTTGACTTTATACATGGATACTCCAATCTAAACAGGTGTTTGCCTTTATACATTAATTAAACTGACATGCGTGAATCAATTTCTTTGCAGTGTTTGGGTGCTGCTTACCTGGATTGCTTCGAATGCCGATGGGCTTGATGATGGTAAATCTGGCAAGAAAGAGATATTGGGTAATCTCCAGCAGTGCAGAGTTCCTACTTTTGTGCTCTGCAGTGATACGGAGATCCTTTGGTCAATTTGCCATTGTCCTACAAAATGTTCAGGTTTATCTGCGAGCATTCTTCTGAGATTTCGTTTTTGTTGCTGTGTCAATTTTCTTTGTGGAAATTAAGAGGACTATATGCACTTCGTAAACATATAAATAATTTCCCTCCCACCTTTTTGTTTACACGATGATAGAATCTGCACATGGAAAAAATAGATCCTTACATGATGATTGGTTTAGCAGCACACAGAGAGCTCACCTTGTCCGTCATGGTGGAAATCAGAAATGCTAGAAAATAAATGATGCAGAAGAGCTCATACTGGTGTGTTCTTGCTCGCTTGCTCTCAAGTGTTTGCTAATAAGAAGCTATAGTTTTTTATGTGATTAGGACTGTACTATATGATTACATAAACTGCTCACCCACATCTTGTATGTCATGTTGATGATTTAGTCCAGTGGTGCTTACTCGGTTACTGATACGGTTCTGGGGTGATATGATGTGTTGGTGTTTTGGTTTGTGATTAAAATTTCATGAGATTTAAATTCTGAAATAGTGAGACACTAAAATGGTACTTATATATGCCCAATGCTGAGTTGCTCTTACTGTTCTTGAAAGACTGGACAAGTGAGCATGAACATTTCTAGATAGTTGTCTGTTTTTTTATGGTAACCATTTTGTATCATTCTGACCGTGAGTGTATTTAATCTTGCGGTCTAGGACTTCTTAATTGATGGTAGGCATTGACAACATGCTGAGATCATTTGGAAATATCTGAATGACGCACATAGTTTATTCCTTTGCAGATTTTTGAGGTCTACCTGAAGAATTTCAGCATTGGCAATATCTGGATGACACATTAACAAAATATCAGGTCCACTCATTTGATCTTCTCTAATGTTTTTCTATATCTGCTTGAGTAACTAGCTGTCTGTGGGTTGTGTAGGCTTGTAGCCTGGAAATTCTGAATTCATGACCATTTCCTATTTGTCCATGAATAGTTACAGTAGTAGGCTCTGCATTTAGGTTCCCTAAAATTTATTGCAACTTGACAGAAACAAGGTCATGGGCTATAACTTCACATTCATAATACTCCCTCCGTTCACTTTTATAAGTCATTTCAGACAACTGAAAATAGGCTATTTTGCACATTGTCTGAAATGTTTTTAAGGCCTTATAAAAGTGAACAGAGGGAGTAATTATACTTCCAATCCAAATTTGTTTGAACATGAAGTGAACATCTCTAATGCTTTTACCATCACGACTTCAGTACTAATACATAGCTCTTTTGGTTGTAGCGTTCAAAGATGTAAATGCCCATCTCTGTCAGCTGAATGAGCAACATGGAATTCTTAGTTCAAAGTCATTTTCTGTTCGGTCTCCAATTGTGTCTATAGTAGCTTATTACATCTAGGTGAATGTGATGCTTAAATATACTGGAACTTATAGAACAAGCAAATCATGTAAGTTATTTGCGCATCGATAGTTGTGAATTTGTCATGTGAGTTGATATGGAGTTGACAAACAATATATGCATCAATGTCTATTTAATGGCCTAAAAACACTAGCGTGTTTAGATGGAATTTTTCATTTGTACGTAGCAGCCATGGGCTATTCCCAGTTGAGGGTGACTATGCACCAGTTGCACAATCAGGTGTCTTGTGCTTCTTGTTTGAATCATATAAAATCTAGAGCTAGCTTACAAAATTGTTCTGATAACTATGGCCTATAAAATCTAGAGCTAGCTTATAAAACTATTCTGAAAATAGCTTTGGGCCTTCACATGTGGGAGTAATATGACACTTTGTATTCCTATTTTATTTTTCTCTCTATATATACAAGGATTTCAGAATCTATTCGTTTGTTGCTGAACCTATTTCTTTTATGTCCCTCGCCTTTCCCTTCATGTTCGCCTTTAACCTAGCTGAATTAGCTCTGATTAATTTTCAGTTGGATAGTTACATTGGAATAGATTCAGCAGCAAATAGGTTTTGAAAACAAATTACATCATGTATCTGACATCAATATTTTTGCCATGCTAACTGGTTATTTTAACTTGTTACAGATTGCATTTTTATATTTCTATGTATGTTTCTTTTAACTAACAAACCAGTCTATTGATATATCGGTAACTATAACCATTTAACATTCTTTTGGGACAATGAATCATATTCACCATTCAGTTGTCTATGATCCATTACACGGATCACCTTTCAAGCAATCTATTCATTGTGCATTTTTGGTGAGATTTGCAAGCGAGCCGTGGGAGGAGCATGCGAGAGGTGAAGGCGGCACCGGCAGCGATTTTGATATGTGGTACGCCTCTCTGCTGGAGGCGGCGGCGAGATTTGGCCGTGCCACCCGACGTCGGCTTCCTGGCCGTGCTGCTGCAGCAAGACTTGCTCGTTCATATCCCCTTTGGCTTGCCACTGGACTCTCGCTGTCAGGCCAAGAAAGAGGGCGACGGGGATGGCATCCTTGCAGGACTGAGCTTCTGCGGAGGAATTGGAGTGGTAGGAGATAAGCTGGGAATGGTGATGAGGTTCGGGGGCTCATCTGTGTCTTGGCAGCAAGGACGGAGGAGGTGGTGGGGCTCAGCCTCGGTCATCAGGCAATCACTTAGTATACGTATGTCTCCTCTGTCTGTTTCTAGGAATCCTATGTTCTCCTATAATCGTTTACAAATATGTGAGAACAAGTGATGAGGTTAATTCTGAAGTATACGGTAAGCAGCAATATATTACGCTCGTCAAATCAATCTATCATTACTTGCCGAATTCTTTTTTTCTTACTTATCTTACGCAACCTCCTCTCAATCCTTGAACTATGCATGTGCTATATAGAACGAGAAAAAATAGGTGAAAGGGTTGCCTCCTACCAAGCACCGCCATACTTTCCTCTCAGGAGGCGCACCAAGGGTGCGCCCCAACCACTAGTATCTTCTCATTTTTGTGCCAACTACGACAGACGCAGCACAACATCTTTTTCAGATACAGGATGCCTTGCTCGAATCCAAGGATTCTTTTTTTTAACCAAGCAATGCCTGGCTGGGGATTTGAAATTCTACTCAAGCGAATTTGGCCCCGAGAGTCTGTAAAAAGGTTGTAACCCAAGTCCACGTACGAGTAGTTGCAGCCAATGCAACCAAAAGACCGATCTGATGAAAGAGACTAGGCACTACATTAATACGTCAACACTCCCCCTTACGTCTGGCACCCTCAGGCCTAAACGTGGATCAAAAATGGGCTGCAAATATCTCTTGGCTTTGATACTATGTAGAAGTGCATGCTCGACCGCGTGTCGCGTCGCTACAGCCCGACGGGAAGGTGCAGCGGCGGTTCGCGGGTCGGTGATACCGCGGGGACGGCCTCGGGCGGCGACAGTGACCGCATTCCGCGGCGCTACAGCCCGAAGAGGCGGTGTAGCGGCGGCTCGCAGGTCGGGGCAGCCGCGGGAAGAAACACTGGCTGGGGGCGGCGGCCCGACGGGAGGCGGCGTGGACTGCGTGCCGCGACGCGACAGCCTTAGGGGGTGACGCAAAGGCGGCAGCGGGTGTGGGTGTAGCCGGTGAGAGGATCTCGGGGCGGCGGCGCAACAGCCCGAAGGGGCGTCGGCGGGAGCGGTGCAGGTCGGGGCAGCCGGCAGGAAGACCTCGGGGCGGCAACACAACGGTCTGAAGGGATGACGCGATGACAACCAGTGGCTCGATCAGCGGGAGGCGCATGCTCGGGGACGGCTTGGCGAAGACAGGAGCGTGATCGGTTGATCAGATCGACGATGGCACTATACGCACCATGGCGGGGACGATGCGTGGATCGGAGTCGATGGTGACGTTGTCGGTGATGTCCCGGGCGATGACTACGAAGACGAACCGGCGATGGAGAACGCGCGATGAGCGGCCGCCAGCGACGCACGAAGGCGTCCCTTGGAAGGTGCGTCCAGCCTTGCCGCGCGATTGATGGCGAAGTGGCCGGTGTAGTCGACGCCGATGTCGGAGTAGAGGCACGTGAGGGTCGATGGCAGCGGTGGCGGCGCAAACCGATCTTAGAACGGAAAACCAAAAAGAAAATGCCGATTAAGATGACCGGCCGGAGAGAGAAAAACTCGGAGTAAGGGTTCGGAAAAAAGACTCTCTCGGGCAGCTGGTCAACACGACCGGCGAATGAACCCTAGGTACGGGTGGCGCGGCCCCCGGCGGCGGTCATGGAGGCCGACCGTCCCGGGGGAGATGCGCGGGTCAGAAGCGATGAATGACGGATAGGGTTTGAATTGATAAGGCTGATACCATGTTAAAAGTGCATGCTGCAGTTAATGCAATCAAAAGATCAATCTGATAAAAATGACTAGGCGATACATTAATACATCAACAGTTGCTTTTGCATATACATGTAGTGGTGCACAACGGATTGTAGTACAACTCTTTTGGAGCAACTAGTTTTTCCTTTTTACTTTCACAGCAGTAGCTTATTGTACTGTCACCAGCAGCATGTGGTTTCAGTACATTCTACCTCGGTTAAAAGGAAAGGATTTTTTTTTTTTTGCAAGACCCATGTAGCCATCACCCATGCATGTATGTTTGACTTCACAAAGCACTTCTCTTTATAACTATATCATTAGCAGGGACTGCAATATAATACTACTCCTGTTTGCATAGAGCGCTTGACGTCACCCTGCTCTGATAGTAATACTAATATCAGAGGTAGATGCATGTTTTCTTGAAACAGAGGTAGATGCATGTGTCTGTTAGCATCCTGTTTGCATATAGCACTTTGTCAATCTGTACGGACTAAGAGCGGTATTAATTAATGGAGCAACCTAACCTAGGATGAATCATTTTGGTGCGCAAGATGACAGCACGAGCACATTCTTCAGGTCTGAGATTTTCTACCCTGGATAGGATACTTTTGTTATATCAAGGCGTAGCAGTATTTGTTTAGGCAAAGCGCTGGCCGCTGGGGCAGACGTTTCTCTTGACTTTTGTAGTCTAACTTGGTGCAAAGTGTGGCGTGTATGTGTTCACTAATGTGGAACCACCAGCTGTTCACCAGCTTTCGCTTGGGACTACTCCTGGTAATGTCTTCAGAGGACTGGTAGATCCTTATTTTTTCACACCTGGTTATCCTCTCTTGTGAGATTACGAGCACGCATGTTCGTTCATACTGACCCAGCTCACGCCACCAAAATCAAATCCACGCAGTGGCTGTGATCGGCTGTGATTTCGTGGATTTTCAGACGACGATGCATCCCTTGCGATAAAAAAAGGCGCAAGAATATTGGGGTGGAGGGGCCGCGCGGTAGGCCTCCCGCGAGCGACATCTTCGTGTCCGGCGTCTCGGCCTTGGCAGTTGCCATAACGACGCCAGCACAAAACAGTGCAAAACTGGCCCGCCCTCAGTTGATGCCCTTTTGCCTGTGCTGAGCCTCTCGTGCCATCAGCAAGCAACTGGCCACACGGACGCTGGTGCGACCACTGTTCACTGTTGCACAAGGACCACTGTTGCGGCGTCGCGAAAACCAGTTGTCAGGCCAACGGACATCTGTTTCGTCCGTTTTTCGTTCGTTTCGGGGAGGCAATGGGATCGTGTCCGTCCGAGTTTATGAATACGCTGGCATTTTGACCGCATCTCGTCCGTTCAAGAATATATAACAAATATCTAAAATTAAACTGGCAATTGTTGCACGTCCGAAATAGTCTTATTACAACCCAATCAAAATAAAAATATAATATCAAATAGTCTTATTACAATCCAACTGAAATTTGTTTGCACGGAACGAAATTAAACCAATAGATAGAGCTGTTGGTTGCCAATATGAGCCCACATGTACTCAACCAAGTCATTCTGGAGCTGGACATGAGTATGCCAATCACGCAATTCCTGTGCAAAAACTATACATTGAGTGGAGACATGTGAACTCACTCATACGAACATACTCATCCACAAGATCACCAGGAATTCCATATGCAAGCATGCGGATATCCGCAGTGCATTTCTGGTATGAAGAGAAACCAAGCTTGCCTAGGGCATCCTCTTTGCACTCAAAGTATGGGTCATGCGCGACCACTCCCTCGCGAATATGATTGAACACATGCCTTCTCATTCAGAATCGGCGACAAAATTGATGTGGCCTTGAAGAGTGCACCGTTCTTAAAGTAATCGGCATAGAGAAGGGTGTGATCTTTCTCCCTATTGCGGTTCAAGGCCGGAGCATGGCCGGGGATTGATCCCCTGTACCAAGGCAGCTTCCTACTAATGTGTTCATGTACGACCAACGCAGCAGCCAACTCTTCATAATCCGAGTATGAATAATGAATCATCCGATGAGAAATGAAGTTGTGAAAGAAAAACTCATCACCGCTATCCATTGTACCTTGTGAGCAATCCGTCGATCGCCTTGCGGTCGTGCTGGAGGCGCAGCCGGATAGTGCACGTCCTGCTCCCCTCGCATGCAGCAAAGCAAGGTTTTGGGGGTCGGTGGTGCTGGAGGGCGCCCTGCGGCAACGAACAATCGGCCGGAGGAGGTTGGGGACGACGGGTAACGCAGGCGGCCGTAGTATCTTTCCCACCGGTGACCAAGGAGAATGCCGGCCAAATGCTTTCCAGAACGCCGGTGAGGAAACAACTATGGCATGGCGTGGTGCTGGTTGGGACGACCCTTGTGGAAGACGACGCGACCAGGAAGGGTGGTGGCGGCGGCAATGTGTGTGTGGGGGGGGGGGGGGGGAGGTAGAGGAAGAGAGAGGGAGGGTCTGTCTCACCGACGGGCAGGCCAGGGCAGGACAAGGGCACGCGCCGCTCGCTTCCGCGCGTGCTGGAGGGCAGGACAACGGTTCATGCCGCAAACTCGACCCAAAGTTGGGTCGAAAATGAGTCGAAAGCGGATAGAAAACGGACGATGGTCCATTTGCGGCCACGTGTTGGAAGGCTTGCTTTGTCCGCTTACCCCCAAACGGACACGAACGGACCATTTGAGGTCGTGCGTTGGAGTTGTTTTTAGCATAATAACTTTATTCCTCAAATAACAACAAGATCGTTTACATAATGGTGGAGAATAAATTCAGGGACGATGGTCTCCCACTCTTCTAATTTACTAATGCTGAAATGCTGTTTTGCTAAACCATCCGCTATCCGCTATCGTTGACATGAGGGAGCATTCTGCTATGATTTGGACATCCAATCCCATGTAGGCATTAGGATCAGATATGGCCTCCAGCGCAGTCAAACTATCAGACTCGATGATAAGCTTCACAACCCAGTTTCGCTGCTAGGTACAGACCACATCAAATAGCAAATAATTCAGCTGAACCTGCACTAGACACATGTGGTAGCACATGAGTTGCTGCCCCCAGAAATTTGCCGTGTTCATCTCTTGCAACAGCTCCGCAAGCTCCCGTGAAGTTATCCTCATGAAATGATGCATCGACATTGATTTTTACAACTCCCGCACTTGGCTTATTCCATACACGATCGTTCCTATGTATAGGCTGGTTTAGTGTATGAGCACAAACAAAATTTGTCGCAAGTACTTGAATAGAAATAGCGGTTTGATCCGGTGTCTGTACTGTCTCCCCTCTTGTATGTTGCCTTCTTTGCCACCAAATGAACCACATGGCCACCAGAATAAATTCGGCTGTTGGTATGGTATATGTGTCAATGTGCGCAGCCGAATCAATATATCTAGGGTGATAGAGTCAGATCGGTCCTGCCGAACGGCTCGTTCAATCACCTCCGATAGTCCTAGAGCAGTCCACATTCAGATGCACGAATACACATAAACAGACAATGCTGGATAGCCTCTAGACCAGGTTTGCACAGTGGGCATTGCGGGATCAAGGGTACATGTCTGCATGCGAGCACAACGGAACATGGTAATACCCCCTTTAATACTTTCCAGCCAAAATGTTTGATCTTCCCTGGAAGGCGAAGTTGCCATAATGCTTTCCAAACCGCAGTCAACTGAGCACTCCCTGGGCTATTCCAAGTTGCATAATGACGTCCGAACTGATGATCGAACTCCATATGTTATGCCGAACGAACTGAGAAAGTTCCAGATCTCGTATAATGCCACGCCACAAAATCTTCCATAGTTTCAACATGGAGGGGGATTTGAAGTATTACCGAAAAAGGCTTTCGCCCCGCTTTATAGATAAAGAAAACCGCCACAAGACATACAACCATAACAAGTTCAAACACACACACCCAAGTACCACAACAAAGTCATAAGGTTCTGCTGAGGGCACAGCTCAACAAGCCCAAAGAAAGAGAAAAAACCGAGTGAAACCCACGCAGGGGACCTAGTCAGGCTCCGGCGGGGGCGGCGGCGGCGGCGGCGAAAGGCGGACGGCCATCAAGCGGAGGTCGGCGATGAAGGCAGAGATGGCGTCGCGCTCCAGGAGACGGCTAAGAGGCCGCCAAAGCTGCAGGAAACCCGAGAATTTGTAGAGAGCGTCAGTAGCACGACGAAGAGGAGTACGCTCGATCACAAGTTTATTACGAACAGTCCAAAGAGTCCAGGCTAGGACCCCAACCTCCAGCCACCTAATGTGGCGAGAGGACGAGGGGGACGCTTGGAGTTCAGCAAAAAGGTCGGGGAAGTTGGTGTGAGTCCAACTTCCCCCGACAAGCTCGCGAAAACAGCTCCAGAGGAACTGGGCGGAGGCGCAAGCGAAGAAGATGTGGTTAGAGTCCTCGGGGACGGCACAGAGGGGGCAGAGACCAGAACCCGGGCCATTACGCTTGCGGACCTCCACACCGGAAGGGATCCGTCCCCGGATCCACTGCCACATGAAGATACGGATCTTCAGTAGGAGGCGGACGGACCAAACCATCGAGAGGGGGGGGGGGGGGGGGGGGGGCGGCGGAGGGGGCAATGGCCGCGTAGAGCGATTTGGTAGAGAACTGGCCAGACGGCTCCAAATGCCACCGAACACGGTCTTGGCCTCCGTCAATCAACGGCTCATGCAGAGCGACGCACTCAAGTAGCTCACGCCAGGCGGTGGATTCCGCAGGCCCAAATGGTCGACGGAAAGCGAGGCGCCCTAAGTCAAATAGGGCCCTATCAACAGAAATCATGGGGTCGACCGAGATAGCGAAGAGAATGGGGAAGCGGGCCGCAAAGGGGGAGTCACCGGCCCAACGGTCATACCAGAATAACGTCGAGCGGCCGGACCCTACCGAGATAGAGGTACCAATGCGGAGCACAGGGAGGAGCTGGACGAGGGACTGCCAGAACTGAGAGCCACCCGACTTCTGGCAGAAGGCAAGGGGTTGGCCGCGCAGGTATTTATTCCGGATAATGTCCAGCCAGAGGCCCCCATGACCCTGCGAGATGCGCCACAGCCACCGGGATAGGAGGGCAATAGTGCCCTCCTATCCTATTCAGTGCACATCCACTGGTGAGAATACACTATGCAATAGTGCCTCATCCCACTGTCCCCTGTGGGGGTCGATTATATCTTCCACCTTTGTTAACATAATTCCTCCTCTAGGGGTGATAAGCTTCCTGGTTTCGCGGGAAGGGATCCAAGGGTCCTCCCAAAATGTTAATCTGGAAACCAGTGCCCACTCGCCAGATGCAACCTAACCTAGGATGAATCATTTTGGTGCGCAAGATGGCAGCACGGGCCAAGACAAGGCCACGCACGACTAATGAGTCTTTTTTGTCGGCCCCGCACATTCTTCGGGTCTGAGATTTTCTACCCTGGATTGGATAGGATACTTTTGTTATATCAAGGTGTAGCAGTACGTGTTTGTTTAAGCAAAGGGCTGGGGCAGATGTTTCTCTTGACTTTGTAGTCTAACCTGGTGCATAGTGTGGCGTGTATGTGTTTGACTGTAAGGTGCTGGGGCACTAAAGTGGAACCAACTGTTCACCAGCTTTAGCTTGGTACTATTCCTGGTAATGTTTTCAGAGGACTGGTAGATCCTTGGGTCGTTTTTTCACATATGAACTCTGCATCTGGTTATCCTCTTGTTCGTCAGAAGCACGCATGTTCGTCCATACTGACCCAGCTCACGCCACAAAAATCAAATCCACGCGGTGCCTGTGATCGGCTGTGATTTCGTGGATTTTCAGACGACGATGCTCGCGGTGCATCCCTTGCGGTAAAAAAGGCGCGGCTGGAGGGTGGGCCTCCCGCGAGCGACATCTTCGTGTCCGGCGTCTTGTCCTTGGCAGTTGCCACAACGACGCCAGCACAAAACAGTACAAAACGCCCGGCCTCCGGAACCAGAGGTGGAATTCTTCTGCTATGGGATGACAACCTTCTTGAGATTACCGACATCGCCACCTCGACCTTTTGTCTCTCTGCCATGGTGCGGATCCGTGCTTCCGACTCCTCCTTCAAAATCACGTCTGTCTATGGCCCCACTGACAACGCCTCCAAAGATGCCTTCTTTGCGGAGCTGCTTAGCCAGAAGCCACCCCTGGGCGTGGCATGGCTCGCCACTGGCGACTTCAACCAAATTTACCGTGCCAGGGACAAAAACAAGCGCAATGTTAACCGCAGCAGAATCAACCGCTTTCGTGCCGCTTTGCAATCTTGCGAGCTCAAGGAGATCCATCTCCAGAATAGGCGCTTCACCTGGAGCAATGAGAGGACAAATCCCACCCTATGCAAGCTTGACTCATTCTTCTGCAATGCTGAGTGGGACACCACCTTCAACACCCACGTGTTGCACGCCTTGTCCTCATCCCTCTCCGACCATTGCCCCCTTTTGCTTGCTGACGACAAAGAGCCCAAAAGGCCGTGGTCTTTCAAGTTCGAGAATTTCTGGACCTCCCTTCCGGGCTTCCACGAAGTCGTTCAAAAGGCTTGGACTGAGGGCGTGCCACACACAGAGCCTTATCTCATTCTGCATCACAAGCTCAAGAAGACTGCGCTTCGTCTTACGGCATGGAGTAGAAGCCTTTTCTCAGCAGCCAATATTCACTTCCATGCGGCCCTTCTTGTGATCCTGAGGCTAGACATTGCGCAGGAGGCGCGCCTCCTTTCGCCAGAGGAGCTCGACCTCCGTGCTAGGCTAAAACGTAGGGTGATCAGCTTGGCTGTGCTCCAGAGGGCCAGAAAGAGCCAATGCGCTCGGATTGCCAACCTTAAAGAGGGTGATGCAAACACAAAGTTCTTCCATCGTCGTATAATTGGCCGGAGAAGGAAGAACCATATTCACCGAATCAAACTCGCGAACGGATGGGTTACTGACCATGGGGAAAAAGAAAAGATCATCCATGACCACTTCTCTGTGGTCATGGGGAAGGGAGACACAAGCAATCTTGACTTCAATTGGGAGGAGCTCAACGTGCAGCCGGTCGATCTGCACACCCTAGATGACACTATTACCAAAGAGGAGGTCTGGGAGGCCATTAAGGTGATGCCAAGTGACAAGGCGCCCGGCCCGGACGGGTTCACGGGCATCTTTTTCAAGAAATGTTGGGACGTCATCAAAAACGATGTCATGAGAGTCATCCATCGTTTTGACTCCCTCCACACATCCAACCTTCAATGGTTGAACTCCGCCAACGTTGTGCTCTTGCCCAAAAAGGACGGTGCAGAGGGCATCTCTTACTATAGGCCCATAAGCCTCATTCATGCCATCGCCAAAATCATTGCTAAGGTTCTCTCTTTGCGGCTCGCCCCTCATATGGATGCCCTCGTCTCCAACGCCCAAAGCGCCTTCATTAAAAAGAGAAGCATCCATGACAACTTCATGTATGTGCGGAACTTTGCTCGACGCCTTCACAAACGCAAGACCCCCGCCCTTCTTTTCAAGCTGGACATAAGGAAAGCCTTCGACTCTGTCAGATGGGAATTCATCCTCGACCTCTTGCAACGAAAGGGCTTCCCTTGCAAATTCCGGGATTGGATTGCCGCTCTACTTTGCACCTCTTCCTCACGTTTCCTGCTCAATGGTCTGCCCGGACCTCCCATCAAACATGGTCGCGGTCTTCGGCAAGGGGACTCGATCTCGCCATTGCTATTCGTCCTCGCAATTGATCCTCTTCACCAAATACTTGACTTGGCAACGAGGAAGGGCCTCCTTCATAAGATTCGAGGACGAGGTGCTATGATGAGAACTTCCTTATATGCGGATGACGTGGCCATTTTTATGGCCCCTATCAAGAGTGACATCGACAACCTCTCCACCATTCTGAAGGGCTTCGGTGATGTCACAGGTCTATGCACCAACTTTAACAAAAGCTCGGTTGTGCCCATCCGGTGCTCCAATGTTGACTTGGATCATGTCCTCAGTGGCGTACCAGTGTCCAGAGCCACCTTCCCGATGAAATACCTGGGACTCCCACTCTCGGTCTGGCAGCTCAAGTCTGTAGATTTCCAATACCTTGAGGACAGGGTGGCCGGCAAACTTTTCACCTGGGACGGGCAAAACATCACCACCATTGGGCGCACGACACTTGTCAAATCAGTCATTGCCTCCCAGGCAGTGTATGCCATCACGCCCCTCATCGTGCCACCACGCTCTCTTCACAATATCAACAAATTGGAGAGGGCATTTCTCTGGTCTGGTTCAGATAAGACGACCGGTGCCAAATGTAAAGTGAATTGGAAGGTGGTATGTCGCCCCAAGGAGTATGGAGGCCTTGGGGTTCTAGACACTGACAAGTTTGCTCGGGCCTTACGTCTTAGATGGCCTTGGTATGAATGGAAGGCACCGAACAAGCTTTGGGTGGGGCTTGGGAACCCCTGCACGGAGGACGACATGGACTTCTTCTATGCCTCAACGACCATCATTTTGGGCAATGGAGCCAAAACACCTTTTTGGGACTCCCCATGGCTTCTTGGGCGGAAACCGAAGGACATTGCTCCTCTAATATACGGTGCCTCCACGCGTAAGAATTGGAAAGTGCGTGAAGCCCTCGATGGAAATGCTTGGATTCTTAAGATCAACCACAACATCGTCGCTTCCGTTGCCCACATCCGACAGTTCTTCACGTTATGGATGTTGGTGCATGATCTACACCTGGACACACAAGCTGACGATGACATTGTCTGGAAACATGCCAATAACGGGATCTACTCGGCGGCCACTGCATACAAGGCACAGTTCCTCGGCTTGACGCTCTCGCCTATGGACTTCATGATCTGGAAGGCTTGGGCCCCTTCCAAGATCAAATTCTTTGCTTGGTTGGCTATCCAAGACCGGATTTGGACTGCCGACAGATTAGAGCGGTGCGGATGGGAAAACTGTGGACTTTGCCCGCTCTGCAGGACTGAAGGTGAGACGGGCGCGCACCTCTTCTTCAAATGTCGCTACACTGTTAGGCTATGGATCTCGGTCATCCTTGAATTCGGTCTTGCTCACATGGACACCTCTTCTTGGCACTTGGATGGATCCGTTTTGGAATGGTGGGACAAGCGAACCAGCTTGCAAAACCCAGATCGACGAGCCTTGGCCTCCCTTACAATGTTGGTTTCTTGGACAATCTGGAACGAGCGTAACGCCCCGGTCTTCCGTCGCAAGAGTGCACCACCACCGGTCCTCCTTCGGACTATCATCGACGACGCCAAGCTTTGGGTTCTTGCGGGTGCTAAAAAACTGGGGTCCATTATTGTACGCGAGTAGTTGTCATGCCGTGTGTGTGGTCACTTGTAACACCCTAAAACTCTTCTCTCTTATTTAATGAATGAGGCAAATCTTTTGCCTCCGTTTCGAAAAAAAAACTGGCCGGCCCTCTGTTGATACCCTTTTGCATGTTCACTGTTCACCGTTGCCACACAGACGCTGATGCCACCACTGTTCACTTTTGCATACGGACCACTGTGTACCGGTCATACGTTCAGTCATTGTTTTCACAGCTCATACCGGCACATCAACCACATATATACTCTCCTCCTGGTTATCTTTTCATTTTTGAGCCGACTACGACGGATACAACGCAACATCTTTTTCAGATACAGGATGCCTTGCTTGAATCCAAGGATTTTCCTTTTGACACCGATAAGTGCCACATGTGTGGGCGTTAGGGGGTCTGCCCACACATTTTGTGTGGTGTATAAGAGGAACAGCCAACACACCTACGTGTGGGCAAAACAAATAATGCCCACACACCTCTTTTTTCCACTCTCGATCCCTCTCACACGCGTGCGTGTGGGCGAAATAGATAACCACACGCCCCGTGCGTCAGGCCTCGTACCTCGTCGTCCTGCACGCCCCACGTGACATTCACCGCGCGCCCGCAGTTGCCATGGTTCAGACCCTCATACATGTTCGTTTAACTGCAGTTGCCATGTCACTGAACTACGGTTGCCATGTCGGACAACTACAGTTGCCATGGTTGCTCAACTGCAGTTGCCATCTCATGTCAAAAGTTCCAGATGCCATTTTTGGGCAACTACAGTTGTTGCCATGTATGTCTGGTTTACTATAGTTGCCATGATTTGAAAACTTTAGGGATTTGCCACCTACTAACACTAGGCAGTTGCCATGCATGGTCTGGTTTACTACAGTTGCCATGATTTGAAAACCTTAGGAGTTGTCACCTACTAACACTAGGCAGGTGCCGTGTAGCGCTACAAAAAGACATGGCAAAACAACATGTTCGGGTAAAAAGAGAGATTTGCCATCTGCTTACAAGCACACTAGGGCAGTTGTCGTGTACCCTGCAAAAATACATGGCAACTGACATGTTCGGGGTAATAAAAATGAGAGAGCTGCACCTGCTTATAAAATACACTAGGGCAGTTGCCATGTACACTGCAAAACACATGGCAATTGGCAACTTGGGTGTGGGAGATGAGACAGGCGTGTGGGCGAGATGGCAAATGCCCACACACCAGCCCTTGTGCGTTAGTGAAAAGTGGCGTGTGGGCGAACTGCTGAACGCCCACACACCGGCCCCTCCCGTGTGGTGAAACGGCCGTGTAAGCGACCGGGTGAATGCCCACACACCAGCCCAGTCCTACGTGGCACTAGAAACATGCCAAGATTCGTGCGCTCACAAACGGACGCGGATCCACGCGTGTGGGCGAGATGCAAACTCCCACACATGTGGGCGTTAGTGTTTTCGTTTCTTTTTTGACAACGCCAACGCCCAGACGTGTGGTGGGAGCCAAACCCGCCCACACGCCCTATAACACACAGACCGCGTCACGTCATTACATGCATGCACGTGAGAATCTTTTGGATTTTCAGTTTTTAAAATGTATTATCTCTTAAATGAAAAATCTGATTAAAGATCCGTTTTCATCATTAAATCCATCGCGACAAGATCTTCGAAACTAGATATGATATCAATATATTTTGATGAATTTTTTGGGGTTAAAAGTTGCCATGTCTGTTGCACATGAATTGTCATGATGTTTACACTGAAATTGCCACGGTATATTTCAGCTATTTTCTTCTACATTTAAAAGTAAATTTTAACATATTATAAAACAAAAAATTAAGAAACAAGACTTGCCATGAACCATAAACTAAAATTGCCATGATACATGCACTTAAAATTGCCATCGTTCATACAAAAAATAATTTTCATGGTCAAAGTACTGGAATTCCCATCATTTAAAAACTAAAATTGCCATGCTCTACAAACTAAAATTGCCACATAGAAACTTTAGTTTAAGCACTATGACAACTACAGTGTAAATATCATGGAAACTTTTGGTCAAAAAAAAATTCGTCGAAACATATCAACATGGGATCTAGTTTTGAAGATCTCGTCGAGACGGATTTAATGCTGAAAACGAATTTTTAATTCAATTTTTTAATTAGGAGATAAAATATTTTTAAGCCGAAAACCAAAAAGATTCCTGCTGATGTGATCTGTTCATACGTGGCAAAATGAGTGATGATGAAGGCGTGTGGACGATGTGCAAGATGCTAGATGTGTGGGCATTAGTTTTTCCATTTGTTTAACCATGCAAAGCCGGGGGATTTAAAATTCTAGTCAAACGAATTTGGCATCAGAGTCTGTAAAATCAGAAGTACAACCCAACACGCTCCCTCTAACTCAAATGTACAGCCCAAGACGCCCCCGCTAACCCTATTTGGCGCTTCAGGCGCTAGTTACTTCGTGAGCGGTAACTGGCGACCTGGCCAGCCCATATAGAGTTCGTTTTTCAGAACTCCGATTTTGGGAAGCTTCACGACCACCTCTTTCTTTTATGTGTTTTTGGTTTTTCATTATTCTGGTTTCACATCTTTTTTTGGTTTATTTATTTATTTCCGTTTTCCTTTTTCCTTTTAGTTTTAGTTTTTGTTTTCATTTTTTTATTTTTTTAAATGCGTGAACTTTTTTCAAGTTTAAAACTTTTTTTCGCAAATTCATGAACCTTTTCCAAATTTCCTGAACTATTTCCAAACTAGAATTTTTTTGTGCTTTTTTAAATTAGTGATTTTTTTTTATTTTTGAAAACTTTTAAATTTCTTGATCTTTTACAAGTCTTGAACTTTGTACAAATTCATGATTTTTTTCTCAAATTTGTTATTTTTTCCAAATTTATAAACTTTTTTCAAAACATTTAAACTTTTTTAAAGAAGTTGAACCTTTTGTGAACTTTTTTTAATCGTGAACATGAACTCATAATTTTTTTGAATTCAAGAACTTTTTTTAATACATGAACTTTTTTTGAATTCATTAACCTTATTTTTGGATGCTCATGATCTTTTTTTTTTTGAAATATGTGAACTTTGAAAATTCGTGATCTTTTTCAAATTTGTGAACCATTGCAAATCTTGATTCTTTTTTTTGCAAATTTATGAACTTTTTCAAATTCTTTGAGAAGTCAATAAATCAAACTCATACATCAAAGGCTTGAATGTCCAACTATCAACAGGCCCAACGGTCAGTGGTTAAAATGCCAAACTGCCACCTAACATTGGTTGAGTCCATATGTCTTGCCTAGTACATTGCTTAGTACCGCACTTCGATCCCTAAGTGTAATGCCAACTCGATACCAACTGCTCCTGCTCCATATGTGCCTCCCAAGAAGGGGCGCAACCTTAGGCCCGAGGACCGTACCACCTTCAGTCCAGGGTGCTCTTCCACTACTCATCCACGTAGGAAAGGCCCTAAGGTGTCTGCTCAGACAACTTTACTAGGGAGGAGAAGAAGTCACTTTCAAGACGGTTGGCAATCTTTTCAAGATGTGCCAGTCTATTCAGAGGCATCAGGTAGAGGATATCAATAGAAGTTGTACATGCACAACAAGAAGGCGGATCACGCTGCTATGGGATGCCTTCTAAGCCTTGATCCAATGACAAGGATAGTGAGGCAACAGTTTATGAGAACCACCTTGTAGGATATCGCTTTGATGATGATGATGAATTGAGCGCCTCACCTTTTGTCTAGTTTTTTCTAGCATCGCCTTTTCGCCTTTTGGCATCTTGACTACAGAGGAGGAGAAGAGTTCTATTTAGTATCATTTGTATTTGAGATCACAAGCCTCGTTCTTATTTAGTCGTGTTTCTATTGGCTTGTGAAACTTTTTTATTCCACCGTGTGATGTGAGCTACTTCTTATTTATGTTTGTGAGACTTGGTTTTGTTATTAAGTATTGAGATTATGCTTTGCTTAATTCATATGTTGTGAAATGTCTTATCATTTTAGTCTTGTCTCACATTATCATTGCGCACCACACCTCTTGCATGTGACCTCACCGGTTATTCTTATTTGTTGATCACATGTCAAGCTTTCATGCATTGAGTTATCTAGTTGTTGCTATTCACTCATATCATTGCACGACTCTTCTTGATCTAGGGGGATCCATCAATGTGTGTGCTTGTTGCATAATCAAGCAAATTCTTTTATCTATGCTCACACTTAGGGGGGAGCTCTCTTGATTAATTGCTTTGCTGGCTAGTCTTATAAACTATATGTTTTTGCCATGCTCTAGACATATTGTCATCAATACACCAAGGGAGGGATTGGAAATACATTTGCACTTAATGGTATTTTTGTGTGATGCCATGATGGTTAGTGGAACTAATAACGATTGCTAAGGTATATCTCAGGTTATTGGTTCCTTGAAAGCTTATCATGATGATGGTTAACCCCCCACATCAAAAGATCAAAGGGGTGGTTATGCGGCAACTCGAAGGTTTTCGTTTTGGTTTGATTTGAGTCGTAGGACAAACACAGTATTAAGAGGGGTCAAGGTGGATGAATTTCATGTGGGAACTCTCTAAACATATAGACCAACCTTCCTACACAAAATAAGTACTCCTCCATTCTTCATTTTTGTGCTACTGCAAAGTGTCCATGGGGTTGGTACCAAAAGTTTCTAATCACCACGTGCGCACGGGGGTCTAAGACCATGTGCGCACGGGTCTTAGACCCTAGTACACATGAGGTGATGTATATGCCTCTAGATAGCCCATGCGCACGGGCTGACTTAGCATGTGAGCACGGGGTCCAATGGGTAGATACCCCCTCCTTGCACTAGCACTATAAAAGGGAGTTCTTCCACCTCCAACCCTAAACCTTTTGCCTTGTTTGAGCTCCCCCATTTCTAAATCTTGATTTTCTCATTCCTCTTAACCCCTCCACCAAACGTGTTGAAACATTCCCGGCCCAATGTTCGTTTACATCCAATATAAGACGGACCAATGTTCGTTTTCAGTGCGCTTTCGATCCATTCCCGGCCCAATTTTGGGTCGCGTTTACGTCCAAACATACATGCGCACCCTTGTCCCCCTGGTTCGACCGTCGAGGATATAACCAATTTTCCTCTTTCCATGCCCTCTCTCCGCCCCCCGCCATCGCCGCTGCCACCCTGTTCTCGGCCGCGTCGCCTTCCATCAAGGCCGTCCTGACCACGACCACGCCATGCCATAGCCGGCCCACGCCCTTGTTTGGGAAGAGCTTTTTGCTGGCGTTCGTGGTTCCTTGTTACCGGTGGGAAAGAAGCTACGGCGCCCGTCGACTCCAACAACTTCCGGCAGTTGTTGCATTGCTGCAAGGCGCCCACCCACCAACACCAACCTTGCTTTGCTGCCTACGAGGGGAGCTTGATGTGCCCTTTTCATCCGCGTCTAAACCATGACTGCAAGGTTTACGCCTCTTTGCTCACAAGGTACTATGGATAGCGGGGATGCGTATTTCTTTCACAACTTCATTTGTTCATCGGATTATTCGTCTTCGTATAATGAACAGCTTGTGGTGGCTGCATCAGTCGTTGATGACCACATTAGTAGGAGGCGGCCTCGGTTCAGGGGATCAATCCCTGGGCATGCTCTGGCCTTGAATCGTAATAGGGAAAGAAACCACACCCTTCTCTATGCCAATTACTTCGATAATACCGCACTCTTCAACCACATCAATTTTGTCGCCGATTCTGAATGAGGAGACATGTGTTCAATCGTATTTGGGAGAGAGTGGTAGGATATGACCCATACTCTGAGTGCAAAGAGGATGCCCTTGGCAAGCTTGGCTTCTCTTCTTACCGGAAATGCACTGCGACTATTTGTATGCTTGCATATGGAATTCCTAGTTATCTTGTGGATGAGTATGTGCGTATGATTGAGTCCACATGTATCCTCCCAATATATAGTTTTTGCAAGGATGTGGTGGCAGTGTTCGGCCCTGAGCACCAGGCCATTGGAGAGAGCCTGAAGCTCAGAAAAGGATGACAGAGCCCAAGACACCTGAAGCCACGACCTAAAGTAACACCAAATCAGCTTGGCCAACACACAGTGGAAGAAAATGTGGTTCGTGTCCTCCAGGGCACCACACAACGCACAACTATCCGAACCCGGGCCATTGCCTTTACGGATTTGATCGGCCACAGGCAAACAACCCCTAAAAGCTTGCCAAAGAAAGATCTTTATCTTAGGGGGAATACGGGCACGCCAAATCGGTCTGAACTTGGAATAAAGCGACTTAACAGAAAAGCGGCCAAAAGAAGAGTGGCGCCAAACCACCGAGTCTTCTGTCTCCGAGAGCACAGGGATGAGGGCAACAAGACGCTGCCAGTCATCCAACTCTGTAGGGGACAGCGAGCGACGGAAGGCAAGGTCCCAATTATTAGCAGACACCTCTGCAATGGAGATATTTGGGTTCGGACAGTAAGAGAACAACGTGGGGAAAGCCACCGAGAGAGTAGAGTTTCCACACCACCATTATTGCCAAAAACGAATTGAAGCGCCGTTACCAACCACAAATTTGACGTGTTCTTTAAAAAGGGGGAACCTTGACAAGGTGTTTCCAAAATTGAGACCCTCCCCGAGAAGATGAAAACATGGGATTCGAAGTAGGGAAGTACTTAGCCTTAAGGATAGATAACCACAAGGTGTCAGCGTCCATGGTCATGATTTTCCACCACCATTTGATCATGAGGCACTTGTTCATAGTAGCAATATTAGTGATCCCCAACCCCCTAGGTTTTTGGGTCTGCAAATAATTTTCCACTTAACCAACCTATATTTTCATTTATTATCCAAAGAGTCCCAAAAGAAAGCACCCCTATGCTTATCAAAACCGTCATGGGTACTGGCGGACAGGAGATAGAATCCCATGATGACCATAGGTAGGAAGGAGAGACAAGCATTAATAAGGGCAACCTTCCTAGCATTTGTGTTGTACTTGCCCCGCCAAGGCAACACCCTGCTCCCTACCTTAGCAACGATAGGAGCAAACTCCTTGGCACATAATTTATTCGGGGAAATCGGAAGGCCCAGATGTTTAAAGAGAAAGGAGCCCAAGTTGCAGTTTAGGAGATGGGCCACCCTTAAAGCCTCTGAATTATCTACACCAGTGACAATGACCGTGCTTTTGGAGAAGTTGATCTTAAGCCCATATAAGGCTTCAAAACACAGCAAGATGAACTTAAGGTGAGCAAGGCACGAATCATTTAATTCCACCATAATGATAGTGTCGTCCGCATACTAGAGATGCGTGACGCCCTCCGGGTTATGACAGGAGAGATGTGGCCCCACGAGGCAGCTCTGGATAGGATTCGAGAGAGAGCATCCACCACGAAGTTAAACAAAAGAGGTGAGGCAGGGTCCCCTTGCCTTAGGCCCCTGCCATTGGCGAAAAAACTACTAACCTGACCATTGACCGAAATTGCCATGTGGCCACCCGAGACCAACTGCATAATTCTGTGAACATAGGCTCCATCAAAGCCTTTCGCAAGAAGGACCTGCCTAAGGAAGGGCCAGCTAACCGAATCGTACGCTTTTTCAAAGTCCAATTTCAGAATCACCGCCTTAGATTTACGAATTCTGAGATCGTGGACAATCTCGTGCCGGCAAAGGATCCCATCAAGAATGAATCTCCCTTTGACAAAAGCCGATTGGAAAGGGCTAAGAGTTCTGTGAGCAACAGGCGATAGGCGAGTGGTAAAGCCCTTGGCAGGAAATTTCGCAAAGTTCTTAATGAGGGCAATAGGTCTAAACTCTGAAATCAGATCGGCCCCTTTGACCTTAGGGATGAGTGTGATAACAACATAGTTAGGGCGGGAGATGTTGAGCATCCACAGCTTATCCATCTGCAATAGACAATATAACCATTTAATCAACTTTTACATTCAGAGCATGGACTCACGAGAGATTCATGATTCATCTTAACTCACAAAAAAACACTTGCCCCTTCAGGTAGATCGGAATAGGGCCTAATAGATATTCTAAAACATTAAGACCATGGACCCGTACCTTCTCATAGAGTTCATGACTCATCTCATCACACAATAAAAACTTGCCCTTGAGGCAGATTGGA
This sequence comes from Triticum timopheevii, assembly GCA_963921465.1. Taxonomy (NCBI): domain Eukaryota; kingdom Viridiplantae; phylum Streptophyta; class Magnoliopsida; order Poales; family Poaceae; genus Triticum; species Triticum timopheevii. Next base: position 470,178,170 of record OY997264.1, on the reverse strand, counting down.
GGGGGGGCGTCACCTGTGATACTTGTAACATAAGGAGCTGAAGGCATCAGAGAATATAAATACATGCTTCCTCCATGGAGATGGCAACAAGGTCCTATGGCCACAGGGTTTGGCGACGTCCTTGATGCTAGGTGCTGGTGACATCCTTCCTTGCTGGATTTGGATTCGTAGGGGAAGAAGCTTAGGCGGGAGGAAATGGGGGTTTTGCCGGCGAACGGGGGTGGGTCGATGCAGGGCAAACATATTTAAAGAGACCAAACGCGTCTACCAATCTGACGAGGGAATAACCGGGTAGGTTGGAGGATCTAACGAGTGTGACACGCCAAACAGCTAGACTGGCTTAGTAAATGACAGCTTTACACAAATTATCAGATGGTTTGCCTTGTATCCAATAAGTCAGATGCTCTAGCAAATAAGACGCATCAGCCGGTCCGGCAGGTCAGCAGGACTATGGAGGCATCTAGATAAAAAGTCAGACTCTCCGGTATCATAAATATAAATGCCTAGAAAAAAGGCATGTCATCTTTGCAAAACGCCTAACTGTATGACGTAATAGGAAAACAGGAAACTCGTCGTTTCATCTGTCGCTTCACACCGGCGCCATGCTGGCAGCGTGACCGATGATCGTGGACCATGACCGGTTAAAGATGCCTTAGTAGGCGGCGCGACAACGTGCAAATTAGACGGCTATCAGTTAGGCACGGATGGGGGGGGGGGGGGGTCAAGTGACAAAATAGTTTATTAGGGGGAGGGTGGTCAGTGCACGACATAAGATCCTCTAGGGGTCATTTAGTAAAAATAATACCCCTTTGTCTAGGCTAGAGATTCCTGAGAATCACATTCCTACAGATTCCTGAGAATTAGATGTGGCTTTGGATTCCCGAGAAACAGAATCTGGCCGTTTGTTTACCATGTTATTTGTTAGCTTTAGGAGTTGTGGGTGCTGTGAAATTCCGGTAACGTCCTCGACTGCTGCTGAATATGATGTTTATATGCTGATTAAAGCACAAGTTATTGGAAACCCAATTTGGCTCCCTAGAGCACGTGCTCCTGCGCGCAGAAAATGATTTTTGAAATGTCAAAAGAATCCTAACAAATTCTTTATGTATTCATAGTTACATTCAAATGCCGCCTCCAAAGTTTTACCCAAAAAGGTTAAATATTTTATCCTTTGCAAAAAAAATTGAACACCAAATGTTACCCAAAAATGGCACCCCAAATTTGTTTTTTCCACCGCCGAAACACTACAACTCCGTTTCCCACGAAAATTGATAAGCATGCTTGCGACACTAACATGAACATCCACAAAAGAAATTAGATTTTTTTTAAAACATTTTACCACTTCTTTTTAGGTACTATTCATCCGGGAGCAAATGCTCCCAGGAGCCAAAACGCCATCACCGTCATTTTGTACTTTGACTCGATAAAGTAAGAATTAGCAAAAACACATAATATATAGCGTATATTTTTCTTGAAATGTCATGATGGTATGAATATATCTTCTGAGATATGAATACGAAACATAACATCCAAAAAAGCATCAACCCTTGTAGTCTTCTATACGAAATATATCATCCATATATGGATCACCCATCATAGTCTTACATACTAGACATATCGTCCAAAATATGCACTAACCATCATAGTCTTACATACGTACATATATCATCCAAAATATGTACCAATCATCATAGTCTCATCAAGTAATATGTGAAACTATACTTGTTCCACCATCAATCCATCAGCAATCGCCTCACGAGTTGCTTTCATGGTTGCATTGTCTGGCATGTAGTTTTCATCACGATTACATTCGTCAGACTCCAACTCTCTCAAATAGCTTTTTCTAATGCAATTATGAAGTGCCATACATGCAATGATGATCCGAGCTTGCTTCTCAGGAGGGTAACTTGGCATTTCAGCAAAATACATCATTTCATCTTCCAGGCACCAAAGGAACGCTCAATAACATTGCATAGAGATGAACGTGCAAAGTTAAATGTTTCCTTTTTCCCATTCGGTGGGAGACCTTGGCGAAATTCTGGCACATGGTACTTTTGCCCTTTGTATGGAGCTAAATATCCAACACAATTGGGATAACCTAGTCAACAAGATGATACCTCCCTGCATAAAGTAATAGTTTTACACATGGGATCAACTAGATAACTAAAACAATATTGTCGTGCACATTTAAATGAAATGGATACCTAGAGGTGGATGTGGAAACATATCTGTAAAATCGTTGATTCTTCCGAACGCGTCTAGTACATTTTGCAGAATTGATTCTACGAAACTGAGGTAGGAAACTGACTATTTGTTTTTTTAGAGTACAAACTGACTATTTATTTGGCAACCCGATTTTGGAAGAGCTAGAATCCAAGAATCACTATCTGTAGCCCAAACAAAACAAAGGCCACATAACTCTCTTAGTGTACTAGATAAAGTGAACTTCGAAGCACATACGGAACAAGTCCCTGTCGCCATAGGTTTTAGTGGGGATGCGGTAGCTACCTGCACATTATAACACATACTAGTTCCACCTACGAGCAAACACACAATTAACTTTGTCCCCGGCGCCTTCACCTTCGTCCCTTTCACAGTACTCCACATCACCTTCGTCCCTTTCACAGTACTCCACATCACCTTCGTCCCCGACGTCCATCGGAGATGAGCAACCAGGAGGAATCCTTCATCGTCGATGCCACCGCGTCTGACATGGACGTGACGGACAAACCTGTCGTACCCAAGCTCATCGCGTCCGACAAAGACACCACGGATGAGCCCACACCACTGGCGGAGTTGAACCAATCTGTCACCATCTACATCCCCCCGGACATCGACATCCCCCGTCGGAGAGTGCAAGCCCTTGCCAGCCAACTGGTGATGGATGACCGGCTACCTGTGATCGTCAGCAAGCCGAAGGAAGTATGGGCGTTTTTCCGCAATGCGTGTGCGGTCGTTGGTATGATTTTCACATGCAACACACTACTGGGAGTGAGCGCGAAGACGGTGCCAACAGTGGGGCAACCTCTCGCCCACCCCGGTCTTCTCTGTCCCATGATCAATCGCCGGGCTATCCTCTATGTGTTGGGAAACGTAGTAATTTCAAAAAAATTCTTACGCACACGGAAGATCATGGTGATGGTATAGCAACGAGAGGGGAGAGTATTGTCCACGTACCCTCGTAGACCGAAAGCGGAAGCGTTAGCACAACGCGGTTGATGTAGTCGTACGTCTTCACGATCCGACCGATCCAAGCACCGAACGTACGGCACCTCCGAGTTCAGCACACGTTCAGCTCGATGACGATCTCCGGGCTCCGATCCAGCAAAGCTCCGGAGATGAGTTCCGTCAGCGTGACGGCGTGGTGACGGTGATGATGTTCTACCGGCGCAGGGCTTCGCCTAAACTCCATGACGATATGACCGAGGTGGAATATGGTGGAGGGGGGCACAGCACATGGCTAAGGAACGATCCGTAGATCAACTTGTGTGTCTATGGGGTGCCTCCCGCCCCCGTATATAAAGGAGCCAGGGGGAGGAGGCGGCCGGCCAAGGAGGGCGCGCCAAGGGGGGAGTCCTACTCCCACCGGGAGTAGGACTCCCTTATTTCCAAGTTGGAGTAGGAGAAGGGGGGAAAGAGGAGGAAGAGGGGAAGGAAAGGGGGGGCGCCGCCCCCCTTCCCTTGTCCTATTCGGACCAGGAAGGGGAGGGGCGCGCAGCCCCCTCCTGCCTCCTTCCCTCTTCTCCCTCGAGGCCCATGTAGGCCCAATAACCCCCCGGGGGTTCCGGTAACCTCCCGGTACTCCGGTAAAATGCCGATTTCACCTGGAATGATTTCGATGTCCAAATATAGGCTTCCAATATATCGATCCTTATGTCTCGACCATTTCGAAACTCCTCGTCATGTCCGTGATCACATCCGGGACTCCGAACAAACTTCGGTACATCAAAACTTATAAACTCATAATAAAACTGTCATCGTAACGTTAAGCGTGCGGACCCTACGGGTTCGAGAACTATGTAGACATGACCTAGAACTATTCTCGGTCAATAACCAATAGCGGAACCTGGATGCCCATATTGGTTCCTACATATTCTACGAAGATCTTTATCGGTCAAACCGCATAACAACATACGTTGTTCCCTTTGTCATCGGTATGTTACTTGCCCAAGATTTGATCGTCGGTATCCAATACCTAGTTCAATCTCGTTACCGGCAAGTCTCTTTACTCGTTACGTAATGCATCATCCCGTAACCAACTCATTGGTCACATTGCTTGCAAGGCTTATAGTGATGTGCATTACCGAGAGGGCCCAGAGATACCTCTCCGACAATCGAAGTGACAAAACCTAATCTCGAAATACGCCAACTCAACATGTACCTTCGGAGACACCTGTAGTACTCCTTTATAATCACCCAGTTACGTTGTGACGTTTGGTAGTACCCAAAGTGTTCCTCCGATAAACGGGAGTTGCATAATTCTCATAGTTACAGGAACATGTATAAGTCATGAAGAAAGCAATAGCAATATACTAAACGATCAAGTGCTAAGCTAACGGAATGGGTCATGTCAATCACATCATTCTTCTAATGATGTGATCCCACTAATCAAATGAAAACACATGTCTATGGTTAGGAAACATAACCATCTTTGATTAATGAGCTAGTCAAGTAGAGGCATACTAGTGACTATATGTTTGTCTATGTATTCACACATGTATCATGTTTCCGGTTAATACAATTCTAGCATGAATAATAAACATTTATCATGATATGAGGAAATAAATAATAACTTTATTATTGCCTCTAGGGCATATTTCCTTCAGTCTCCCACTTGCACTAGAGTCAATAATCTAGATTACATAGTAATGATTCTAACACCCATGGAGTCTTGGTGCTGATCATGTTTTGCTCGTGAGAGAGGCTTAGTCAACGGGTCTGCAACATTCAGATCCGTATGTATCTTGCAAATCTCTATGTCTCCCACTTGGACTTGGTCCCGAATGGAATTGAAGCGTATCTTGATGTGCTTGGTCCTCTTGTGAAATCTGGATTCCTTTGCCAAGGCAATTGCACCAGTATTGTCATAGAAGATCTTCATTGGTCCCGATGCACTAGGTATGACACCTAGATCGGAAATGAACTCCTTCATCCAGACTCCTTCATTTGCTGCTTCAGAAGCAGCTATGTACTCCGCTTCACATGTAGATCCCGCCACGACGCTTTGTTTAGAACTGCACCAACTTACAGCTCCACCGTTTAATAAAAACACGTATCCGGTTTGCGATTTAGAATCATCCGGATCAGTGTCAAAGCTTGCATCGACGTAACCATTTACGACTAGCTCTTTGTCACCTCCATATATGAGAAACATATCCTTAGTCCTTTTCAGGTATTCCAGGATGTTCTTGACCGCTGTCCAGTGATCCACTCCTGGATTACTTTGGTACCTTCCTACCAAGCTTATTGCTAAGCATACGTCAGGTCTGGTACACAACATTGCATACATGATAGAGCCTATGGCTGAAGCATAGGGAACATCTTTCATTTTCTCTCTATCTTCTGTTGTGGTCGGGCATTGAGTTTGACTCAACTTCACACCTTGTAGCACGGGCAAGAACCCTTTCTTTGCCTGATCCATTTTGAACTTTTTCAAAATTTTGTCAAGGTATGTGCTTTGTGAAAGTCCTATTAAGCGTCTTGATCTATCTCTATAGATCTTGATGCCCAATATGTAAGCAGCTTCACCGAGGTCTTTCATTGAAAAACTTTTATTCAAGTATCCCTTTATGCTATCCAGAAATTCTATATCATTTCCAATTAATAATATGTCATCTACATATAATATCAGAAATGCTACAGAGCTCCCACTCACTTTCTTGTAAAAACAGGCTTCTCCAAAAGTCTGTATAAAACCATATGCTTTGATCACACTATCAAAACATTTATTCCAACTCCGAGATGCTTGCACCAGTCCATAAATGGATCGCTGGAGCTTGCACACTTTGTTAGCACCTTTTGGATCAACAAAACCTTCTGGCTGCATCATATACAACTCTTCTTCTAGAAATCCATTCAAGAATGCAGTTTTGACATCCATTTGCCAAATTTCATAATCATGAAATGCAGCAATAGCTAACATGATTCAGACAGACTTAAGCATCGCTACGGGTGAGAAAGTCTCATCGTAGTCAACCCCTTGAACTTGTCGAAAACCTTTCGCAACAAGTCGAGCTTTATAGACAGTTACATTACCATCAGCGTCAGTCTTCTTCTTAAAGATCCATTTATTCTAATGGCTTGCCGATCATCGGGCAAGTCAACCAAAGTCCATACTTTGTTTTCATACATGGATCCCATCTCAGATTTCATGGCCTCTAGCCATTTTGCGGAATCTGGGCTCATCATCGCTTCCTCATAGTTCGTTGGTTCATCATGGTCAAGTAACATGACTTCCAGAATATGATTACCGTACCACTCTGGTGCGGATCTTACTCTGGTAGACCTACGAGGTTCAGTAGAAACTTGATCTGAAGTTTCATGATCAATATCATTAGCTTCCTCACTGATTGGTGTAGTTGTCACAGGAACCGGTTCTTGTGATGAACTACTTTCCAATAAGGGAGTAGATACAGTTATCTCATCAAGTTCTACTTCCCTCCCACTCACTTCTTTCGAGAGAAACTCCTTCTCTAGAAAGGATCCGATTTTAGCAACGAAAATCTTGCCTTCAGATCTGTGATAGAAGGTGTACCCAATAGTTTCTTTTGGGTATCCTATGAAGACACATTTCTCCGATTTTGGGTTCGAGCTTATCTGGTTTAAGTTTCTTCACATAAGCATCGCAGCCCCAAACTTTAAGAAACGACAACTTTGGTTTCTTGCCCAACCACAGTTCATAAGGTGTCGTCTTAACGGATTTTGATGGTGCCCTATTTAACGTGAATGCGGCCGTCTCTAAAGCATAACCCCAAAACGATAGCGGTAAATCAGTAAGAGACATCATAGATCGCACCATATCCAGTAAAGTACGATTACGACGTTCGGACACACCATTTCGTTGTGGTGTTCCGGGTGGCGTGAGTTGCGAAACTATTCCGCATTTGTTTCAAGTGTAGACCAAACTCGTAACTCAAATATTCTCCTCCACGATCAGATCGTAGAAACTTTATTTTCTTGTTACGATGATTTTCCACTTCACTCTGAAATTCTTTGAACTTTTCAAATATTTCAGACTTGTGTTTCATTAAGTAGATATACCCATATCTGCTCAAATCATCTGTGGAGGTGAGAAAATAACGATATCCACCACGAGCCTCAACATTCATTGGACCACAAACATCAGTATGTATGATTTCCAACAAATCAGTTGCTCGCTCCATAGTTCCGGAGAACGGCGTTTTAGTCATCTTGCCCATAAGGCACGGTTCGCAAGTACCAAGTGATTCATAATCAAGTGATTCCAAAAGCCCATCAGTATGGAGTTTCTTCATGCGCTTTACACCGATATGACCTAAACGGTAGTGCCACAAATAAGTTGCACTATCGTTATCAACTCTGCATCTTTTGGTTTCAACACTATGAACATGTGTATCACTACTATCGAGATTCAACAAAAATAGACCACTCTTCACGGGTGCATGACCATAAAAGATATTACTCATATAAATAGAACAACCATTATTCTCTGATTTGAATGAATAACCGTCTCGCATCAAACAAGATCCAGATATAATGTTCATGCTCAATGCTGGCACCAAATAACAATTATTTAGGTCTAAAACTAATCCCGATGGTAGATGTAGAGGTAGCGTGCCGACCGCGATCACATCGACTTTGGAACCATTTCCCACGCGCATCGTCACCTCATCCTTAGCCAATCTTCGCTTAATCCGTAGTCCCTATTTCGAGTTGCAAATATTAGCAACAGAACCAGTATCAAATACCCAGGTGCTACTGCGAGCATTAGTAAGGTACATATCAATAACATGTATATCACATATACCTTTGTTCACTTTGCCATCCTTCTTATCCGCCAAATACTTGGGGCAGTTCCGCTTCCAGTGTCCAGTCTGCTTGCAGTAGAAGCACTCAGTTTCAGGCTTAGGTCCAGACTTGGGTTTCTTCTCTTGAGCAGCAACTTGCTTGCCGTTCTTTTTGAAGTTCCCCTTCTTCTTCCCTTTGCCCTTCTTCTTGAAACTGGTGGTTTTGTTAACCATCAACACTTGATGCTCCTTTTTGATTTCTACCTCCGCGGCTTTTAGCATTGCGAAGAGCTCGGGAATAGTCTTGTTCATCCCTTGCATATTATAGTTCATCATGAAGCTCTTGTAGCTTGGTGGCAGTGATTGGAGAATTCTGTCAATGACACTATCATCAGGAAGATTAACTCCCAGTTGAATCAAGTGATTATTATACCCAGACATTTTGAGTATGTGTTCACTGACTGAACTATTCTCCTCCATCTTGCAGCTGTAGAACTTATTGGAGACTTCATATCTCTCAATCCGGGCATTTGCTTGAAATATTAACTTCAACTCCTGGAACATCTCATATGCTCCATGACGTTCAAAATGTCGTTGAAGACCCGGTTCTAAGCCGTAAAGCATGGCACACTGAACTATCAAGTAGTCATCAGCTTTGCTCTGCCAGACGTTCTTAACGTCGTCAGTTGCATCAGCAGCAGGCCTGGCACCGAGCGGTGCTTCCAGGACGTAACTTTTCTGTGCAGCAATGAGGATAATCCTCAGGTTACGGACCCAGTCCGTGTAATTGCTACCATCATCTTTCAACTTTGCTTTCTCAAGGAACGCATTAAAATTCAACGGAACAACAACACGAGCCATCTATCTACAAACAAACATAGACAAGCAAAATACTATCAGGTACTAAGTTCATGATAAATTTAAGTTCAATTAATCATATTACTTAAGAACTCCCACTTAGACAGACATCTCTCTAGCCATCTAAGTGATCACGTGATCCAAATTAACTAAACCATGTCCGATCATCACGTGAGATGGAGTAGTTTCAATGGTGAACATCACTATGTTGATCATATCTACTATATGATTCACGTTCGACCTTTCGGTCTCCGTGTTCCGAGGCCATATCTGTATATGCTAGGCTCGTCAAGTATGACCTGAGTATTCCGCGTGTGCAACTGTTTTGCACCCGTTGTATTTGAACATAGAGCCTATCACACCCGATCATCACATGGTGTCTCAGCACGAAGAACTTTCGCAACGGTGCATACTCAGGGAGAACACTTCTTGATTATTAGTGAGAGATCATCTTAAAATGCTACTGTCAATCAAAGCAAGATAATATGCATAAAGGATAAACATCACATGCAATCAATATAAGTGATATGATATGGCCATCATCATCTTGTGCTTGTGATCTCCATCTTCGAAGCACCGTCATGATCACCATCGTCACCGGCGCGACACCTTGATCTCCATCGTAGCATCGTTGTCGTTACGCCATCTATTGCTTCTACGACTATCGCTACCGCTTAGTGATAAAGTAAAGCAATTACAGGGCGTTTGCATTTCATACAATAAAGCGACAACCATATGGCTCCTGCCAGTTGCCGATAACTTCGGTTACAAAACATGATCATCTCATACAATAAAATATAGCATCACGTCTTGACCATATCACATCACAACATGCCCGGCAAAAACAAGTTAGACGTCCTCTACTTTGTTGTTGCAAATTTTACGTGGCTGCTACGGGCTTAGCAAGAACCGTTCTTACCTACGCATCAAAAACCACAACGATAGTTCGTCAAGTTAGTGCTGTTTTAACCTTCGCAAGGACCGGGCGTAGCCACACTCGATTCAGCTAAAGTGAGAGAGACAGACACCTGCCAGCCACCTTTAAGCACGAGTGCTCGTAACGGTGAAACCAGTCTCGCGTAAGCGTACGCGTAATGTCGGTCCGGGCTGCTTCATCTCACAATACCGCCGAACCAAAGTATGACATGCTGGTAAGCCGTATGACTTGTATCGCCCACAACTCACTTCTGTTCTACTCGTGCATATAACATCAACGCATATAACCTAGGATCGGATGCCACTGTTGGGAAACGTAGTAATTTCAAAAAAATTCCTACGCACACGCAAGATCATGGTGATGGTATAGCAACGAGAGGGGAGAGTATTGTCCACGTACCCTCGTAGACCGAAAGCGGAAGCGTTAGCACAACGCGGTTGATGTAGTCGTACGTCTTCACGATCCGACCGATCCAAGCACCGAACGTACGGCACCTCCGAGTTCAGCACACGTTCAGCTCGATGACGATCTCCGGGCTCCGATCCAGCAAAGCTCCGGAGATGAGTTCCGTCAGCACGACGGCGTGGTGACGGTGATGATGTTCTACCGGCGCGGGGCTTCGCCTAAACTCCGCGACGATATGACCGAGGTGGAATATGGTGGAGGGGGGCACCGCACACGGCTAAGGAACGATCCGTAGATCAACTTGTGTGTCTATGGGGTGCCCCCCCCCCCCGCCCCCGTATATAAAGGAGCCAGGGGGAGGAGGCGGCCGGCCAAGGAGGGCGTGCCAAGGGGGGAGTCCTACTCCCACCGGGAGTAGGACTCCCTTATTTCCAAGTTGGAGTAGGAGAAGGGGGGAAAGAGGGGGAAGAGGGGAAGGAAAGGGGGGCGCCGCCCCCCTTCTCTTGTCCTATTCGGACCAGGAAGGGGAGGGGCGCGCGGCCCCCTCCTGCCTCCTTCCCTCTTCTCCCTCGAGGCCCATGTAGGCCCAGTAACCCCCCGGGGGGTTCCGGTAACCTCCTGGTACTCCGGTAAAATGCTGATTTCACCCGGAATGATTCCGATGTCCAAATATAGGTTTCCAATATATCGATCTTTATGTCTCGACCATTTCGAGACTCCTCGTCATGTCCGTGATCACATCCGGGACTCCGAACAAACTTCACTACATCAAAACTTATAAACCCATAATAAAACTGTCATCGTAACGTTAAGCGTGCGGACCCTACGGGTTCGAGAACTATGTAGACATGACCTAGAACTATTCTCGGTCAATAACGAATAGCGGAACCTGGATGCCCATATTGGTTCCTACATATTCTACGAAGATCTTTATCGGTCAAACCGCATAACAACATACATTGTTCCCTTTGTCATCGGTATGTTACTTGCCCGAGATTTGATCGTCGGTATCCAACACCTAGTTCAATCTCGTTACCGGCAAGTCTCTTTACTCGTTACGTAATGCGTCATCCCGTAACCAACTCATTGGTCACATTGCTTGCAAGGCTTATAGTGATGTGCATTACCGAGAGGGCCCAGAGATACCTCTCCGCCAATCGGAGTGACAAAACCTAATCTTGAAATACGCCAACTCAACATGTACCTTCAGAGACACCTGTAGTACTCCTTTATAATCACCCAGTTACGTTGTGACGTTTGGTAGTACCCAAAGTGTTCCTCCGGTAAACGGGAGTTGCATAATTCTCATAGTTACAGGAACATGTATAAGTCATGAAGAAAGCAATAGCAATATACTAAACGATCAAGTGCTAAGCTAACGAAATGGGTCATGTCAATCACATCATTCTTCTAATGATGTGATGCCACTAATCAAATGAAAACACATGTCTATGGTTAGGAAACATAACCATCTTTGATTAATGAGCTAGTCAAGTAGAGGCATACTAGTGACTATATGTTTGTCTATGTATTCACACATGTATCATGTTTCCGGTTAATACAATTATAGCATGAATAATAAACATTTATCATGATATGAGGAAATAAATAGTAACTTTATTATTGCCTCTAGGGCATATTTCCTTCACTGTAATGGGTAACATTATTTTACTAAACCTTGTTTATGCTATTCAGAGCACTAGCATAGATCTTTATCTTAAAAAAGATCTTTGTTAGGCTTGTATTTACTTCTTTTTAGAACTTTTGGCATGATACACTTTATTACCCCTATCTGATGACACGTGTGTGGCAAACAACTTGTTCATCACAATCGTGGCTTGCCACACTGTTGGAAGAAATTTACAAAAAGGTGTGTAAGTAACAAGACAATTAGTTCTGGCGAAAACAAAACAGATGTTAAAACACCTCCATTGCATACATTGGGAGCAAGGTTTATATATATATACCAAAATTCTAGTCTAGAGCTTAACAAGAGATGATAGCAAAAGCAACACATCATCGGCTCGGTTCAGGCGCGTTTCTACTGGACTGGCGAGGGAGATAAGCATAAATACCACATGGTTCGCTGGACCGACATATGCAAGCCTAGGGATCAAGGCGGCCTCGGCATCATGTCCTCCAAGCGTATGAACCTGGCGCTCCTCACGAGATGGCTCTGGCGCATTGCAAATGGCGAGGGTGGCCTATGGCTGCAAATCATCCGGAACAAATACTTGCGCGGCCAACCCCTTCCCTTTTGCACTAGGACGGGAGGGTCCCAGTTCTGGCAGTACGTCATCCGGCTTCTCCCGGTTCTTTGTCTCGGGACCTCTATCGCGGTTGGCTCTGGAACATCCACCCTATTCTTGTTTGACCGGTGGGCTGGGGACTCCCCCTTTGCTGCCAAGTTCCCGGATCTTTTCTCTATCGCGGTGGAGCCTAGGGTCTCCGTCGAGACGGCCCTTATTGACTTAGGGCACCTCGCGTTCCAGCGACCATTTAGGCCCCCGGAAATCGCCGCCTGGCATGAGCTCCTCGAGACTATTGCTCTCCATGAGCCTGACCTGGCGCAGCCCCTTGATCGCCTATCCTGGCATCTTGAGCCCTCGGGCCGATTCTCCACGAAATCTCTGTACCATGCCATTGCCCCCTCCCTTGCGCCAGCGGTCATGGAGTTGATCTGGACTATCCGTGTGCCCCTCAAGATCCGGATCTTCGTGTGGCAATGATCCGCGGTCGGCTTCCCTCTGGCGTGGAGGTGGTAAAATGGCATGGCCCGGGCGATGGGATTTGCCCCCTATGTGGGACCGAGGAAACCTCGAATCACATCTTCTTCTCTTACGTCTCCACCCAGTTCCTTTGGAGCTGCCTTCGTGAGGTTGTCAACGGCAGCTGGTGTACTACCAACTTCCCCGACCTCCTCACCGAGGTCAAGTCGTCCGCCCCTTCTGGCCGCCACATTAGGTGGCTGCTCATTATGGTCCATGCTTGGACGCTTTGGACTGTGTGCAATAAGCTTGTCATCCAATGTGTTCCTCTTCGACGTGCCACTGATGTGGTCTTTAAATTGTGTGGTTACTTGCATCTCTGGCGGCCGCTTAGCCGTCACCAGGACCGGGACGCCATCAACACCATCACCGCCGACCTCCGCTCAATGGCTCTCCACTTGGCGCCGCCGCCCCCTCCTCCACCTCCCAAGCCGGACTAGTCTCATTGTTGCTACCGCGGCGGCGGTTGTTCCGCCTTTATTTTCTTTTTAGGGCTTGTTGAGCTGTGCCCTCAGCAGAACCCTCTTGCACTCTTTGTTGGGAGATTCTCTCTGTGTGTGTGGGTGGGTGAACTCTTGTGCTACTTTGTGCCTATGGTGGTTTGCTTTATTTATAAAGCGGGGCGAAAGCCTTCTTCGGTAAAGCAACACATCCAAATACAACCAGATTTTGTTAACAAAGATAGTTGGAATAGCTAGAATATCTTTTGCATCGTCTTCACACAAGAGGTCCACAACCAAGCATCCACGACACACAGAAATGCAGCTGGCAAAGCCTGTAGATTATGTTAAGATAATTAGACTCGGTCCACTCATCCTCCAGGAAGAAAGTAAAACATTTTTCTTTTATGGGAAGGAAAAAAAGTAAAACTGTCACTAGCCGTAGCCGGATAAAGAAGAAGTTATCTTATCATTTAACACTATACTGCTTGAATATTCAAACTCAACAGCGTATTATTTCAGTAAGAAATCATGTGTATTTTATATCATGTACTGACTGATCATCCCATGTGTCCGTCACGGGAAAGGCATAACATGTTAAAAACAAGATACTTCCACTGCTCCTACTAAGATACTTCCACTTTAAATTGTTTAAATCGGGTTTATGCTTATGATTATTGCATTGTATTGCCTCTTGATGAAGTTTTAGAGCGAAAGAAACTTCAGGCTTTTTCTCATGCTACTTCAAGAAGGCTCAACTTCATTGCTTATCGCGATTTTCAACTAGACTGACTTTGGTAGGATTTTCTTTCGTTGGTTATTATATCTCTGATGAAAGTTTTTGGTTCTGACGCGTTATTTGTGCCTGAAACTTACAGGAGACACTCTATTGGTTTCCTCCATTGAACTCTCTATGATGTTCGTTTGCCTGGCTGTTTACACACTGGCTAAATTTAGTGTAGATCAAGGGGGGCCATGCCCCCCCCCCCCCCCCAGTTTTGGCATTCATTGAAGATCATGCCAGCTTTTAGGCCTAATTAGTATTTCAACGAGTGATTAGCCCCTTCTGACCTACTAATTTGTTCCCCTTTAGTCATGGCTCCCTCTTAAATTTTTCTCAAGCTCTGCCACTAGGTTTACAGCTATTTTTCTGTTGGTAAAGGCTATGCTTTCACCTACAAGGCCTCGTTTTTAGTCTCAACAATCCCAACGATTCTCACAGTTCTAATAGTCCAGGTAAACACTTATACTTGATACTCTAAAATACTCAACAATGACAGCATGTGGCAGTATTGTTTAATTGAGTACTTCTTTCATATGTTCATGCCCATGAAGATGCAAGTTTGGCTCTTTTCAGTCGTTGCAGGAATTTTTATCATTACCAGCACCCTGAGGAAGAGCAAGAAAATGCTGATTAGGCATACCAGTGGCAAGGGGATTACAGGAGGCATTCTATTATATGGATATGTTGTCCGCGGATTCTTAGGACACGCGTCCTTTCTTTTCTTCCAGTGGAACTAAAGTACATTTGCATTCTATGGACTTGTCAACTGCATTGTATAGTGACTAAGTGACTCAAGTTACAACAGTGTGTGTACTTATCAACTTGGTGGTGGTTGCTTTATAATTTATCCTTTTTTCGTCAATGTAAACATAATGAGCATTCTATCCATTGCACACCTGATGATTGTTCTGTTCTGTTGTGTCTGTGTGCTAGATTGTTTTTCCATGTTAGTACAATCTTCTATTTGCTGGGAGTGTGGTGGTTCTGCTGGCATGTGCCATTCTATGGCCGCTGTTGTTCTGGTGTGGCATGGGCTGGCTTGTCGGATGTACCTGGGGAGTAAGGGGCAGTTTGGTTCCCAGGCATAGTTTGCTAAGTCAAAATTTGGCAGTCACGATTTAATTGGCATGCGTTTGGTTTTTGCCACACTTTGACTTGCCACACTTTATTGCCCCTATGGTCCATTTGTCATAGAGACAACTTTGTTGCCAACTTTTGCCAAAGTTTGGCGTCCAATTTCTCGCCACACCTGCGTGGCTTGCCATACTTGTGTGGCTGGCCACACTTTGGCTTGGCCACACTAGTCTCCAACCAAACATACCCTAAATTGCAGGAAACCGTCACTTTGAAGGCTAGATTTGTAGAAAACATTATGTTACATTTTTTTGACAGAAAACACCATGTCTTGCGTAATCTTTTTGCAAAATGCACTGATCGGCGGATTTGGCTCGATTGAGCATGTTTATGACAGATTGGGCCTGCTAGTCAGGCTAACATGGCACCGCCTAAGTAACGACGATGTTGACTAACGTTATCATCATGTGTGGCCCTGTGGGGTCCACCTGTTATTGAAAGAAAAAATGCTCGTCAACCTCCCGCCGATGACCAATTTGTCCAGATCCGCTGCTGCTCGTCGCGTCCACCGAGCGCCGTGCCCGCTGCAGTCCACGAAGGAGCAGATGCGTGAGCTGCAGCCTCCGCTCCTCCCGACGATGCAGACGCACGAACTTGATGGAGGGACAGCAACCCAAGCGAGGCTGAACCTCTCCTGGCAATGGAGGAGAAGGAGGATCTATGGGGAGGGGCAGCGAGACGGAAAGGAATGCGAGCAGCTGGTTGCGGTTGATGCAGACGGTGGTGCCGCCGGCGGCGGCGGGAGAGAGAGATGTGCGGGGCTGTGAGAGAGAATGAGAGGAGAGAGAGAGACCGAACCCTAGTGTCTCCCCTAATCGGGAATGGAGCAGCAAATAGATGTAAGGCACGTGGCACTGGGCCATGGAAATACCACTGGTGCCCTCGGCGGGGCATGGAAATTACAGGCGGTGACCCGTGATATCTATTGGATTGGAGTTCCGTAATGTTTGTTCACCAAACCTCAAGAAACTCGTAAAAGCAGCAACAACTTTCCCAAACGAGTGAACCAAAACCAAACCACGGGAAACAAAGGCGCACGAGGTTGAGATTTTGGTTTCGTTCGGGCGACAGCTTGGCCAGCAAAACTTCCTTACATTAGTCCCTTATATTTTGGACAAATTCTTTAGGTTAACCCTAGCTCGGCGAAAGCAGAGCCAACGCTGCCACAAATGTGAGGTGAGGTCGTTTTCTTCTCCGTGCGCCGTCCGGTTTTAAACGCCACCGCCGCGCCCCAACGGTCGTCTCGGCGCCGGACGCGTGGAGCAGCGCTCGCTTCTAGAAACCAAAGGGGCCCACCGCCGACGGCCGTGACCCGTGAGTGCACGGCAGCCCTGCGATCCTCCCATCGGCCGGCTCACACCGCTCTCCTCCGACCAGAGCGGCCGCGCCCACCTGCGGGCCTGCCGTGCATGTTTTAAAAGAGGCACGCGTCCGAGCCAGGTGAAGCCATGCCCTGACCCGAGTGAGACGGGGACGGAGCAGACAGAGCCAAGTAAAAAAGCACCACCAGCTCTGCACCGCCATGGAGCCGTCTCCCTCCGCCGCCGGAGCTGTAGCGCCGCCGGTGAGTCCTCCTCCTTCTTCCTTTATCCCCTCCCTTCGTCGCCCATCCGAATTCCGGACGGCATTGTTGTTTAAGCTTCAGCGAGCCTGTGACCTCATCGATCCATGGCTTGTGAATTCCGCAGAACTCGACTCGAGCCTAGTGAGCAGACCATTTTGTTTGCCGAGAGCAGCAACGGCAATTAGGTCTATGAGAGGGGATATGATCAAGATACAAGCCCCGGAGCTGTACAGAGACAGCGGCGCGTGCGAGGCGAGGAAGAGGCAGTCGCTGAGGGCGCGGTACGTCTACGGGCTCATCTTCTTCGCCACCAACCTGCTGGCCTGGTTCATCAGGGACTACGGGGCCAAGCTGCTCGGCGGACTGCACCGTACGTTCACTCTCCGCATTTACTTCCAAAGCATCTGCATTTGCCATGAACGATGGATGACACATTCTGAATTTGCTGTGCTCTGTACTGCTCTGATGTCGGCTGTGATCTTCAGATATCCCGGTCTGTGGAGCAGGGGACTCGAAATGCTTCCGTTCTGGAGGGGTGCTCCGGGTTAGCCTGGGTTGCTTTGTATCCTTGGTTTAAACTACAAGGGGATAGGAATTGTTTTGTTTTGCACCTGAATTTCCGGTTGCAGTCTGCATACTCTCCTTGAGGCGGTCTGCATTTTTGCATACGGTCCTCAATGGGTAAGCAGGCAGGCAAGTGATTCAGGTGAATTCTGACTGTTCTCCAGTTCAGTTTCCACAGTCCTCGTCAAAACTAAAATGATACGCATGGGCAATGACATCAATGAACCGTTTGTGTTCCTTTCGTTCACTTCCTTACATCAAGGGGCAGATATTTTTCTGGGTGATGTTTGCCACAACATTTGGAACACGCAAGCTCCAGGGAGTTCGTAATTCGTGGCATTCTGGATGCTGGACCCTCAAGTTTCTGGTGTATGCCGTGTCAATCGTCACCCCGTTTATCATCCCTAACATCTTCATCCAGCTCTATGGTAAGTTTCTTTTCGGCCCATAACTGTCACTTAGTAAACGGTAGTCACTTCTCTGTTCACATTGTAGCTGCTGCAAAGAGTGAATGACATGGTTACCTTAATAGATGTGCATGACATAGCAAGACATACGACGTAAAACAGCACCCTAGTTACACACAATTTGTTCTATACATACCACAAAATTTAACATCAATTTTTGGGCTTACTAAACTAATATACATTTAACTGTCTTTTTCTTGTAATGGATGCATGGTCATTTCACTATGGTCAAACCCATCCCTAGTCAGAGACTCGGAGTGGTACAATGATCCCATTTCACCTCTTGCAATGGTAGTGCAGTAATTAGCATGTTCGCAATTGCATATTTCACATCTTTGAAATGGTACATTGGCAATTCTCCCTGTTCTCTAAGAAATATATAGGAATATATCAGAGAGGCTAGGATGTAGAGTATAGGTGCCAAGGCCAAAGCGGCAACTTGCAGATCCTTTATTTGGAAAAAGTAAAGAAAAACATGACATGACAGCCAATTTTAAATGATTCTATAGTATTAGCTCCATTATAACTTTGCATCTGAGTAACAAGCTTAAACATTGGTAGGCTGAAATAAATCTATTCCATATCCTCTGCAGGTGAAATTGCTCGAATGGGTGCCGGGTAATTTTAATGATTCACATATATATTACTGAGATTTGAGAAGTTCCAAGCCTTGCATGTTGCAACGGTTTTCAAGTTTCTACTAAACTCACATTGCATTACAGGTCATAGTTAATTTATGTTTCATATTCCTCCAGGATATTTCTCATTCTCCAGCTTATAAGCATGCTTCACCTCATATCATGGTGCAATAAACGTTGGATGCCAGATCCTGGATCAAATCAATGGTACATAATTATTTGAATACTCGGACGTTTAATTAGCTGTCTTCTGGTGTCTCAATTACTTCAACGCAATGTTAAAACTATTTCAGGCCATGACAAGGATGATGTTTTATGTACTTTTCAGCGGCCTGTTCGGATTGTTCTTGTCAACTGTCTCCTTCATTGCCTCATTTGCCGGAATCCTGGTGCTATATATTCTGTACGTTCCAAACTCATCATGTGTGTTCAACATCTTCACTATTATATGGACGGCAGTCCTAGTGAAGATAATGATGGCGGTGTCACTACACTCAAAGGTATGAGAATATTGCAGCCCCTGGCCTCAACTTAGTTATAGAGTAGTTAGTGATACAGTATTCACCGGGAACTTTTTAATTGAGATAAATGTTGAGAAAAGAGAGGATTCAGAGAAAAAAAACATTGAAGTAGTATTAAACATACTTACTTACTTACGAAGCCTTTTATCCCAAACAAGTTGGGGTAGGCTAGATATGAAACCCTTTCACGAGGACTTCCCAGGAGGTCACCCATCCTAGTACTACTCTCGCCCAAATGGGTTTCATACCCAAAAGACTGGCTAGTTTTTACGTTGGCTCGCCAAGCCTATCACAACCCTTAGATATGAAACCCTTTCACGAGGACTTCCTAGGAGGTCACCCATCCTAGTACTATTCTCGCTCAAATGGGTTTCATACCTATGGGACTGGCTAGTTTTTACGTTGGCTCGCCAAGCCTATCACAACCCTCCTCCTTTACCCGGGCTTGGGACCGGCTATGCCTAGAAGACATAGGCGGAGTTATTGAAGTAGTATTAAACATAATTATGAAGTAGTATTAAACATAATTAAGCAAATTTCAAATACATAAGTGGCGTTAGGAGCAGAAATAAGTTGAAATGATAGGTTTTGGGAAATGATCAGTTGGCACAAGAAAGAAAGGGCATATGTTCAGTTACAATAAAGAAAATGGCAAATGGTTGAAGTTACATGAACTTTGGGCCAAATGATCAGATATCTCCCCTATCACATCGCTTCCCATTACCACTCTAGAAACCTACTAAGGTCAGAACAACAGATCATTCTACTTTTATACATTGTTGTGCTTGTGCTACTCTTCTATAACTGCAATCAATACTGGTGCCCTATTGCTGCAGTGCTGCACCTCTATGTTTAACTGATGCCCAAAACTGTTTGTGCTCACTTTTTGCCTTGCATTGCTTCAACCTCCATTATGTGTATGATTTTAATTTATTTTGCTTGCTAAAAAGGTTAATGAGGGTCTTCTATCTTCTGGAATAATGGGCTCATATATTGTGTTCCTCTGTTGGTCTGCACTGCACAGGTATTATCTTATCCTTAGATTTATATTCCTCATTTTCCCTTCTACTTAACATTGCATTTACGACTCATTTTCATGAATTGCAATGTGCAGCGAACCACGAACAGGAAAGTGCTACACTGAGATGAAAATTGGCAAGGATGGTAATTGGGCTACTATAATTGTAAGTGAAAAATGTTAAGCATGTTCACTGTTTTTTTCTGAATGGGCTTGCCTTCACTTTTAGTTCGTGCTAGTAAATGCAGTCTTCATGTTCTAATTAATCACTTTGTGCTTTACTAGAGCTTCATTATTGCGATTTGCTCCATTGTGTCGGCCACATTTTCTACTGGAATCAATAACAGATCCTTTCAAGTAAGTTTTAACTATGAGTTTTCTGCATAGTGTTCAAGTTCTTAGTTGGTATACAAATGATTCGTTTCTCGGCACCTTGTTTCCATGCAAACAATCAGTTGTTCCACCTGGGCTTTGCCATTTTCCTCGATTAAGTACCACTACGTGGAGCTCTTTTGCTAATTGCATCAAAATTACAATTAGGTCTGTTGGCACCTCCTTAATCAGCCGTTCCAAGAATAAGAATTACTCCCTCCGTCCCATAATATAAGAACGTTTTTTACACTAGTGCTAGCGCAAAAAACATTCGAAGTATTTTTTCTGAAAGAGTATGCTATTTAATACTAACTGTCATGAATCTCTTCAGTGCTGTACACATTACCTACGATACTAACAAAATGTTATATTTCCAGTTTCGAAGCGATGAGATCCGGTTGGAAGAGGATGTCCCCTACAGCTACGAGATTTTCCACATTGTGTTTGCGGTGGGGGCTATGTATTTCGCAATGCTATTCATAAGCTGGGAGCTTAACCATCCAATAACAAGAAAGTAGGACGCACTGTGCAGAAATGCACCTATCCTTGTAATTTGAAGTGACAACATGCTTAATCGTCGACGGCATTCTAATATAGTTCAGCTCTGCCTTTGGTGGCATCTAGTAACATCTCTCTCACATCCTCCCATTTTTGAATCAGGTGGAGCATAGATGTTGGATGGGCAAGCACATGGGTAAAGATCATGAATGAATGGCTGGCATTTTGCATATACGGTAAGTCGCCATTTCCTGTTGTTTCCATACAGCTCTGTTACATAACTAAAATGTTTGCTTCGGCTTCGCATAACAGCTAATTTTAACGAATGTGGATCCTTTTTTTCAGTAACTGTTTGTCGCATTTGTAAATCCTCCTATTCATTGGGAATTATTTACTTATTTTGCATGTGGTTGCAGAGGACATGGTCCGAGTTAGCATTATTGCTGCAGTAAAACTGACGTTTTGCCCTCTGCACTCTGCAGTTTGGAGACTGATCTCCCCAGCCCTATGGAGGAAACAACCTGCCAATGATGAAGAGTGTCCCTCCACAATATAGTATTGATGATAGCTAATTCTTTCTAACCAATTTTTTTGTAAGTCAATTAATATCTTCCGCATATATACGACAAAAAAAATGTCCGAGCGTATTCTGTATGTTCTGTAAGTAACTAAAGTGACGTATTGTAGCCACACAATAGTGTGAAGTTTTGTATGAGTACTCAGACGTGTACTGCTAACCATAATCAAGGCCTGTGACTCCATGCAACTGCTCCCGAAGTCATGCGAAGGACTAGCAAGGCATGCGAAGCACCGGGTAGAGAGGAAAATCAGTGAGTTCCAGTCTCAATCACCTGAACTGAAATCAAAATGCAAAGCCGGTTTACGCGTCCGCTGTCCCGTCACCGCACGCCCTGGTTTCCACCACCATGCCCGTTGCTGTCGATCCAGATCCCGATCCAAAAAAAGGTGGGAGAATCGCGTCGGTTCATTAACCAGATGGCACGTTTCTCTTCGCTTCTCTTGCCTTGCGTAAACGTCTCGAGATGAGATGAGATGCCAGCACCCATCATGGATCGTTAGTCCAGAAGGATCGCAGATAGATAATGGGCGGCTCAGACTGGCGTGAAGCAAGCAACAACGGTGTGTGTGTGTGGTTCTTGACTTGCTAGTACTAGCATATTCCAGTGTGCCATTTCAAAGCTCAAATCAAAATATTCATTGCGTCACAGCCTACGACGTACGTACTAGTAGTAGTACTGGCCAATTAACTACTGTAGCTCGGAGACGGCGGCCCGATCAGCCGGCTGCGCCGGAACGCGCGGCGGTGGCTATTCTATGGACCATCGAGATCTGTTCTGTTCAACCAGCACCTTAAACTACGGTGGCATGCGTGCTTCGGAGACTCACAGATCTGCACTGCTCGCATGTGCGGACACAGGCATACAGCTAGCCAGCATTCAGCACATGCAGTGTCTCTCAAGCAAGACCTCGAGCGTGGCCTTCGTTTTTCTTTCTTTCCTTGGCTTCCAGTGTACCGAAACTGAATGATGTGTGCAGCTTCAGGGTGGCTGATGCGAGCAGCCTTGGCCGTCTGGTTACATGAATTCAAGATTTATTATGCTGCGAAAATATTATGCCAGGCATCTTCAGAGAGATATCATGTGGCTTCCTGCGTTTCTTATTCCCGCCGACTATCTTCATACCTGATCTAATCTTCTTCAAAAGAAATGCATTGTTATGTATATCTTGACTATACCGACCTCACATTACCATCTGTCGACCGACTATCCTATCACCGCCTCTAGATTCTTTTTTTCTCTTAGCGTTATATATTTATTTATTTATTTGAGGTTTAACTGTTTCTTCAGCTGTCTAGGATCCTGACACTCTCAACACTCCTGCAGCATTTAACAAGGACGATTTAATCAAAACGTGTCATACAAATGGCAGGTACAGTGGCACTCCATGTTACTACCATTCAATGTGTAGCTCAGCTATATGAAAATTCAAGAAGTCCAGCCACATGTTAGATCACAGATGTCACCGGGGCGAAATGAACCGCCGAACTCATCCCAAGTGGCAGCAGCACAAGCCACCATATATACCACGTCTGAAAGAACTCCTTGCCGGGACATCGTGTCCCATCTGAAATGCCACCACTCCAGCGATTGCCGCAAATCAGAATCATTACATGAGTGTTCAAACAAAAGAATCATTACGGGACAGCACTGACATTTGACAAGATGAGTGGCAAATGGGACCGGTAAAAGCTGGAAGGCGAGAGGGCAAACACACGACAAGATCATCGTGTCGCCTCCTTCGACCACCACGTCGCAGGCCGGCTAGGATTCTGGTGTCGCCGGTTGGTTCTTGCACTGCCTCACACACGCACGAGCTAGCCAGCTTCGTCGATCTTCTGGTTGCAGGTTTAGCCTTGCTAGTGGTGGTAGTGTGCTGGGTTCCAGAGGCTCAATCCGGTGATCTTAAGGATTGTCCTGATCGCCAGACTTAAAGATCACCGGATTGAGCCTCTGGAATTGTGATGGTGTAGTTTCTTAATGAAAATCGAGGGCCCCTTCTTTTCTCAAAAAAAAAAACAGCTTCGTCAAAAGCTATCGATGAACATTAACTTTCGTCTTGGTATCTGTAATATGGGTTTGTGAGTACATTCGCTCTGAGCCTCTCCGCTTCGCTCTCGCCGCAGGCCACTCCGGCCCCGGCGACCACCGCCGTTGACTGCTCCGGTCGCGGCGGCCACACTCTGCCCGTGCGATGGCCACTCCCTCCCCGTCTGGCGGCCGCCCCCGTGCGCTGCGGTGGCTGGAATCCAGCCCATCTTCCGCGGGCGCCAGCTCCTCCCGCAGACCGCCGGCCTCCCCCCATGCGGCATCTTCCCCCCTCCCCCGCTCTGCCTTCCCTACGACGGCGCCCTCCCCGCCTGCCCGCCCTGCGGTGGAGGCGGGCATGCGCTCCGAGGTTGGCCGGGTCAGCTGTGCTGCCTCCCCGCCTGCGGATGGCGGCTGGGAGCTGCCTCGTTCCGCCAAGCGGAGGCTGGCTCGGATTCGCCATCGCCCCCGGCCCCGTCGCTCTGACCTGCGCCCGCGGCTCTCCGGCGAGTGCCCCAGGTGCCTAGATCCTGCCCCAGACCACCGCCACTCCGAGTGCCGCCGCGACGTCCGGTGCCGGCGTTGCCGCTTCTTCGGGCACATCGCTCGGCACTGCGCCCGCCCGCGCTCTCCCGCATCTTCCTCCGAAGGCCCGCCGCTCAAGCGCCGTCGCGACACAGTGGCTGCGTGCCCTGGACCTGCGTCCTCCAGGTCCGGCTCCACCACTCCGACGGCCAGTGGCGCTTCTACCCCCGCTGGATCACCCCGCTCCCTGACGGCGGCGCCGTCGGCCTCCGGATCGCTGCCTCCCTCCATGCCCTCCCCTCCCGCTCCGGCTGCCTCGACCGCCTCCTCGGCACCTCCCGTCTCCTCGATGTCGGGCCACCCATCGCTGCGGCCGGCCGCTGCGGTCTGCTACCTGCCGCGTTCTCCGGCATTGGTGGCCGCAGAGCTGGCCCTGGAGCAGCGCGCCCTTGTCGCCACGGTGGCGGGCGTGCGGACCGGCATTCTAGGCCCTGAGATCCTCGCCTTCCTCCAGGAGCGCTTCTAGCTGGCCGACGGTGCGCTGTCCGTGCATCCGCGTTGCGACGGAGATTTTCTCCTCCGCTTCCGTTCCGCAGCCGACCGTGCGCGGGTTGCTGCTGGAAACACGAGGGCCGGTCGCTTCCGCCTGCTGATCCATCCTTGGAGCCGCCTGGCCGGTGGCGAGCCGGTGACGGCGCGTTTCCTCGTCAACATCGACATGGTGGGCATCCCGGACCATGCCTGGTGCTGGGCTTCCGCCGAGACGCTCCTCTCGCCTTTCTGCGATATTGTCGACATCGCGCCGGCGACAGAGACCTTGGCGGATATGTCTGTCTTCCGCCTCTCCGCCTGGACCCTCAATCCTGACGCCATTCCGCGCCTTTCCGAGCTCCTTCTACCGGTGCCGGACGACGCCCTGGTGGGTGCCGACCCCAACCTGGTGTTCCACTTTGGACTCCCGCTCCTGCGCTTCCCTGTTTCCATCCATATCTCCAGTTCGGAGGACTATCGCTTGCCGGCAGTGCGCTCTCCGTCCCCGGCCCGCGACAGCGACGGTGTGCTGGAGCCCCCGTCGCCGCCCGTTCCGCCACAGTACCCGCGGCGCCACGAGTTCCCGCCGCGCTCCGGGGCTGCTCCGACCGGCCGCAGGGGCAACGGCGGTGTCCGCCGCTCTCGCTCTCGCCGTCAGGTCCGGCCGCCCGCTCGCACCTGGGCTGGCCTCCTCGGGCCCCACCCCTCCGCGCTTTCCGGACGGGCGGGCCCGCCCGTTTCCTGCCGCGTGACGTTCCCGCCTCTGCGGGATGCTGGCACGCCGAGTCCTGTTGACCGGTCGACTGGCTTGTCTGGCTCCCCATTGGCCGCTCCCTCCCCTGTGGCCCCACCACAACGGTCGCCCGCCCCCTCTGCGGCTGCTGGGCCGCCCGTGCTGGCCTCTGGGGGTTCGCGCGAGCCCAGCGATTGGTGCGTGCCTGCCCCTGCCCCCCCTTCTGCGGCCCCCTTTGCGGAAAAGTCTCTTGCCGCCCCCTCTCCGGCCGCTCTGCCAACCTTATCACCTGTCGCCCTGCCACCCATGCTACCGCATGCCGCCCCGCAGCAGGCAGAGATTCCTCCGACAACTTGCGCCTCGCCTGCTCCCCCCCACCCCCCCCTTGCGCCACTTGGAGCCTCGCTTACGGTGCAGCCCATGCAGCCCATGCATGATGCTGCACACGTCCCGGACGATGCCCTTGCTACCGCAGCTGCCACCCAGGGCGCCATTCAAGAGTTCATCCGATCCGTCCAACAGGACGTGGCACCCCTCCTCCGCTCGACACCTAAGCGTCGCCGTCGGGAGATCCCGCCGAACTTCACCCCCCGCAGGAGCGGCCGCATCGCAAAGGCGGACCGAGGCCTAGACTCGGAAATGAAGGCCAAGAGAGTTCTTTTGCTACGCCTGGGGCTTCTGAAGCAAGACGAGCCAGTGGACGCTGTTGCCCTTGCTCGCTACGCCAGGCTGTTCGAGGAGCCGCTCGCCCCGGATGTCATTCGCGCCTTCGCGGAATTCTACGGTTGGGACGTGCCGCTTGAGGTCGTCGCCTCGGCCCCGCCATCCTCGCCTACCGGTCTGGCGGCTTAGGCTTTTGCCTCTCCATGCTTCCCACTGGCTCGGGCAACACTCTTTTCATGGATTGTAAACCTAAGATCTTATTTTGGAACGTGCGTGGCCTCAACTCCGGCGCTAAGCGAGCGGCCGTCCGTAGTGTCGTCTCCTCGGACCTGCCGACGATCGCCTGCCTCCAGGAGACCAAACTTGACGCAGTCTCCGCTCTCCTGGTCTCTGAAACTCTGGGCCCTTCCTTCGACGCCTTTTACTCCTTGCCTGCGATTGGCACTTGTGGCGGCATCCTCCTGGCTTGGCGATCTTCGGAGCTGGCCATCTCCAACCCGATCTTCGGCGCTCACCACATTTCCGCGGTGGTTTCTTCTCCTTCGGGCTAGCACCCTTTTTGGCTTACGGGCGTATACGGACCGCAGAGCGAGGCCGACAAGATGGCCTTCCTGCAAGATCTACGCGACATGTGTGCTACACATACCGGCCCATGGATCCTGGGTGGCGACTTTAACCTTATAGCCGCGGCCGCCGACAAGAAAAACTCTCGTCTGAACCTACGTCTCATGCGGCGTTTCCGGCGTTTTATGGCTGACTTGGAACTCAGGGATATGTACATGCACGGTAGGCGGTACACCTGGTCCAACGAGCGCGAGAACCCTACTTTGGTCCGGATCGACAGGGTCCTGTGCACCACCTCCTGGGAGACTGCCTTCCCGACCTGCCTTCTTCGATGCCTATCCTCCGCGGCCTCGGACCATTGCCCGCTCATGCTCGACTGCACCCAGCGACCTTCGGGTTCGCGCCGCTTCCACTTCGAGAAGTTTTGGCCGCAGTTGCCCGGGTTCACGCAGGTGGTCTCCGACGCTTGGTCCAGCACCCCCCCCCCGACCCCGACCCGTTCCGCCGGATCTTCGACCGCCTGCGGTCCACTGCTGGACGCTTGCAAAGCTGGAGCGCTAAGACTATCGGCAACGTCTCCCTGCAACTCATGGTCGCTCGCGAGCTCATTGCTCGGTTTGATGCGGCGCAGGACTGTAGGCCTCTCTCCAGCCAGGAATCCTGGCTGCGTCGGCGCCTCAAGCATGCGTATTTGGGCCTGGCTTCCCTGGAGCGGTCCATCCTGAGGCAACGAGTGAGACTGGCCTGGTTACGTGACGGTGAAGCGTCCTCCGTCTTCTTGCGAGTTCAGGCAGCCCATCGCTCACAACGCACGCGCATTCTTTCCCTCAGACGCGGCGAGTCCACTATCTCGGGGGATCGGTACATGGCGGAGGCGGCCTTCCAGCACTTCGCGACGATTGTCGGCACCGCGGATGCGCGCGCATTCACGCTGGACCTTGACGCCATTGACCCTCGGGTCTTCGACCTGTCGTCCCTGGATCAGCCGTTCACCGAAGACGAAGTTTGGAGCGCCGTGAAGAAGTTGCCTACCGGCAAGGCTCCTGGCCCTGACGGCTTCGCCGCTGAGTTCCTTCGTTCATGGCCAGCCGAGTCCTCCTCAAGCTTGATATTGCCCGCGCTTTCGATGCCGTCTCCTGGCCCTTCTTGCTTGAGGTCATGCGCCATCTGGGCTTTGGGAGGCGCTGGTGCGAGTGGTTCTCCTGAATGGCGTCCCTGGCCCTCACATTCGCCACGAGAAAGGGCTTCGGCAGGGCGACCCCGTGTCCCCCATGCTCTTCACCATCGTCATCGATGTGCTGAATTCTCTTATGCTCCATGCCACGACGACCGGACTCCTCAGGCGGCTCAGCACCAACATCGACGCCCCTAGCGTCTCTCTTTACGCCGACGACGTGGCCATCTTCTGCCACCCGAGCCTGGACCAGCTACTTGCTATCCGAGCCATTCTTCAGGTCTTCGGCCACGCCTCCGGGCTCCACACCAACTTCGTCAAGTCTTCTGCTGACCCCATCCACTGCACCGAAGATGACATGTCTAACGTGGCGACCGTGCTGTCCTGCCCCCTGGCGCAACTCCCGTTGCAATACCTTGGACTTCCCTTGTCCGTGCGCAAGGTGCCGTCGTCTGCCTTACAGCCACTGCTGGACCGCTTGGTCAAGAAATTCTCCTCGTGGCGCGCCTCCATGCTCTCAAGGGGTGAGCGGCTCGCCTTCGTCCGCCACGTCCTAACCGCGATGCCTACGCACATCCTCATGGCAATGCTGATCTGCAAGCCCGTGCTCAAACGCATCAACCGGATCATCCGAGACTTCCTGTGGCATGGTCACCGCGACACGAATGGCGGGCATTGCCTTGTCAACTGGCAACGGGCGTGTCGACCGCTTGAGTACGGTGGCCTGGGTATCCTGGACCTGCACCGCTTCGGCATTGCGCTTCGCACGCGCTGGCAGTGGCTGCAACGCACTGACGCCACCCGCCCCTGGGCTCTTCTGCAGCTCCCCAATGATCCGGAGGCCAGCGCAATCTTCCGTGCATCCACATTCTGGCGCCTTGGAGATGGCCGTTCATGTCTCTTCTGGGAGGACCGTTGGCTCCAAGGCCAATGCGTCGCTGATTTTGCTCCGCACCTCGTCCCTCTCGTGCCCCGCCGTTATCGCCGGACATGCACAGTTGCTGAGGGCCTTGCCGATCGCGCTTGGATCAGCCACATCCAGGCGGCTCTTACGCCCCATGCAACGGTGGAGTACGTCGACTTGTGGCGCCGGCTGCAACCCCTCACGCTCACCGATCAGCCGGACCGCCTTCTGTGGCGCTAGACCGAAAACGGCACTTACACCGCCAAATCTTGCTACATGGCTCTCTTCGCCGGATCAATTCGCGCTCCGCACTGGAAGCTAACCTGGCGGTCCTGGGCGCCACTGCGGGTGAAATTCTTCGCTTGGCTCGCCCTCCAAGACAGGTGCTGGACGGCGGCTCGACTCGCCAGACATGGCCTCCCGCACCACGCAGCTTGCGTCTTATGTGACCAGGAGGTGGAGACTATGGAGCACATCCTAGTCGCCTGCCCATTCTCGCGACAGGTCTGGCACGACTGTTTCTCGTGGTGCCACCATCACGCCCGAGCCCCTTCCTCTAATGTCCACTTCCTGAACGGGTGGCACGACACAACAGCTGCGGCACCGGCAGTACTGCGGAAAGGCATCGCCTCGATCATCATCTTGGCTGCATGGCTCATCTGGAAACACCGGAACTCCTGTGTCTTCGATGGCACCACCCCCTCCACCTCCAGACTACTGCACGACATCCAGGAGGAAGCTCGTGCTTGGGCCAAGGCGGGGGCCACCGGACTGGCCGCTCTACTGCCGTAGCTGTCTAGCGATGTTTCGGGGCTGAGCACACCCGTCTTTCCCTCATGCTCGCACTAGGATCTTCGCCTATCCTGTGTACGCAGTACCCTAGTGCCCTCACCCTACCTCTATGTAACTCTATTGCCCCCTCTTTTAATGAATGATACGCAAGCTTTACGTATTCGCGAAAAAAAGGCGGGCAATTGATTTTCTTCTTGCTTCGAACCGTGAAAGCAGTTGAGCTAGCTCGCAACCTCCAATAGTTACCCGATCCAGAAAGAAAGGCCGGGAGTTGTTCTTTACGAGTAGCTTTAGATCACCGCCTTCTTTTCAGCGGATCAATCATGCTTAGGACCCGTCTTGAAAATGAAAAATAACTAGTTTCGGTCGAGTAGAGTACTATTTTCCACAGGACGTGCGCCAAACCCTACGCTTTTTATTTCTTTCTAAATTTCTACTACAGCGGAAGGAGAATGAAAGGAAAGTTGAACGCATCGCTAGTAGTAGAGGCCTGACGTGTCCAATCATTTGGTTAGGACAGACAAAGTGTGTTGGGATCATGATGCAATGGTGGTAGGTAAAGGCCTAGAGAAAAACTAATGAACTGTTTCAGCACTAGGAGCAGTACCACGTATGATTTGGGAACGAACAAAAAGTTTGCTCCGTCAGGCCAGGCCAGGCCATGCATGATTCGTTCCTAACAACATGTTCCCTTCTCCCAGCTTAGCACAATCGATGCATGCTACAAGTACAAGTGCTGCTAAATGATCATCCACCGATGAAACTTGGGCATGATTCCATCAAGATTTCTCAGCAGTTTCATGATTTGAGCAGTAGTGACCTCCTTGATCACATACAGTATCTGCTTGTAGCTGTGTTCCTTTGTACATTTGCATTTGTGTCATGTCAAGAGATATTGAGGATCTCTTGCCAGTAGATTATAATCCTATAGTTTTGGAATAAAAGTTCTCTTTGTCGCAAAAAAAGAAAAAAAAACACATTATTTCCGGATACTTTAGGCGCCAGTACGCCCTCCTTTTGGGTTGATGGCTAAGGTACACGGCCATCCACAACTTTGGCCCATGCGTGTAATCCATATCCAATATCTATAGGAGTATCAAGCCACTTTTAGACCAGTAACATCGCGTAGATACACACACATACACAGGAGTAGATAACTACTCGGGCCATCACTCCACCCAATCATAGGCTCGCTTTCCCCAGCCGAATAATAATAATGCACTGCCCAAGTCACGCGCAACTGAGAACTATAACTACGAACAGTATCTTGAACATATATTTTTTGTACTCATACATAAAATACTTCCACTTGCATGTAGCACAGGCTAGGGGCCGGCCATGTTATTTTGGCCCGTGTTCTTGCGTGTGCTAGCTACTCTACAACGGAGTAGTATAATTTTGTAGGGCGTGATGTGTCGAGCGCGCGCTTATTACGGCCAAACACGCTTTGGATCACGTTTATTTTTGCACGTTCGATCGACATCTCTCTATCCTACGGATTCTTTTATCTGTCGATCTTGGAGGGGCCGGGGCCGGCGCCGGCGTCGCTTTTGAGCGTGACCGCCACTCCACTCGAGCTGCATTGCATGAGTGCGATCACACCGTGTCGTTTTGCATTCTTGCGGTACACGCACGCGTGGCTCTTGACGTATCGGCCGCCTCCATGAAACCCGAACGTCTCTCTGCGTGCGTGGATAATTGCTTCCGCGAACTGCTCAGGATAGGCTCGACAAGTTGAGCAGCACATGGGAGATGTGTAGTGTAGATCCTGCGAACTTGTCATTTCTTTCTGATAAAAAGTTGGGATACGATGCTCGATCTGCGTGTGTTGACGGACGGGACGGGTTTGAAAGACGGGCTTGATCTGGGTTTGGCGTACACATTGCTTTGCAAGAAACTCGTGAATTGATCGCGAGCACTGTTGAGGTACAGAACAGGCAGCGCCAGTGGCAAATAGCAAATGGACTTTGCCATGTGGAAAAAGGCCGAAAGAGAGATGGTTTGTGGCAAAACCACTAGCACTAGGGTTTCAATCTGCGTGAGTTGGAAAGCAACTCGGTCGTACAAGTGTCCAAACGAACAATTCGATAGTGCAGCGAACCAACCTGTGATTGGATGGTAGAGGGACTGTTGTATCTCTAGCCCACCAGGATTCAAATCCTGATAATCCTGATGCTCGCATTTATTTCTGGATTTATTTCAGGATTTCCGGCGATGCGCATTCAGTGGGAGGAAACGTTTTCGTCGACGACGAGGCGCCCTACGGTGAATTCGTAAATCTCAAGATGATATGCCGGCTCAGTATTTCGGAGGTGCTCATATGGGTAGGATGTGCGTGTGTGCGTTCGTAGGGGTGGGTGTATGCGCGTGTATATGAGCGCTTGTGTCTGTACTGATGTTCAAAAAAAAACAATTCGATAGTGCACACAAATTGGTTACGTACTTTCACATCATGATTATTGATTCTAAACAGATAACTCGTTGAGATGTTAACCATGCATGGTCGCTCTAAACGTGAGATAAAAAAACCTAAAATATCTACTCTGTACGTCACGCATAATAATTATAATTGTACTAAAAATAATTTTAAATATATATTATTATATGGCACATGATTTACGTTATATTGGTCAAATTGTTGATCAAGGGGGAACCAACAAGTGGTTCGATTGTTAAGAGGGTGGTGTTCTTCCTAACCCATCAGTACCTTAAGTTTTGATACTTTATGTCTCATTACTGTGACTAATCCTTTCAATGGGAGACGTGTTGGAAATATATCCTATAGGCAATAATAAAATGATTATTATTATATTTCCTCATTCATGATAATTGTCTTTTATTCATGCTATAATTGTGTTATCCGGAAATCGTAATACATGTGTGAATACATAGACCACAACATGTCCCTAGTGAGCCTCTAGTTGACTAGCTCGTTTATCAATAGATGGTCACGGTTTCCTGACCATGGACATTGGATGTCATTGATAACTGGATCACATTATTGAGAGAATGATGTGATGGACAAGACCCAATCCTAAGCATAGCACAAGATCGCGTAGTTCGTTTGCTAGAGCTTTTCCAATGTCAAGTACTATTTCCTTAGACCATGAGATCGTGTAACTCCCGGATACCGTAGGAGTGCTTTGGGTGTACCAAACGTCACAACGTAACTGGATGACTATAAAGGTATACTACAGGTATCTCCGAAAGTGTCTGTTGGGTTGACACGGATCGAGACTGGGATTTGTCACTCCGTACGACGGAGAGGTATCTTTGGGCCCACTCGGTAATGCGTCATCATAATGAGCTCAAAGTGACTAAGTGGTTGGTCACGGGATCATGCATTACGGTACGAGTAAAGTGACTTGCCGGTAACGAGATTGAACGAGGTGTTGGGATACCGACGATTGAATCTAGGGCAAGTAACGTACCGATTGACAAAGTGAATTGTATACGGGATTACTTGAATCCTCGACATCGTGGTTCATTCGATGAGATCATCGTGGAACATGTGGGAGCCAATATGGGTATCTAGATCCCGCTGTTGGTTATTGACCGGAGAGTCGTCTCGGTCATGTCTGCATGTCTCCCGAACCCGTAGGGTCTACACACTTAAGGTTCGGTGATGCTAGGATTGTAGAGATACTAGTACGCAGTAACCCGAAAGTTGTTCGGAGTCCCGGATGAGATCCCGGACGTCACGAGGAGTTCCGGAATGGTCCGGAGGTGAAGAATTATATATGGGAAGTCCAGTTTCGGCCATCGTGAAAGTTTTGGGGGTCACCGGTATTGTACTGGGACCACCGGAAGGGTCCCGGTGGTCCACCGGGTGGGGCCAGCCCCTGGTGGGCTGGTGCGCCCCCGCTTGGGCCCCCCTGCGCCTAGGGTTGGAAACCCTAGGGGTGGGGGCGCCCCACTTGGCTTGGGAGGCAAGCCACCCCTTGCCCCCCCCCCCTTGAGATCCAATCTCTAAGGGGCCGGTGCCCCCCGGCCCCTATATAAAGAGGGGGGAGGGAGGGCAGCCGCACCAAAGTCCCTGGTGCCTCCCTCTCCCTCTGCAACACCTCTCCCTCTCGTAGAGCTTGACGAAGCCCTGCCGAGATCGCTGCTGCTTCCACCACCACGCTGTCGTGCTGCTGGATCTCCATCAACCTCTCCCTCCCCTTGCTGGATCAAGAAGGAGGAGACGTCTTCCCCAATCGTACGTGTGTTGAACGCGGAGGTGCCGTCCGTTCGGCACTAGGATCATCGGTGATTTGGATCACGACGAGTACGACTCCCTCAACCCCGTTCTCTTGAACGCTTCCGCGCGATCTACAAGGGTATGTAGATGCACTCCTCTATCTCGTTGCTAGATGACTCCATAGATTGATCTTGGTGAAGCGTAGAAATTTTTTATTTTCTGCAACGTTCCCCGACAGTGGCATCATGAGCTAGGTTTATGCGTAGTTTCTATGCACGAGTAGAACACAAACTTGTTGTGGGCGTAGATGTTGTCAATTTTCTTGCCATTACTAGTCTTATCTTGCTTCGGCGGCATCGTGGGATGAAGCGGCCCGGACCGACCTTACACGTACGCTTACGTGAGACTGGTTCCACCGACTGACATGCACTAGTTGCATAAGGTGGCTAGCGGGTGTCTGTCTCTCCCACTTTAGTTGGAGCAGATTCGATGAAAAGGGTCCTTATGAAGGGTAAATAGAAATTGGCATATCACATTGTGGTTTTACGTAGGTAAGAAACATTCTTGCTAGAAACCTATAAAAGCCACATAAAAACATGCAACAACAATTAGAGGACGTCTAAATTGTTTTTGCAGCATATGCTTTGTGATGTGATATGCCCAAAAGGATGTGATGAATGATATATGTGATGTATGAGATTGATCATGTTCTTGTAATAGAAATCACGACTTGCATGTCGATGAGTATGACAACCGGCAGGAGCCATAGGAGTTGTCTTTATTTTTTGTATGACCTGCATGTCATTGAATAACGCCATGTAAATTACTTTACTTTATTGCTAAACACGTTAGCCATAGAAGTAGAAGTAATCGTTGGCGTGACAACTTCATGAAGACACGATGATGGAGATCATGGTGTCATGCCGGTGACGAAGATGATCATGGCGCCCCGAAGATGGAGATCAAATGAGCAATATGATATTGGCCATATCATGTCACTATTTGATTGCATGTGATGTTTATCATGTTTTGCTTCTTATTTGCTTAGTACGACGATAGTAAATAAGATGATCCCTTGTAATAATTTCAAGAAAGTGTTCCCCCTAATTGTGCGCCGTTGCGAAAGTTCGTTGTTTCGAAGCACCACGTGATGATCGGGTGTGATAGATTCTAACATCACATACAACGGGTGTAAGACAGATTTACACATGCAAAACACTTAGGTTGACTTGACGAGCCTAGCATGTACAGACATGGCCTCGGTGAAGGAAATATGCCCTATAGGCAATAATAAAGTTATTATTTATTTCCTCATATCATGATAAATGTTTATTATTCATGCTAGAATTGTATTAACCGGAAACATGATACATGTGTGAATACATAGACAAACATATAGTCACTAGTATGCCTCTACTTGACTAGCTCATTAATCAAAGATGGTTATGTTTCCTAACCATAGACATGTGTTTTCATTTGATTAATGGGATCACATCATTAGAAGAATGATGTGATTGACATGACCCATTCCGTTAGCCTAG
Source organism: Triticum timopheevii (assembly GCA_963921465.1). Taxonomy (NCBI): domain Eukaryota; kingdom Viridiplantae; phylum Streptophyta; class Magnoliopsida; order Poales; family Poaceae; genus Triticum; species Triticum timopheevii. The sequence goes on along the minus strand of OY997264.1, from coordinate 470,143,001 downwards.
TACTTGATCATTTAGTATATTGCTATTGCTTTCTTCATGACTTATACATGTTCCTGTAACTATGAGATTATGCAACTCCCGTTTACCGGAGGAACACTTTGGGTGCTACCAAACGTCACAACATAACCGGGTACATATTGTCTCCAAAGGTACATGTTGAGTTGGCGTATTTCGAGATTAGGTTTTGTCACTCCGATTGTCGGAGAGGTATCTCTGGGCCCTCTCGGTAATGCACATCACTATAAGCCTTGCAAGCAATGTAGATAATGAGTTAGTTACGGAATGATGCATTACGTAACGAGTAAAGAGACTTTCCGGTAACGAGATTGAACTAGGTATTGGATGCCGACGATCGAATCTCGAGCAAGTAACATACCGATGACAAAGGGAAGAACGTATGTTGTTATGCGGTTTGACCGATAAAGATCTTCGTAGAATATGTAGGAATCAATATGGGCATCCAGGTCCCGCTGTTGGTTATTGACCGAGAATAGTTCTAGGTCATGTCTACATAGTTCTCGAACCCGTAGGGTCCGCACGCTTAACGTTACGATGACAGTTTTATTATGAGTTTATAAGTTTTGCTGTACCGAAGTTTGTTTGGAGTCCCGGATGTGATCACGGACATGACGAGGAGTCTCAAAATGGTCGAGACATAAAGATTGATATATTGGACGACTATATTCGGACACCGGAAGTGTTCCGGACGTTTTCGGAGAAAACCGGAGTGCCGGAGGGTTACCGGAACCCCCCGGAAGAGATAATGGGCCACATGGGCCTTAGTGGAAAGAGAGAGGGGCGGCCAGGGTGAGCCGCGCGCCCCCTCTCCCTCTGGTCCGAATTGGACTAGGAGGGGGGCGGCGCTCCCCTCTTTCCTTCCCCCTCTCCGCCTTCCTTTCCCCTCCTAGTAGGAGTAGGAAAGGGGGAGTCCCTACTCCTACTAGGAGGAGGACTCCTCCTCCTGGCGCGCCCTCTAGGGCCGGCCGGCCTCCCCCCTTGCTCCTTTGTATACGGAGGCGGGGGGGGCACCCTAGGACACACAAGTTGATCTACGGATCGTTCCTTAGCCGTGTGCGGTGCCCCCCTCCACCATATTCCACCTCGGTCATATCGTCGCGGAGTTTAGGCGAAGCCCTGCGCCGGTAGAACATCATCATCGTCACCACGCCGTCGTGCTGACGGAACTCATCCCCGAAGCTTTGCTGTATCGTAGTCCGGGGATCGTCATCGAGCTGAACGTGTGCTGAACTCGGAGGTGCCGTACGTTCGGTGCTTGGATCGGTCGGATCGTGAAGACGTACGACTACATCAACCGCGTTGTGCTAACGCTTCCGCTTACGGTCTACGAGGGTACATGGACAACACTCTCCCCTCTCGTTACTATACCATCACCATGATCTTGCATGTGCGTAGGAATTTTTTTGAAATTACTACGTTCCCCAACAGTGGCATCCGAGCCTTGGTTTTATGCGTTGATGTTATATGCACGAGAAGAACACAAGTGAGTTGTGGGCGATACAAGTCATACTACTTACCAGCATGTCATACTTTGATTCGGCGGTATTGTGAGATGAAGCGGCCCGGACCGACATTACGCGTACGCTTACGCGAGACTGGTTTCACCGTTACGAGCACTTGTGCTTAAAGGTGGCTGGCGGGTGTCTGTCTCTCTCACTTTAGCTGAATCGAGTGTGGCTACGCCCGGTCCTTGCGAAGGTTAAAACAGCACTAACTTGATGAACTATCGTTGTGGTTTTGATGCGTAGGTAAGAACGGTTCTTGCTAAGCCCGTAGCAGCCACGTAAAATATGCAACAACAAAGTAGAGGACGTCTAACTTGTTTTTGCAGGGCATGTTGTGATGTGATATGGTCAAGACGTGTGCTATATTTTATTGTGTGAGATGATCATGTTTTGTAACCGATGTTATCGGCAACTGGCTGGAGCCATATGGTTGTCGCTTTATTGTATGAAATGCAAATGCCCTATAATTGCTTTACTTTATCACTAAGCGGTAGCGATAGTCGTAGAAGCAATAGATGGCGTAACGACAACGATGCTACGATGGAGATCAAGGTGTCGCGCCGGTGACGATGGTGATCACGACGGTGCATCGAAGATGGAGATCACAAGCACAAGATGATGATGGCCATATCATATCACTTATATCGATTGCATGTGATGTTTATCCTTTATGCATCTTATCTTGCTTTGATTGACGGTAGCATTTTAAGATGATCTCTCACTAATAATCAAGAAGTGTTCTCCCTGAGTATGCACCATGGCGAAAGTTCTTCGTGCTGAGACACCACGTGATGATCGGGTGTGATAGGCTCTACGTTCAAATACAACGAGTGCAAAATAGTTGCACACGCGGAATACTCAGGTCATACTTGACGAGCCTAGCATATACAGATATGGCCTCGGAACACGGAGACCGAAAGGTCGAACGTGAATCATATAGTAGATATGATCAACATAGTGATGTTCACCATTGAAACTACTCCATCTCACGTGATGATCGGACATGGTTTAGTTGATTTGGATCACGTGATCACTTAGATGACTAGAGAGATGTCTGTCTAAGTGGGAGTTCTTAAGTAATATGGTTAATTGAACTTAAATTTATCATGAACTTAGCACCTGATAGTATTTTGCTTGTCTATGTTTGTTTGTAGATAGATGGCTCGTGCTGTTGTTCCGTTGAATTTTAATGCGTTCCTTGAGAAAGCAAAGTTGAAAGATGATGGTAGCAATTACACGGACTGGGTCCGTAACCTGAGGATTATCCTCATTGCTGCACAGTAGAATTATGTCCTGGAAGCACCGCTGGGTGCCAGGCCTGCTGCTGATGCAACTGACGACGTTAAGAACGTCTGGCAGAGCAAAGCTGATAACTACTCGATAGTTCAGTGTGCCATGCTTTACGGCTTAGAACTAGGTCTTCAACGACGTTTTGAACGTCATGGAGCATATGAGATGTTCCAGGAGTTGAAGTTAATATTTCAAGCAAATGCCCAGATTGAGAGATATGAAGTCTCCAATAAGTTCTATAGCTGCAAGATGGAGGAGAATAGTTCTGTCAGTGAACACATACTCAAAATGTCTGGGTATAATAATCACTTGATTCAACTGGGAGTTAACCTTCCTGATGATAGTGTCATTGACAGAATTCTTCAATCACTGCCACCAAGCTACAAGAGCTTCGTGATAACTTAATATGCAAGGGATGGACAAGACAATTCCCGAGCTCTTCGCAACGCTAAAACCTGCGGAGGTAGAAATCAAGAAGGAGCATCAAGTGTTGATGGTCAACAACACCACTAGTTTCAAGAAAAAGGGCAAAGGGAAGAAGAAGGGGAACTTCAAGAAGAACAGCAAGCAAGTTGCTGCTCAAGAGAAGAAACCCAAGTCTGGACCTAAGCCAGAAACTGAGTGCTTCTACTGCAAGCAGACTGGACACTGGAAGCGGAACTGCCCCAAGTATTTGGCGGATAAGAAGGATGGCAAGGTGAACAAAGGTATATGTGATATACATGTTATTGATGTGTACCTTACTAATGCTCGCAGTAGTACCTGGGTATTTGATACTGGTTCTGTTGCTAATATTTGCAACTCGAAACAGGGACTATGGATTAAGCGAAGATTGGCTAAGGACGAGGTGACGATGCGCGTGGGAAATGGTTCCAAAGTCGATGTGATCGCGGTCGGCACACTACCTCTACATCTACCATCGGGATTAGTTTTAGACCTAAATAATTGTTATTTGGTGCCAGCGTTAAGCATGAACATTATATCTGGATCTTGTTTGATGCGAGACGGTTATTCATTTAAATCAGAGAATAATGGTTGTTCTATTTATATGAGTAATATCTTTTATGGTCATGCACCCTTGAAGAGTGGTCTATTTTTATTGAATCTCGATAGTAGTGATACACATATTCATAGTGTTGAAACCAAAAGATGCAGAGTTGATAATGATAGTGCAACTTATTTGTGGCACTGCCGTTTAGGTCATATCGGTGTAAAGCGCATGAAGAAACTCCATACTGATGGGCTTTTGGAATCACTTGATTATGAATCACTTGGTACTTGCGAACCGTGCCTCATGGGCAAGATGACTAAAACACCGTTCTCCGGAACTATGGAGCGAGCAACTGATTTGTTGGAAATCATACATACTGATGTTTGTGGTCCAATGAATATTGAGGCTCGCGGCGGGTATCGTTATTTTCTCACCTTCACAGATGATTTGAGCAGATATGGGTATATCTACTTAATGAAACACTAGTCTGAAACATTTGAATAGTTCAAAGAATTTCAGAGTGAAGTGGAAAATCATCGTAACAATAAAATAAAGTTTCTACGATCTGATCGTGGAGGAGTATATTTGAGTTACGAGTTTGGTCTACACTTGAAACAATGCGGAATAGTTTCGCAACTCACGCCACCCGGAACACCACAACGAAATGGTGTGTCCGAACGTTGTAATCGTACTTTACTAGATATGGTGCGATCTATGATGTCTCTTACTGATTTACCGCTATCGTTTTGGGGTTACACTTTAGAGACGGCCGTATTCACGTTAAATAGGGCACCATCAAAATCCGTTGAGACGACACCTTATGAACTGTGGTTTGGCAAGAAACCAAAGTTGTCGTTTCTTAAAGTTTGGGGCTGCGATGCTTATGTGAAAAAACTTCAACCAGATAAGCTCGAACCCAAATCGGAGAAATGTGTCTTCATAGGATACCCAAAATAGACTATTGGGTACACCTTCTATCACAGATCTGAGGGCAAGATTTTCGTTGCTAAAATCGGATCCTTTCTAGAGAAGGAGTTTTTCTCGAAAGAAGTGAGTGGGAGGAAAGTAGAACTTGATGAGGTAACTGTACCTGCTCCCTTATTGGAAAGTAGTTCATCACAAGAACCGGTTCCTGTGACAACTACACCAATTAGTGAGGAAGCTAATGATATTGATCATGAAACTTCAGATCAAGTTTCTACTGAACCTCGTAGGTCTACCAGAGTAAGATCCGCACCAGAGTGGTACGGTAATCCTATTCTAGAAGTCATGTTACTTGACCATGATGAACCTACGAACTATGAGGAAGCGATGATGATCGCAGATTCCGCAAAATGGCTAGAGGCCATGAAATCTGAGATGGGATCCATGTATGAGAACAAATTATGGACTTTGGTTGACTTGCCCGATGATCGGCAAGCCATTGAGAATAAATGGATTTTTAAGAAGAAGACTGACGCTGATGGTAATGTAACTGTCTATAAAGCTCGACTTGTTGCGAAAGGTTTTTGACAAGATCAAGGGGTTGACTACGATGAGACTTTCTCACCCGTAGCGATGCTTAAGTCTGTCCGAATCATGTTAGCTATTGCTGCATTTCATGATTATGAAATTTGGCAAATGGATGTCAAAACTGCATTCTTGAATGGATTTCTGGAAGAAGAGTTGTATATGATGCAACCAGAAGGTTTTGTTGATCCAAAAGGTGCTAACAAAGTGTGCAAGCTCCAGCGATCCATTTATGGACTGGTGCAAGCATCTCGGAGTTGGAATGAACGCTTTGATAGTGTGATCAAAGCATATGGTTTTACACAGACTTTTGGAGAAGCCTGTATTTATAAGAAAGTGAGTGGGAGCTCTGTAGCATTTCTGATATTATATGTAGATGACATATTATTAATTGGAAATGATATAGAATTTCTGGATAGCATAAAGGGATACTTGAATAAAAGTTTTTCAATGAAAGACCTCGGTGAAGCTGCTTACATATTGGGCATCAAGATTTATAGAGATAGATCAAGACGCTTAATAGGACTTTCACAAAGCACATACCTTGATAAAATTTTGAAAAAGTTCAAAATGGATAAGGCAAAGAAAGGGTTCTTGCCCGTGCTTCAAGGTGTGAAGTTGAGTCAGACTCAATGCCCGACCACAGCAGGAGATAGAGAGAAAATGAAATATGTTCCCTATGCTTCAGCCATAGGCTCTATCATGTATACAATGTTGTGTACCAGACCTGACGTATGCTTAGCAATAAGCTTGGCAGGAAGGTACCAAAGTAATCCAGGAGTGGATCTCTGGACAGCGGTCAAGAACATCCCGAAATACCTGAAAAGGACTAAGGATATGTTTCTCGTATATGGAGGTGACAAAGAGCTAGTCGTAAATGGTTACGTCGATGCAAGCTTTGACACTGGTCCGGACGATTCTAAATCGCAAACCGGATAAGTGCTTTTATTAAACAGTGAGCTGTAAGTTGGTGCAGTTCTAAACAAAGCGTCGTGGCAGGATCTACATGTGAAAAGGAGTACATAGCTGCTTCGGAAGCAGCAAGTGAAGGAGTCAGGATGAAGGAGTTCATTTCCGATCTAGGTGTCATACCTAGTGCATCGGGACCAATGAAGATCTTCTGTGACAACACTGGTGCAATTGCCTTGGCAAAGGAATCCAGATTTCACAAGAGGACCAAGCACATCAAGAGACACTTCAATTCCATTCAGGACCAAGTCCAAGTGGGAGACATAGAGATTTGCAAGATACATACGGATCTGAATGTTGCAGATCCGTTGACTAAGCCTCTCTCACGAGCAAAACATGATCAGCACCAAGACTCCATGGGTGTTAGAATCATTACTATGTAATCGAGATTATTGACTCTAGTGCAAGTGGGAGACTGAAGGAAATATGCCCTAGAGGCAATAATAAAGTTATTATTTACTTCCTCATATCATGATCAATGTTTATTATTCATGCTAGAATTGTATTAACCGGAAACATGATACATGTGTGAATACATAGACAAACATATAGTCACTAGCATGCCTCTACTTGACTAGCTCATTAATCAAAGATGGTTATGTTTCCTAACCATAGACATGTGTTGTCATTTGATTAATGGGATCACATCATTAGAAGAATGATGTGATTGACATGACCCATTCTGTTAGCCTAGCACTTGATCGTTTAGTATATTGCTATTTCTTTCTTCATGACTTATACATGTTCCTGTAACTATGAGATTATGCAACTCCCGTTTACCGGAGGAACACTTTGGGTGCTACCAAACGTCACAACGTAACTGGGTGATTATAAAGGAGTACTACAGGTGTCTCCAAAGGTACATGTTGAGTTGGCGTATTTCGAGATTAGGTTTTGTCACTCCGATTGTCGGAGAGGTATCTCTGGGCCCTCTCGGTAATGCACATCACTATAAGCCTTGCAAGCAATGTAGCTAATGAGTTAGTTACGGAATGATGCATTACGTAATGAGTAAAGAGACTTGTCGGTAACGAGATTGAACTAGGTATTGGATACCGACGATCGAATCTCGGGCAAGTAACATACCGATGACAAAGGGAACAACGTATGTTGTTATGCGGTTTGACCGATAAAGATCTTCGTAGAATATGTAGGAATCAATATGGGCATCCAGGTCCTGCTGTTGGTTATTGACCGAGAATAGTTCTAGGTCATGTCTACATTGTTCTCGAACCCGTAGGGTCCGCACGCTTAACGTTACGATGACAGTTTTATTATGAGTTTATAAGTTTTGATGTACCAAAGTTTGTTCGGAGTCCCGGATGTGATCTCGGACATGACGAGGAGTCTCGAAATGGTCGAGACATAAAGATTGATATATTGGACGACTATATTCGGACACCGGAAGTGTTCCGGACGTTTTCGGAGAAAACCGGAGTGCCGGAGGGTTACCGGACCCCCCCCCCCCGGAAGAGATAATGGGCCACATGGGCCTTAGTGGAAAGAGAAAGGGGCGGCCAGGGTAAGCCGCGCGCCCCCTCTCCCTCTGGTCCAAATTGGACTAGGAGGGGGGCGGCGCCCCCCTCTTTCCTTCCCCCTCTCCCCCTTCCTTTCCCCTCCTAGTAGGAGTAGGAAAGGGGGAGTCCTACTCCTACTAGGAGGAGGACTCCTCCTCCTGGCACGCCCTCTAGGGCCGGCCGGCCTCCCCCCTTGCTCCTTTATATACGGGGGCAGGGGGCACCCTAGGATACACAAGTTGATCTACGGATCGTTCCTTAGCCGTGTGCGGTGCCCCCCTCCTCTATATTCCACCTCGGTCATATCGTCGCGAAGTAGCCCTGCGCCGGTAGAACATCATCATCGTCACCACGCCGTCGTGCTGACGGAACTCATCCCCGAAGCTTTGCTCGATCGGAGCCTGGGGATCGTCATCGAGCTGAACATGTGCTGAACTCGGAGGTGCCGTACGTTCGGTGCTTGGATCGGTCGGATCGCGAAGACGTACGACTACATCAACCACGTTGTGCTAACGCTTCCGCTTACGGTCTACGAGGGTATGTGGACAACATTCTCCCCTCTCGTTGCTATACCATCACCATGATCTTGCGTGTGCGTAGGAATTTTTTTGAAATTACTACGTTCCCCAACACTCGGAACACAAGAGACCGAAATGTCGAACATGAGTCGTATGGAAGATACGATCAACATGGAGATGTTCACCGATGATGAATAGTCCATCGCATGTGATGATCGGACACGGTCTAGTTGAGTCGGATCATGTATCACTTAGATGACTAGAGGGATGTCTAATCTAAGTGGGAGTTCATTAAATAATTTGATTAGATGAACTTAATTATCATGAACTTAGTCTAAAAACCTTTGCAAAATATCTTCTAGATCAAATGGCCAACACTCATGTCAACCTCAACTTCAACGCGTTCCTAGAGAAAACCAAGCTGAAAGATGATGGCAGCAACTATTCAGACTGGGTCCGGAACCTGAGGATCATCCTCATAGCTGCCAAGAAAGCATATGTCCTAGAACGACCGCTAGGTGAAGCACCCATCCCAGAGAACCAAGACATTATGAATGCTTGGTAGTCACGTGCTGATGATTACTCCCTCGTTCAGTGCGGCATGCTTTATAGCTTATTGCCGGGGCTCCAAAAGCGTTTTGGGCAACACGGAGCATATGAGATGTTCGAAGAGCTGAAAATGGTTTTCCAAGCTCATGCCCGGGTCGAGAGATATGAAGTCTCCGACAAGTTCTACAGTTGTAAGATGGAGGAAAACAGTTCTGTCAGTGAGCACATACTCAAAATGTCTGGGTTGCACAACCGCTTGTCCCAGCTGGAGATTAACCTCCCGGACGAGGCGGTCATTGACAGAATCCTTCAGTCACTCCCACCTAGCTACAAGATCTTTGTGATGAACTACAATATGCAGGGGATGTGAAAACTATTCCTGAAGTATTTTCAATGCTGAAATCAGCAGAGGTGGAAATCAAAAAGGAACATCAAGTGTTGATGGTCAATAAAACCACTAGTTTCAAGAAAGGCAAGGGTAAGAAGAACTTCAAGAAGGACGGCAAGGGAGTTGCCGCGCCCGGTAAGCCAGCTGCCGGGAAGAAGCCAAAGAATGGACCCAAGCCTGAGACGGAGTGCTTTTATTGCAAGGGAAAGGGACACTGGAAGCGGAACTGCCCCAAATACTTAGCGGACAAGAAGGCCGGCAACACTAAAGGTATATGTGATATACATGTAATTGAGGTGTACCTTACCAGTACTCGTAGTAGCTCCTGGGTATTTGATACCGGTGCGGTTGCTCATATTTGTAACTCAAAGCAGGAGCTGCGGAATAAGCGGAGACTGGCGAAGGACTAGGTGACGATGCGCGTCGGGAATGGTTCCAAGGTCGATGTGATCGCCGTCGGCACGCTACCTCTACATTTACCTACGGGATTAGTTTTAAACCTCAATAATTGTTATTTAGTGCCAGCTTTGAGCATGAACATTGTATCTGGATCTCGTTTAATGCGAGATGGCTACTCATTTAAATCCGAGAATAATGGTTGTTCTATTTAAATGAGAGATATGTTTTATGGTCATGCCCCGCTGGTCAATGGTTTATTCTTAATGAATCTCGAACGTGATGTTACACATATTCATAGTGTGATTACCAAAAGATGTAAAGTTGATAACGATAGTCCCACATACTTGTGGCACTGCCGCCTTGGTCACATTGGTCTCAAACGCATGAAGAAGCTCCATGCTAATGGACTTTTGGAGTCTCTTGATTATGAATCATTTGACACGTGCGAACCATGCCTTATGGGCAAAATGACCAAGACTCCGTTCTCCGGAACAATGGAGCGAGCAACCAACTTATTGGAAATCATACATACTGATGTGTGCGGTCCAATGAGCGTTGAGGCTCACGGAGGATATCGTTATGTTCTCACTCTCACTGACGACTTGAGTAGATATGGGCATGTCTACTTGATGAAACACAAGTCCGAGACCTTTGAAAAGTTCAAGGAATTTCAGAATGAGGTAGAGAATCAACGTGACCAAAAAATAAAGTTCTTGCGATCAGATCGTGGGGGAGAATATTTAAGTCACGAATTTGGTACACGCTTAAGGAAATGTGGAATCGTTTCACAACTCACGCCGCCTGGAACACCTCAGCGTAACGGTGTGTCCGAACATCGTAATCGCACTCTATTGGATATGGTGCGATCTATGATGTCACTCACCGATTTACCGCTATCATTTTGGGGATACGCTCTAGAGACAGCTACATTCACTTTAAATAGGGCACCGTCTAAATCCGTTGAGACGACACCGTATGAATTATGGTTTGGGAAGAAACCTAAGCTGTCGTTTCTAAAAGTTTGGGGATGCGATGCTTATGTCAAGAAACTTCAACCTGAAAAGCTCGAACCCAAGTCGGAAAAATGTGTCCTCATAGGATGCCCTAAGGAAACCATTGGGTATACCTTCTACCTAAGATCTGAAGGCAAGATCTTTGTTGCCAAGTACGGGTCCTTTCTGGAGAAAGAGTTTCTCTCGAAAGAAGTAAGTGGGAGTAAAGTGGAACTTGATGAAGTACTACCTCTTGAACCAGAAAGTAGCGCAGCTCAGGAAGGTGTTCCTGTGGTGCCTGCACTGACTAGAGAGGAAACTAATGATGATGATCAAGGTAGTTCGGATCAAGCTACTACTGAACTTCGTAGGTCCACGAGGACACGTCCCACACCAGAGTGATATGGCAACCCTGTCCTGGAAATCATGTTGTTAGACAACGGTGAACCTTCGAACTATGAAGAAGCAATGGCGGGCCCAGATTCCAACAAATGGCTTGAAGCCATGCAATCCGAGATAGGATCCATGTATGAAAACAAAGTATGGACTTTGACAGACTTGCCCGATGATCGGCGAGCGATAGAAAATAAATGGATCTTTAAGAAGAAGACGGACGCGGACGGTAATGTTACCATCTATAAAGCTCGACTTGTCACTAAGGGTTATCGACAAGTTCAAGGGGTTGACTACGATGAGACTTTCTCTCCCGTAGTGAAGCTGAAGTCCGTCTGAATCATGTTAGTGTTGGGGAACGTAGTAATTTCAAAAAAAATTCCTACGCACATGCAAGGATCATGGTGATGCATAGCTAGGAGAGGGGAGAGTGTTGTCCACGTACCCTCGTAGATCGAAAGCGGAAGTGTTATAACAACGCGGTTGATGTAGTCGTACGTCTTCACGATCCGACCGATCCAAGTACCAAACGTACAGCACCTCCGAGTTCAGCACACGTTCAACTCGATGACGATCCCCGGACTCCGATCCAGCAGGGTGTCGGGGATGAGTTCTGTCAGCACGACGGCGTGGTGACGATGATGATGTTTTACTGACGCAGTGCTTCACTTATGCACCGCAACGATATGACCGAGGTGGAATATGGTGGAGGGGGGCACCGCACACGGCTAAGAAACGATCACGAAGATCAACTTGTGTATGTAGAGGTGCCCCCTGCCCCCGTATATAAAGGAGGGAGGGGGAGGCCGGCTGGCCCTTGGGGCGTGCCAAGGATGGGGGAGTCCTCCTCCTAGTAAGAGTAGGACTCCCCTTTCCTAGTCCAACTAGGAAGAGGGAAGGGGGAAGGAAAGAGAGGGAGAGGGAGAGGGAAAGAGGGGCCGCGCCCCCCTCCCCTAGTCCAATTCGGACTCCTCATTTTTTTGAGCTAATCTATACTCTTTATTGCACGTTCAAAAACATCAGAATACAGATAATATCGGGCAAACTAGCTAGCCACACGTGGCGCCCGGGAGGGAGAGATGCCGCAGCCTTAGCTAGGGCATGAGCCTCTCCATTGTGTCTCCTACTCTCATAAATAAAATCAACATTATAAAAAGACCTCCTTTGATGCTTGATATCTTGTAGGATAGGGAAGAACTTGCACGGGGCATCATCAGCAATTCGTGTCACCACCTCCTGGCAATCTGATGCGACACAAACAGATCGCTCGTTTAAGTCCATCGCGAGGGCTAGTGCCTCTTTGCATGCCCGTGCTTCGAGAATCGCTGGATCCAGACAACCTTCAGAAATAATGGCAGAAGCACCGAGGTAGTTGCCATGCTTGTCTCGGCACACGATGGCCGAGGCGCCCCTGTCACCGATCTTAGAGAAGCCCCCATCTGCATTTATCTTGACATCATGAGATTCTGGTGGCAGCCATGGCAAATGAACTGGCTGATCCGCAGGCACTCTGGATCTTACAGACAGGTCCCTGGGTGTTGCACGCAGGCCCCTGGGCGTCACATGCAGGTCCTTGGATGACGCATGCAAATACCTTGTACCTGCCCCTTTCTCTGGGATTTGGTCCAGCTCCGCCATGAACTTCCGAACAAAAACATGGTGCTGAGGGGACTTTGAAATTGGTTGTCGTGGATAGCTTTGCGCCTAGCCCACCAGATCGCCCACAACGTTACTAGCACGCGTGCAAGGGACTCTGTAGGTAGTGTGTCAACCAGCCAAAACATCCAAAGCTTGGCATCTTCGGTCCGGTTGGATATGATTGTTTCTGTGATGTCCTCATCAGCGAGTGCCCAGACACACCGTCCCATATGACAATCAAATAACGCATGGCGCCATGAGTCCACTGCCGCATGGCAAATGGAGCATTCCGCGGAGTCGGCCATACATCTGTCCTTTCGTACGGCTCTTGTGGGTATTGAAGTTTTAGCTAAACGCCAAGCGAACACCCTCACCTTGGAGGGAACCGCAGCTCCCCATAACTTTGTCCATGACCGGCTGTCGGCGTGGATGTTGGAATGGCCATCGTTATGCTCAAGCCAGTCGGTGCGCTGCTGCTTTGTAGAGGCTAGCAATCTGTATGCTGACCAGACTATGAAATCCTCCTTTGTTCGTAATGCCAGGACCAAAAGTCTGCCTGAACTCTACTGCTAAGGGGAATGTTGAGGATTGCCTCCATAACCATCGGATACAAATGTTCAGTAAGGACATCTCGGTCCCAGGTGGAGGTGACCGAGTTGATCAGTTCTGAAACCTGTTGCGGGGGGTTTAGGTATTTTGGGCAAACCGGCCGTAGTTTGTAATCACGGGGAATCCAGTTATCACGCCAGATGTTGGTATCCTCCCCCGATCCGATGCGCTTCACTAAGCCAAGTTTGAGTGCATCCCGTCCTTCAACTATCGAACGCCAAACTTGTGAAGGATTTCTTCCCACTTCTGCTTCCAAGATTGTCGAGGCTGGGTAATATACTGCTCTAAGAATTCGAGCACTGAGAGAATCTGGCTGTGTCAGAAGTCGCCAAGCTTGCCGTGCAAGAAGGGCTAAATTGAAGAGCTCAATGTCGCGAAAGCCCATACCTCCCATGCATTTTGGCTGTGACATGACCTCCCAGGAAACCCAGGCCGTCTTTCTCTCACCTTTTTTTGATCCCCACCAGAACTTTCATGGGAGGGGGCGCGCCACCTCCTGGGCTGCTGCCCTCTCTCTCCCCTCAGGCCCACTAAGGCCCAATACTTCCCTGGGGAGTTCTGGTAACCCCTCCGGCACTCCGGTTTTCTCCGAAATCACCCGAAACACTTTTGGTGTCCGAATATAGTCGTCCAATATATCAATCTTTATGTCTCGACCATTTCAAGACTCCTCGTCATGTCCGTGATCACATCCGCGACTCCGAACAAACCTCGGCTCATCAAAACATATAAACTCATAATATAACTATCGTCGTAACGTTAAGCGTGCGGACCCTACGGGTTCGAGAACTATGTAGACATGACCTAGAACTGTTTCTGGTCAATAACCAATAGCGGAACCTGGATGCTCATATTGGCTCCTACATATTCTACGAAGATCTTTATTGGTCAAACCGCATAACAACATACGTTGTTCCCTTTGTCATCGGTATGTCACTTGCCCGAGATTCGATCGTCGGTATCCAATACCTAGTTCAATCTCATTACCGGCAAGTCTCTTTACTCGTTACGTAATGCATCATTCCGTAACCAACTCATTGGCCACATTGCTTGCAAGGCTTATAGTGATGTGCACTACCGATAGGGCCCAGAGATACCTCTCCGACAATCGGAGTGACAAAACCTAATCTCGAAATACGCCAACTCAACATGTACCATTGGAGACACCTGTAGAGCTCCTTTATAATCACCCAGTTACATTGTGACGTTTGGTAGCACACAAAGTGTTCCTCCGGTAAACGGGAGTTGCATAATCTCATAGTTGTAGGAACTTTGTATAAGTCATGAAGATAGCAATAGCAACATACTAAACAATCAAATGCTAAGCTAACGGAATGGGTCAGGTCAATCACATCATTCTCCTAATGATGTGATCCTGTTAATCAAATGACAACACATGTCTATGGTTAGGAAACATAACCATCTTTGATTAATGAGCTAGTCAAGTAGAGGCATACTAGTGACATTAAGTTTGTCTATGTATTCACACATGTATCATGTTTCCGGTTAATACAATTCTAGCATGGATAATAAACATTTATCATGATATGAGGAAATAAATAATAACTTTATTATTGCCTCTAGGGCATATTTCCTTCAGTCTCCCACTTGCACTAGAGTCAATAATCTAGATTACACGGTAATGATTCTAACACCCATGGAGTCTTGGTGTTGATCATGTTTTGCTCGTGGAAGAGGCTTAGTCAACGGGTCTGCAACATTCAGATCCGTATGTATCTTGCAAATCTCTATGTCTCCCACCTGGACTTGGTCTCGGATGGAATTGAAGCGTCTCTTGATGTGCTTGGTCCTCTTGTGAAATCTGGATTCCTTTGCCAAGGCAATTGCACCAGTATTGTCACAGAAGATCTTCATTGGTCCCTATGCACTAGGTATGACACCTAGATCAGAAATGAACTCCTTCATCCTGACTCCTTCATTTGGTGCTTCTGAAGCAGCTATGTACTCCGCTTCGCATGTACATCCCACGACGACGCTTTGTTTAGAACTGCACCAACTTACAGCTCCACCGTTTAATAAAAACATGTATCCAGTTTGCGATTTAGAATCGTCCGGATCAGTGTCAAAGCTTGCATCGATGTAACCATTTACGACAAGCTCTTTGTCACCTCCATAAACGAGAAACATATCCTTAGTCCTTTTCAGGTATTTTAGGATGTTCTTGACCGCTGTCCAGTGATCCACTCCTGGATTACTTTGGAACTTACCTGCCAAGCTTATTGCTAAGCATACGTCAGGTCTGGTACACAGCATTGCATACATGATAGAGCCTATGGCTGAAGCATAGGGAACATCTTTCATTTTCTCTCTATCTTCTGCTGTGGTTGGGCATTGAGTCTGACTCAACTTCCCACCTTGTAATACAGGCAAGAACCCTTTCTTTGCCTGATCCATTTTGAACTTTTTCAAAACTTTATCAAGGTATGTGCTTTGTGAAAGTCCAATTAAGCATCTTGATCTATCTCTATAGATCTTGATGCCTAATATGTAAGCAACTTCACCGAGGTCTTTCATTGAAAAACTTTTATTCAAGTATCCCTTTATGCTATCCAGAAATTCTATATCATTTCCAATTAAAAATATGTCATCTACATATAATATCAGAAATGCTACAGAGCTCCCACTCACTTTCTTGTAAATACAGGCTTCTCCAAATGTCTGTATAAAACCATATGCTTTGATCACACTATCAAAGCATTTATTCCAACTCCGAGATGCTTGCACCAGTCCATAAATGGATCGCTGGAGTTTGCACACTTTATTAGCACCTTTTGGATCGACAAAACCTTTCAGTTGCATCATGTACAACTCTTCTTCCAGAAATCCATTCAGGAATGCAGTTTTGACATCCATTTGCCAAATTTCATAATCATAAAATGCGGCAATTGCTAACATGATTCGAACAGACTTAAGCATCGCTACGGGTGAGAAAGTCTTGCTAGCTCTTGAGCACTGCGTTGGATTTCCCCGAAGAGGAGAGGATGATGCAGCAAAGTAGCGTAAGATTTCCCTCAGTTTTTGAGAACCAAGGTATCAATCCAGTAGGAGACCACGCACAAGTCCCTCGTACCTACACAAAATGATAGCAACTCGCAACCAACGCGATTAGGGGTTGTCAATCCCTTCATGGTTACTTACGATAGGGAGATCTAATAGAGATGATAAATAATATTTTTTGGTATTTTTGATAGATAGATGCAAAGTGAAAAGTAAAAGGAAAAGTAAAAATAAAGCAAGTAAATAAAATGATAGAGATTGATATGATGAGAATAGACCCGGGGGCCATAGGTTTCACTAGTGGCTTCTCTCAAGAGCATAAGTATTCTACGGTGGGTGAACAAATTACTGTTGAGCAATTGACGGAATTGAGCATAGTTATGAGTATATCTAGGCAATGATCATGTATATAGGCATCACGTCCAAAACAAGTAGATCGAAACGATTCTGCATCTACTACTATTACTCCACTCATCGACCGCTATCCAGCATGCATCTAGAGTATTAAGTAAAAACAGAGTAACGCTTTAAGCAAGATGACATGATGTAGAGGGATAAATTCATGCAATATGATAAAAACCCCATCTTGTTATCCTCGATGGCAACAATACAATACGTGCCTTGCAACCCTTTCTGTCACTGGGTAAGGACACCGCAAGATTGAACCCAAAGCTAAGCACTTCTCCCATTGCAAGAACTATCAATCTAGTTGGCCAAACCAAAAAAGAGAATTCGAAGAGACTTGCAAAGATAACTCAATCATACATAAAAGAATTCAGAGAAGAATCAAATATTTTCCATAGATAATACTGGATCATAAACCCACAATTCATCGGTCTCAACAAACACACCGCAAAAAGAAGATTACATCAAATAGATCTCCATGAGAGAGGGGGAGAACATTGTATTGAGATCCAAAAAGAGAGAGGAAGCCATCTAGCTACTAGCTATGGACCCGAAGGTCTGAAGTAAACTACTCACACTTCATCGGAGGGGCTATGGTGATGATGTAGAAGCCCTCCGTGGTGGATGCCCCCTCCGGCGGAGCTCCGGAATAGGCCCCAAGATGGGATCTCGTGGATACAGAAGGTTGCGACGGTGGAATTAGGTTTTTGGCTCCTGTTCTGGTCGTACGGGGATACGTAGGTATATATAGGAGGAAGAAGTACGTCGGTGGAGCGTCAGGGGGCGCGCCCTCCACCCTCGTGACCGCCTCTGGCACTGCTTGGAGTAGGGTCCAAGTCTCCTGGATCATGTTCGGTTGGAAAATCACGTTCCCGAAGGTTTCATTCCGTTTGGACTCCGTTTAATATTCCGTTTCTTCGAAACACTAAAATAAGCAAAAAACAGCAATTCTGGGCTGGGCCTCCGGTTAATAGGTTAGTCCCAAAAATAATATAAAAGTGGAAAATAAAGCCCAATATAGTCCAAAACAGTAGATAAAGTAGCATGGAGCAATCAAAAATTATAGATACGTTGGAGACGTATCAAGCATCCCCAAGCTTAATTCCTGCTCGTCCTCGAGTAGGTAAATGATAAAAAAGAATTTTTGATGGGGAGTGATACTTTGGCATAATTTCAATGTAAATCTTCTTAATTGTTATATGAATATTCAGATCCGAAAGATTCAAGACAAAAGTTCATATTGACACAAAAATAATAATACTTCAAGCATACTAATCAAAGCAATCATGTCTTCTCAAAATAACATGGCAAAAGAAAGTTCATCCCTACAAAATCATATAGTTAGGCTATGCTTCATTTTTGTCACACAAAGATTTTCCCAACTTCTATACCCCCGATGACAAGCCAAGCAATTGTTTCATACTTAAATAATCTCAAACTTTTTCAACCTTCACGCAATACATGAGTGTGAGCCATGGATATAGCACTATGGGTGGAATAGAATATGATGATGGGGATTGTGTCGAGAAGACAAAAAGGGAGAAAGTATCACATTGACGAGGCTAATCAACGGGCTATGGAGATGCCCATCAATTGATGTCAACATGAGGAGTAGGGATTGCCATGCAACGGATGCACTAGAGCTATGAATGCTCAACAAAAGAAAAACTAGTGGGTGTGCATCCAACTTGCTTGCTCACGAAGACCTAGGGCATTTGGAGAAGCCCATCGTAGGAATATACAAGCCAAGTTCTATAATGAAAAGTTCCCACTAGTATAAAAAGACAACTTATGAGACTCACTACATGAGGAACAAGGTGCTACTTTGAAGCACAATATATGAGACTCACTACAATGAAGAACAAGGTGCTACTTTGAAGCACAAGTGTGGAAAAAGAGATAGTAGCATTGCCCCTTTTTTTTGGGCCTTTCTTTTTTTGGCCCTTTTTTTATTATTTGGGAAATTCTCTAATAATGATGATCATCACACTTCTATTGATTACAACATAAGGATTACAACTCGAAACTTAGAACAAGATATGACTCTATATGAATGCGTCCGGCGGAGTACCGGGATGGTGCAATGAATCAAGAGTGACATGTATGAAAATAATGCATGGTGGCTTTGCCACAAATATGATGTCAACTACATGATCATGCAATGGCAATATGACAAAAGTAATGTATGTCATGATGATGATGGTGGAAGTTGCATGGCAATATATCTCGGAATGGCTATGGAAATGCCATGATAGGTAGGTATGGTGGCTGTTTTGAGGGAGATATAAGGAGGTTTATGTGTGATAGAGTATATCGTATCATGGGGTTTGGATGCACCGGCGAAGTTTGCACCAAGTCTCAAGGTGAGAAAGGGCAATGCACGGTACCGAAGAGGCTAGCAAAGGTGGAAAGGTGAGAGTGCGTATAATCCATGGACTCAACATTAGTCAAAGGAACTCATATACTTATTGCAAAAATTTAGAAGTCATCAGAAATCAAGTACTATGCGCATGCTCCTAGGGGGATAGATTGGTAGGAAAATACCATCGCTCGTCCCCGACCGCCACTCATAAGGATGCACAAGCCAGGTACACTTCATGTTTCAAATTTGTTACACAACTTTAACCATACGTGCATGCTACGGGACTTGCAAACTTCAACACAAGTATTTCTCAAATTCATAATCACCCAACTAGCACGAATTTGATATTATCACCTCCATATCTCAAAACAATTATCAAGCATCAAACTTATCTTAGTATTCAACGCACTGAAAAGAAAGTTTCACATATCTTGAACACCAAGTATATTAACATTAAGCAAATTACCATGCTATTAACGATTCTCAAAATAATCTAAGTAAAGCATGAGAGATCAATAGTTTCTTTAAAACAAATCCACCACCATGCTCTAAAAGATCTAAGTGAAGCACTAGAGCAAAAATTATCACGCTCAAAAGATATAAGTGAAGTACTATGAGCAAAACTATCAAGCTCAAAAGATATAAGTGAAGCACATAGAGTATTCTAACAAATTCCAAATCATATATGGCTCTCTCAAAAGGTGTGTACAGCAAGGATGATTGTGGTAGACTAACAAGCAAAGACACAAATAATACAAGACGCTCCAAGCAAAACACATATCATGTGGTGAATAAAAATATAGCTCCAAGTAAATTACCGATGGAAGTGGATGAAAGAGGGGATGCCTTCCGGGGCATCCCCAAGCTTTGACTTTTTGGTGTCCTTGGATTATCTTGGGGGTGTCATGGTCATCCCCAAGCTTAGGCTCTTGCCACTCCTTGTTCCATAATCCATCAAAAGGATTCACCCAAAACTTGAAAACTTCACAACACAAAACTCAACAGAAATCTCGTGAGCTCCGTTAGAGAAAGAAAACAAAAGACTACTTCAAGGTAATGTAATGAACTCATTATTTATTTATATTGGTGTTAAACCTACTGTATTCCAACTTCTCTATGGATTATAAACTATTTTACTAGCCATAGATTCATCAAAATAAGCAAACAACACACGTAAAACAGAATCTGTCAAAAACAGAACAGTCTGTAGCAATCTGTAACTAACGCAAACTTATGGAACTCTAAAAATTCTACCAAAATAGGAAGACCTTTAATAGTTGTTTATTGAACAGCAGCAAAAAGAATCAATGCAAAAGTACGTTCCTGTAATTTAACAAAATTATATTCGTGCGTGCAAAGTTTCTGTTTTTCAGCAGAATCAAATCAACTATCATCGTAGGTTATCCTATAGGTTCTACTTGGCAGAAACACTAATTAAAACATAAAACCACATCCAGACATAAGGTAGATGGATTATTTATTTCTAAATAGAAGCAAAAACAAAAAACACAAAATAAAATTGGGTTGCCTCCCAACAAGCGCTATCGTTTAACGCCCCTAGCTAGGCATGATGATTTCAATGATGCTCGCATAAAGGATAGGAATTGAAACATAAAGAGAGCATCATGAAGAACACGTAACAAACACATCTAAGTCTAACATACTTCCTATGCATAGGCATCTTATAGAAAAACAAATTAACATAGCAAGCAAAAACTAGCATATGCAAGGAAGCAGAAAGGAACAATAGCAATCTCAACATAACGAGAGGCAATTTAGTAACATGAAAATTTCTATAACCATATTTTCCTCTCTCATAATAATTACATGTAGGATCATAAGAAAATTCAACAATATAGCTATCACAAAGTATATTCTCAGCACGATCCACATGCATGCAAAGTTGACACTCTTCCAAAATAGTGGGATTATCATTAACTAAAGTTATGACCTCTCCAAACCCACTTTTATCAAAAAAATCATAAGATTGAATATTCTCCAAATATGTGGGATCTAAAGTTGACACTCTTCCAAACCCACTTTCAGTATTATTGCAAACAATATTATCAATCTCATATTCATCATGGGGATTCAATAAATTTTCAAGATCATAAGAAGAATCACCCCAATCATGATCAGTGCAACAAGTAGAGGACATAGCAAAACTAGAATCCCCAAGCTTAGGGTTTTGCATATTTTTAGCACAATTGACATCAATAGAATTTATAGTAAAATCATTGCAATCATGCTTTTTATTCAAAGATCTATTGTGAATCGCTTCATAAAGTACTTCATCACAACTTTTAGATTCACGAATTTCAGGAAAAACCTCATAAAGATAATCTAGTGCACTCAATTCACTAACAATAGGTTCATCATAATTGGATCTCTTAAAGAGATTAGCAAGTGCATGAGGATCCATAAACTTTTAGCAAGCGAAGATGCAAGCAAAAAGAAGGCACATGGTAACACAAGATTGAACGGAGGAAGGGCGAATAAAACGGCAAGGGTGAAGTGGGGGAGAGGAAAAAAAGAGGCAAATGGCAAATAATGTAATGCGAGAGATAGGGATTGTGATGGGTACTTGTTATTGTTGACTTGCTTGCGTGAGCCTCCCCGCAACGGCGCCAGAAATTCTTCTTGCTACCTCTTGAGCACTGCGTTGGATTTCCCCGAAGAGGAGAGGATGATGCAGCAAAGTAGCGTAAGTATTTCCCTCAGTTTTTGAGAACGAAGGTATCAATCCAGTAGGAGACCACGCACAAGTCCCTCATACCTACACAAAATGATAGTAACTCGCAACCAACGCGATTAAGGGTTGTCAATCCCTTCACGGTTACTTACGATAGTGAGATCTAATAGAGATGATAAATAATATTTTTGGTATTTTTGATAGATAGATGCAAAGTGAAAAGTAAAAGGCAAAGTAAAAATAAAGCAAGTAAATAAAATGATAGAGATTGATATGATGAGAATAGACCCGGGGGCCATAGGTTTCACTAGTGGCTTCTCTCAAGAGCATAAGTATTCTACGGTGGGTGAACAAATTACTGTTGAGCAATTGACAGAATTGAGCATAGTTATGAGTATATCTAGGCAATGATCATGTATATAGGCATCACGTCCAAAACAAGTAGATCGAAACAATTTTGCATCTACTACTATTACTCCACTCATCGACCGCTATCCAGCATGCATCTAGAGTATTAAGTAAAAACAGAGTAACGGTTTAAGCAATATGACATGATGTAGAGGGATAAATTTATGCAATATGATAAAAACCCCATATCCTCGATGGCAACAATACAATACGTGCCTTGCAACCCTTTCTGTCACTAGGTAAGGACACCGCAAGATTGAACCCAAAGCTAAGCACTTCTCCCATTGCCAGAACTATCAATCTAGTTGGCCAAACCAAAAAAGATAATTCGAAGAGACTTGCAAAGGTAACTCAATCATACATAAAAGAATTCAGAGAAGAATCAAATATTTTCCATAGATAATACTGGATCATAAACCCACAGTTCATCGGTCTCAACAAACACACCGCAGAAAGAAGATTACATCGAATAGATCTCCACGAGAGAGGGGGAGAACATTGTATTGAGATCCAAAAAGAGAGAGGAAGCCATCTAGCTACTAGCTATGGACCCGAAGGTCTGAAGTAAACTACTCACACTTCATCGGAGGGGCTATGGTGATGATGTAGAAGCCCTCCATGGTGGATGCCCCCTCCGGCGGAGCTCCGAAACAGGCCCCAAGATGGGATCTCATGGATACAGAAGGTTGCGGCGGTGGAATTAGGTTTTTGGCTCCTGTTTTGATCGTACGGGGATACGTAGGTATATATAGGAGGAAGGAGTACGTCGGTGGAGCGTAAGGGGCCCCACGAGGTAGGGGGCGTGCCCAGGGGGCGTGCCCTCCACCCTCGTGATCGCCTCTGGCACTGCTTGGAGTAGGGTCCAAGTCTCCTGGATCACGTTCAGTTGGAAAATCACGTTCCCGAAGGTTTCATTCCGTTTGGACTCCGTTTGATACTCCGTTTCTTCGAAACACTGAAATAGGCAAAAAACAGCAATTCTGGACTGGGCCTCCGGTTAATAGGTTAGTCCCAAAAATAATATAAAAGTGGAAAATAAAGCCCAATATAGTCCAGAACAGTAGATAAAGTAGCATGGAGCAATCAAAAATTATAGATACGTTGGAGACGTATCAAGTCTCATCGTAGTCAACCCCTTGAACTTGTCGAAAACCTTTCACAACAAGTCGAGCTTTATAGATAGTTACATTACCATCAGCGTCAGTCTTCTTCTTGAAGATCCATTTATTCTCTATGGCTTGCCGATCATCGGGCAAGTCAACCAAAGTCCATACTTTGTTCTCATACATGGATCCCATCTCAGATTTCATGGCCTCAAGCCATTTCGCGGAATCTGGGCTCATCATCGCTTCCTCATAGTTCGTAGGTTCGCCATGGTCAAGTAACATGACTTCCAGAATAGGATTACCGTACCACTCTGGGGCAGATCTTACTCTGGTAGACCTACGAGGTTCAGTAGTAACTTGATCTGAAGTTTCATGATCAATATCATTAGCTTCCTCACTGATTGGTGTAGTTGTCACAGGAACCAGTTCTTGTGATGAACTACTTTCCAACAAGGGAGCAGGTACAGTTACCTCATCAAGTTCTACTTTCCTCCCACTCACTTCTTTCGAGAGAAAAGCCTTCTCTAGAAAGGGTCCAAATTTAGCAACGAAAATCTTGCCCTCAGATCTATGATAGAAGGTGTACCCAATAGTCTCTTTTGGGTATCCTATGAAGTCACATTTCTCTGATTTGGGTTCGAGCTTATCTGGTTGAAGTTTCTTCACATAAGCATCGCAGCCCCAAACTTTAAGAAACAACAACTTTGCTTTCTTGCCAAACCACAGTTCATAAGGCGTCGTCTCAACGGATTTTGATGGTGCCCTATTTAATGTGAATGCAGCCGTCTCTAAAGCATAACCCCAAAACGATAGGGGTAAATCAGTAAGAGACATCATAGATCGCACCATATCTAGTAAAGTACGATTATGACGTTCAGACACACCATTTCGTTGTGGTGTTCCGGGTGGCGTGAGTTGCGAAACTATTCCGCATTGTTTCAAATGTAGACCAAACTCGTAACTCAAATATTCTCCTCCATGATCAGATCGTAGAAATTTTATTTTCTTGTTATGATGATTTTCCACTTCACTCTGAAATTCTTTGAACTTTTCAAATGTTTCAGACCTGTGTTTCATCAAGTAGATATACCCATATCTGCTCAAATCATCTGTGAAGGTGAGAAAATAACGATACCCGCCGCGAGCTTCAATATTCATTGGACCACATACATCAGTATGTATGATTTCCAATAAATCACTCGCTCCATAGTTCCGGAGAACGGCGTTTTAGTCATCTTGCCCATGAGGCACGGTCCGCAAGTACCAAGTGATTCATAATCAAGTGATTCCAAAAGTCCATCAGTATGGAGTTTCTTCATGCGCTTTACACCGATATGACCTAAACGGCAGTGCCACAAATAAGTTGCACTATCATTATCAACTCTGCATCTTTTGGCTTCAACATTATGAATATGTGTATCAGTACTATCGATATTCAATAAAAATAGACCACTCTTCAAGGGTCCATGACCATAAAAGATGTTACTCATATAAATAGAACAACCATTATTCTCTGATTTAAATGAATAACCATCTCGCATCAAACAAGATCCAGATATAATGTTCATGCTCAACGCTGGCACCAAATAACAATTATTTAGGTCTAAAACTAATCCCGATGGTAGATGTAGAGGTAGCGTGCCAACCGCGATCACATCAACTTTGGAACCATTTCCCACGCGCATCGTCACCTCGTCCTTAGCCAATCTTCGCTTAATCCGTAGTCCCTGTTTCGAGTTGCAAATATTAGCAACAGAATCAGTATCAAATACACAGGTGCTACTGTGAGCATTAGTAAGGTAAACATCAATAACATGTATATCACATATACCTTTGTTCACTTTGCCATCCTTCTTATCCGCCAAATACTTGGGGAAGTTCCGCTTCCAGTGTCCAGTCTGCTTGCAGTAGAAGCACTCAGTCTCAGGCTTAGGTCCAGACTTGGGTTTCTTCTCTTAAGCAACAACTTGTTTGCTGTTCTTCTTGAATTTCCCCTTCTTCTTCCCTTTGCCCTTTTTCTTGAAACTGGTGGTCTTGTTAACCATCAACACTTGATGCTCCTTCTTGATTTCTACCTCCGCAGCCTTTAGCATTGCGAAGAGCTCGGGAATAGTTTTGTCCAGCCCTTGCATATTATAGTTCATCACGAAGCTCTTGTAGATTGGTGGTAGTTATTGAAGAATTCTGTCAATGACACTATCATCAGGAAGATTAACTCCCAGTTGTATCAAGTGATTATTATACCCAGACATTTTAAGTATGTGTTCACTGACAGAACTATTCTCCTCCATCTTACAGCTATAGAACTTATTGGAGACTTCATATCTCTCAATCCGGGCATTTGCTTGAAATATTAACTTCAACTCCTGGAACAGCTCATATGCTCCATGACGTTCAAAACGTCATTGAAGACCCGGTTCCAAGCCGTAAAGCATGGCACACTGAACTATTGAGTAGTCATCAGCTTTGCTCTGCCACGCGTTCTTAACGTCATTAGTTGCATCTGCAGCAGGCCTGGCACCCAGCGGTGCTTCCAGGACGTAATTCTTCTGTGCATCAATGAGGATAATCCTCAGGTTACGAACCCAGTCCGTGTAATTGCTACCATCATCTTTCAATTTAGCTTTCTCAAGGAACGCATTAAAATTCAACGGAACAACAGCACGAGCCATCTATCTACAACAAACATAGACAAGCAAAATACTATCAGATACTAAGTTCATGATAAATTTAAGTTCAATTAATCATATTACTTAAGAACTCCCACTTAGACAGAGATCTCTCTAGTCATCTAAGTGATCACGTGATCCAAATCAACTAAACCATGTCCGATCATCACGTGAGATGGAGTAGTTTCAATGGTGAACATCACTATGTTGATCATATCTACTATATGATTCACATTCGACCTTTCGGTCTTCGTGTTCCGAGGCCATATCTGTATATGCTAGGCTCGTCAAGTTTAACCTGAGTATTCCGCGCGTGCAACTGTTTTGCACCCGTTGTATTTGAACGTAGAGCCTATCACACCGATCATCACGTGGTGTCTCAGCACGAAGAACTTTCACAGCGGTGCATACTCAGGGAGAACACTTCTTGATAATTTAGTGAGAGATCATCTTAAAATGCAACCGTCAATCAAAGTAAGATAAGATGCATAAAGGATAAACATCACATGCAATCAATATAAGTGATATGATATGGCCATCATCATCTTGTGCTTGTGATCTCCATCTCCGAAGCACCGTCGTGATCACCATCGTCACCAGCGCGACACCTTTGATCTCCATTGTAGCATGTTGTCGTTTACGCCATCTATTGCTTCTACGACTATTGCTACCGCTTAGTGATAAAGTAAAGCAATTACAGGGCGTTTGCATTTCATACAATAAAGCGACAACCATATGGCTCCTGCCAGTTGCCAATAACTTTGGTTACAAAACATGATCATCTCATACAATAAAATATAGCATCACGTCTTGACCATATCACATCACAACATGCCCTGCAAAAACAAGTTAGACATCCTCTACTTTGTTGTTGCAAATTTTACGTGGCTGTTATGGGCTGAGCAAGAACCGTTCTTACCTACGCATCAAAACCACAACGATAGTTCGTCAAGTTAGTGCTGTTTTAACCTTCGCAAGGACCGGGCGTAGCCACACTCGGTTCAACTAAAGTGAGAGAGACAGACACCCGCCAGTCACCTTTAAGCAACGAGTGCTCGTAGCGGTGAAACCAGTCTCGCGTAAGCGTACGCGTAATGTCGGTCCGGGCCGCTTCATCTCACAATACCGCAGAACCAAAGTATGACATGCTGGTAAGCAGTATGACTTGTATCGCCCACAACTCACTTGTGTTCTACTCGTGCATATGACATCTACGCATAAAATCTGGCTCGGATGCCACTGTTGGGGAACGTAGTAATTTCAAAAAAATTCCTACGCACACGCAAGGATCATGGTGATGCATAGCAAGGAGAGGGGAGAGTGTTGTCCATGTACCCTCATAGACCGAAAGCGGAAGCGTTATAACAACGCGGTTGATGTAGTCGTATGTCTTCATGATCCGACCGATCCAAGTATCGAATGTACGGCACCTCCGAGTTCAGCACATGTTCAGCTCAATGACGATCCCTGGACTCCGATCCAGTAGGGTGTCGGGGGATGAGTTCCGTCAGCACAACGGCGTGGTGACGATGAGGATCTTTTACCGACGCAGGGCTTCGCCTAAGCACCGCAACGATATGACCGAGGTGGAATATGATGGAGGGGGGCACCGCACACGGCTAAGGAACGATCACGAAGATCAACTTGTGTATGTAGAGGTGCCCTCCTACCCCCGTATATAAAGGAGGGAGGGGGAGGCCGGCCGGCCCTTGGGGCGCGCCAAGGAGGGGGGAGTCCTCCTCCTAGTAGGAGTAGGACTCCCCTTTCCTAGTCCAACTAGGAAGAGGGAAGGGGGAAGGAAAGAGAGGGAGAAGGAGAGGGAAAGAGGGGCCGCGCCCCCTCCCCTAGTCCAATTCGGAGTCCTCATGGAAGGGGGTGCGCCACCTCCAGGACCGCTGCCCTCTCTCTCCCCTCAGGCCCACTAAGGCCCAATACTTCCCCGGGGCGTTCCGGTAACCCCTCCGGCACTCCAGTTTTCTCCGAAATCACCCAGAACACTTCCGGTGTCCGAATATAGTCGTCCAATATATCAATCTTTATGTATCGACCATTTCGAGACTCCTCGTCATGTACGTGATCACATCCGGGACTCCGAACAAACTTCGGTTCATCAAAACATATAAACTCATAATATAACTATCATCGTAACGTTAAGCGTGCGGACCCTACGGGTTCGAGAACTATGTAGACATGACCTAGAACTGTTTCTGGTCAATAACCAATAGTGGAACCTGGATGCTCATATTGGCTCCTACATATTCCACGAAGATCTTTATTGGTCAAACCGCATAACAACATACGTTGTTCCCTTTGTCATCGGTATGTTACTTGCCCGAGATTCGATCGTCGGTATCCAATACCTAGTTCAATCTCGTTACCGGCAAGTCTCTGTACTCGTTACGTAATGCATCATTCTGTAACCAACTCATTGGCCACATTGTTTGCAAGGCTTATAGTGATGTGCATTACCGAGAGGGCCCAGAGATACCTCTGACAATCGGAGTGACAAAACCTAATCTCGAAATACGCCAACTCAACATGTACCATTGGAGACACCTGTAGAGCTCCTTTATAATCACCCAGTTACGTTGTGACGTTTGGTAGCACACAAAATGTTCCTCCGGTAAACGGGAGTTGCATAATCTCATAGTTGTAGGAACTTTGTATAAGTCATGAAGATAGCAATAGCAACATACTAAACGATCAAATGCTAAGCTAACGGAATGGGTCAAGTCAATCACATCATTCTCCTAATGATGTGATCTCGTTAATCAAATGACAACACATGTCTATGGTTAGGAAACATAACCATCTTTGATTAATGTGCTAGTCAAGTAGAGGCATACTAGTGACATTAAGTTTGTCTATGTATTCACACATGTATCATGTTTCCGGTTAATACAATTCTAGCATGAATAATAAACATTTATCATTATATGAGGAAATAAATAATAACTTTATTATTGTCTCTAGGGCATATTTCCTTCAGTTAGCAATTGCCGCATACTATGATTATGAGATATGGCAAATGGACGTCAAAACGGCATTCCTTAACGGTCTCTTAAGGAAGAACTGTATATGATGCAGCCGGAAGGTTTTGTCGATCCTAAGAATGCTAACAAGGTATGCAAGCTCCAGCGCTCCATCTATGGGCTGGTGCAAGCATCTCGGAGTTGGAACATTCGCTTTAATGAAATGATCAAAGCGTTTGGGTTTATGCAGACTTATGGAGAAGCCTGCGTTTACAAGAAAGTGAGTGGTAGCTCTGTAGCATTTCTCATATTATATGTGGATGACATACTTTTGATGGGAAATGATATAGAAGTTTTGGACGGCATTAAGGCCTACTTGAATAAGTGTTTTTCAATGAAGGACCTTGGAGAAGCTGCTTACATATTAGGCATCAAGATCTATAGAGATAGATCGAGATGCCTCATAGGTCTTTCACAAAGCACATACCTTGATAAGATATTGAAGAAGTTCAATATGGATCAGTCCAAAAAGGGGTTCTTGCCTGTGTTGCAAGGTGTGAAATTGAGCTCGACTCAATGTCCGACCACGGCAGAAGATAGAGAAAAGATGAGTGTCGTCCCCTATGCCTCAGCCATAGGGTCTATCATGTATGCCATGCTGTGTACCAGACCTGATGTAAACCTTGTCGTAAGTTTGGTAGGAAGGTACCAAAGTAATCCCGGCATGGAACACTGGACAGCGGTCAAGAATATCCTGAAATACCTGAAAAGGACTAAGGATATGTTTCTCGTCGTAAAGGGTTACGTCGACGCTAGCTTTGACACAGATCTGGATGACTCTATGTCACAAACCGGATACGTGTATATTTTGAATGGTGGGGCAGTAAGCTGGTGCAGTTGCAAGCAAAGCGTCGTGGCGGGATCTACATGTGAATCGGAGTACATGGCAGCCTCGGAGGCAGCGCATGAAGCAATATGGGTGAAGGAGTTCATCACTAACATAGGAGTCATACCCAATGCGTCGGGTCTGATTACACTCTTCTGTGACAACACTGGAGCTATTGCCCTTGCCAAGGAGCCCAGGTTTCACACGAAGACCAGGCACATCAAGCGTCGCTTCAAATCCATTCGTGAAAATGTTCAAGATGGAGACATAGATATTTGCAAAGTGCATACGGATCTGAATGTCGCAGATCTGTTGACTAAACCTCTTCCGCGAGCAAAACATGATCAACACCAGAACTCTATGGGTGTTCGATTCATCACAATGTAACAAGATTATTGACTCTAGTGCAAGTGGGAGACTGTTGGAAATATGCCCTAGAGGCAATAATAAAATGGTTATTATTATATTTCCTCATTCATGATAATTGTCTTTTATTCATGCTATAATTGTGTTATCTGGAAATCGTAATACATGTGTGAATACATAGACCACAACATGTCCCTAGTGAGCCTCTAGTTCACTAGCTCGTTTATCAATAGATGGTCACGGTTTCCTGACCATGGACATTGGATGTCATTGATAACAGGATCACATCATTGAGAGAATGATGTGATGGACAAGACCCAATCCTAAGCATAGCACAAGATCGTGTAGTTCGTTTGCTAGAGCTTTTCCAATGTCAAGTATTATTTCCTTAGACCATGAGATCGTGTAACTCCCGGATACCGTAGGAGTGCTTTGGGTGTACCAAACGTCACAACGTAACTAGGTGACTATAAAGGTATACTACAGGTATCTCCGAAAGTGTCTGTTGGGTTGACACGGATCGAGACAGGGATTTGTCACTCCGTATGACGGAGAGGTATCTTTGGGCCAACTCGGTAATGCATCATCATAATGAGCTCAAAGTGACTAAGTGGTTGGTCACGGGATCATGCATTACAATACGAGTAAAGTGACTTGCCGGTAACGAGATTGAACGAGGTATTGGGATACCGACGATCGAATCTCAGGCAAGTAACATACCGATTGACAAAGTGAATTGTATACGGGATTACTTGAATCCTCGACATTGTGGTTCATTCAATGAGATCATCGTGGAACATGTGGGAGCCAACATGGGTATCCAGATCCCGCTATTGGTTATTGACCAGAGAGTCATCTCGGTCATGTCTGCATGTCTCCCGAACCCGTAGGGTCTACACACTTAAGGTTCGGTGACACTAGGGTTGTAGAGATACTAGTATGCAGTAACCCGAAAGTTGTTCGGAGTCCCGGATGAGATCCCGGACGTCACAAGGAGTTCCGGAATGGTCTGGAGGTGAAGAATTATATATGGGAAGTCAAGTTTCAGCCATTGGGAAAGTTTCGGGGGTCACCGATATTGTATGGGGACCACCGGAAGGGTCCCGGGGGTCCACCGGGTGGGGCCACCTATCCCGGAGGGCCCCATGGGCTGAAGTGGGAAGGGGAACCAGCCCCTGGTGGGCTGGTGCGCCCCACCTTGGACCCCCCCTGCGCCTAGGGTTGGAAACCCTAGGGGTGGGGGCGCCCCACTTGGCTTGGGGGGCAAGCCACCCCCCTTGGCCGCCGCCCCCCCCCTTGAGATCCAATCTCTAGGGGGGCGGCACCCCCCGGCCCCTATATAAAGAGGGGGGAGGGCAGCCGCACCCAAGTCCCTGGCGCCTCCCTCTCCCTCTACAACACCTCTCCCTCTCGTAGAGTTTGGCGAAGCCCTGCCGAGATCGCTGCTGCTTCCACCACCATGCCGTCGTGCTGCTAGATCTCCATCAACCTCTCTCTCCCCTTGCTGGATCAATAAGGAGGAGACGTCTTCCCCAATCGTACGTGTGTTGAACGCGGAGGTGCCGTCTGTTCGGCACTAGGATCATCGGTGATTTGGATCACGACGAGTACGACTCCCTCAACCCCGTTCTCTTGAACGCTTCCGCGCGATCTACAAGGGTATGTAGATGCACTCCTCTATCTCGTTGCTAGATGACTCCATAGATTGATCTTGGTGAAGCGTATAAAATTTTTATTTTCTGCAATGTTCCCCAACAAGACGACAGTTTCATCGATGGTGAGGTGTCTACAGTGTCTTTCACCAATTTTGAAGCTGCACGACTCTTTTTTTCCGAAACGGAGGCAGTTTTTTTGCCTCATCCAGTAATTAAGGAGTTTAGAGTTACTTTTACAAACAAAAGTGAAAGCAAAATACAAAGTCTCTACTCTCGTAGCATGATGTTTCCTAAAGTGCTTCGCATTGCCGGTGACCCAAAGCCTAGTCTCATTTTTGATGTTGGAGAGGATGATGGATGGGAGCATGGATTTTTGTTGGAACACCCTAGCATTTCATTCAAGCCAAACTGTCCAACAAGTAAGCATGGTGAGGGACGCCATCGTCTTCCGGCTTGCCACATTCTTCTCAGACATATTGATCCACCAATCCTTGATGGAACGCTCCACACTTCAACGCGAAGTGTCAATGCCGTCGAGGGTGAGTCAAGCCTTAATCATGCTCCAAAGTCGCTTAGTGAACTGGCACATGAAGAATAGGTTGTCCATCGATTCCTCGGTTTGCTTACAAAGAGGGCACATGCCACAATTTAGCCGTCTACGCCTTTGAAGCCTATCCGCCGTCCAAATTCGGTTTTGAATTGCAAGCCAAGCAAAATTTAACCTCAGGAGGCGCCCAAACCTTCCAAACCGCATAGCTCATGGGTGAGAGGATGGTGCCAAGAAATTGAACTTTGTATGCCGAAGTTGCGGAGCAGTGCCCGCTTGCAATTTGTTTCCAAATGATGTCATCCTCAATTCTGCCCACAAGATGAATAGCATGAGAGCGAGCCCAAAGTGTCACAATTTGACGTATGTGATCCATTCTCTAGTCCGTGGGAAGCTTAATCTTTGCAAGCCAAGTATCCCATGTATCCCGCACCTTCCAATTTTTCCTAGAGGAGACTTCAAAAATGAGCGGTGCTAAGAGTATGTACAGCCGGACCTCTCAAACCGCCTCATACGCCCGGACAGGCCGTCCGGTCACTGACGGTCACATTTTTTTGACCCAGACGAACGCCTCAAACATGCCTCAAACGCCCGTGCTGACCGTCATCATCCCCCATATCCACCCAAAATATGAGTCTGATATGGGGGCGCCCGGGCACGCCCGCCACGTCGGCCTAAAGGCGTGGCCCCACACAAACTCGCCGGGAAAACCCGATGGTCTGACGGCTGCCTCAACCGTCGCCGCGTGGTGCCCCTCCGGCTCCCCGCCCGAGGCCGTAGCCTGTTATTTAAGCCAGCCGGCGCCCCCAGCCCTAGCACATCTGCCTCTTCCCTCCCTCCGCCGCCACTCGAGCCCGTTAGCCATGCCCCCACGCCGCCGCTACTACATAATCCAGCATCATCTCTTCCTCCTTAAGCAGGTCCAAATCTGTAGGGAAGTGGGGCTACCTCTTGAACCGGAGGATGATTTCGAGTTAGGATACAATGATATAAGGGAAATGTTTGTATACGGCGCACGGGTCGAGCGTTCGGCCGGTCGCGTGCCGCGCGTCGGATCACCTAATATCGTGCGTCTCCTAGCACCCTGCGCTAAACACATGTCCAGTGGGCCACACACACATCATTCTCTATCCAGTACGATCTGGAGAGTTCCCATGCCTCGTTTCCCAATCGTGGCTCTTATCCTCTCCCCAGTCCTCACCTTCCCTTGCGATAGATCGGGTCGGCTGCCATTATCGGTGCACGAGCCGCTGCAAACTCCCCTCTTCAGCCCCATCCTTTCTCCCCTGCCTTCATGCCGAACTGCGCCTCCGCGAAACTTTTTGTTGCAAAACACCGTCCGGTCCTGCAAGCCGTCATGGGGCGGGGGCAACCGGGTGCTGGAGCTAGGACCGGTGCCGCTTGGTGTTTGGACTGACGCTATGCGGTGCTGGGACGACGGCCACAAGATTGGAGACGACAGCTACCAGTGGTACAACCAGCACCCACCGGTGCTGGAGACGGTGGCACAAGTGCTGGAGAGCCACGGCGGCCGGGGTTCAGGGCGTTTGAAACCACGGCAGGAAGTGTGGGAGATCCGGCGAGGTTCTTTTTTGCTGGAAGCAGCCCCAAATTTTGCTACCATTGTCTTCTTTTTTTGCTGGAACTGGTTAATATTTTTGCTACCACGGTACCAATTTGCTACCATCATGTTCGACTTTTGCTGGAACCAGCCCAAATTTTTGCTACCATGTTTGTTTGAGTAGAACCAATACCAATTTTGCTACCACCGTTTCGAGTTTTGCTACTATCAGCATGGTCAATTGCTACATCCTTTTTTCATGACCTGCCGAGACCCACGACTATGTGTTTTTGTTGCAACCTTTCTTGTTTTTGCTACTACGGTGTTCAGAATTGATACATATGTTGACAGTTTTTGCTACTACGGTCTTCAGGATTGATACATATGTTGACAGTTTTTGCTACTACGGTGTTCAAGATTGATTCATATGTTGACAGGTTTTGCTACTACCATGGATGAACAAGGGAAGGCCATGGAAATGCTGCCATGACCATCGGTATTTTTTGTTGCGTTTGACGGCCGCGAGCGTCGGCGGTGAGATTCAACAGCGAGCGTCGGCGGTGAGATTCAATAGCGAGCGTCGGGGGCGAGACGACCGGGGAGGGTAGGAATTCGCTCCGCGGGACGCGGCGGCGAGAGGGCGGCCACCGTGTTTTTCTCAGAGGAGGGTGTGCGAGGGGTGAGGCGCGAGGGGAACGAAACAGATCGAACGGTTAGACGCGGAGGGATCGAAGGGCTACGCGGCGACCGGCCGAAATATTGGGCTGGTTGACCGGCGCCTAGTACTCGCCATGTTGCAACCGGTGCAACGTTTTGCTGGAACCAGCTTGTCCGGGAGCTACGACGAGTCTGCCAGGATTACCGTGATATTTGCTGTAACCGGCATGGAGATTTGTTGGAAACGGCGTCTCGAATTGCTGGAACCGGCAACCATGTTTGCTGGAATCATTGTCGCAAGTGTGGCGTTTTGCTGCAACCAGCCACGTCGTTTGTTG
Source organism: Triticum timopheevii (assembly GCA_963921465.1). Taxonomy (NCBI): domain Eukaryota; kingdom Viridiplantae; phylum Streptophyta; class Magnoliopsida; order Poales; family Poaceae; genus Triticum; species Triticum timopheevii. The sequence goes on along the minus strand of OY997264.1, from coordinate 470,108,074 downwards.
GAACCAGCTTCAGAATTGCTGGAACGGGCTTTCGTTCTTTTTTCGACGGTAGCCATGGCGACCACCGGGGCCACGATGTTTTTTTGCTGCAACCACATATCACAAAGCTGCAAGCACTATTGGATTTAGCTACGACCAACGAAACTTTTTGCTACATCCATCCAAGGCAGAGCTACGACCCGCGACGCCGGCGGTGTCGTCTTTGCTGCAACCGCTTTTGGTTTTTGCTACGACCAACAATTTTTTTGCTACATCCATCCGCGGCAAAGCTGCGACCCGCGACGGCGGCAATGACATTTTTGCTGCGTCCGTCATCTGGTTTTGCTACAACTGATGAAACGTTTTGCTACATCCTTTCATGGTATACTGGTGGCCATTGTTTGCATAACCCTGTGCGGCGAGCTCGACGAGCGGCGCACCCGAAGTCCCGGATGCTGCAAACAATGAGCGTCAATGGCAAGGAGTTGCAACCGGACAGCTGGGGAAATTGCATGCGGTTTTGACGGCAAAGCTGCAACGAAATCGACGATTGGGGAAGGTTTCTTCGGCCAGAAACGGAGAGCAGTGTTGCGAAGCGGCAAGGTGTGAGCAGCTGGCGGCCGTTGCCCTCGCCGGAGCCGCGCTTGCCAGAGCTGCGCACATGAACAAGGCCGCGTAGTTCAGAGACGGGGTGCGAGCGCCCGTGGCTGTTGACCTATAGAATGGACGAAGTCGCTGTTATATAGCGATCAGATGACTTGGACGGATTCCATCGGGTGGCTATCTAACGGCCATCAACGCTCTAATCTAAAGGTTTAAAACGGACCGGCCGAATCTTTCCGCCGCCGGCGCCTAGCGGTGGCCATGATATAATGATCGAGCATACAAGAGTGACCGCTTAAGTTTGAAAAGGAACGGAGTGGGGCCGATCTTTCTTTCCCAAAGCAAAAAAGTTGGAAACTAGGAAGATAAAAGAGAGATCGGTCATTACACGCATCGCTTCGTCTGCCACGCTCGCTCCAGTGGATACAAGCCGAACACCCCTCAACGTATCTCCATCTCCAAATGAACGGCCACCACGTCCTCCAAACCAGCGGAAAATGAAAAAGTGAGACGAAGTTAGGACCGTTGGCGATCTCCGAGATGTGCGCGTGCGGTCCATGATCCAGTCCGTCACGTCCGGGACTCCACATAGCAAAGCAAAGCGGCCGACTCCACGCTCCAGGCCAGACAGACGTGTCGCTCTGCTGCGCAGGCAGGCGCCGCCCGCGACGCGGACCTCCACCATCGGCCTACCACTACTGTAAACCTACTACAGTCACGTGCCAAATCGGAAAATGCGCCTGCGCCGACGTCCCTCTCGCCGTCTCGCGGTCTCACGGGCGCACAGAGAGCGCGAACGGAAGGGAAACTGTCAAACTGAACTGAATGGACCAGCAGTCCAGTAAAGCGGCGCGCGCGGCCTGGCATCGATGGAACTATCGGCACCGTGCGGTGGGCGCGGGCGCAGCTTGGGCAGCTGGGGCCGTCGCGGCGTCGTTCCCGTGGCTCCTGGGTGTTGGGCGCGCGCGCGTGCTCGTGGGGTTGCTTTCCTGCCCGTTGGTGGGCGGAAGAGAATCCATACATGCCGAATTGCCGTGCCCGCGTCTCTCTCGCAACCTCGCCATCCATTCCAGCCCAGCCCCGTCGGTCGGCGGCGCCATCGCCGTCCCGGACCCGACAGGCCCTGTGACCCGTGTTCACATGCGGAGCATGATCTCGTGTGTGCTGTCAGGGGAAAAGGTGACTCGACTGCCACATTATCTCGCGAGACTCGCTAGCACCACAGTTCATCGGCGGTCGGCACGTCATCTGCGGTCGGCACGGCAGCGGAGCTTCAACGGAAACAGGATGCGGATAACCTCAGGTTAGCTAGCTTCAATGCTCATGGTTTCCACCAGATTCCGACGATCTTGTCTAATAGGCTCTTTTAATGAGCTTGATTATTATTAGTGATTATTAGGCTAGTCATAGTGGGGAGTAACTTAGACTAATAACATACAAAGTCATTGTAGGCGCCTCGTCGTCGACGGGAACGTCTCATCCCACTGAAAGCGCATCACCGGAAATCCTGAAATAAATCCAGGAATAATGCGAGCACCAGGATTTGAACCCTTATGGGTTGGGGATACTACTGTCCACCTAACCAACTCAACCACAGGTTGATTCGCGACTCATTTTATATTGGAAATCGCTATGTGATGGTAACATATTATGTTACTCTATCTGTCTCTTTCCTCTTTAATTACATGACACGTCATTTTTTTCCGCTTATGTGGCAGCTATGTTATTACTTACGTTACTCTCACCATGACTAGCCTTATGAAAACCAAATCAAAACACGGACCAGCGCGCAAATAATTGGCGCATCGTGTCCGTACATCACTTGTCACGCCAATCAAAACACGGACCAGCGCACTCGGCCTTGCACCGATCCGCCAATCTCTTTCCTTCTGGATGGATGAAAAAAGCATCTGCCCGCCACTTGGTGTGGCACACGCGACACATGATCGTGCCGCCCCTGTGCATCCTTGAAAACCGCGCACGATCTGACGCGGCAATACACTCAGCTGTACCGCCGCCGCCGGTAACTCCAGCTACGTCAAAAGACTGGCTTCCTTTAGCTCGATCATCATCAGAAATATCGGCTTGTCACCGATCCATTCAAAAGGGATAGGATCAAATCGCCGGCGAATATTGCGCGATGAGGCGCCCCCAAAAGCGCCTCGTAGGCTGGTCTCGACTCTCAACTATACGTAGCTGGGAAAGGTGGAAAGAGGCAGCGGCGGCATGCACACGTCGGCTTCAGTCCTCGGTGCTGTGACGGAGAGGAGAGAACTGATCCATCGGTAGCGGTGAACTCGCTGCTTGCTGCAAGCACGTAGGCGTCCCCTTGGCCACTTGCAACAAGCTCTCGGTCTCGGCGCAAGATCGAGATTCTTGCTTTGCTTCCTTCCCACTCCTCTCCCCGCGCGCGCGTTATCGTTGCCTACAGTGACGACGACGGGTTACGATCGAGGGTCCGGCAGAGATGAGATCGCTTGTTAATTACCGGTGTGTGGAGTGAGGGGTGAAGACGATTCTCCGATTGATTGCACGTTCTTTTCGCGGAAAAGAAAGAGTCTATCTACATCTCGCTGCAAGAGTATAATAATGTTCATGAGAAGAGCGGGAGGAGTTAGGTCCGTTTCGGTAAAGTAGGTAGACTCAGGGTCAGGACCACGGGATACTTGATAGATTACGCAAGGATCCTCCGTGATTTGATGTGTTGATTAAGCGGGACAGTATCTTTGCTAAAACTCTGGACCTTTTGGCATCGTATAAACGTTTTTCATAATCGTAATTTGTAAGCACAAAGACCGTCGCGTCTCCTGGTGATGAAACGCACGGGCGAGACAAAAAATGCGTGCACCTTTCGGGTTATGACAGCAGAGGATGGCAAGTGGGGCCATCCGCGTGCCGGCCCTGACCGCGTCACTCGTAAGACACGCGCTCTCATAGTATACTACTCCCTCCGTCGCTGTTGGCGTTCTGGGAACGGGGTCCCCAGACTTGCCTGCTTGCGGCCCGCGGCGTGGCTCAAAGGGGGGCCCAGCACGACCAATCTTCATCAACACAAACTCAAGACCCTCGCGTGGGGCCGAGCCTCGCGGGGCGGACGACAAGGAGCTTCCTCAGGCGCGGCCTCGTCAGGCTGACTCACGAGGAGGCGGAGAGTTCAAGGCGGGGTACCTCACGGGGTGCCCATGACGCAAGCCATGAAGATCAAGGGCGCCAGTCGGGCGCCAGCCCGCGCAGTGTCCTCCTTTCCTCTTTGGTGCAAAGGGGGCAAGCGCAGGCGAGAGCATCAAGCAAAGGCATCCGTTTCGGTGCAACAAGACCAAGACCAACCCAACGGCAGGAAGGGAGTCATTGTGGAGCCCAAGCAGGCGTCACCACCAGAGCCTTTGGCAGGCGAGGACCAACTTTAGTTAGGATAAGTGTACCACAACCTCCACACCCACAACACCAATGAATGCCAAGAGCTCCGAGCCGTGCGAGAAGGAAGGACCGCCCGACATCCCGACCGCAGCGACCGGGGCTACGGTCGAGGAGGAGGAAGGAACGCAGGACGCTAGGAAGACCGCGGCCCTCGCCAAGGGTGGCGCGACCAACCTCGCGAGGACCGCTGGCAGGACCCGCCTCGCGAGGGAGCCTGGAGGGATCAGCCTCGTGAGGATCGCTCGCAAGGCAACGCAGGCCTCCCTCCACTGCCGCCACAGCCAAGGAGAAATGAGGACCGTGATCAAGACGAGGGGGCTGGGGGCTTTCAGGAGCCACGTGCGATCGCCTGCATCCTGGGCGGAGCTCAAGCCCCAGCCTCTCAACGCATCTTCAAGCAGTTCGCCCGCGAAGTAAATGCAGTCCTCCCCAAGCTCGAGGCCACGTGCCCTCTCAGGTGGTCGGCGTGCACCATCACGTTTAGCTCGGCTGATCAGCTCAAGTGCGCGGCCACCGCCAGAGTCCTCCCAATGCTCTGTTCCTCAATCATCAGCAACGTGCTAGTCACCAGGACCCTCATCGATGGTGGGGCAGGGCTCAACGTCCTGTCCGTGAAAACATTCAACAATCCCCAAGTGCCCTACAATCAGCTTCAGCCAACCAATCCGTTCTCCGGAGTCACCGACGACTCCACAGTCCAGATTGGGCAGGTCCGCCTCCCTGTCACCTTCGGGGCACGCGACAACTACCGCACCGAGCTCATCGACTTCGACGTCGCTCACATTCGCCTGCCATACAACGCCATCCTCGGGTACCCGGAGCTGACCAAGTTCATGGCCATAACCCACCACGGCTACAACGTCCTCAAGATGCGTGGAAGTGGCAGAGTCATCACGGTGCCCTGCGAAGAAAAAGACGTGGTGTGCTCCCTGGAGCGAGCCTTTCAGGCCGCATCACTGGAAGACCCGGATCGCGGAAGCAGGAGGCTTCCCGAGACCGCCCCCAAGAAGAAGACATCGTCCGGCCAGGCCCCTCAGGAGGCAGGCCCCTCAGGGCCCGCGCCTACCCAGGGGGGACCTCCTTCCGTCGCATAGGAAAGCGCGCCCGGCGCGCTCCTTAGGCAGGGCTCGGGGGCTCTCCCCTGGAGGGCCGCCGACCTCGCCAAGGTCACGAGGGAGGCGCTTGGGCACCATTTGGAGGCGTGTTTCGAAGCACGTTTCCCTCAGGAAGGAGCAAGGCAAGGAGGGCCAAACCCTCAGGAGTTCGTCAGCGAGGCCATTCAGGAGCTACAGGAGTCAAGGGTCATGAGAGGCAGCCGCCGCTTACCCGATGTGGCCCCCCCATCCAGGCGAGGATGGTGGGCTACGCGTCTGCATCGACATACCAGGGCTCACCCTCGCGAGTGGGGCGCTGCGAAGGTCCACCCCGCAGCTTCGTTCGCATGCCTTATGGCTTGCCGAACGCGGCTGCCACGTACCAGCGCCTCATGAGGGGCATCCTGGAGGCTCAAGAGGTCAGGCGTTCAGCAGCCCTGGCAGAGATGGAGATGGTCCGCGAGGAGCCACCTGCGCCTCCGGAGCCTTCCGAGGCCCCATGGCCTGGGGGCTCGTGAGGACCGGCTACCGCAGCCCACCGAGTCTGCTACACCAACACCCCTTCGTCGTCAACGCTATCTGGTGACATCTTTCAAGTTTTATTTCCAGCTGGGAGCGCCCTCAGGGCTGCATCATTCCCAGGCCGCGTGGGACCCTCCCTGCGGCGTGTATCCCTTTTGCTCGTGTTTTTAGCTTACTTTGTTGGGGGCGCCCCTCGGGCTGCATTATCCCCAAGTCTCTCGGGTCAGACCCAGCGGCATGTACCCCTTTTGCATTTATCTTCGGGCCATGCATTCGACCCATCATGCTTGTTATTTGGTGACTGTCCGTGGAACCTTTTCTCCCTGGGTGTCGGCAGCTTGCGCGTTAAAGGGGGGTGCCTGAGCATCGCGACTCAGGGCTCCTACCGGCTCTTCAGCCCTCACCCTCTGGCCTTGTCCACGACATCGCGCCTGACATACCAGCGACGGCTGAGACCAGCTCGAGGGCCGGGACCCGAGGACGTAGAGCTCCGACATCTAACCAAGCTTGCACGTTAAAGGGGGGGTGCCTGAGCATCGCGACTCAGGGCTCCTACCGGCTCTCCAGCCCTCACACTCTGGCCTTGTACACGGCATCGCGCCTGGCATACCAGCGACGGCTGAGACCAGCTCGAGGGCCGGGACCCGAGGATGTAGAGCTCCAACATCTAACCAAGCTTGCGCGTTAAAGGGGGGTGCCTGAGCATCACAACTCAGGGCTCCTACCGGCTCTCCAGCCCTCATCCTCTGGCCTTGTTCACGGCATCGCGCCTGGCATACCAGCAACGGCTGAGACCAGCTCGAGGGCCGGGACCCGAGGACGTAGAGCTTCGGCGTCTAACCAATATGCAGGAACACACCCCAAGATAAGGCTCAGCGCCGTGCGCAACCCACCTTGGGTTAGGGCCCCGTGAGTCCCGCGCTGGCTTACGGGTGCCCCAATACACCTCGCCAGGCCTTTCGTGCCTAGTCGCCTCTCCAAAGCAACTAACGGCTGACTGTCGATTGTCGCGACGAACTCTCGTTCTTTCTGTGATGAGCCTGCAGGATCTCTTCAAGGAACAGCGCCAGGCGAGGCCCTCACGCACTACTAGGGAAAACCTTATACACAGAAATATAGCAACAGCGCGGGTCAAAAAACTGCGCTAGTGCTATATAGCAGTAGCGAGCAAATAAAAACCACGCTACAGACACAAACTTAGCAGTAGCGCCTGTTGTAAAGAAAGAGCTACTACTAATATTCCCATTGGCAGAATGCTAGGCTACGCATAGCAGTAGCGTGCTTAACAGAAACGCGCTACTGCTAGAGCACAGTTAGCAGCGCGTTTCCAAAGAAGAGCGCTACTACTAACGGAAATAAAATAAGATGATAAACAAATAGAAATTTAAATGAAAATGAAAGAAATAGAAAAAGGAGAAAGGGAAAAATAAAATGTAAAGCAAAATAAACGAAAAAGCGAAAAATCGGAGGAAGGCATAGCAGCAGCGTTTGTTTGTAAGAGGCGTTGTAGCTAACGTAGCTGCAGCGCGTGCCCTAGACCCCCGCTATAGAAACAGAATAGGAAATTAGATATAGCAGCAGCGCGTTTTGAGGAAAGCGCTATAGCTAACTTAGCTATAGCGCGTTTTGCGAAACGCGCTACCGCTAAGTTTGAATTAGCCAAAAAACCGTTTCCCCCCCGGCCACCACTTCCCCCAAATCCCTCAAACCCACCCCGCGCGCGCGCCGCCGCCTCCCCGATTCCTCGCCCCACACTTCGCCGCCGCCGCCGACGCCACCAGAGCCGTGCGCCGTCGACGACACCGGAGCCGTCCCCAACGCCACGGAGCCGCGCGGCCTCGTCAACGCCACCGGAGCCGCCGTCGACGCCACCTTCCTCGCCGTCACCGGAGACGCCCCTACCTTCCTCACCGTCACCGGAGACGCCCCTGCCTCCCTCGCTGTTGGAAATATGCCCTAGAGGCAATAATAAAAGGATTATTATATTTCAATGTTCATGATAATTGTCTTTTGTTCATGCTATAACTGTATTATCCGGAAATCGTAATACACGTGTGAACACTTAGACCCAATGAGTCCCTAGTGAGCCTCTAGTTGACTAGCTCGTTATGATCAATAGATAGTCATGGTTTCCTGACTATGGACATAGGATGTCGTTGATAACGGGATCACATCATTAGGAGAATGATGTGATGGACAAGACCCAATCATAAGCATAGCATAAAAGATCGTATAGTTCGTTTGCTAGAAGCTTTGCCAATGTCAAGTATCTATTCCTTCGACCATGAGATCGTGTAACTCCCGGTTACCGTAGGAGTGCCTTGGGTGTATCAAACGTCACAACGTAACTGGGTGACTATAAAGGTGCATTACAGGTATCTCCGAAAGTATCTGTTGGGTTGACACGGATCGAGACTGGGATTTGTCACTCCGTATAACGGAGAGGTATCTCTGGGCCCACTCGGTAATGCATCATCATAATGAGCTCAATGTGACCAAGGTGTTGGCCACGGGATCATGCATTACGGTACGAGTAAAGTGACTTGCCGGGTAACGAGACTGAACAAGGTATTGGGATACCGACGATCGAGTCTCGGGCAAGTAACGTACCGATTGACAAAGGGAATTGTATACAGGGTTTGATCGAATCCTCGACATCGTGGTTCAACCGATGAAATCATCGAGGAGCATGTGGGAGCCAACATGGATATCCAGACCCCGCTGTTGGTTATTGCCCGAGAGTCGTCTCGGTCATGTCTGCGTGTCTCCCGAACCCGTAGGGTCTACACACTTAAGGTTCGGTGACGCTAGGGTTAGTAGGAAGTCAAGTATGTGACTACCGAATGATGTTCGGAGTCCCGGATGAGATCCCGGACGTCACGAGGAGTTCCGGAATGGTCCGGAGGTAAAGATTTATATATGGGAAGTCCTGTTTCGGGCATCGGGACAAGTTTCGGGGTTATCGGTATTGTACCGGGACCACCGGAGGGGTCCCGGGGGCCCACCGGGTGGGGCCACCTGCCCCGGGGGGCCACATGGGCTGTAGGGGGTGCGCCTTGGCCTGCATGGGCCAAGGGCACCAGCCCCACATAGGCCCATGCGCCTAGGGTTCAAGGGGGCAAGAGTCCTAGGAGGGGAAGGCACCTCCTAGGTGCCTTGGGGGGGAGGGAAACCCCCCTTGGCCGCCGCCCCCCTAGGAGATTGGATCTCCTAGGGCCGGCCACCCCCCCCTTGGCCCTCCTATATATAGTGGGGGAGAGGAGGGACTTCATACCTTGAGTCCTTGGCCTTTGGTTGCCTCCTTCTCCCTCCCCAACACCTCTCCTCCTTCGTTGTGTGCTCGGCGAAGCCCTGTCGGAGTACTGCTTCTCCACCATCACCACGCCGTCGTGCTGCCGGTGGAGCTGTCTTCCTCAACCTCTCCTTCCCCCTTGCTGGATCAAGAAGGAGGAGACGTCGCTCGTCCCGTACGTGTGTTGAACACGGAGGTGCTGTCCGTTCAGCACTTGGCATCGGTGATCTGAATCACGTTCGAGTACGACTCCATCATCACCTTGCAAGCTTCCGCACGCGATCTACAAGTGGTATGTAGATGCAAGCTCTCTCCCATGACTCGTTGCTTAGATGAACTCATAGATGGATCTTGGTGAAGCCGTAGGAAAAATTTTAATTTTCTGCAACGTTCCCCATCAGTGGCATCATGAGCTAGGTCTATGCGTAGTTCTCTAATGCACGAGTAGAACACAATTTGTTGTGGGCGTTGATCTTGTCATCTTACTTGCCTCTACTAGTCTTTTCTTGCTCAACGGTATTGTGGGATGAAGCGGCCCGGACCAACCTTACACGTACGCTTACGTGAGACCGGTTCCACCGACTGACATGCACTAGTTGCATAAGGTGGCTGGCGGGTGTCTGTCTCTCCCACTTTAGTTGGAGCGGAATCGATGAACAAGGCCCTTATGAAGGGTAAATAGAAGTTGACAAAATCACGTTGTGGTGATTCGTAGGTAAGAAAACGTTCTTGCTAGAACCCAATCGCAGCCACGTAAAAGATGCAACAACAACTAGAGAACGTCTAACTTGTTTTTGCAGCGATTGATCATGTGATGTGATATGGCCAGAAGTTGTGATGAATGTTGAATTGTGATGTATGAGATCATGTTCTTGTAATAGGATTCACGACTTGCATGTCGATGAGTATGACAACCGGCAGGAGCCATAGGAGTTGTCTTTATTTTTTTGTATGACCTGCGTGTCATTGAAGAACGCCATGTAAACTACTTTACTTCATTACTAAACGCGTTAGTCATAGAAGTAGAAGTAGTCGTTGGCGTGACAACTTCATGAAGACACGATGATGGAGATCATGATGATGGAGATCATGGTGTCAAGCCGGTGACAAGATGATCATGGAGCCCCGAAGATGGAGATCAATGGAGCTTGATGATATTGGCCATATCATGTCACAACCATATAATTGCATGTGATGTTTATTATGTTTATGCATCTTGTTTACTTAGGACGACGGTAGTAAATAAGATGATCCCTTACAAAATTTCAAGAAGTGTTCTCCCCTAACTGTGCACCGTTGCTACAGTTCGGCGTTTCTAAGCACCACGTGATGATCGGGTGTGATGGATCCTTACGTTCACATACAACGGGTGTAAGACAGTTTTACACAGCGAAAACACTTAGGGTTAACTTGACGAGCCTAGCATGTGCAGACATGGCCTCGGAACACGGAGACCGAAAGGTCGAACACGAGTCGTATGGAAGATACGATCAACATAAAGATGTTCACCGACGATGACTAGTCCGTCTCACGTGATGATCGGACACGGGCTAGTCGACTCGGATCGTGTAACACTTAGATGACTAGAGGGATGTCTAATCTAAGTGGGAGTTCATAATTTTGATTAAGAACTTTATTATCATGAACTTAGTCTAAAACCTTTGCAAATATGTATTGTAGATCAATGGCCAACGCTCATGTCAACATGAACTTCAACGCGTTCCTAGAGAAAACCAAGCTGAAAGATGATGGCAGCAACTATACGGACTGGGTCCGAAACCTGAGGATCATCCTCATAGCTGCCAGGAAGCAATATGTCCTAGAAGGACCGCTAGGTGCCGCTCCCGTCCCAGAGAACCAAGACGTTATGAACGCTTGGCAAACTCGTGCTGATGATTACTCCCTCGTTCAGTGCGGCATGCTTTACAGCTTAGAACCGGGGCTCCAAAAGCGTTTTGAGCATCACGGAGCATATGAGATGTTCGAAGAGCTGAAACTAGTTTTCCAAGCTCATGCCCGGGTCGAGAGATATGATGTCTCCGACAAGTTCTACAGTTGTAAGATGGAGGAGAACAGTTCTGTCAGTGAACACATCCTGAAGATGTCTGGGTTGCACGCACGTATGACCCAGTTGAACATTAACCTCCCAGATGAGGCGGTCATTGACAGAATCCTCCAGTCGCTCCCACCAAGCTACAAGAGCTTTGTGATGAACTACAACATGCAGGGGATGGTAAAGACCATTCCTGAAGTGTTCTCGATGCTGAAGTCAGCAGAGGCTGAAATCAAGAAAGAACATCAAGTGTTGATGGTCAATAAGACCACTAAGTTCAAGAAGGGCAAGGGTAAGAAGAACTTCAAGAAGGACGGCAAAGATGTTGCCGCGCCCGGTAAGCCTGTTGCCGGGAAGAAGTCAAAGAATGGACCCAAGCCTGAGACTGAGTGCTTTTATTGCAAGGGGAAGGGGCACTGGAAGCGGAACTGCCCCAAATACTTAGCGGATAAGAAGGCCGGCAACACCAAAGGTATATTTGATATACATGTAATTGATGTGTACCTTACCAGTACTCGAAGTAACTCCTGGGTATTTGATACCGGTGCCGTTGCTCACATATGTAACTCACAGCAGGAGCTGCGGAATAAACGGAGACTGGCGAAGGACGAGGTGACGATGCGCGTCGGGAATGGCTCCAGGGTCGATGTGATCGCCGTCGGCACGCTGCCTCTACATTTACCTACGGGATTAGTTTTAAACCTCAATAATTGTTATTTAGTGCCAAGTTTGAGCATGAACATTGTATCTGGATCTCGTTTAATACGAGATGGCTACTCATTTAAGTCTGAGAATAATGGTTGTTCGATTTATATGAGAGATATGTTTTATGGTCATGCTCCGATGGTCAATGGTTTATTCTTGATGAATCTCGAGCGTAATATTACACATGTTCATAGTGTGGATGCCAAAAGATGTAAAGTTGATAACGATAGTCCCACATACTTGTGGCACTGCCGCCTTGGTCACATTGGTGTCAAGCGCATGAAGAAGCTCCATGCTGATGGACTTTTAGAGTCTCTTGATTATGAATCATTTGACACATGCGAACCTTGCCTCTTAGGCAAAATGACCAAGACTCCGTTCTCCGGAACAATGGAGCGAGCAACCAACTTGTTGGAAATCATACATACCGATGTGTGCGGTCCAATGAGCGTTGAGGCTCGCGGAGGATATCGTTATGTTCTCACTCTCACTGACGACTTGAGTAGATATGGGTATGTCTACTTAATGAAACACAAGTCTGAGACCTTTGAAAAGTTCAAGGAATTTCAGAGTGAGGTAGAGAATCAACATGACCGTAAGATAAAGTTCCTACGATCAGATCGTGGGGGCGAATACTTAAGTCACGAATTTGGTACACACTTAAGAAAATGTGGAATCGTTTCACAACTCACGCCGCCTGGAACACCTCAGCGAAACGGTGTGTCCGAACGTCGTAATCGCACTCTATTGGATATGGTGCGGTCTATGATGTCTCTTACCGATTTACCGCTATCATTTTGGGGATACGCTCTAGAGACAGCTACATTCACTTTAAATAGGGCACCGTCTAAATCCGTTGAGACGACACCGTATGAATTATGGTTTGGGAAGAAACCTAAGCTGTCGTTTCTAAAAGTTTGGGGATGCGATGCTTATGTCAAGAAACTTCAACCTGAAAAGCTCGAACCCAAGTCGGAAAAATGCGTATTCATAGGATACCCTAAGGAAACTGTCGGGTATACCTTCTACTTAAGATCCGAAGGCAAGATCTTTGTTGCCAAGAACGGATGCTTTCTGGAGAAAGAGTTTCTCTCGAAAGAAGTAAGTGGGAGGAAAGTAGAACTCGATGAAGTACTACCTCTCGAACGGGAAAGTGGTGCAGCGCAGGAAACCATTCCTGTAATGCCCACACCAACTGAAGAGGAAAATGTTGATGATGATCAAGGTACTTCAGATCTAGTTGCTACTGAATTTCGAAGGTCCACAAGGACACGTTCTGCACCAGAGTGGTACGGCAACCCTGTCATGGAAATCATGTTGCTGGACAACAATGAACCTTCGAACTATGAAGAAGCAATGGCGGGCCCGGATTCCAACAAATGGCTTGAGGCCATGAAATCCGAGATAGGATCCATGTATGAAAACAAAGTATGGACTTTGACAGACTTGCCCGATGATCGGCGAGCGATAGAAAATAAATGGATTTTTAAGAAGAAGACGGACGCGGATGGTAATGTTACCATCTATAAAGCTCGACTTGTCGCTAAGGGTTATCGACAAGTTCAAGGGATTGACTACGACGAGACATTCTCTCCCGTGGCGAAGCTTAAGTCCGTCCGAATCATGTTAGCAATTGCCGCATACTATGATTATGAGATATGGCAGATGGACGTCAAAACGGCATTCCTTAATGGACATCTTAAGGAAGAGCTGTATATGATGCAGCCGGAAGGTTTTGTCGTTCCTCAGAACGCTAACAAAGTATGCAAGCTCCAGCGATCCATTTATGGACTGGTGCAAGCATCTCGGAGTTGGAACATTCGCTTTGATGAGATGATCAAAGCGTTTGGGTTTACGCAGACTTATGGAGAAGCCTGCGTTTACAAGAAAGTGAGTGGGAGCTCTGTAGCATTTCTCCTATTATATGTAGATGACATACTCTTGATGGGAAATGATACGAAACTCCTGGACAGCATTAAGGCCTACTTGAACAAGTGTTTTTCAATGAAGGACCTTGGAGAAGCTGCTTATATATTAGGCATCAAGATCTATAGAGATAGATCGAGACGCCTCATAGGTCTTTCACAAAGCACATACCTTGATAAGATTTTGAAGAGGTTCAAAATGGATCAGTCCAAGAAGGGGTTCTTGCCTATGTTACAAGGTGTGAGATTGAGCTTGGCTCAGTCACCGACCACGGCAAAAGATAAAGAAGAGATGAGTGTCATCCCCTATGCTTCAGCCATAGGATCTATTATGTATGCCATGCTGTGTACCAGACCCGATGTAAACCTTGCCGTAAGTTTGGTTGCAAGATACCAAAGTAACCCCGGCAAGGAACACTGGACAGCGGTCAAGAATATCCTGAAGTACCTGAAAAGGACAAAGGACATGTTTCTCGTTTATGGAGGAGATGAAGAGCTCGTCGTAAAGGGTTACGTCGACGCTAGCTTCGACTCAGATCTGGATGACTCTAAGTCACAAACCGGATACGTGTATATGTTGAATGGTGGAGCAGTAAGCTGGAGCAGCTGCAAGCAGAGCGTCGTGGCGGGATCTACATGTGAAGCGGAGTACATGGCAGCCTCGGAGGCAGCGCATGAAGCGATTTGGATGAAGGAGTTCATCACCGACCTAGGAGTCATACCCAATGCGTCGGGGCCGATCAAACTCTTCTGTGACAACACTGGAGCTATTGCCCTTGCCAAGGAGCCCAGGTTTCACAAGAAGACCAGGCACATCAAGCGTCGTTTCAACTCCATCCGTGAAAATGTTCAAGATGGAGACATAGAGATTTGCAAAGTGCACATGGATCTGAATGTCGCAGATCCGTTGACTAAACCTCTCTCGCGTGCAAAACATGATCAACACCAGAACTCTATGGGTGTTCGATTCATCACAATGTAACTAGATTGGTGACTCTAGTGCAAGTGGGAGACTGTTGGAAATATGCCCTAGAGGCAATAATAAAAGGATTATTATATTTCAATGTTCATGATAATTGTCTTTTGTTCATGCTATAACTGTATTATCCGGAAATCGTAATACACGTGTGAACACTTAGACCCAATGAGTCCCTAGTGAGCCTCTAGTTGACTAGCTCGTTATGATCAATAGATAGTCATGGTTTCCTGACTATGGACATAGGATGTCGTTGATAACGGGATCACATCATTAGGAGAATGATGTGATGGACAAGACCCAATCATAAGCATAGCATAAAAGATCGTATAGTTCGTTTGCTAGAAGCTTTGCCAATGTCAAGTATCTATTCCTTCGACCATGAGATCGTGTAACTCCCGGTTACCGTAGGAGTGCCTTGGGTGTATCAAACGTCACAACGTAACTGGGTGACTATAAAGGTGCATTACAGGTATCTCCGAAAGTATCTGTTGGGTTGACACGGATCGAGACTGGGATTTGTCACTCCGTATAACGGAGAGGTATCTCTGGGCCCACTCGGTAATGCATCATCATAATGAGCTCAATGTGACCAAGGTGTTGGCCACGGGATCATGCATTACGGTACGAGTAAAGTGACTTGCCGGGTAACGAGACTGAACAAGGTATTGGGATACCGACGATCGAGTCTCGGGCAAGTAACGTACCGATTGACAAAGGGAATTGTATACAGGGTTTGATCGAATCCTCGACATCGTGGTTCAACCGATGAAATCATCGAGGAGCATGTGGGAGCCAACATGGATATCCAGACCCCGCTGTTGGTTATTGCCCGAGAGTCGTCTCGGTCATGTCTGCGTGTCTCCCGAACCCGTAGGGTCTACACACTTAAGGTTCGGTGACGCTAGGGTTAGTAGGAAGTCAAGTATGTGACTACCGAATGATGTTCGGAGTCCCGGATGAGATCCCGGACGTCACGAGGAGTTCCGGAATGGTCCGGAGGTAAAGATTTATATATGGGAAGTCCTGTTTCGGGCATCGGGACAAGTTTCGGGGTTATCGGTATTGTACCGGGACCACCGGAGGGGTCCCGGGGGCCCACCGGGTGGGGCCACCTGCCCCGGGGGGCCACATGGGCTGTAGGGGGTGCGCCTTGGCCTGCATGGGCCAAGGGCACCAGCCCCACATAGGCCCATGCGCCTAGGGTTCAAGGGGGCAAGAGTCCTAGGAGGGGAAGGCACCTCCTAGGTGCCTTGGGGGGGAGGGAAACCCCCCTTGGCCGCCGCCCCCCTAGGAGATTGGATCTCCTAGGGCCGGCCACCCCCCCCTTGGCCCTCCTATATATAGTGGGGGAGAGGAGGGACTTCATACCTTGAGTCCTTGGCCTTTGGTTGCCTCCTTCTCCCTCCCCAACACCTCTCCTCCTTCGTTGTGTGCTCGGCGAAGCCCTGTCGGAGTACTGCTTCTCCACCATCACCACGCCGTCGTGCTGCCGGTGGAGCTGTCTTCCTCAACCTCTCCTTCCCCCTTGCTGGATCAAGAAGGAGGAGACGTCGCTCGTCCCGTACGTGTGTTGAACACGGAGGTGCTGTCCGTTCAGCACTTGGCATCGGTGATCTGAATCACGTTCGAGTACGACTCCATCATCACCTTGCAAGCTTCCGCACGCGATCTACAAGTGGTATGTAGATGCAAGCTCTCTCCCATGACTCGTTGCTTAGATGAACTCATAGATGGATCTTGGTGAAGCCGTAGGAAAAATTTTAATTTTCTGCAACGTTCCCCAACACTCGCCACCACACTGCCTCCGTCGCCACCACCGGAGCCATCATCTGTAAGCCCCCACCCCTCCTCTCTCTCTCATGCATAGGTTAGCCAGTTTAATTAGGTTAATTATCTAGGTTAGGGCAAAAATTTAGTTAGGGCATTGACAGAGAAGTAGTTAGGTTAACTAGTTTAATTAGGTTAATTATCTAGGTTAGTGCAAAAACTTAGTTAGGGCTTTGACAGAGAACTAGTCAGGTTAACTAGTTTAATTAGGTTAATTATCCATGTTAATTAGTGCAAAAATTTATTTTAGGCTTTGACAGAGAACTAGCTGCGTTAACTAGTTTAATTAGGGTTAATTATCTAGGTAAACTAGATTAACTAACTAGGTTAAATAGGTAGGTTAATTAGGTTCGTTGGATTAAGAAGCTAGGTTAAGTAGATTGGCAAAGGTTTTTGATTTTTCAAAAGACCACTATTTTTCAAGGAAAAGAATTTAGGCAAATTTTATTTTTCATTGAAGTGGTCATGTTATATCTTTTCATTGAAGTTGTTCGATTGTGCCCAAGTGGTGGCTTTGTTGTTTCCAGGGAATGATGCTGAGTGGCCTATGTTTTGCCGGAATGTTGATTCATTTCTGTTCCGGCAAATTTCAGGTTCTCGATTTGTCCACTTTTTAGCAAAGGTCATGCCGAAATTTCCCGTGAATTTCGGCATGACTTGTGCTACAAACTAGGACATATCGAGTGCCCGGGATTTGCCGCACCAGGAAGGAGTCAACATTCCTGCAAAACAATAGTCCTTTTTTATGTCATTATTCATTTTATTAGGTCTAGAATTAATTGACTAGATTTAATCATAGGAAACATGGCTAGCAACAATGAAGGACAGGGTTCTGGTGATTGCGACGACGTCTACCGGGCGGCAGACGAATTTTTTAGCTTTACCGACGATCAACAGATGTTGTTGCTGGGCCCGGCATCGGGGACTGAGACCGACACACAGACCGGTGCTAAGACCGATACGCAGACCGGTGCTGAGACTGACACCGGCGCTGAGATTCAGACCGGCATCGAGACCGGCGCTGAGACCGGTGCTGCCTCGGGGAGCGGAGCCGGTGTAGAACCGAAAGCGAAGAGGCAACGGGTTCCTAACAAACTCAGGACTACTAGACTGGTGGTCATGGAGGTGGACAACGGCAATTTTGAGCCAAAGGTGCCCGAGGAAGCGCGCGCGTGCTACGGCAATCAAATAGGCTGCATCATACGGACAACCGCCACCATCAACGATGAGAATCTAAAGAAGATAGAAAATATGAGGAGCTCCCTCCTAAAGAAGTTTCACCAGATATTCTTGTTCCCGGGCCGGAATGAGAAGGATTATGAAGATCCAGACAATGACCCGGCAATGAAGAAGATAAACAAACACGCCATGACCAAGTTTAGCAACGCGTTGGCCGCCTGGAAAAATCGAGTGAAAGCAAAGATCAACGACGGGGAACCCTACTCCGAGATTGTAAAGGATAGTCCGACAATCACGGAAGAGCAGTTTCAAATATTCAAGGAGGCTTGCGAGGCCGAAGCTGCCAAAGAAAAGTCTAAGTACATGAAGGGGCTTCAAAAGAGGAACATTGGGACCCACCACCTCGGAAGCCGTGGTTACGGCGGAAAGAGGTCCAAATGGGCCAAGGAGGATGCGGAAGCCGCGAGTCTGGGCATCCCAGACCCCTTGGCGGATTTCACCGTCCCGCAGGAGCGTGACGTCCTGAGGGCCCGCCACCGTTGGGACCCACTGAAGAAGGTTTATGAGACAACACCGGTCATTATGGAGTTCATGAGACTGCTGGTAATTTTAGTTTCTGATCAATTCGACTGCACACATTAGTCATATTTGTAAACAATCCTTGTGCCTTTTGCAGAGAGACCAACACCGGATTGCGGCCGAAAGCGACTCGCCGTCTGAGGCATTGGCGAGGCCCAAGTGGGACACTCCATTCAACCGGGCGTTGAACATATTGAAACGACAATCGGTGGATACTCGACCGTCGTATGGACACGTGCACGGTGGCGGAGATGGCGCCACGTGGAAGAAGTACTACCGTGAGACCACGGAGGAGAAAAAGGAAAGACGGAGGTTAACTGAAGAAAGCATCGACAAGAAGGTTGAGATTGCGGTTGAGAAGAAATCATCTCAGACAGTCGCAACAGCGGTAGCTGCCGCAAAACAGGCGATTGCAGATATATCTACTTCCTTGGTGACGGGCGTTCACACTTGGACAAGGGAAAATCCAAAAAAAATGCAGAGGACTTTCCCCTTGCTGACTTCTTGGCAGCACATGCTCCCGCACCGGCTCCCGCACCTGCTCCCGCATCGGCTCCCGCACCGGCTGCCGCACCGGATGTGTTCGGTGGTGCCTCCTCTTTGGCTGAGCTCGACGCCCTCACGGTATCTTCCACACCGGCCCCCTTCAATATAAATGTATAATCTCCCGTTTTCGTTGCCTTTCGGATGTCTCACGTCGCAGACTTTTATTTGCAGGCCGACGAAACCCCGTGCACCATATTGTACACCATCGGCGAACAGAAGGTGGACGTGGGGAAGGGGACAATAATGGAGCCGAAGGAACCATTGTTCCACAGCCGGTCGATCCCCCCGAACGTCTTCAAGGTTTCCGTGGCCAGTGTCAAACCGGGCCACGAGAATTTGCCTCCTCTAATACTAGTGGGGGATGACGACGAGACCCCGCGGCGGCTTGGTGATTGTTGCAATGGGTGGGTCCTGTTGTGGCCAAAGAGTTTGCTTCGTCTGGAGGCGGCCGAGAGCACACCCACGAGCACGCAGCCTCAGCAAGGTATGAACATCAACACCCCACCTGCCCAATTAGCGTCGGGTGTCGGGTTGGGTGATAGCGGACGGGGTAAGCAGGTGGCTCCATTAGAGGCTGATGACGTCGCCATGGATGAGGATGAGGATGACGATGGCGCTGAACAGTATGTCTATACTGGCGCCTCCTCAGGGTTTGAGCATCATGAGTCGGTGCCTGAATTACCGTCTCAACGTGTTATTGACGACCATCCGGTGGTAAAGAAGCCTAGGAAGAGAGCGAGGAAAGGCTAAAAAGCTGATTCTATGATCCAGCCGCCTCAGCAGCCTCGGCTTCGGGACCGTGCAGATATCCCCGATGCGGATAAATGGCATATCCCCGGTCAACCAATCCTACCTGAAACAGCGCTACGGGCCAGATTCGGCGATCTAAGGAGACTTCATGACGATGTGCTGCGGGTAGAGAAAGGCCTCATCGCCTCGAAAGATCCAGGATACCCACTCTACGTGGTTAACGTTCCGCAGCAAATGTCGTACGTCAAGGGCTTCCCCGCAGATAAGTTCTTCCTCCGATTCGATTACATATTTGACATGTTTCACGTGAAGAAGCTGGATTTTACTTTTGTCCGCCTTTATGCCTTGCACATGAGCTACATCATTGGGGTTGAGCAGATAGCTCATATCTGTGTCGCTGACCCGTACTACATGCACGAGGCCTTCTTGGGAGTCTGTGCACATCATCGTGAATACGCGAGGGATTACATCGTCAGTTTCATGCTCGCCAATAAGGACAAGGAGGCGATTCTCGTGCCTTATCATCCCGTTTAAGTCATCCGCGCTGCTATCCTTCCTTCGATTTCAATAATTCATTTGCACGGTGGAGGCTAATTAATTTGAGGTGTACTTATTTTGCGCAGCGGCGGGCGCGCCGTCCTCATCATCCTCTACCCCCGATTCTCCCACGCTCTTTACTTGGACTCGTCGAAGAACATTCACAAAAAGGATTACACCCACATCAAAGATGTTCTCGACAGTGCTATGTTTTACTACCAAGCAAGGGGTGGAGAGGTTAGGGACAAGAAGAGAAGGGGCGGCAGGCCCGCCTTCAGCCATAAGACCGACTTCTGCTGCATCCAGCAACCGAACGATTCTCTTAATGATGGATTCTATGTCCTACACCACATGCTGGAGTACCGACGGGATCACCAGAACCTTCACATGGCACCTAGATCTAGCGATGCCCATATTCTACAATGGGCAAAGGACATAGGAGATATCGAGGATCATCGACTTCGAGCTGAGTTCTATAACATCCAGCGCGAACTTGCCCAAATCATCATGAATGAGGTCGTCGGAAAAACAGGGATGTTCCATGCAGAAGGACAAATGTCGCGGGAAGACGTCCGAACATGGATAGCCTCTCAGCGTCTCGACATGAAGCCTTTCACAAACTCGATGACTATCTCCCTGACTTGGATGGATGGCACGACATGATGGAGTGATTGTTGATATATGACAATGTGTCCGTTTAGTCCATACTTTCTTTTATGACAAAACTTTGAGTTATGCACGGTGAAACTTTATTTGTGATGTAATTAAACCGTCCTCCTCGACTAGCGAAAATCACTCTAGTTAGGTCATTTGGGTACAATGAACTTTGTTATTTATGCTTATGATATGTTGTTTCTATTTTTGCCAAGTCTGTCTCTTTGTGTTGCTCAACTATATATGTTGCATATCATCGACTCAGGTGACGATGCAGGTGCATAGATCATAAATGACGAAGAAGTGCTACGCCAGGAGTAAATATACGACAAGTGGCCGGAGCGTCAGGCCCAGGTGTACCGGTTTTTGGTTTCCGAGCGACACGCAGTACTTAGTTTAGGTTCACGCTAATGCGAGAGAGGGATACGAACTCATGTACTCAAAGTGATAGCTATTCTCGTGTATATCATTGTTTAGATGGATGACGATGTATTTGCAAGTAATCGAGACATGTATCGCTATTTTCGAGATTGATGACGAGAGACCACTTTGTGTTGGATGATGATTATGATGATGACATGATTTGATGAGACTAATTGTATGTATATGCTATGATTACATTTGTATGTGGATGATATGCTAAAGATTATTGTATAAAGCCTATTCAAATGCAAAACAAATAAAAAACAAATTTGCAGGGAAAAAAACTAATAAAACTAGTAGTAGCGAGGGGGGATTTAGCAGTAGCGCCGACTTACCAGTAGCGCTTACCTGTAAATGGCGCTGCAGATAATACCAGTAGCGTCCTTTTCTAAAGAGTGCTGCAGCTATTCATATGTAGCAGTAGCGTGTGTCAGCACGCGCTACTGCTATACGTTAGCTGTAGCGCCTTATTAGTAGCGCCGGTACCCGCGCTACTGAGAGGGCCAAAACCCGCGCTGCTGCTAGGCTTTTCCCTAGTAGTGACGGTGTCTTCTTCACTCTCATCCGCGTGAACCTCTTGCACATTAAAGGGGGGGTACCTGAGCATCGCGACTCAGGGCTCCTACTGGCTCTCCAGCCCTCACCCTCTGGCTTTGCCCACGGCATCGCGCCCCGGCAAACCAGCGACGGCTGAGACCCGCTCGAGGGCCGGGACCCGAGGACGTAGAGCACAAAGGGGAGCAGAGGCGAGAGGAAGGGGGCACGTAGAGACCTCGCCAGGCAACCCCTCGCCGGCCAAGGCGCGGACACAGCGCCGCACCAGGAAGCGTTTCCTGACCCTCAAGATAAGTCACTCTCCGGAAGCACTAGCTATCGCAGCACTGTCGCCGCCTCCAGTGCAATCCCGTGTTAGCAACATCACCTTCCTTTCTCACCAAACGATGACTGCTTGAGCGCTAAAGGGGACCTCCTGAGCATCGCGACTCAGGGGCTCTTACTGGACCCCGGGCCACTCACCTCCTGGCCTTGACCACGGCATCACGACCTGGCATACCAGCGACGGTTGAAGCCGCCTTGGGACCGGGACCTGTCAGCGCAGAGCGACAATCCCTCGTGAGGTCCGGAAGGAAGAAACTAAGCTAAGACGGAATAAGCATCTCGCGGTGCTTCATGATAAGGATCATATTGACAAAACGGAGCTACAGACACCTTACAAGCCCCCACGGGGTATATTCTTGGCTCCTTGCAGGAACAAAAGACGTGTATCCTAGGGAGTCCTAACTACAGGAACCGCCGCGGCAGACGCCATCATCAACAGTGGGCCACCTGCCACCGGCGCCAACCCCATCCAGATCAGGGGCGGTGACGGCCTGACGAACCCGCCCTGCTCCGGGAGCGGCGCAGGCTCGGGGGCTCGTAGCTGTTGTCGCTCGTCTCCGGAGTCGCGAAGAGCTCGGCGGAGTCGCTGGATCCCCCGGCGCCTCCACCGCCTGAGGAGCTGCCAAGGGAGCGGTTAGCTGGCCTCGGCCTCGCCGCAGTGGGGTCCCGACCACCTCTCCCGGGGCAGCACTCCAGCCGGCGACCCTCCGCATCGAAGACCTTGAGGAACATCACCGAAGCACCGTCGTACTCCAGGTGGATCGCGAGGGCGCCCCTTGTCCTGCAGCCCCTGGCGATCTCACCCCAGCCTCGAGTCATGAAGACCTTGCCCGGGGCAACGACCGCGACCTCTGCCCCGGTCGCGAGGGTGCCGCAGCCGGCGTGCTACAGCCAGAGCCCCAGGAGTTCCCCCTGCGGGATGATGGAGGTGAAGAAAGGAGGAAGGCGAATCCAAGATTGAGGAGGCATGGCGGCGTAGAGGACGAACTCTCGGGAGGAGCCCTCGGCGTGGACTCCAGGGGGATAGACGCACACCCTTGTGACCGGCCGGCGCCACCGACGGCGCTGGCCGTGGCGTTCGGCATCAACACCTTCAGAGCCCTCGATGTGGGCGTACAAGGGAAGCGGGAACCCTGGCGGTGGCCGCTCACACCAGGGCCTCGACGCTTCCTGATGGGCGCCCTCACCCCGATGGGCAGAGGGCTAGCTGTTTCTTCGGCGGGAGCGGGTCAGGACCCTCTCGGGGAGCCTTTCCCTTCTCCGCCACAGAGAGCCGACGGATCGGAGCCATCGCAGCAAGACGGAGCAAGGTTCGGGAAGAAGGAGGAGCAAGAAGAGATAGACTGGAAGGGCACGCGCCGTGCCATACTTAAAGCCAGAGGAGGCCAACCGCCGGCCTCCACGATCGCAGGTAATCATGACCCGCTTTGCATGCAGGGACTTGTCAATTCGTGCGGTTGCCGAGGCGTCGTGGGGAAGTGGAGGCACCCATGTCCAATCAACCGCCACGCGGCGCCCAGGGTTGCAGGCTGTTAGGGCCCGCGGTGCTTCGCACTTGTCCTTTCGCCTCTCTGCTCGGCCAAGTCCGGGCGCGCCTTGGGCCCGGGGGCTACTGTCGGCGTTCTGGGAACGGGGGTCCCCAGATTTTCCTGCCTGCGGCCCGCGGCGTGGCTCAAAGGGGGGCCCAGCACGACCCATCTTCATCAACACAAGCTCAAGACCCTCGCGAGGGGCCGAGCCTCGCGGGGCGGACGACAAGGAGCTTCCTCAGGCGCGGCCTCGTCAGGCTGACTCACGAGGAGGCGAGAGTTCAAGGCGGGGTACCTCACGAGGTGCCCATGACGCAAGCCATGACGACCAAGGGCGCCAGTCGGGCGCCAGCCCGCGCAGTGTCCTCATTTCCTCTTTGGTGCAAAGGGGGCAAGCGCAGGCGAGAGCATCAAGCAAAAAGGCATCCATTTCGGTGCAATAAGACCAAGACCAGCCCAACGGCAGGAAGGGAGTCATTGTGGAGCCCAAGCAGGCGTCACCACCAGAGCCTTTGGCAGGCGAGGACCAACTTTAGTCAGGATAAGTGTACTAGATGTTCCCCTTCAAAATGGCCAATTGTTGGCGCCCTTCCCGCTCAATATTTGGGAAGAGGCTCAGGGCCTTTGCCTATAAATCGGACTAGCCACCCCCAGGGTAGAGGCATGGAGAATCCTGATCGAGCATCGAGAGGCATCTAGCATCTAGCATCTAGCATCTAGACCGGAATCGAGCAAGAGAGAGAGAAGAGCGGCTGAACTCCTCCTAGCAGTTCATCGCCCCAGCCAAGAACAGGGCCTCGCGAGGCTGTTCATCCTTGTATTGTTCATCATCAACCCAAGAGGCAATCCACCACACCACACACTGGAGTAGGGTATTATACCACCATGGTGGCCTGAACCAGTATAAACTCTGTGTCTCTTGTGTTGTTCCTTCCGTAGCTTAGATCCTAGCGTGGCGGTGAGGAGCAGGTAGGTAGAGGGAGAAATCTCCACGCGCACCCCAGTGTTCGAACCTCAAGGGTCTGCCGGAAGCCTAAATCCGACAGTCTCATAATATAAGATCGTTTTTTACTATACTAGTGTGAAGAACACTCTTATATTATAAGACAAAGAATGTACCACAGAAGAAGGGAAAACAACACTATTCTACCATGTTCTCCGCGTCAATCCTACCCCTGTTCCCATTGTAACTTGCTAGTAGCACAGTCACTACCGTCTGGCCACTTCGCTCACAGTTGAGCTGTGGTCCGTCCTTCTCCATTCATCTTCTCTCGCCTTGTGCTGCTCACCGTCCTCCCGAAGAGACGAATTTGAACGCGGCGATCGGATGCTTGTGTCGATCGGCCTTTATAATACTGTTGAGTCCTCGCATTACAAAGTCATGATACCAGCCAGAAAGAAATGTTTACTGAAACGTGTGTATGAAACCTACGTGGACATATTTAATTGTTCCGGAACCGATGCCCTGGTCTTCCCGGAGACTTTCTTCCCCAGAATAAAGGGAAGTCAGAGTGCCCGCTCAAGTTATCCCATGATTTGATCCATTCTTTCAAATAGATAGGCATGTTTACTGAACACTATAGTATGGGATTTCAGAGCCGGGTTCCAGCGAACGGTGTGTCAAAGATGCTGACAGCACAAACATCTTATTCCTCGAAGAAAACTGTGTTGGGACAGACGATTTTTATTTTGGAGAAGGCGATTTTTGTTGACCTGGTGCAGATACAATGCTCATGTACTACAGATACGATCAGTACCGTAATGCTTACAGAAAAAAAAGCAGATAATAAGATGGAGGCGTACAAAGGCTCTGGCTCATCGTTGCTCGATTCGCTTCGTGGAAATGGTCGCCTTTCGCCGGAAAACCCGGGCAAGGGGAAGGAAGAGGAGAGAAGCTTCTCTGTGGCCTGGCAACAGTGCCTCGAGTCCACGCACGGTGCAGCTGGGCGTGCACGTGAAACGCCGACCCAAACAACTGTCGGGGGGTGGATTCCCGCGGTTTGTGCCTGCCTCAGTCCCCCGACGTCGCACTGGCACTGATCGATCCATCCATCCCTCCAGGTAAAGAAAAGAAAAGAAAAAGATGAGAGCCGGGTGAGTGAACTAGAAGGCACCCCGGTCCACCCGTGCACCTCCACGTAGCGGTTCCCTACCTAGATAGCTGCATCTGCATTGCACGCACGTAAAGGCACGCACACCCCCTTTTTGCGCGATCTCACCCGCGCACCCCAAGGCCACGCCAGGTACGAACGACGACCGCTGCTACTCCTCTCCAGCCACGGTGAAACCAACCTAGTGGCTACTGGCTAGTGGTAGTAGCAGAACGGACCAGAGCCGGCGAACCAACCGTGCGAACTTCCCATGCCCGGGAAGAAAAATGCACGCACGGTGTTGTGTTGGGCAGGGCGAACGGAGGAACGAACGAACCAACTCGGGGCATCTGATCACACGCACACGCGATGCTTTCGTGGTGGTGGTGGTGGCAAGCGTGCGCATCTGCCTTTCTCCGTGTCTCGACATGTACAGGGCCGGCCGGCCAGCAACCCGTGCTCCGACGCAGCGGCTGAGCTCGCCCGTGAGCCATCCATCACCCATGACAGGACAAAAAACCAATCAGCTCCCATGCTAATCCGTGGAGACGCGCATGTAAGACGTATGATTAGCGCTGTTTTGTCACAGCCAAGCCAGCATGATTAGCAGGACTACTACTACCGGTATTTCCTTTTTCTGGGGTGACAGATAACCAGTGTTGCACTGCTCTCCCGAACCAACCAGCAGGGCACCTGCCTACCCTACTTACTTATCAGTGCACATACGTAGTGCTCCTACCCTGGCACTTAACTCCAAACCCCAGCACCAAAATTAAAAGCCAGAAGCAAACAAGAGAAATTAAAGACTGCTCGCCTAAAAGTGCCGGGTGGGCCCGGCCGGATTAGGACGAAAAGCAAGCTCCAGCCAAAGCAAAGCAAAGAGAAGGGGCAAGGGAAAGCAAAGGGACCGAGACTGGCTAGATCGAGGGGGAGAGAGCGACCGCCCGCGATTGCTACGCTTCGCGAGCGTGCTTGCCTGCCATTTCCTCCCGTCCGCCCCAGGCTCGAGCCCAATTTCTTCTCCACCCCCCTCCCTCCTCCCCCTACCACCACCACCTCCACCTCCACCTCTCCTCCTCCTCCTCTCCTAGCTAGCTAGCTCTCTTGCCGTCATCACACCGCCTCCTCCTCTTCCCCTCTCTCTCCACTCCGCGGCGGCGCATCCGTCTCTCCATCGCCCATTCACCACTCTTCGCCCGGCGGCGGCAGTGAGTCGGCGCTGGACCGCAGCCCCCGGCGGCTGCGGCGGCGGGACTGCGCGTGGCAGAAGCGCGGCGGAAGACGCGGTGAGTTGGGCCTCCTCCCTCGCTCTTGTTGCGTGCATGCGTCCGCATTATTAGCCCACCGGTGCTCCGTGCTGTTTATTTCCTGTGCTGGTTTGTGGTTGCGGGTGGTGGGGGTGGCGTTAGTTACTGCGCGCAGCTCGCTCGCTCGCTCTGGGCGGAGTGAGAGGCCCGCTCCTTTTGCTCGCAGATCTGTTTCGGCGGTGGTGGTGCGCGGCGGTGCTGTTCCTGGGTCCCTCCTTCCGATGGGCCGGGGGCTCCCGCGATTTCAGGGGGTCGCAGCGGTCCCTCCTCGGTTCTTATTGGGTGTTCCATCTTTTTCTGCAAATATATGGGGTGCGATTGGTAGCCGGCTACTCCTGTTCCGGTTTCCTCGATTGGTCCGAACCTGAGAATCAGGAGTAAGCATTATTTTCAGGCGGGCGATTCGATTCTTGTCGCTTTTCAGCGATTCTTCCCGGTGTTAGATTCTTGATTTGGAGTTCCTTCCTGAATTTGATTCTTACTACTACTACTATAGCTTTCATTCCTGCCTTGGATTGTCGTATTGTCCATTTCTCATTTTATCTGAAAACGAAGGCAAAGCAAAATGGAGTGCTACTAGTTTCCTGCAGATAGACAGATGGTGGTTATGCCGTTAGAATCTTTCCTGATTAGAAGCATTTCTCTTGCGGCATGTTCTCACAAATTCTCTTCTTGCATTCTGTTTCAGGAAGTCTGAAAGCCGCGGAGATGCACAAGATTACAGCAGTTGTTATGCTTCTTGTTTGGCTCTGAGCATTGGTTGATTCGCCAAGTGAAGATAGCATGGACCCCGGGACGGCATCTGCGTCCTGGGGTTTGCAACTCGGCGTGGTGCTGGTCTTTCTGCTAGCCTCTGGCTGCCAGGGGCTGAGCCATGAGGGCTGGCTTCTCCTGGCGCTCAAGAGCCAGATGATTGACACTTACCACCACCTTGACAACTGGAACCCCAAGGATCCATCGCCGTGCGCGTGGAGTGGTGTGAACTGCTCCTCCTCCTCGTCCTCCAGGCTAGCAGTGGTATCTCTCAACGTCAGCAACATGAACCTGTCGGGCACCGTCGGCCCGGGCATTGGCGGTCTTGCTGAGCTGACTAGCCTCGATCTGTCCTTCAACGAGTTCTCTGGTGCCATCCCTGCGGAGATTGGGAATTGCTCAAAACTGTTGTTGCTCAACTTGAATAACAACAATTTTGATGGTACAATCCCCCCTGAGCTCGGGAAGCTGGCCATGCTGACCGGATGCAATCTGTGCAATAACAGGCTCCATGGTCCAATACCTGATGAGATTGGTAACATGTCATCACTTCAAGACTTGGTGGGGTACAGTAACAATCTCTCCGGTTCTATACCGCATTCTGTCGGCAAGCTCAAGCACCTCAAGACTATCCGGCTGGGACAGAATCTTATATCTGGCAGCATTCCTGCCGAGATAGGCGAATGCCGTAACCTGACCGTGTTTGGTCTTGCGCAGAACAAGTTAGAAGGGCCTTTGCCAAAAGAGATTGGGAGGTTGGGTCTCATGACAGACCTAATCCTGTGGGGAAATCAGCTTTCTGGCCCCCTTCCTCCAGAGATCGGGAATTGTACAAATCTCAGGACAATTGCCCTTTATGATAATGATCTGGTTGGTCCTATACCTGCAACAATTGGGAACATTACTTACCTTGAGAAGCTGTATCTTTACAGGAATTCGATAAATGGTACCATTCCATCTGAAATTGGGAAGCTTTCTTTTGCAGAAGAGATTGATTTTTCAGAGAATTTCTTAACGGGAGGGATACCGAAGGAGTTAGGCAACATACCAGGGTTGTATCTACTCTACCTCTTCCAGAATCAGCTTACTGGCTTTATTCCTAGTGAGTTGTGTGGATTGAGGAACTTGAGCAAGCTTGATCTTTCAATCAATTCACTCACTGGCCCAATTCCAGCCGGATTTCAGTACATGACCAAGCTAATCCAGTTGCAACTCTTCAACAATATGCTATCAGGGGACATACCTCCAAGGTTTGGCATTTACAGTCGACTGTGGGTGGTGGATTTCTCAAATAACAACATTACAGGGCAGATACCTAGAGATCTTTGTAGGCAGTCAAACCTTATTTTGTTGAATCTGGGTTCTAACAAGTTGACTGGAAACATACCCCACAGAATCACCAGCTGTAAATCCTTGGTGCAGCTTCGTCTCAGTGACAACAGTCTGACAGGAAGCTTCTCCACTGATCTCTGCGATCTGGTGAATTTGACAACAATTGAGCTGGCTCGAAACAAGTTCAATGGCCCTATTCCTCCTCAGATAGGGAACTGCAACGCTCTGCAGAGGCTTAACCTTGCAAATAATTATTTCACATCTGAGTTGCCCCGAGAAATAGGGAAATTGTCAAAGCTTGTTGTCTTCAATATCTCATCTAACAGGCTAGGAGGAAGCATACCACTGGAGATCTTCAATTGTACAACATTGCAACGTCTTGATCTCAGCCAGAATAGCTTTGAAGGTTCATTGCCAAATGAAGTTGGCAGACTGCCTCAACTGGAGCTTCTCTCGTTCGCTGATAACAGGCTATCTGGGCAGATGCCACCCATTCTTGGTAAACTTTCACATTTGACAGCACTGCAGATTGGTGGCAATCAATTCTCTGGTGGAATACCAAAGGAGCTGGGGCTGCTCTCAAGCTTGCAGATTGCCATGAATTTGAGCTACAATAATCTCTCTGGGAATATACCATCAGAGCTTGGCAGTCTTGCATTATTGGAAAGTTTGTTTCTCAATAATAACAACCTGACAGGTGAAATCCCAGATACATTTGTAAACCTGTCAAGTTTGCTTCAGCTCAATGTCTCGTACAATAATCTCACCGGTACTCTTCCCCCTGTGCCGCTTTTTGACAACATGGTTGTGACCAGCTTTATTGGAAACAGAGGACTCTGTGGTGGACAACTTGGCAAGTGTGGATCTGAGTCACCCTCCTCTTCCCAGGCATCCGACTCGGTCAGTCGCCCTATGGGCAAGATCATAGCAATTATTGCCGCCATTATTGGAGGAGTTTCACTTATTCTTATTGCCATACTTTTGCACCATATGAGGAAACCATTAGAAACAGTAGCCCCTTTGCAAGACAAGCAAATTCTATCTGCTGGGTCCAACATTCCTGTTTCTGCGAAGGATGCGTATACATTTCAGGAACTGGTCTCTGCTACAAATAATTTTGATGATAGTTGTGTCATTGGACGGGGTGCTTGTGGAACTGTGTACAAAGCCGTCCTGAAGCCTGGGCAGATAATTGCGGTAAAGAAGTTGGCTTCTAACAGGGAAGGAAGCAACACAGATAACAGCTTCCGTGCGGAGATCATGACTCTTGGAAAGATAAGACATCGTAACATTGTGAAGCTGTACGGTTTCATCTATCACCAGGGTGCAAACCTTTTGTTGTACGAGTACATGCCAAGAGGCAGCCTTGGAGAGCTACTTCACGGAGAATCTTCTTCTTCACTCGATTGGGAGACACGCTTCACGATAGCCCTTGGGGCAGCTGAAGGGCTTTCATACTTGCATCATGATTGCAAGCCTCGGATCATCCACCGTGATATCAAGTCAAATAACATTTTACTTGATGACAATTTTGAAGCTCATGTTGGTGACTTTGGGTTGGCCAAGGTGATTGACATGCCAGTCTCAAAGTCCATGTCTGCAATTGCTGGTTCATATGGCTATATTGCACCAGGTTAGTCTGAAGTTTTCTCCACATCCTACAAAGCAAATTCCATTTGCATGTCACTGCTATCTTGCCCTATATGCTTTTTTTTTTACTTGAATCTTTAGTTAAGCGATAAATGGTCAACAAAGTACTGATCTAGTTCTTTTCTTTTGATCAGAGTATGCGTACACCATGAAGGTGACCGAGAAATCCGACATATACAGCTATGGCGTCGTGCTGTTGGAGTTGCTAACCGGCCGTGCGCCTGTGCAACCGATAGAATTGGGAGGTGATCTGGTAACATGGGCCAAAAATTACATCAGGGACAATTCTCTGGGTCCTGGGATATTCGACAGTAATCTTGATTTGGAAGATAAAGCCGTCGTCGATCATATGATCGAGGTCTTGAAAATTGCTCTGCTATGTAGTAACCTGTCGCCGTACGAGAGACCGCCGATGCGGCATGTTGTAGTTATGTTAAGCGAGTCGAAAGATAGGGCCCGGGCGAGCTCGGCGTCGTCGCCTGCTTCTGATCGTTCTTCGAAGAAGGATAGCTCATGATGTATTTATATATATAAGTTGAGTTAGTGAAAGGCAATCAATACCCGTTGCTCCCTTTCCCTTGTTGCTTATGGTGGGGATCTTGGGAGCATGCACTCATTCTTTCTGTCAATTGTTTTCTAGAGGGATAAATAATACTGACTGATAACAGTGGGATTGTGTATGTTAGCCTCTCTGATGAAGAAGGTACCCTCGAGTCCAGACAGTAACCCTGAGTAGTCAAGTAGTCAAGCCAGGGTTCCTCCCTGGACGTGGTGCTGTGCCTCTTGCTTAGATTTGGGTTTAGTATTGAGATTTCACTGTTTGAATATGAATGTGTTTTTGCTGGAACATTGGTCTTTCTGAACTTCTGACACTCTCAGCTGAGTTTTATCTGAGCTTCCTCGGTGCAATTTTTATCTGAACTTTCTAAACTTAGGGCAACTCCAAAGCGGGCGGTCTTGTCCGCCTTTTGTCCCTTTTGGGTCAGCCGAAGGCTGAAGGCGCCCTGTTCAGCCGAGTTCGCCCAAACCTGGTCGGTGCACCCAACGGGCCGATGCATTTCGTCCGCGAGGCTGAGTTTGGCGCGTCGGCCATAGCAGGAGGACGGAAGGGTTTCGAAAGAGAGGGAGAAATGAAGTGGATGTGGCACCGACGTGCGGGCCAAGGACAAGGGTGGGCGTCACGCGCGTCGGCGCCGACGCATACCCGGCCCGAATTTTGGCCGCGGACGGATGAAAAACGACGTACGTCCGTTTGTGTGGACGCGTTGAGGCGCTGTTTCTGTCCGTTTCAACGCAAACTGACGGACGAAATGCGTCCGCGCGCGATGGAGTTGCGCTTGTCCAGGCCTCCAGGGTCACTCAACTCCACCGAACACGCCACCCCCGCCACACAACTACCATGGCAGCAGAGGAAGCAGGGAGGCAGCACCCGCACGTCGTCCTCTTCCCCTTCCTCGCGCGCGGCCACATCCCCGCCTTCCTCCGCCTCGTCGGCCTCCTCCACGAGCTGCGCCCGGGCATCACCGTCACCCTGGTCTCCACCGCGCGCATCCTCGATTCCATCTCCCTCCCGCCCACCAACCCTCCTATCCGCCTCCACGCGCTGCCGTTCGCGCCCGCGGACCACGGCCTGCCGCCCGGCGCCGACTCCCCCGCCGACCTCCACGTCCACCAGTTCATCACCTTCTTCCAGGCGTCCGAGTCCCTCCGCCCCGCCTTCGAAGGGTTCGTCTCCGGCATCCGGTCCCCGGTCTGCATCGTCGCCGATGCCTTCTTCGGCTGGACGGCGGACGTCGCGCGCGCGCACCGCGCGTCCCACGCGGTCTTCCTCACCGGCGGCGCCTTCGGCTTCGCCGTCTTCTTCTCCGTGTGGGAGCACCTGCCGCACACGCTCACCTCCGGCGACGAGTTCCCTCTGCCCGATTTCCCCAGCGTCGTCCTACACCGCACGCAGATCCCGCGGTACATGCTCGCGGCGACCGGGTCCGATCCCTGGACGGCCTTCTTCCGGCGGGTCATCTCGTTTTGCCGCAAGACCGATGCGTTGCTCGTCAACACTGTCCAAGAGCTCGAGTCCTCCGGGCTAGACATGCTCAGGACAACCTTCGGCGTCCGACCATGGGCGATCGGGCCAGTTCTCGCGGCGCCGACGGCTCCGTCGGCGTCGCAGGATGATGCCAGCATCATCCGGTGGCTGGACGCGCACCCGCCGCGCTCGGTCCTGTACATATCCTTCGGGTCGCAGAACAGCATCAACGCCGATCAGATGACAGAGCTGGCACTGGGCCTGGAGGCCAGCGGGCGGCCGTTCCTCTGGGTCCTCCGGCCGCCGCTGGGGCTCGACACGAAGGACGGATTCAAGCCGGAGTGGCTGCCGGCAGGCTTCGAGGAGCGAACGGCCGGGGCCAACAGGGGACTGCTGGTGCGCGGCTGGGCGCCACAGGTGCGGATCCTGGCGCACCCGTCCACCGGCGCGTTCATGAGCCACTGTGGGTGGAACTCCATCCTCGAGAGCCTGTTCCACGGCGTGCCGGTGATCGGGTGGCCGCTGGGGGCCGAGCAGTTCTTCAACGCGATGCTGGTGGTGGAGTGGGGCGTCTGCGTGGAGGTGGCTCGCGGGAACATGGAGAGCTCGGTGGTGGCGGTGGGGGCCGTGGCCGACGCCGTGGGGACGGTGATGGGGGAGACGGAGAAGGGAGGCGAGATGAGAAGGAAGGCGGAGGTGATCGCGCGCGCGATGGCGGCCGCTTGGGAGGGGCCGCGCGGGTCGTCGGCGGTGAGCTTGGAGGGGTTCCTCGGATGCGTTGAGACGTCTGTGCCTGTGCGTTGAGATTTCCGCGTCAATGCTGTTCCGGACTTACGGGGGGAATATTTTTCCTGCAGAAATATTTGTGTCGCACACGCAGGTAGTTTGAATTTCACAATAGCTATATATATATATATATATATATATATATATATATATATATATATATATATATATATATATATATATATATATATATATATATATATATATATATATATATATATATATATATATATATATACTTTTTTTTTGCGGGGCACAATAGCTATATGTAATGTAAGTCGTTTGAATTTACAATTTGGGTCAGTTGATTTTTGGAGGTAGAAGCCGGTGACGAGGGTGACAGGCTCGCCGACGATCTATCTTAGGGTGGTAGGGCGGCAGGCTCGCCGACAATCTACCTTAGGCTTTGTTTGGTAGAAGTGGATTAGGGGGATTTGGGGAGGGGGATTTCAGGAGATTGGGTGAATCATTCCTTCCACCCAATCCCCTCAAAACCCCTTGAATTCCCAAAACCCCTCCATCCCTAATCCTCTTTGTTTAAAATTTCTGTTTGGTAGGCAGGGTTTGTCAAATTGACATAACATGGTGTAGAACACTTAAAAATTCAATCTTTACAATGTAACTAACTCTACAGAATTGTAAAGGCCACCTCATAAAAATGAGAAAAAATGCTACAGGAAAATAATTTAGCAGTAGTTTTTCCAAGCAACAACATAATTTTGCATGACTCAGTATCAATATCTCATCACAACAACAACATAATTTATCTCTCTCTATAAAAAAACATAATTTATCATAACAACATGACTTCGATCCCAAATCCCAGGAATCATAATTTATCATAACAGCATGATCTTTCGCAGCAACAACAGTTAATCACAATATAATTTTGCAGCAAAGATAACGCAACACAAGTACTACTGGAATAGCTCAAGATCAATTATACTTTCGCATACAGATATATCCATCTTTTGGTGTCATGATCATCCATCTTTGAGAAACTGAGAGAAAGTTATCCATTCAGCTTGTTTATTGTTGCTTCTTTTGGTGCTTGAGAACCTCATGAAACAAAAAGAGATGAATATTCGAGTGCCTTTAAAATAACTTACAACAAATAGTTTTGCTAGATGAACATTAGTTCTATTTACAGAGGGAGTAATACATATGAAAGCATAATAGTAATACAGAGGAAGTAATACATATTTACAAAGGGTTGGCAATCTTCTACCACAAACTACTACTACTTCTACTTGCAGATAAGCAGAGTCAACAACAAAGATACATCAGCAGTCACAATTGTCACAACAACCGACCCATCAACAGTCTAGGAGGAGGTGAACTTGGTGAATAACATGATAATTAATTCAGGCTGAATAACAGCCATTACCAGCATCGATATTAGAAGATGACAACACACATCTAGTACAATAGTACTCCTCTCAGCTAGCAGATCCAAGTCTACATTACCCTCCAACATATAAACTGGATATGTTGTTATGTTCGGTCCATCAACTTGCTCTAGTACAGAGATATGCCACCAAAATAAATTGGATTTTATCAGCCCATCAATTTGCTCTAATGGTTCAATTAGCTTCATCATATAATTAATTAAGCTTCATTCCTTGATGGTACTACTACGTGTTGCAAATTATGATCATAAGTTGTTACTATATATATATTGGCCTATTGACCTCATATATATGTTATTCAACTCTATATAATACTCCCTTTGTTCCAAAATAATTGTCTCAACTTCAGTACAACTTTATACTAAGTATTGAGACATTTATTTTGGGACGGAGGGAGTACTAATTAAATAACCATGGCCAGTCTAAAATTAAATAACCACCATAACACAAATTTCTCTAAAATATTCCAAGACCTGAACGATTTGAGAACTACATAAGCGACCAACAACCGTCTATTAATACTTCTTACAAGGAAAAAAAGGTAGCCACTGCTATATAGTATGTCTTGCACAAAGCAATCAGCTGCAAGAGCTAAGCTAGTTGAGTTGATCATGAATTGACATATATATACCTAGAAATCAGCGAACACATCAATTCATCACCAATCTTAGCTACATCTAGGTCTTTATGGAAAAAAGCTAGAGCTGCAGACATATAACCTATTACTTGTTGTAGATAATTCTTAGAGATAATTCCGAAGGATTCTATGGCTAGTGTACTTACAATTTTGGTACAAGCTAGGTATAATTACTGAAGCTGCAGACATGTACATGTAACAAACTTCCTCCTAAAATGCAGTGCAAATGGTCAAGGGTAGTTTTTTCAGACCCACATCTGTGTGGCCGGCGTTGAAGCTCTGGCGGCGGCTGGCCGTTGAAGATCCGGCGGCACACGTCGAGGAGGCGGCGGGGCTCCTCCTCTGGCATGTCCCTGCGTCTAGCCCGGTTCGTTCCCCGCGGGTGCCCTCGAGGCTCGGTAGCCGTGTGGATAGAGAGGGTGAAAGTGCTAGTTATCGACTAGAGGGGGCGGGGTGAATAGGTGATTTTTATGGAAGTCTTCAAAACATGGGAGTTTCGAAGACAAACAATAGAAATGAACCTATTGACATGCAGCGGAAGGTAGACTACACTAGACAAGCCATAGTCAAGTATTCAATGAAGTGAAAGCACGAACATTATTAGCAGCTAGGTAGTATGGATCAGGATGGAAGATAGTGTGAAGCCAAACAACAATAGTCATCACACAGTGAAGTCAAACAGATAATGCAAGAAGGCAATGACTTCACAAGGACAAACTGTAAGTAAAGAGAAGTAAGAGACAGAACCAGTTGCTTGGTGAGGACAGTGATTTGTTGGACCAGTTCCAGTTGCTGTGACAATTGTACGTCTGGTTAGGGAGGCTGAGATTTAACTCAGAAGACCGCGTCTTCACCTTATTCCCCTTGAGCTAAGGACACTTAGTCCTCGCCCAATCACTCTGGTAAGTCTTCAAGGTAGACTTCCAAACCTTCACAAACTTTGCTCACCGACAATCCACAGTGACTCTTGGATGCTTTGAACGCGACGCCTAACCGGATGGAGGATTCACAGTCCTCAAGTGTAACAAGTCTTCAGATCACGCGGACAGAAAGACTTCGGTGATGCCAAACACTCTTTGGGCTCTGGGTGTTTTGGGCTTTGTCCTCGCAAGGATCTCTCTCTCAAATGCTTCGGAGGTGGGTTGCTCTCAAACGACAAAAGCCGTGCACTAATTCTGAGCAGCCACCAATTTATGATGTAGGGGGTGGGCTATTTATAGTCAGGAGGCAACCCGACCTGATTTGTCCGAAATGACCCTGGGTCACTAAGGAACTGACACGTGTTCCAACGGTCAGATTTCAAACACACGCGACAACTTGACTTGGGCTACAAGTAAAGCTGACTCATCCAGCTCTGGATAAAATTTTCTCTCATTGTCTTCGCTCGAAGACATAGGATTTGGTTGAGCATCACTTCAGTCACTCTGACTTTGTTCACTTGGACCCCACTTAACAGTACGGTGGTTCCTATGACTCAACAAAGAAGAAAAGGAAACTACGAAACAGCTATGTCTTCGCACTCCATAGTCTTCATGCGATGTCTTCTTATGTCATAGTCTTCAATGTGAATATCTTCACAGACCACCACTATCTTCAATGTCTTCACACATTTTTAGGGGTCATCTTCGGTAGGTAAACCGAATCAATGAGAGACTACTACCTGTGTTATCCTGCAATTCTCACAAACACATTAGTCCCTCAACCAGGTTTGTCGTCAATACTCCAAAACCAACTAGGGGTGGCAGTAGATGCACTTACAATCTCCCCCTTTTTGGTAATTGATGACAAACTGGTTGAAGTTTTCAACGGGGATAAAAGTATGTGAAATTGTAAGGGTAAAGATATTGTCTTCATAAGTAGCAAAAGGCTCCCCCTGAAGATGTGCATATAAATAGTTTGCGTTTGAATGCGAATGCACATGGCAGGTTTTACTTGTGGAGATCCTCTTCAACTAATGAAGACAATTCATCATGCATGAAAGGATGTAAGGTAATGACATGCATAATGAAAAATGGACGTCTGCGGAATGGCTTCATGCAGAATTTATCATCGCATCATAGAATAACAGAAAAAGTAGCAGATGACCATCAAGTTTAAGTGTTACAACCCAAAGAACCAAATGTATCAAAACGAGAGTTGTAAACACTTGGAAAAATATAAAGCAACCACCCATATGGACCCGCTTGAAGACTATCAACTCATATGCTTCTCCCCTTTTTGTCAGTAAGGACCAAAAAGGTTTAAAGACATAGAGCCTCTACTCATTCCCATGAGGAGTAGGTGAAGGTGCAGGGTCGACGTTGGAGTCCGGGTGCAGAAGAACTTGGTGCAGTGTCGATACGAGGCGAAGTTGTAGGTGGTGACGTAGCATCATCTTCGTCATCGATGACTCTGGCATTGACAGTTTCCGCTGAGGAGGAGTACTCATAGTCTTCGAGTGAGGGAGTCCGACGCAAGACAACGTTCCTGGGAGGAGTGGAATCAAATTTGAATCTCTCTATGAAGCCATCTTGTTGAAGGTCATCTTCAGAACTGAGCAATGTCAGACTCTTCCACGAGCGCCAACAGGTTTCATGAGTGACAAATGCATTCTTGGTGGCAAGATTTTGAATGCGATTAACATCCACCAAGAGGCTCTGCATCTGACGCTTCATCCAGTCATGATGCTTATCCTATTTCTGATGAAGTGCCACGAGAAGCTCTCGGTCATTGAGAACGCGAGATCGCTTTCGAGGCCTTTGAGCAATGGTACTCTTAGTGGCTTCAGTATGGGCATGATGAGGTGCACATGTATTTCCAGCCAAAGGATAAACACGAGTTGCAGCAAGAACTCCTTCAATAGGTTGAGTGAAACTTTGATGATCGATGTTGTGAAGATAAATTGGCTCCTTGGCAGGCTCTGGGTATATGGCTTAGATAGACATATCAACCTCTGGCAAGAATATGCGATGGTTGCGCGCAGAGGGCTGATATATAGTTGATAGCAGAGTGCAGCTTGATGAGGTGCATTACCCATGGAGCATAAAACTTCAGACCAAATAGATCAGAACCAGATGCAGCAAGTTGTCTGATGAAGAAATCCTGAGCATTGAAGCTGATGCCATTGAGAATATAGAAAATCAATGTCTTCATTGAGCCTTCAAGCTTTGCTGCAGAAGAATGTCCTTTGACGGGCCATAGAGTTCGCCTTATAATATGATAGATGGTGCGGGGCAGATACTCTAGGTCTTCAACAAAGAATTCCTTTGGATATTCAGCATCTTGTGGCAGTGGCTTCATCATGCTCAGCATTTGGCTCATATTCGGCTCAAGCTTCTAGAATATGCTCTCCAAAGCATTGCGGTGAAGCTAACAACCAGGTTCATAAATTTCACCTAGAGTGGGCAGGGCAG
Organism: Triticum timopheevii; assembly: GCA_963921465.1. Taxonomy (NCBI): domain Eukaryota; kingdom Viridiplantae; phylum Streptophyta; class Magnoliopsida; order Poales; family Poaceae; genus Triticum; species Triticum timopheevii. The sequence goes on along the minus strand of OY997264.1, from coordinate 470,069,220 downwards.
TAAGCTCAATGATATCAAGAGCTTTGGCTTCATGGTGTACATTGCCTGTCATCCACTCAAGGACCCAAGTCTTCGGATCCCTGTTGTAGCCGCGAATGTGAAGAGTAGCATAGAATTGTAACAGGAGCTCTTCATTCCAATTTTCCTTGTCGGTCACAAACTGCAGAAGGCCAGCATCTCTGAAGCAGTCGAGGGCTTCTTCCAAGCAGGGCAGGCCAGCAATGGCTTCGCAGTCTAGACGCATATGGGGAAAAATGCGCCCTTGATTGTATAAGACACAAGAATAATAACTGCGCTGCTGATAGCTTCAGAACCGATCAGATGAAATTCTTGGCTTGGAATATGGGTTCTTGGCACTATCAAAGAAGGTGTTGTGTGCTTTGAAGCCATTCACATTGAACGATCTGGGCGAAGATGCAGTACCTGGAAACCTTGGCAGCCTCGGTTTTGGCTTCTGGACCTGAGGCATGTGCTCCACATGATAATCAAATTGAGGTCCGGGAGCAGGAGGAGGAAGCAGAATAGGCCAACGAACCATGACAGGTTGGCCGCGATCAAATGCCAGCTCAATAGTATGAGGCCTTGGAGGTGGTACAGGAGCATTGGCATTGACATGGGCTTCATGCTGTACAATGGCTTCAGGTGCAACATTGGCTTCAGGCACCATATTCACTTCAGGCGCCACATTAGCTTCAGCCATGACAACGTCATTGGCTTTAGTAGTGTTGTTGGTGGCCACCTTAGTATTTCCAACGTCCACTTGAGTAGCTGGAGGGTCGGGCACAGACTCGTTCTCCTCGAGAACAACTTCTTGGTTGGTAGGGGGTGTGTTAACTCGCTGTTCTTCTTCACGAGGTTCTTGATGTTTGTCGGCTGATGCAGCCGGTATGTCTTCAGCAGCTTTGGCTTCAGACTCAGAGACGTTCACAGTTGGAGTGGCTTCAGGAAACACTTGACGTGCTACTGAGTTGTGTTACACTTCTCCTTCTGGAATGCTCGGCAGAGCGACTTGTGGCCTTGGTCCTTTGCGAAGCCTGCGGAATGTGGGCAATGCTTTTGGAGAGGGAGTTGGCTGGACCACATAGTCGTCATCGTCAAGCACTGAAGTGGTGACTTGAGGTGGGGGAGTAATGGGTGATTCATGACTTGAAGTGTCTTGTTGGGGGTGATCAGCCCACGATGCATCCTGAGCGATTGGTGTCAAGGGACGACCAATGCTGATGAGTTTGCTATTCGTGAGAACAAGTGATGATACCGTTTGGTGCTCGATCTGAGGAAGGACTTCATCATCATCTATATTGTCTTGATGACCAATGTCTTCAGCTGTGATGGGATTAACAGTTGGAATGTCTTCAGCTTCAGGAGCCTCTGTGAAAGCAGGCTCGTGAACTATTAACTGACGCTCTTGGTGTTTGGATGCAGGATGAGCAACATAGATGGGCTCGACAACAAGGGGCTCTATGGGAGCAGCCCGATCTTTCTTCAAAGACTTTGTTTTTCGCTTCTTGGTCTGTGGTGCATCATCAGAGGCATTCCTGTTCTTGCGCTTCCTGGCTTCGGCCTCAGCTGACTTTGTCTTCTTCAGTTCTGAAGCTGCTGTGGGGACCTTAGGCTTCGAGCCTATCATGCTGGCAGGGAAGACAATGCGAGGTGCTTCCCGCCCTGATGCTTCAGCTTGGACCACAACAGGCCTCATATTTTTGGCAGCCATCTTGGGGTCTATGCCTGGACGCCCAAGAGCCTTGTGCTTTTCTGCTTCATTGTGAGCTTGAACACATTTTTCAACGAGGTGTTTCATTCGCTCTCTTGAACCTTTTGCTTCCTCATGTTTCTTGTGAAACGCCTCCTTGAGGTCATGCAACATTTGCTTGAAGTTTTGAACATCAGCCACGCTGAGCTTGGCCATGTGCTTCTTGAATTGAGCCTTCTCATAGTCAATTTTGTTCTTCAGTTCGACAATGAGCCAGAGCCAGCTCATGAGCAATGGCTCCATGGAAGGAGACACTGATGCCAATTGGGAGCTGAAGATCATCGATACCGAGGCTTGGGTTTTCAAACCATTCATCAATAAAGTTATGCAAGATATCCACATCAAAGAGGGGCAGATCGTTGAAGATCTCCGCCTCTTGCTTGCTCTTTATTAGCAGCTCAAGAGCATTATCACCAAGATCATCGTCACTGGATAGATCAATGGCTTCTTTCTCGTTCCTCAGAACGGCAGCTGGGGTCAGTGCAGGTCCAGAACTCTTGACAAGCTTTTTCTTGGACTTCTCTGTCTTCTGGGAGACAGGAGAAAGATCTTCAGATTGTATACTCGATGTAGGAGGAGCAGTTGCCAATGGCTTCACATGCGAAGCTTTAGGTGCAGCAGAGGGCTTTGAAGCTTTAGTTTTCTTCTGCTTCTGTGGCTTAGGTGGAGCAGGCGCTTCATCAGTATCAACGCGTCATCAGAGTGCTCCACGGCTGCCCCCTGAACAGCAATATGAGTGAGGAGCCCTTCGAGGTTGTAGAAGGGCCCGATGACATTGGGTTCAGCATCACGTGTGCCATCAGCCCGAGGAGCAGATGGACCGAGGTTGAAGTCGAGTCCAAATGCTTTCTTGTTCTTCACAGCAGAATCCTTGGCAAACTTGTAGTTGCACTTGAACAAATTGTCATCATGACACCATAACAGAGAAGATGGGTCGGCATTAGCAGGTTGTGGTCCACGGACCATGCAAGGGTAGAAACCTTGAGTAATGGCTTCGGACTTGGACTTGGGTTGAAGATTTTTGTATAAGATATCTCCCCAAGGTCGCTTGATGGCATTCTTTTCAGCGTATTCCTTGGTCACGAACTTGTACTTGAACCATTGCTCGGCCCAATATCTTCGAATCCATTGGATTCGTGTTTTGCATTGGCCATAGCTCTCTTCAGGATCAGTTTTGTATAACTCATAGAGATATTCGGGTAAATCCTTTGATGTATTCCCACGGCGCTACCTGCCGCCCTTTCTTGCTGACTTTTTTGTGGCCATGAAGTTCAAACTGGATGGCTTCAGAACTTGCAAAGGCTTCCGTCTGTGACAACATTAGAGGTGCGAGGGAAGGGGAAGAGGTCATATGCATTCTCAGAAGATTTTGAAGATAAATCAGTTTGAAGACATTGACCTCATAGCACGAAGACATTCACTTATTTGGTGTGAGTTGGTTCCAGATTTATATGAATCCAATAATAAGTACAAGTGAGGAATCTAACTAGTTGTGAAGCATAAGTGAATATACTAGGCATGATATGAGATGCAGAACATGATAGATTCAATTTTGTAGGCATAGAAACCACTTTTGGTGGAGAAGGACGATTCTATTGGATCAAAAAGGCAGTAGAAAGTAAGTTTTAATTACCACACAAAGAACTGCTAGACGGAGCGGAGTGGGAGGCCGAGCAGTTCAATCTCCCGTGCCCTAACTTGGCGACAGAAGACACCTACGGCGGCGGCGGAGGAGACGAGGTCCGCGGCCGGCGTGAGGACGACATCGGTGAGGTCGCGGCAGCTAAGAACTTCATCGCCGGCGTCGTCGAGAGCTAGTGGTGGCGCTAGGGTTTGTGCGAGGTGGAGAGGTGGGAGAAGGATTTTGACCGCAATGTGATGTGTATTTATAAGGAAAGGGACATCACATCGCGATTACGCAGGTGCCCCTGGCGGTTCACATCTGAGGGACACGTGGCGAACATGCAACACATTGGAAGTTGTTCCATGTTCCCACGCACGCCTGGACTGTCGGGTGGTCGTTCCGGCTTCTCCGGGTTTCAGGCAATGGGGATATAGCATTTAAAACAGATTTAAATTTTATCTCTTTATCTTCTACTGACAAGGACACAGAGAAGACATTTGACAGTTTTGATAGAATGCATATGATTTGGATAGATAGAATTTGAGGTAGAAGCATAGAAGAGGTTAGGGTCCGATCACATTCACTTAGATCAAAAGATTCACGCAAGAAGACATAGCTATAAGTGAATGCTGTAGAGGACAGAACACAAATATATGTATATATCAGAATGAGACCAAATCAACATGGTGAAGATAAACATGAAGTCAAATTAAGGTCGAAGATAAATCAAATGCAAAGACTTTGCAAATGAGACGCCAATGAAACACTTCAAACGAAGGTTTGGTGGTGGCGTTACCCACTGAGGGAGTCCTGGATTAGGGGGTGTCCGGATAGCCGAACTATCACCGTCGGCCGGACTCCAAAACTATGAAGATACAAGATTGAAGACTTCGTCCCGTGTCCGGATGGGACTTTCCTTGGCGTGGAAGGCAAGCTTGGCGATACGGATATGTGGATCTCCTACCATTGTAACCAACTCTGTGTAACCCTAACCCTCTCCGGTGTCTATATAAACCAGAGGGTTTTAGTCCGTAGGACGAACAACAATCATACCATAGGCTAGCTTCTAGGGTTTAGCCTCATTGATCTCGTGGTAGATCTACTCTTGTACTACCCATATCATCAATATTAATCAAGCAGGAGTAGGGTTTTACCTCCGCTGAGAGGGCCCGAACTTGGGTAAAAACATCGTGTCCCTTGTCTCCTGTTACCATCCGCCTAGACGCACAGTTTGGGACCCCCTACCCGAGATCTGCCGGTTTTGACATCGACATTGGTGCTTTCATTGAGAGTTCCTCTGTGTCGTCACCTATAGGCCCGATGGCTCCTTCGATCATCATCAACAATGCTGTCCAGGGTGAGACTTTTCTCCACGGACAGATCTTCATATTCGGCGGCTTTGCACTGTGGGCCAATTCACTTGGCCATCTGGAGCAGATCGAAAGCTACGCCCCTGGCCATCAGGTCAGATTTGGAAGTTTGAACTATACGGTTGACATCCGTGGAGACTTGATCTTCAACGGATTCGAGCGACAGCCGAGCGCGCCGCACTGTCACGATGGGCATGATTTAGCTCTGCTGCCGGACAGTGCCCTGGAGGCCGCACAAGAGTCTGCTCCGACCCTTAGCTCGGAACCGACTGCGCCGATCGAGGATGGGTGGCTGGACACCGCCTCGGGGGCTGCTACCTCTACGGCGATAGAGCCGAATACCAACCCCGTCCCTTGTGAAGCTCGTGACTCCAAGGTGCCGGACTCCTCTCCGGACCCCGAACCTTCCGCGCCCCTGCCAATCGAACCTAATTGGGCGCCGATCATGGAGTTCACCGCTGCGGACATCTTTCAGCACTCGCCTTTCAGCGACATCCTGAATTCGCTAAAGTGTCTCTCTTTATCAGGAGAGCCCTGGCCGGATTATGGTCAGGACGGTTGGGATGCGGACGACGAAGAAATTCAAAGCCCACCCACCACCCACTTCGTAGCCACTGTCGATGACTTAACCGACATGCTAGACTTCGACTCTGAAGACATCGACGGTATGGACGACGATGCCGGAGACGACCAAGAACCAGCGCCTACAGGGCACTGGAAGGCCACCTCGTCATACGACATATACATGGTGGACATCCCAAAGGATGGGAATGGCGATGGAACAACGGAGGATGACCCCTCCAAGAAACAGCCTAAGCGCCGATGTCAGTGGCGCCGCTCTAAATCCTGCCACAGCAAGAATGGAGATTCCGGCACCAGAGACAATAACACCCTGGACAGTGCCCAAGACAACACCCTCCAGCAGGATTCAGTGCAGGAGGATGGAGAAGACAACCCTCATGAGAGGGCGGCAGACAGAGAGGTAGAGGACGATAATTATATGCCTCCCTCCGGAGACGAGGCAAGCCTCGACAACGACGAATTTGTCGTGCCTGAGGATCCCGTCGAACAAGAGTGCTTCAAACACAGGCTTATGGCCATGGCAAGCAGCCTCAAGAAAAAGCAGCAACAGCTTAGAGCTGACCAAGATTTGCTAGCCGACAGATGGACTGAAGTCCTTGCGGCCGAAGAGTATGAACTCGAACGCCCCTCCAAAAGCTACCCCAAACGCAAGCTGCTACCCTGATTAGAGGAGGAAGCACATAAACCTACATCACCAGCGCACAATACGGCCGACCGGCCACCTCGTGGCCGCGACAGAGAGGCCTCTAGGCCCTCCACTAAAGCCATACCCCGGCATCGCTCGAAAAGTACAAAGCCACGGGGGAATGCGCCGGACTTATGAGACATATTGGAGGATAAGGCAAGACAAACAAGATCGATCTACGGATCGCGTGGGCGCCCCACGATATGTGACGACAACCGTCACGCCGGATACAGCAATTCCGGCCGGGCCGAACACAGTAGACAAAGCTCGTTTGAGCTGCGTTGTGATATAGCCCAATACAGAGGTGCCGCACACCCACTATGCTTCACAGACGAAGCAATGGATCATCAAATCCCCGAGGGTTTCAAACCCGTAAACATTGAATCATACGACGACACAACAGATCCTGCGGTTTGGATTGAGGACTATCTCCTTCACATCCACATGGCCCGCGGTGATGATCTACATGCGATCAAATACCTCCCACTCAAGCTTAAAGGGCCAGCTCGGCATTGGCTCAATAGCTTGCCAGCAGAATCAATTGGGTGTTGGGAAGACCTGGAAGCCGCATTCCTTGATAACTTCCAGGGCACATATGTGCGACCTCCAGACGCGGATGACCTAAGCCACATAATTCAGCAGCCAGACGAATCGGCCAGACAATTCTGGACACGGTTCTTAACCAAGACAAATTAAATCGTTGACTGTTCGGATGCAGAGGCCCTTGCAGCCTTCAAACATAACATCCGTGATGAGTGGCTTGCCCGACACCTAGGACAGGAAAAGCCGAAATCCATGGCAGCCCTCACATCACTCATGACCCGCTTCTTCGCGGGAGAGGACAGCTGGCTAGCTTGCAGTAACAACCTGACCAAAAACTCTGGTAGTTCGGATACCAAGGATAGCAATGGCAGGTCGCGTCGTAATAAGCACAAGCGCCGCATTAACGGCAATAATACTGAAGATACGACAGTTAATGCCGGATTTAGAGGCTCTAAACCCGGTCAGCGGAAAAAGCCATTCAAAAGAAATACTCCGGGCCCGTCCAATCTGGACCGAATACTCGATCGCTTGTGCCAGATACACGGCACCCCCGAAAAGCCAGCCAATCACCCCAACAGGGATTGTTGGGTGTTCAAGCAGGCAGGCAAGTTAATTGCCGAAAATAATGACAAGGGGCTGCATAGCGATGACGAGGAGGAAACCCGGCCGCCGAACAATAGAGGACAAAAGGGCTTCCCCCCACAAATGCGGACGGTGAACATGATATACGCAACCCACATAGCCAAAAGGGAGCGGAAGCGTGCACTTAGGGACGTATATGCGATGGAGCCAGTCGCGCCAAAGTTCAATCCGTGGTCCTCATGCCCGATCACTTTTGATCGAAGGGACCACCCCACTAGCATCCGCCATGGCGGATTCGCCGCATTGGTTCTAGACCCAATCATCGACGGATTTCACCTCACTAGAGTCCTGATGGACGGCGGCAGCAACCTGAACCTGCTTTATCAGGATACAGTGCGCAAGATGGGCATAGACCCGTCAAGGATTAAACCCAAAAAAATGACCTTTAAAGGCGTCATACCAGGTGTAGAGGCCAATTGTATAGGCTCAGTTACACTTGAAGTGGTCTTCGGATCCCCGGATAACTTCCGAAGCGAGGAGTTAATCTTCGACATAGTCCCGTTCCGCAGCGGCTATCATGCACTGCTCGGACGAACCGCATTTGCAAAATTCAATGCGGTGCCGCACTATGCATACCTCAAGCTCAAGATGCCAGGCCCTCGAGGAGTCATTACGGTTAACGGAAACACCGAACGCTCACTCCGAACGGAGGAGCATACAGCGGCTCTCGCGACAGAAGTACAAAAGCAGCCTCTTAAGGCAATTCTCGAGTCCGGCTGTTAAGCGGCCGGACACTGTCAAGCGCGCCTGGAGTAACCTACAACAAGACCACCTGGCACGTTCCGAGCACACGTAGCAATGCGGCCCCAACCCCATCCCTCGCGAAACCGCAAGACCAGTACCACGCGTACATAACTACGCTCTGGAGATACCATGGGCACAGGGGGAGGGGCACGACCACGGCATGCCCAGAGTGCGGCTCAACCACACCAGGGGCTCCCAATTGTGTCATTCTTCTTTTTCTTTCTTCTTATTCACAGGACTCCATTTTCCAGAAGCCCTGTCCGGTAGTAGACTTGCCGAACTCACGATGCAACAGCCAGGGAAGCAGAAAAGCTATGTCGAGTATCCAGGTGGTCTCCATCACGAGCATTATACCTGTTTTACATACCATTCCGCAGCCTACCCCTGGAGGGGGACATGTTAAATAGTCCCACCCCTTGCTTATAGCACTATTTGTATCGTTCTGCTTTCATTGCAGTATTTTTTGAATAAACAATGCATCGCTTTTTGCCTATCATTGCATTCCTTTTTTTATCTATATATGTTCACTTATGACATGTTGCACCCGTACACTTTGGTACGGCCAAATACACCAGGGGCTTAAGTTCCCCAGAGTATGGTGTGATAAGTCCGAACACTTTCACAAGTGCGGCACCCCGAACTTATAGCATTATATGCATCGGCTCCGAATCATGTCTTGGGTCAATAGTTGGGTTTGCCCGGCTCCCATGTTTTGGTACCTTACGTTCCGTTATATCGGCTAAGGTAGCGCTGGGAGAACCACTGTGATTGTGCCCCAGTTGAGCTGGGTTGAGCACCTCAGTGGAGAAATCTAAAACTGACCGTCATGATGGGGCGAGAGCCGGTCACTGTTCGAGAGGTTTTTTCGAGTCCCTAAAAGACTTATGCCTCTTAGAGCGAGGAGCCGGCTTTGTCCGGCCCCAGGCGTGGATAGCGCCCCGAATTCGGCCTTCCGAACACTAGGGGCTTCGCCGAAATTTAAAATTATAGAATTCTATGGCTAAGTGGGAGTGTTCAAGCATTATAAGTCTGGTTGCCTTGTTCGTTGTGTTGAGCGCCTCCTTCAAAGGATCCAAAAATGGGAAAAAGAGCGCTCAAGTTTATCCCGAACACCCCAGCACTCGCGGCATGGGGGCTGAAGCCAACGACTTGCCATCTCTCAAATTTGATAAACGGCCGCACAGAAGGTAATATTTTAAATTAACAAACGTTGCTTCGCGCATATGAACAAGTTTTCAGCGCACAGGATAACAAAATGCGAGTCTACTAAAAAATTACATCTTTGGAGCATTCACCCGCTATAAGGCTGGCACCCTTCAGGACACCCTTATAATACATCTCGGGCGTGTGATACTCCTTGCCCGGTGGTGGCGCGTCCGTCACAAGCTTCTCAGCATCCATCCTGCCCCAGTGCACTTTAGCACGGGCAAGGGCCCGACGGGCACCTTCAATACAGGCAGAGTGCTTAATGACTTCAACCCATGGACATGCGTCCACCAGCCGCCGAACCAGACCGAAGTAGCTCCCAGGCATGGATTCTTTGGGCCACAGCCGAACTATGAGGCCCTTCATGGCCTGTTCGGCCACCTTGTGGAGTTCGACCAGCTGCTTCAGCTGGTCGCTCAAGGGCACCGGATGTCCGGCCTCAGCATACTGAGACCAGAATACCTTCTCCGTCGAGCTCCCCTCCTCGGCCCGGTAGAACGCGGCAGCATCGGACACACTGCGGGGCAGATCTGCGAATGCTCCTGGAGAGCTCCGAATTCGGGTAAGTAACAAGTAGTTCACTTTCACGTGCTTTCTTTGCATAAAGAATGCCTTACCCGCCGCTATCTTCTTTATCGCCTCAATCTCCTGGAGGGATTTTTGGGCTTCGGCCTTGGCGGCTTTGGCACTTTCAAGAGCCGAGGCGAGCTCGGACTCCCGAGTCTTCGAGTCACGCTCCAAACTCTCGTGTTTTTCCACGAGAACCTGGAGCTCTTGCCGCACCTCCGCCACCCGCGCCTCCTGCTTCTCCCGCTCGGTGCGTTCCGTGGCCGCATTGCATTCGGCCTCGGACACCGCTTCCTTCAGGGTCGCCACCTCATTAGTGGCCCCTGCAATACCCACGTTATTCCTGTCATTTTTTGCAACCAAATCCTTTTCTATAAGGTATTACTTTAATAAGGTATTACTTACCTTCCTTGTCCTCGAGCTGCTTCTTGGCACGGCCGAGCTCGTTCTCGGACCGCTCGAGGCTCTGCTTCAATGCATTGACCTCCACAGTTAGTGCGACAGAGGTTAGCAGCGCAGCCTGCATTCCCATATTGACATACTTATGTTAGACTCCTGCGTATATCTTATTAGATCCTCAATTCGGCTTTTCTTTCTGAACACCAAACTGAGCATCAGGGGCTACTGTCTATGCCGTACTATTTTTACATATCTTAAATTACTTACCTCAAAGCCTGTTAGAAGGCTGGTACAGGCTTCAGTCAGCCCGCTCTTGGCGGACTGAACTTTTTGAATCACCGCACTCATTACAGTGCGGTGCTCCTTGTTGATGGAAGCGCCGTTGAGCGCCTCCAGCAAATTATCCGGCGCCTCCGGTTGGACGGAGGTCACCGGCGTCGCAGTCTCACCCTTCTTACGAAGGGGCCGCCCGACGGACTCCGGAACCACTAAAGGTTCTGGTGCGGAGTCCGGTCCAAAGTCCGGGAGGTTGCCCTGCGGCACCTCCGGAACCTCCTCCTCCTGGCTGGGCCCCTTCTGGGACCCCACCTCGGCGTCGTCTGTGTCACGGGGGGTGGAGGCGGTCGGAAGTGAAGCGCTATTCACATCCGACGAACCCAGGGACCCGCTCGACGAAGCGGGGAGATCGTCCTTGGGCGGGCTACATGGTTGTATTCGGCGTTAGAAGACACTATGCGACAAAAAGAGAAATCATGAGTTATTATGGAATCCGGACACTTACGATCTCACCAGGGGCTTGGCCCTCGAGGGCCACTCCTCTTCGTCGTCGTCGGCGTTGGTGGAACAGTCCGGAGGGAGGGTCCTTCCCTTCTTGGACCCTTCGGCCTCCTCCGTTGGGGAAGCCTTCCTTTTCTTCTCTCCCCCCGCTGACGGAGAGGCCTCTTTCTTCTCCTCCTCTTCTTCGCGGGAGGAGTCCGCCTTGGAGTCATCGGACGATGAGTTTGATAGCACCTGGTGCCGGGAACTCCTCCGAGTTCCCGTGGTCTTCTTCTTGGCCTTCTTCTCCGGCACCACGTAAGGCGCCGGAGCCAGCAGTCCCATTAATCGGGCGTCTGCTGGGTCTTCGGGCAAGGGAGCCGGACAGTTAACCTGCCCGGACGTCTTCTGCCAGGCCTGTTAAAGGTAAAGGGAGTTTAGATCCCGCATAGAGTCAAACTATGAACAACAAGTATCCCGTAAAGGGTAAAATAACCTACCTCGCCGGCTTGACGCTGCGAGCTGAATCCGCGATCTTCGGTAGCGGATGCGGGAGCCTCGGCGCCCTTGAACAGCACCCTCCAGGCGTCTCCGTACGTAGTGTCGAAGAGCCTGCTCAAGGTTGGGTGCTGTGCCGGATCGAACTCCCACAAATTGAAAGCCCGTTGTTGGCACGGGAGAATCCGGCGGACGAGCATGACCTGGACCACGTTGACGAGCTTGGTCTTCTTGTCCACAAGGTTTTGGACACAGGTTTGGAGTCCGATCAGCTCTTCCGAATTACCCCATGTCAGGCCCTTCTCTTTCCAGGAGGTGAGCCGTGTGGGGATGCCAGATCTGAATTCGGCGGTCGCTGCCCATTCAGGGTCGCGCGGCTCGGTGATGTAGAACCACCCCGATTGCCATCCTTTGATGGTTTCCATGAAGGCGCCCTCAAGCCACGTGACGTTGGGCATCTTGCCCACCATGGCGCCTCCGCACTCCGCCTGCTGGCCGCCCACTACCTTCGGCTTGACATTGAAGGTCTTCAGCCATAAGCCGAAGTGGGGTGTGATGCGGAGGAAGGCCTCGCACACAACGATAAACGCTGAGATGTTGAGGATGAAATTCGGGGCCAGATCATGGAAATCCAGGCCATAGTAGAACATGAGCCCCCGGACAAATGGGTGGAGTGGGAAGCCCAGTCCGCGGAGGAAATGGGGAAGGAATACCACCCTCTCATGGGGCCTGGGGGTGGGGATGAGCTGCCCCTCGTTGGGGAGCCGATGCGCGATGTCACTTGACAAGTATCCGGCCTTTCGCAGCCTCTTGATGTGCCCCTCCGTAACGGAGGAGGCCATCCACTTGCCTCCCGCTCTGGACATGGCTGGAGAGGGTCGAGGCGAGATGTGCGGACTTGGGCGCTGGAGCTCGAGTGCACGGAGATGGATAAGCAAAGGAGGAAGAAGGCGTAGGTAAGAAGGTGGATCCTTATCCCCTTATATGGGCGGACGAAACTATGCGTCCCCACCAGCCTGGTAAAACTCGCTTATCTCCCAAGCACCGTAATCAATGGCAAGGTTGGGTTACCCACGCCCGTATTGATGAGAATCCCGGAATAAGGGGACACGATCTCTGCTTTGACAAGACGTTCCAAGAAAACCGCTTCGCTAAACGCGCTGAGGTGTAACAATAAAAACAATTCGAATAAAGGCTTGGCCGTGGTGTGACGTCACGCCACGAAATACGTCAGCAGATTGAACTTGTGTAAATATTATTCTCTCTACGGTGGTATGTGGAACTTATTTTGCAGAGCCGGACACTATCCTGGTGTTCAAAATCTTCTATGAATTATTCGGAGGAGGAACCCGCCTTGCAATGCCGAAGACAATATGCGCGCCGGACTCGTCGCCATTGAAGCCTGCTTCAGGGGATACTGAGGGAGTCCTGGACTAGGGGGTATCCGGATAGCCGAACTATCACCGTCGGCCGGACTCCAAAACTATGAAGATACAAGATTGAAGACTTCATCCCGTGTCCGGATGGGACTTTCCTTGGCGTGGAAGGCAAGCTTGGCGATACAGATATGTGGATCTCCTACCATTGTAACCGACTCTGTGTAACCCTAACCCTCTCCAGTGTCTATATAAACCGGAGGGTTTTAGTCCGTAGGACGAACAACAATATGTAACGCCCCGAGACCAACGCTCCAGAAGACTTCCAGCTACTCCGAGTTTCGTCGTGTGATTTGTTTTGTTTGTTGCATCATTTGCATTGCATCATTCCATCATGTCATTTAATTTTTAAAACCTCACCTAAATAAATTGCATAGAACGTTGATCTATTTAAATCGAGGGATATTCACATGGTGATTTCACTTTAAAACATATTCAAAGTCTCCTACTATTATTAGGGAGCTATAATAAAATTATTCCGTTTATTTGGAATTAACCATAACCCACTTGCAAAATATCCCATGCCGTTGTTATCTCAATTCTTGGTCTCCAACCTTGCCCATAATTTCTTTCATCATTTTCCGGAGCTCCATCAAAAATCCGAACATTTTTGAACCTTCCTTTTATCAAGTCCTAGTTCAAACCCATTTGAATTAAATTCAAATGAGTTTGAATTTAAATCTTTCGGTCATGCCCACTTCTATTTTTCTTGGATCAAGCTCATTTTTGCGAGTCCGGGAAAATTACCCCCGTGCGCAAATTATTTCCGTAACCCTCTCTTTCTTTTTCTTCTCTCTAATTTGTTTTTTGCTAAAGGAAATAAGAACTAGAGTGAGAAAGAGAGAGAGCCTGCAACCCAGCCAGCCTCTAAGCCCAAGGCCCAGCCGCGCCGAGCTCGATAACCCTAGCCGCAGGGAGACCTCCGCTCGATCTCCATCTCTCCCTCGTCCTCCCTCCAGCGCCGCAACGCCCGATCCCCATCCTCTCGATACCATCTCCTTCCTCTCGCTCCTCTCCCCCTCCTCTCCTCGCGTCGCCTCTCCACCGCGCCATCGCCTCGCGCCTCCACCTCCTCGATGCCGGCGAGTCCAGGCCGCCGCCGCGCCTTCTTACCTTCCCCTCGCCGCCTCCATCCCTTTCCCCCGTCGCCTCTGCGCGCGAGCGCCGCATCACCCAAACCTGCACCCGGTCCCCTCGCCGGCTAGCCGCCTCCAGCCGCTCCTCTGCAGCTCCTCCTCCGCCTCGTCCTGACGTCCGGCCTCTTCCCCGACCCGTCGTTCGCCTCCTCCATCGACCGTCTCGGCCACCAGTGCTGTTGACGGCCGAAGCCCGGCGCGTCATAGCCTCTGCTGTCGGAGCGAGCTCGTCCCCGCCACGCCAAGCCCCTCTCCATCGACCCCGCGCGCGCCATTGCAGGAACTCCATCGTCGTCAACCGGTGTAGCAGCGCCACCGCAGTTCTACCCCGACCTCCGCGACCACCACCTCCGGCCTCCCCGTCCTCTGTTCGCCTAGGTTGTTCGTCCTTTGCTCGCAGCTCCATCCATGGCGGCCTCTGTTCGTTGACCACAGAGACATGAGGCCCTTTTGTGTTGCTTCGCTTTGGATGCGCCAAGCTCCTCTCCGACAAACGCACGACTACATGGTGACACGTCAAGTACCTCTGCTGCCGTCTCCGAAATCGCCAAGTACCACGACTACCCTGGAGGACATTTGGTTCCATCAAGTTCGACTACAACGTGTGTACAACTACCGTCGCCGTGTACCACTACGTCCACTACCGCCGACATGTACGACTACGAAACGAGAACGACTACTTCCACGACGTCCGTGAACCACTACCGTCGCCCCGAAGATGTTGGATTCGTCAAGTACCTCTCCGAAAACAAACGTGTACCACTACTTCCCCCGACGACCCGTGAACGTCTACTTCCACTACCGTCGTGGGAACGTCTACTTCCTCTTCACCGCATCGAACTCGATCCGCCCCTAAATGCACGCTTCGAAGGTATAACGATGAGTCGACCGCCGAATGCATGTCGTATGAGATGCCCGTTTTTGCATCGTGTCCGTTTGTCACTCGTTTGCATGCCACTATCCCGTGGGAACCCGGTAGTCAGGAGCACCCCACCATCTTTTGCATGTTCCGCACATCCGCACACTTGCTCTTTTGCACCGGTATCTCAATCGAGTTACCGAGATCGGAATGTTACCGTGGCACTATTTTCGTTTCGTCGCCGTGGCACCCCTTTTGTTTCGCCATGGTGACCAAAATGCTTCATAACATGCTCATGTCAACATTTTCATAAAAAATGCATAAACTTGCATATGTCATCCGCATCATGATAACAACATTTAAATGCTTAAAATTGTGTTTGCATTAAACTACTAAAAGACATGTGGGGATTTACCGGAATTGTTGTTTGTTGTTTCGGCCTCATTTAAACTTGCCTAAATAGTTAGTTTATTTATGCTTCACCTCTTTCCATGTTTAACAATACTTAATATTGTTTAGTAGCATAACCGAGAGAGAACTAAATAATTGATGTGGTGTTCCGTCAATATGCAACTCGTTGCATATTGAGCTCCACTTAATTTGTAGTGTTGTTTGTTGCACTTTGCCATGCCATGCCTCATTAAACCGGACATGCATCATACTTGATTGTGCATCATGCCATGATTATGCTTGTGTGTTTACCATGTTGTTTGCTTCTTTCCGGTTTGCTTCTCTCGTTAGCTTCGGTTTTGTTCCGGAGTTGTGAGGATTCGTTCGACTACGTTCGTTTGTCTTCTTCATGGACTCGTTCTTCTTCCTTGCGGGATATCAGGCAAGATGACCATTACCCTCGATATCACTTCTATCTTTGCTTGCTAGTTGCTTCGTTCTATCGCTATGCTGCGCTACCTATCACTTGTTTATCATGCCTCCCAAACTGCCATGTCAGCCTCTAACATTTTTCACCCTTCCTAGCAAACCATTGCTTGGCTATGTTACCGCTTTGCTCAACCCCTCTTATAGCGTTGTTAGTTGCAGGTGAAGTTGAAGATTGCTCCATGATGGACAAGATTATGTTGGGATATCACAATATCTCTTATTTAATTAATGCATCTATATACTTGGTAAAGGGTGGAAGGCTCGGCCTTATGCCTGGTGTTTTGTTCCACTCTTGCCGCCCTAGTTTCCGTCATACCGGTGTTATGTTCCTTGATTTTGCGTTCCTTACGCGGTTGGGTGATTTATGGGACCCCCTTGACAGTTCGCTTTGAATAAAACTCCTCCAGCAAGGCCCAACCTTGGTTTTAACATTTGCCACCTAAGCCTTTTTCCCTTGGGTTCTGCAGACTCAAGGGTCATATTTATTTTACCCCCCGGTCCAGTGCTCCTCCGAGTGTTGGTCCAAACTAGAGCACCGTGCGGGACCATTCCTTGGCAACTTGGATTACGTCAGTACCTGTACGCTTCGCTTATCCGGTGTGCCCTGAGAACGAGATATGTGCAGCTCCTATCGGGATTTGTCGGCACAGCGGGTGGTCTTGCTGGTCTTGTTTTACCATTGTCGAAATGTCTTGTAAACCGGGATTCCAAGACTGATCGGGTCTTCCTGAGAGAAGGAATATCCTTCGTTGACCGTGAGAGCTTGTGATGGGCTAAGTTGAGACACCCCTGCAGGGTATAAACTTCCGAGAGCCGTGCCCGCGGTTATGTGGCAGATGGGAATTTGTTAATGTCCGGTTGTAGATAACTTGACACTTGACTTAATTAAAACGCATCAACCGCGTGTGTAGCCGTGATGGTCTCTTTTCGGCGGAGTCCGGGAAGTGAACACGGTTTTGAGTTATGTTTGATGTAAGTAGGAGTTCAGGATCACTTCTTGATCATTGCTAGCTTCACGACCATTCCTTTGCTTCTCTTCTCACTCTTATTTGCGTATGTTAGCCACCATATCATGCTTAGTCGCTGCTGCAACCTCACCACTTATCCATTCCTTACCCATAAGCTTAAATAGTCCTGATCTCGCGGGTTTTGAGATTGTTGAGTCCTCGTGACTCACCAGATACTATCACAACAGTTGCAGGTGCCGATGATACCAGTGCAGAGGATGCTACCTAGCTCAGATGGGAGCTCAACGAAGATCTTAGTTGTTGCTATGTGTTATTTCTTGTTGATCAGTAGTGGAGCCCAGTTGGGACGATCGGGGATCTAGCAGTTGGGTTATCTTCTTTTCTTTTGGCTTCGTCCGTAGTCGGACTATGTGTGTACTCTGAATGATGTATGATTTATTTAAGTACTTGTGTGAAGTGGCGATTGTAAGCCAACTCTTTATCCCAGTCTTGTTCATTACATGGGATTGTGTGAAGATGACCCTTCTTGCGACAAAACCACAATGCGGTTATGCCTCTAAGTCGTGCTTCGACACGTGGGAGATATAGCCGCATCGTTGGTGTTACAAGTTGGTATCAGAGCCATCCCCGACTTAGGAGCCCCCTGCTTGATCGAATCGCTGGCGTTGTTGAGTCTAGAACAAAAATGTTTTGAGTCTTAGGATTATATATATCGGAGAGTAGGATTCTTTTTACTCCTCAGCCCCTTCGTCGCTCTGGTGAGGCCTCCTGACGTAGATGTTTTGTCTTTCCTTTCCTCAAATTTCACTAAATTTTTTTTAGGATCACGCGGGTATCTTGGGATCATTCCGATATTCTTATGATGAGAACATTGTTCTTGGTGCCTCCTGACATTTAGGGGTTGTGGCAGTGTCCCGGGGAGTTGAGCTCCGAGGTGTTGTCGTCATAATTTTATCGTTGCAGTTCTGGAATACCTGAGTTTCGCCGACATCGAAAATCTCTTTTATGCAGTTGTTGGTGAGATAACCTCGACGCCACCCAGTACTGGGGAGTTCGGGAGTATTTCCATAGCTCGTATAACGGATGCTTTTCGAAGGTTGAGGTACACGATTTCCGAAGGTTTCTTGGTTATGTGTTGACGGATGGATACAGCTTGGATGTAGGGATTGTTAGTTTTGGGTGAGATATATCTATATTGCTTCCCCTGTATCCCCAACACCAGATTGCATAACCAGAAAGTTTCGGGAGTTTTATAGGTGGGAATTCAAGTAGCTCTAGCTTTTTTTTTCCTTTTCGACAGATGCATGATATGAGATTGGGGTTCGACGTCTAGTGGTCTGCCTATCCACGGTCGTCTTTTTACAGTGGTCTTGTTGTGCCTTAAAGAATCCTTGGCTATGCCGATTCGGGGACACTTCGTATGTCATGTGCACTGCCTTGTACATGATGGTGCTGTATGATCGAGCCCGTGTAGGCCCCACCACGAAAACTTCGGACGCAATCTCTATCATATGTTTGTTCCGGCTTATTCTGCAAGCCATATCCTTTGTTTTGTTTTGATTTGTGGTATTCGAGTTGCTTCGAAGTCAAATGTTGAATCCATACCTTTCTTAAATGGTGTTCTCATATTTCTATGGGAGTGCTAATCCTTCTTGATCATCGAGGTCGTCATGTTAATTCTTTTCCAACCGGTGCGCTTCTCTTCAAGATGATCCCATCATTCTCCCCATCTGCAAGATCAATTCTAAGTTTTCTCAAGGATGTTTGTTTCGTTCATCCCAAGTTATCTTTGTTTTCCCCACCCTCCCACCCTTTTCTTCGAGGACTCAGATTTCTTAATCGGGTATCCATTTTATTGATGGCAAGACTCTCCATTCTTTTCCGTCAATGTTCTTATCTGGTGATTCTCAGGAAGATACTAACGGAGCTTCAAGTTTATTATTCTTCGTCTCTTTTCTTCTCCGGTGGTTTAATTTCAAGTTTCGGTGTTGATCATATCTCTTCCTTTCGTTTCACATATCTTCCCATGTGAATTTCTTATCCAAGGCTCTCTTATTCATTCACCTCTCCTAGTTCATATCCGGAGTGTTGAAGATAACTCGGAAGAATCATGTTTCCATTCTTAATCCGTTCGAGTACTTCAAGGTTTTTTCTCTCATTCAAGCTATTTAATTCAACTGGTGCAATCTCTGTTTTAATATCGTTCAACGGTGTTTTCCTTTGAGTGGGCCGTAACCCACATGTCTTTCCCAGGATCTTACCTGACTCTTCTAATTTTCCCCGGAGCTATTTCCGAATTCTTTTTGAAGTTTGACGTAAGAATGAATTTCATCAGTCAGATGTTTTCCAAGACCAATTTCAAATTATTTTTCATTGTTTGCTCAACCTTTTTGTTTACATTCTCCCGGAGTATCTCAACAATTCATGGTGGTGGTTCTCATCATCATTCTCAACATTTGAAGACCTTCTCAAGTTTACGCTATATCTCTTTAATCCTTTCTACGAGAATAAGTAGTATGCCAAATCCGTTGCTTGTCATCAACTTAAATTGGTGAAGGATGCGCATAACGTAATTCTTATTATTGTTTCATCCAAGTAATCTAGTTTCTTCTTTCCAGAGTTGTTCATCATGTTATTTTTCTCAGTTCGAGATGCTTCATCTTTTATTTTCCGGAGTTCCAAGTTTTTCCACATTATCTCCTCGCGAAGCTCCATCTAAATCATCGCAAGGCTTCACCTTGTGTTTTCAACTTCTCTTTCTTTTTATCATCCTTTTATTACCGGAGTTCTTCATGGAGGCTCTACATGGTGGTTCGTCAAGGATTCTTTTCATTCTTCAATTGTTCTTCAAGATTTCTCTTGAAGTTAAGATCAGCCAAGCTATACTCAAAAATTAAACATGGTGTTCAACACATGTCTTGTTTTGAGGAGTTCAAGCATTCTTCATCTTGCATTCCAAAGTGCAATTCTTTCTACCTTATCTTCTGAGGTGGTGTTAGGTCATTCTTGACAATTTCCCTTCGCGTTTCATGATTCACAAGTTTTCAAGAGTGACATATTTAAATCCATCATTTTCTCTTTGTTCAAGAGATCTTTTCAACCGTCAATCTCTTCATTGGAGTTATCTTGGTATAGATTTCACCTAAAGCCTTCCCTAAGGAATGTTGCTATTTTAGTGCTTATTAATGACCCAAGTTATCTCTTTTCCATCTTGATGGAACAAGCTTTCATCTCTTCGTTAATCTCAAGCAAGCAATTGTTTCCGTTAGTGGCCGGTTGTCACCTCATAATGTTGAGATGTTTCCATAAGCCCACTACAAACTTATTCTTTTCGTTGTTGGTCTTCCAACAACTCTATTCTAACCTTCTTGCAAGGATGCCTTCCAAATTCAATTGTGGCAGAAGTTGTCATTTTCTTCTCCGTCCCTTTATTCCAATGATCTATCTTCTATTCTTTCTTCCGGAGACATTGTGATGTTGCTCTTTTCACTGATCATTTCGATTGTGAGGATCGTGTTCTTTTCGTGCTTATCCATTTAACCGGAGTGTTGTGTTCTCATTCAAGTTCTTTCATCTTATCAAGTTTTGCCTCTCTTTTCAACCTGAGTGCTGTCTGAAATCCTTCTTACCCATTGTGCCATTCTTTCAATAGTTCCGGAGGCAGTGTGTTGTTGATTTCATCAAGTATCATCCCATTTTCTTATGTTCATGTTCTATTCCTTCCATGTTCAACCGGAGTGCTGCCCGAATTCTTCCTCTCTCATCTTGCTTTAACCGGAGTGGTTTCGAATTCTATCTTGTCCATTAAACTCTTGATTCATGTATTTGCAACCTTCAAGTCCTCGTAATGTTCCGTGTTCCTCTTATCTAACGGATTGTTTGCAATCTCGTTCATCTCTGTTGTGCTCTTTCTTTCAACTTTTCAACCTCTCAAGGTTCTTTGGTTTCACTCTTTTGTCGAAGAAGCAACTTAGTTCTACCTCCTCTCTTCCTCTTCCGTTTCTCTCCAGTGCCATCCTAGATCTCGGGACGAGTGGTGGAGTGTTGTAACGCCCCGAGACCGACGCTCCAGAAGACTTCCAGCTACTCCGAGTTTCGTCGTGTGATTTGTTTTGTTTGTTGCATCATTTGCATTGCATCATGCCATCATGTCATTTAATTTTTAAAACCTCACCTAAATAAATTGCATAGATCGTTGATCTATTTAAATCGAGGGATATTCACATGGTGATTTCTCTTTAAAACATATTCAAAGTCTCCTACTATTATTAGGGAGCTATAATAAAATTATTCCGTTTATTTGGAATTAACCATAACCCACTTGCAAAATATCCCATGCCGTTGTTATCTCAATTCTTGGTCTCCAACCTTGCCCATAATTTCTTTCATCATTTTCCGGAGCTCCATCAAAAATCCGAACATTTTTGAACCTTCCTTTTATCAAGTCCTAGTTCAAACCCATTTGAATTAAATTCAAATGAGTTTGAATTTAAATCTTTCGGTCATGCCCACTTCTATTTTTCTTGGATCAAGCTCATTTTTGCGAGTCCGGGAAAATTACCCCCGTGCGCAAATTCTTTCCGTAACCCTCTCTTTCTTTTTCTTCTCTCTAATTTGTTTTCTGCTAAAGGAAATAAGAACTAGAGTGAGAAAGAGAGAGAGCCTGCAACCCAGCCAACCTCTAAGCCCAAGGCCCAGCCGCGCCCAGCTCGATAACCCTAGCCGCAGGGAGACCTCCGCTCGATCTCCATCTCTCCCTTGTCCTCCCTCCAGCGCCGCAACGCCCGATCCCCATCCTCTCGATCCCATCTCCTTCCTCTCGCTCGTCTCCCCCTCCTCTCCTCGCGTCGCCTCTCCACCGCGCCATCGCCTCGCGCCTCCACCTCCTCGATGCCGGCGAGTCCAGGCCGCCGCCGCGCCTTCTTACCTTCCCCTCGCCGCCTCCATCCCTTTCCCCCGTCGCCTCTGCGCGCGAGCGCCGCATCGCCCAAACCTGCACCCGGTCCCCTCGCCGGCTAGCCGCCTCCAGCCGCTCATCTGCAGCTCCTCCTCCACCTCGTCCTGACGTCCGGCCTCTTCCCCGACCCGTCGTTCGCCTCCTCCATCGACCGTCTCGGCCACCAGTGCTGTTGACGGTCGAAGCCCGGCGCGTCGTAGCCTCTGCTGTCGGAGCGAGCTCGTCCCCGCCATGCCAAGCCCCTCTCCATCGACACCGCGCGCGCCATTGCAGGAACTCCATCATCGTCAACCGGTGCAGCAGCGCCACCGCAGTTCTACCCCGACCTCTGCGACCACCACCTCCGGCCTCCCCGTCCTCTGTTCGCCTAGGTTGTTCGTCCTTTGCTCGCAGCTCCATCCATGGCGGCCTCTGTTCGTTGACCACAGAGACATGAGGCCCTTTTGTGTTGCTTCGCTTTGGATGCGCCAAGATCCTCTCTGACAAACGCACGACTACATGGTGACACGTCAAGTACCTCTGCTGCCGTCTCCGAAATCGCCAAGTACCACGACTACCCTCGAGGACATTTGGTTCCGTCAAGTTCGACTACAACGTGTGTACAACTACCATCGCCGTGTACCACTACTTCCACTACCGCCGACATGTACGACTACGAAACGAGAACGACTACTTCCACGACGTCCGTGAACCACTACCGTCGCCCCGAAGATGTTGGATTCGTCAAGTACCTCTCCGAAAACAAACGTGTACCACTACTTCCCCCGACGACCCGTGAACGTCTACTTCCACTACCGTCGTGAGAACGTCTACTTCCTCTTCACCGCATCGAACTCGATCCGCCCCTAAATGCACGCTTCGAAGGTATAACGATGAGTCAACCGCCGAATGCATGTCGTATGAGATGCCCGTTTTTGCATCGTGTCCGTTTGTCACTCGTTTGCATGCCACTATCCCGTGGGAACCCGGTAGTCGGGAGCACCCCACCATCTTTTGCATGTTCCGCACATCCGCACACTTGCTCTTTTGCACCGGTATCTCAATCGAGTTACCGAGATCGGAATGTTACCGTGGCACTATTTTCGTTTCGTCGTCGTGGCACCCCTTTTGTTTCGCCATGGTGACCAAAATGCTTCATAACATGCTCATGTCAACATTTTCATAAAAAATGCATAAACTTGCATATGTCATCCGCATCATGATAACAACATTTAAATGCTTAAAATTGTGTTTGCATTAAACTACTAAAAGACATGTGGGGATGTACCGGAATTGTTGTTTGTTGTTCCGGCCTCATTTAAACTTGCCTAAATAGTTAGTTTATTTATGCTTCACCTCTTGCCATGTTTAACAATACTTAATATTGTTTAGTAGCATAACCAAGAGAGAACTAAATAATTGATGTGGTGTTCCGTCAATATGCAACTCGTTGCATATTGAGCTCCACTTAATTTGTAGTGTTGTTTGTTGCACTTTGCCATGCCATGCCTCATTAAACCGGACATGCATCATACTTGATTGTGCATCATGCCATGATTATGCTTGTGTGTTTACCATGTTGTTTGCTTCTTTCCGGTTTGCTTCTCTCGTTAGCTTCGGTTTTGTTCCGGAGTTGTGAGGATTCGTTCGACTACGTTCGTTTGTCTTCTTCATGGACTCGTTCTTCTTCCTTGCGGGATATCAGGCAAGATGACCATTACCCTCGATATCACTTCTATCTTTGCTTGCTAGTTGCTTCGTTCTATCGCTATGCTGCGCTACCTATCACTTGTTTATCATGCCTCCCAAACTGCCATGTCAGCCTCTAACATTTTTCACCCTTCCTAGCAAACCATTGCTTGGCTATGTTACCGCTTTGCTCAACCCCTCTTATAGCGTTGTTAGTTGCAGGTGAAGTTGAAGATTGCTCCATGATGGACAAGATTATGTTGGGATATCACAATATCTCTTATTTAATTAATGCATCTATATACTTGGTAAAGGGTGGAAGGCTCGGCCTTATGCCTGGTGTTTTGTTCCACTCTTGCCGCCCTAGTTTCCGTCATACCGGTGTTATGTTCCTTGATTTTGCGTTCCTTACGCGGTTGGGTGATTTATGGGACCCCCTTGACAGTTCGCTTTGAATAAAACTCCTCCAGCAAGGCCCAACCTTGGTTTTAACATTTGCCACCTAAGCCTTTTTCCCTTGGGTTCTGCAGACTCAAGGGTCATATTTATTTTACCCCCCGGTCCAGTGCTCCTCCGAGTGTTGGTCCAAACTAGAGCACCGTGCGGGACCATTCCTTGGCAACTTGGATTACGTCAGTACCTGTACGCTTCGCTTATCCGGTGTGCCCTGAGAACGAGATATGTGCAGCTCCTATCGGGATTTGTCGGCACAGCGGGTGGTCTTGCTGGTCTTGTTTTACCATTGTCGAAATGTCTTGTAAACCGGGATTCCGAGACTGATCGGGTCTTCCTGGGAGAAGGAATATCCTTCATTGACCATGAGAGCTTGTGATGGGCTAAGTTGAGACATCCCTGCAGGGTATAAACTTTCGAGAGCCGTGCCCGCGGTTATGTGGCAGATGGGAATTTGTTAATGTCCGGTTGTAGATAACTTGACACTTGACTTAATTAAAACGCATCAACCGCGTGTGTAGCCGTGATGGTCTCTTTTCGGCGGAGTCCGGGAAGTGAACACGGTTTTGAGTTATGTTTGACGTAAGTAGGAGTTCAGGATCACTTCTTGATCATTGCTAGCTTCACGACCGTTCCTTTGCTTCTCTTCTCGCTCTTATTTGCGTATGTTAGCCACCATATCATGCTTAGTCGCTGCTGCAACCTCACCACTTATCCATTCCTTACCCATAAGCTTAAATAGTCTTGATCTCGCGGGTTTTGAGATTGCTGAGTCCTCGTGACTCACCAGATACTATCACAACAGTTGCAGGTGCCGATGATACCAGTGCAGAGGATGCTACCTAGCTCAGATGGGAGCTCAACGAAGATCTTAGTTGTTGCTATGTGTTGTTTCTTGTTGATCAGTAGTGGAGCCCAGTTGGGACGATCGGGGATCTAGCAGTTGGGTTATCTTCTTTTCTTTTGGCTTCGTCCGTAGTCGGACTATGTGTGTACTCTGAATGATGTATGATTTATTTAAGTACTTGTGTGAAGTGGCGATTGTAAGCCAACTCTTTATCCCAGTCTTGTTCATTACATGGGATTGTGTGAAGATGACCCTTCTTGCGACAAAACCACAATGCGGTTATGCCTCTAAGTCGTGCTTCGACACGTGGGAGATATAGCCGCATCGTGGGTGTTACACAATCATACCATAGGCTAGCTTCTAGGGTTTAGCCTCATTGATCTCGTGGTAGATCTACTCTTGTACTACCCATATCATCAATATTAATCAAGCAGGAGTAGGGTTTTACCTCCACCGAGAGGGCCCGAACCTGGGTAAAAACATCGTGTCCCTTGTCTCCTGTTACCATCCGCCTAGACGCACAGTTCGGGACCCCCTACCCGAGATCCGCCGGTTTTGACACCGACACCCACCGTATAGGAAGTATTAGACCCAGACACGGCGCACAATTATCATGGCGCTCCGAAGTCAAATTCCGCATTAATGTTTTCACACTCAGAGTGTATGTCTTCATTGATTGAAGATATACATTGTGTTGCACATCTAAGTCATCAATATGCATAAGTGTTAGGATGTGTGTCCAATCACAGGACATTTGAGAATTCCAAGATATTTAGCTCACACCGCAACTTGCAAAACCTTTTCTCATCCAAGGGCTTTGTGAAGACATCTGCCAATTGCTCTTCAGTGTTGATGTGAATGATATCAATATCTTCCTTCATGACATGATCTCTGAGAAAGTGATGACGAATTTCAATGTGCTTTGTCTTCGAGTGTTGAACTGGGTTGTTGGCAATCTTGATGGCGCTTTCATTGTCGCAGTAGAGTGGCGCATGCTTCAGGTGGACACCATAGTCCTTGAGAGTTTGCTTTATCCAGAGAAGCTGAGCATAGCAAGATCCAGCAGCAATGTATTCAGATTCAGCAGTGGAGAGAGATACACAGTTCTGCTTCTTTGAAGACCAACAGACAAGTGATCGTCCCAGAAAGTGACATGTGCCTGATGTGGACTTGCGATCAACCTTGTCACCAGCATAATCAGCATATGAGAATCCAACTAGATCAAACTTTGAGCCCTTTGGATACCATAATCCTAGTGTTGGGGTGTAAGCCAAATATCGAAGAATCTGCTTCACAGCTAAGTGATGCGATTCCTTTGGTGCCGCTTGGAACCGGGCTCACATGCAAACACTAAGCATTATATCTGGCCTAGATGCACATAAATAAAGTAAAGAACCAATCATGGAGTGGTATACCTTTTGATCGAACTCTTTACCATTGGCTTCGGGACTCAGATGACTCTTGGTTGGCATTGGCGTCGTGTATCCTTTGCACTCTTGCATTCCAAACTTCTTCAGGCAATCTTTGAGGTATTTTTCTTGAGATATGAAGATGCCGTTGCTCTGCTGACGAATTTGAAGACCAAGGAAGAACTTCAGCTCACCCATTATGGACATCTGATATTGCTCTTGCATCATGTGTCCAAACTCATCACTGTATCTCTTGTCAGTGCAGCCAAAGATAATGTCATCCACATAGATTTGGCATACAAATAGTTCTCCATCATATGTCTTCGTGAAGAGTGTAGGATCTAGAGAACCAGGTTTGAAGCCTTTGCTCTCGAGGAAGTCCTTGAGTGTGTCATACCAAGCACGAGGGGCTTGTTTGAGGCCATACAGATCCTTGTTGAGCTTGTATATTGATACATCTCCAACGTATCTATAATTTATGAAGCATTCATGCTATTATATTATCTGTTTTGAATGATTATGGGCTTTATTATACACTTTTATATTACTTTTGGCACTAACCAATTAACAGGAGGCCCAGCCCATATTACTGTTTTATTGCCTGTTTCAGTATTTCAAACAAAAGGAATATCAAACGGAGTCCAAACGGAATGAAACCTTCGGCAGCGTGATTTTTGGGAAGAATATGATCGGGGAGACTTGGAGTTCACGTCACAAGATCCTCGAGGAGGCCAGGAGATAGGAGGGCGTGCCCCCCTACTGGGCGCGCCCCTGTCTCCTGGGCCCCTCGAGCACCCCCCGACTGACTTCTTTCGCCTAAATAAGCCTACGTACCCTAAAAACATCGAATATCAAAATAGATCAGGAGTTCCGCCGCCGCAAGCCTCTGCAGCCACCAAAAACCTCTCGGGAGCCCGTTCCGGCACCCTGCCAGAGGGGGAATCCATCACCGGTGGCCATCTTCATCATCCCGGCGCTATCCATGACGAGGAGGGAGTAGTTCACCCTCGGGGCTGAGGGTATGTACCAGTAGCTATGTGTTTGATCTCTCTCTCTCGTGTTCTCTCTATGGCACGATCTTGATGTATCGCAAGCTTTGCTATTATAGTTGGATCTTATGATGTTTCTCCCCCTCTATTCTCTTGTGATGAATTGAGTTTCCCTCTTGAAGTTATCTTATCGGATTGAGTCTTTAATGATTGAGAACACTTGATGTATGTCTTGCCGTGTTTATCTGTGGTGACAATGGGATATCACGTGCCACTTGATGTATGTTTTGGTGACCAACTTGCGGGTTCCGCCCATGAACCTATGCATAGGGGTTGGCACACGTTTTCTTGACTCCCCGGTAGAAACTTTGGGGCACTCTTTGAAGTACTTTGTGTTGGTTGGATGAATCTGAGATTGTGTGATGCATATCGTATAATCATGCCCACGGATACTTGAGGTGACAATGGAGTATCTAGGTGACATTAGGGTTTTGGTTGATTTGTGTCTTAAGGTGTTATTCTAGTATGAACTCTATGATGGACTGAGCAGAAAGAATAGCTTTATGTTATTTTACTATGAACTCTTGAATAGATAAAACGGAAAGGATAACTTTGAGGTGGTTTCATACCCTACCATAATCTCTTTGTTTGTTCTCCGCTATTAGTGGCTTTGGAGTGACTCTTTGTTGCATGTTGAGGGATTGTTATATGATCTATCTATGTTATTATTGTTGAGAGAACATGCACTAGTGAAAGTATGAACCCTTTGCCTTGTTTCCTAGCATTACAATACCGTTTACGCTCACTTTTATCATTAGTTACCTTGCTGTTTTTATAATTTCAGATTACAAATACCTTTATCTACCATCCATATTGCACTTGTATCACCATCTCTTCGCCGAACTAGTGCACCTATACAATTTACCATTGTATTGGGTGTGTTGGGGACACAAGAGACTCTTTGTTATTTGGTTGCATGGTTGTTTGAGAGAGACCATATTCATCCTACACCTCCCACAGATTGATAAACCTTAGGTCATCCACTTGAGGGAAATTTGCTATTGTCCTGCAAACCTGTGCACTTGCAGGCCCAACAACGTCTACAAGAAGAAGGTTGTGTAGTAGACATCAAGCTCTTTTCTGGCGCCGTTGCCGGGGAGGTGAGTGCTTGAAGGTATATCTTTAGATCTTGCAATCGAATCTTTTTGTTTCTTGTTTTATCACTAGTTTAGTTTATAAAATAAAACTACAAAAAAATGGAATTGAGTTTGTCTCATACGCTTCGTCTTTTTAATATCTTTCATGAGTTTGATGAAAAGGAAAATTGTGTACAAGTGCTAGAAGAAGAAATCTATAGAATGTTTGATTGAATGGTGAGCATGATTGCAATGTTGTTAGTATGAATTCCTTGAATATCCATGATGCTAATGATATGCAAAGCCACAAGCTTGGGGAAGCTATGTTTGATGAAGATGATATTTTTTGCCCCCCAAGCTTTGATGAGCAAATTTACTGATGAAAGCATGCCTCCTATCTATGATGATTATTGTGATGACACGTATGATTTAAAGAATAATGATAACCATGAAACTTATTATCTTGATCTTAATTCTCAATCATATGATAGTTATTTTGTTGAGTTTGCTCCCACTACTATTGATGAGAAGAATTTTGCTTATATGGGGAGTAGTAAATTTTCTATGCTTGTAGATCATGAAAAGAATGCTTTAGGTGCTGGTTATATTGTTGAATTCATTCATGATGCTACTGAAAATTATTATGAGGGAGGAACATATGCTTGTAGGAATTGCAATAATATCAAGTTTCCTCTCTATGTGCTAAAAATCTTGAAGTTATGCTTGTTTTGCCTTCCTATGCTAGTTGATTATTGTTCCCATAAGTTGTTTGCTCACAAAATACCTATGCATATGAAGTGGGTTAGGCTTAAATGTGCTAGTCATATTCTTCATGATGCTCTCTTTATGTTTCAATTCTTATCTATTTTGTGAGCATCATTGAAATCATCATGCCTAGCTAGGGGCATTAAACGTAAGCGCTTGTTGGGAGGCAACCAATTTTATTTTAGTTTCTTGATTTTTGGTTATGTTTAGTAATAAATAAATCATCTACTTTATGTTTAGATGCGTTTTCATGTTTTAATTAGTGTTTGTGCCAAGTAGAACCTATAGGATAACCTATGGTGATAGTTAATTTGATTCTGCTGAAAAACAGAAACTTTGCGCGCACGAGAAAATTTTTAGTAAATCACAGAAAAGTGCTTTTGCGTTGATTCTTTTTGCTTCTGATGAATGGACAAATTTCCTAGGACTTCCTATTTTGGTAGAATTTTTGGGGTTCCATAAGTTTGTGTTAGTTACAGATTACTACAGACTGTTCTGTTTTTGACAGATTCTGTTTTTCGTGTGTTGTTTGCTTATTTTGATGCATCTATGGCTAGTAAAATAGTTCATAAACCATAGATAAGTTGGAATACAGTAGATTAAACACCAATATAAATAAATAATGAGTTCATTACATTACCTTGAAGTGGTGTTTTGTTCTCTTTCGCTAACGGAGCTTATGAGTTTTCTGTTGAGTTTTGTGTTGTGAAGTTTTCAAGTTTTGGGTAAAGGTTCGATGGACTATGGAATAAAGAGTGGCAAGAGCCTAAGCTTGGTGATGCCCAAGGAACCCCAAGGTAATATTCAAGGACAACCAAGAGCCTAAGCTTGGGGATGCCCCGGAAGGCATCCCCTCTTTCGTCTTCGTTCATCGGTAATTTTACTTGGAGCTATATTTTTATTCACCACATGATATGTGTTTTGCTTGGAGCGTAATTTTATCTTGTTAGTATTTGCTTGCTGTTATTTATAATAATGTTTTTCTTCTTTATTTTCAATAAAAATGTCAAGGATAGCCTTTGCCATGCTTATTTTGCTAGTATACATGTTGCTGTTTGAAAACAGAAAGTTTACCGCTGTTGCAAAAATTCCATAGAAAAGTCAGAGAATGATATAATGTTGAAACTTTTTGCATAATGAGCTCTGATAAATATTCTACAGCGTAGTATTTTTCTCATAATTTTTGGAGTTAGGGAAGTATGATGAATCTTGCATTCTTTACAGACTATACTGTTTTGGCATATTGCTGTTATGTTTGCATTGTTTGCATATGTTTGCTTGTTTAATGATTCTATTTGAGGATAGGAGTATTAAATATGCAGAGGCAATTAGTATGCAATGTTGAATAATAACTTTAGTGATTTGTTACAGTAGAAAATGATAAGGTTTTGCATTGGTTTATACTAACCTATCTCACGAGTTTTTGTTGAGTTTGGTGTGGATGAAGCTTTTGATAAAAAGAGAAACCATGATATGAGAGGAATTAAGGAGACACAAAAGTTCAAGCTTGGGGATGCCCAAGGCACCCCAAGACAAGAAGTCTCAAGCATTTAAACTTGGGGATGCCCCGGTAGGCATCCCACCTTTCTTCTTCAACAACTATCAGTTAGTATCGGTTGAGCCTAAGTTTTTGCTTCTTCACATGAGTTGTGATATCCTTGCAATGTCATTTTATTTTGTTTTGCTTGCTGTTTGAATACAATACAAATATCTGAAATTCTTTAATGAGAGAGAGTCTTCACATAGTTACATAATTATTTAGCTACTCATTGATCTTCACTTATATCTTGATTGGAGTAGTTTTTCATTTACTCGTGTGCTTCACTTATATCCTATGAGTAAATGGTTGAATGAGTTGAATGTCATAAATCTGAAATTATATATGTTTCATTTGCTTATCCCATCGGGAGTAATGACTTCACATCTAAGAAGTAGAGGTTGTAAATTGATTGAAGGTTAGCAAGCATTGTATTGGTCATTTGAACAATTCATGAAAGAATATTGAAGGAAGAGAGATTTCACATATAAATATACTATTTTAGACATCTTTTATAATTGTGAGCACTCATTAAGTATGACATGCTAAAGAGTTGATGTTGGACAAGGAAGACAATGTAATGGGTTATGTTTTCTCACATCTCAGTTAAAGTATATTGTCATGGATCATTCAAACATGTTGAGCTTGCCTTTCCCCCTCATGCTAGCCAAATTCCTTGCACCAAGTAGAGATACTACTTGTGCTTCCAAATATCCTTAAACCCAGTTTTTGCCATGAGTATCCACCATACCTACCTATATGCGGTATTTACCTGCCGTTCCAAGTAAATTTGCATGTGCCAAACTCTAAACCTTCAAACAATAATCTGTTTTGTATGCCCGAATCGCTCATATAGCGACTAGGGGCTGTCAGTATCTTCCATGCTATGTGGGTTATTCTCAAGAGGAGTGGACTCCGCTCCTCATTCACGAGAAAATGGCTGGTAACCGGGATGCCCAGTCCCATGATCAAAAGATCAAAATCAAATAAAAAATAATTGCAAACAAAACTCCCCCAGGATTGATGTTAGTTGGAGGCACCCGTTGTTTCGGGCAAGCCATGGATTGATGATTGTTGGTGGAGGGGGAGTAAAAACTTTACCATTTTGTTTGGGAACCGTCTATAATGTATGTAGTATGGAAGATATTGGGAACACTTGGTTGTTATGTTGACAATGAGATCATACCTCTCAAAATTATTTTCATCTCTATTTTAAAATCGAGCTCTAGCACCTCTACAAATCCCTGCTTCCCTCTGCGAAGGGCCTATCCTTTACTTTATGTCTTTTACTTTATGCAAGAGTCAAGGTGATCTTCACCTTTCCCTTTTTCATTTTATCCTTTGGCAAGCACCTCATGTTGGAAAGATCCTGATTTATATATCCAATTGGATGTAAGTTAGCATGAACTATTATTGTTGACATCACCCAAAGGTGAATACGTTGGGAGGCAACACTATAAGCCCCTATCTTTCTCAGTGTCCGATTGAAACTCCACAACCATTAGTATTGCGTGAGTGTTAGCAATTGTAGAAGACTATATGATAGTTGAGTATGTGGAGTTTGATTTTCCTGAAAATAAGATGAATTGCAATTGTTTGATGACTAAGAATGAAGTTTACTAGTTTTCAAGAAAGTTTATGGTCTATGCTTTAACATGTGAATTGCTTGTTACTTATTCGTGAGAAGTTTTATGAGATGAACTACTGTTATGACATATTATCATGCTAGAAATGGTGATTGAAATTATCATTGATCAAACTTGTGCACCTCTAGAATTCACACTTCATAAATTCTTTCTTTTATCATTTACCTACTCGAGGACGAGCAGGAATTAAGCTTGGGGATGCTGATACGTCTCCAACATATCTATAATTTATGAAGCATTCATGCTATTATATTATCTGTTTTGAATGATTATGGGCTTTATTATACACTTTTATATTACTTTTGGGACTAACCAATTAACCGAAGGCCCAGCCCATATTGCTGTTTTATTGCCTGTTTCAGTATTTGAAAGAAAAGGAATATCAAACGGAGTCCAAACGGAATGAAACCTTCGGCAGCGTGATTTTTGGGAAGAATATGATCCGGGAGACTTGGAGTTCACGTCAGAAGATCCTCGAGGAGGCCAGGAGATAGGAGGGCGTGCCCCCCTACTGGGCGCGCCCCCTGTCTCCTGGGCCCCTCGAGCACCCCCCGACCGACTTCTTTCGCCTAAATAAGCCTACATACCCTAAAAACATCGAATATCAAAATAGATCGGGAGGTCTGCCGCCGCAAGCCTCTGTAGCCACCAAAAACCTCTCGGCAGCCCGTTCCGGCACCCTGCTGGAGGGGGAATCCACCACCGGTGGCCATCTTCATCATCCCGGCGCTATACATGACGAGGAGGGAGTAGTTCACCCTCGGGGCTGAGGGTATGTACCAGTAGCTATGTGTTTGATCTCTCTCTCTCGTGTTCTCTCTATGGCACGATCTTGATGTATCGCGAGCTTTGCTATTATAGTTGGATCTTATGATGTTTCTCCCCCTCTATTCTCTTGTGATGAATTGAGTTTCCATATTGAAGTTATCTTATCGGATTGAGTCTTTAATGATTGAGAACACTTGATGTATGTCTTGCCGTCTTTATCTGTGGTGACAATGGGATATCACGTGACACTTGATGTATGTTTTGGTGACCAACTTGCGGGTTCTGCCCATGAACCTATGCATAGGGGTTGGCACACGTTTTCTTAACTCTTCGGTAGAAACTTTGGGGAACTCTTTGAAGTACTTTGTGTTGGTTGGATGAATCTGAGATTGTGTGATGCATATCGTATAATCATGCCCACGGATACTTGAGGTGACAATGGAGTATCTAGGTGACATTAGGGTTTTGGTTGATTTGTGTCTTAAGGTGTTATTCTAGTATGAACTCTATGATGGATTGAGCGGAAAGAATAGCTTTATGTTATTTTACTACGAACTCTTGAATAGATAGAAAATAAAGGATAACTTTGAGGTGGTTTCATACCCTACCATAATCTCTTTGTTTGTTCTCCGCTATTAGTGGCTTTGGAGTGACTCTTTGTTGCATGTTGAGGGATTGTTATATGATCTATCCTAGGATTGCAATACCGTTTACGCTCACTTTTATCATTTTTTACCTTGCTGTTTTTATTATTTCAGATTACAAATACCTTTATCTACCATCCATATTGCACTTGTATCACCATCTCTTCGCCGAACTAGTGCACCTATACAATTTACCATTGTATTGGGTGTGTTGGGGACACAAGCGACTCTTTGTTATTTGGTTGCAGGGTTGTTTGAGAGAGACCATCTTCATCCTACGCCTCCCATGGATTGATAAACCTTAGGTCATCCACTTGAGGGAAATTTGCTACTATCCTACAAACCTGTGCACTTGCAGGCCCAACAACATCTACAAGAAGAAGGTTGTGTAGTAGACATCATATACCATATCAGGATGTTTTGGATCTTCAAAGCCAGGAGGTTGTGCAACATACACTTCTTCTTCAATCTTGCCATTGAGAATGGCACTCTTCACATCCATTTGGTACAGAAAGATGTTGTGATGGTTAGTGTAGGCTAACAGTATGCATATGGCTTCAAGCCTAGCCACCGGAGCAAATGTTTCATCGAAGTCAATTCCTTCAACTTGAGTGTATCCTTGAGCAATGAGACGAGCCTTGTTTCTGACAACTTGACCATGCTCATCTTGCTTGTTGCGATATATCCATTTGGTGCCTATGATGTTGTGCTTGCGACGATCAGGACGCTTGACTAATTCCCACACATTGTTCAGCTCGAACTGTTGAAGCTCTTCTTGCATAGCTTGAACCCATTCAGGTTCCATGAAGGCTTCAGCAACTTCCTTGGGTTCAGATATTGAAACAAATGCAAAGTGCCCACAGAAATTTGCTAGCTGTGTTGCTCTTGAACGAGTGAGTGGACCAGGTGCATTGATGCTGTCAATTACCTTCTCAATCTGAACTTCATTTGCAACACGAGGATGAACTGGACGAAGATTTTGCTCTTGCTGATCATTGTCTTCATCATGAGTATTGGCTTCAGGCTGACTATTGTCTTCAGGTTGATTAGGCGCAGAAATAGTAAGTTCCTCTTCAGCCTGTGCCTCAGAAGGTATGATTTCTCCAGTTCCCATAAGCTTGATGGATTCACCAGGTGGAACTTCATCTAGCACATTTGGCAGGTGCTCTCAGTCAGGAGCTCATAGGATGTTTTCTTCAGAAGATTATGAAGATAAACACGGTTGATTACATGGCATGCAGTATCAATGGCTTCGGGCCAGAACTTCCTCAGAGTCTTGTATTCATCAAGCATTGTCCGAGCCATCTCGATGAGTGTCCTGTTCTTGCGCTCCACAATGCCATTCTGCTGAGGTGTGTATGGAGCAGAGAACTCATGAGTGATGCCTAATGTATCAAGGTAAAGATTGAGGCCGGTGTTCTTGAACTCTGTGCCGTTGTCACTTCTGATCTGCTTGATCTTGACGCCATAGTTTGTCATGGCATGATTGGCGAAGCGTCTGAAGACATCCTACACTTCATTCTTGTAAAGGATTATATGCACCCATGTATATCTTGAGTAATCATCAACTATGACGAAGCCATAGAGGCAAGCAGTGGTAGTGAGAGTAGAGTAGTGAGTAGGGCCAAAGAGATCCATGTGAAGCAGCTTGAAGGGTTGAGATGTAGTCATGATTGTCTTCGAGGGATGCTTGGCCCTCATCATCTTTCCAGCTTCATAGGCACCGCACAGATGATCCTTCTTGAACTTGACGCCCTCGATGCCAACGACGTGTTTCTTCTTCGTGAGTGTGTACAAGTTCCTCATGCCCGCATGTCCTAGCCTCCGATGCCAGAGCCAGCACTCTGAAGCTTTTGCTAGAAGACATACGGCCAACTGTGGTCCTGCTGAGAAATCTACCATATACAGATCATCTTTCCGATACCCTTCAAAGACTAGAGACTTGTCAGATTCCATTAGAACAAGGCAACAATATTTTCCAAATATCACAATCATGTTCAAATCACAAAGCATTGAGATAGACATTAAGTTGAAACCAAGGGATTCAACAAGCATCACTTTATCCATGTGCTGATCCTTTGAGATTGCAACTCTACCTAGACCCAATACCTTGCTTTTACCAGTATCAGCAAATGCGATGTGACTCTTGTCAGATGGACATAGTGTTGAATCCATCAGAAGACTTCAATCACCAGTCATGTGGTTAGTGCATCCACTGTCCATAATCCATTCTGAAGACTTTGGTGTCATACCCTATAGTGCAGTTAGGGGGATAGGCGTCACCAAGGATATTGTGAAGCATAAACATTTGATGAACAAGCGGATTATCAAAGCTCAGATCAAGGTTAGGACTGATAGGATGACTGGCAAGCTATTCAGGAACAAAATACATAGTAAGACCATTTCGGAATTTTATCTTGCCCCTACAAGATGATTTAGGTCCCCAGAAATAGCATCGTACGCCTTTGATTTCCGACTGGAGACCTTTCCCTGCAAAAGAGAGTTAAGTTTTCTTAACCACCCACATTTTCAGGGGTGGCTTCAGAGCAATGAGTCTAAGTGCAATATCTGAGAACTTCGGCTTTGGAGCCCTAGCAAATAGCCTTGCAGGTGGTGAATAATACTCATATGAATATGCAGAAAAGTTCTTAGTTTTATGAACATAGCGGTTTAAATAAACACGCTCATATTCATAAGCCTGAGTATGATTTCCCTTCAAAACATTGGCGTTAGGGTGGCTCTGGTGAGTCCTCTGTCTGTATGAAGCCTTTGGACCATATGAAGCCTTTGGTCTGGGGTTTGTCTTCTTCCCTTGTGGTGTCATGATGACATTCACAGGAAGATTCTCAAGACACTTTTTGGGCACCCAGATCTTCTTCATAGGTGGCCCATCCTGTAGTTAGTACCAATATACCTGGCAAACACTTCACCATTCTGATTCTTAAACAGTTTATAGTTTGCATCAAAGGATTCATCAATGATAATTGGTTAGCACAAGTGAAGCCAGATAAGGTGGATGGGTCCACTGAAGGTCCCTTTGCAGAAACCCATGTGGTTTTGGGGTACTTCTCAGGCTTCCAGTAAGAACCATCAACATTCATTTTCCTCTTGAACCCAACACCCTCTTTCCTAGGGTTTCGGTTCAGAATCTGCTTTTTGAGGACATCACATAATGTCTGATGCCCTTTGAGGCTTTTGTACATCCCTGTCTCAAGCAATGTCTTCAACCTAGCATTTTCATCAGTGAGGGAGTCCTGGATTAGGGGGTGTCCGGATGGCCGGACTATAACCTGTGGCCGGACTCCTGGACTATGAAGATACAAGATTGAAGACTTCGTCCCATGTCCGGATGGGACTTTCCTTGGCATGGAAGGCAAGCTTGGCGATACGGATATGTAGATCTCCTCCCATTTGTAACCGACTCTATGTAACCCTAGCCCTCTCCGGTGTCTATATAAACCGGAGGGTTTTAGTCCATAGGACGAACAACAATCATACCATAGGCTAGCTTCTAGCGTTTAGCCTCTCTGATCTCGTGGTAGATCTTCTCTTGTACTACCCATATCATCAATATTAATCAAGCAGGAGTAGGGTTTTACCTCCATCGAGAGGGCCCGAACCTGGGTAAAAACATCGTGTCCCTTGTCTCCTGTTACCATCCGCCTAGATGCACAGTTTGGGACCCCCTACCCGAGATCCGCCGGTTTTGACACCGACATTGGTGCTTTCGTTGAGAGTTCCTCTGTGTCGTCATCTTTAGGCCCGATGGCTCCTCCGATCATCAACAATGACGCGATCCAGGGTGAGACTTTCTCCCCGGATAGATCTTCGTATTCGACGGCTTTACACTGCGGGCCAATTCGATTGGCCATCTGGAGTAGATCGAAAGCTACGCCCCTAGCCATCAGGTCAGATTTGGAAGTTTAAACTGCACGGCTGACATCCGCGGAGACTTGATCTTCGACGGATCCGAGCCACAGCCGAGTGAGCCGCACTGTCTTGATGGGCATGATTTAGCTCTGCTGCCGAACAGTGCCCTGGAGGCCGCACCCGTGTCCGCTCTGACCCTTAGCTCGGAGCCGATTGCGCCAATCGAGGACGGGTGGCTGGACACCGCCTCGGGGGCTGCAATCTCTACGGAGATCGAACTGAACACCAGCTTTATCCTCTGCGAAGCTCGTGACTCCAAGGTGCCAGACTCCGAACCTTCCGCGCCCCTGCCAATCGAATCCGCCGATCATGGAGTTCACCGCCGCGGACATCTTTCAGCACTCGCCCTTCGGTGACATTCTGAATTCATTAAAATCTCTCTCTTTATCAGGGGAGCCCTGGCCGGACTATGGTCAGCAAGGTTGGGATGCGGATGATGAAGAAATTCAAAGCCCACCCACCACCCACTTTGTAGCCACTATCGATGATTTAACCGACATGCTTGACTTCGACTCCGAAGACATCGACGGTATGGACGACGATGTAGGAGACGAACAGGAACCAACGCCTATAGGGCACTGGACAACCACCTCATCTCACGATGTATACATGGTGGACACACCTAAAAGAAACGACGAGGAACAAAGGGACGCAACAAGGGATCGTTCCCTCGAAAAGCAGTCAAAGCGGCGGCGTAAGCGCCGCTCCAAACCCCACCTCGACAGAGACAGCAGCCATACAGACCCAGCCATAGAGCAGGGCAAACCGGTGGAAGACAAACATGCCATCGAACAACCGTCCGAACAGGGCAACTTGGATAAACAACCCGTCCCCAGCGAAGATAACAGTCCGGACGACCTCACGCCGGACAAGTTGCTGGAGCAGAAGAACCTCCAAAAAAGGCTCGTCGCCACTGCGTGTAGCCTGAAAAAGAAGAAACGGAAGCTCAAAACAGCGGAAGATGCACTCAGAATTAGATGGAGCAAAGTACTCAACACCGCAGACAAATACGGCGACAGTCGCCACACAAAGAGCTATCCGAAGCGAAAATTACTGCCGGAATTTGATGAAGAGGCCTTAGAGCCTCCGCAATCAAAAAACAAGGAAGCCACCCGGTCGGACAAATGACCCATGGCCAACATAGTGTGGCAAATGGCGCCGCACACAAGCCAGCACGCGATCCGCACAAGGATTCGCATCAAAAAGATGGCCCAGCCAGATCTATCTACGGGCCAAGAAAGAAAGCTCTAGTAAGCGATGCAACGCAACAAGTATCCGAACATCACGGCACACCCAGATATAGGGGTGCCGCACACCCCCTATGTTTCACCGATGAGGTGCTGGACCATGAATTTCCAGCGGGATTCAAGCCCGTAAACATAGAGGCATACGACGGAACAACAGACCCTGGAGTCTGGATTGAGGATTATATCCTCCACATACACATGGCTAGAGGAGATGACCTCCACGCCATAAAATACATACCCCTCAAGCTCAAAGGGCCAGCCCGGCATTGGCTTAAAAGCCTTCCCGAAAACACCATTGGAAGTTGTGAGGAGCTCGAGGATGCTTTTCGGGCAAATTTTCAAGGAACCTATGTCCGAACTCCGGATGCAGACGATTTAAGTCACATAACCCAACAACCCGGAGAGTCAGCCCGGAAATTCTGGAACAGATTTCTTACTAAAAAGAACCAGATAGTCGACTGTCCGGACGCCGAAGCCTTAGCAGCTTTCAAACACAGTGTTCGAGACGACTGACTCACCAGACACCGCGACCAAGAAAAGCCAAGAACAATGGCCGCATTAACAAGCCTCATGACCTGCTTTTGCGCAGGAGAGGATAGCTGGTTGGCAAGATGCAGTACCAGCGACCCAAGTACATCCGAAGTTAGGGATGGAAACGAGAAACCGCGACGCAGCAAGGACCAGCGCCGGACCAAGGGAAACAGCCCGAGAGCACGACAGTCAACGCCAGATTCAAAAGCCCTCGGCAGAATCAGAAAAAGCTGCCCCTCAAGGATAATAGGGACGAGCTATCTAACCTAAACAAAATCTTGGACAAGATATGCCAAATCCACAGTACTCCCGGGAAGCCTGCAAACCATACCCACAGAGATTGTTGGGTCTTCAAGCAATCCGCAAACTAAATGCCGAACACAAGGGGCTCGACACACCAAGCAAGGACGATGACGAACCCCACAAGCAGAGCTCCGGAAAACAAAAGAATTTCCCACAAGAAGTCAAAAGAGTAAACTCACTTCACGTGACAAAGGGAAAAACAGAGTGGCGCCTATAGAGATACGCGCTATACGGCCTATCCCAGAGGAGTCCCCCCACTGGTTGTTAAAACCAATCACCTTCGACCAACTGGATTACTCTAGAAGTATCCGGAACGCAGGCTGGACTGCCTTGGTATTAGATCCGATAATTGACGGACTCCACTTTACACAAGTCCTAATGGACGGCGGCAGTGATCTAAACCTGCTATATCAGGACACAATCCGCAAAATGGGGATAGACCCGACAAAAATTCGCCATAGCAACACTTCCTTTCAAGGGGTAACGCCAGGCCCAGATGCCCATTGTATGGGCTCTCTCCTGCTAGAAGTTATATTCGGCTCCCCCGACAACTTCCGCCGTGAAAAGCTAACCTTCCACATCGCCCCATTTACAAGTAGCTATCAAGCACTACTGGGACGCGAAGCTTTCGCCCGCTTTAACGCAATACCGCATTATGCATCTCTTACACTTAAAATGCCCGGTCCGCGAGGCATCATCTCATTAAAGGGAAATATCGAGCGTTCCTCGAGCACGGAAGATTGTGCGGCTGCCTTGACAGCCACACACTAAACCGGCTTCACTAATTAAAGCACCTAAACAGGTCGTTCAGACCCCGGACATGGCTAGATGAGTCCGGCGTAAACATACAAGGGCTTACTAGCCGCATACCCCTGTACAAGGGGCTCCGCGCATGTACAACAAGAGACAATAAAGCTCAATTTTATTCATTTTTTGAATTATACTTTGTTTATTTAATATAACATACATTTTAGCACGATCTTTTTCAACTAAGTTTCTCTCTTTTATAGATGAACACCGTGCTACACCCGTCCAGGATATGGCACAACGGAGACACAGGCGCAGACATGCAGTAGGGACCCGTTCCAAGGATTCTTTTCAGATTAAGACCCTGCATAAAACTTTTTTACTGTCTCTTGTTGATACACATCCCCGGTTTCTTGCTATAACCGAGGAGGAGGCTGGCGTCTTGGCATGTGGCCACGTCAGAATTTTGCGCGTACCTGGACACCAGGGGCTTATTACCAAGGGCGTTGTTCAGTCCGTTTTCATAAAGACCGAATACCTTAGGGAGTGTTGGGCGTTGCGAGTTTGGCCTTATATGCATCAGCTCCGAATCATGTCTTTGGTCAAATGTTGGGTTAGCCCGGCTCCTGTGTTTTGCTGCCTTACGTTCCACTCTATCGGCTAAGGCGGCACCAGGAGAACTACTGCGATTGTGCCCCGGTTCGGCCAGGCGAGCACCTCAGTAGAGAAAGCCGAAAACTGACTGTCATGATATAGCGTGAGACTGGTCAACCACTCGATGACCTGCCAGAATCTTTAGGATTCCTCCGCATTAACGAAGGGCCGTTTCCCGGCCAGGCACACACGCGCCCCGAATTCGGGTGAGCGCGGTGCCCCTAGGGGCTATATAGTAGCCCCACTGTCAAACTCCTATGGCTAGGTGAAAGTGATAAAGCATTATAGTCCGGTTGCCTAGATCGCTGCGCTATCACCTCCTTTATAGGACCAAGACGTTGGATCAAGTGTGAAAATGCGCCTTCTGCGAACACCTCCGCATTATATGCGTGGGGGCTGAAGCCGAAGACTGCCATCTTTCAGGTTATATACACATATACATTAACGGCCGCACGGGAGGTATTTTAATTCTTGAAGGCACAAGTATAAAAAGCTTTTATATTCCATCGAAACATTGTTTTACAATAATACATGTTATTCGAACATAATATCCTTCGAGCACTGCGTTTCTATTAAACAAGCGCCCTGCAGAAGTTCCTGAAAATAGTGCTCGGCAGGTACTCGGCTCCCGTCCGAATCTTGGGATGCAACATCGGTGGCCTTCATCTCCGCCCGGTATGTCTTGACACGGGCAAGAGCCATCCGCGCACCCTCTATGCACGCTGACCTCTTCATTGCATTGATATGCGGCACCGCACCAAGGAACTGCTGCACCAAGCTAAAATAACTCTTCGGCTCGGGTCTTTCCGGCCACAGATGACTCACAACATACTTCATGGCGAGTCCGGATAACCTATTCAGCTCCGCCCATGCGGCCAAACGATCGGTTAATGGAAGTGGGCGCTCTGGATTGTGGAACTGCGAACAAAAAAGCTTTTCCACTTCGTGATCCTTTTGATCTCGGAAGTGTTTGGCCGCATCCGCGACACTCGCCGCCAAGTCCAGATAAGTGTCCGTCGCACTCCACAGCCGGTCCAATGGAGCATATTTAGGATCCCCGAACTTCATCCGCAGCATAAAGGGCTTTCCAGCCGCAATATCTCCGGCCTGACGTAGCTCCTCCTTCATAGCTCTCATCGTAGAGCGAGCATCCTTGGCCTCGGTAGTGGCCTTCTTCAGGTCCTTCTGTTCCGCCCGATCTTCTTTTTCAAGAAGCTTGCAGCGGTCGGCAGCATTCTTCAACTTCACAGCCATCTCGGCCATTTCCTTCTTGCTTCGGCAGTGAGCAGCTTGTTCGGCTTTCAGCTCTTCAGCCGCCTTTAAGGCAGCCGCATCACTTTTCTTGGCCTGCTCCTTGGCTCGGGCGAGTTCCGCCCGAAGGTTCTCCACGGCAGCGGCACCATCTGCATCAAGCATACATGTTGTAAGGTACGAGCATCAAACCCCCTTACCAGGTGTCTGCGGAGAAATTACATACCTTGTGACTCGTCAAGCCGCTTGTTGACAAGCGCGATGTCGGCATCTGCCGCGTCAAGTTGCCACTTTAGCTCGGCAAATTCATCAGTCCGGCTAGCCACCGGACACTTCGCCACCTACATAGGAAAAGCGACATATCATACCTGGGATTATGATCCTCGGCGCACCGTCATTTTTGAAAACGCACCGAGTCTCAGGGGCTACTATCTATACAGGGTGCATCTTTTACATGCGAAACTGTCAAAAGGTACATCATTTCGCATACCTCAAAACCTGTCAGTAAACTCCTGGCGGCCTCATACAACCCGCTCTTTGCGGATGAAATTCTTTCAATCACCGTAC
The DNA here is from genome assembly GCA_963921465.1 of Triticum timopheevii. NCBI lineage: Eukaryota > Viridiplantae > Streptophyta > Magnoliopsida > Poales > Poaceae > Triticum > Triticum timopheevii. The sequence goes on along the minus strand of OY997264.1, from coordinate 470,026,527 downwards.
CCATCAATGCACGGTGTTCTTCTGAGATAGACGCTCGCCCGAGCAGATCCTTCAGCTCCTCCGACCGCGCACCGGACGATGCTGGACTCGCCCGATGGCCTTTTTCAAAGACCGGACACGGAGGGCTTTGGGGGGCCATACGACTGCTTTCCGGCCCTGCCGGATTCGGAGAAACCCTCCGTGACTACACCTCAGGATCGCCCGCCTCGCACGACGGTACGGCAGGGGGAGGCGTTCCGCTCTCCATCATCTCCATATGAAGATCCCCCGAAGATGAGCTCTGCTGAGAAGGGCTGAGATCCGAAATACAAGGTAAAATTTCGGTTATCTTCCTCAGAAAAAGAACAGGGATGTCTCTTATTTTAAAAGCTCCCCTCTCTACTTACGGCTTGGTGGAGGGCTGATCCCCTTGGGGGCACAGTGCGGCCGAGGCATCCCCCGGCGCAGGACCCTCTGATGAAGATTTCTTCCCCCGCTTTGAGATCATGGTCTCCGGGTCTTCAGAGGCGGTCCTCTTCTTCCCCTGGATGAAGGGATTCTCGATTCCTCCTTTCCTGACAGCCTCCTCCGGGGAGGCAGTAGCTTCCTTGTTCCCCCCTTCGCCTTTTTCCAAAGGCGCAACCTCCAGCATCCTAGTTAACACGGGATCCGGCGTGGTCTCTCGGAGGGGGGCGGACACCTGATTATCTTTGCTTTCGCTATCCACTCCTGTTTAAGGGACAACTCTTTTAAGGGAAATTTTATGATAAATATACGGATAGCGTGTCCAGGTACAGGGCTACTTACTTGAGTATCCGGGCGATTGCAGCTCAGACCTGTGTCCTCGGTCGAGTCCGGACACATTGCTTGTGATCCGAAGAACAATTTGTACATCTCCATGGGCGTCGCGCCCGTAAAATGTTGGAGAGCTCGTGGTCCCTCCGGATTAAACTCCCACAGGCGGAGGGGGCGACCTTTGCAGGGCAAGGTGCGACGAATCAACATGACCTGCGTCACTATGACCAGATTGATGTCTCTTTCTAAGAGATCTTGAATGCGGCCCTGCAACAAGGGCACGTCCTTGGACGGCCCCCAGTTAAACCCTTTATTGACCCACGACGCTAGCCGTGGTGGGGGACCCGAGCGAAAGGCAGGTGGCGCCACCCACTTGGTGCCCCTGGGAGCTGTAATATAAAACCACTCTCGTTGCCATAAGCTGAACTCCTCTTGAAAAGAGCCCTCGGGCCATGGAGTGTCAGCATTCTTGCCTATAACAGCGCCTCCGCACTCCGCGTGCCGCCCCTCGATCATCTTCGGTTCTAATTTGAAGGTCTTAAGCCACAACCTGAAGTGAGGAGTAATGCGGAGGAAGGCTTTGCACACGACAATGAACGATGATATGTGGAGGATGGACTCCGGAGCCAAGTCGTGAAATTCCAACCCATAATAAAACATGAGACCCCTCACGAAGGGGTCCGTCGGGAAACCAAGCCCCCGAAGGAAGTGAGACGCGAACACCACGCTCTCACCAGGCTTGGGAGTGGGAATAACCTGCCCCTGAGCAGGCAGCCTATGCGAGATTTTGCCTGTTAGATACCTGGCATCTCTCAACTTTAGCACGTCTTCTTCTGTAATGGAAGAAGGCATCCACCGGCCTTGAAGGTCGGAGCCGGACATCATCGAAGGTCCGAAGCGCCTGAATCTGGAGCTTTGGGTGTTGGAACTCGAGGCGAGAGGCGGATTCGATTGAGATTGAAAGAAAGAAGTAGAGCCTTGGTCTCTTTATAAAGAGGTTGAATACCAAGAGCTCTCCCCGTGACCGTTTGGGACTCGCCTTCGATTGAGGAAATATACCAACGGGCACGATTGGGTTACCCACGCCCGTATTGATGAGAATCCCGAAATAAGGGGACACGATCTCTGCTTCGACAAGACGTGTGATACGTCTCCGTCGTATCTACTTTTCCAAACACTTTTGCCCTTGTTTTGGACTCTAACTTGTATGATTTGAATGGAACTAACCCGGACTGATGCTGTTTTCAGCAGAATTTCCATGGTGTTGTTTTATGTGCAGAAAACAAAAGTTCTTGGAATGACCTGAAACTCCACGGAATATCTTAGAATAAAATAATAAAAAAATCCTCACCAAAGATGAAGACCAGGGGGCCCACACCCTGTTCACGAGGGTGGGGGGCGCACCCCTCCCCCCTGGGCGCGCCCCCTACCTCGTGGGCCCCCTGGTGGCCCTCCGACGCCAACTCCAACTCCATATATTGGCTTTTGGGGAGAAAAAATCAGAGAGAAAGTTTCATCGCGTTCTACGATACAGAGCCGCCGCCAAGCCATAATCTCTCTCGGGAGGGCTGATCTGGAGTCCGTTCGGGGCTCCGGAGAGGGGGATTCGTCGCCGTCGTCATCATCAACCATCCTCCATCACCAATTTCATGATGCTCACCGCCGTGCCTGAGTAATTGCATCGTAGGCTTGCTGGACGGTGATGGGTTGGATGAGATTTATCATGTAATCGAGTTAGTTTTGTTAGCGTTTGATCCCTAGTATCCATTATGTTCTGAGATTGATGTTGCTATGACTTTGCTATGCTTAATGCTTGTCACTAGGGCCCGAGTGTCATGATTTCAGATCTGAACCTATTATGTTTTCATGAATATATGTGTGTTCTAGATCCTATCTTGCAAGTCTATAGTCACCTACTATGTGTTATGATCCGGTAACCCCGAAGTGACAATAATCGGGACCACTCCCGGTGATGACCATAGTTTGAGGAGTTCATGTATTCACTATGTGCTAATGCTTTGTTCCGGTTCTCTATTAAAAGGAGGCCTTAATATCCCTTAGTTTCCAATAGGACCCCGCTGCCACGGGAGGGTAGGACAAAAGATGTCATGCAAGTTCTTTTCCATAAGCACGTATGACTATATTCGGAATACATGCCTACATTACATTGATGAACTAGAGCTAGTTCTGTGTCACCCTATGTTATGACTGCTACTTGATGAACCACATCCGGCATAATTATCCATCGCTAATCCGGTGCCTACACGTTTTCCATATACTGGTTTACGCTTATTTACTTTTCCGTTGCTACTGTTACAATCACTACAAAATACCAAAAACATTACTTTTGCTGTCTTTACTTTGTTACCGTTACCACCACTATCATATTATTTTGCTACTAAACACTTTGCTGCAGATACTAAGTTTCCAGGTGTGGTTGAAATGACAACTCAGTTGCTAATACTTGAGAATATTCTTTGGCTCCCCTTGTGTCGAATCAATAAATTTGGGTTGAATACTCTACCCTCAAAAACTGTTGCGATCCCCTATACTTGTGGGTTATCAACGTGCCAAGGAAACCGCCTCGCTAAACGCACTGAGGTGGGACAGTAAAAACGATTCGAATAAAGGCTTGGCCGTGGTGTGATGTCATGCTGTGGAATACGTCAGCAGATTGACTTTGTGTAAATATTATTCTCTCTGCGGTGGTATGTGGAACTTATTTTGTAGAGCCGGACACTATCCTTGTGTTCAAAATCTTCTATGAAGTATTCGGAGGAGGAACCCGCCTTGCAATGCCAAAGACAATTTGCACGCCGGACTCGTCGTCATTGAAGCCTGGTTCAGGGGCTACTAAGGGAGTCTTGGATTAGGGGGTGTCCGGATGGCCGGACTATAACCTGTGGCCGGACTCCTGGACTATGAAGATACAAGATTGAAGACTTTGTCCCATGTCCGGATGGGACTTTCCTTGGTGTGGAAGGCAAGCTTGGTGATACAGATATGTAGATCTCCTCCCATTTGTAACCGACTCTGTGTAACCCTAGCCCTCTCCGGTGTCTATATAAAACGGAGGGTTTTAGTCCGTAGGACGAACAACAATCATACCATAGGCTAGCTTCTAGGGTTTAGCCTCTCTGATCTCGTGGTAGATCTTCTCTTGTACTACCCATATCATCAATACTAATCAAGCAGGAGTAGGGTTTTACCTCCATCGAGAGGGCCCGAACCTGGGTAAAAACATCGTGTCCCTTGTCTCCTGTTACCATCCGCCTAGACGCACAGTTCGGGACCCCCTACCCGAGATCCGTTGGTTTTGACACCGACAATCAGCAATAGTAGTGGTATCCTCAGCAGAGGGGTTAGTTACCACATAAGCAGTTGAAGATATTGCAACAGTAGCAGCAATAAAACATTCAGCAACAGAGGTAGCGTTATCACGCTCAAGGCATTTTAGACATGGTGGTTCAAATCCTTCCTGAGCGGGACTGATCTGTGGAGCGCGAAGTGACTCGTTCTCTTTTTGAAGATCTTCATGAACTGCTCTCAATTTCTCGAGTTCTTGCTTCCTTTGAAGATAATCATAGGAAAGCTTTTCATGAGTTGTTGAGAGCGTTTCATGACGACTTTCAAGTTCCTCGTACTTAACATGAAGATTTTTCATGTCTTCAATTAAGGACTGAGATCGGGTCATTTCCGCGTCCAACAGGTCATCGCTTTTGTCTAACAGTTTTTGAATATGTTCCATAGCTTTCTGTTGTTCAGTTGCAATTTTAGCAAGTGTTTTGTAGCTAGGTTTGGATTCACCATCAGAGTCATCTTCACTTGCTGTTTGAAAGTAAGTATCGCGTGAGTTTACCTTGGCACCACGTGACATAAAGCACTAGGTGGGAGCAGAGTTGTCCTTGTCATTAGCATCAGTGTTGGTGATGGAGCCATTGTCTTCAGTGCTGAAGATGGACTTGGCAACATAGGCTGTAGACAGAGCCAGACTTGCAACGCCAGAGTCAGACTCCTCCTTAGACTCCACCTCCGCCTCCTCAGAAGCACACTCCTCCCCTGAATCCATCTCCTTGCCAACAAAAGCACGAGCCTTGCCAGATGAACTCTTCTTATGTGATGAAGACTTTCATGAAGACTTGGAAGAAGACTTTGAGGATTTCTTCTTCTCCTTGTCATCAGAATCATATTCCTTGCTCTTCTTCTTTTTCTTGTTCTCATTGTCCCACAGTGGACACTCAGAGATGTAGTGACCAGGTTTCTTGCACTTGTGGCATGTTCTCTTCTTGTGGTCATGAGTAGAAGCTTCATCATTTCTTGAGCTGGATCGCGACGACTTTCTGAAGCCTTTCTTCTTAGTGAATTTCTGGAACTTCTTCACAAGCATAGCAAGCTCCTTTCCAATGTCTTCAGGATCACCAGAACTGCAGTCAGATTCTTCTTCAGATGAGGAAACTGCCTTTGCCTTCAAAGCGCGAGTTTGGCCATAGTTGGGGACCATAGATGTCTCTTTTCTAAGATAGCTGAAACTCATGTGTGTTGAGCCTCTCAAGTATGTCAGACGGATCGAGTGTCTTGAAGTTGGTGCGTTCTTGAATCATCAGGGCTAGGGTGTCAAATGAGCTGTCAAGTGATCTCAGGAGTGTCTTGACGATTTCATGCTTGGTGATCTCAGTGGCACCGAGAGCATGAAGCTCATTTGTGATATCAGTGAGGCGATCAAATGTGAGCTGGACATTCTCATTGTCGTGTCTCTTGAAGCGGTTGAAGAGGTTGCAAAGAACACTGATCCTTGAGTCTCTCTGGGTTGAGACGCCTTCGTTGACCTTGGAGAGCCAGTCCCAGACTAGCTTCGACGTTTCCAGAGCACTCACACAACCATATTGTCCTTTGGTCAGATGACCACGGATGATGTTCTTGGCAGTAGAATCCAGTTGAACGAACTTCTTGACATCAGCAGGGGTGACACCTTCACCAGTCTTGGGAACGCCGTTCTTGACTACAAACCATAGATCGACATCTATGGCTTCAAGATGCATGCGCATCTTATTCTTCAGTAGGGGTAATCAGTGCCATCAAAGACAGGGCACGCAGCGGAGACTTTGATTATCCCTACAGTCGACATAGCTAAAACTCCAGGCGGTTAAACCAAATCACACAGAACAAGGGAGTACCTTGCTCTGATACCAATCGAAAGTGCTAGTTATCGACTAGAGGGGGGGTGAATAGGAGATTTTTATATAAGTCTTCAAAACATGGGAGTTTCGAAGACAAACAATAGAAATGAACCTATTGACATGTAGCGGAAGGTAGACTACACTAGACAAGCCATAGTCAAGTATTCAATGAAGTGAAAGCACAAAGACTATTAGCAGCTAGGTAGTATGGATCAGGATGGAAGATAGTGTGAAGCCAAACAATAATAGTCGTCACACAGTGAAGTCAAACAGATAATGCAAGCAAGCAATGACTTCACAAGGACAAACTGTAAGTAAAGAGAAGTAAGAGATAGAACCAGTTGCTTGGTGAGGACAGTGATTTGTTGGACCAGTTTCAGTTGCTGTGACAACTGTACGTCTGGTTAGGGAGGCTGAGATTTAACTCAGAAGACCGTGTCTTCACCTTATTCCCCTTGAACTAAGGACACTTAGTCCTCGCCCAATCACTATGGTAAGTCTTCAAGGTAGACTTCCAAACCTTCACAGACTTCATTCACCGGCAATCCACAATAACTCTTGGATGCTCAGAACGCGACGCCTAACCGGCTGGAGGATTCACAGTCCTCAAGTGTAACAAGTCATCAGATCACGCGGACTGATGACCCACAAGTATATGGGATCTATCATAGTCCTTTCGATAAGTAAGAGTGTCGAACCCAACAAGGAGCAGAAGGAAATGATAAGCGGTTTTCAGCAAGGTATTCTCTGCAAGTACTGAAACAAGTGGTAACAGATAGTTGTGTGATAGGATAATTTGTAACGAGCAACAAGTAACAAAAGTAAATAAAGTGCAGCAAGGTGGACCAATCCTTTTTGTAGCAAAGGACAAGCCTGGACAAACTCTTATAATAGGAAAAGCGCTCCCGAGGACACATGGGAATATCGTCAAGCTAGTTTTCATCATGTTCATATGATTTGCGTTCGGTACTTTGATAATTTGATATGTGGGTGGACCGGTGCTTGGGTGTTGTTCTTACTTGAACAAACATCCCACTTATGATTAACCTCTATTGCAAGCATCCGCAACTACAGCAAAAGTATTAAGGTAAACCTAACCATAGCATGAAACATATGGATCCAAATCAGCCCCTTACGAAGCAACGCATAAACAAGGGTTTAAGCTTCTGTCACTCTAGCAACCCATCATCTACCTATTACTTCCCAATGCCTTCCTCTAGGCCCAAATAATGGTGAACTATTATGTAGTCGACGTTCACATAACACCACTAGAGGCTAGACAACATACATCTCATCAAAATATCGAACGAATACCAAATTCACATGACTACTAATAGCAAGACTTCTCCCATGTCCTCAGGAACAACGTAACTACTCATAAAGCATATTCATGTTCATAATCAGAGGGGTAATAGTATGCATAAAGGATCTGAACATATGATCTTCCACCAAATAAACCAACTAGCATCAACTACAAGGAGTAATCAACACTACTAGCAACCTACTAGTACCAATCCCGGACTTGAAGACAAGAATTGGATACAAGAGATGAACTAGGGTTTTGAGAGGAGATGGTGCTGGTGAAGATGTTGATGGAGATTGCCCTCTCCCGATGAGAGGAGCGTTGGTGATGACGATGGTGATGATTTCCCCCTCCCGGAGGGAAGTGTCCCCGGCAGAACAGCTCTGCCGGAGCCCTAGATTGGTTCCGCCAAGGGTCCGCCTCATGGCGGCGGAGTTTCGTCCCGAAAGGTTGCTTCTTATTTTTTTCTCGACGAAAGACCTCATATAGCAGAAGATGGGCATCGGAGGGCCACCAGGGGGCCCACGAGGTAGGGGGCGCGCCTAGGGGGGTAGGGCGCGCCCCCCACCCTCGTGGCCAGGTGGGGCCTCCTCTGGTGAACTTCTTCCGTTGGATATTTTTTATTATTTCCCAAAATGACTTTCATGGAGTTTCAGGACTTTTGGAGTTGTGCAGAATAGGTCTCTAATATTTGCTCCTTTTCCAGCCCAGAATTCCAGCTGCCGGCATTCTCCCTCCTTATGTAAACCTTGTAAAATAAGAGAGAATAGGCATAAGTATTGTGACATAAGATGTAATAACAACCCATAGTGCAATAAATATCGATATAAAACCATGATGCAAAATGGACGTATCAACTCCCCCAAGCTTAGACCTCGCTTGTCCTCAAGCGAAAGCCGATAACGATAAATATGTCCCCATGTTTAGAGGTAGAGGCGTCGATAAAAATAAAGTACGGACATGAAGGCTTCATGATTATTCTTGTAACAGCAACATCTATCGGTATTGTCATATGATTTCTTATGTTCAAGTAATAATCTATTCACAATGCAGAGTACGAATCATAAACTTTATTGAGGACCAACAAACTATAATCTCGGTCATTTAAGCAATTGCAATTTATCATACCATCGAAAGAGTCTATGTCAGAGCTTAATAGCAAGTCCACATACTCAACTATCATTTGGTCTTTCATAATTGCTGACACTCACGCGATACTTGTGTTTACGAGTTTTAATCGGACACAGAGAAAGATAGGGGCTTACAGTTTTGCCTCCCAACCTTTTACCTCAAGGGTAATGTCAACAATAATAAATCATGCCCCCTACATCTAATTAGATATATCAATTAGGATCTTTCTAACACACTGTGCTTGCCAAAGGGTAAAATGAAAAAGGAAAGGTGAAGATCACCAAGACTCTTGCATAAGGTAGGAGATAATAATGAAAGATAGGCCCTTCGCAGAGGGAAGCAGAGGTTGCCATGCGCTTTTATGGTTGGATGCACAAAATCTTAATGTGAAAGAACGTCACTTTATATTGCCCCTTGTGATATGAACCTTTACCCTCACTTTTATTTCTTCCACATCACAAGATCGTATAAAGCTTATTTCTCCCACACCAATCAATCATACATATTTAGAGAGCAATTTTTATTGCTTTGCACCGATGACAACTTACTTGAAGGATCTTACTCAATCCATAGGTAGATATGGTGGACTCTCATGGCAAAACTGGTTGAAGGGTTTTTGGAAGCACAAGTAGTATCTCTACTTGGTGCTGAGAATTTGGCTAGCATGAGGGGGAAAGGCAAGCTCAACATGTTGGAAGATCCATGACAATATACTTTATCTCAGATATAAGAAAACATAACTCATTACGTTGTCTTCCTTGTCCAACATCAACTCTTTAGCATGTCATATTTTAATGAGTGCTCACAATCATAAAAGATGTCAATAGTAGTATATCTATATGTGAAACCTCTCTTTCCTTATTACTTCCTATTAATTGCAATGATGACCAAAGCTATGTTTGCCAATTCCCAACAACTTTCAATCATCATACCCTTTCTATGTGAAGTCATTACTCTCAATAAGATCAATATGAACTCTTTGTTTCTTTTTATTCTTTTTATCTTTCTTTTACTCACTCAATATCATGGCAAAATAATCAAGCCCTTTTATCAACACTAATCTTTATTATAAAGCTCACGGACTCGATTAAAAGTGGAAACATAAAGCAAAACTCAAAACTAGATCATGCCATAAACTTTATTCTACTAGATCAAGATACCACTAATAGGATCGAACTAAGAAAAATGGTAAAGATAGGAGATGTGATGGTGATACGATACCGGGGCATCTCCCCCAAGCTTGGCAGTTGCCAAGGGGAGTGCCCATACCCATGTGATTATATCTCCTTCTTCGGGGTTGGTGAAACATTCTTGGCGATGATGCCCTTTAGGATGCGATTCTCCTCCTCATGCTTATTGACTTGCTGCTTGAGGTCCATTATTTCCTTGCGAAGCTTTCCTGTAGCTGCTAAGGCTCCTTGCACCCAAGGGTGTTACATAGCTGCGGGAGAACAAGTGACACTCCTCTTCATATTTTCATAGGAAAGAAATCTAACATTGGAAGGGATAACCGAGTTTGGAATAGCTGAGCTCTATAGTTCCCCCATCGCGAACCCAGCTCGGAAGCGAGAAGTGACTTCTTGATCCTCCATGGCATCTACTCTCATCAAGTCAGCCTCCATCTCCTCCTCTGTTGCTGGCCCAAAGGGGTCAGCTTCGCTGTTTGCCCTTGGTTCCGGTACCGGATTAGATACCCGGCTCTCCCCGACTGACTCTTGAGAAGACATCTTGCTCTAATCTGCAGCAGCAACAGCTTGAAACAAAAACAGAGGATATTTGCGTGATACGGGAGTCAAAACCTCCGGGAGAATATATAATGAATTTTTACCGACCAAAATACGTATCGTGCAAGAAAACGGAGTCCGGAAGGCACACAAGGTGCCCACGAGGTAGGGGGCACGCCCAGGGGGGTAGGGCGCGCCCTCCACCCTCGTGGAGCCCTCGTGTCCTTCCCGGACTGCTACTTATTTTTCTATTTTTCTAAATATTCCAAAACGGAGAAATATTGCCTTAAAAATTGTTTTGGAGTCGGTTTAGTTACCATACCACATACCTACTCCTTTTCGGGGTCTGAAACATTCTGGAAAGTGTCCCTTATGTATTCCTCCGGGGTTACGGTTTCAATAACATTGGTTTCAACATTTATGGGGTTACCTGAGATATAATGTTTGATCCTTTGACCGTTTACCACCTTCGGATTTGTGCCTTTGAAGTTGTTGATTTTTATGGCACCGGAATGATAGACCTCCTCGATAACGTAAGGGCCTTCCCATTTAGAGTGAAGTTTTCCTGCAAAAAATCTTAAACGAGAGTTGTATAGCAATACATAATCACCTACATTGAACTCACGCTTTTGTATCCTTTTATCATGCCATCTTTTAACTTCTTCTTTGAACAACTTGGCATTTTCATAGGCTTGGGTTCTCCATTCATCAAGTGAGCTAATATCAAATAACCGCTTCTCACCGGCAAGTTTGAAATATAGTTGAACTCTTTAATGGCCCAATAAGCCTTATGCTCTAGTTCGAGAGGTAAGTGACATGCTTTTCCATAAACCATTTTATACGGAGAATACCCATAGGATTTTTATATGCAGTTCTATAGGCCCATAATGCATCATCAAGTTTCTTGGACCAATTCTTTCTAGACCTATTGACAGTCTTTTGCAAAATTAATTTGAGCTCTCTATTACTCAATTCTACTTGACCACTAGACTGTGGGTGGTATGGAGATGCAATTCTATGATTAACATCATATTTAGCAAGCATTTTACGGAAAGCACCATGAATAAAATGTGAACCACCATCAGTCATTAAATATCTAGGGACTCCAAACCTCAGAAAAATAACTTCTTTAAGCATTTTAATAGAAGTGTTATGATCAGCACTACTAGTTGGAATAGCTTCTACCCACTCAGTAACGTAATCAACAACAACTAAAATATGTGTGTATCCATTAGAGGCAGGAAAAGGTGCCATATAATCAAAGCCCCAAACATCAAATGGTTCAATAACAAGTGAATAATTCATAGGCATTTCTTGACGTCTACTGATATTACCAATCCTTTGACATTCATCACAAGATAAGACAAACTTACGGGCATCCTTGAAGAGAGTAGGCCAATAAAACCAGATTGCAATACCTTATGTGCAGTTCTATCTCCAGCGTGGTGTCCTCCGTAAGCTTCGGAGTGACACTTGCGTAGGATCTGTTCCTGTTCATGCTCAGATACACAACGTCTAATAACACCATCTACTCCTTCTTTATAAAGATGTGGGTCATCCCAAAAGTAATGTCTCAAATCATAGAAAAACTTTTTCTTTTGCTGGTATGTGAAACTAGGGGGTATAAATTTAGCAACAATGTAATTAGCATAATTAGCATACCAAGGAGTACTACGAGAAGTACTTATGACATTTAATTGTTCATCAGGAAAGCTATCATCAATAGGTAGTGGGTCATCAAGAACATTTTCTAACCTAGACAAGTTGTCTGCAACGGGGTTCTCAGCTCCCTTTCTATCAACAATATGCAAATCAAATTCTTGTAGCAAGAGAACCCATCTAATAAGTCTAGGTTTAGCATCTTTCTTTTCTATCAGATATTTAATAGCAGCATGATCAGTGTGAATGGTTACTTTAGAATCAACAATATAAGGTCTGAACTTATCACAAGCAAATACAACTGCTAAGAATTCCTTTTCAGTGGTAGCATAGTTTCTTTGAGCATTGTCTAGAGTTTTACTAGCATAATGGATAACATTTAATTTCTTATCAACTCTTTGCCCTAGAACAGCACCTACAGCATAATCACTAGCATCACACATAATTTCAAAGGGTAAATTCTAGTCAGGTGGCTGAACAATAGGTGCAGAGATCAATTCTTTCTTAAGTATTTCAAATGCTTCTACACAGTCATCATCAAAGACAAATGGTATTTCTTTTTGCAATAAATTAGTCAGAGGCCGAGAAATTTTTGAGAAGTCCTTAATGAACCTCCTATAAAATCCGGCGTGACCAAGGAAACTTCTTATACCTTTGATGTCCTTGGGACATGGCATCTTTTCAATAGCATCAACCTTGGCTTTATCAACTTCAATACCTCTTTCAGAAACTTTATGCCCCAAGACAATACCTTCATTAACCATAAAGTGGCACGTTTCCCAATTCAAGACAAGATTAGTTTCTTCACATCTCTGCAAAACTCGATCAAGATTGCTCAAGCAATCATCAAAAGAGGATCCATAGACGAAAGAGTCCATGAAAACCTCACAAATCTTTTCACAAAAGTTAGAGAATATAGCCATCATGCATCTTTGAAAGGTAGCAGGTGCATTACATAAACCAAAAGGCATACGTCTATAAGCAAAAGGACCAAAAGGGCATGTAAAAGTAGTCTTTGATTGATCTTTAGCCGACACATGTATTTGAGAGAAACCAGAATAACCATCTAGAAAGCAATTATGTGTATGTTTGCATAATCTTTCTAGCATTTGATCAATAAAAGGTAAGGGGTAATGATCTTTCTTAGTAGCTTTATTTAATTTGTGGAAATCAATTACCATCCTATAACCTGTAATAATTCTTTGCAGGATCAATTCATCTTTATCATTAGGAACAACAGTAACACCTCCCTTCTTAGGGACACAATGAACATGACTTACCACTGACTATCAGCAACGAGATAAATTATACCTGCCTCCAGAAGCTTTAGTATTTCTTTTCTTACCACTTCTTTCATCTTAGGATTAAGCCTTCGCTGATGATCGTGAACCGGTTTGGAATCTTCTTCCAAATTTATTTTATGTTGACATAGAGTGGGACTAATGCTCTTAAGATCATCAAGAGTATATCCAATAGCAGCACGGTGCTTCTTCAGAGTTTTCAATAATCTCTCTTCTTCATGCTCTGAAAGGTTAGCACTAATAATAACAGGATATATTTTCTTTTCATCAAGATAAGCATATTTAAGATTATCAGGCAGCGGTTTAAGCTCAAACACGGGGTCACCCTTGGGTGGAGGAGGATCCCCTAGGATTTCAACAGGCAAATTATGTTTTAGAATAGGTTCCTGTTTAAAGAATACTTCATCTATTTCCCTTCTTTCATTCATAAACATATCATTTTCATGGTCTAGCAAATAATGTTCTAGAGGATCACTAGGAGGTACGGCAATAGAAGCAAGACCAATGATTTCATCCTTACTAGGTAATTCTTCTTCACGGTGTTGTTTACTAAATTTAGACAAATTAAACTCATGAATCATATCATCCAAGCCAATAGTAACAACATTCTTTTTGCAGTCTATCTTAGCATTAACAGTATTCAAGAAGGGTCTACCAAATATAATGGGACAAAAGCTATCTTGTGGGGAACTTAGAACAAGAAAATCAGCAGGATATTTAATTTTTCACACACAAGACTTCAACATCCCTAACAATTCCCACTGCTGATATAGTATCTCTATTGGCAAGTTTAATTGTGACATCAATATCTTCTAACTCAGCAGGTGCAATTTCATGCTTAATTTCTTTATACAAGTCATAAGGTATAACACTAGCACTAGCACCCATATCACACAATCCATGATAACAATGATCTCCTATTTTAACAGAAATAACAGGCACGCCTACCACAGGTCTATGTTTATCTTTAGTGCCTGGTTTAGCAATTCTAGCAGATTCACCACAGAATTGAATAACATGCCCATCAATATTATCAGACAAGAGATCTTTAACAATAGCAATATTAGGTTCTACTTTGACTTGCTCGGGAGGTGTATAAGTTCTAATATTGCTTTTACGAACCACAGTTGAAGCTTTAGCATGATCCTTTATTCTAACAGGGAAAGGTGGTTTCTCAACATAAGAGGTAGGAACAATAGGATCATTATAAGTGACAATCTTTTCTTCAACTTTAATAGGTACAGCTACTTTTACTTCTATGGGAGGATGATATTTAAACCACTTCTCCTTAGGGAGATCAACATAAGTAGCAAAAGATTCACAGAAATAAGCTACTATTTCAGAGTCAAGTCCATATTTAGTGCTAAACTTACGGAAAATATCGGTATCCATAAAAGATTTAACACAAAAAAACTTAGGTGTCATACCTGACTCCTTACCTTCGTCGAGGTCCCAATCTTCAGAGTTGCGTTTAATTCTATCCAATAAATTCCATCTGAATTCAATAGTCTTCATCAAAAAAGAGCCAGCACAAGAAGTGTCGAGCATGGTGCGATTGTTTTCAGAAAGCCGAGCATAAAGATTTTGAATAATTGTTTCTCTTGGGAGCTCATGATTGGGGCATGAATACAACATTGATTTAAGCCTCCCCCAAGCTTGAGCGATGCTTTCTCCTTCGCGAGGCCAAAAATTATATATATAATTGCGATCACGATGAACAAGATGCATAGGATAATACTTTTGATGGAATTCCAATTTCAGTCTTCTATAGTTCCATGATCTCGTATCATCACATAGCTTATACCATATCAATGCATCTCCCTTCAAAGATAAAGGGAAGACCTTCTTCTTAACAATATCATCGGGTATACCTGCAAGCTTAAATAGTCCACAAACTTCATCTACATATATTAGGTGCTCATTAGGATGCTTTGTTCCATCTCCTACAAAAGTTTTAGCTAGCAGTTTTTCCATCATACCCGAAGGAACTTCAAAGGGAATATTTTCATATTCATTTTCAGTAGGTTCATTAGGTTGAGGAGCAACTCTTTGATCTACTGGTCGGGGTAAAGATACCCCGAACAAGCCCCTCAGAGGATTACTTTCCATAGTAACAAGTGACAGTAAATTTCAGCACACTATATAAATTCTTCCTTACCAAATTCCACCTACCAAAGGCGCTTCACTCCCTGGCAACGGCGCCAGAAAAGAGTCTTGATGACCCACAAGTATAGGGGATCTATCGTAGTCATTTCGATAAGTAAGAGTGTTGAACCCAATGAGGAGCAGAAGGAAATGATAAGCGGTTTTCAGCAAGGTATTCTCTGCAAGTACTGAAACAAGTGGTAACAGATAGTTGTGTGATAGGATAATTTGTAATGAGCAACAAGTAACAAAAGTAAATAAAGTGCAGCAAGGTGGCCCAATCCTTTTTGTAGCAAAGGACAAGCCTGGACAAACTCTTATAATAGGAAAAGCGCTCCCGAGGACACATGGGAATATCGTCAAGCTAGTTTTCATCACGTTCATATGATTGGCGTTCGGTACTTTGATAGTTTGATATGTGGGTGGACCGGTGCTTGGGTGCTGTTCTTACTTGAACAAACATCCCACTTATGATTAACCTCTATTGCAAGCATCCGCAACTACAACAAAAGTATTAAGGTAAACCTAACCATAGCATGAAACATATGGATCCAAATCAGCCCCTTACGAAGCAACGCATAAACTAGGGTTTAAGCTTCTGTCACTCTAGCAACCCATCATCTACTTATTACTTCCAAATGCCTTCCTCTAGGCCCAAATAATGGTGAAGTGTTATGTAGTCGAAATTCACATAACACCACTAGAGGCTAGACAACATACATCTCATCAAAATATCGAACGAATACCAAATTCACATGACTACTAATAGCAAGACTTCTCCCATGTCCTCAGGAACAACGTAACTACTCACAAAGCATATTCATGTTCATAATCAAAGGGGTAATAGTATGCATAAAGGATCTGAACATATGATCTTCCACCAAATAAACCAACTAGCGTCAACTACAAGGAGTAATCAACACTACTAGCAACCTACTAGTACCAATCCCGGACTTGAAGACAAGAATTGGGTACAAGAGATGAACTAGGGTTTTGAGAGGAGATGGTGCTGGTGAAGATGTTGATGGAGATTGCCCTCTCCCGATGAGAGGAGCGTTGGTGATGACGATGGTGATGATTTCCCCCTCCCGGAGGGAAGTGTCCCCGGCAGAACAGCTCTGCCGGAACCCTAGATTCGTTCCGCCAAGGTTTCGCCTCGTGGCGGCGGAGTTTTGTCCCGAAAGGTTGCTTCTTATTTTTTTCTCGACGAAAGACCTCATATAGCAGAAGATGGGCATCGGAGGGCCACCAGGGGGCCCACGAGGTAGGGGGCGCGCCCCCCACCCTCGTGGCCAGGTGGGGCCCCCTCTGGTGAACTTCTTCCACTGGATATTTTTTATTATTTCCCAAAATGACTTTCGTGGAGTTTTAGGACTTTTGGAGTTGTGCAGAATAGGTCTCTAATATTTGCTCCTTTTCCAGCCCAGAATTCCAGCTGTCGGCATTCTCCCTCCTTCTGTAAACCTTGTAAAATAAGAGAGAATAGGCATAAGTATTGTGACATAACGTGTAATAACAGCCCATAGTGCAATAAATATCGATATAAAAGCATGATGCAAAATGGACGTATCACGGACAGAAAGACTTCAGTGATGCCAAACACTCTTTGGGCTTTGGGTGTTTTGGGCTTTGTCCTCGCAAGGATCTCTCTCTCAAATGCTTCGGAGGTGGGTTGCTCTTAAACGACAAAAGCGGTGCACTAATTCTGAGCAGCCACCAATTTATGGTGTAGGAGGTGGGCTATTTATAGCCAGGAGGCAACCCGACCTGATTTGTCTAAAATGACCTCGGGTCACTAAGGAACTGACACATTTTCCAACGGTCAGATTTCAAACACACGCAACAGCTTGACTTGGGCTACAAGTAAAGCTGACTCATCCAGCTCTAGATAAGATTTGCTCTCATTGTCTTCGCTCGAAGACATAGGATTTGGTTGAGCATCACTTCAGTCACTCTGAGTTTGTTCACTTGGACCCCACTTAATAGTACGGTGGTTCCTATGACTCAGCAAAGAAGAAAAGGAAACTATGAAATAGCTATGTCTTCGCACTCCATAGTCTTCATGCGATGTCTTCTTATGTCATAGTCTTCAATGTGAATATCTTCACAGACCACCACTATCTTCAATGTCTTCACACATTTTTAGGGGTCATCTCCGGTAGGTAAACCGAATCAATGAGGGACTACTACTTGTGTTATCCTACAATTCTCACAAACACATTAGTCCCTCAACCAGGTTTGTCGTCAATACTCCAAACCAACTAGGGGTGGCACTAGATGCACTTACAGAGGGATTGACGGGGTTCGAGAGGGTTTGGGCCATGAAAACTTGCATACCAAACAGGACGACGGGGATTTTAGAGGTTTTTGGGCCCCTCACGGATATTCCTCTGAAATCTCCTCCAACCCTCGCGTATCAAACGAGACCTTAGGGGGGAGCGGGGCAGGGTCGTCGAAAACTTCTGCCCTCATCGGGGTTAGAGGGATGTCCGTGGGCAGCAGAAGCACAATGGTTGCAGGGAGGGCAGGGCAGCCAGGCTGGCGCGTGAGCGCCGCCGACCATGTAGGTAGGCGGTTTGGCATGGGTTGGATCTGGAGATGGACAGATGAAGAAGAATAGAAACAATGTCACCGTTTTGAGGTTGAAGATGGAGGCCTGGCCGTTGAATCTTGATCCAACGGTTGAGATGGAAAGTTAGAAATCGGTTGACCCCTTTAAAATTTGTATTCGGCTGTCTTTTAGCCGCTCCCATTGAATTTTGCGACGATTGTACATCTCAGTTTGCGTGGGAACGCAAAACCATGCATAAAACAACGGTCCATTCAAGACCACTCTTTCCCTTTGATTCGCAAAAAAGAGAGCAAAATATAGAAGTACTAATTTTTCATACGGATTTGCTAATTCTCATTCAGATGAGAATTAGTTGTGTCTCGTCTAACTTACTAACCGCATGATCAGTGCACCAAGATTCATGTTCCTCGCTCCATTTATGTTCATGTACGTGTCGCGTAAGTTTTGCGTCATGGGCCTGAGCCGTTGTTCCCTTTTCCGCATGTGTATGATTTGTGTGGGTTGTGAGTGCAATGCCCCGTAGCTGTGTCTGGGCATTACGGTTGGAGTATGTTACCCTCTCTACTAGGGTTTAGTACTCCAGCGCTGATCTAATCACCGCATGAGGTTTTTCGTCTATCTATCTATCGATTGCAGAGCGCTCATCCATCACGGCGTGTGACGACAGATCGAAGCGTGGTGTTGTAGGGACTAGGTCCCTCAAGCTATTTCGCCAAGTCGGCAGGATCGGGAGATGACAATCTAGATGAACTTCTGAAACACCTAGACCTAAGGGCTGATGAGCTCGATGCGGTGGTCGTCGGGGAAGGATTAGGTGTAGAAATTTGAAGCCGATGCGCGACAGACTGAACACTAATTGGCCATTCAATTCCGACGTGATGTTTGAAACCCTAAAGTTTTCTTAGGGACTACCTCAGACTCCGAAGTACAGGGAGGCAAGAGAAAACCTATTTATCTTCCATATGTTCCGCCTTGGGGATTCGAAGAAGGTCTTCCATGGCGACCACTGAAATTTTTGAGGCTTGGGTTTGATTACCGAGGACTATGATGGACGTACGATCTGACAACTGATACATTGGATGGATTTTACGTTTGGGCTCAGATTCACAAAGTCCCCGGTCTTTACTCGCATGAGCCAATTGTGGATCAGCTTGCTCATTGAATTGGTGAAATGAAGGAGGTACAGCTATTGCCAATGCTTTTGTTTGAGGGTGACCATGTCAGGGTGTGTTCTCAAGTGCTCATCTCCAAGCCGCTCACACGTTTCACACCCTTGACACCGGAGGGAGAGGGCACTAGGATATTATGGTGAAGTATGAAAAAAACCTTTTCTGTGCGGTTTGTGGTCTCATGGGTCACAACCAGGAGGAGTGCGGTAGTGGGGGGATTCAACAAGTGGATGATTGCTCAACGACACACTGTTGCATATACACCACCTCAGGGCGGTGGTCGGGCTCCGTCTCCTTGGGGAGATAGAAACCGAGGTAGAGGGAGAGAACCATGCACTACCCACTCCAAGAAAAATAAGTTCACAGGAGGCTGAACTGCCTGGTGACGACGACCTGGACACAATCCAAAGCCTGCTAAAAAAAGCAAGGGTATTGAAGAGAAGGAACCGAGGGATACCCCGACAACACGCAAAAAACTTCACATGAATGAAGGGTTAACTCCGGCAACATCCCATAGAACCGATGCTCCGTAGATCCCACCACCACCTTAGTATGTTTAACCGAGAGAGAAACAAGCAGTTGTGAAACACAAATCACCGGGCAAAGAAAAGATGGCATCAACAACGGCCTCCTCGACGTAGGACTACCGAGCCCAATGAGTCTAATCTGCTGGAACTGTGTTGGAGCTGGTAACACCGCGATAGTTCGAGAGCTCTGCGAGATCGTGATAAAGGTTGCCCTTTCTATTTTATGCATTGTTGAAACTCAGTTAAATAAGAGTACACTAGAAGGTCTTGCTGGTTCGTTATGTTATGATAGTGGCTACACAGTTGGTAGCTCAGGTAGAAGTGGTGGCATAGGTGTATTTTGGAACAATGTAATAAATTTGTCTTGTTTGGGTTAGGTATTAAATTGATTTTTTGGTTCAAGACTTGGGGGCAACAGAGTGGAGGTTGACATGTGTCTATGGAAAGGCGCAAACTTAGGAGAGGTACAAGACATGGGATATGCAGAAAGGAATGACTACAAATACCCACTCCCATGGCTTTTTTAGGATATTTTAACAATGTGCTCCATCCGAACAAGCACACGAGAGTTGGACAACGCAGCCCTTAGCTAGCCAATTGCAGGGCTCCAGAGACATGATTGATTCCTATTCATTGGCTCACTTGGGGTTTAGTGGCAGCTTCTGGATGTATGAAAAGAAGTTAGCACCATTTAACACGAGAACATGAATCGGGCAAGACTTCATTAGCACCATAAGGTCCTCCCATGTGAAACCTATTCTTGAAGGGTATGAGGCCAAGCAACTTCCAAATGTGAGTTCTACAGTCTGAAACATGGTATAGTTTAGGGCTAGAACCTTAAGATTCTCGTCAGTAAATGGCGTTATATAGTTATAATTGTCATAGAACTTGGGTCCGAGCTAAAGTGAGGTGCTTCTAACTACCACCGAGAGAAGCTTGCGTGAAGTTAGATTTAGTTTTGGTGCGAAATTCAGCCTAAGATACTTCTGTTTTTTGAAATAAGCTAGATAACTAATACCAGAGCCATTTACGTGCGAACATAAGTTTAAGGTGAGATCATTAAGCGAGGGGCAGCAAGATGAAACCTCAAGGAAACCTGTGTTGTCCAATTGTCTCCCACGATCGAACTTCCTGCCGGAGTAATCAAATTCCACTTTCCACAAATTGGGGGACCATGTGCATAGTGATGCCATGTGCTGCCACCGAGGGTCTGTAAAATTGAACTCCACAAATAATCCGCCAATTTACTATTTTGCGTACTCAAGTATATCATCTGTTTGTAGCAGCATGCTACAAATTTTATTGGAAAGAACAATCTCGTGTTACCCATGCCTTGTTTCCAATGTCATCAAAGGAGGTTCTCACACTAGAAACAAGCTTGCCATTGAGCTAACATTGCTTGCGAGCATGAATCGAATTTCACACATCATGTTTCAGATAATATTTTTTACATGAGTTTATGATCCTCCCAACTGGCGGCCTTCTTGTTCAGGGAGGCCATGAAGATGGGTGTTGAGGTATATCACCGCTTCAAGGTGAACAGATAACTTGGACTTTTGAACTCTTATAGAGTTTTGAGAAATCAAGTATGAACAAGACTCCACAAACATTGGGGATGATGAAAGGTGGCTTTGCACCTAACATTCAGGTAACAATCGCCCGCATGTTTCTATTGTGCTACTATATTATAGGATAGCACAAGTTCTTCATATGTAGTGCTAAGTTGTAGGGAATGCTGGTGGTAGGATGAGTGCAAAGCATAGTGTGTTTTTTCTCTCGAAATAAAGTAGAATTTGTTCTTAATCACAAAATGGATCATTTTATGGCTTATGGTGTTCTGAGTACAACCACAGTTTCCAGTTTCCATAACTTGCAACAATGAGCCTTGACTTTTTTGTGATGACTTAAGTTGAATAGGTGAATCCAAATGCTCATATGTGATTTCTTGTTAGTTTCTACTCACGTGGAAAAATAAAGAGCGTCTTGATTCTTGAATTGTTGAAGACAGTTGTAGCTAAGGCTGGCTACACTAGAAGAATATTTTTTGTCTATATCTAGCTCATGATTCAACCCTTATCTACTTATCCATGTGTGCTGGTTGGTCATTGGAATGGATGTTGCTACTTTTGAATTTCACAGTGAGAAGGACCAGACTTATCCACCTCGATTTGTTTGTGTCTTCAATAGCAGGTTTGGTTCGTCCAACACTATATCATGTGCACTTGTCCATTTCATTTTTTACCATTTTTAATGCGAGGTGCAAGAGAGCATGTGTTGTTGCATGTCTTATCCCGTTAAATCTAGTAGGGGTGTCATTGTAAGCTCGGTTAGTTTGATGTCATGTGGAGAAGCGAAATTGGTTGTGACCACCCCTAGAAGATTCATCTTTATACCCTTTTCTCTATTGATGTAACAACTTATTAGTGCACTTTACCAGACAGAGTTAGTCCCGATGTTGATTATATTTTATTATTGTGGTGCTTGCGAACTGGGAGTGTCTTCATGCTTATGGTGAATCATTTCTATGGCATTACATACAACTAGTGGGAAGAAGTCGCTAGGCAGTAGCATGTTTCACTATTTTGTTTAGAAACTAAAACTTGTTCAAGTATGAATAATTGGTGCATTGATCTCGCTTTTATTATGGTGCAAACATCGTTGATGCACACAAGTTGATATTACAGTTCTATAACATAGGATGTATTAGCCTTGTTTTTTTCCTAATAGTGATGTTTGTTGCGAAGATTTTATTGAAAATTCATACCCTTACACAGATATGTTATTACACTACAATATAAGCAAGACTGCATGCTATTTATGCGGTACCTTTACTACCCATTTTATTCAAAGTAGACTGATTTATGATCCTGAATCCGTTGGTTTTAAAGTGTGCAATAATGAATCAAAAATGAGTTTCTTTTGTAGTCAGACAATTTCTTTCCAATTAAGGTAGTTGCTTATTCCATGCGATTATCTAATTTCGACCAACTGTATTTTTTGGTTTCCGGGGACTCATCTCTCTGGGTATGGTGAAGCAAGGGGCCATTGCTTATATCCAAGTTAATGCAAGGTGCCTTTCATCCTCAATTCTAACTGTTGGGGAACGTAGCAGTAATTCAAAATTTTCTACGCATCACCAAGATTAATCTAGGAGATTATAGCAACAAGAGAGGGAGAGGATGAGCATCTTTATACCTTTGAAGATCACTAAGCGGAAGTGTCACTAGAATGTGGATGAGGGAGTCGTACTCACGATGATTCAAATCGCGGAAGATCTGATCTAACGCCGAATGGATGGCGCCTCCGCATTCAACACACGTACAGCCCTGGGACGTCTCCTCCTTCTTGATCCAGCAATGGGAGAGGAGAAGTTGAGGGAGAGCTCCGGCAGCACGATGACGTGGTGGTGGAGCTTGCAGTTCTCCGGCAGGGCTTCGCCAAGCATTACTGAGGAGGAGGTGGAGTTGGAGAAGGACAGGGTTGCGCCAGGGGAAGAGTGCGGCTGCCCTCTCTCTCCCTCACTATATATAGGGGGAAGGGGGTGGAGGAGGCGCCCTAGGGTTCCCTAGGGGAGGGGTGGCGGCCACAGGGGAAACCCTAGATGGGTTTGGGCGCCCCCATCCCTAGGAAACTTGCCCCCCAAGCCGGGAGGGGTGGCTGCCCTAGGGGAGGCGCCCCCACCTCTCCAAGTTACGTGAGATGGGGTGGGAGGGGTGCTCAGCCCCTTAGTGGGCTGACGTGCCCCCTCCCCTTGGCCCATAAGGCCCCCCAACGCTTGCCGGGGCCTCCGAAACCCCTTTCGGACACGCTGGTCGTCACCCGGTACCCCCGGAACAATTCCGGACTCCAATACCCTTCGTCCAATATATCGATCTTCACCTCCGGACCATTCCGGAGTTCCTCGTCAGGTTCGGGATCTCATCCGGGACTCCGAACAACCTTCGGTAACCACATACTATTTCCCATAACAACTCTAGCGTCACCGAACCTTAAGTGTGTAGACCCTGCGGGTTCGAGAACCATGCAGACATGCCCGAGATGTTCTCCGGCCAATAATCAACATCGGGATCTGGATACCCATGTTGGCTCCCACATGTTCCATGATGATCTCATTGGATGAACCACGATGTCGGGGATTCAATCAATCTTGTATACAATTCCCTTACTCAATCGGTACGTTACTTGCCCGAGATTCGATCGTCAGTATCCCAATACCTCGTTCAATCTCGTTACCGGTAGTCACTTTACTTGTCACACAATGCATGATCCCGTGACCAATTATTTAGTCACATTGAGCTCATTATGATGATGCATTACCGAGTGGGCCCAGAGATACCTCTCCGTCATACGAAGTGACAAATCCCAGTCTCGATTCATGCCAACCCAACAAACACTTTCAGGGATACCCATAGTGCACCTTTATAGCCACCCAGTTACGTTGTGACGTTTCGTACACCCAAAGCATTCCTACGGTATCCGGGAGTTACACAATCTCATGGTCTAAGGAAATGATACTTGACATTGGAAAAGCTCTAGCAGATGAACTACATGATCTTGTGCTATGCTTAGAATTGGGTCTTATCCATCACATCATTCTCCTAATGATGTGATCCCGTTATCAATGAAATCCAATGTCCATGGTTAGGAAACCATAATCATCTATTGATCAACGAGCTAGTCAACTAGAGGCTTACTAGGGACATGTTGTGGTCTATGTATTCACACATGTATTACGGTTTCCAGTTAATACAATTATAGCATGAACATTAGACAATTATCAAGAACAAGGAAATACAATAATAACCATTTTATTATTGCCTCTAGGGCATATTTCCAATAGTCTCCCACTTGCACTAGAGTCAATAATCTAGTTCACATCACTATGTGATTGTAATGAATCCAACACCCATGGTGTTTGATCATATCTTGCTTGTGAGAGAGGTTATTAGTCAATGGGTCTAAACCTTTCAGATCCGTGTGTGCTTTACGAATCTCTATGTCATCTTGCAAATGCAGCTACCACGCGCTATTTGAAGCTATTCCCAATAACTGCTCTACTATATGTATCCGGTTTAGTACTCAGAGTCATCCAGATTAGTGTCAAAGTTTGCATCGACGTAACCCTTTACGACGAACTCTTTTACCACCTCCATAATCGAGAAAATTTCTCAGTCCACTAGGTACTAAGGATAAATTTGACCGTTGTCCTGTGATCCATTCCTGGATCACTCTTGTACCCCTTGACTGCCTCATGGCAAGGCATACTTCAGGTGCGGTACACATCATAGCATACTGTAGAGCCTACGTCTAAAGCATAGGGGACGACCTTCGTCCTTTCTCTCTCTTCTGACGTGGTCAGGTCTTGAGTCTTACTCAATACTCACACCTTATAACACAGCCAAGAACTCTTTCTTTGCCGATCTATTTTGAACTCCTTCAAAATCTTGTCACGGTATGTGTTCATTTGAAAGTACTATTAAGTGTTTTTGATCTATCCTTATAGATCTTGATGCTCAATGTTCAAGTAGCTTAATCCAGGTTTTCCATTGAAAAATACTTTTCAAATAACCCTATATGCTTTCCAAAAATTCTACATCATTTCTGATCAACAATGTGTTAACAACATATACTCATCAGAAATTCTGTAGTGCTCCCACTCACTTCTTTGGAAATACAAGTTTCTCATAAACTTTGTATAAACCCAAAATCTTTGATCATCTCATCAAAGCATATATTCCAACTCCGAGATGCTTACTCCAGTCCTTAGAAGGATTGCTGGAGCTTTGCATACTTGTTAGCATCTTTCAGGATTGACAAAACCTTCTGGTTGTATCACATACAACCTTTCCTCAAGAAATTCGTCGAGGAAACAATGTTTTGACATCCTATCTGCAAGATTTCATAAATAATGCAGTAACTGCTAATATAATTTCAATAGACTCTTAGCATCGCTACGAGTGAGAAAGTCTCATCGTAGTCAACTCCTTGAACTTGTCGGAAAACATCTTAATGACAAGTCGAGCTTTCTTAATGGTGATACTTACCATCATTTTCCGTCTTCCCTTTTAAAATCCATCTGTACCCAACAGCCTTACGACCATCAAGTAGTTCTTCCAAAGTATATACTTTGTTTTCATACATGGATCCTCTCGGATTTTATGGCCTCGAGCCATTCATCGGAATCCGGTCCCACCATCGCTTCTCCATAGCTCGTAGGTTCATTGTTGTCTAGCAACATGACTTCCAAGACAGGATTACCGTACCACTATGAAGTAGTACGCATCCTTGTCGACCTACTAGGTTTGGTAGTGACTTGATTTGAAGCTTCATGATCACTATCATCAGCTTCCACTTCAATTGGTGTAGGCGCCACAGGAACAACTTCCTGTGCCCTGCTGCACACTAGTTGAAGTGACGGTTCAATAACCTCATCAAGTCTCCACCATCCTCCCACTCAATTCTTTCGAGAGAAACTTTTCCTCGAGAAAGGACCCGTTTCTAGAAAAAATCACTTTTGCTTCCAGATCTAAAATAGGAGGTATACCCAACTGTTTTGGGTGTCCTATAAAGATGCATTTATCCAATTTGGGTTCGAGCTTATCAGGCAAAAACTTTTCAGATAAGCGTCGCAACCCCAAACTTTTAAGAAACAACAACTTAGGTTTCTCTAAACCATAGTTCATACGGTGTCATCCCAACGGAATTACGTGGTGCCCTATTTAAAGTGAATGTTTGTCTCTAATGCCTAACCCATAAACGATAGTGGTAATTCGATAAGAGACATCATGGTATGCACCATATCCAATAGGGTGCAGCTATGATGTTCGGACACACCATCACACTATGGTGTTCTAGGCGGTATTAGTCGTGAAACAATTTCCACAATGTCTTAATTGTGTACCAAACTCGTAACTCAGATATTTATCTCTATGATCATATCATAGACATTTTATCCTCTTGTCACGATGATCTTCAACTTCACTCTGAAATTACTTGAACCTTTCAATATTTCAGACATGTGTTTCATCAAGTAAATATACTTAGAATCTACTCAAATCATATGTGAAGTAAGAGCATAACGATATTCACTGCGTGCCTCAACACTCATTGGATTGCACACATCAAATGTATTACTTCCAACAAGTTGCTCTTTTGTTCCATCTCACTGAAAACGAGGCCTTTCAGTCATCTTGCCCATGTGGTATGATTTGCATGTCTCAAGTGATTCAAAATCAAGTGAGTCCAAACGATCCATCTGCATGGAGTTTCTTCATGCATATATACCAATAGACATGGTTCGCATGTCTCAATCTTTTCAAAAACGAGTGAGTCCAAAGATCCATCAACATGGAGCTTCTTCATGCGTTTTATACCAATATGACTCAAATGGCAGTGCCACAAGTATGTGGTACTATCATTACTATCTTAAATCTTTTGGCATGAACATGTGTATCACTACGATCGTGATTCAATAAACCATTCATTTTAGGTGCAAGACCATTGAAGGTATTATTCAAATAAACAGAGTAACCATTATTCTCCTTAAATGAATAACCGTATTGCAATAAACATAATCCAATCATGTCTATGCTCAATGCAAACACCAAATAACAATTATTTAGGTTTAACACCAATCTCGATGGTAGAGGGAGCATGCGATGCTTGATCACATCAACCTTGGAAACACTTCCAACACATATCGTCATCTCACCTTTAGCTAGTCTCCGTTTATTCCGCAGCTTTTATTTCATGTTACTAAGACTTAGCAACCGAACCGGTATCTAATACCCTAGTGCTACTAGGAGTACTAGTAAAGTACACATTAATATAATGTATATCCAATATACTTCTGTCGACCTTGCCAACCTTCTCATCTACAAAGTATCTAGGGTAGTTCTGCTTCAGTGACCGTTCCCCTCATTTCAGAAGCACCTAGTCTCGGGTTTGGGTTCAACCTTGGGTTTAGTCACTAGAGCAGCAACTGATTTGCCGTTTCATGAAGTATCCCTTCTTGCCCTTGCCCTTCTTGAAACTAGTGGTTTTACTAACCATCAACAATTGATGCTCCCACTTGATTTCTACTTTCGTGGTGTCAAACATCACGAATAGCTCAAGAATCATCATATCTATCCCTGATATGTTATAGTTCATCATGAAGCTCTAGTAGCTTGGTGGCAGTGACTTTGGAGAACCATCACTATCTCATCTGGAAGACAACTCCCACTCGATTCAAGCGATTGTAGTACTCAGACAATCCGAGCACATGCTCAACGATTGAGCTTTTCTCCCTTAGTTTGCAGGCTTAAGAAACTTGTCGGAGGTCTAACACCTCTTGACGTGGGCACGAGCCTGAAATCCCAATTTCAGCTCTTGGAACATCGCATATGTTCCGCGATGTTTCAAAATGTCTTCGGTGCCTCAATTCTAAATCGTTTAACATTACGCACTGAACTATCATGTAGTCATCAAAACGTGTATGTCAGATGTTCGCAACATCCACAGACAATGCTCGAGGTTCAGCACACCGAGCGGTGCATTAAGGACATAATCCTTCTGCGCAGCAATGAGGACAATCCTCAGTTTACGGACCCAGTTCGCATAAATTCTACTATCAACTTTCAACTAAATTTTCTCCGGGAACATATCTTAAATAGAAGAACTAAAGCGTAAGCTACGACATAATTTGCAAAGACCTTTTGACTATGTTCATGATAATTAAGTTCATCTGATTATTTAATGAACTCCCACTTAGATAGACATCCCTCTAGTCATCTAAGTGATACATATCCGAGTCAACTAGGCCATGTCCGATCATCACGTGAGACGGACTAGTCATCACCGGTGAACATCTTCATGTTGATCGTA
Source organism: Triticum timopheevii (assembly GCA_963921465.1). Classification (NCBI taxonomy): domain Eukaryota; kingdom Viridiplantae; phylum Streptophyta; class Magnoliopsida; order Poales; family Poaceae; genus Triticum; species Triticum timopheevii. The sequence goes on along the minus strand of OY997264.1, from coordinate 469,998,180 downwards.
TCTACTATACGACTCATGTTCGACCTTTCGGTCTCTTGTGTTCCGAGGCCATGTCTGTACATGCTAGGCTCGTCAAGTCAACCTAAGTGTTTTGCATGTGTAAATCTGGCTTACACCCGTTGTATGCGAATGTTAGAATCTATCACACCCGATCATCACGTGGTGCTTCGAAACAACGAACTTTCGCAACGGTGCATAGTTAGGGGGAACACTTTCTTGAAATTTTATGAGGGATCATCTTATTTATGCTACCGTCATTCTAAGAAAATAAGATGTAAAAACATGATAAACATCACATGCAATCAAATAGTGACATGATATGGCCAATATCATTTTGCTCCTTTTGATCTCCATCTTCGGGGCGCCATGATCATCATCGTCACCGGCATGACACCATGATCTCCATCATCGTGTCTTCATGAAGTTGTCTCGCCAACTATTACTTCTACTACTATGGCTAACGGTATAGCAATAAAGTAAAGTAATTACATGGCGTTATTTAATGACACGCAGGTCATACAATAAATTAAGACAACTCCTATGGCTCCTGCCGGTTGTCATACTCATCGACATGCAAGTCGTGATTCCTATTACAAGAACATGATCAATCTCATACATCACATATATATTATTCATCACATCCTTTTGGCCATATCACATCACACGGCATATGCTGCAAGAACAAGTTAGACGTCCTCTAATTGTTGTCGCAAGTTTTTTACGTGGCTGCTATAGGTTTCTACCAAGAACGTTTCTTACCTACGCCAAACCACAACGTGATATGCCAATTGCTATTTACCCTTCATAAGGATCCTTTTCATCGAATCCGATCCGACTAAAGTGGGAGAGACAGACACCTGCTAGCCACCTTATGCAACTAGCGCATGTCAGTCGGTGGAACCTGTCTCATGTAAGCGTACATGTAAGGTCGGTCCAGGTCGCTTCATCCCACGATGCCGCCGAATCAAGATAAGACTAGTAATGGCAAGTAAATTGACAAAATCGATGCCCACAACAACTTGTGTTCTACTCGTGCATAGAAACAACGCATAGACCTAGCTCATGATGCCACTGTTGTGGAACGTAGCAGTAATTCAAAATTTTCTACGCATCACCAAGATCAATCTAGGAGATTCTAGCAACAAGAGAGGAAGAGGATGAGCATCTTTATACCTTTGAAGATCACTAAGTGGAAGCGTCACTAGAAACGCGGATGAGGGAGTCGTACTCGCGGTGATTCAACTCGCGGAAGATCCGATCTAACGCCGAACGGACAACACCTCCGCGTTCAACACATGTACAGCCTGGGGACGTCTCCGCCTTCTTGATCCAGCAAGGGGAGAGGAGAAGTTGACGGAGAGCTCCGGCAGCACGACGACGTGGTGGTGGAGCTTGCAGTTCTCCGGCAGGGCTTCGCCAAGCACTACTGAGGAGGAGGTGGAGGTGGAGAAGGAGAGGGTTGCGCCAGGGGAAGGGTGCGACTGCCCTCTCTCTCCCTCACTATATATAGGGGGAAAGGGGGTGGAGGAGGCGCCCTAGGGTTCCCTAGGGGAGGGGTAGCGGCCACAGGGGAAACCCTAGATGGGTTTGGGCGCCCCCACCCCTAGGAAACTTGCCCCCCAAGCCGGGAGGGGTGGCTGCCCTAGGGGAGGCGCCCCCACCTCTCCAAGTTACGTGAGATGGGGTGGGAGGGGCGCTCAGCCCCTTGGTGGTCTGATGTGCCCCCTCCCCTTGGCCCATAAGCCCCCCAGCGCTTGTCGGGGCCTCCGAAACCCCTTTCGGACACGCTGGTCGTCATGCGGTACCCTCGAAATAGTTCCAGACTCCAATACCCTTCGTCCAATATATTTCTCTTCACCTCCGGACCAGTCCGGAGTTCCTCGTCACGTCCGGGATCTCATCCCGGACTCCGAACAACCTTCGGTAACCACATACTATTTCCCATAACAACTCTAGCGTCACCGAACCTTAAGTGTGTAGACCCTACGGGTTCGGGAACCATGCAGACATGACCGAGATGTTCTCCGGCCAATAACCAACAGCGGGATATGGATACCCATGTTGGCTCCCACATGTTCCACGATGATCTCATCAGATGAACCACGATGTCGGGGATTCAATCAATCCCGTATACAATTCCCTTTGTCAATCGGTACGTTACTTGCCCGAGATTCGATCGTCAGTATCCCAATACCTCGTTCAATCTTGTTACTGGCAAGTCACTTTACTCGTCACGCAATGCATGATCCCGTGACCAACTACTTAGTCACATTGAGCTCATTATGATGATGCATTACCGAGTGGGCCCAGAGATACCTCTCTGTCATACGGAGTGACAAATCCCAGTCTCGATTCGTGCCAACCCAACAGACACTTTCGGAGATACCCGTAGTGCACCTTTATAGCCACCCAGTTATGTTGTGACGTTTGGTACACCCAAAGCATTCCTATGGTATCCGGGAGTTACACAATCTCATGGTCTAAGGAAATGATACTTGACATTAGAAAAGCTCTAGCAGACGAACTACACGATCTTGTGCTATGCTTAGGATTGGGTCTTGTCCATCACATCATTCTCCTAATGATGTGATCTCGTTATCAATGACATCCAATGTCCATGGTCAGGAAACCATAATCATCTATTGATGAACGAGCTAGTCAACTAGAGGCTTACTAGGAACATGTTGTGGTCTATGTATTCACACATGTATTACGGTTTCCAGTTAATACAATTATAGCATGAACAATAACAATTATCATGAACAAGGAAATACAATAATAACCATTTTATTATTGTCTCTAGGGCATATTTCCAACAGTAACTTCAATAAATATAGATGTAACCCGCACAAAAAGGAATATAGATGTATTTTGTATGTGCAAGGATTGATGCATGTACCACTAATGATTACTTATTTTTAGATGGCACCTGCTGCATGACAAGTGTATGTGTATACAATAATAACCTATTGTCCACATATTGGGCTTGTATAATTTCCTTCCCTATTTTGGTTCCTTTAAATGTCCATTGCTCTATGCTTTCTAGACATGTTGTATGTTGACTATGCCAACATCAATCCTGTTTTGATTGTGCTCTCTCAAAGATATGTATCTCTATGAGTGTATAAGCTTTTACAAAACATAATCTCTCATTGAAGATTTCATTACGATCATGTAAATTTCTTCGACTATCAAATTGCCACATACACTACTTTGTTTGACACTGTAGTGTATTTAGGTGTTCCATGGAAACTAACTTGTTGCATAGTTCTTAGGTGCTCGATTGCTTGTTATGCCTTGTTGGGTCGTGTTATGTTACATTGGGACAACATGTGGTTCAGATTGTATTTTACGCCTTGTTGGTCTGTAGGTAAAGAGGAGGTGACACATGGAGATGGTGAGCAGACCGGGTAACAAGCCATAGGCAATTCTAGGGATGATATAGGGCATGCAAGGATAAGTCAATGTGAATGAGGCGATTTGGGGATAAGAGCCAATGTAGACGGGGCGATGTGATTAAGAGTTAAAAGCACTAGGGAAGAGGTGGTAGTGCGGATGAGGTGGTAGAAAAATGAACGAGGAGAGCAAAACATAGAAAGAGATGAACATGCATAGTGACATGGCCTAGGCCTGCAAATTTGGAACCTTCGGGGTACCCTCCGACCCTACTTAGTTCAACCAAATGAACTAAAATTTGAAAAGTTATGTGAATTCTAAAAATTTAGCTAATTTAGTTGAACTAAAGAGGGTCAAAGGGTACCTTCAAGGATCCAAATTTGCATTCCTAGCATGGACGTAAACTACACATGCATTTGTCAATCACGCACGCGGGTCTAATTTTATTTTTGAGCACAACAAACTAGGTTTTAGTGATTGATGTTCATCCGAATACAAGGATCATGAGGTAGGCTCTAACTATAAATATATTTTTTAGCAACGTCTAACTACAAATAATTTTTTAAGGGGTGTCTAACTATAAATAAAAAATGGTAAAAAGGAAAGAAATAACATACCTGATGTTGGGCCGCTCTAAATGATGCCTATATCGGGCGGCAGTGGCGTAGCCAGTTCGGTGAGCCAGGGTGGTCCACCAATGAAAATTTTCATGTAATTCTATGTATTTAAAAAAAACATTTTTTCCAACCTATATATTGGCTATGGAAGAAATTTCAGGGTGGTCCATGGACCACCCTGTCCACCCCCTTGCTACGCCGACGGACGACTTCAAGTTGTTGGGAGCCTCTTGGGCGGGGACCTCCTATACGCCGCTTATTGCGGCAAGAAGTCCACAATTCGCACAGGGGACAGCTCAGCTGTGCCGGCCCATTTGCGGTAGTGCACTGTAAAAATCAACAAAAATATAAGAACCGGCTGGTATTCGAACCGACGACCAGCGGTAGATTCGCTCACACTGCTAGCCATTGCAACTAGCTAGAACTAGTGCACGACAGGCAGCATGACCCTACAAGAAACGAGAGCAAGAGTGAAACTTAAAACATTAGTTCGCAAAAAATTAAAGCGAGTGCATAAGAGGATCGAACAAAAAACCTCCAGCGAGTGAACCACGTCACTAGGCATTGTAATTATTTCAAATGTGATTTCCGTCTAGACAAAAGAAAATATTTTTTTAAAAATGAACTTCTTCAGAATTCCTTGACAAATTTATAAAAATTCGAACATTTTGGGACAGCACAAACATTTTTTTGAATCTCAAACATTATTTGAAAAAAGAATAAAAATGTAAAATGAGAACTTTTTTCTGAAAGTACGAAGAATATCTTGAAAATGCAAACAATTTTTGAAAAATAGGAACAACATTGTAAACTGTAAATATTTTCAAAATCTGAACAATGTTTTTGCAAAGCGAATATTTTATGAAATCCCTGAAATTTGTTTGAATCTGCATTTTTTTTGAAAACATGAACATTTTTTGAAAAACGTGAACCATTTTCAAAATTATGAACAAAAAAAAACAGCAACATTTTATGAAATTCGCTGAACATTTTTCAGATTTTCAAATGAATTTTTAAAACAAATTCATTTTTTGAATTTGTTAATTTTTTTTAAAATATGAGCGTTTTTTTGAATATGTGAACAAATTTTGCAAATGGGAACATTTTTTGAAATTGCTGAAAAAAGATATTTGTGAAGAAAATTTAGAAATGTGAACATTTTCTGGAAAATTTTAAATTCTAAACCTTTTGAATTTTCGAACATTTTAAAGAAGGGAACAAATTTGGAAATTCTAAACTTCTTTGGAATTTCGATCAGAATTTGAAAACGGAAACATTTTTATGGAAAAACAAACAAATTTGGAGAAGTGCAAACATTTTTTAATTTCTGAACTAACCCGTCCTGGAACGTCCACTTTGCTCGATGGAGAATGGAAAAGAAAACAGAAGAAGGAAGGGAAAAGATAAAAAGAAAGATGGAAAAGAAACATTTTTAATTCTAAACTTCAGGAAAAGAAAAAAGAAAGAAAGAAGGGAGAAGATAAAAAGAAAGATGGAGAATGGAAAAGAAACAGAAGAAGGAAAAAAAATACAAACGGTTCAGAAGGTTCCCGGGACCGGAGAAAAATAACCCGTCCTAGAACGTCCAGAAGGGTCCCAAAACCGTAAACAGAATGCCTTGCGTGCTGGGCTGGCCCACTTTGCTCGATCTACGTTGCCTGTGTGTTGGGGCGACAATTTGCCGCAACGAGCGACAAATAGGAAAAGCGTCTTGGGCGTGCCTAGTCGGAGCTGTCAAGGAATCGGGCCAGTTAGTTGTTAGATACGCAATCCTCAAAAAAAAAAAATGTTGGATACGCAGACGACGGCCACGAACACCAGAGCGACACGGTTTGGTACTAGCGGACAGTGCTGTAGCCGGACTCGGAAAACCCTAGCACTTCGGTAGTTCTACCTGTGTGCCGTAATATAAGACGTTTTTTAAGTTCGAATTTGATCGACTCCAACAGACCCGGCGGCCAGAACAAAACTAGAGAGATCTGCGAATTGAATTATCAATGGCGGCGGCCCTTCGATTTGCGGCGAGAAAGATATGCGGCCGTGCCCTTCAGCGGCCACCGCAGCCGTATCTTACGGCGGTCGCCGAAGCTGCGATCAACGAGGAACAGCGGCAGCTGTTGCGCCATGGGGCGAGCACTCTTCGCAGGTTCTCCACCGAATCTCAAAATCTTGTGAAGAATAACAAGGTATGCACTCGTTCCTGGCCTTGTGGAATTTGCAAAATCAGATCTGCTTATCTTTTTACATATATACGCGCTGATTTTAACAGCACACCATGTTAGAGAAGGCCGGATTTGCTAGTTAGGGTAGAATTCCTGGTATATTAGGCGGCAAATGTGTCAGAAATCATAAGACAGCATACATTGTTATTGCTCAAGCACAGTATATTTCTTACGTTCTATTCTGTGTTGTCACTAATAGACAATAATCATCTAATAGTATATATCTTTGCAGCTTGGAGCCATGTCGGGGGAAAATCCTGCGGCGGCTTCTCCACCAATCAGTAATGCACAAGCCACATCTCCTCCACCAATATGGTAATTATGCATTATTTAATTTATAGATGTTTTCCTGTCAACTTATAAATTTGTCCTAACTCGTTTGTTATTCCTAGGTCGCCTAGGAACAAAATGTTCTTACCCCTTGCTGCTGGGTACGTAACGGCCTTATTTGCAGGAATCTCTGGAATACTTTACTATTGTACCCATGAAGAGCGGGGCCCTTTTTTTGAACCCAGGAAGAAGCAGAGTGATTAACGTTCTGATTTATCAACCTTTTCGATGCTTCGGAGAGCAGAATGATTGGACTTGTGGATGTATATGGTTTAGTAGGAGCAGTACTTAGCTTCATAGTCTGCTTCTTTTTTCTCTGACTGTTGAACAATGGTTATAATGATGATTTAGTAGTACTTGAGCTTCTTCTGCCTTTCTTTTTCCTTATGTATGTCGCCATCTCAGAGCATCCCAACAGATGATGCAAAATATCAAAATATGACGCCCCAAAACAGTCTGGTTGTTTGTCGGGTCTGAGATGGTCCCTCGCGTGGGATAAGAATGGCCGTTGAGGGTGTGGCACTGTGGCACCCTCGCTGGGACGTAAACCCCATTCTGGTCTTCTAGTTCCATTCCCCTGATCAAACATGATTTGTAATTAATAATGTATTGTTCTTTTCTCATGATGCAACTGTTCACCTCTTGAGTTAGGCAATCTATAATAATTGAGAAAATTGTTGTTTAAAACAAATAGTAGGGGTAAGAATAGCAGAGGAGCATCATATAATTCTCTCATTTTTCTTCAAAAGCGAAGCCCATCCCAAATCAGGAGAGTATCAGTTAGGACTTCATCCGTCAGGACTATTCACAAATTATTAAGGTTGCTCTGAGCTCCGATACACAATGAAAATACTGCAGAACTGTGTGTGCATAGCAGAATACCAGCAAGTATTTGGTGGCCTCGAACTTCCACACAGCGATATCAATGGGGATGTAAATGAAATCAGAGTATTCAAAGTCAGAGCGCTCCCCGGCCGCTCCCGCGGGCGGCCAGGAGCGCACCCTAGCCGCCGCCCGGGCCACACCCTGCCGCCCTTCCTCCCCTCGCCGCCGCCGGCAGGCGTCGCCGGGCAAAGCCCGCGCGGCGCGGCGGCGGCGGGGCCTTCTCCTCCTCCCGTTTGGGGTTGGACGGCGCGGGCCGGCCGCCTCGGTGGGTGCTCTGTCACGGTGCTCCCGCTGGAGCTCGAGGCTTCGCGGCGTCCGGGGTTGGATGGCTGGGCGAGCTTGTGCACGGAGGCGTGGAGCTGGCTGGGGCGGGCGCAGTGGCCTCCTGCCGCGCGGATCTGGCGGCTTGGCTTGGGTTCGCCGGTGAGGTGCGCCGCGGGGCGCGCGCGTGCGGCTCGGAGGTGTCGCGGGCGTGTGGTGGATGGTGAGGCCCGGGCGTGGCAGACGCGCGGGATGGCGAGGCCGGCGCAGATCTGGCGCACGGCGGGAGTGCGCAGCAACTGCATCTCGGTTTTGGCTGCAGGCGCGAGGCGGCACGTGGTGGCCACGACGTGCGGCCAGGCGTGGCCGCGCAGGTTGGAGGAGGCCGCGGATCTGGCGGGTCCTGCGCGTCTGAGAGGTGCGGCGGCTGCTGCGCCGCGAGGTGGAGCCGGTGGACGTCGACCGGGGGATTGTGTGTTGCGCAGTGCTTCAGATCTACTCGGATTCGGAGGTGTGGAGGAGCTCCGGGCGAAAGTCCTGCACTGACTTTGGGTCGGTGCCGGCAACAGCGGCGCCATGGCCATGGTGTCGTTCTCCTTCTTGAAGGTGTTGCCGTGGAGCTTCATTACACGACTCTCCGGGAGAAATCTCTAGCTTCAGATGGTCGAAGCGGGCGATGACGACGGCTACGTCGTTTCCTTCTTTGAGGCATCGCCTTGAAGAGTCAACATATTGCGGTTTGCACGTATCTCTTCGTTGGCGGGGACAGTGGACGTCAGGGCAGCGGCTCTGGGTGGTTTCTGATTGTGCGCCGAGATGGCGATCTCGGGAACAATGCGAGTGGCAGCTCTATGAGGTGGGGCTCTATCTCGGCATTGGTTGGGTGGCATCCTTGTCCCGCTTGGCCGGTGGGGGTGTCGGCTCGGTCGATGCGCCCCAAGGGGGCGGTCTGACTCTATGTCGGGGCGGCGGCCCCGGATGTGGTGTGATGTTCGTGGTCTGCGAGCGGTTGCCCTGAGCAGCGTGGGTTGCGGGCAGCAGGGTTGTGCGGCGTTGCTGCTCAAGGGGAGCGCTGGTATGTCGGGGCGGCGGCCCCGGAAGGCGGTGCTGGTGGAGTGCGCTGGGCGTGACGGAGCGGTGGATGTCGGGGCGGCGGCCTCGAGAGGATCACTGTGGTGGCCAGCCTTCTGCGGCAACGATGATGGTGGGAGCGATGTCGGCGACGCGGCAAAGGTTGCGGTAGTCGACTCTTCTTCGGCGTGTCCGCGGTTTTGCCTCGGTTTGTTTGTTGCTATGGAGTCGAAGCTGCAGCGGCGGGGCCCTGTGGTATACGATGACTGGCAGCAAGTGGCCCGTTCGGCGATCTTCCGTGGCACCAGCTTTCGCCTGGTTTTGTTCTTCTGAGTTCTCCGTCAGAGTCGGAGCTGTGTTGTCTGGTGCAGGTCGACATGTTGTCGATGAGGGTAAGTTTTGCCCTGTGTGTGTCAGTCCTTGGAGTGGGTTTGATCCTTGTTGTTCCGGTTTTTGCTCGGTTTTCCGTAATTAACTGGGCAATTCTCTTCTGCTTAATTAATAGATGAGGCAATCTTTGCCTTCGTTTCAAAAAAAAATATCAATGGGGATACACCTCTCACGTTCAGCATTGAGCTTGTCGAGCACCCAGTCGTACTTGAATGACCTCTTGTTCATCTCAGCGGCTTCCTTCTCGAACCACTCGATCACACACTTGTCAATGCCTCCAAGCTTGTAGATGAGGTGGCCAGTCGTGGTTGACTTGCTAGAGTCAACATGACCGATGACCAAAATACTAATGTGGATCTTCTCCTTGCCCATGGCTGCTTAACTACCAGCATAGATCAAATTAGGGGTGGTGAAACGGGTTCAAATACTTCAATACTACAGTTTAAACTTCAAATAGCAAATGAATGAATGATAGTAATAAGTTGGAACTATACAGAGTAACAAAATTAAACCATAAAAAACTAGACATGAAACTACACAACAGCTCAAAATGGACTAAGCCATGTACAATAATTCTTAACAGTAACATTTTTTTGCGGGTAAACAGTAACATTTCTTTCTTTCTTTCTTTCTGTTTGGCCCTCCGAAACCTTTTGTTGGTCATCTGATATGACATCATCAATGTCTTTCCATGTAACAGTAAGTGAAGGAAATATGCCCTAGAGGCAATAATAAAGTTATTATTTATTTCCTTATTTCATGATAAATGTTTATTATTCATGCTAGAATTGTATTAACCGGAAACATAATACATGTGTGAATATATAGACAAATAGAGTGTCACTAGTATGCCTCTACTTGACTAGCTTGTTAATCAAAGATGGTTATGTTTCCTAACCATGGACAAAAAGTTGTTATTTGATTAACGCGATCACATCATTAGTTGAATGATCTGATTGACATGACCCATTCCGTTAGCTTAGCACCCGATCGTTTAGTATGTTGCTATTGCTTTCTTCATGACTTATACATGTTCCTATGACTATGAGATTATGCAACTCCCGTTTACCGGAGGAACACTTTGTGTGCTACCAAACGTCACAACATAACTGGGTGATTATAAAGGTGCTCTACAGGTGTCTCCGAAGGTACTTGTTGAGTTGGCGTATTTCGAGATTAGGATTTGTCACTCCGAATGTCGGAGAGGTATCTCTGGGCCCTCTCGGTAATGCACATCACTTAAGCCTTGCAAGCATTGCAACTAATGAGTTAGTTGCGAGATGATGTATTACGGAACGAGTAAAGAGACTTGCCGGTAACGAGATTGAACTAGGTATTGGATACCGACGATCGAATCTCGGGCAAGTAACATACCGATGACAAAGGGAACAACGTATGTTGTTGTGCGGTTTGACCGATAAAGATCTTCGTAGAATATGTAGGAACCAATATGGGCATCCAGGTCCCGCTATTGGTTATTGACCGGAGACATGTCTCGGTCATGTCTACATTGTTCTCGAACCGTAGGGTCCGCACGCTTAAGGTTTCGATGACAGTTATATTATGAGTTTATGTATTTTGATGTACCGAAGGTTGTTCGGAGTCCCGGATATGATCACGGACATGACGAGGAGTCTCTAAATGGTCGAGACATAAAGATTGATATATTGGACGGATATATTTGGACACCGGAAAGGTTCCGGAGAAGTTTGGAGCTCCGGGAGGTTACCGGAACCCCCCGGGAGGTATATGGGCCTTATTGGGCCCATGTAGGAGGAAGAGAGAAGGAGCAAGGGAGGGGGGCGCGCCCCCCCAAACCCAATCCGAATTGGGGAGGGGGGCCGGCCCCCCCTTTCCTTTCTCCTTCCCCCTCTCTTCCTTCCTACTACTAGTACTACTTCCTAATACTAGTACTCCTTCCTTCCCCCTCCAAATAAGATAAGGAAAAGAGAGGGAAACCTACTTGGAGTAGGTTTCCCCCTCCCTATGGCGCGCCCCCCTTGAGGCCGGCCACCTCCTCCCTCCCTCCTTTATATACGTGGGTAGGGGGGCACCCTAGGACACACAAGTTGATCATTGATCATTCCTTAGCCGTGTGCGGTGCCCCCCTCCACGATATTACACCTCGGTCATATTGTAGCGGTGCTTAGGCGAAGCCCTGCGACAGGAGAACATCAAGATCATCACCACGCCGTCGTGCTGACGGAACTCCCCCTTGGCGCCTCTGCTGGATCGGAGATCGAGGGTGCGTCATCGAGTTGTACGCGTGTCAAGAACTCGGAGGTGCCGGAGTAACGGTGCTTGGATCGGTTGGACCGGGAGGATGTACGACTACTTCCTCTACGTTGCGTCAACGCTTCCGCTTCGGTCTACGAGGGTACGTAGACAACACTCTCCCCTCTCGTTGCTATGCATCACCATGATCTTGCGTGTGCGTAGGAAAATTTTGAAATTACTACGTTACCCAACAGTGGTATCCGAGCCTAGGGTTTTATGTTTGATGTTATATGCACGAGTAAAACACAAGTGAGTTGTGGGCGATATAAGTCATACTGCTTACCAGCATGTCATACTTTGGTTCGGCGGTATTGTTGGATGAAGCGGCCCGGACCGACATTACGCGTACGCTTACACGAGACTGGTTTTACTGCCGTGCTTTGCACACAGGTGACTAGCGGGTGTCAGTTTCTCCAACTTTAGTTGAACTGAGTGTGGCTACGCCCGGTCCTTGCGAAGGTTAAAACAGCATCAACTTGACAAACTATCGTTGTGGTTTTGATGCGTAGGTGAGATTGGTTCTTGCTTAAGCCCGTAGCAGCCACATAAAACTTGCAACAACAAAGTAGAGGACGTCTAACTTGTTTTTGCAGGGCATGTTGTGATGTGATATGGTCAAGACGTGATAAGATATAAGTTGTTGTATGAGATGATCATGTTTTGTTGAAATTATCGGCAACTGGCAAAAGCCCTATGGATGTCTCTTTGTTGCATAAGATGCAAGTGCCAAATAATTGCTTTACTTTATCGCTATACGATAGCAATAGTTGCAAGAGCAATAGTTGGTGAGACAACCATATGATGACACATTGATGTAGATCAAGATGATGAAGATCATGGTGTCGTGCCGGTGACGATAGAGATCATGACAGTACTTTGGAGATGGAGATCAAAGGCGCAAGATGATCATGGCCATATCATGTCACATATTTTGATTGCATATGATGTTTATCTATTATACATCTTATTCTTGCTTTGATTGACGGTAGCATTTTAAGATGATCTCTCACTAATTATCAAGAAGTGTTCTCCCTGAGTATGCACCGTTGCCAAAGTTCGTCGTGCCCAGACACCACGTGATGATCGGGTGTGATAAGCTCTACGTCCATCTACAACGGGTGCAAGCTAGTTTTGCACACGCAGAATACTCGGGTTAAACTTGACGAGCCTAGCATATGCAGATATGGCCTCGGAACACGGAGACCGAAAGGTCGAGCGTGAATCATATAGTAGATATGATCAACATGAGATGTTCACCATTGAAAACTAATCCATTTAACGTGATGATCGGTTATGGTTTAGTTGAATTTGGATCACGTGATCACTTAGAGGATTAGAGGGATGTCTATCTAAGTGGGAGTTCTTAAATAATATGATTAATTGAACTTAAATTTATCATGAACTTAGTCCTGGTAGTATTTTGCAAATTATGTTGTAAGATCAATAGCTTGCGTTGTTGCTTTCATATGTTTATTTTGATATGTCCCTAGAGAAAATTATGTTGAAAAATGTTAGTAGCAATGATGCGGATTGGATCCGCGATCTGAGGTTTATCCTCATTGCTGCACAGAAGAATTATGTCCTTAATGCACCACTAGGTGACAGACCTATTGCAGGAGCAGATGCAGACGTTATGAACGTTTGGCTAGCTCAATATGATGACTACTTGATAGTTTTGTGCACCATGCTTTATGACTTAGAATCGGGACTTCAAAGACGTTTTGAACGTCATAGACCATATGAGATGTTCCAGGAGTTGAAGTTAATATTTCAAGCAAATACCCGAGTTGAGAGATATGAAGTCTCCAACAAGTTCTATAGCTAAAAGATGGAGGAGAATCGCTCAACTAGTGAGCATGTGCTCAGATTGTCTGGGTACTACAATCACTTGAATCAAGTGGGAGTTAATCTTCCAGATAAGATAGTGATTGACAGAATTCTCTAGTCACCATCACCAAGTTAGTAGAACTTCGTGATGAACTATAGTATGCAAGGGATGATGAAAATGATTCCCGAGTTTTTCATGATGATGAAATCGATGAAGGTAGAAATCAAGAAAGAACATCAAGTGTTGATGGTTAACAAGACCACTAGTTTCAAGAAAAGGGCAAAGGGGATAGAATGGAACTTCAAGAAGAACGGCAAGCAAGTTGCTGCTCAAGTGAAGAAGCCCAAGTCTGGATCTAAGCCTGAGACTAAGTGCTTATACTGCAAAGGGACTGGTTACTGGAAGCAGAACTACCCCAAGTATTTGGCGGATAAGAAGGATGGCAAAGTAAACAAAGGTATATTTGATATACATGTTATTGATGTGTATTTTACTAGTGTTTATAGCAACCCCTCGATATTTGGTACTAGTTCAGTTGCTAAGAGTAGTAACTCGAAACGGGAATTGCAGAATAAACAGAAACTAGTTAAGGGTGAAGTGACGATGTGTGTTGAAAGTAGTTTCAAGATTGATATGATCATCATCGCACACTCCCTATACTTTCGGGATTAGTGTTGAACCTAAATAAATGTTATTGGGTGTTTGCGTTGAGCATGAATATGATTTGATCGTGTTTATTGCAATACGGTTATTCATTTAAGTAAGAGAATAAACTGTTGTTCTGTTTACATGAATAAAACCTTATATGGTTACACACCCAATGAAAATGGTTCATTGGATCTCGATCGTAGTGATACACATATTCATAATATTGAAACCAAAAGATGCAAAGTTAATAATGATAGTGCAACTTATTTGTGGCACTGCCGTTTAGGTCATATTGGTGTAAAGCGCATGAAGAAACTCCATGCTGATGGGATTTTGGAATCACTTGATTATGAATCACTTGATGCTTGCGAACCATGCCTCATGGGCAAGATGACTAAGACTCCGTTCTCCGGAACAATGGAGCGAGCAACTGACTTATTGGAAATAATACATACTGATGTATGCGATCCAATGAGTGTTAAGGCTCGCCGCGGGTATCGTTATTTTCTGACCTTCACAGATGATTTGAGCAGATATGGGTATATCTACTTGATGAAACATAAGTTTGAAATAGTTGAAAGGTTCAAAGAATTTCAGAGTGAAGTGGAAAAATCATCGTGACAAGAAAATAAGGTTTCTACGATCTGATCGCGGAGACAAATATTTGAGTTACGAGTTTGGTCTTCAATTAAAACAATGTGGAATAGTTTCACAAATTCATGCCACCTGGAATATCACATCATAATGGTGTGTCCGAACGTCATAACCGTACTTTATTGGATATAGTACAATCTATGATGTTTCTTACCGATTTACCAATATCGTTTTGGGATCATGCATTAGAGACAGCTGCATTCACGTTAAATAGGGCACCATCTAAATCCGTTGAGACGACACTATATGAACTGTGGTTTAGCAAGAAACCAAAGTTGTCGTTTCTTAAAGTTTGGGGCTGCGATGCTTATGTGAAAAAGTTTCATCCTGATAAGCTCAAACCCAAATCGGAGAAGTGCGTCTTCATAGAATACCCAAAGGAAATTGTTGGGTACACCTTCTATCACAGATCCGAAGGCAAAACATTCGTTGCTAATAAATGGATCCTTTCTAGAGAAGGAGTTTCTCTCAAAAGAAGTGAGTGGGAGGAAAGTAGAACTTGATGAGGTAATTGTACCTTCTCCCTTATTGGAAAGTAGTTCATCACAGAAATCTGTTCATGTGACTACTACACCAATTAGTGAGGAAGCTAATGATGATGATCATGTAACTTCAGATCAAGTTACTACCGAATATCGTAGGTTAACCAGAGTGAGATTCGCACCAGAGTGGTACGGTAATCCTGTTCTGGAAGTCATGTAACTAGACCATGATGAACCTACGAACTATGAGGAAGCGATGATGAGCCCAGATTCCGCGAAATGGCTTGAGGCCATGAAATCTGAGATGAGATCCATGTATGAGAACAAAGTGTGGACTTTGGTGGAGTTGCCCGATGATCGGCAAGCCATAGAAAATAAATGGATCTTCAAGAGGAAGACGGACGCTGATAGTAGTGTTACTATCTACAAAGCTAGACTTGTCGAAAAAGGTTTTCGACAAAGTTCAAGATGTTGAATACAATGAGATTTTCTCACTCGTATCGATGCTTAAAAGTCTGTCCGAATCATGTTAGCAATTGCCGCATTTTATGAAATCTGGCAAATGGATAAACAAAACTGCATTCCTTAGTGGAGTTATTAAAGAAGAGTTGTATGTGATGTAACCAAGAGGTTTTGTCGATCCTAAAGGTGTTAACAAAATGTGCATCTATGGACTGGTGCAAGCATCTCGGAGTTGGAATATACGCTTTGATAAGTTGATCAAAGCATATAGTTTATACAGACTTGCAGTGAAGCCTGTATTTACTAGAAAGTGAGTGGGAGCACTACAGCATTTCTGATAAGTATATGTGAATGACATATTGTAGATAGGAAATAATATAGAATCATTCTGCAAAGCATAAAGGAGTGTTTGAAAGGAGTTTTTTAAAGAAAGACCTCGGTGAAGCTGCTTACATATTGAGCATCAAGATCTATAGAGATAGATCAAGACACTTGATAAGTTTTTTCAATGAGTACATACCTTGACAAGATTTTGAAGTAGTTCAAAATAGAACAGTCAAAGAAAGAGTTCTTGCCTGTGTTACAAGGTGTGAAATTGAGTAAGACTCAAAACCCGACCACGGCAGAAGATAGAAAGAGAATGAAATTCATTCCCTATGCCTTGGCCATAGGTTCTATAAAGTATGCCATGCTATGTACCAGATCTATTGTATACCCTACACTGTTTTTGGCAAGGGAGTACAATAGTGATCTAGGAGTAGATCACTGGACATTGGTCAAAATTATCCTTAGTGAAATAAGGATATGTTTCTTGATTATGGAAGTGACAAAAGGTTCGTCGTAAAGGGTTACGTCGATGCAAGTTTTGACACTAATCTAGATGACTCTAAGTCTCGATCTAGATACATATTGGAAGTGGGAGCAATTAGCTAGAGTAGCTCCGTGTGGAGCATTGTAGACATAGAAAATTGCAAAATACATAACAGATCTAAATGTGAAAGACCCGTTGACTAAGATTCTCTCACAAGCAAAACATGATCACACCTTAGCACTCTTTGGGTGTTAATCACATAGAGATGTGAACTAGATTACTGAATCTAGTAAACCCTTTGGGTGTTGGTCATATGGCGATGTGAACTATGGGTGTTAATCACATGATGATGTGAACTATCGATGTTAATCACATGGTGATGTGATCTAGATTATTGACTCTAGTGCAAGTGCGAGACTGAAGGAAATATGCCCTAGAGGCAATAATAAAGTTATTATTTATTTCCTTATTTCATGATAAATGTTACTTATTCATGCTAGAATTGTATTAACCGGAAACATAATACATGTGTGAATATATAGACAAACAGAGTGTCACTAGTATGCCTCTACTTGACTAGCTTGTTAATCAAAGATGGTTATGTTTCCTAACCATGGACAAAGAGTTGTTATTTGATTAACGGGATCACATCATTAGTTGAATGATCTGATTGACATGACCCATTCCGTTAGCTTAGCACCCGATCGTTTAGTATGTTGCTATTGCTTTCTTCATGACTTATACATGTTCCTATGACTATGAGATTATGCAACTCCCGTTTACCGGAGGAACACTTTGTGTGCTACCAAACGTCACAACGTAACTGGGTGATTATAAAGGTGCTCTACAGGTGTCTCCGAAGGTACTTGTTGAGTTGGCGTATTTCGAGATTAGGATTTGTCACTCCGAATGTCGGAGAGGTATCTCTGGGCCCTCTCGGTAATGCACATCACTTAAGCCTTGCAAGCATTGCAACTAATGAGTTAGTTGCAAGATGATGTATTACGGAACGAGTAAAGAGACTTGCCGGTAACGAGATTGAACTAGGTATTGGATACCGACGATCGAATCTCGGGCAAGTAACATACCGATGACAAAGGGAACAACGTATGTTGTTGTGCGGTTTGACCGATAAAGATCTTCGTAGAATATGTAGGAACCAATATGGGCATCCAGGTCCCGCTATTGGTTATTGACCGGAGACATGTCTCGGTCATGTCTACATTGTTCTCGAACCGTAGGGTCCGCACGCTTAAGGTTTCGATGACAGTTATATTATGAGTTTATGTATTTTGATGTACCGAAGGTTGTTCGGAGTCCCGGATATGATCACGGACATGACGAGGAGTCTCTAAATGGTCGAGACATAAAGATTGATATATTGGACGGATATATTTGGACACCGGAAAGGTTCCAGAGAAGTTTGGAGCTCCGGGAGGTTACCGGAACCCCCCGGGAGGTATATGGGCCTTATTGGGCCCATGTAGGAGGAAGAGAGAAGGAGCAAGGGAGGGGGGCGCGCCCCCCCAAACCCAATCCGAATTGGGGAGGGGGGCCGGCCCCCCCTTTCCTTTCTCCTTCCCCCTCTCTTCCTTCCTACTACTAGTACTACTTCCTAATACTAGTACTCTTTCCTTCCCCCTCCAAATAAGATAAGGAAAAGAGAGGGAAACCTACTTGGAGTAGGTTTCCCCCTCCCTATGGCGCGCCCCCCTTGAGGCCGGCCACCTCCTCCCTCCCTCCTTTATATACGGGGGTAGGGGGGCACCCTAGGACACACAAGTTGATCATTGATCATTCCTTAGCCGTGTGCGGTGCCCCCCTCCACGATATTACACCTCGGTCATATTGTAGCGGTGCTTAGGCGAAGCCCTGCGACAGGAGAACATCAAGATCGTCACCACGCCGTCGTGCTGATGGAACTCCCCCTTGGCGCCTCTGCTGGATCGGAGATCGAGGGTGCGTCATCGAGCTGTACGCGTGTCAAGAACTCGGAGGTGCCGGAGTAACGGTGCTTGGATCGGTTGGACCGGGAGGACGTACGACTACTTCCTCTACGTTGCGTCAACGCTTCCGCTTCGGTCTACGAGGGTACATAGACAACACTCTCCCCTCTCGTTGCTATGCATCACCATGATCTTGCGTGTGCGTAGGAAAATTTTGAAATTACTACGTTACCCAACAGTAAGAATAGTAAAATCTAAATTACAAATGTGTTAATCGTCTTGCTCAAATCATATTTGCCTGGAAATCATCATTCCGCCCTTCATGCTCAAAAGAAGAGTGTTACATATTTTCTATGATGGTCATAAAGTTTTCCACTTCATTATGAATTTCGTTATTAAGGCTAACTCTGTGGTCCAACTGCTCATCCATCTTACCATCCGCTGGTTCCTTCTCTCCATTCTTTGACATGTTAAACTGTAACAAAATCTGATACGTTATTCTCTCCAAAGCCACTTGTTAAAAGGATATCCAGCTTATCAGTGGCGGGACCTTGCCAATTGAGATGTACCGGCATGTCTTCTATGAAAACCTTGGAGAGCATGGCTTCGTCCTGTGAAACATACGGATATCTTCGATATTTTCAAACCATCCTTAACTTCTGGTCCAAAATATTCACCACTGGAACCCTCTGGCTCGGGCAAGTAACATACCGATGACAAAGGGAACAACGTATGTTGTTGTGCGGTTTGACCGATAAAGATCTTCGTAGAATATGTAGGAACCAATATGGGCATCCAGGTCCCGCTATTGGTTATTGACCGGAGACATGTCTCAGTCATGTCTACATTGTTCTCGAACCGTAGGGTCCGCACGCTTAAGGTTTCGATGACAGTTATATTATGAGTTTATGTATTTTGATGTACCGAAGGTTGTTCGGAGTCCCGGATATGATCACGGACATGACGAGGAGTCTCTAAATGGTCGAGACATAAAGATTGATATATTGGACGGATATATTTGGACACCGGAAAGGTTCCGGAGAAGTTTGGAGCTCCGGGAGGTTACCGGAACCCCCCGGGAGGTATATGGGCCTTATTGGGCCCATGTAGGAGGAAGAGAGAAGGAGCAAGGGAGGAGGGCGCGCCCCCCCAAACCCAATCCGAATTGGGGAGGGGGGGTCGGGCCCCCTTTCCTTTCTCCTTCCCCCTCTCTTCCTTCCTACTACTAGTACTACTTCCTAATACTAGTACTCCTTCCTTCCCCCTCCAAATAATATAAGGAAAAGAGAGGGAAACCTACTTGGAGTAGGTTTCCCCCTCCCTATGGCGCGCCCCCCTTGAGGCCGGCCACCTCCTCCCTCCCTCCTTTATATACGGGGGTAGGGGGGCACCCTAGGACACACAAGTTGATCATTGATCGTTCCTTAGCCGTGTGCGGTGCCCCCCTCCACGATATTACACCTCGGTCATATTGTAGCGGTGCTTAGGCGAAGCTCTGCGACAGGAGAACATCAAGATCGTCACCACGCCGTCGTGCTGACGGAACTCCCCCTTGGCGCCTCTGCTGGATCGGAGATCGAGGGTGCGTCATCGAGCTGTACGCGTGTCAAGAACTCGGAGGTGCCGGAGTAACGGTGCTTGGATCGGTTGGACCGGGAGGACGTACGACTACTTCCTCTACGTTGCGTCAACGCTTCCGCTTCGGTCTACGAGGGTACGTAGACAACACTCTCCCCTCTCGTTGCTATGCATCACCATGATCTTGCGTGTGCGTAGGAAAATTTTGAAATTACTACGTTACCCAACAGTAAGAATAGTAAAATCTAAATTACAAATGTGTTAATCGTCTTGCTCAAATCATATTTGCCTGGAAATCATCATTCCGCCCTTCATGCTCAAAAGAAGAGTGTTACATATTTTCTATGATGGTCATAAAGTTTTCCACTTCATTATGAATTTCGTTATTAAGGCTAACTCTGTGGTCCAACTGCTCATCCATCTTACCATCCGCTGGTTCCTTCTCTCCATTCTTTGACATGTTAAACTGTAACAAAATCTGATACGTTATTCTCTCCAAAGCCACTTGTTAAAAGGATATCCAGCTTATCAGTGGCGGGACCTTGCCAATTGAGATGTACCGGCATGTCTTCTATGAAAACCTTGGAGAGCATGGCTTCGTCCTGTGAAACATACGGATATCTTCGATATTTTCAAACCATCCTTAACTTCTGGTCCAAAATATTCACCACTGGAACCCTCTGGCTCATGCATTGCCGTTTGTCCTCTTTTCATGTTTGCCAGTTTGTCGTCTGTCCTCTTTTCATGTTAAATAAAAAGAGAAAGAAACGGGGAGAATGAGGGATCGATCCCTGGTCGTAGCAAAGAAAGCCAGCTCTATTAGCCACCTTGCCATCTTAAAGTTCATTTTAAGTACAAGGGCGCCCCCTAACTGAAGCGAATCGAGCCGTTTTTTTTCCTGTTTTTCCGTCTTTGTTTTCTTTCTTTTCTTTTTTCTTCTTCATTTTTTGCACTCTTTTTGCATTTTGTTTCTTTTTTTTCTTTGGCTTATTTTGTTTCTTTTTCAGTTTTCATTTTTTTGGTTTTCTTTGTTTCTTTTTGTTTTCATTCTACATTTTTTATATGTCATCTACATTTATATAATACACATTTAACACTTTTACGATATTTTTAGTACATTGTCAATATTTTTCTATAATCATTTTAACATTTGTCAAATGCTTGATCAACATTTTACAAATAATTGTTCAATTCTTTTTCAAATGCTTGATTACCATTTTATACATGATCAAAATATTTCATCATTTCTTAAAATATGGTCAACATATTTTCTATACATATTTAACATTTTTCAAATGTTTGATCGCTATTTTAAAAATGCTTATTCAACATTTTTTCAAATGCTTGATTAACATTTTTATCTATATGATAAAAAATCATCCTTTTTTATATACATGGTCAAAAAAATTTATATACACATTTAACATTTCCAAACGCTTGATTAACATTTTTCAAACAGTCGTTCAACATTTTTTTCAAATGCTTTATTAACATTTTTATATACATGATGGAAAAATTGATAATTTTTTAATACATGGTCAAAAAAATTATTCACACATTTAACATTTATCAAATACTTCATTAACATTTTTCAAATACTTGTACAACACATTTTCAAATGCCTGATTAACATTTTTTGTATAAATGATCACCATTTTCTCAAATACTAGTTCAAGATTTTTTAAATGTTTATTGAACATTTTTCAAATTTTTTTTGAAGTGTGTTTTTTGTAAAAATATATATTTACAATATTTTAAAGGATAAAAATAAAAAATGAAAACCAAAAATGTAAGAAAGACATGAAAAAATTGACAAAAAAAGAATAACAGAAAAAAGAGGTTGCGGCCTCCCGCGCTCGTGGGCAGGCCCAGCTCGCTCGCTCCTTCAGGGAGTCGGGGGCCATATTCGCTGAAGGGGCGAGAGCGCTGCCCGCTAGGAACACCAAAGTGACACGGTACCATGTGGCCTATGTGAACATATTAATTCTCCGATTCGGAAATTTTGGTGGGGAAGCAAAGAAGGTGAACGAAAGGCTTGCTGGGTGTCCTAGAGTGTGATGACGGGACCTAAGTTTGCTGGTGGTCTCGGATTTCGTGATATTGAGCTCTTCAACCTCGCCCTCTTGGCTAGACAAGCTTGGCGTATATTGACAAAACCCAACTCCTTAAGTGCCAGGATATTACAAGCTAAGTATTTTTCTGGGACATAATTTCTTCATGCCGAGCTTGGGGGTGCACCGTCCCAGATTTGGAGGTCTATCCTTGAAAGACGGGATGTAATGGTGCAGGATTTGATCCACCGCGTTGGCGATGGTATGACCACAAATATTTGGCGCGAGCAATGGCTACCGAGGGTGCATAACATGCGGCCGATAATATCGCTGGTACTTGATCCACCTAAGTTGGTCAATGAGCTTATTTTGCCATTGATGGAGTGGGATCTGGCGAGGATCTCTCAAGTTTTCCTGCCTACAGATGCTTAAGCAATTTTGTCCATCCCTCTTTGCACAAGACAGCTCGATGATTTCTGTTCATGGGTACATGAGAGAAATAGTGCCTTTTCTGTACGCTTGGCATACCGCATGCTGGTATCAACTAAACTCCATTGGGGAGCCTAGTTGGAAGGTCATGGTGACAACTCAAATTCCGAGGGAGAAATAAAAGTATGGATGAAAATGTGGAAGATTGACGTTCTCCATCAAAAATCAAAAAATTTCTATGGAGGCTAACACAACAGTCCTTGCCAACTTCGGACTTTCTCAAACACCAGAAGATGGCGGTACAATCAGAGTCTGGACTTTGTGATTCTGAAGATTCCTGGCGGCATTCTTTGATGGAGTGTAACATGACACACTGCATTTAGGCATTAGAGGATGATGATCTGATGGAAGTTATGATGTAGTGTAAAGAACCCGATGCAAAACACTTCATTTTCGGAGTCTATACCGCATGAGGATTTCATCAAGATACTTGTAACACTATGGGCGATTTGGCATGCTCGGAGAAAGGCTATCCATGAGCATGTATATCAGGGCCCTTTGCTACTATTCAGTTTATCAAGAATTATCTAAGGGAGCTTCAGATTTGCAAACCCTTGAAGCAACATGCAGCTGTTCAAACACCTCTGAGACAACATCACAGATGGATCCCGCCGCCTGCAGGAACTGTAAAAATTCGTGTTGATGGTGCCGTGTCACGCGATGCAATGGAAGGGATTTACAGTGCAGTTTGCAGGGATTTCACTGGGAAATATCTAGGCTCTTCGGCGATAAAATATCAAGGTGTGGCTGACCAACATCATTGGAGGCTTTGGCTTGTCGAGAAGCGCTCTCACTTGCTCTTGACTTATCATTTGAAGACATACAGATAGCTTCAGATTGTCAAGGTGTGATCAAAGATATCCACGGAAATATGGGTGGGCTACACTCTAGCATTATTAAGGAGATCAATCTTAAGCAATTCTCTCGCCCTTCCTTCATCTTGAAAGGAAAAAAAAACTAATTTTGAGGTACATAGCCTTACTAAACATACTCTAGACGCCATGTGTGGTTCCTTAATCCGCCAGATCTACATTGTATTCCTATGAACTTTAATAAAAAAAAGTCAAGTGTGTTTAGACTAAAAAACAAAACAAAAATCAAAGCGACAGTACCACTCAAAAAAAAAAAAACAAAGCGACACGGTTTCCTCGGAAAAAACCCAGAGCGACACGGTTTAGTACTAGCGGACAGTGCTGTAGCCGGACACGAAAAACCCTAGCACTTCGGTAGTTCTACCTGTGTGCCGTAATATAAGACGTTTTTTAAGTTCGAATTTGATCGACTCCAACAGACCCGGCGGCCAGAACAAAACTAGAGAGATCTGCGAATTGAATTATCAATGGCGGCGGCCCTTCGATTTGCGGCGAGAAAGATATGCGGCCGTGCCCTTCAGCGGCCACCGCAGCCGTATCTTACGGCGGTCGCCGAAGCTGCGATCAACGAGGAACAGCGGCAGCTGTTGCGCCATGGGGCGAGCACTCTTCGCAGGTTCTCCACCGAATCTCAAAATCTTGTGAAGAATAACAAGGTATGCACTCGTTCCTGGCCTTGTGGAATTTGCAAAATCAGATCTGCTTATCTTTTTACATATATACGCGCTGATTTTAACAGCACACCATGTTAGAGAAGGCCGGATTTGCTAGTTAGGGTAGAATTCCTGGTATATTAGGCGGCAAATGTGTCAGAAATCATAAGACAGCATACATTGTTATTGCTCAAGCACAGTATATTTCTTACGTTCTATTCTGTGTTGTCACTAATAGACAATAATCATCTAATAGTATATATCTTTGCAGCTTGGAGCCATGTCGGGGGAAAATCCTGCGGCGGCTTCTCCACCAATCAGTAATGCACAAGCCACATCTCCTCCACCAATATGGTAATTATGCACTACTTAATTGTGTAGATGTTTTCCTGTCAAACTTATAAATTTGTCTTAACTCGTTTATTATTTGTAGGTCGCCTAGGAACAAAATGTTCTTACCCCTTGCTGCTGGGTACGTAACGGCCTTATTTGCAGGAATCTCTGGAATACTTTACTGGCGTTCCCATGAAGAGCGGGGCCCTTTTTTCGAACCCAGGAAGAAGCAGAGTGATTAACGATCAGATTTATCAACCTTTTCGATGCTTCGGAGAAAGCAGAATGATTGGACTTGTGGATGTATATGGTTTAGTAGTACTTAGCTTTATCGTCTGCTTTTTTTTTATTTCTCCGACTGTTGAACAATGGTTATAATGATGATTTAGTAGTACTCGAGCTTCTTCTGCCTTTCTTTTTTCTTATGTATGTCGCCGTCTCAGAGCATCCCAACAGATGATGCAAAATATCAAAATATGACACCCCAAAACAGTCTGGTTGCTCGTCGGATCTGAGATAGTCCTCGCGTGGGATAAGAATGGCCGTCGAGGGTGTGGCAATTGTCCCTCGCCCCTGTTCCCTCGCTGGGACGTAATCCCCATTCTGGTCTTCTAGTTCCATTCCCCTGATCAAACATGATTTGTAATTAATAATGTATTGTTCTTTTCTCATGATGCAACTGTTCACGTCTCGAGTTAGGCAATCTATAATAATAGAGAAAATTGTTGTTTAAAACAAATAGTAGGGGAAAGAATAGCAGAGGAGCATCATATAATAGCAGCAGAATCACAACTATTCTTCGCTCATTTTTCTTCAAAACCGAAGCTCATCCCAAATCAGGAGAGTATCATATAGGACTTCATCCGTCAAGACTATTCACAAATTATTAAGATTGCTCTGAGCTCCGATACACAAAGAAAATACTGCAGAGCTGTGTTTGCATAGCAGGTGTTGCCAGATTGATTCAGAATACCAGCAAGTATTGTATTTGGTGGGCTCGAACTTCCACATAATGGTGATACACCTCTCACGCTCAGCCTTGAGCTTGTCGAGCACCCAGGCGTACTTGAATGACCTCTTGTTCATCTCAGCGGCTTCCTTCTCGAACTTCTCGATCACACACTTGTCAATGCCTCCAAGCTTGTAGATGAGGTGGCCAGTTGTGGTTGACTTGCCAGAGTCAACCATGACCAGTGACCAAAATACTAATGTGGATCTTCTCCTTGCCCATGGCTGCTTAATACCTGCATAGATCAAATTAGGGGTGGTGAAACGGGTTCAAATACTTCAATACTGCAGTTTAAACTTCAAATAGCAAATGAATGAATGATATTACTAATTTGGAACTATACAGAGTAACAAAATTAAACCTTAAAAAACTAGACTTAAAACTACATAACAGTTAAAAATGGACTAAGCCATGTACAGTAATTCTTAACAATAACCTTTTTTTGCGGGTAAACATCAACCTTTATTTCTTTCTGTTTGGCCCTCTGAAACCTTTTGTGGGTCATCTGATATGACATCATCAATGTCTTTCCATGCAACAGTAAGAGTAGTAAAATCTAAATTACAAATATGTTAATCGTCTTGCTCAAATCATATTTGCCTGGAAATCATCATTCTGCCCTTCATGCTCAAAAGAAGAGTGTTACGTATTTTCTATGATGGTCATAAAGTTTTCCACTTCATTAGGAATTTTGTTATTAAGGCTAACTTTGTTGTCCAACTGCTCATCCATCTTACCATCCGCTGGTAACTTCTCTCCATTCTTTGACATGTTAAAACTGTAACAAAATCTGATACGTTATTCTCTCCCAAGCCACTTGTTAAAAGGATATCCAGCTTATCAGTGACGGGACCTTGCCAATTGAGATGTACTGGCATGTCTTCTATGTAAACCTTGGAGAGCATGGCTTCGTCCTGTGAAACACACGGATATCTTCGATAATTTCAAACGATTCTTAACTTCTGGTCCAAAATATTCACCACTGGAACCCTCTGGCTCGTGCATTGCCATCTGTCCTCTTTTCATGTTTGCCCATTTGTGTAGGGTTACATCTAGCTTTATAGCTGATGCCCTATCACTACGATCAACCCAATCATTGTTTCATCAACACGTTCTCGGCCGCCCGTGATGCCACTTAAAAAATTGTTGACCTTCCAGACTCGGGCATATGCAGGATAACTGCATTGTCGGCTTCTATTACTCGTTACCATGAGGTACAGGTTGTATGCCCTCTGTATTTATGCATAGAAAAAAGGCATTAACCAATGCCATGTAACCGAGATGACATTCAGAAGCGCTTACGTAAGAACCAACCCAAGGAACTTTGCAAGCATCTTCATACTTTGGCACCTTGGCTGTTATAGAATTCTCTTCCATTCTGATATCCATAGTGACGCTTCTTGTAATATACCCAACAAGATACCCAGTACAACCATCTATCATAGTCACAACACATATCCATCTTTTCTTGAAATGCATATATACCAAGAAATGTCCATGCTATGGTAGCATGCAACTTCGCCTCCTCACATCATCAAAGCATTAACGCTCCAAACTCATGTTGAAACACCACAACCAAAACTGAAGAATAATTGACTGGCAACTCTATCTTGCCACTTTTGGTTCATTCAGGTTTAGGAGAGAATAGTTCTGTTGATAGAACACAACACAATTAGCATCATAATTTTTTGTAATATCTTTCTATTTCAAAAGAGAATGTAATCTATATTAATTATCACCAAGTCGGAAATTAGAGAAGAGTAATAATTAAGCAAACAACCTAAATACATGATGGATTCCTTTATGCACATCCCTAGAAAGTACCATGTAGGCATATAATCTATCTATGCACACCCAATCAATCAAAACCAACAGTAGAATAATTCGAACATGAGCTATAGAGTAGATCACCACAAAAGTCGTGGTTACCTCTTCCAGAAGCCGCATATGTGCCCCTTTAGTGGGTTTTGAACCTCGGACTTTTGGTTGCAAGTGTATGCAACTAACCTGTTCACCCATCAGTCCGAATCGATGGAAAGGGCTAGACAATGCAGATATTCACTTCAACGCCCCCTCTCACATGTGATGCAATCAGTCAACACGTGAATAGACTCATGTATGGGTCAAGAGGCCTATACTTAGACATAGAGGGGGCAGGATCAATTTTTAGATAAATTGGTAAAGTCAGAACTTGAACTCAAGACCTTAGGGCCTGATACCATGTTAAGCTTCATGCACTAGACAACACAACCAAAACTCCGAACTGATGGAAAGGGCTAGGCAATCAACATATACACTTCAACACCCCCTCTCACATATGACGCGGGAAGTCAACACGTGGATAGACTCAGAAGTATGGCTCAAGAGGCCTATACGTGGCCAAAGGGGCATCAGTAATTTCTGGATCAATTGCGAAAGGCAGAACTTGAACTCAAGACCTTAGACTCTGATACCATGTTAAGCTTCATGCACTAGCCAACACAACCACAAGTCCGAACTAATGGAAAGGGCTAGTTATCCACATGTACACTTCAACACCATTGATGCGTCCATTTTGCATCATGCTTTTATATCAATATTTATTGCATTATGGGTTGTTATTACACATTATATCTCAATACTTATGGTTATTCTCTCTTATTTTACAAGGTTTACCATGAAGAGGGGGAATGTCGGCAGTTGGAATTCTAGCTGGAAAAGGAGCAAACATTGGAAACCTATTCTGCACTGCTCCAAAAATCCTGAAACTCCACGAAACTTATTTTTGGAATTAATAAGAATTATTGAGCGGAAGAAACACCTCAGGGGGCCCACACCCTGGCCAGGAGGGTGGGGGGCGCGCCCACCCCTACTGGGTGCGCCACCCTGTCTCCTGGGCCCCCTGGTGGCCCTCCGATGTCCATCTTCTGCTATATGAAGGCTTTTATCCTGGAAAAAATCGTGGGCAAGCTTACGGGACGAAACTCCGCTGCCATGAGGCGGAACCTTGGCGGAACCAATCTAGAGCTCCGGCAGAGCTGTTCTGCCGGGGAAACTTCCTTCCGAGAGGGGGAAATCATCACCATCATCATCACCAATGATTCTCTCATCAGGAGGAGGTCAATATCCATCAACATCTTCACCAGCACCATCTCCTCTCAAAACCCTAGTTCATCTCTTGTATCCAATCTTGTATCCAAACCACAAATTGGTACCTGTGGGTTGCTAGTAGTGTTGATTACTCCTTGTAGTTGATGCTAATTGGCTTACTTGGTGGAAGATCATATGTTCAGATCCTTAATGCATATTATTACTCCTCTGATTATGAACATGAATATGCTTTGTGAGTAGTTACGTTTGTTCCTGAGGACATGGGTGAAGTCTTGCTATTAGTAGTCATGTGAATTTGATATTCGTTTGATATTTTGATGAGATGTATGTTGTCTTTCCTCAAGTGGTGTTATGTGAACGTCGACTACATGACACTTCACCATTAATTGGGCCTAGAGGAAGGCATTGGGAAGTAATAAGTAGATGATGGG
Organism: Triticum timopheevii; assembly: GCA_963921465.1. Lineage (NCBI taxonomy): Eukaryota > Viridiplantae > Streptophyta > Magnoliopsida > Poales > Poaceae > Triticum > Triticum timopheevii. The sequence continues at coordinate 469,969,394 of OY997264.1, read as the reverse complement.
TTGCTAGAGTGACAGAAGCTTAAACCCAAGTTTATGCGTTACTTCGTTAGGGACTGGTTTGGATCCATATGTTTAATGTTGTGGTTAGGTTTACCTTAATACTTCTTTTGTAGTTGCGGATGCTTGCAATAGGGGTTAATCATAAGTGGGATGCTTGTCCAAGTAAGGGAAGTACCCAAGCACCGGTCCACCCACATATCAAATTATCAAAGTACCGAACGCGAACCATATGAGCGTGATGAAAACTAGCTTGACGATAATTCCCATGTGTCCTCGGGAGCCCTTCTCTCATTATAAGAAATTGTCCAGGCTTATCCTTTGCTACAAAAAGGATTGGTCCACCTTGCTTCACTTTATTTACTTTATTTACTTGTTACTCGTTACAATTTATCTTATCACAAAGCTATCTGTTACCTACAATTTCAGTGCTTGCAGAGAAAACCTTACTGAAAACCGCTTATCATTTCCTTCTGCTCCTCGTTGGGTTCGACACTCTTACTTATCGAAAGGACTACGATAGATCCCCTACACTTGTGGGTCATCAAGACTCTTTTCTGGCACCGTTGCCGGGGAGTGTAGCGCTTTTGGTGAGTGGAACTCGGTAAGGAAACATTTATATAGTGTGCTGAAATTTTCTGTTACTTGTCACTATGGAAACTAATCCTTTGAGGGGCTTGTTCGGGGTATCTTCACCCCGACCAGAAGAGCAAAGAGTTGCTCCTCAACCTACTGAACTTATTGAAAATATTTACTTTGAGATTCCTTCGGGTATGATAGAGAAATTGCTAGCTAATCCATTTGCAGGAGATGGAACATTGCATCCCGATTTACACCTTATCTTTGTGGATGAAGTTTGTGGATTATTTAAGTTTGCAGGTATTCTCGATTATGTTGTCAAAAGGAAGGTCTTCCCTTTATCTTTGAAGGGAGATGCATTGACATGGTATAGGCTATGTGATGATATGGGATCTTGGAATTATAAACGATTGAAGTTGGAATTTCACCAGAAGTTCTATCCTATACATCTTGTTCATCATGATCGTAATTACATATATAATTTCTGGCCTCGCGAAGAAGAAAGCATCGCTCAAGCTTGGGGGAGGCTCAAATCAATGTTATATTCATGCCCCAATCATGAGCTCTCTAGAGAAATGATTATTCAAAAATTTTATGCTCGTCTTTCTCTCAATGATCGCAACATGCTCGATACTTCCTATGCTGGTTCTTATATGCTGAAGACTATTGAATTCAAATGGGACTTATTGGAAAGAATTAAACACAACTCTGAAGATTGGGGTTCCGACGATGGTAAGGAGTCAGGTATGACACCTAAGTTTGATTGTGTTAAATCTTTTATGGATACCGATGCTTTTCGTGGATTTAGCGCTAAATATGGACTTGACTGTGAGATAGTAGCTTCTTTCTGTGAATTTTTTGCTACTCATGTTGATCTCCCTAAGGAGAAGTGGTTTAAATATAATCTTCCCATTGAATTAAAAGTAGTTGCACCTATTACAGTTGAAGAAAAGACTGTCTCTCATAGTGATCCTATTGTTCCTACTACTTATGTTGAGAAACCTCCTTTTCCTCTTAGGATAAAGGATCATGCTAAAACTTCGACTGTTGTTCGTAAAAGTAATACTAGGACTTATACACCTCCTGAGCAAATCAAAGTTGAACCTAGTATTGCTATGGTTAAAGATCTCTTGGATGATGATTTAGATGGGCATGTTATTTATTTATGTGGTGAGACTGCTAATATTGTTAGACCAGATACTAAGATACATAGACCTATGATAGGCATGCCTGTTATTTCTGTTAAAATAGGAGATCATTGTTATCATGGTTTATGTGATATGGGTGCTAGTGCTAGTGCAATACCCTATGACTTATATAAAGAAATTATGCATGACATTGCACCCGCTGAAATAGAAGACATTGATGTTACTATTAAGCTTGCTAATAGGGATACCATTAAACCAGTTGGGATAGTTAGAGATGTTGAAGTCTTGTGTGGGAAGGTTAAATATCCTGCTGATTTTCTTGTTCTTGGTTCCCCACAAGATTATTTTTGTCCCATTATTTTTGGTAGACCCTTCTTGAATACAGTTAATGCTCTGATTGATTGTGAAAAGGATACTGTTACAATTGGCTTAGAGGGTATGTCTCATGAGTTTAATTTTGCTAAGTTTCGTAGACAACCTCATGATAGAGAATCACCTATTAAGGATGAGATTATTGGTCTTGCTTCCATTGCCGTGCCTCCTACTGATCCGTTAGAACAATATTTGCTAGACCATGAAAATGATATGTTTATGAAGGAAAGAAGGGAAATAGATGAAGTGTTCCTTAAATAGGAACCTATGCTGAAACACAACCTTCCCGTTGAAATTCTTGGGGATCCCCCTCCACCCAAGGGTGATCCCGTGTTTGAACCCAAACTATTACCTGATAATCTTAATTATGCTTATCTTGATGAAAAGAAAATATATCCTGTTATTATTAGTGCTAACCTTTCAGAGCAAGAAGAAGAAAGATTATTGAAAACTCTGAAGAAGCATCGTGCTGCTATTGGATATACTCTGGATGATCTTAAGGGCATTGGTCCCACGTTATGCCAACACAAAATTAATTTGGAGGACAATGCCAAACCAGTTAGAGATCCTCAACGACGACTGAATCCCAAGATGAAAAAAGTGGTAAGAAAGGAGATACTAAAGCTCCTTGAGGCAGGTATAATTTATCCCGTTGCTGATAGTGATTGGGTAAGACCTATCCATTGTGTTCCTAAAAAGGGAGGTATTACTATCGTTCCTAATGATAAAGATGAATTGATCCCACAAAGAATTATTACAGGTGATAGGATGGTAATTGATTTCCGTAAATTAAATAAAGCTACTAAGAAAGATCATTACCCTTTACCTTTTATTGATCAAATGCTAGAAAGACTATCCAAACACACACATTTTTGCTTTCTAGATGGTTATTCTGGTTTCTCACAGATACCTGTGTCAGCGAAGGATCAATCAAAAACTACTTTTACTTGCCCTTTTGGTACTTTTGCTTATAGACGTATGCCTTTTGGTTTATGTAATGCACCTGCTACCTTTCAAAGATGCATGATGGCTATATTCTCTGACTTTTGTGAAAAGATTTATGAGGTGTTCATGGATGATTTCTCCGTTTATGGATCCTCTTTTGATGATTGCTGGAGCAACCTTGATCGAGTTTTGTAGAGATGCGAAGATAGTAGTCTCGTCTTGAATTGGGAAAAGTGCCACTTTATGGTTAATGAAGGCATTGTCTTGGGGCATAAGATTTCCGAGAGAGGTATTGAAGTTGATAAAGCTAAAGTTGATGCTATTGAAAAGATGCCATGTCCCAAGGACATAAAAGGTATAAGAAGTTTCCTTGGTCATGCCTGTTTTTATAGGAGGTTCATTAAGGACTTTTCTAAAATCTCTAGGCCTCTGACTAATTTATTGCAAAAAGATATTCCTTTTGTCTTTGATGATGATTGTGTAGAAGCATTTGAAATACTTAAGAAAGCTTTGATCACTGCACCTATTGTTCAGCCACCTGATTGGAATTTACCCTTTGAAATTATGTGTGATGCTAGTGATTATGTTGTAGGTGCTGTTCTAGGGTAAAGAGTTGATAAGAAATTAAATGTTATGCAGTATGCTAGTAAGACTCTTGATACTGCCCAGAGAAATTATGCTACTACTGAAAAAGAGTTCTTAGCAGTTGTGTTTGCTTGTGATAAGTTTAGACCTTATATTGTTGATTCCAAAGTTACTATTCACACTGATCATGCTGCTATTAAATATCTTATGGAAAATAAAGATGCTAAGCCTAGGCTCATTAGATGGGTTCTCTTGCTCCAAGAATTTGATTTGCATATTATTGATAGAAAGGGAGCTGAGAACCCCAAAGTAGACAACTTGTCTAGGTTAGAGAATGTTATTGATGGCCCACTACCTATTGATGATAGCTTTCCTGATGAACAATTAGCGGTCATTAATGCTTCTCGTACTGCTCCTTGGTATGCTGATTATGCTAATTACATTGTTGTTAAATTTATACCAACTAGTTTCACATACCAGCAAAAGAAAAAGTTCTTTTATGATTTAAGACATTACTTCTGGGATGACCCACACCTTTATAAAGAAGGAGTAGATGGTGTTATTAGACGTTGTGTACCTGAGCATGAACAGGAACAGATCCTACGCAAGTGTCACTCTGAATCCTATGGAGGACACCACGCTAGAGATAGAACTGCACATAAGGTACTGCAATCTGGTTTTATTGGCCTACTCTCTTCAAAGATGCTCGTAAGTTTGTCTTATCTTGTTATGAATGTCAAAGAATTGGTAATATTAGTAGACGTCAAGAAATGCCTATAAATTATTCTCTTGTTATTGAACCATTTGATGTTTGGGGCTTTGATTATATGGGACCTTTTCCTGCCTCTAATGGTTATACACATATTTTAGTTGTTGTTGATTACATTACTAAGTGGGTAGAAGCTATTCCAACTAGTAGTGCTGATCATAACACTTCTATTAAAATGCTTAAAGAAGTTATTTTTCCGAGGTTTGGAGTCCCTAGATATCTTATGACTGATGGTGGTTCACATTTATTCATGGTGCTTTCCGTAAGATGCTTGCTAAGTATGATGTTAATCATAGAATCACATCTCCTTATCATCCGCAGTCTAGTGGTCAAGTAGAGTTGAGTAATAGAGAGCTCAAATTAATTTTGCAAAAGACTGTCAATAGATCTAGAAAGAATGGTCCAAAAAACTTGATGATGCATTATGGGCCTATAGAACTACATACAAAAATATTATGGGTATGTCTCCGTATAAGATGGTTTGTGGAAAAGCATGTCACTTACCTCTTGAACTTGAACATAAAGCATATTGGGCTATTAAAGAGCTCAACTATGACTTCAAACTTGCCGGTGAGAAGAGGTTGTTTGATATTAGCTCACTTGAGGAATGGAGAACCCAAGCTTACGAGAATGCCAAGCTATTCAAAGAAAAAGTCAAACGCTGGCATGACAAAAGGATACAAAAGCGTGAGTTTAACGTAGGTGATTATGTGTTATTATTCAACTCTCGTTTAAGATTTTTTGCAGGAAAGCTTCTCTCTAAATGGGAAGGTCCTTACGTTATCGAGGAGGCCTATCGTTTTGGTGCCATAAAAATCAACAACTTGGAAGGGACAAGTCCGAGGGTGGTGAACGGTCAAAGAATTAAACATTATATTTCAGGTAATCCTATCAATGTTGAAACTAATATTATTGAAATCATAACCCCGGAGGAATACATAAGGGACACTTTCCAGAACGTTCCAGACACCGAAAAAGAATAGGTATGTGGTACGGTAGGTAAACTGACTCCAAAGCAATTCTAATGGCAATTTTTATCAGTTTTGGAATATTTAAGAATTTTAAGAAGAACGAAGTAGTCTTGGAAGGACATGAGGCCTCCACGAGGGTGGAGGGCGCGCCCCTTGTCTCGTGGCCACCTCGTGTGCCTCTCGGACTCCGTTTTCTTACACGTTACATATTTTGGTCTGTAAAAATTCATTATATAAACTCCCGAAGGTTTTGACCACCGTATCACGCAAATATCCTCTGTTTTCGTTTCGGGCTGTTTCTGCTACAAATCTAGAGCACCATGACGTCACCCTCCTTCAACAATGAAGACAAGGATGCTTGGCTATTAAAGATAGAGCTGAAAAGAGAAGAACCGGAAGAGATCAACAAGGATGAAGGGATCAAGAAGGCCATGGAGGTTCAAGCTCCGGCGGTGAAAGAAGAAGACATCCCTCAACCCTTACCTAACCTCTTTACTCCAACTGAGATAGAAGCTTTCAAGATGATTGAGTTAGCTCGCATACAAAATAAGTATCTCACACGGGAGAATATTTTGCTGAAGGATCATATCGCCGGACTCAAGGGCATTATCCGCAAGTTGGAGGAGCTTTTACGCTTGATGTGCGACTATCCACCATCTTCATCACCACCTCCATCACTTACGAGGACATAATCACCATGGTATGGGTACTCCCCTTGGCAACTGCCAAGCTTGGGGGAGGTGCCCCGATATCGTATCACCATCACACTCCTATATTTACTGTTTTATTTAGTTTGATCGTTTTTAGTAGTATCTTGATCTAGTAGATTGAAGTTTTGATATCAAGTAGTTTTGAGTTTTGCTTTGTGATCTCTTTATGTAATCAAGTCCGTGAGCTATCTATAATAAAGATTAGTGTTGAGTCAAGGGCTTTTCTATGTTGCTATGATCTTGAGAAAGTAGAAAGAATAAAAGAGTTCATATTGATCTTATGGTTAGTGATGACTTCACAAATAGAAAGTATGAGACATAAAAGTTGTTGAGAGTTGACAAACGTAGTTTTTTTCATTGTTGCAATTAATAGGAAGTAATAAGGAAAGAGAGGTTTCACATACAAATATATTATCTTGGACATCTTTTATGATTGTGAAGCACTCATTAAGTATGACATGCTAAAAGAGTTGATGTTGGACAAGGAAGACAACGTAATGGTTTATGTTTTCTCACATCTCAGTTAAAGTATATTGTCGTTGACCTTCCAAACATGTTGAGCTTGCCTTTCCCCCTCATGCTAGCCAAATTCCTTGCACTAAGTAGAGATACTACTTGTGCTTCCAAATATCCTTAAACCCAGTTTTGCAATGAGAGTCCACCATACCTACCTATGGATTGAGTAAGATCCTTCAAGTAAGTTGTCATGTTGCAGGCGATAAAAAATTGCCCTCTAAATATGTATGACTTATTAGTGCAGAGAAAATAAGCTTTATACGATCTTGTTGTGGAAGCAATAAAAGCGACAGACTGCATAATAAAGGTCCACATACAAGTGGCAATATAAAGTGACGTTCTTTTGCATTAAGATTTCATGCATCCAACCCTAAACGCACATGACAACCTCCGCTTCCCTATGCGAAGGGCCTATCTTTTACTTTATGTTTTTACTTTATGCTTGAGTCAAGGTGAACCTCACCTTTCCCTTTTTCGTTTTATCCTTTGGCAAGCTCCTCGTGTTTGAAAGATCATGATATATATATATATATATATCCAATTGGGTGTAAGTTAGCATGGACTATTATTGTTGACATCACCTAAAGGTGAATACGTTGGGAGGAAACACAATAAGCCTCTATCTTTCTCAGTGTCCGGCTGAAACTCCATAACCACAAGTATTGCGTGAGTGTTAGCAATTGTAGAAGACTACATGATAGTTGAGTATGTGGACTTGCTGAAAAGCTCTATTCTTGACTCTTTCTGATGTTATGATAAATTGCAATTGCTTCAATGACCGAGATTACAGTTTGCTAGTTCCCAATGAAGTTTATGGACCATGCTTGACATTGTGAATTGATCGTTACTTGAGCATAAGAAATCATATGACAAAATCTATTTATGTTGCTGTTATAAGAATGATCATGATGCCCTCATGTCCGTATTTTATTTTTTTATCGACACCTCTATCTCTAAACATGTGGACATATTTTTCGATTTCGACTTCCGCTTGAGGACAAGCGAGGTCTAAGCTTGGGGGAGTTGATACGTCCATTTTGCATCATGCTTTTATATCAATATTTATTGCATTATGGGCTGTTATTACACATTATATCTCAATACTTATGGCTATTCTCTCTTATTTTACAAGGTTTACCATGAAGAGGGGGAATGCCGGTAGTTGGAATTTTGGCTGGAAAAGGAGCAAACATTGGAAACCTATTCTGCACTGCTCCAAAAATCCTGAAACTCCATGAAACTTATTTTTGGAATTAATAAGAATTATTGAGCGGAAGAAACACCTCAGGGGGCCCACACCCTGGCCAGGAGGGTGGGGGCGTGCCCACCCCTACTGGGCGCGCCCTTGTCTCCTGGGCCCCCTGGTGGCCCTCCGGTGTCCATCTTCTGCTATATGAAGGCTTTTACCCTGGAAAAAATCATGGGCAAGCTTACGGGACAAAACTCCGCCGCCACAAGGCGGAACGTTGGCGGAACCAATCTAGAGCTCCGGCAGAGCTGTTCTGCCGGGGAAACTTCCCTCCGGGAGGGGTAAATCATCACCATCGTCATCACCAACGATCCTCTCATCGGGAGGGGGTCAATCTCCATCAACATCTTCACCAGCAACATGTCCTCTCAAAACCCTAGTTCATCTCTTGTATCCAATCTTGTATCCAAACCACAAATTGGTACATGTGGGTTGCTAGTAGTGTTGATTACTCCTTGTAGTTGATGCTAATTGGTTTACTTGGTGTAAGATCATATGTTCAGATCCTTAATGCATATTATTACTCCTCTGATTATGAACATGAATATGCTTTGTGAGTAGTTACGTTTGCTGTAAGTGCATCTAGTGCCCCTTAGTGATTTTGGTGTATTGAAGACTTATAGGTTAAGGGACTAATGCGTTTGTGAGTGTACACATGTCTATAAGTCTATGAGGAGTTTGATATTTACAGGGAAAGTCGACCCCTAAAAATGAATATCTTCGACTGAAGATTTTGGTATTCCTGAAGACTTTCATGAAGACTTTGAAAGTGAAGAAATTGGTGTATCCGTGAAGACTTGATATTCATGCGAGGAATATGAAGCTTGAAGACTTTCGTTTTCATTTTGTTTTTCTCTTTCTTGAGTCATAGGAAACACCGTACTATTAAAGGGGGTCGAGGAAATACTAAGGAAAAATTTCCAAGTGATGCTCAACTCAAAATCCTACACCTACCAAACCCTTCGAGTGAAGCCTTTGGAAATCTCATACAGCTCAGTCAATTTCTTCAGTGACAGAGACGAAGTTCTTCTGGTCGCTGAGGAATTTGTTCTGACTAAGGAGTTAGAAATTCGCCAGTGCGGATTGCCTACACAGTGAGGAACATGATAGCCCTGAGGAATTTGAGAGTCAAATTTCCGACCGTTGCTGTGCTGCGCGCCAGCTGTCTCAAAATATCTTATCCACCTAACGGTCATAATATCAGACAAGGGCATTTATGTCTTATCATGTCGAGCTGCTCCCTAGGCTATAAATAGCCGCCCCCTACAACCACTAGCTGGTTGGCTGCTCCGAGAGAAACTGACACTTGTCATTTGAGAGCAACCCATCCTCCGAGGACTTTGAGCGAAAATCATCGAGTGAGGAAAAACCCCAAACCCAAACACCTACAAACCCAAAGTGATTGAGCATCACTGAAGAGATTGATCCTGCGTGGATCCGACGCTTGTTACCTTTGAAGACTGTGCTTCTTCCAGACGGTTAGGCATCATGGTCTAGAGCATCCATGAGGAATTGTGGATCGCCGAGTGACCGAGTCTGTGAAGGTTTGGAAGTCGCCTGAAGACTTACCACGAGTGATTGGACGAGGTCTGTGTGACCTTAGTTCAAGGAGAATACGGTGAGGACTAGGTGTCCTGAGCTGCGTGCTCATCGACTGGTTGTCCGGGACTGTGTGTCCTCGAGTTTAAATACTCAGCTGCTCCAACCAGACGTACAACTGAGACAGCAGTTGGAACTGGTCTACCAAATCATTGTCTTCACCAACCTTACTAGTTCTATTTCCTCAACTCTTTCATTTCCTCATTACTGTGTTGAGTGATTGTTCATATATGTGTTTGAAGACTTTGACTGAAGACTTTCTCAATTTCCTCAGTTCAATTTCTTCAGTCTGTTTGTCTTCATCTTGTGTTATCCTGTGTTTACGCTTCCTGTACTCTGTGCTTGTCTTCATTTCATCATGATGACTATGTCTGTATCTTGTTATGCTTACTTCTGAGTACTTATTCCGCCGCTAGTAGTTCTTCGCTAAGAAATTTCCTCATCGGCAAATTCCTTAGTGAAGAATTCATAAAAATCGCCTATTCACCCCCCTCTAGTTGATATAATGCACTTTCAATTGGTATCAGAGCAAGGTACTCCCTTGTTCTGTGTGATTTTGGTTTAACCACCTAGAGTTCTAGTTATGTCGACCACAAGTATGATCAAGGTCTCCGCTGGGTGTCCTACCTTCGATGGCATGGACTACCCCTACTGGAAGAATAAGATGCGAATGCATCTTGAAGCAATTGACAACGATCTCTGGTATGTTGTGGAAAATGGTGTTCCCTCTGTCACACCTTCTCTGAATGCTGCTGATGTGAAGAGATTCAAGAAACTCGATTCTCAAGCAAAGAATATCATATGTGGTCATCTGAGTAAAGGGCAGTATGGTAGAGTGAGTGCTTTGGAAACTGCTAAGCTTATCTGGGATAGGCTCTCCAAAGTAAACGAAGGAGTCTCAACTCAACGTGACTCTCGTGTTGACGTTCTTCGCAATGTCTTCAACCGCTTCAAAAGGCTCGATAATGAAAATGTTCAGCAAACCTTCGATCGCCTCACTGACATCTCAAATGAGCTTCAAGCGCTTGGCGCCACTGACATCACTGACCATGAGGTGGTGAAGAAATTGCTGAGATTGCTAGATTCCTCATTTGATACTCTAGCACTGATGATTCAAGAGCGAGCTGATTACAAGTCACTAGATCCCGCTGATATCCTCGAGAGGCTAAATACTAATGAGTTCCAGCTTGCTGAAAAGAGAGATCTCTATGGTTCAAGCTATGGCCAAACACGTGCCCTGAAGGCCAAGGCTGTGTCTGAATCTGAATGTGAAGACTCTGGTAGTAGCCTCGGTGATCCTGAAGAATTGAGCCAGGAGCTAGCACTGCTCGTGAAGAAGTCCCAGAAGTTCTCAAGACGTGGTCGCTTTGGAAAATCCTCAAGAAGCAGTGATTCCTCATCAAGTGACTATAAGAGAAGACTTTGCCACAAATGCAAGAAACCTGGTCACTATATTCAGGATTGTCCTCAATGGGAAAAGGAATTAAAGAAGAAGAAATACAAGGATTACAGTTCTGATGGCGCTAAGAAGAAGAAGAAATCTTCAAAATCTTCATCATCAAAATCCTCGAAGTCTTCATCTCACAAGAAGAGCAGCTCCAAGAAGGCTCGGGCATTCATTGGCAAGGAAATGGACTCTGAAGCTGAATCTGAGGAACATGAGGAAGAGGAGGCATCTGAGGAGTCCGAGTCTGGTGTGGCGAGTCTGGCTCTCGCTACTGCTTTCGTCAGCAAGTCTATCTTCAACCTTGAAGAAATTGACCGCACCAACAAGGCTGACGAAGACAATGATGACTACGCTCCCACCTATTGCTTCATGGCAAAGGGTGCCAAGGTAACAAAATACCCCTCCTTTGAATCTAGTGAGGATGAGTCTGATGAAAACCTTAAGCCTAGTTACTCTAAACTTGCTAAGATTGCTGTGAAACAACAAAAGGTTATTGAAAAACTTCAAAACATGCTAGACAAAAGTGATGATATGTTGGGTGATGAAATGGACCACACTAAAGACTTAACTGAAAATCTTCAGAGACTTCAGTCTAAGTTTGACAACCTTCAAAGTCATCATAACACTCTCTTATCTGATCACGACAAGCTTTCTTATGAATTTCTTCAAAGAAAGCAAGATCTTGAGAAGCTAAGAGTGAGTCATGAAGATCTTCAGAAGGATCGCGATTCATTACTTGCTCAACAAATCAGTGCTACTCAAGAAGAATTTGTTCCTCCATGCTTAAAGTGCATTGAACGTGAATCTGCTAATTCTTCATCTGAATGTTCAAATGCTTCAACTGTTACAAATTCTTCACCTGCCTCTGCTATCACTAATTCCTCATCTGAGGACATTGCTAGTATCACTGATGATGCAGGGCTGAAGGAATTGTACACGACAGGCATGTACAAAAGCCTCAAAGGGCATCAGACTCTTTGTGATGTGCTCAAAAAGCAGATCCTCAACAGAAACCCTAGGAAAGAGGGTATTGCCTTTGAGAGGAAACTCAATGCTGATGGAACATATTGGAAGCCTGAGTAGTACCCCAAAACCTCATGGGTTGCTGCAAAGGGACCTCCAGTTGATCCATCGAACTTATCTGGCTTTACATGTGAATCTCCTCATTCTTCTGATGAGTCATTTGACTCCAACTATAAACTGTTCAAAAATCAGAATGGTGAAGTATTTGCTAGATATGTTGGCACTAACTGCAGGAACGGTTCCCCTATGAAGAAAATCTGGGTTCCCAAAAGTTATGTTGAAAGTATTCAGGTGAATGTCCTCATGACACCACCTGTGAAGAATAGGAACCCCAGATCAAACTCTTCATATGGACCTAATTCTTCATATGGATCCAAGTCCTCATACGGATCAAATTCCTCAACTGGATCAAATTCCTCATATGACTATCATCGTGCTAACAATTCTGTTTCGCAGGGTAGAGCTAAGGGCTATGAATATGCACATTATTCTTCAAATCATTATGTTCATAAGTCCTCGAAGAATTTCTCTGCTTATTCATATGCTTACCCTAACCCCTCTTATGTGAAACGAAATGGATTGGCTTCTATGCCACCATTCTCATATGGTGCTCGCAGAGTGATGAACTCTTTGCCACCCCTTCAGATGTGGGTGGTGAAGAAAAAGAACTAATCCCCTATGCAGGGTCAGGTCTCCAGACGTGCTTTAAACGTCTGAAGAATTTGCTGGAGGCCTGACAAAAATGCCTGAAAGGACGCAGGTGAATCATGATGAAATGAACTTTCATTTCACACGTCCTCATACTGAAATATCTGTTTTACTGCTTGATGAAATTCATCTCATGAACTTGATATCATATTCTTCACTGATGAAGTATATGAGATCGTAAGTTGCACTAATTCATCTGCAGGATGATTAGCCCAAAGCTAACGAGTGGGTTCTAGATAGTGGATGTACAAATCAATGACGGGTGACAAAAGTCTATTGATGGATGCTCCTTTATCACCGTCACATCTGAAGCATATCATCTTCGCCAACAAAGGCAAAAGTCAGGTATTGGGTCTAGGTAAGGTTGCGATCTCAAAGGATCGACACATGGACAAAGTCATGCTTGTCGAGTCCTTAGGATACAACCTCATGTCTGTCTCAATGCTTTGTGATCTTGATATGGTTGTTGTCTTTGGCAAGTACCATTGTGTTGTGATCATGGAAGCTGACCATTCCAAAGTCTTCGAAGGCTTTAGGAGAGGAGATCTGTATATTGTTGATTTCTCTACAGGACCACAACCAGCCGTGTGCTTACTTGCAAAAGCTTCAGAAGGCTGGCTATGGCATCGATGACTTGGTCATGCTAGCATGAGGAATCTGAACACGCTTGCGAAGAAGAAGCATGTCATTGGCATTGAAAATGTCAAATTCCTCAAGAATCACTTATGCGGAGCTTGTGAAGCTGGAAAGATGACAAAGGCCAAGCATCCAGCGAAGACTATCATGACCACTACTCGTCCATTTGAATTGCTTCACATGGATCTCTTTGGTCCTAATCATTATTCTGCTGTTTCAAATGATGCATCCCTATATGGCTTTGTTATTGTTGATGACTATTCTCCTTACACACGGGTACACAATGTCACTTACAAACATGAAGTGCAGGAAATCTTCAAATGATTTTCCTCGAGGGCTTCAACCAACTTTGGTGTGAAGATCAAGCACATCAGAACTGACAATGGAACCGAGTTCAAGAATTCCGGTCTTGATGGCTATCTTGATGAACTTGGTATTACTCATGAGTTATCTGCTCCTTATACTCCTCAGCAGAATGGCATCGTGGAGCGCAAGAACAGAACCCTCGCTGAAATGGCTCGCACTATGCTTGATGAATACAAAATGCCTCATCGTTTTTGGATTGATGCAATTGATACTGCGTGCCACATCATCAATCGGGTATATCTTCACAAATTCTTCAAGAAGACTGCCTATGAACTCCTCACTAACAAGAAACCCAATGTAAGTTATTTCAACGTCTTCGGTGCTAAATGTTGGATTAGAGATCCTCATCACAATGCTAAATTTGCACCGAAAGCACATGAAGGTTTTATGCTTGGTTACGGAAAGGACTCGCACACCTACAGAGTCTTCAACAACGTTCTTCACAAGGTTGTTGAAACTGTAGATGTGTGGTTCGGTGAAACTAATGGCTCGCAAAGAGAGGACCTACCTTCTGTGATAGATGAACCAGCACCTGAGGATTCTATCAAGTTCAAGGCTACAGAGGATGTGATTCCTACCGAAGAATCTACTGAAGAATTCATTCCAGAACGTGAAGAAAACCGAGCTGGTGCACCTGATGAAAATGCTGAAGAAAATGGTTCTGAAGAAAATGCTGATCAAATTCCTCAACGACAACTAGCTCATCCTCGCATTGCAAAAGAAGTTCAAGTGGAAAAGATCATCGATGACATTCAAGCGCCAGGTCCTCTCACACGCTCAAAAGCTTCACATTTATCTAACTTTTGTGGGCACTATGATTTTGTCTCTATTACAGAGCCCACTAAGGTAGATGAAGCATTTCTGGAGCCTGAGTGGATTCAGGCCATGCAAGAAGAATTACATCAGTTCGAGCTCAACAATGTCTGGGAACTGGTCAAATGTCCAGATCCTCGCAAGCATAATATCATCGGCACAAAGTGGATCTACCGCAACAAGCAAGATGAAAATGGCCTTGTGGTGAGGAATAAGGCACGACTTGTAGCTCAAGGCTACACACAGGTTGAAGGAATTGATTTCGATAAAACTTTTGCACCTGTTGCTAGACTTGAGGCTATTCACATATTGCTTGCTTATGCTAACCATCATAATATTATCTTACAACAAATGGATGTGAAAAGTGCATTCCTCAATGGTAAGCTTGAGGAAGAAGTATATGTTGCTCAACCCCTAGGTTTTGAAGATCCAAAGAATCCTGACAAAGTCTTCAGACTCAACAAGGCCCTGTATGGCCTCAAGCAGGCCCCTCAGGCGTGGTATGACACTTTGAAGGAATTCTTCATGAAGAATGGCTTCACACCCGGTTCACTCGACCCTACTCTCTTTACTAAATCTTATGATGGTGAACTATTTGTGTGCCAAATATACGTTGATGATATTATCTTTGGCTGTACTGACCAACGTTATAGTGATGAATTTGCCTATATGATGAGTGAAGAATATCAAATGTCTATGATGGGAGAGTTGAAATTCTTTTTAGGTCTTCAAATCCGTCAACAGCACAATGGCATATTCATATCTCAGGAGAAATACCTCAAGGAAGTTCTGAGGAAATTCGGCATGCAAGACTGCAAAGGCGTCAAAATTCCTATGCCCACAAATGGCCATCTATGCATTGATGAAAATGGTATTGACTTCGATCACAAGGTATACCGCTCCATGATTGGCTCTTTATTGTACTTATGTGCATCTAGGCCAGATATAATGCTTAGTGTTTGCATGTGTGCCCGATTTCAAGCTGCACCGAAGGAATCACACCATAAGGCTGTGAAGCATATTCTTCAATATCTAGCTCACACACCAACACTAGGATTATGGTACCCCAAGGGCTCAACTTTTGATCTCATTGGATATTCTGACTCTGACTATGCTGGTGATCGTGTGGACCTCAAGTCAACATCTGGTACTTGTCATTTCCTCGGACGATCTTTGGTCTGTTGGTCCTCGAAGAAACAGAACTGCGTATCACTGTCTACTGCAGAGGCTGAGTACATTGCTGTTGGTTCTTGCTGTGCTCAACTGCTATGGATGAAGCAAACCCTCAAGGACTACGGCATCAACGTGAAGAATGTGTTGGGGAATGTAGTAATTTCAAAAAAATTCCTACGCACACGCAAGATCATGGTGATGCATAGCAACGAGAGGGGAGAGTGTTGTCCACGTACCCTTGTAGACCGTAAGCGGAAGCGTTATGACAACGCGGTTGATGTAGTCGTACGTCTTCACGATCCGACCGATCCAAGCACCGAACGTACGGCACCTCCGAGTTCAGCACACGTTCAGCTCGACGACGATCCCCAGACTCCGATCCAGCAAAGTGTCGGGGATGAGTTCCGTCAGCACGACGGCGTGGTGACGATGATGATATTCTACCGGCGCAGGGCTTCGCCTAAACTCTGCGATGATATGACCGAGGTGGAATATGGTGGAGGGGGGCACCGCACACGGCTAAGGAACGATCTTGAAGATCAACTTGTGTGTTCTAGGGTGCCCCCTGCTCCCGTATATAAAGGAGGGAGGGGGGAGGTGCGGCCGGCCCCCTAGGGGTGCGCCTGGAGGAGTCCTACTCCCATCGGGAGTAGGACTGCCCCCTCTTGCCTTGGTGGAGAAGGAAAGGGGGGAGGGGAAAGAGGAAAGGGGGGCGCCGCCCCCCCTTCCTTGTCCTATTCAGACTAGGGGGGAGGGAGCGCGCGGCCTGCCCTGGCCGGCCCTCCTCTTCTCCCTCATGGCCCACTAAGGCCCATTAACCCCCGGGAGGGTTCCGGTAACCCCCCGGTGTTCCGGTAAAATCCCGATTTCACCCGGAACCATTCTGATATCCGAATATAGGCTTCCAATATATCAATCTTTATGTCTCGACCATTTCGAGACTTCTCGTCATGTCCGTGATCACATCCGGGACTCCGAACAACCTTCGGTACATCAAAACTTATAAACTCATAATAAAACTGTCATCGTAACGTTAAGCGTGCGGACCCTACGGGTTCGAGAACTATGTAGACATGACCTAGAACTATTCTCGGTCAATAACCAATAGCGGAACCTGGATGCTCATATTGGCTCCTACATATTCTACGAAGATCTTTATCGGTCAAACCGCATAACAACATACGTTGTTCCCTTTGTCATCGGTATGTTACTTGCCCGAGATTCAATCGTCGGTATCCAATACCTAGTTCAATCTCTTTACTGGCAAGTCTCTTTACTCGTTACGTAATGCATCATTCTGTAACTAACTCATTAGCTACATTGCTTGCAAGGCTTATAGTGATGTGCATTACCGAGAGGGCCTAGAGATACCTCTCCGACAATCGGAGTGACAAAACCTAATCTTGAAATACGCCAACCCAACATGTACCTTTGGAGACACCTGTAGTACTCCTTTATAATCACCCAGTTACGTTGTGACGTTTGGTAGCACCCAAAGTGTTCCTCCGGTAAACGGGAGTTGCATAATCTCATAGTTACAGGAACATGTATAACTAATGAAGAAAGCAATAACAATATACTAAACGATCAAGTGCCAGGCTAACAGAATGGGTCATGTCAATCACATCATTCTCCTAATGATGTGATCCCGTTAATCAAATGACAACACATGTCTATGGTTAGGAAACATAACCATCTTTGATTAGTGAGCTAGTCAAGTAGAGGCATACTAGTGACGTTATGTTGGTCTATGTATTCACACATGTATTATGTTTCCAGTTAATACAATTCTAGCATGAATAATAAACATTTATCATGATATGAGGAAATAAATAATAACTTTATTATTGCCTCTAGGGCATATTTCCTTCAGTCTCCCACTTGCACTAGAGTCAATAATCTAGATTACACAGTAATGATTCTAACACCCATGGAGTCTTGGTGCTGATCTTGTTTTGCTCGTGGAAGAGGCTTAGTCAATGGGTCTGCAACATTCAGATCTGTATGTATCTTGCAAATCTCTATGTCTCCCACCTGGACTTGATCCCGGATGGAATTGAAGCGTCTCTTGATGTGCTTGGTCCTCTTGTGAAATCTGGATTCCTTTGCCAAGGCAATTGCACCAGTATTGTCACAGAAGATCTTCATTGGTCCCGATGCACTAGGTATGACACCTAGATCGGAAATGAACTCCTTCATCCAGACTCCTTCATTTGCTGCTTCTGAAGCAGCTATGTACTCCGCTTCACATGTAGATCCCGGCTGGACGCTTTGTTTAGAACTGCACCAACTTACAGCTCCACTGTTTAATAAAAACACGTATCCAGTTTGCGATTTAGAATCGTCCGGATCAGTGTCAAAGCTTGCATCGACATAACCATTTACGACTAGCTCTTTGTCACCTCCATATACGAGAAACATATCCTTAGTCCTTTTCAGGTATTTCAGTATGTTCTTGACCGCTGTCCAGTGGTCCACTCCTGGATTATTTGGTACCTTCCTGCCAAGCTTATTGCTAAGCACACGTCAGGTTTGGTACACAGCATTGCATACATGATAGATCCTATGGCTGAAGCATAGGGAACATCTTTCATTTTCTCTCTATCTTCTACTATGGTCGGGCATTGAGTTTGACTCAACTTCACACCATGTAGTACGGGCAAGAACCCTTTCTTTGCCTGATCCATTTTGAACTTTTTCAAAACTTTATCAAGGTATGTGCTTTGTGAAAGTCCAATTAAGTGTCTTGATCTATCTCTATAAATCTTGATGCCCAATATATAAGCAGCTTCACCGAGGTCTTTCATAGAAAAACTTTTATTCAAGTATCCCTTTATGCTATCCAGAAATTCTATATCATTTCCAATTAATAATATGTCATCTACATATAATATCAGAAATGCTACAGAGCTCCCACTCACTTTCTTGTAAATACAGGCTTCTCCAAAAGTCTGTATAAAACCATATGCTTTGATCACACTATCAAAGCGTTTATTCCAACTCCGAGATGCTTGCACCAGTCCATAAATGGATCGCTGGAGCTTGCACACTTTGTTAGCACCTTTTGGATCAACAAAACCTTCTGGCTGCATCATATACAACTCTTCTTCCAGAAATCCATTCAAGAATGCAGTTTTGACATCCATTTGCCAAATTTCATAATCATAAAATGCAGCAATTGCTAACATGATTCGGACAGACTTAAGCATCGCTACAGGTGAGAAAGTCTCATTGTAGTCAACCCCTTGAACTTGTCGAAAACCTTTTGCAACAAGTCGAGCTTTATAGACAGTTACATTACCATCAGCGTCAGTCTTCTTCTTAAAAATCCATTTATTCTCAATGGCTTGCCGATCATCGGGCAAGTCAACCAAAGTCCATACTTTGTTCTCATACATGGATCCCATCTCAGATTTCATGGCCTCTAGCCATTTTGCGGAATCTGGGCTCATCATCGCTTCCTCATAGTTCGTAGGTTCATCATGGTCAAGTAACATGACTTCCATAATAGGATTACCATACCACTCTGGTGCGGATCTTACTCTGGTAGACCTACGAGGTTCAGTTGAAACTTGATCTGAAGTTTCATGATCAATATCATTAGCTTCCTCACTGATTGGTGTAGTTGTCACAGGAACCGGTTCTTGTGATGAACTACTTTCCAATAAGGGAGCAGGTACAGTTACCTCATCAAGTTCTACTTTCCTCCCACTCACTTCTTTCGAGAGAAACTCCTTCTCTAGAAAGGATCCGAATTTTGCAACGAAAATCTTGCCTTCAGCTCTGTGATAGAAGGTGTACCCAACAGTCTCTTTTGGGTATCCTATGAAGACACATTTCTCCGATTTAGGTTCGAGCTTATCTGGTTGAAGTTTCTTCACATAAGCATCGCAGCCCCAAACTTTAAGAAACGACAACTTTGGTTTCTTGCCAAACCACAGTTCATGAGGCGTCGTCTCAATGGATTTTGATGGTGCCCTATTTAACGTGAATGCGGCCGTCTCTAAAGCATAACCCCAAAACGATAGCGGTAAATCAGTAAGAGACATCATAGATCGCACCATATCTAGTAAAGTACGATTACGACGTTCAGACACACCATTTCGTTGTGGTGTTCCGGGTGGCGTGAGTTGCGAAACTATTCCGCATTGTTTCAAATGTAAACCAATCTCGTAACTCAAATATTCTCCTCCACGATCAGATCGTAGAAATTTTATTTTCTTGTTACGATGATTTTCCACTTCACTCTGAAATTCTTTGAACTTTTCAAATGTTTCAGACTTGTGTTTCATTAAGTAGATATACCCATATCTGCTCAAATAATCTGTGAATGTGAGAAAATAACGATACCTGCCGCGAGCCTCAACATTCATTGGACCACAAACATCAGTATGTATGATTTCCAACAAATCAGCTGCTCGCTCCATAGTTCCGGAGAACAACGTTTTAGTCATCTTGCCCATGAGGCATGGTTCGCAAGTACCAAGTGATTCATAATCAAGTGATTCCAAAAGCCCATCAGTATGGAGTTTCTTCATGCGCTTTACCCTGATATGACCTAAACAGCAGTGCCACAAATAAGTTGCACTATCATTATCAACTCTGCATCTTTTGGTTTCAACACTATGAATATGTGTATCACTACTATCGAGATTCAATAAAAATAGATCACTCTTCAAGGGTGCATGACCATAAAAGATATTACTCATATAAATAGAACAACCATTATTCTCTGACTTAAATGAATAACCGTCTCACATCAAACAAGATCCAGATATAATGTTCATGCTCAACGCTGGCACCAAATAACAATTATTTAGGCCTAAAACTAATCCCGATGGTAGATGTAGAGGTAGCGTGCCGACCGCGATCACATCAACTTTGGAACCATTTCCCACGCGCATCATCACCTCGTCCTTAGCCAATCTTCGCTTAATCCGTAGTCCCTATTTCGAGTTGCAAATATTAGCAACAGAACCAGTATCAAATACCCAGGTACTACTGCGAGCATTAGTAAGGTACACATCAATAACATGTATATCACATATACCTTTGTTCACTTTCCCATCCTTCTTATCCGCCAAATACTTGGGGCAGTTCCGCTTCCAGTGTCCAGTCTGCTTGCAGTAGAAGCACTCAGTCTCAGGCTTAGGTCCAGACTTGGGTTTCTTCTCTTGAGCAGCAACTTGTTTGCTGTTCTTCTTGAAGTTCCCCTTCTTCTTCCCTTTGCCCTTTTTCTTGAAACTGGTGGTCTTGTTAACCATCAACACTTGATGCTCCTTCTTGATTTCTACCTCCGCGGCTTTTAGCATTGTGAAGAGCTCGGGAATAGTCTTGTCCATCCCTTGCATATTATAGTTCATCACGAAGCTCTTGTAGCTTGGTGGCAGTGATTGAAGAATTCTGTCAATGACACTATCATCAGGAAGATTAACTCCCAGTTGAATCAAGTGATTATTATACCCAGACATTTTGAGTATGTGTTCACTGATAGAACTATTCTCCTCCATCTTGCAGCTATAGAACTTATTGGAGACTTCATATCTCTCAATCCGGGCATTTGCTTGAAATATTAACTTCAACTCCTGGAACATCTCATATGCTCCATGACGTTCAAAACGTCGTTGAAGACCCGGTTCTAAGCCGTAAAGCATGGCACACTGAACTATCGAGTAGTCATCAGCTTTGCTTTGCCAGACGTTCTTAACGTCGTCAGTTGCATCAGCAGCACGCCTGGAACCTAGCGGTGCTTCCAGGACATAATTCTTCTGTGTAGCAATGAGGATAATCCTCAGGTTACGGACCCAGTCCGTGTAATTGCTGCCATCATCTTTCAACTTTGCTTTCTCAAGGAACGCATTAAAATTCAACGGAACAACAGCACGAGCCATCTATATACAACAAACATAGACAAGCAAAATACTATCAGGTACTAAGTTCATGATAAATTTAAGTTCAATTAATCATATTACTTAAGAACTCCCACTTAGATAGACATCCCTCTAATCCTCTAAGTGATTACGTGATCCATATCAACTACACCATGTCCGATCGTCACGTGAGATGGAGTAGTTTCAACAGTGAACATCAATATGTTGATCATATCTACTATATGATTCACGCTCGACCTTTGGGTCTCCGTGTCCGAGGCCATATCTGTTATATGCTAGGCTCGTCAAGTTTAACCTGAGTATTCCGTGTGTGCAACTGTTTTGCACCCGTTGTATTTGAACATAGAGCCTATCACACCCAATCATCACGTGGTGTCTCAGCATGAAGAACTTTCGCAATGGTGCATACTCAGGGAGAACACTTCTTGATAATTTAGTGAGAGATCATCTTAAAATGCTACCGTCAATCAAAGCAAGATAAGATGCATAAAGGATAAACATCACATGCAATCAATATAAGTGGTATGATATGGCCATCATCATCTTGTGCTTGTGATCTCCATCTTCGAAGCACCGTCGTGATCACCATCGTCACCGGCGCGACACCTTGATCTCCATCGTAGCATCGTTGTCGTTACGCCATCTATTGCTTCTATGACTATCGCTACCGCTTAGTGATAAAGTAAAGCAATTACAGGGCGTTTGCATTTCATACAATAAAGTGACAACCATATGGCTCCTGCCAGTTGCCGATAACTTCGGTTACAAAACATGATCATCTCATACAATAAAATATAGCATCACGTCTTGGCCATATCACATCACAACATGCCCTGCAAAAACAAGTTAGACGTCCTCTAGTTTGTTGTTGCAAATTTTACGTGGCTGCTAAGGGCTTAGCAAGAACCGTTCTTACCTATGCATCAAAACCACAACGATAGTTCGTCAAGTTAATGCTGTTTTAAGCTTCGCAAGGACCGAGCGTAGCCACACTTGGTTCAGCTAAAGTGAGAGAGATAGACACCCGCCAGTCACCTTTAAGCATGAGTGCTCGTAACGGTGAAACCAGTCTCGCATAAGCGTACGCGTAATGTCGGTCCGGGCCGCTTCATCTCACAATACCGCTGAGCCAAAGTATGACTTGCTGGTAAGCAGTATGACTTGTATCGCCCACAACTCACTTGTGTTCTACTCGTGCATATGACATCTACGCATAAAACCTGGCTCGGATACCACTGTTGGGGAACGTAGTAATTTCAAAAAAATTCCTACGCACATGCAAGATCATGGTGATGCATAGCAATGAGAGGGGAGAGTGTTGTCCACGTACCCTTGTAGACCGTAAGAGGAAGCGTTATGACAACGCGGTTGATGTAGTCGTATGTCTTCACGATCCGACCGATCCAAGCACCAAACGTATGACACCTCCGAGTTCAGCTCGATGACGAGCCCCGGACTCCAATCCAGCAAAGTGTCGGGGATGAGTTCCGTCAGCACGACGGCGTGGTGACGATGATGATATTCTACCGGTGCAGGGCTTCGCCTAAACTCTGCGACGATATGACCGAGGTGGAATATGGTGGAGGGGGGCACCGCACATGGCTACGAAACGATCTTGAAGATCAACTTGTGTGTTCTAGGGTGCCCCCTGCCCCCGTATATAAAGGAGGGAGGGGGGAGGTGCGGCCGACCCCCTAGGGGTGCGCCTGGAGGAGTCCTACTCCCGAGTAGGACTCCCCCCTCTTGCCTTGGTGGAGAAGGAAAGGGGGGAGGGGAAAGAGGAAAGGGGGGCGCCACCCCCCCTTCCTTGTCCTATTCGGACTAGGGGGGAGGGGGCGCGCGGCCTGCCCTGGCCGGCCCTCCTCTTCTCCCTCATGGCCCACTAAGGCCCATTAACCCCCGGGAGGGTTCCGGTAACTCCCCGGTGTTTCGGTAAAATCCCGATTTCACCCGGAACCATTCTGATATCCAAATATAGGCTTCCAATATATCAATCTTTATGTCTCGACCATTTAGAGACTCCTCGTCATGTCCGTGATCACATCCGGGACTCTGAACAACCTTCGGTACATCAAAACTTATAAACTCATAATAAAACTGTCATTGTAACGTTAAGCGTGCGGACCCTACGAGTTCGAGAACTATGTAGACATGACCTAGAACTATTCTCGGTCAATAACCAATAGCGGAGCCTGGATGCTCATATTGGCTCCTACATATTCTGCCAAGATCTTTATCGGTCAAACCGCATAACAACATACGTTGTTCCCTTTGTCATCGATATGTTACTTGCCCGAGATTCGATCATCGGTATCCAATACCTAGTTAAATCTCGTTACTGGCAAGTCTCTTTACTCGTTACATAATGCATCATTCTGTAACTAACTCATTAGCTACATTGCTTGCAAGGCTTATAGTGATGTGCATTACCGAGAGGGCCCAGAGATACCTCTCCGACAATCGGAGTGGCAAAACCTAATCTCGAAATACGCCAACCCAACATGTACCTTTGGAGACACCTGTAGTACTCCTTTATAATCACCCAGTTACATTGTGACATTTGGTAGCACCCAAAGTGTTCCTTCGGTAAACGGGAGTTGCATTATCTCATAGTTACACGAACATGTATAAGTCATGAAGAAAGCAATAGCAATATACTAAACGATCAAGTGCTAGGCTAACGGAATGGGTCATGTCAATCACATCATTCTCCTAATGATGTGATCCCGTTAATCAAATGACAACACATGTCTATGGTTAGGAAACATAACCATCTTTGATTAATGAGCTAGTCAAGTAGAGGCATACTAGTGACCTTATGTTGGTCTATGT
Organism: Triticum timopheevii; assembly: GCA_963921465.1. NCBI lineage: Eukaryota > Viridiplantae > Streptophyta > Magnoliopsida > Poales > Poaceae > Triticum > Triticum timopheevii. The sequence continues at coordinate 469,945,065 of OY997264.1, read as the reverse complement.
ATTCACACATGTATTATGTTTCCGGTTAATACAATTCTAGCATGAATAATAAACATTTATCATGATATGAGGAAATAAATAATAACTTTATTATTGCCTCTAGGGCATATTTCCTTCAGAATGTGCCTCTCCTCTGTGACAATGAGAGTGCCATCAAGATTGCTCACAACCCAGTTCAGCACTCGAAGACAAAGCACATTCAGATTCGTTATCATTTTCTTCATGATCATGTGTTGAAGGGCGACATCTCCATCGAGCACGTGAAGACTGAAGAACAGCTAACCGATATCTTCACAAAGCCCTTGTATGAGAAGAGATTTAGCAAGTTGCGGTGTGAGCTAAATATCTTAGAATCTTCGAATGTTCTCTGAAAAGGACACACATCCTGACACTTATGCAAAATTGATGACTTAGATGTGCAACACATGAAGAAACGTTTTTCTTCAATCAATGAAGAATAACACTCTAAGTGTGAAGAAATTAATGAAGAATTTGATTCTCAGAACCCTACAACAAGTGTACGTGGTGTCTGAAATCATCATTCTTATACGGTGGGTCACGCCACCACCAAAGTTGAAAATCTTCATTTTTGAAATTCCTCAGCTTTTGAAATTCTTCAGTTTTTCAAATTCTTCAACTTTGCAAAATCTTCAATGTTTCCGTCGTTTTTCTTCATTGGCTATATATATATATATATATATATATATATATATATATATATATATATATATATATATATATATATATATATATATATATATATATATATATATATATATATATATATATATATATATATATATGAGTTTATGTCCTATACAGCATTCACTTATGGCTAATTCTTCAAGTTGCATTTTCTGCTAAGTGAATGTGATCAGACCCTTCCCCCTCTATGCTATATTCAACCCAATCTATTCACAAATTCTTCACGTGCGTTCTATTTGAAACTCGTTCAAAATCTTCACCGTGTCCTCGACAGCTGAAGAATTTGCGAACGGAACTTTAAAATTAATCTTATCCGAATTTTCGGTTTTCCCGCTCAATCCGTTCCGGATCGCACGATAGACTTATCTATTCACCCACGATCTAACACGATCTCCACTTCTCGGTACGTGGGTGACACATGTCAAGCGAAGGAGAAGGGTCAGGGGCATGTTCGTCCTAAATCTTTGGGCAAACAGTTTTTCACTACCACTATAAATACCCCCTCTCTCCTTCCTCACTTCCTTTACTCCGCTCAACCGCTCTCTCTCTCGCTCGAGCTCCTCAAACCCTAGCGCCGCCGCTACTCCATCATCGCCGGTGAGGAAGAGCTTCACTACCTCGACCTCGTCGCCGTCGTACTCGCGCCGACCGCGGAAATCTTCACTCCGCCACCGCCATAGCTGTCTTCCTCCACCAAGTTAGGGAGTGGAAGATCTACACCAACGAACTTCACTGTTCTTCTTCATAGTTCGTCGTGTTCTTCATCAATGGTAATTAAAAGTTACTTTTACTACCCCTTTTGATTCGAAATTTCAGAACAAAATCTTCAAAGGTGTTTTATTCTTCAAATCCTCACACACAAAACACCTCACTAGTCATCTGCTCTTGATTCGTTTCTCTAAGCATCATTTTTCTTCAAGATTCCTCAATTGTGTGGATCCTCGATCTGTACAACTCTGGAACCTAAGACAAAGAACGCTTAGTGAAATTCTTCAAGTCTCATCTGGTCAAATTCCTCAAACTTGTTCTTTTTGAAAAACCTTCTGAGAACGCATATGACCTCTCCAAATTCCTCGCAACTATACTCTGTTCACAGGTACTCATGTCCGCTGTTGAATCACTAGGTTCTCATAAACTTAACTCATTTGCAGCGTTCCTTGAAGAAAAGGTGCACACTTCTTCAGAGAATTCGATTATTCAAATTCCTCATCTGAAGAATATGGCTGACGGTAAGAAACCGCAGAAAGGAGGAAAGAAGCCTGAGGTCATGACTGCTTTTGAAATACCTGAGGCGATCTATGCTGATTATTGCACACCTGATGAGGCTAAGTACGGAAAAGAAACTAAAAATCAGCGCAAGGTGCGCATACAGAAGATTGAACGGAGATGGGCAAGAGAATGGAGGGAGTACAGATATGTAACTCCAAAGTATATGAAGAATTCACACTTAATCCTCCATGCCCAAGAGCTCCATTGGCACCTGGCCAAGAAGCTAACCCCACCAGCATCAAGTGTGGTGAGGACTTTCCTGAAGAATGGGCCAAACGCCAAGCTAAGTTGGCAAGACAAGCCAAAGAAGCAGTGAGGAAATTCAATGAAGACTCTGCTGCTACTATTGCCATTGAGGCCTCTGTCAAGCCAAGAAAATCAATGGCAAAGAAGCCCGCTCACAAGCCAAGTGCTTCACCAACTATGCCCTCACGGCCAAGTTCCTCAGCAATGCCCTCACGGCCAGAATCTTCAAAGCCCTCATGGCCAGATTCTTCAAAGCCCTCACGGCCAGTTCCAACTACTGCTCCTCCTCCAAAGTCCTCAGCTGCTCCGGCAAAGTCCTCAACACCTATACATCTGGCCACGTGCCAAAGGACAATAGGCATCTCTATTGCCTCTGGTGCCTCAGCAAGTTCCTCAGCTGCACCAAAATCTTCATCAGGCCCCACTCTGCTGAAGACTAAGGCAACGGCTGGTCGAGGTCCTCGGCCAAGTCCGAAGAACAAACAGGTTGCCTTCCAAGTGCCATCTGACGATGAAGCTGATGATGATGAACTTGTAGAAATCATCGGAGACTGACAAGGAAGGGCCGCTAGAGCCAAAGGCACAAATGTGCCACTGCTTTTGGATCCAAGGGCGATCCTTGATTACATTGATCTCTGGCACAAGGATCCAAATACTCCTATGCCTGATTTCAATTTGACTCCTAGTCAAAGTCACATGCCGACCCATTTCATCACTGAAGAGAAATGGAAATTTGAGAAGGCCAGGAAGATCAAGAAGACACAGTTCATAAAGGAGAAGTTCCTGAAGAATAACGTTGTCAATATGACAACTGATGAACTCCTCAAGATCCAAGCTGAAATCAAAACCCTCAGCGATGATTTCAATGCTTACTATGCTAATTGGCAAGGAGCCAAAGTCAGGTTTGTGAAACTGACTGAGAAATTCACAAATGATGCAGCCCCATCGCAACAAGAAATTCCTCAAGCTGAAGCATCTGCTCAGCCAACTAAAGAACATGCCAGCACCACTGATGACATTCAGGCTGCTGAAGAAAATGCTAGTTCCAGGGCTGATGACTCCATTCCAGCTGCTGAAAAAATTGCCAGGGCATCCACTAGTGGTGCGCCTGATGAAACTGAAGAAGTCAGGACAACTGCATCAGTTGCGCCTGAGGAAATTCAACCAGATTCCTCAGTTCCATCTGCGCCTACCCCAACTCCAATTCTTCCATGTGCATTCGATGTGAAGAAGACCAAGGCTACAGAGCGAGTTGCAGTGAAGAAAAGGAAAGCATCAAGTGCTTCAGAATCTTCAGCTCCAAAGAAGATGAAGCCTCTAACAAGCTCTCTTGAAAATCCAATTGATGCTGTTATGATTTCCACCATGCCATCAAAGGACCATGTTCCTTTTGATGAGGAATATGTGATCCCTAGTGGATCTAATGAAGAACCTCAATCTGCTGCTTCGTTAGAGCAGGTTGATGAAGAAATTGAAGTGGATACGATCCCTTCAACGATTGTTGCTTCCTCGCCAATGCCTCAGTTCACAGCTGAAGAGGCTGGCGTTGAAGAAATTGAAGATGAAGACGTGGACATTGGCTGCACAACGCCCGTGATGTGTCAGGGGTTGGATGCGACATATGCCAACGGGTGGCTTATCATGGTGGGGGCGAGTAGAACGTCGCCGGTGCCTGGAAATGGGATGAGGCGCAGACATGCACGCCGACAAATCTTACCCAGCTTCGGGGCTCTCCGGGGAGATAACACCCCTACTGCTGCTCTGCGGGGTCT